>BSYQ01000007.1:190000-1393500 GCA_030272585.1 Bryopsis sp. KO-2023 | reverse complement strand
CAATGCGGATTCAAAGAAGCTTTCGTTTCTTCTGCTTTTTGTTTCAGGGGGTATTCGGGTTGAAAAAAGGCTACACAGAGAGTTGGAACCTGTGTTATAGGGGTAGAGGTTCAGTTGCTGTGATATTCTTGGCAGGGAGGAAGCAGCTCCGGGTTTTACGCGTGGAGTTTTGGTCGATTGCTGCACGAAAGCTGTCCAGCATAGAACCAGACTCATGAATTGATCACTTTTTGCCGAAGTGCTAGCGGGAAACTGTCTTTACAGAAATGAGAGTCCCTCAGAAGATCACAGTGAAGCAAAGTTCTCAACTCCACCACTTCAGCAGAGTATCTTTGAGGGGACTGATGCTTGTTGAAAATAATAATAATCGGATGTTTTTATTCCCTATCCAGAAGCTTGCACTTCGATATGTGGTTTCACGAGGTGAAACACGAGCTTGCTTCCCAGCTGTTTAAAATATCACAGCAAGCCCAGCTTAGGGGTGCTGTTAATTTTTTTCTGATATTCGATGGCTGGACTTTGCATTCATTCAGACAAAACAAAAATGAATTTCCATTCGTGTTCGAACCACTTTTGCATTTTAGTTTTCTAGTTTTTGCAAGAGCAAATATCGGAAAAAAATAATTCAGAAAAAAAATTCTGATTTACGCTTGTACATGATCCTGTCCTGTCGGTTCCACATTCTTTTTACTAAACGAAAAAATCTGAAGAAATGAATAAGCGATCCAGATCTAGATCTTGAGACCTCCAATACATTCACAGAGATACCTCCGATACATCTGGTGATTGTCATTTGACCCCTCTCTCTGTGGTTTTTCTGGCTCTTCATACATATTGTTAATGTGTCCTATGTGTCCATTTTTACATCTATGGTTGACTGGATGTTAGTCTGGCGCAAGGATAAAATGTCTTCACGATCTGTACGAGAAGCCCTTTTTGTAAGGTCACGATCCGCTTGTCGAGAAGCCAGTTACAATTACATTGCTTGCCGAAAAGCAACGCTGTGAAACATCTCACTTTAAGAATATGCATTGTGGAAGTGCAGACCAAGTTACAATCACACAGTTCTACAATTATAGTTGGAAATGAGTGGCTGTGGACGGTCTTGCGGTTGCACTTTGACAGGGACCTGTAAACTTCGTTTTGACTGTGAGATTGATCTCTCCTCTCGTTCCCTTTGCAATGTTCCATTCTGGACGTTTTAACCTCAGAGGATATTAGTCTTAGAAGTGTAAAAGAGCATTGCCCGGTGAATGTGGACGGTGTGCTCAAGAATAGGGGCGAGTGGCCCCTCAGGCAATATGTAATTATTGTTATTGTTATTGTTATCTCTTGGGATGCAATCTTTCTTTTGACCTCATTCATTGTGTGTGGTCTTGGCTTGTTCCATCTCCAGTCTTGTTTCTTGGTAACACCAGTAAAAAATGATTGAAGCCTTCCAGTCAAAATTCCTGAGGTGGACCAGGTGCTTAGGCATTGAGATGGAAACCACCCAAAGACAGGGCCACCACACTTCCATCACCACACTTCCATTACAGTTTCCTATTTTTGGCATTGTCAATCCAATTGTGGTAGAATTCAATCACATGAAAGCATCAACAACAACAACAATAATTACATATTGCCAAAAATAGGAAACTGTAAACACATGAAAGCATCAAGGGGGGCGTTTCCAGCCGTTGGTGGTGTGGAGCCTGGCTTTTCAGCGAGGTAGCGTGAACGAATAAACGAATGAGAGAACCTGTCGGTGTTCAACCACGTTTATCAGCGCGCGCAGCGGACATCCCACCCAGGTCCAAAATCCTACAACACCACCCCTCGAGATATTCTCAACAAGCCGAACGTTGCGAGGCCGACAGAAATAGTCAGCCCGATAAGCAGGGAGCATTGGGAGCGTGGGGTTGGAGCATGTGTGTTTCTTCCCCGCGGATCCGCGTCTGGTCGAGGATTTCGATGGGGTAAGTACTGCAGGACGCGGGGAGTAGAAAAAAAAAGAGGGGGAAAACACCAATGAAACACGGGGGGTGTGGGGGTGTGGTTTGGCGGTGGATCGGAAACGCCCATGCGTTGCTGCGTGTGTTGGAAAATCGCATCCATGTCTTTTCGTTGCCAGCCAACGTGTCGTGAATCGGGCGATTCTTGTTACCATCCGAGTGCGCGGGTGGAGGAGGGTTGCACCCCCATCCGACATTTTTGTTTTTTTTTTGCTGCTCCACAGCGGAAAAGAAGCAGAGAACCGCAACAGACGAAAAAAAAGAAAAAAAAAAGGAATACAAAATCGGGTCGCCCCTTTGGTTTTGGTTTTTTTTTCAGCACTCACATTCTTGACGAATTGCAGCCCACATCTCATTCGCTACTCGATAGGCGCATTCTTGATTCGAAACACGATCAGAAGAGGTTGGTCACCGCTGGACCAAAAAAAAAAAAATCACGAAAGAAAACTCACACACACACACAGATACGCGGTGTTTCGCACTTATTATTTTATTTGCACTGGACATGGTCGAAGAGGAGGTCGAGGTTGATACAGTGCTGTTGTTCTTCGGCTACGTGTAGTGATATAGTTTTGCGACACAGGTATTCGGTTGCTTTCTCCACCCCTCGTGTCGAAATGCCTGTGCTTTGCCGCTCGAATTTTCAGTTGTTTGAAGGATCTTTTCCAGGGTGGAGAGGGCGTCGTTTTCTGGTCTCTTTTTTTTCCGTAGTATCTAAGCGGGGGGAATCTCGAGGTAGAATAAAGGGAAAGAAAGAACCCTGCGATCTGGCCTGAGTGGTGACAGGGTCTCTGATTGTCGCGCGGTCGCGACCCAGCACTGCTTTTTGTTTTTTCGCGGAAAAAGAAAGGTGGACGGGTGCAAAATTCGCGCGCTTCGTTTATAGGGGCCCAAGGACTTTCGTTTTCCTTTCCGAAAATTCCAAACTTTTCTGCAGCTCGACTTCGCTCCTTTATTTTCACGTGTGTGAGTTTTTCTTATTCTGTTTTATTTTTTTTGCCATGCAGGTGTTTTTTTGTGCGCAAATAAGTTCAGGATAGACCTTGAAGATTGTTCCAAGGGAAAAAAAAAAGGGTGAAAGGAAGGGGGAAAAAAAAAGTGAAACAGTTACACACACATATACGCACACACAGAAAGAGAGAGAGAGAGAGGGAGCACCATCATAAAAAAAAAAAAATCCAGAAAACACACCCACCTTTTGACTCTTTCGTCTTTTTTTTTTTTGCCCTTTTTGAAGCCAGTCTGCTCACAGCATTTTTGGGAAAAGGAGGAGGGCGATAAAAGAAGAAAAAAAAAGGGAAGAAGGAGAAGGAAATTCCGGAGTTGCTGTGTAGAGTTGGCAGGCACCCCCACCCATCAAGATTTTAAAGAAAACAACGGAAGAACACCCAACAAAAAAGAAACACCAAGAGGCTCACTAGGGATAGAACAAGTCCAAGTCATCTAGAGGGAAAGAGAATTCTTGTCTGTGCAACGTGAACTGCCGAGAATCGGGACTTGGGTTTTTCGGCGGCTTGTGCTGGACACGGGGCTCCATGTTTCGTCCAAGAAAATGTTACAGACATTTGGGGGGAGCGGTGTGTCTCAGTGGGGTGCTTTTCCTCTGGCTTGTGCAAAATTTGACTGGGCCGTGGAGACCAGGAGGCGGTGGAAGAGTGAAAAATGGGTTCGGAGGAGGAATTCAGAGTTGGAACGCTGTCGCTGCCTTTTCGCTGATTCTGGGGCTGGGGCTGATGCCTGGAGTGGAAGCAGCTACCAAGTCCAGCGATATCGATGGGCTGCTTGCGGTGAAATCCTTGATTGTGCATGATAATGGAGTTCTGGACAGCTGGAAGCCAGGCTCTGATCCATGCAGCAGCTTGGAGCCCTGGAAAGGGGTGAGCTGCAATTGTACATCTTTTGATCGATGGGATTTGAATTGTGAAACGCTGGAGCCTGGGCTGGAGTCGAGAGTGATTGCCCTGTCGCTCGGTCTGAAAACCTCGAGGTCCCCAGAAGATCGTTTCAATGGGACGATTTCGGATGATATAGGCAAGCTGGACCAGCTCAGGTTTCTGGACCTATCGGAGAATAATCTTCGGGGCTCATTGCCCTCTTCCTTGCAGGTGGGTAGTACTTTCCCCGTTTGCTCTTTTTATTTTTGGAAAAAAGAAAAATGTGTTGTAGATGTTCAAATAATTCATAGGGAGGAAAACCTGGCAGGCCACTAGGTGTCGTATTTTGAAACAAAGGTCCCAAGGAAAAAAGCTTCCTATTTTTCACGGTGACGAAATTACCAGAAGGGGAGAATATCGAGGAAATGTTATTTCTTATTATGTTTGGAAGGTTTTTTTTTTTTCGACGGGGGGGGGGGGGGGGGGGGGAAATAATATTTGTATCGAAGCTTGACAGGATCTCATTCGACGACGCTTGTTGATGAGAAATTCAAACTGAACGTTGTTTTTTGTTTTTCAATTCCTTGTTTTCAGAGGCTGGCGGAATTGAGGTTTCTGTCGGTGTCGGACAACAAGCTCTCCGGCACCTTGCCCAGTTTTTTCGGGGGACTTCGACACTTGAAGGAAATGCAAATAGACACAAACAATTTCACGGGGCCCATTCCAGAGTCCTGGTGCACCGACGAATGGGAAATCGACAAAGTGCATGTCAGAAACAACGAAAGACTCTGCGGTATGTGTGCAAAAAACACACAGCATTTTCGTTAATAGCAACCGCTGTCAGACTGCCTTCTGTTTTGCTAATAAAGAAGTTTCTCAAAATCCACCCATCTTACCTCCCACTGTTTTTTATATTGTTTTATTTTTATTGTTATATATATATATATATATATATATATATATTTCCCCCTCTTACTGAATAAATGCTGTTTATTCTGTTTTTTGTGCAGGTAAAGTTCCCACGTGCCTTCAGGACGACCCCAGCAGGGATGTCCAGAAAATTCCAAGTGTCGAATTCACCTTTTTGAGAAAAGCTAGCTCGGATCATGGGTCCATCTGCGACAGCTCACCCCCCGTGTGCGACAACAGCACCGGATGTGGCATTTTTACCCCCAGTTTTTGGACGCACCAGGACAAGATATGGTTTGTTTTTCACGAATTCCAAGACTTGGAGAGCAACATCACTCGATACGAATTCAGCGTGCAGCTCATGGCCGGGAATTCGGAACCAATTGTCGACAAGATGCCTATCGTGAATGGGACGAACCTCAAGGAAACGATCGTCGACGTCCGAAACGTAAGCAGGAAATTTTCACTGGAGGGTGCACTATTTGTTTGGATTATAATTTAACTGGCTATTTCAAAAACTTTGGGAAGTTAAAAAAAAGTTGGGTGGTGTTGCGAATCTTTTCTTTTCGATAAGCCCTTGGGACCCGTGCGCTTTGCAGCATTTCTTGCCAAAAAGGGAATCTTTTTTAGAATCGTGCAGTCAATCGTAACTCACTGACAGTTTTGATTTTTTTTTATATATTTTTTTCCAACAGGATGAAGGAAAGAGGGCGCGTCGACATAATATTCAGCTGTCGCTGACGGGAATCAACCTTCACTCTGGTTCGTTGTACAATGTGACTGTCACTGCATGGAATGGAGCTGGGCCCCCTCTGGACACCAGCATCACAAGCGCTCCTGTTAAAGTCGACAGCACAGGACCCGAAGGAGGGAACAATGTTTTCAACACGTACGGTTCAGGGGAATGGTGTGTGCTTCCCTCTGTTACGTTCTGACATTAACTTTGCTGATAATCAAAACCCTTTTGTCGTCAAGGAAAATCAAATTTCTTAAAAGTCAAATGAACGAAACTTTTTTAAGAAAAGATGATGCGTGAGCTGGCACGTCTGTTTTTTTTTTTTAAATTGATCCTGAGATGGGGCTGTGTGGTAGTGTTTTTTTTGTTTTTTTTGTTTTTTTTCCCAAAGGAAAGGGGGGGGGGGGGGGGCGGGAGAAAGGGTTCGGTTGCATTGTGTGTTTTTTCTGTGGTGGTTTTATTGCTCCAGAATTATGCAATCATCTTGTTTTATTTGAGTTCTGATCCGATGTCGTGCTGGGATATTTGCTTATCTGTTTTGATTTTTTTTTTCCCCTTATGCAGGCCTCAATTTGAAAACTCCGAAGAGCAGCATCCAGGTCAACTGGGGCTTTCGTGGGTTCCCTTTCAAGACAAAGAAAGCAATGTGAGCTCAATTTCAAGTCGCTTGGAAAAGATGTTTTGAGAAATATGTTGGATAAGAGAGAGGAGAAAAGGGGGGAAATTTTTGCAATGATTATTAAAATCAAAATCAAGCAAGGAGTACTGACATAAACTGGAAAAAAAGATGGGGAAAAAGTTCATCTGGATACCTGAAAAAATTAAGCGTCAAATACCATCTGTGCATTTTTTGGTTATGTCGGAGAGGGGGGCGGAATTGACGTTTGTGTGTTGTGTGCAGGTGTCCGAAGTTACCGTTCAATTAAATGAGGTGGACCAATCCGGAGGATTTCTTAAAAACGTAACCGGTGCAAAACCTGTAGATACGAACCAAAATCAGTCGTCAGTCGAAGCCGAGCTACGGGTGCGTGCGTTATCAGAATAAAGAGTGATTGGATTGCTCCTTGAATTAAAAAGAAAGGGCAAACGACTAAGTTTTATTTCTGGAAAAAAACTGTTGGTGCTGTGGATAGACATCCGCAGCAAAGATAAGAGAGCCCGGACGTTTTGACAGAATTAAAGAATAATTTTTGGATATTTTGGCTGTAGTTTAATTGTTCCTCCCCTCCCCTTGTCACGATCATTGTTGCTATTGTACCCTTTGAGAGTTTTTTGAATAATAATGATAATAAAACTGATTTTTTATTTGTTTATTTTTATTACTCACAAAACTACCAATATATTCTTAAATACAAGTATATTTTTATCGATTTTGTGATTAAGATTTGTTTATTTTTGTCCTTTGTCTGCGTTTCCTTTCTCAGCCAGACTCGTACTACCAGTTTCAAATCCGTGCGGTGAACCAAGCAGGAATAGAGACCACCAGGAAATCGGCTACTTTCAAAGGGTCTATGGGGTAAGTGCACTCATCCCTGCATTCCATTTTTTTTTTTAAATGGAAAAAGCCCATAGGTTTCCAATCTCTCGAACAATCAATTTTTCGGTTCAGTTCAACATAAATTGGAAAAGGTAACGAACACCACACATATTTCTCATCTAATTTCAGAAACTTCGTGCTGCCACAAAGCCCAGGTCAGAAATCAACAGGAAAAAATGGAAACACAGAAGAAACGTAGACCCCTTTTTTTCATAATATATGTATATATATTTGAACATTTTTTAATTTTTAATATAATATAAAACCTGGAGAGTTCCACCCAATTATTGCCTTTGGATCAATCGTTGAGGTAATATTTTTTTCTTTGTTCTGACAGCAAGTCCACCAGGAGTAGTGGATTGGGCAACAACACGACCATAATAACAGTGGTTTCTTGTGTGGTGGTCGGTTTCGTGATAATGGCTTTTTCGATTGTGATAATTGGCCGGAAGGGGAAAAACAACATGGGCGAGAAATCTGACGAGATAGTGAAAGCTTTCATGGAAGGGCTGCTGGACACTGGCTCCGACCAACCGAAGCACAGGCCCGAAGTTTTGAAAGATCACAGGGAAATGGCGTTCGTCGTGACTGGTGAGGTTTCCACTGTTGGCTTATCTGTCTTATTTGCGAGAACTGATGTTGAATTTGCTAATTTGTGTGGGGGAGTGTGTTTTGACCTGTGTATTTGCTTGTGTGGAATAACAGATCTTGAGGGGTCTACCGAAATGTCTAATGTTTCTGAGACGGCTTTCAAGACTCTTCTCGACATTCACGACAGGGTGAGTCATTTTTCTAGACTCGAAAACGTGTTTTGTTTCGTTTTGGTTTTTGTTTTTTTTTGTTTGGATCTTGAGGTTTTTGAGTATGGTTGTTTCTGGGTGCATCTCAAAGCGACACCAATTATGAACGGTTCGAGGGAAAAGATTTTGGTTTCAAAAAAATTGTTACCAAATACTTTTTTTTTACCGGAGTTCTGATGTTCGCTACCATTGCTCATGAAATTTGCATTCAGTGTCGCACCTTTGTGAAATATACTTTTTTTTTTATTTTTTTTGATGCGGGGAAGTGGAAAAACAACAGTGTGATTGGATTGTCCGGAAGTGTGAGAATCGAGTGACTTTTTTTTTTAATAAATCCAGATAATGAGGGAAGGTATTGCTCTGCATGGGGGTTACGAGATCAATACAGAAGGCGATGCGTTTCTTGTTGCGTTCACAAGCGTGGTGGATGCTGTTTTGTTTTGTATGGAGACGCAGTACAGGTGATTTTTTTCCCAACTTGCTGGGTTATTGTATTTTCCAAATCCGACCCACCACAGAAAAAAGAAATTCAAAAAGCTGTCAGTCAGTCGGTTAATCTCAGTTCAGGTATATTCTTGCAGGTGGAGGTTCAGGGATTGATACAAAAACAACCATTCAATGCTTTTTTCTTTACGAATTTCTCCGCTTCGTTCAAGAAAAAAACACACATCAGCAAAAGAGACGTTGAGTTGTTTTTTCTGGAACGTGATGTTTATTTATTCATTCATGTCGCCAGTAACAGGTGGTTTTTTCGTTTTTGTTTTAGGTTTCTGAACGCGAAGTGGCCTGCGGATGTTTTGAGATTCGACAAGTGCCGTGTGGAAAGAACTGTGAAGGGGGAACTGATGTATCGAGGTCCCCGTGTTCGGATGGCCATTCATTGGGCCGACGACACGAAAAACAAGCTCCATCCCACCACCAAATGCCGAATGTTCGAGGGACCGGGTTTCGAACTGACGAAAGAATTGGCCGATGCTGGTGAGAAAACGAGAAGGAATTCTTGTTGATGGTGTGAACGAAACCCCATCCCCATAAATATAATGATTAATTGTATATATATGTATAGAGGGAGATATCGTGAATTTCATGAATGAATCGGAGCTGATATTTTTGTTCGGAACACAAATCACCGCATTTAGTTATTTCAGTTTATTTTATTTTTTCTGTGTTTTCTTTTTTTTTTCAGCACATGGTGGTCAAGTGCTTTTGACGCACGATACATGGTTGAAGCTCCAGCCCAACATGGGAATTTCGGGCTTCCCCACGGTCGAGCAAATTGGAGAATTCAGCGTTGAAAAATGGCCGACTCGAGGGACCAGGTCCATTTGGCTGTATCAGATCACACAGTTGGTTGCCAGACCTCTGCGAAGAACGTTCCCTCCACCAAGAAAGCTGGAAATGGTAAAAACCAACATGAAAAGCATATATCATTGATTTCTGGATGCAAGCTTATACTCTACAGTAACTGTTCAGTTGAATTCCAAAAAAAAGAAAGTGTGCAGAAACTGTGAAAACCGTGTGCGGAATTTGATTCTTCATTTAAATATTGGTTTATTCACCTTTTTTCACTGTGTTGCCACAGTTGAGGAAGGGCTGGGGGTTCAGCATCGTTCCACCCCCTGTTCCAAACACGACAAAAACTAATTTGGCATTCGTTGCTGTCCGGATGGTTTTTCCGCCTGGTGTGGAGGACCTGCCCGACGAAACAGCAGAGTTGCTTTTCGAGGTTCTGGCATCGCAAGCTCAGCAGTTCAAAGGATTCATATACAGCCGAAACAAACAGAAGGTACCGGTTTACTGCAAAGTGGAATCGCGTCTTAATATTCATTTGATGGGGCACTTTTTAGAAAAAAAAAATAGATTTTTTTTTTTAAATTTCGCTATTATGCTGAAAAATTATGGGCCGAACCCACATGCATTTTCTTTGTCCTTGGTGTTTGTTTGTTTTTTTCCTGAAAAATGGATCATATTCTTCGTGTTGCACCGAACTTTTTTTCCTTTTTTCTTTCCTTGAGATGCAGACACTGTGAATGCACAGAGTTCTGAGCATTGTTTGCTTTGGGGGTTTTCAGGGCCGGCTGTTGTTGGCTTTTTCTCGTACTTTGGATGCGGTTCGATTCAGCCATGCTGCACAGGTATTGTTCTATTTTTCCTTGCTTTTTCCTTCTTTTTCTGTTCCGTAGCCCCACATCACAATTAATTAATTGATTTTCTTCCATCCAAACATGTTTTCGGCCAAAATTGTGTATGGTTTGCCCCCCTTTTTTTCCCAATTAGGTGGTCCTGTTGCACACCGAGTGGCCAGACGGTGTGGAAGAATGCTGTGGCCATTCGGACTACACCCCACTGGGGCAGCCCATTTTCCATGGGCCCAGGGTTGCAATAGCAGTGCACTTGACGAAGAGCTACACGTTGATTCCACAAGCAGATGGGCTGCCTGACCAGGGGCAATGGATGCACTACGAGGGGGTTGGCGAAAATTTTGTCAAGAAACTCTCTTTGGTGGTGAATGGAGGCCAAGTCGTTTTGAGTGAACCTGCTTGGGGTGCGATCCAGTACAGACTTCCAGGGCATACGCAGGTAGGGAAATAATCATCCACATATATGTACATATATGCATGGTATTTTTTTTTCCTGTTTTTAAGAATTTGTTTCCTTTGACTAGAAAGGTCCCCCCCCCCTTTTTTTTTCGTTGTTTTTTTCTAATAATAAATAAATAATCGAATCAGCATCTTGGAATATGGCTCTATCAAATTTATATCTAATTGGCCTTCTCTCCGTGTTATTTCACAAAATCTGGGACCTTTGGAATAACTCGGTGTTTTTTTTTCTTGCAGTCAATCAGCCTTGGGAAGCATATTCTTTGTCCAGAATTCAAGAACCCCCTGTTGCTGATGGAAGTCCTGCCGGAAATGCTGAAATATCGAGAATTCGATGAACTGGGCACTTTGGAGAAGCTGGAGCCTGGCTACAGGGACTCCCCCCCTGACACTGAAAATATTGCCATTGTTTTTATCAAAGCTGTCAAACCCAAGGCAAGTATTCTCTACTTTGAAAATCACTGATCGTCTTTTTCGATTAATTTTCTGTTGAAAATCATCCAACCCCTGGACATACATAACAAACTTCTTTGGTTTGATTTTTTTTGGTGGGAGCTCCTTTTTTTTCACCGTTTGTATAATACTCACTGAGGTGTTGATTTTTTGCCAATCTGCAGGAAGTGGAGGATGCAGAGAGATCGAAAGAAGGCTCCTTGGACGGAGCCGAATGCAGAGACAGAATGGACATTCTTGCTGATTACATAACGTCCGTCCAAGCTTTCGCCAATTTGGTCAGACGGCGGTTGCTGCAGTACAGAGGCTACGAGTGCAAAGAACCCGAGGCTGGAAAATTGACCCTGGCATTCTGGGACATCGACAACGCAATCAGGCAAGTGTGCAAAAGCTGGAATCGGCAGGTTTTTTTTTTTTTTTAATCACGTCATTGGGGGGGGTGGGCTGTCCCCCCCCCCAAAAAAAAAAAAGAATTAAAAAAAAAGTAAAAATATTTCTTCCGGAGGCAACTCGACTTTGGGTCGAGTTTCAAAATGTGATGGATGCTGATCAGTTAGTACTGTTCGGCTGAAACGGCATATTTTTCTTGGGTTTGTGTTCGAACACAGGTGGTGCGCTCACATCCAACTGGAGCTGTTGAATCAGGACTGGCCCAAGGGTCTTCTGGAACTGGAGGGTTGCCGGGAAGTGATCGCTGAAGACACAGGCGAAGTTCTCGAAAAAGGCTTGAGGGTCAGAATGGGAATGGCATTCGGAAAACCAGGAGTGAAAAAACCGCTCAGCTCAGGTAATGCACAAAAAAAATCTTCTGCGATTGATCAAGCACATTGCAGAGATGAGCTGGTTGTTTCTGGAGCATGACTAATGGCTTTTATAAAAGTCAGATAGCGAGCGATATGAAGTTTTTTGAGCGTCTCATATGCTAATTTTGGTCATGATATTTGTTCTTCCAGGTCGGGCAGACTACTTCGGAAATTTGCCGAATTTGGCAGCCCGAGTTTCTGCATTGGCTGCCCCAGGTCAAATTCTTGTGGAGTGCTCTCCTGGATTCGGTGACAGGATCACTTGGATCAAGGAGGGATCTGTGGGGTTGATAAGGTTCGAAGAACCCCTGATGTACAAAACTGCAGGTTGTGTGGAGGAAGCCATCGAAATTAAAGAAGTTGGACACTACCTTCTGAAGGGTTTCGATAATGATCTCAAGCTCATTTATCAGGTAAGGTTTTTTGGGGGGGGGAGGGGGGCTGGACCTAATGCAGTGCGGTCCATTGACAACCAGTGTTGATTGCAAGGAATGCGTCTTTGAAGGTTGGCTTGAAGTTTGACCATTGGGAAAGAATCCTGACGTTGGTTCCATGTGTTAGGCTCGGCCCTTGTCGCTGCTCAAGCGAGAATACGCTATTGAACCGGCAGCCATAAGAGTGGCTTCCCCTGGGCGAACCATCTCTGCTGGCCAGGATCTGAGGTTGAGAATCAAGCGAAAAAGAAGCGGACTGGCCTTGAAGCTGAACGACTCCTACAACAGGTCAGGATCCAAGGAATGTTTTCTCTTCTTCATCTTGGGATGTGGTTGGTGGTGGCATGGCCTCTGAAATCGAACTCTTTTTTTTTATGAGCAGGTGGGTGAATGGACTGTTCGGAACGGTGGGTGGAGTCATGAGATCAAGAAGCAAGGGGTCGACGGAATCAGGCCGCTCAAGGTAATATATACCCCCACCAAGCACATATGATCATTATCCCAAACCAAGAACAATCTCCTTTCTCGGCTGGTTTTCTGAATCATGCACCTTCACCAACATCGGGAGTTGAAATTGCCGATTGTCGATGGCTAAACGTCTGGTGCTTTCTTTCCTCCAGCAACCGCCGCATAGATACTTCATTTGTGGCAGGGAGCAGCTCCGTTTTGCTGTACTCTCCGAAGCATGCATCCGGGTCACCCCACAGCCCTGGTCGCCTGGAATTGCCTCGGCTGATAACACCACATGCTATGCCTGGATTTCACAGCCCAGGGCCATCCCAAGGGGCTTTCGAAGAGGGTTCCCTGGCATCTCAGGGAAGCTGGGGAGAATCTGTGCATAGAGTCCCCTCTGGATCAGGCCTGTCTGTCACAAGCAGAGGTAACAGATGCATATGAATTCACATCCTCTCAACCTGGAAATATCAGCGTAAGATTGGTGAAGGCGATAGTGCACGATTTATCTATCATGAATAAGTAGAATAAGTAGAAGTCATTGCAATGAATTCAGTTTGATATTTTTTGGCGGTATTGCGTCAGGTGGGAGCTCAATGTGGCGAAGTCACAACGATGCGACCCCAAGCCCCAGGCCAGATGCCAGTCCATTTTCTCAAGCTTCGGAGGACCTCATTGACGTGGATACGGACGACCCCGGAACGTCCCTGTCTTTGCGTCCCCACCAGCAGAGCGAAAGGGTGTTGTCGCTCAGAAACAGTTACGATGAGCTGGGAGGGGTGAACGAGGATTCCTTGGCTGGGAGGGGTTCAAACGAATCGACGGTGTCTGTGAAGAGTCAGAGAAGATACGTCCAGGAATTGGCAGGCTTGTGGGTGCCTCGTTGGCGTCGACAGAGCGGAGGTGAGCTGCAGTGAACCAACCCTGCAATTTTTGTGTAATGAAAATACGAAAAATGCAACCCCTTGATGTAGGGGACAATGAACCACCTCCATAATGCTGTGATTCAACACCGATGGATGGATAGATCCTCAGATCTGTGCGGAGTCGCTGAGTGGCTGTGTTGCGTTGGTGCGAAAACAGGTTTCGAGTTCCCTGCTCCTGCGGAAGCTTCCTACGAGAGCAGCCCTACTTTGCACAAGGGACGGCCCAACGATATCGAATCCCAGCTGCAAGGCGAAAGCAGTCAGAGATCGCAGTCCGCTCCGGACATGTTCACATCTTTTGCACGGACGATGCCGTTGGAAGATTCGGGCCTCCTCAGGGCCCAATCCTTGCATGCCGCTCGGAAACAAGACAAAATCGTGAATCGAGCGCCGATCATGCATGCAATTTCGTTGAATCCGACAACTCACGGCGACCTCGATGGAATTTTGATCGGGATCGATGATGAGGGGAACGAGAATGGCCGCAATGAAGAAGTGTGACCCGATTTTTTTTTCTTTTTTTTTTTATAAAATATAATCGCTTTTGTTATGGTCGAGAACAAACAAATAGAAGGAAGAAGAGAATCGGGAGGAGGAAAATACACAAGCAAAGAAAAAAAGAAAAAAAACTAAAAAAAAATATTTGGTTGGGGGCAAAAAAAAGGGGGGTGTTTTGGGGAAGGGGGGGGGGGGGGGAGGGAAAGGGGAAATGTGAATTTTAATGGATCGTGGGGTGCCGGTTCAGGCAAGATTCAAAAATGCGAGGCAGGGAAAAATGAGCAAAGGAGCGTTTGGTCTTTCTTTCTTGATGATGTTTTTTGACTCTGTATGATTATGGTGTTGAGAGTGTGACGAGGGCAAATGGAATTTGTAGAAGTGTTTGACAGCAAATGGATATGTATGAAAAAAAATATATATATATATTTACTTAGATAAGATATATATCTATAAGCATATAGCATATACGTAAAATCGCGTGTATATATATATGTATTGTATGTATTTCGTCTGTCGCCTCCCCCTACTTTTTTCGTACTAAAGAGCCCATAAAGGAAAAGAGAAAAAAAAAATCACGTAAAGCCTAGGACTCTGTTTCCCTATGCGTTGCTCCTTTTGATTGGCCACATCAAATTTTTGGGGCATTTTATACAGATTGGGATGGAAAAAGGAAAAAGAAAAAGAATGGGGTCTGAGAAAAGAGTGAGAAAATGGACCAGGGATTGCAGGAATAGGGCAAGATGAAAAAAAAAAAAGAAACCCATAAAAACAGGAGTGTAAGAAAATTGGAAGAAAAGTAAAGAAGAAAAAAAAACTTGGCCTTTTTGTGAGATGTGGAGGGTGTTTCGAGGAGATCTAAAAAAGTATCTAAGAAATTGCGTGAAAAAAAAAAGAAAAAATATTGCAGAGAGGGTGGAGGGAAGGTAACAAAAAAGAGCAGAGAGAAAAAAAGAAGAAAAAAAGTTATGACGATATACATTTGTAGTTTCTTTTTTTTTAATCAGTTTTACTAGGGTAGCACATCCTGCACAGATATGCTTGATTTCCACCAAAAGAAGGGGGAAAGAAAAAAACAAAAAAAAACGACAGCCTAGTTGCCTGGCAAACGCATGGCTTGTGTGAATTGGTGGAGAGAAAAATCCTCGTGACTGCACGTACTGTGGTTCCTAGAGGAAATATATATTCCAGAAGAAAATTCGAGGGTGATCTCTTTTCTTTTTGTTTTTTTTTGGTTTTTTGTTTTAAAGAGACATTTTTCTCGGCCTGATTTTGCCCTGGAACACCTGTCTTTTATCCTCCCCGTGTTTTTTGATTTTGCCTTTCTGTTTTTTTTCTCATTGTAGCCATTTTTACACAGGGAGTGAGAGAGAGAGAGAGTGAGAGAGAGAATGATATTTTTTGCACTGCACACTTTATTGTCCTGAAGTCGTTGAGTAACCTTCCAAGGGCCACGCTGGATTTTTTAAAACTGTGGAATTTGGGTGGGTTTTGAAAGGGAAAGAGAAAGTGGTCATGGGGAGTTGGGGGTTGGGAAAAAAAGGAGTTGGGGTGTATTAAGAGTGAAGAAACCAAAAAAAAGGGGAAAAAAAATAAAGGAAAAAGGAAATGAAAATGCGAGGGAAAACAAAAAAAAAGGCTTGGTGATAGGGAAGAGCGAGATTCAGAGAACAATTAAATTCTTTTGTGGTCGAAGAGGGGGGGGGGGGCGTTTGCTTTTTGGGGGCTTCTTTTTTTTTCCTTTTTTTTGGTGGGGGGGTTGGATGATCTAGGTCCTCAGTTTTGGAATGACGATATTTTATTGAGGCAATGGGCTCACAACAAGAATGTGGTAGCTGGAAAAAAAAAAGAAAAAAGGAAAAAAAAATGGAACAGATAAGGAAAATTGATTGGGGCGGTTTTAATTCGATGGACGATGGGTCCCGTTAGAAAAAAAAAAAGGAACACACAACAAAAATCAAAAAGGACTTTTGAGAAAAAAAAAGAGAGAGAGAAGGAGAGAAGAAAGCAAACAGAGAGAAAAAAGACATTGGGGCTGGGATGTGGGGGGTTTAGGGCAGTGTCCGGCAATCTGCCCTTCATTTTTTTTTTTTTTTAATATCCCCAGCTTGAATCAAATGGCGTAATGTTGGACGAGCTCCAGGACAATTCGAGAGGGGTGGAGGAAAAAAGAAGGTCAAACCATCTGTGAGTTGGATTGCTGTGAGTTGGCGGGGGGCTGATTTTGGCTTGTGGTTGGCTAGGGGAATTTGCAACTTTTCGGTGTGACAGGGGCTTTACAGGGGAAAAATTGTTTTGCGTGAAAAAGGAGTGATGGCTTCAAATTTACGGATCTTTGCTTTGTCGGAATGAACGGTGAATGAGGGACCCGGGAAAAAAGGGGGGGGGGGGGGGGCTGGTTTCGGGAAAATTCAAATTCAGCTCAAAACTGCAGCGAGTGTGTGTGTGCGCACTACGTTCCATGATGGGCTTTTTACGAGGATGCTTTTTTTTTTGTTCTAGGGAAAAGAAGACATATGTTGCTAAGCTGGAAGGGCTTCTCTGAGGGGGGGGGGGGGGGGGGTTTGAACGGAAAAACAAAAGAATGGGGAGGGGGGGGGAAGAGATTCACTGGGGACAGTTGTCCCCATGACAATCAGCTGAAAATTTTAGGTTATTGCGATTTGACCATTTAACCAACGGCTATACAAGGTGCTTGGTAGATTCGCTAGTTTGGATTTTTTTTTTTTTTAAATACCTCACAATGATAAGGCAATCGTTTTTGAATAAGAATCTTTTGTTTTGACCGTGTGCTGTCGTGTCTCCTTGTTCAATCGCAATGACAAGCTGTAAATTTGAAAAAGATTTGAAATATCGAAAAAAAAATAGAAAAAAAAACATATGATGGAAGGTCCCCCCAGTGTTCCATCGTTTTCGATCGACCTCCTGTGTCTTCTCTGCATCGACATGAATTTTGACAGCTGGCTGAAAACCCTGCCGAAAATTTCTGTAGGGTGGGTATTCCGAATCAAATCAGCCCAACAATTCAATTCAACATTACATCACATTTTTGTAAAAAGAGGCCAACACACAAACCTCAAGAAAACGTGGCTCCTCAGGCGACATGTCTGGATTACGTAATCATTGATCGATTGATCGATTACAGTGTTGGCCACACCAAGGGGTGAAGTGAGCTGGAAGATGGAGGTGGATGAAGGGACCCCTTGTACCTATTCCCCGCGCATCTCTCCCCAATCACATCAGCTTCACCCATCCGCCACCGATTCACCTATCCAATATCGTTACACCGTGAATTGATGTTCGCGAGTGAGTCTCACCCGCGCTCTCGCAGCAGGACAGAACAATGCACACGCTCTCGGGCGGGGAGACGCGATCAGCCCTTCATAACCTGCTTCCACCGCTTTACAATCCACTAGCTCTTGCCGCTTTGTTTCTTTAGAGCGTGTAGCGTGTTAGCCTTTTTGCAACCGATAGGAGCGAACAGGTGGGCGGTGGGGTCGTGGGGTAGGCATATCAATCCTGTCGGACGTCGCTTGGTTTCGAGGGCATCTTGTTTCTGAGCTGTGTGGGCAGTCGCTTCTCCACCCGTATTTATTGCTGGCGATGCGTAGCCGCCACAACACTCGTGTTTCCCTTCTCTTTTTTTTTCTTCCGTTCCGTTTAGATTAGCTTGTCTAGATAGATCTGCTAAGTAGTGGTTAGTGCGCGGCGCTAGCAGAGTTTCTTTGACGTATGCTGGTGAAGTTTTGGTCTGGTCGGGTGGGGTGGGGTGGGGTGGGGTGGGGTGGGGTGGTTTTGTCGGAATGTAGTGGATCAGACAGCGCGCGTGAAAAATAGCTGTAGAGTTTCAAGCTGTGTGGGTCGGGTGATAGCCCAGCGCATGCAGTAGGAAACAATGCTTTTGTCCCAACTCCTCTCGCGGTTTTCAGATATCGAGAAATTGTTCGTTGTTGCGGCGCCGATTTTGATCAGTGCTGCTTGTTTGTTTTTTCGATCGCAGCTTGACGTAGAACAGCATGTTGGTACGAAGTGCAGCAAACGAAACGACCTCTCCAATGGACCTTCCCCTGAGCGACGGGGACACCCGCGTATTCATTCCCGCCGCGCTGGTGGCCTCCGTGTTTATCGCCGGAATCCTGTGTGTGTTGATCGCGCTGGTGGTTCTGGGATGCGCGAAAAAAGGATGCCTGAGGCTGCGTGGCAAGAATTTCGACATCGAGAAGGGCGTGAACACGCAATCGAAAGCCGATGCGCTGCATTCCCGCACCGTCAGCTTGAGCGAGCCCATGATCGCCGCAGTGAACTGCAGCCATTACAGCGATTGGCGCGCAGGTGTGGATGAGTGGTTTTTGAAGAACGAAGTAGCGGTGGTGGAAATCAGCGAGGAGATGGACCCGATCCCTGCATGTCCTTCGTCCATCTGCGTGACGGTCGACACGGACAATCGCAGCATCGATATCCAGAGCATCGATCTGTTTGCCATGATGATGCGTGATCCTTTGCCATTGATCCAGGATTTTCGACCGACGATGGCGCAATGCACATCGTCTCCCCAGGTTGGTTTTCAAATCTAGGAAGCAAAAACTTTCTCTTTTTGTTCTTTTTATTCAACAAAGTGAAGGGCTGTATATTTTTGAGCAAAAACTCAACATGGAAACTTTTAGGTAGGTTCTGTGGTTCGTGAAACTGTCGAATTATTAAAAGAATTAAATGGGTTTTTTTTGAATACGATGTCATTTTGTTTGATATGGTTTTTTTTATGTGTAGAATATTTATATTAAATTTTTTTATTTGAAAATGTTCTGTTTTATTCTGTGTTGCATAGATCGTGATCGGTACGCAGGGACCTGGCGAGAAGCTGGGTGCAGGAGGGGTCGGAGAAAATGGCATTAACAGATGGGTGACGCGTGTGCTGAAGTGAATTCTTGATTTAGATAATGCTAATATGCTGCATAAATGGTCTCCTTCCCATCCAAATCATTCGAAATCACCACGGGATTGGATGACTAATCATTTCTAACTGCACACAGAGGGTGGAGTTGGACAATTGCTCGCGCAGACTCGGGGAGTGTTAGAGTACCCTCCGCCGAGCGACAGCATTTCACCAAAAAAAAGAAAAGAGAATTACATTCTTTTTTGGGTTGGTTCTTGAACATTACTAAGAAACTGAATTAAAAAAAGAACTGAAACTACATTTGTATTGAGCGGAGTTGGAGTGGTGATTTAAGAAGAAAAATGCATATTTAGACATCGAATTATTTTCTAGAATTGAGAGTATGGTGGTGGTGGCAGGAAAGAGAGGGAGGGATCGTTGGGGTTTTTTATACTTTTTTTCTTTTTTTTTTATTTCAGGGAGGTTTTTTTTTTGGGGGGGGGGAGGGGGGGTTATCTACTTCATGGGCGATGCCGAGAGTGGCAGGGAATCGCCCACCAATTCATGGATCATCGATATTATTCAAGGAGAAAATGAAAAATGCATCACAGATAGAAAGAGGGGGGACAAAAAAATCTCTTTTTTTATATCCATTTCTGTTTTGGGTTTTTCCATTTTTTTTCTTTGATTTCGGTTTGTATCCTTAGTTCTAATTCATCTAGGTTTCACATACTGGAATAGGGAATCTGAGGGAGGGGTGCTAGATTGAGTTATCACTGCTTTCTTGGCAAATATCTCAATACACCCCATTCAGGTGCTTATCTCAAGACTATAGGACCTAGTTCAGGGATGGGAGAGGTTCTTTTTTCTTTTCTTTTTTTCTTTTCTTTTTTTTGTTTGGGGAGGCGAAACATAGTACCGAAACTTAACCTTAACTTAACCTTTTTTTTGGGGGGGCGTCTCTGTGTATTGGGGGGGTAAATAATGAACCATTAATGCGAGAAATTTTGAACTTCATCTTTTGGAGGGTGATGGAGTTTCACTTTTCCTTTTCGGAAAATGCTGGAGATATTTGGTTTTTTTGCTTATTATTTCAGAATTGCCTTTCTGGGACCAGGAGGGAATAGAATTATGGCATGCATTTGAGTTGGGAATTTTTTTCTCAATGCACGTCGTTGATTTTATCTGAAAACTTGGAAATATGCATCTTGGTTTTGGAAAGTACTAGTGAGCGAGTCTTACTATTTTTGTTCCTGTTTTGTGTTTTTTTTCTTCTTTTTTTGGCAGATAGACATATTTCAGTTTCTCATCCCTGGTGAATTGGGAGCCGTGATATGCATAGCCAAAAAAAAACCTAGACACTCGTGGAATTCTGAACTCTTTGAGGGAAAAAATAGAAAAAAAGCGAACTATAATGGGGAAAACTAAACTAAACCAAACCTTGCATCTCCAGGCATTTCTGCTTGTTTCTTTTTGAATTCATAGGTATCGGTTCATTTCACAACCGTATTTGGTAGATTAGATTAAATTCATGTGAGTAGGGTCATGTGCATATGTTTCTGTGATATTTCGTTTGAGCTTTTCCAAGAATAGGCAACAGGGGAGGTACTGCGGTGTGACTAAAACTGAGAATTTGGGATTGAGGATATATCTAGGAAGGGGGGTGTCTGTTTTTCTTATTTCTTTTTTTTTGTTTTGGAAATTCATGGAGAGTTAGAGTATCATGACATGATTCTCACAACTTGCACATTTCGGTGTTCAATTCATCATAGTGAAAGGGAGGGAGAAAAAAATTGGTTCCCTATTTTTTTGGATGATTGGCACTGCTGGGATTACTGATTTAGTGACGATTACTAATGGTTTGTGAACATTTACTGTAGGAAAATCTTAGATTCCTTTTGCAGGGATGATCCTCTTTTTCAACACAGGATGGTGCTTACGTTTCTTTTTCCATCTTTTTTTTGTTTTGCCCCCAGATCGATGTCGCTTGGTTATCGGGCTAGTTTCGGTGGAGATGTGATTAGATGGATGCCTGTGGTTTGCAGCAAAGAGGGGGGAAAAAAGAGGAATTGACTCTGGACCAAGAATTGACATTACTAGTGTGTGTCTGACTGGGGATGGGATGGAGACTTTGACATCAAAAAAAATTCATTTTGGAAGCTCAAATGATGTTGAAATATATGCGCACGTTCCCGAAGATGCGCATATGCGCTTTTTTTTTGTCTGGTGGATGTCTTATGGAATGTCTTATGGGTCTAGGGATGGGACTAGAAAGCAAAAAAAAATATAGTAAAAAGAAAGCAAAAAACGTTTTTTGTGTTGAAAATATAGGGAGGAGAATAAGGGATACCATAATCCCAGGAGAAGATTTAATACTTTTTTTTTCTTTTGAAACAAAACTTGATTAATTTAAAAAACCGATGGAATCTGAGCTGCTGCATAGATTAAAAATGTGAGTCAGTGGCTGCTGAACCTTTTTTTTTTTTTTTTTGAATTACTGGACTGCTGGCCTACAATTTTTCTAGCAGGGTTGATCTGACAATGGATTTAAAAATCTATTGGGTTAGATTTTAAATTTGTTGTGGATCTGCTTTGAGTTTAGTAGTTGGAAGGCCAGGGAACAGGAATGGACATTTTTTGGGACATTTTGAAAAGATTATATTGTGGTATCAAGAAATATATGGATAGTGCCTGTCGAAGGCTCCATATCTATTTTGCTCGAGGACGTATGTGAATAGCTATTTTATTTTTGTGGTTTTATTCTTTGTAACATCCAATGTTTTGCATAGTAAACTTTGGCTTCCTAAAATCTCATTTTTTTTGTTATGCACCCTTGAATTGGATGTGAATATTATTTCAACCAGTTTCGGTTGAAACTGGAAGTTTTTTGCTGAACCCTTGGCACAAGCTGAAGGGCTGTCAGCAGAAGGATGGAATGTTAACACATGGATCATTCCTTCATTAAATGTATCATTTCACAATGTGCAGAGGATTCATCACACTGTTCCCTATCCTCATTTTCTCGCTCATCCCCGCCAGTCTTGCTCACTTTTTCCCACCGAGACTTCAACAGCAGACTTTTCATCTCAAAAGGGGATAGCGTTGGAATACCTCCATCCCTGAAAGAAACAGCTTTTTGAGGACCTTATTTCCAATCAACTGATATGTTTGATCGCAATTTTGATACTCCTGGATCTCATCCAACGATGCCTCTTCTGCGGTAATAAACATTTCACGTAGAATTCGCATGTAATCTAATTTGCTTGTTTGCATGAATATTGTGGAGGAGATGCACCGTGGTGCACTTACCTTTTGCCCTTCTGCGTGCTTGTTTCTCGAAACGGTTTCTTAGATCGAAGATCTCCAACATTTGGCGCCGAATCGATGGCAACAGATGCCCCAGCACAAAACGTAGACATGGCGTTCAGCATGTCATAACTAGAGAGGTCGCTGAAATTATTCACAGCAGTCCTGCACCAAGCAAAAACCTCAACAAGAAGATTTCGTTTACTGCAAACCACGCAGGTCCAAGAAGCCAATTGGAGGCTCACCTCCGTCGAAGTCGCGAGATCAACAATCCTAAGGCAAAGGCGATGAGTGATGCGAACGCCGCCACCCCGATGATCACAGCTTGCATCAAACGTCTTTTGCGCTTGTTTGCTCTTCGGGTGATCGCTGGATCCTGGGGTTCTTTGAAAGGAGGATGCGGCTGTGGTTGCAGCAGTGATTTGTTGCGCCGTTCATCCGGTTTTGAACGGAGATAGAGATCCTGTCAGGAGTGCAGGGCAACCTTTTGAAGAAATGAACGACATGGGTTCTTGAAGGAATAGGTCCCAGGCCATGTAATAAGCCGTGATCTTCTTACCTGATTCGCTAGTTTAACGCATGACGACCCGTATCTTACGCTGCCATACGCACAATCGTCGCAAGCATCTCCTGTGTAGTTTGGAAAACATTCACAAGTCCCACTAGCAAGAAAGCACAGGCCATTTTCACCGCAAGGCCTTCCAGGGTTGCCTACGAAACAGAAAGGGGCCATCTCATTGCTTCTTTAGATGAAAGGTTTGGAGGCGCGAAGTATGCCCTCTTGAGAATCTGGAAAAAACAGTTCATGCCACGCACCTATCCCAGTTTGGGGGGAGGGGCATGGAATTGGATTCCAGTGGCAATCGGCAGGGCACGAGATAGGAGAGCATATTTTCTTTCCCCTGATGCACTCCGGATCAGGACCCTCTGTCCACTCGCACACCCCATTTCCACAAACCCCAATAGAGTCGATAGACGAAATCTCCTCGACCTGATAGCAGACGGCAGCTTTAAACCAACCGAGATCAAAGTCTAGAGGTAACTCGACTGGAAAATGGAGCCAAGCGTGTGTTGGTAGTCTCAACCTCGATTTGGCTCAGCTCCGATATGATTTCCGTGGGACAACCCGCAAGCAGACCAGTAGCAAGGTCGTCCTCCGTCACCAATGACCTTGACGCTCGCTCATCGTTCGAAGTCTCGACACGGAAGGTGGTTTCTGTTTGAACGTGGGCGTTCCCTCCAGCCATGTCCGAGATATGAGTAACTTCGACTGTTATCCATGAGGAAGGGGCTCCTGTGGATAAAATTGTCTTCCGTGTCAATATACCAACGTTTTTTGTTAACAAGTAGTTAAGCACGTTGATACAGACCTAGTGAGCAAGACGCGAAGTTTCCAAGCTCTTCCTCCAATGCGTGTCTTTTGGTATCGGATTCCCTTGTGGACGTAACAAAGTCCTCAGCCCCCTTGACTGAAAATGTTGTGTGGAGTTTAGCTGCGCAAGTTGTTCCGTCTCCATTGCACGTGCCACAAAAATCCAAGTTCCCATCTTCACAACACAATCCTGAAAGAAGGCACACCCTCACTGGTCTGCGACGGTTTATTATGCCTTTTTCTCTTACTAGATGGAAGCGATGCTTAAAATACAGTAACTTTGTTTTCGAACGGAGCATACCGGAGGCGTCTATTTTCCCAGGCGATCGGCAGCAAGTCCCTCTCACGTCAAAGGCGACCCCAAGGCCGCTACAGAGCCCACATGCATCCAGTCGACCAAAGCAACAATCCCCATTGCGATCGAGCCCCGAGCCGAACGGACAGCAATCGCCACTTTTACTGAATATTCCAGAAAGACAGCAAGTCCCGCGTTTGTCCCTGATCGCGGCACATCCAGGAGGTTGGTCGCAAAATATTCCCTGAAAGAGAACGGATTACTCAGGCCTTCAACACTGGGCATTCTCTATTTTTGTCGCGCGATTCTCTTCGATGTTACCTTGTAGCCCGCTCCACATTGGCACTGGCCGTTCACACACTCCCCGCGTTCGGAACATCCATACAGGTCGCAAAAGCTGCAACCAACGATCCCACACGGCTGGTGGGAGGATGGTTTTAATTCATTCGAGCAGAAGCTATCGTGCACCCAGAACCCCGTGGAGCTCAAGCACTGCACCCCTCGATATCTAGAAAACACAAGATTATTCGTTGAAAAGCAAATAGAATGGAACGAAGCACAGCAACAAACCAATTTTGGCGGATGAAGCCTGCAAGCAAAATTCCCAGAAGTTGTTTTTCTACCATGAGATGGTTTCACTAGTTCGTGCCCATCCACCCTCCTCTGGCACCTGGTAAAACCGCCTTCTCCGCAAGCTTCTGTCGTATTGCAAGGCGTCCATTCCCCTGACGACCACGCGAATGTGATGCAATCTTGGGTGTTGCACGGACGTTTCACAAGCTCGTCCATGGGAGGACATGCGGAAGATAGGCGTGTTGGAGTTCCATCAATGTACTGGCAGTGTACCTCTCTGATCTGTTGCCCTTTTCCACAGGTTGCGCTGCACCTGGGAGCAATATATCGGGATTCTGAGCACGAGATAAATGAAAAAGCGCTCCCCAAGTAAATCTATGTACACACTCCTTACCAACAACTACAAACACAGCAAAAGGAGCTCCCAATGTACCCTGTTGTTGGAGCAGATTTCTGAGTACCTGTCCCACGCTCCAAACGTCCAATGTATTGGTGGGCACAGACTGGTGTTGCAGCTGCGAACAACAGCAATATTCTCGGCACCACAATTATGTAGAGGGACGAAGGCGTTTGAAATGTCATTCCTGCATGTTACGGATCGACGACTCTCTCCACCACCACAGCCGGATGTGCAGGGTCCCCATTGCCCATAATTCAGCGTGAATGTGTCGCACTGATGGTTGTTGCACGATGACGTCGTCTTGGGCAAAGGACCGCACGATCCTTCTGCATCAAGCTGTCCAGAAAGGTCTGTGATGGGAAGCGGATTTAGATATCTTAACGAACGCAAGTGCACGACTGTGTGTTTCTTGTAAGGTTGCTCCATTCATCGCACCTACACACACCGCAGTTCTTGTACGAACACCTCCCCCGCATTTTTTTGTGCAGGCACTCCAAGCAGAAATCGCCCAGAAAGACCTGGGAGAGGGAGCATAACAAGCTTCCAGTGGTCGAGTGCCTGTGGCAAAAGTTCTCTTTCAGTTTTTGCGACAGAGAATGGTCATGGAGCCAGACGTATTGTGCCTTCACTCTGCACCTGTTGGGTTAAGGAAATCTGGAATGGTGTTGTCCGCCGTAGAACCACAGAAATTGTGGTTTCCTGACACATCCCTGCATCGAGAGCCACGCCACCCCCTAATCATGTTCACAATCTCCATGCATTTGGTGATGGACGTCAGAAGAATATGCAGTGTTGGACTTACAGCTTCGTTAATCGCGGTAGGTTTAGCCACTCACTTGGAAGGTGACCAGTGAAGGAGTTGTTTGAAAGGTCAACCTCTTCCAAGAACGCAAGCTCCCCGACGAACACAACTGGGCCTGAAATATTGTTGGATGGTAGCAGCCTGTAGAACAAGTCCCCAATTCAACCAAACCAAAGCTTCACTTAAAGGGAGTGTTAGTTAATGGAGCTTTTTGTTGAACCGCCAGGACTCACAAGGTCTCCAGGTTTTCAAGTGGAAGAGGCACAAGCTCTCCCGAAAGTCCTCTTTGTGTCAAATTCAATGTCTGCACCAGCATCACACCCGTGTCGTTCGCACAGGTGACGCCTTCCCAGATGCAGTGATCACTGGTTGATGTCCAGGAAGATAAAACTCCAGTGGGGTCGATACTTGTCTGCAAGAGCCAGTTGTTCTCAGGAAAAACCGAAAGAGAATAGCGCCTTGTTGATCGTCAGAATTCGCGCGAGGCATTGGAGGTTCGTAAACTGATACCTTGAAGTTTGAAAGGGTCAGTGCTTCCCCAGATCTGTCTGCCCACAATCCGACCGCCAGAGCGGCAAATACGAGGGTCTGAAGATGAATGGACGGATATCGTTTACTTGGACTGGTTTCCGTGTCCATGTAACATAGACCTCAGGGCCCTCTTTGCCCCGATTTCAGAGACAGTGAGGTGTAAAGCAAGAGAAACTTGTGCATCGGGTACACTCTATACTGTTAACAGCCAGGATAACAGAATTCCGAGCTGTTGGTGCCAGTGCGTCAGTTGCTCGTCTTCTTATCCGTCTTCGCCAACCGTAGATATCTCGAAATATATTAAGACAACCCTAGCGCCGCCTTTTTCGTTCATATCTCCTGGGGCTCCACACCAATTGGAATTGGAGTGGAGCTCACAAGAAGAACGACAAACAAAGACACGACCAACCAAATAATTACAAGACGAACCACAAAGAAGAGCACAATGATTCAACCCACGCCGCGATTCAAACACAACCCGATAAGAATCCTTTTCCCCAAGACAAAATGCTTGAGCAACTCTGAGCTGCCTTTGGATTGATGCCGATCAATGTCGCTTTCGAGATGCACGAATCCTGAACTGTTGGTCAGCTGTTGATGAAGCAGTCTTGAAGCATTGTGGAATTTCCCCTTCCTTTGCCTTTTCTTCTGTTCAACTATCCTTGCCGCCAATACTATCCTCCTTCTGTGTGCTGAGGTCCCTTTCCGCTTTCTTCTTTTTTTTGTGTGTAATTATTGGTGTTGGTTTCGAAAAAATATGGCCTCTTCGCTGTAATTGATTGATTGTTGGTTGCGAATATCTGGGCAGAGAGGCAGACGCCTCCGAACTCCAGGATTTTTGTGTTGGACGACATAGAAAACATCAGAAATTCCAACGTAACGCGGACAGTCCCATCTCGTTCATATTCTTGGACGGGACGAGTGTCAACTCCTTCTGATCCTTCGTCTGTTCGATGACTATCAGCTTGCCCTTCCTACGCT
Source organism: Bryopsis sp. KO-2023 (assembly GCA_030272585.1). Lineage (NCBI taxonomy): Eukaryota > Viridiplantae > Chlorophyta > Ulvophyceae > Bryopsidales > Bryopsidaceae > Bryopsis > Bryopsis sp. KO-2023. The sequence continues at coordinate 1,366,353 of BSYQ01000007.1, read as the reverse complement.
GTTCCTTTCAACTCAACTTTCGCACTATTCAGAACGCAGTCCCATACGCTTGACGGCGACTTCTTATTAGACGATGGCAGCTTTTTTCCAAAACAATGGCGAACCGGTGGCGGCCAGGCCGACCAGCGTGCGAGTCCAATGTGAAGCGAAAGACTGTAGAGCTCTTCTTGAGGTAAGGGCATGGGACGAGGACGGGTTTTTTTACTCGAGGCTATCCATAATGTTGGGCTTGTCGACTTGGGGTTAACGACAGTGAGCTGCAATTGCGGGAATCGAGGTTGATTTCTTGCGATGATTCCACGAATCGCTTCGTAGCTCCAGGCTTGTGCGTTGGGTATCTTGATTCGTTTGCGTAGCTGGCCGAGTGATGGAGACCCCACCGTCCATCAGAAAAAACTTTGTTCGCAACAAGGGGACTTGAAAGTCCACCTCTTGCATTTCGAGAATTTCGCTCGATTTAAAGTCCGATTTTTTCTGTGGGCAACACGCCTCAACTGGTTTCTGTTGTGGTGACCCCCTGCTTATATATTCTTTGCTGGTTGCCACAGGTAGCTGTTTCCTCTGATTGCCCAGAAGGCACTCCTGTGATTGTCAGCTGTGGAAGCTGCCACAGGTGAACACGAAAAGGCCCATTATGTCTGGAACTGGAGGATATCTGAGCTGGATATTTGACAAGACCTTTCAGTTAATGAAACTGAGAAATGTCAATGATTTTATTCAGGTTGCTGGAAGTCAACTTGACTGCGGTGAACCATGGGTACGCACAGCGGCAGGCTCAGGCCCACCAGTCGTTTCAGGTATGGCAATTACTCCTCTTGAGAACGAACATCGGGTTTCAAAAATTGTGAAAACCGTTTCGACCCTGCTGAATGCGTAAGATGATGCATTGTGTTGCCTGATTTTCAATGAGTTTTTTGCCTTTTGATTGATAGATGGCTGCACAAACACCTCACATGCCCCATCGCTCGCATTACCACCACCACCATCCTTCAGTTCCAGGACAAGATCCCAGATCGCTGTCGTTAACGAACCATCTCGTTCAGCCTCCACCCTTGTCGCGCTACCACAACTTATCCGGGCATCAGGTGGGCTAATCAAATCAACGTGGCATCCATACTTACACATTCTTTCAAATCCAATGGATCCATCGATGCTGAAAGCCCACTTCTCGTTTGAAATGCTGTGGTAGCTGATGAACAGAAATCTGTGTTCTGTAGATGCGACCAGGGTATGTTGGACATATGGAGCCGTTTGTGAATCCATTTCATGCATCGGATCTCCAACCTCATTCTGCTGGGTCGCCATATTCCTCAACTCACTTCGGAGGTTTCGATGAACACTCCCCCAAGCACTTCAACCAGGGAATCCGTGAAAACCGCTTCGGAGCCGTTCGCAGAAAGAAAAAGGACAAAACTGGGACCAAGCCTCGTAACCCCTCACCGTACAACTTGTTCATGAGCCGGGAAGTGAAAAGAATCAAATCCGAACATCCAGATTTGGATCACAGGGAGGCATTTAAACAGGCCGCCAGCAATTGGGCTAAGTCCCCAAATAACTGCAGCAACCAGAGGACGCCTGTGATTGCATCTGGAGATGAGCCTGCAAAAGTGCCCGCCACAGATTCCGAAAAACCGACAGAGTCCGAGAAACCAACGGCTGCTGGGGAAGGTGCTGGGACTGGGGTCGACACACCAGATATTCCGGAGGATATAGTGAGAATAGACAGTGCACTGGCTCCACTGGAGAGCATTAAAGTCGAAGAGGAAGCTATTGTTGAGGTTGGGGAGACTGTGGGGGATAGTGCAGTGGCGAGTGCTGAAACTGATGGAGAATCAGCGAAGAAACCTGGACCTGTTGTTGAGGAGGCACCTGAGCCGATCGGAGAGAAAGTGGAAGTGAGTTCGGGGACGAAGAGATTAAGTGATCCAGATTCCCCCGTTCATTCGGGGAAAAGGATGAAAGTAGAGAGTGTTGCGGTGGAAGACGACCAAGTGTGTTCTTGAAAAAGAACCGGGAGTTATGTATGGATAGGTAGCAGTAAAACAGTTGATTTCATTTCATTGTCGGCAGGGATGGGGGGGATGCTTGTTTTGGTGCAGAGATTGCTAGATAGATAAACTGGGCGTTTGTTGATGGATTCAACAAGGTTTTTGGGGGAAGGGGTTGAACATTGTTGAAACCATATTAGTATTACAGTTCGGAAGTTGCTGGGTTCATGTTACCCCCCAAAGTGAAGTCTATTGTAAGGTGGGCTACCTCGTTCGGAAAACTGAGGAAAATTCCCCAAAATGCGCTTGAAAACTGCTAGTCCAGATCAAAAAAGACTCTCTTCTCAAAGCTAGACCCTAGGGTCGATCAATGCTCCCTGCCACACCTTAAATCTCAAATTGGACCAAACTGGTATCGAATCTCCAGCATGCGGCAACATGCTGCAGCAACCAAGATCACGGTTGAATGGCTTGGAACAAGGAAGGTTTCATATCAAAAGAAACCTGTGGCCAGCATGTCGGTCACCCAGTTGTGGGATACAATGACATATCTGGCATTGTGAAAGCGTAGTCGATTCTCTGGTCCAGCTTCTCTCGGGTGATCCATGTTTTGCTTTCGAGCAGCAGATACTCCCTCCTGAAATAACATCACAACAGCCCACCATCAACGACGTGTTCACAAACGAACCCATGCTAGTTCAGCCCGAAAATCTCTCTGCACCAAGCATCCTCCACTCCATTTTTCAGAAGCTGCCCAGCCCTCTGCTTGTTACCTTGTTATTTGATACTCACCAGCTGTAGGATTCTGAGGGGGAGTCCTATCTAATGGCCGACGCAGTGACAAACACGATTGATGAAGATTTCAAGGACTAGGGTCAGATCAACAAATTGCTTCTGCGTGATCGCAGATCACAAGCACAGTTCGAAAATGGATGTGGGCGTTGTTTTTTTGCCTATTTGTTTCTGTGAGTTGTTTCTTTGGGGGAATGTATTGTTGACCCCAAATGGTTTCCCAGCGGTTCACACCTGGATCAGCAAGTCCTGACTTCCCCTACCTCTCATTCCTTGCTTGCTCCAATAAGGATTCTCTAATAGCTTGTCTCTTTGCCGAAGCAGCTCGGCTGATTGCCTGAGTATACGAGCCAAGCGTGCACAATCAGTCACTCCGCTGTTAACCATATATAATAACAAGCATTTCTGTTCTGATACATAGGTATAAATATATATCTGAGAACTAGAAAAAAGGAAATTCGAATATGTATTGATTCAATCATCGACACTGTTTCACAAAAACAGAGATCAAACAGTATGGCAATCCAAGTGCAGATATCCTCAAATCTATTCTTCGCAATTGAAAAGTCACTGTTCAAACTTCACTTTATCTTATTCTTCTAAAAGACTACAAGCACACTGAATGTTGCCCATTTTGTCCCCCCCCCAAAAAAACAAAATAAATTAAAATGAATTAATTGAAAACAAAAAATTCTACTCACACATTGTTCCTGGAGTTCCTTGAGCTCTTTCGCATGTTCGTCCGCTCCTCGAGTTTTCTCAGCTTTTTTTCTAGCAGCTTTGATTTCTCTCCCCTTTTGAACCGCAGCGATTCGCTGGCCCTCGACTTCTTTAACCTTTGTCCTTCGCTTCTCCAGATCTTTGTACAACCCCCTCCTCAACTCCTTCATGCTTCTCCCAAATTCCGCTTTCTTTTCATTGTATTCATCACTGGACAGAGGCGGGGGTGGAGGCTTCTTTGGGGGGGCTTTTTTTTTACGCGGAGCTGGGGATGGGTCGGGGGCTGCTTCGGATGATGCCACGTCCGTCGTGCACAGTCTTTTTCCCGAAGCCCAGAAACCGAGTTCGCTCACCCCTCTGTACGCTACCCCGCAATTCAAGCTCCTTAGCGTCGGCAAAAGTAACGACATCGCGCTCCTCTTTGGGAGTTCAAAGTCCGCGTTGCGTTTGTGTGACGTCTATTTATGCCCCGTGCGTGTCGTACGAGTATCTGGCAATTCTGTCATTCCTTTTTAGCGTTCGTTCAGCCGTGGTTGAAAACGACAAGAAGCTGAAAAACTGTTGACGTCGGGCACAGTCTCGCAATTTTTTTCCCACGATGAGCGAGGACTCGGAAAATGCTCCAAAAGACAGAGAAGGAAGCCGCAGCTACTCGGCGCCTAGGTAAGAAACTTGAGAATGGGATTCATTCTGGTGACGTTATCATGTTGCCGGAGGTGGCGAAGTTCTGTCGGGAGGACGCCGCAACGCTCAAAGAATGTCGCATATGGAACGCCTCCTCGAAGTTTTTAGATGGCTTGAACGTTGTATCAACAAAGAGAGGGGAAAAAAACACATTCTCGCGTGGTTGACGTCAGGGTGAACTGGAAAATATCTGATTTCGAAATAGTGCGTCGACTTGGAGCGGGAAGCTGCTCGGCCGTTGCTCACTGCATCCACAAGGTCACCAAAATGGAGTACGCTGTGAAAATGGTCGACAAAACGGTGATCAAACGAAACAATTTGACGGAGTACGTGGTTCAAGAAAGGAACATCCTCGACAGACTGGACGACGACGGAGTTGCTAAGCTCTACTTTACCTTCCAAGACCACTGCCATCTGTGTGAGTGTTAGTTTTATTTCCGTGTTTAAATAAATAAATAAATAAATAAATAAATAAATAAATAAATAAAATAAAGGGGGCTGTTTGACAAATGCCAAAACAGTATTGGGGGCTTGACCACTGCTAGGTGATTTGATATGTTTGAATCTCTTGTTGAAACATTTGGGTCCTACCAAACATATGTTTTTATATATGTATTTGGATCCTACCAACGGAATTGTAATGGTGAAAGGTGGCCTAGAAAAATCGAATGAAAAGTTGCAGCAACTTGAAAACAACGACAAAATTAACAAGCATTTAGTCAAGAAGAAGATAATAAACAGATTGTGATTTTCCAGGCACTGATTTTAATCACAAAACTTCACTAGATTTCATTATCAGACCTTTTCTCTTAAGAAAATTGATTGGAACGTTTCTGGATGGCTTGTGGAAGCCAATCTCCTCTGTGTATTTGATGAAATATGTGTGCATTAGATTTTGGGCAAGAGCTCTGCACTCAAGGAGAGCTGGCCGATCAAATTTTGGAGGCAAGTAAGAGTCACCAAAAAACGGCATTCGATTCATACGTGTTCTATATTCGTGTGTGAGCACTTGTTTTTCGCAACACCTGTTGCAAATCCCAAACCCACCTCCATGCTATGTATTTTTCTATTTTTCTTAACATATATCACACACACACATATTTGTATAGATATGGACATTGGGATGATACGGTGGTTCTTTTCCGTGAACGGGGTGCACTTGGCCTGTTGGTCGTGTGAAACCAGTCCAATTCAATGAATGTAGTTGTAACCTGATTTTTGTTTTTGTTTTGAATTCAACAGAGGAAGAACCTGGGGTTCGAGAGTGCGGTGTTCTATGCTGCTGAAGTGGTTCTAATTCTGGAGTATTTCAGGACGGTCGGAATTATTCACAGGTCAGTGGGCGTGCAAACCTGGATGCAACGAAAGTTGCTTGGTAAATTGTTCGATCTCTGAGGGGCTGTGTGGTGGTGTTTCACTTTGAAAGGGATATCAAGCCAGAAAACCTGGTGATGACGGAGGAGGGGCATTTGAAAATAATCGACTTTGGGTGTGCCAAAGACTTGAATGCAAAACCGAACGAAGGCAAGCGGAAAAGGAGAGTTTCGTTCGTCGGCACTGCAGATTACGTGGCCCCCGAAGTTTTGGAAAACACTCGGGTTTCGTTCGCAACGGATCTGTGGGGGCTGGGATGCGTTGTGTATCAAATGTTTGCAGGAAGACCGCCTTTCAGGGTGGGTGTCGAGTCCACATTAATGTAAGCAGAACGAGTGTGTTTTTTCTTTTTCTTTCTTTTTTTCCCTTATTTTTTTGCTTTTTCCCCAATTCTGCAATAAGATCCGAGTGTTAGCTCTATCGCCCATTTTTTCCTTACACCGTGTGATGCTTGGCCGAGGCTTTAGCAATATTTTAATAAATAATAAGTGTATGTGTTTTTATTTATTTATTGTAATCAATCCTTTGAATAGTTAAATGTTCTCATTGACAGACTTGCAAAGCTACACATTTCTACACCTTTTTGAGTATTGGTGGTTTGCAGGGGGGAAGTGAATACCTGACATATCAAAATATATCGAGCCGAGAGTTTTCCTATCCAGACGATTTCCCAGGATTGGCAAAAGACCTGGTCGATGCATTGCTTCAGCTCCAGCCAGAGGCCAGACTTGGTGCGGCTCAATAAACACTTCTTCACATTCACAAGGAAACAAAGAAATCCCACACCCAGAAGTAGCGAAACCCCCCACTCATTGGTTTGGTTGGTTGCTTGTGCAGGGTGCGACGATTTGGAGGAGTTGAAAAAACATGAATTTTTCAGCGGCATTGAGTGGGAAAAGGTGAGATCAGGAAAAGCACCAGGTTTCATACGACGTCCCGAACACAATCCCGAGGAGGATGATTTGGACTGGGACCTCAAGACGCTAGCAAATGCGCTCCCAGTGCAGTATGACTTCGTACCAAATCCGAAACTAGGGTGAAGTGACAACTTCCAAGGCAAAATCGTTGATTTTTTTTGCTTATTTTTGCCCATGCCTCCTCCTGATGCTCATAGCTGGGGTGCAACCGTGGTGGTGTGTGAACATATCAAAGCTGCCTTTTTTTTTATCAGGGTGGAAAAAAAAGGGAAAGGGATGCCTGCAAGAATCGCTGTGAAGTAAACTAAGGGAAAGACTGAGAGGGTGTAGACTAGAGGAAGACTGAGGGGGGTTGTAGACTAGTGGATGTTTTTCCTGTATGGCAAGCTGTCCGATGAGGGTAAAGCTAATGGAAGTTGCTGTTAATATGATCTGGTTCTGCAGCAAAAGCGCCTCTATGGGTTCCACCATATTCTCTTTTTACATGTCCCCCCTGCTCAACAGCCCTTTCCGTCCCTGTGCATCAGAAAGCATTCGTTATATGTTTTTTTTACCTGTCAGTCATCTCCGCTCGTGACATACCTTAACTCAACGATGAGCTCTTTCGTCGTGCCTTCCCATCTCGACGATAATTCCTCCTTCACCAGCAAGATATCGGCCCCAGCCTACCAAACACACAACACCACCGACCCCACTAAAAAAACAATCCCTTTTGAAGTTGCTCAACACACTCAGAGCGACATGCAGGTCACTATGTTCCATCTAGGACATCCAACCCCTCTCTTTTGCAGCAGAAAAAAAGTTGTTGGGGTGATGGACAGAACCTCCACATCACTTTTGTTTTGGCCTGTAGAGGCAATATCAGACTTTCCAATGAGATTGGTTGAAGCATGATACCACCTTGAAGCTTATAGTGACACTGAGAAACGCATTCATTTTGAATGCGTAATCATGCACCCTCCATTCAGAAGATAGGACCACGATGTCCAAACATAATTTCAAATGCCTTCACCTCTCTCGCACTTCTAGCTTCTTCCATGCTCCGGACACCGACAAGTGACACCGACCCAAAAGGCAAACCGCTGATCACTCCCCGTGCGATATCAGAGGATATGCCAGGAATCGACAGGGTCAGCCCCACAGAAACATTTACAGCGAAAAACGGCACCCCCATTTGATCCATCGCATCAACTTCTTGCTTGTTCACGACTTCCACCGGACAATCCAGCCCCAAGGCTGCTGCAAAACTGGACATCACAGGGGTTCCCTTCGATGAAACAGAGGTGACTACACCCAACACTCCGCTTGCTCCAGCCTCCCTTGCTTCCACAAGCTGCAGAAACACAGGGGGAAAAACAAGGTTCTTTTTCTCCATGCAAGGCCGAACCAAACTCGTGCAGTTCAACCAGTCCCTCTGAAAATCTGAAACGATGGACTGCCACCACGCCTAATGCTACGGGAATGAAACTTCCAATCAACATGACAACAGATGAGATTTTCTGGGGGAGGGGTGTCTTTGATACCTGAAGTGGGTGGATGAACCAATCCCGTGCAACAACAGGGACCTTGACAGCTTGGCAGACACCGAACAGATCTTTCAAGCCTGTAGGTGAGTCCATCGAAACGCAAAGAGCCTCTGCCCCGTTCTTCACGAAGTCCTCCGCAACGCTGACTAATTCCGACAGTTCGCTTGCAGATGTGGGGCGAGCGACCTCGAACACAAGCACTGCCCCACCAGCAAAAAAAAACACAAAAAAAACGACCACACTAGGTTTCCATTTTGTTCCAATTTGGTGCGTGTTTTTAAATTTGACAAAACTAATTGACCCTGAGGCTTTCAGGCACCATTGTGAAAGCAAATGTGAACTCGCAGATATGTTCAGGGATTGCCTGGGGATGAGGGTTTTTAAATCCCCGAATTTTGGCTCAAAACTGTTGTGGGGCTACTACACCTGACGAAAAACACCTGGCTGAGGATGCATTATGTCCTGCACAAGATATGCTAATCTGTGTGGCATCGACGGAGGGACTTCTGTTGCTCTTTTCAGCTTTTCCTCCAAACCCTCTTCCCCTAGTTCATCCAAGGTAGCCTTCATTTGATCCTTCTTCTGCCTGCATGACAGACATTCAACCGATCGAGAAATTTCCAGCAATTTATGTGATGGTATCGCATATATTGATGTAGAAGAACCCCCGATTCTTTTTTGTTAAGGGTGTGTGTGTATATGTGTGTGGAGGGACCATGGAAGCTTTACTATTGGAGGAGGCTTCTCCAGCAAAAAAAAAAGGGGGAAAAAATTGATGTTGGGATATGAAGTCAATACCTGGGTACCTTATCTTTGCAGCCAGCCTGTTAACTTGGAAAGGAGCACCCTCGTCATTTTTCCCACCACTTCTACACACCGTTCGTTTCCTGGGAAAACGAAATTTCGCGAGGCTTGCGGCTTGGAATTGAACGGTGCCCTTTGCGACACGCGCCATCGTGCGTTTGTTTAAGATCGGAGAGAAAATATGCGGCACACGACGACAGAAACCGGTGCCTACTCCAAACAGGGAGGAAACGTTTTGCGTCTGCACCCCGTTTTTTCTTTTTTTTGAGCTGGCGTTGTCATGTGTCGGTCATGCGTCGGCGGGGTTTTGTCTGACAGCCTTACGAATGTCCACGACGGTGCAGAACACTTCCAAGGTTGCTTCGCCGAGGGCAGTCGAACCAACAACTCGATCGTTGATCCCTACGAACGTCCACGAAAAAAAAAACATGGCTCTTGTCGGCAGTCGCGTGTCGTCCTTCGCAGCGAGCGAGCGAGATTTCGCTGCGTTGCCCATCGCCAGCGCCGGAGGAGGTCTGTCTTTCGGAAAGCTTCCGTGGCTCGTGCGTGGAGACGCGCTGAGAGGCGACAGTCGCAGATATAGAATCGCTGGGAGTAGATCTGAAGATAACCCTCATTTCGAATCGCCTGCGCTGGCATCCGAAGGAGACATCGTCCCTCAGGAGCTCCTATCGATAGACGGGGAAAGCAAGGTGCTTCTGGGGAAAATACCCCGTTCACTTTCCTCGAAACGTTCGTGGGACTATTTTTCCTTGAAGCAAAGCGTCTGTCGCGTAATCTGGCCCTTTGCTTGAAAACGTCTTAGCCAGTCCTGCTGTTGGTAAAATGTGGAATGATGATGAGGTGCAATTTTCACCACATCAGGTCTGACCTGACACAGATGTGTAATTTTTCCTGTGTTGTTGTTTGCATGGAACCAATCCACAGAAACTCGACAAGGCTTTCACTGTCTACTCCTTGAGATTTTCCACCGCCAGCAGACGGGGCTCTTCTGTGTCAGACCCATTGGGCGGTGTTTGGGTGTGCCTGATCGGGAAAGACAACAAATCCTTCCTCCAAAAAATCTCCCCCATTTTTGATCCAGAGGAAGCTGAGGATGAACTTCATGACATTTGTGAAGTGAGTTCACATTCAATCATCTGTAGAAATAAAAATTGCATGTAGCAATCGTTGCTAATTTTTCTCTTTTCAAGGACAATTTGAACCACTCCAGGTAAAAGATGGCTTGTGGCTTTTTCTGGGGATAGGGAAATTTTGAACTGCATCAGTATCTGTACAGGTCATATGGAAAAAAAATGTGGAAAAAAAAGGGGAGGGGGATTGAATGGGGCCCCATAATGGCAGCCTCACACCGAAAGGCCCAGCCGCATTGACAAGAACCCAGGAAAGACCAACAACCGTTCCCTGTCTGACTCAATCAAGTGTCCCTTTCTTCAGATTGCTGATGTTCGAGCGGGTGCGAACTGCACTCTTGCACTGAAGTCTTCAGGTCTCAGGTCCTCCAGCCCAGCAATCTGTACGCAGAGATTCCTGCAGGGCTCGGTCGATGAAGTGAGTTTTCTGGGTCCAGAGCTGGGCCCTCTCAGGGCGCTCATGGTAGGGCCGGAGAGCGGCTCCTGGAGTGTGGATGAAATCACCGTGTCCTCTTCTCGAACAAAACACACGGATCGATTTACCTGCAGGGAAGACCTTGGCCAGAGGGGAAATGACGGGGCTGCGCTTCTGACACCTGTCCCTGCTGACTCTGTAATATATGGCTCCGGAACTGGGGCTGTCACATTGACAAAGGTGTGAGGGTGACCTGGGAAGCTTCCTCTGCTGTTACGTCGTGTTCGGGGGCTTATCAATTGAATGCCAATGCCAGCAGAAACATGGCTTTGAAGAAATTTGAATAAGCGGTCTGGTAGGATTGCAGAATGATTCTGCATGTTGTGAGTTTAGGGTGAGGCGGTGGCAATGAGACAAGCGAGCATGAACGACTACAACGAATTCAAGGCGAAACTGCTGTTGACGACGGCCGGACTGGTGGCTGGGGGGGGAGCTCTGGCAGCGATAGTGGGAGGCCCAGATGCTGCATTGCCCTTTGCGTTTGGAGGCTCCTGCGGTTTCATGTACCAATGGTTGCTTCAGAAAGGGGTGGATTCAGTCAAGGTTCCACCTGGACTGGCTGCCTCCTCCGGAAGTTTGGGTGAATTGGCTGATGAGGTGCATACCTTGTAGGGGCTTATCTGTGATCAGCAGTCACCTGACAAATTCTTCACAACATAGTTTCTAGCAAGAAAAAGAGTGAACAAACTTCATGAAAAAACGTAAATAAAGAAAAAAAAGGGAAAGAAATTTTTCATGTCATATCTGTCGACATTGCTGGCAAAGGAGTGAAAAATCGCCTGTCGATGTCTTAATACCCTGGGGCTGCTAGAGGTAGAGTTTTGTTCAGTGGAAGGAATTTCATTGATGGTGAATTGCTTGTTCAGGTCATGAGGACATCCCATGAGAGTTCCATAGAGAAGATTGTCGGCACCCAGTATTTCCGATATGCTGTGTTGGTAGTGGTGGCTGGTTTCTCATTCTGGGCTTTGCAGAGCATCGGGCCAGGTCTGACTTCAAACCTTACCATATGGACAACGTCTTGACATGATTATCTTACATTCCTGTACAGAATCCATGTCGATCAACACCTTGAAGAATAACCTTTCAGTAACTTTTGCGCTCACCATTGCATCAGGACTTGAGATGGTATTTCAGCAACTTGGTTTGCCTGAAGGTGTGGAAATTCCGTCCCTGTATGTCAAACTGATTGTCTTTTTCTTGTGTGTGTGGTGTTTTTTTTGCTCCTCCTACTGTAGTGGATTCTGTGACAGACAATGCTGAAGCGATGGCCAGGTACTCTCGGATGCAGCACATCTTGACTGCTGCTCTTGGATTCCTTATGTACAAAGTTGCTGTCGTGGGTGTGGCTGTATCTCCGGACGACGACAAGAAAGATATCTCCTTCGACAAGAGGCTCTGAAAATTTCAACGAAACGAGAATCACATGCACATCAGTGGGAGGGTTTCGACTCAAGGTTGCTGGTCTAGATTTAGTTTTTGGGCAAAGGTTTTCTCTCTCTTTATTTTATGGGGTTGTGTAGCTATCTGGAGGTGAAGGAATCTGTACGTTCCTTGATCGATGAGTTTGAAACTTTGGGTTGGGGAGGGGAGGGTCTGGGTTTTGACCCCTAAACGCATGAATCCTATCTCGATGCTCGTGACTGGGCTGAAAGCTTGCAGAGGGCAATAGAGAACAATTTTTGCTGGCTGAGAAGACATTATTGATGATTTGTATGAACGAGTCCCTGCAGAATGTAAGATATGAGCAATTTCCCATGGGAAGTTAATTGATTCGCCAGTGTCGATTAAAATTACATTACAATGTGATCAAAGGTTGTGGGTTGCAAGTGCATTAATCAATCGTGCAATGGTAGAAAAGAAACACAAGCCCACCACAGAAACTTTTCTGGCTACAGTATTGATCAACTTGCTGGGTGGACTGTTGCTCAATTCAGAGTGTAATCCAGATCTTAATTATGATTTGGAAAGAAGGCTGAAAACTTGGCCAGATTGACAGCGAGTTTTTGTGCCTCTCCTGGCAGTAACAGACATCTAAGAGTTGCCCCAGCGCTCTCACTTATGGTCAATTCCTCCATCATTGGACATTTCCACACAAATTGTGAACTTGAATGGTGAAAATTGACATGGTTTTGTTCTGGCTGAAGTGTTCAGCCACTCTGTTCCATGTATTAATCCAAACTGTGCCATCAAAAATCAAGATCGGGCCTCTGTCGCGTTTTGTTGTGCTTGTGCAAGAGTGTGCTGAGGAAATTTCAATTCCAACGGAGGAATAGCACCAACGTTCCCGGGAGGGTGAGGTTTGAGTTCACTGTAAGTACCACATTTGGGAGTGTCTGTCACCCAAATGCCATCCAGCCTACAGAGTACCACAGCTTCAACTGAATCAATTGCTCAAAGTGCTCTCATTGGTGCGTTTCAGCCGTCACAAATTTTTTCTAAACACCTTCACAATTTTTTTGTTGCTATGATGGCATGGCTTGATACTTTTTGTTGCTGGAATATCGGAGCCACTTCAAATATTTCCCTCTCTGTATGCATTCAACCTTGTGTCTCTGCACATCCCCCGCCATTGATTTTTTTCTTTTTCTTGGAGGGTTGTGCTTTCGCATTACTGTGGATGCCAATTCTTTGTGGATTCATTCATATATATATCGGTGACCTGCACCTTTTCTCCTTTTCCAGGAAGTACATTGTGCCTCGGCCATCTTTCATGTCAGCTTTCCAGTGACCTTCGAAAATGTCTCCGTTGCCATAGGTCATCGTTCCGTGCCCTTGTCTGGATCAATCAAAGCCATCGTTCAGCCTTTTGGACGGTACATACAAACAGTAGTTGAAAAATTGTCTGCAAAATGCGGCAAGTCCAGCGTTGCGAAAAGGAGAAATTCTGTGATTTTCCGAGGTAAGTCCACGACCTGAAGTCGTTTTCCCAATCTCCTTCGTAGACATCACCACCAAAGGCGTCGATACTGCGGCCGCCATACACTGCACGGCCTCTTCCGTGCCTCTTCCCATTGACCCATTCCCCCTCGTAGAGGTTACCATTGTCATCATAGAAGAGACCGTTTCCCTGAAAAGGCCCGCGGCTCTGTTAGCATCTGAAAATATAGAGGCTTTCCACACTTCTCGCTATTTCGTTGCGTTCGAAGAAAGCGAAGTGAATTCCTGGGATAATAAAACTCTTCATACCCATGGTGTATCGTCCCTCCAGTGCCCGTTGTAGCGAATCTTATATTTGCCATCGCTGAATTGCCACAGTGTCCCCAGGCCGTGTCTCTTTCCGTTTACCCAGTCACCCTCATACTTGTCGCCGTTCTTGTATACAAAAGTTCCTTTCCCTGACGACGAATCCACAACAACATGTAATGCAGAACTCCCAACGCCGCGCACAACTGAAGGCGTTTTTGTCGGGCGTTACAGTGGCGCTATACCATGCTTTTTGTTATTTTTCCATTCTCCAAGATACTTGTTTCCGCCAACCCAGTAGACCGTCCGGCGCTCGCCCTCTTTTTTCGCCTTCGAATAACATGCACAGATTTCAGTCTTTCGAGTTTATAGAGATTGTTGTGGGGTGCCCCTATCGGAAATGATAATCCGCTGGGAAACTTTGTCTGACAGCCGCCACCCATCCAAAGGGTCCAGAAATGTGCCATGACAGAATTCCGAAGCACGCAGCGAGTCCAGAAAAACGTCTTTGACGTCTTTGACAACGTTTGACTTCAACAGCAACGAAGAACGCTCCATTCCGTTTATCTCGAACACTGAAGGGCGAGGTAGTTTGAGGAAGAAGTCGATTTGGTGAACACACGCACGTCTCTGTCCCAAGTCTTCCACAACTGCTCGCTTCTGGTGAGGCTTTCTGCAGTGACAGTGCCTGGGATGTTGGGGGCCATTTCTCGTCGACTTTTTTGAAACCAAGCTCAGAATGTCCAGCCATTTGATAGGGTACCAGATTGATTCAGGAAGAGGGATTGTTGAAGGGCATTTGTGTCCTACAAGTCACACTGGAGATGAAATCAGCATGGCCAATACTTGATCCCGGAATATCTTGTTGAGGATATCTTTGGTCGTCTGCTAATATCCAGGCAATCTTGATTGCAGTCTGATGTATGAAAGCTGTTGAATCCACAGTTGCCTTTGTGTTCACTACATAAGAGAAACCAGTTCCACCCCTCCAATATGTAGACATTGAATATGCTTGCAGAATATCAAAATAAATCCCATCTGTTCTTGACACACATGCTTTCAACCCCGTAAAGGAAGACACACAAGGTGGTGGTTTTGTCCAATCCTTCATCGATGCATTGGGTGTTCGAAAATCTGTCGTATCAAGCCGTCACACAGGTTACAACCAAAGATCAATAATGTACAGCATCACCATCCTGCCCAACATAGTCTCTCAGTTAACATACCATCAAGCAAAAACACGTCCCCATGATTTGGTTTTCCAAACCCGTACAACAAGTGAAGGTGCCCCCCCCCCCCCTTCCCCTCCTACAACCCCCCCCCCTCCCTCTCAAAAAACTGACCAAACACCACCACACACAACTACAAGCACCTCATCCACCCCCGAAAAAAAAAAAGAAGAAGAAAAAGAAAAAGATATATAAAAACCCACACCAACTGAAAATTTAAGACTTGTTCATCCCAATACCAAGTTGATGGTGAAATCCATGAGACGCCCAAAAACTACACAGCGTTGACAAGACACCCTGACAGGCACTCTTTGGAATTGCGTTATCATTATGGGGAATCCCATCGGCATTGGCATCTCCTCCCCACTAACATCAATCTGGCTGGGGTCGAAATCCTCAACATCACCTGTCGGTGCGGTCCCGAGTGAATCTAGCGATTGGGATGCATCCTTAGGCACCTTCTCGTCAAACGCGGAAGATTCTTCGACTTGCACGATGGTCAAGGTCCCCCTCTCAAAGCTGGCCGACACTATTCCAGGCAAGTCCGCGCACATAAACCGATGGGTGAGTGCGAAATCGGGGATGTATATGTCGAAAAACATGTTCCCCTTCACAGCCGCCACCACGGCTGTTGCGAAACTCGGCTTGTTGTCGAGCAGTATCATCAAGTACAGTTTGGACGAGGCATCCTGTGCATTTCTTGCCCCGAGCTTTCCGGCGTTGCATTCGTTGGCCACCCTTTCCAGCTCGTCGGAGTTTGTTTTGGTGAGATTGGACGAAAATCCCTTTCCATACTTCAGGGCAGCTTCGAGCTGCCTGTGGACGATGAGATCCGGGTAGCGACGGATAGGAGAAGTGAAATGAGTATACATGTCCACAGCCAGACCGTAATGCCTGAAGAAATCCAACAACAAAAAAGCACACACACACGGACACAAAAGGTTACATAACAAGGAGCATTCAACAGGAAGGGAAGATGCATTCGAAAACTCTCCAGCCAGACAAAAATGCCCAGGAAAACATGATGATCACGGCTGGCTTACCACCATTTCTTCTGGGGCACTTTCCCCGTGCAATAGTACTCCGCCAACTGCATGGGTTTCGTCACCATGTTGACAATGGTATCCATAACAGCAGGGTCCTTGACTTCTTTCTGGAGGTGTTTCAAACATCGAGAAACACCGAGTGCCGACGACACGTCCATTTCAACGCCCATGTCTTTCACCACTGAGGCTACTTCGGACATCATCCGAGAGTCGGGGCTTGGATGCCTCCTGAAAACACAACCAATCATGTGTCAGATCAAACCACTTATTCTTTAACCCATGCTCTTCTTGAAACACCCCCAGATATAGCAAAACACCCCCCCAAAATTTTAATGTCGAAAAGGTCATTTCTTGAAGAACGCACCTCAGCAAAGAATGATCCGGAAAAGCATCGACCAAGAATTTAGCGACCGACATGTTTGCCAACAGCATGAACTCTTCGATCAGGTGATTGGCTTCCGCTGTCACGTATGGAGCGGTGGACAAAGGCATCCCGAGCTCATCCAATTCGAAGGACAGCTTTGGGATGTTCAGCTTCAGGGCACCGTTCGCGTGTCTTTTGGCTCTTAGTTTTTGGGCAATGCTGTGCAGGTTCAAAATACAATCCTTGACCTGGAGGAATCCAACAACATATAAGCATTGAACGAGCAATCAAACCTTCAAAAAAACTTTCCCACCAAAAACAACTTACAGGAAAAACAATTCAGGTCATACCCCTCCCCCAAAATTTTTTTCCCCCTCTTTCCGAAGAAAACCAATCAATGGAAGCTGGAATCTTACCCCTTGCCATGTATGTCCACCGCTGATGGTGGGTGGCTCCATGTCTCCGTTTTTGATAACAGCTTGGGCATCAGGATATCCCAACTTAGCACACGAGCATATGATGCTCTTGTTTATTTCTTGACTGACGATTTCGCCTTCGCCGGTCAATTCCCAAATGACCGAAAAAGCGAGTCTCTCCACACCAGGATTCAAACTGCACAGCTCTTGACACAGCAGATGTGGCAGCATCGGAATAACACGCTGAAAGAAAACAAAACAAAAAAATCGATGAAAATCCTTGCAAACCTCTCGAAAACCACGAAAAATATCAAGCAGGGAACCCGGTTTTTGCATGAGGAAACACCTCAATATTTGTAAAAACAAAAAAAACAAAAAAAAAACATTCAAAGATTCTTAATCCTTTTTCCAAGAAAAAAACAAACTAAACACATACTGTAATACGCAAATCTTTTCGCGCTACCTTATTTTCGCGCGCGGACCAAAGCACGAAAATAAGGTAGGCGAAAAAAGAGCAGGAACGAAATTAGAGTAGGCGAAAAAAAAAGGGTTGTTCAGGAACGCAAGCATGTTGCTACAGATTATACCCAATCACGCGCGTGTGGACTTGACGCAAAAGTACCCCTCGAGCACAAGAAAACCCAAAGTATCGATTCAACGCAAAAGCATCGTTGATGTCGCGTCCATCAACTTGACGGTCGGATCACATGCGTCGATCACATGCATTTCTTTCGCCTGCTTTATTTTCGCGCCTGCGTTTTTTTCGTGCCCATCTTTGGAAACGAAAATAAGGTAGGCGAAAAAAAAGACCAACGATCCTAAAGCAATGTGAAAGATTTGCGTATTACAGTACATACTTACAAAAATGCACATTAACTAAATTATGATGTTTTGGTCATAAGGGATGATGGGTGGATGCTGAGTGCGGGCGCCCATCATTTCAAAGGATTTCAAAAAATCTCACCTGAACAATGTAAACACTGGTGGTCCTGTTTCTAGCCTCTGCATCGAGAGCATTATTCGGCTTCACAAAATGTGATACATCCGCGATATGAACTCCCACTTTGAAATTCCCGTTTTCTAGAGGTTCAATCGACAAGGCATCGTCAAGGTCCTTCGCAGTTGGAGGATCGATCGAAAAAATGCACTTTGATCTGCTCGAAAAATCACAAAAACACTCACAAAAATAAGCAGGGATGAAAACTGAAATAGACACCAGAATGTACCATTATCACAAAACAATGAAACCTCAATTATCCTGCGAAAGGCCACTTTTATCAACAGCTGAACAGCTTCTATTAGTCATACCATGCTTTTGATGCACCACATTCTAGAGAAGCTAGTTTTCATGGCAATGAGGGGTGGATATGCCCGAAAGGTGGAAATAGAGCAAAAATCAATGTGTTGAAAAAAACACAGCCTACCTGAGATCCCATCTTGTTTCACGTTCTTCCTCTGGGATTGACCATGGAGTGCTCGGCAAGCACTTCAAAACCTCTTCTGGGAAGGGTTCGTCTTTAATGCTTTGACCATCCAAAATTACCTTCGTTTCTATGTCAATATCACCGGTCGGTCCCAAAACATCATCAAGCTGCAACAAATTCCCAGCAAACTGTTACATACCTCCTCAAAAAAGCCATTTCCATGGCTTTCCTGACTTTCAAACTCCTCCTTTATTTTATTTCCTGACTGCTCAATGTGAAAAAAAAAAGAGCAATTGCCCCACACCCCCGAAGCATCAACACGATTGAACAGGAATCCCACATGTGTGTGCTGTCCATAAACCACTTCAAACTTATTTAAAAAAAAGATCGAAGATCGTTTCATATTTTCCAAAAAAAATCCCAAAAGCGTTCCTCAGTCTCACTCACTCACCATTCCCAGAGGCAGATCGTCGGAAATGTCCCATCGCGTCACTCTGACTCTGACCAACGTTCTTTTCTCCAGGTTTTGCGTTTTGGCCTCTGAGACCAATCGCTCCCGATGTTGGTTCAGAGAATCCTCAAACACCCTGAATTTGCCCGGCAACAAGGGGTCCACCGGCAGCAGGAGCAACCCCCTTCGATTGTACGACAAAACACCCACGACCGCTTGCCGGCGTGTCGAGCCATTCACGATTCCCACCACCTGTCCTGGAAAATTTGGTCCACCACTTTGAAAAATTTCTGAAAACAAAAATTGGAGAGAACCTCCTCTGCTTTTCTTAAAATAAAAATAAAAATAAAATAAAATATATTCTTTTCTTTTTCTTTTTCTTTCATTACTTTACTTCCGATGTGGAAAACAAACCCACTCACACCACATTTGCATTTGGGTAGCGTTTTCACCATGAAGATAAACTATAATTTCTTCTTTCTGACTTTACAATTGTCCGATATCTTTTCTATTTAAAGAATGCTACTATAAATACGGAATGCTCATAGCCCTGTTTTTTAGTTTTTTCTTTTTCGGTCTCACCGGTGGGTCGAAGATCGGGAAAAGCAGACAAGACCATTCCGAGCAGCTCTAAAGCTTCTCTTGGAGAGGATGCTCTTTGCCAGTACACAGGGAGTCGAGGTTTGCCATTCTTATCCCTTCCGTTTCTGAGAGCCATACCAATGTGCTTCCGCATTTGCTTTACAAGAGGGGATTGGCTGGGCACTAAAAACCCAATCAACATCTGTCAGGTGGAGATGTCTCTCATTTCAACTCCCCTCCTCCCCCCCCCCCCCAAAAAAAAAAAGAAACAGAAAAGAAAAGAAAAGGTGAAGAAAACGTGTTTTTTTCCGTATTGTTTGTGATCATGCTATCACAACAAATCATCCTCCCCAAACGGAAATAGAAAAGTAAAAAAAAAAAAATACACCATAAGATGGAGCAAAACAAGAAAAAACACACGACACACATATTTACGTATTTCACAGCACCAAACGCAGGAATACTACTCTCATGCTTTTGCAATTTTTGCACACCTGGTGAATATCCGGAAGAGCGATTTCCATCATGCTGAGTCTCAGCCTCTTCATGACAAAACAAACCACACGCTTCAGTCAAACACAACATCAAAACCCTGCTGTTTCCCCCCCCCCCCCATTTTTTTTCCCCTAACAAGAAACCAGCACACAACCAAACTCGATCTTGAAAACATCCCCCCCCCCCCTTTCCCTCTACCTGCATTCCCTCCTTCCTCATCTGCTGGATTTTTCCGAGTTTTCCACCAGTAGGACACCGGCAGCACTTTCACAGCCACCACATCGTACGCGATTGCTCGATTCTGGAAGGAGCCCTTGATGAGAACCTCTTTGGGAAGACCTTTCACCGTGAAATAACCCTCGCTCCTGTCACGCTGATTGACCCTGAATTTCCCAGTGAACAGCCTGCCCGATGCTATTCCCTCCGCGATCTGTTTGGGGGACTCGTGCTCTTGAAACTTGGGCTTCCTGGATTTTTGCCCATTCGAATTGGTGTCAGTGGTGCTTTCCTGGACCTCATCTTTGGAGAACAAATCCGCCAGTGTCCTCCCCCCCTTCTCCGGTTTTCCCTCAGTTATTCCCCCTCCTTCTTGCTCTTCCTTTTGGGTTTCAGTTGACCCCCCACCTGTTGCACTCTCAACAGTTTGATTTCCAGCAGCTGGCTGGTTGCCATCCCCCCCTCCACAAAGTTTTTGGGTTTCTACCACAGTCGCGCTCTTGCCATCCTTGCTGTTGGCGCTGGCAGCATCGCCTTTCCCTCCAGAATCCCCGCTGTTCCCCGCTGGCGCGCTTGAATTCTCGTCGTCATCCTTGGAACTCACTCCGGACCCCGTAGGCAAAGGAGCGACAGCTGCGGGAGCATCCGGAGTTGGTGTCATGTTTGTTTCGTTGTACGTCTTTTTTCCACCCGTCAGCCCGTCTCCCTCAAAACTCGAACGAAGAAGAACTTGCTTTCCAGTCCGCAACTTATCAACAGAAAAAGGCCTTCGTGCTCTCGTAGCAAAAACCTGCTTCCGACCTGTCACTTCAAAATTTGCCCTTCAGTGGTCTGTATTTGATGGAACATATATATCGGCTGGAATGGATGTTCGTTCATTCGTTCAAACGAACAAACGCAATCACAACTCAGCAATCGAATCCTGTGGATGTGCCAGCGCTTTTCTTGTTGTTTTCGAGTTTTTTCTTTCAAACTTCAGGGAGCATTTTTTTTTTGTTCTAAAGAGGGGCTTGCCTTCCGACTTCCTAACACACGAAAAAAGCAATAATCTGAATTGAAAAAAACCCAAAGAAAACGCAGTTTTTTGAAACAGAAGATTCAGTTCCCTTCTAGTGTTGCACCACCAGGATCTTGCAGTGTCTGTTGAAACCAAAGAGTCTCCAAAGAAACCAGTATAAGTACGCTGCTTTGGTTGGATAATGCATGTGCTGAAGTACACTGATGTTCGCAATGAACCTGAATTGTCTTGTTTTCCACCATTGGTTTTATTGTCAAACTGAAGCCAGTATTATGATTCGTAGGAAGTGCTAACTGAAAGAGAAGTACATGAATCTCCATTATTGGCCGGATTTGTGGATAGTCAGTTGTACTGGGTTGCCCCAAATCAATGGTTGGCTGGAAACAGAAGGCCCGAGACCTCCACGTTACATGCACAAAATCAGCCAAGAACTGCCGCTTCATCTCATCATCCACTTAAAATATCTTCCCTTTAAACAAAAACCTCGTCCTTGTTTCAACAAATCTCAACATCCATCACAAATCTTGCCACTTCAATTCACAGATATTTTCCTAATAAAAGGATCAACAGCATTTATCAAAATTCAACACAACAAAAATGCAATTAGAACACCCCAACCCGCATTGCAAAAAAAAATCATCAATTTGCCCAAAAAGCCTATGAAACAGTCCTGATCAGATAACCAAGCAAAGAAAGATATTACGATTCTCTTTATTGAAACGCTCACAAACCCCCGTTCATTTTCAACCTCCCTGCTTGTCAGTATCAGTAGGCCCCTCAACTCTCGGTTCAGCACCAGTGTCTATCTCAACCACCTCTGGTCCTTTGTCGACATTGCTTGGGCCGGCTGGAGTTTCATTCTTGGAGCCCCCAATCATAGTGTGAGTCTTGGTGGTGGTTCTGGTATATGTAGTAGCCCTGATCTTGCTGGTTTGACGCAACCGGTCGCTCCAGTCATTCCAATCTTCGCTGCCCTCTCGTTGTCCCTGCACCATGTACAAAAAATCAATCATCTCGGTTCTTGAAATGCTGATCTCCCCCCCCCCCACACACACACATTTCAAGCAAAGGATATTTCCCACTCGTGAGCAGCTTACAGCAACTCTCCTGGTCGCTTCGATTGCCCCAAACGTCTCCAGGCCATCAGAGGTATCTCTTTGGCCACCAAGCGTCCTCAAATCCCCAGAAAGAGTTCTCCTCCATCTACCTGGGGCCCTTGCTGTGTCGTCATGGCGGCCTCCGATTCTGGTTCGCTTGCTCAAGTCAAAAACACCTCCGATCCCCCCACTGTCGCCCAAACTTGGGGAAGGCCTCTTTCTTTGAGGATTGGATGGGTAGCCCTCGGTCTGAAGTCTGAAAATAGAAGCACAGCCCAACCAGAATTGTTTGGTACTTTTTTCACTCCTCTGGCTGCCATATGGCTTGTCTTTTGAACCAACAGACCAGATCTAACATCATGTTCTCGTAAGAACTTTATCCATTCATTTATTTTTTATTTTTTACCTTTTGTTCATCTCATCCTCCATGCATGATATGTATATTTTTTTATTGTGAGATATCTAACATTATGTTCTCGTAAACAGTTTGATTATTCATTTTTTACCTTTGCGAAAACAGTTTATTTATTCATTTTTTACCTTTGGTTCATCTCATCCTCCCTGGCGCTAACAAACAGTTCCCTCTGCTCCAGCTCATCTCCGACTTTTCGCAGCTCGGTGCCTGTTCTTTCCAGCTCTTCAGCCGTCCTCGGGGTTTCTGCATCAGTAGGCTTCCATCCAAACAGAATGTTTCGCATCTTTCCATACCACCCCCTCACATCGCTGTCCCCCTCCGACCTTTCGCCAGAAGCCGCCCCAACATGCACATGTCCAACATGTCCAAGCTGCATGTTACCTACAGAATCCAAATCTGTTCATCGAAAATTTGAAGCAACACGAATTTGAAATTTTCAATGAACAAACCGACACAAAACTGGGAAAAAAAATCAATCTTGTGCGAAATTTGTTACTTTTATTGGGTGTGAAAACTGTTGATTGCTTGGAAACTGATTTCAATGTTTCGTTTTTGGCAGCTCACCTGGATCATCGCTTTCCTGGACAACATCGTCGTGCGTTCTCCGCCTCAGGAAATATTTGGCCCTGCGAACGATATCTCCTTCGTAGTCCCGGAGCTGCCTTTCAGCTTCTCTCAAAGAAATTTCGCGTTGTTTGATCATTCTGTCCAAATCCTCGATGCGCTTTTCCCTTCTCTTCAGATCCTTCATCATCTATGTTTCCCACATTCGACATGCATGCAATTAAACCATCAATTTATCATCGTGCATGTGAAACAATGAAACGCCCATTTGAACAATGGACCAGCATAAAAGGGGACGATAGTAGGAGCAGGAAATACACTCAGGAAAAAAGCAAATGCCCTCAAGAAACCTAACACATACTATGGTTGTTCTTCCCAACTTTCCTTTTTTTTTTTTTTTTAGGGGGGGGGGGGAGTAAAAAACAGAAAGACTCATTCGATTGGTTCATCCTGCATCATTCTTACCCTTTCTTGAATGGAAAACATCTCTGCCTTTTTGGATTCTATGAGTTCCTTCTGTTCCTGCCAGTGGCGCTCTCTCCTCCTCACTTCGTTTTCCAAGTCAGCCAGTTCCCTCTCTTTTCCGGAAACGACCCTCTCGCGTTTCTCAAGATCTGTCCTGGAAATCTTTTCCTTCTGCAAGTAGTTCTCTTCACGGCTAGTGATGTCCCTGAAACATAATGGTAGAGTCGATCCATCAAAATATATCACTGATATCATTGCCTCCTGGTGGGACGGCTTCGGTGGTGAAACTGCATGACATCTTCAACATGCTTACATGCATGCATGACAGAATGCATGTGCGAAAGATGCGACTGGATATGGACGTTTTCGAGATGCACATACATGCATGCAGATTAAATGAGAATTCGATTTTACCTTCTGTAATCCTCCAGATAGCTCTCTTTATCTTTCAATCCGGCCTCGAAAGCCCTCAGTTTCGACTCTTGACTGGACAATCTCTCCTCCCGTCGATCCATCTCTGCAGTTCTCGAAAACATCACATTCTCCCTGGATCACAGAGATAGGGAAAAACCTTACATCGACCTTTGAGGAAGCCACCGCCTCCTATATACTTAAGTATATATATATATATATGTGCCACTGGATCTCTGCACATCATGACATTGTTTCCAGCACTGATTTTTATGTCAAAAGATATTGGAGGGGTATTGCAAGAAATAGAAGGAGAAAATACCTCTTCGTGACTTCCTCCTCACGGTCTGTCAATTTTTTCTCACGGGAGTCGATGGTGCCCTTGGCGTTCTTGACTTCCATCTCCAATCGGCGAACAATAGTTTCTCGTCGCTCGATTTCAACTGACAGCCGCTTCTCTTGAGAGGCAACTTTTCTCTCTCTGAGCAATCAGAACACAAAACTTTAAAGCTAAAAATAAACAAAATTTCGGCGCACATGTGACGTGCATTATTCAACTCAATGATACTAAAACTCAGCTCATGATCTTCTCAAAAAAAATAAAATAGATAGACTGAAGATTGATATCTTGCATTTTCCACCGGGAGGAAAGAATTCACCAAACCAGAGTTTTCACTTAAAAGTTTGCACCTTCCATCAAGGTCTTTGAGTTGCACGTTCAAATTTCTTTCCAGACTTCTTGTCGCATCTTCTCGAGCAGCAATTTCGCTTTCGCGGTTTTGAATTTCCTGGTATTTCCTGTGGGACAAATGCGATACACCAGAACTTCTTAGCCAGGGTCGATATCGAGCCTAAATAATGCACAAGTGGTTAGAATGTTTCATGCACTGTCTGAAAAATGAAATTTTTCGCTCACCTCTGCACAACTCTCTCCCTATCTTCCAACCTCTTCTCTCTAAAAAAAAATCACAGACAAAACAAGCACGAGAATTCTTAGCATCAAGAAATTATCACATGTTTTGATACCATTCATTCTCTTTCTTGATTTTGTTCCTTTTTTTTTTTAAATTAAAGGACCTCCTTAAGCATCCTACTTTTTCGAATTTCCCCCCCTTAAATCATACTTTCTTTATTTTTTCAAAATCCTACTTGTCAAGCACGGTGGAGACTTTCAGTTCTCTTTGCTCGATGCTCTCCAGTCTGATTTTCAAATCGTTGTTGATTTTTCCGATGTCTTCTTCCCTCTCTCTCAACTCCCTCATCCTCTTCCCGATGTCAGTCTCAGAGCTTCGGAGCTCACGATCTCGCCTATTCACAAACACCAAAAAAAATAAACCAATGCGATCAAGAAACATTGCTGACAGAATCCAGCCAAAAAAAAAAATTCGCACGAAATTTAAGCCTGTAAGTTTTGAGCATCTTTCAGATCAACGATCTTCAGAGCTACAGCACTACATAATTTGTTTTTTCCAAAAATTCATACCATCTGTAAAACATGCAACCAACAGCAATTCTGAGAATAGGTGATACTGCCACAATGTTACCTCTCAATTTCCTTCAGGGTACGATCTCGCTTCACAACGAACTCTTTCTCCCTGACCAATCCACACGCTTCATCAATTTTTTGAATCAACAGTATCAGTGAAAAAAAATAAAAAAAATAATAAAAAATAACCCACCATCACTGTGCAACAGTGTCTTTGATTTTTTCAATTTTTTTTTTGGGGGGGGATCCATGCACAAAGATCAACAGCCATGATCTTAATGCCAAGCTTTAAGCTGAGCTGGAATTATATATATAATAATAAAAATTGAATGAATGTTCAATTTACATTAGGCAAAACTTGCCCAACGAAGGTCGTCCACGACGACGTGATTTAGCCCAATAAGAATAATAATTATTATTATATTTGTCACCTTCCCTGAAGATCCTCTTGCAGCTGCTCCAAAAGCGTTTGCTTTTCCTTGATGGTGGTCTCATCTTTTCTCAACTTCCTTTCACGGGTAGCGACATCCCCTTCACGCCTGTTTGCACCAGCTCACTCAATTTTTCAAAAACAAATCAGCAATGAAATAAAAAAGAACTCCGATAAAAAAAATATATATATATATATATATAGATAGATAGATCAACAGATACTGTTTGCAACGAGGCAGAAATATCAGCTCTCAGTATTATACATAGACTTTTTTTAGCAAGAGATTTTCATTAGGTTGGGTCTTACCTTTCGATGGTCACAATTGCTTTGCGCTCTCGATCTGTGAATTCACTCGCTCGCTTTCCAATGTCGCGTTCCCTTGCTTCCACTTCTCTTTCACGAACAGAAAGCGTGCGCTCTTTTTCAGCGAGGATGGTTTCTTTTTCCTTGGTTGCTCGACCGCGCCTATATCAATCACAAACACACATACGATCACAGCCCACTCTTAAAATCCCCCCCCCCCCCCCAAAAAAAAAGGATTCGGATATATACAAATATATATATATATTTATTTATTTTCATTTTTTTCCTTAGCCAGATTGCACCACGACTAAAATATTCTTTCAATTGATACCAATTTTATCCTACTTTTTGTGTAGAGGAGATATCGGAGAGAAAACCGCATCCTGATGTTTGAACTGGTGCATTCTTCCATTCTCTTCCAAGGGAGAAAAAAAAATAGAAGTGTCGATACTTACTTTGACAAGTCTTTCGTCTGATCACGCTCCATCTTCAAGAAAATCTGTTCCCTATTGGGAAAAAAAAACACACACTTTTGAGTACATTTACAGGGACCCCAAATTGAATGGAAAAGAAAAAAACAAAGTGTTGGGAAAAAAAAAGGTCTGGCAGCCAAATTTTCAGCTCAAGCAATCCAAGACATATTATAGCATAACCAGAAAGCATTTCACAAAATGCACACTGACAATTTTATTTTTATTTTTTTTATTTTTATTATTTTTATTTTTATTTTGGGGGGGGGTTACTGGATCCATACCTTTTGATAAGATCCTCCTCTGTTTCTTTCAGGCTCCTGAATTTGACCTTCGTTTCCTCCTCTGCCTTGAAAACCTTGGTTTCTCGAGCAACCAGCTGGTCCTCACGTCTGTTCAAAAAAAAGAGATGCATCAATATCACAACACAAAGAAGAAAGCCCTCAGTTATCACTGAGCGTGTCTAGTATACAGAGCAGCAGGGGGCGAAATGCATTTATTTATTTTTATTTTATATATGCTTGCTCTACAATAAAAACCAGCTAGCATGCGTATATCATGCTAGAAAAAGGGGACAACAAGACAAACTATGCTGAAGAGTAGTATCTAGATGTTTAGAAAATTATTCAGAATGTATGAACAAAGAGTTCACCTCCTCATATCTCTGTCAAGCTCCCCAGTCTTCTCCCCCAAAGACTGTTCCCTGCAGAAAATCCACCGTAGGAGAAAAAAAACAAAGGTAAAGCAGGGTCATTGAATAATTTTGAGGTACAAAAAAATACTGACACGCATAAAAAAAGAAACACATCAGAAAAAATCCCCCAAAAAACGTATATTCTGAAATACCCTGTCCTTGTCGCTCTCTCTCTCTCTCTTTCTTTCTCACCATTACATAATCACCAGGGATGCTTCATGCCATTAACAAGAAAAATAGCCGTTCCTACTTCATTTTAGACGAAACATACCTTTTCGCGAGATCCACCTCCCAGTCTTGCAGCTCTTTCTTTTCAGCTGCCAGTCGTTTGTTCATCTCCTTGAGATCCAGGTCCAGCCTCTCAAGCTTGGTCTTATCACTGAAATGAAAAAAATATACTAACAAATTAATAAAACAAAAGATACTAAAACAAAAAAAAATCACGGGCTCACTAGCTTCGAGCAAAAGAAAATAAAAAAATTGAGGTCCCACAACAAACCACACAAAACTGATGAACGGTGCAGATCTGTGGGAAAAAACCTTGTAAAAAACATGAAAAATATCTGTGCGGTGGTAAATCAGTACCTTTGCAATCTTCTCTTCATTTCTGCCTCCTCCCGGGTGAGCAACAATCGCCTACATGGTAGAAAAAACAAACAAACACACCATAACACAAACACGCCACACTAGTTTTCAAACACAATCTATTTCTATTGCTAAGGAAAGTTTCTCAAGAGATCGTGGTGGTAAAAAAAAACAACATTCTCGTGTAGGGGGCAAGTGCACTACAGATTCTGGAATAAGAAACGATTGGATCAGCTTTTGGAAAAAAGTTTTTATTTTTATTTTTTTGACGGGCTCCTGGGAAACAAATAGCTGAGTGAATGAAATGAGACCTGTTGATGGTGAAAACCACCAGCAGCACCACCACCAAATTTTGATCGCAGTCAAATTCCTACTTGTTTTCGATTTCCTTCTCGGCCGTCTTGAGAGATGCCAATTTTTCGGAGGACATATCCGTCAGCCTCTTGATGCTTTCCTCTTTTGTCACAACCACATGCTCCCGCCTAAATTCATTCAATGAGAAATCATCAAGCGGCATTAGTCATTTTTCACACAGTTACAAGAAAAAAAAAGCAGAAAACTTTTTTTCTTTAGAAGATCTTCCAAAACGATTCTTGAATTTCCGAAAAGTTTTCATGGCGTCTGCTCTTGGCTTTATGAATGTGAAAACTGGACGTATGTTCTTCTCAAAACGTCACAGTCTTGTTTTAAGTGCATACTCATTTTTAGGGGGAGCCAAAAAAATTGAAAAAAAAAAGATTTGCACCAATCCAAATCCTCGGCTTGTGTTTTTCCTACGGGTGGATGTGAGCAGTCACTTTTCACAAAAGAGCATCACCTCTCGATTTCGATTTTCCACACAGAGTGCTCCTTCTTGAAGGTTTCTTCCCTGCAACCGAACCTGAAGTTGAGGCCCCAGCATCAAATAGAAGATAAAACATACCCACGCTCGGGTATGCTCATGAGTCAGCATTCAGGAACAAAAACACAGGCATATTGTATTTCGATCCAGTACAGCAGCGGTTGAAACCATCAGATAATTGCTCTAGAAACCCCCAATAGGCTGATATGCGCAAGCACAATGCCAGGCTTTATGTAAGAACCCTGATTCCTACCCAACAGGAACGCAAGAAATGAAAAAGGTTCAATTTCAAAAGGAGGGCCCATGAGGCACGGACGAAAACTTGCCTAGTCCTGATGTCCGCATAAAGAGCTTGAACCTCCTTTTCTCTTTCGACGACAGCTGATTCGGATCGTTTCGCCAAATTCTCTCTCTCAGAAATTGCACTCTCCCTCCTGCATTGCCAAAAAAAGATAGTTCACAGCAGCATCTCAAATATCGACTTCCAATTAAGACAAGAAAAACTTGGGGTGGGAAAAAAAACACACCCAGACGCAATCGAGTCATGAAGACGTTTGCTGAGTGTAGTAAGAAGCTCAATTTTCAAAATCAATGCATTCTGGAGCGTAAGATTTCCGAGTGGACTTCACACCTGTCCAAGTCTCTCAGAATATTGTCTCTATGAGCTGCAAACTCGGATTCCCTGTGAGAGCATCAATCAAATTATCAATCATGTATACAAGAATTATATATTATTCGTTCTATAATACTAATAACATACTTTTTCTTATACTATTGGGATGAAAAAATTTGTGTTTTTCGGTTCATTCTTTATATCACAATTCCACTGATGAGCCATTCAAGGCCAAAACGACCAAATTTTCTCTCTCATTTTTTCCTTTTTTTTGCTCTTTCCCCCCTCTTTCACTCCTAAACACAACACATAGATGAAATTAAATGCCAAGCAAGCATTCACCAGCAACACCTTTTCTGGACTTCAGACATTCTTTCGACAAGGTCTTTCTCCTTGTGGTCGATCTCATGGATTCTGAGAGTCAAGCTGGATTCTTTGGTCGACACAGATTCCTCCCTTCTCTTCATGTCAGACTCGAAGGCCCTTTCCTTGGTCTCAAACTTGCCAACTCTTTTGTTCAACTCTTCTCTCAGACGCTCCAGCTCAGAAGCTTTCAGTCTCAACTCCTCTTGGGCGTCGCCCACGTCAGTCTCACGCTGGATCAACAGGTTCTCCTTCCTAGATTTGATTTGAAAGTTTTTAAAGAGCCGAGCGTGTGAAATTTCAGCTTCTCCTTTTTGATTAATACTGATTGATTGCATGCAACATCCTTTTCAGAGTTTTCAAAAGCTAGTGTTTAGGAAGAAAAAAAAGGAGATGAGAAATAAGCTGCATTAAAAATAAGTTTTTTTTTCTTTAAGACTGATCGATTTTAATCGACCCTCAAAAAATATTATACGTTGATAGTTGGGGTTACCTTTCCAGTTCTTGAATGGTGGAGTGCTCCAGTTCTCGGAAGGTCTTTTCTCGTGCGTTGAATTCTTTTTCCTGTGTTGCCAAGACTTTGGATTTCTCTTCGGCATCACTCAAAATTCGGCGGGCATCTCGCTCTCTAATTCTCATAGCATCCTCTCGTCTACATTTCAAAATCCAGTCTCTTCTTTAAAAAAAGATCGAACAGATTCCAATCTCTTTACTTTCAATCTAAACCTTGTGGAAAAAAGAAATGATGACGTCTCCAGAATTTATTTGCATGAAAAGCAATCTGACAAAAAAATTATCTCATCTAAAAATCTGGTCGTTTATTTCGACTCAACGAGCAATGCAGGATAGTCAACACTAAATTGACCAACAGAGCAGCCCTGTTGCCTACTTTGCCATATCTTCCGTGAAGCTATTTTCTCTCGTCACGATCTCCTGCTCCCTGGAAAAACAAACCAGTTGAAAAAATTAATTGAAAGCACGTTGGCACCAAGCAATCCACAACACACCAAACCAACACATATACGTATATACATTTACAGTTTTTTGCTTTGAAAAATGAAGGAAATGTGCATCAACCCCCCCCCCCCCCCCAGCGAATAAAAACTTGAAACTTCACGAGCTCATGTGTATATCAAAAAAATGGTAGAAACGAAGAAAGTAAAATAACACCGATCTGTGCGGCATCATAAGACAAAAATTACCAACCTGTGGGTGAGTCGATGACTCTGCTCAGAGAGCTCATTCTGTCTGGAGTGTATGTCCCTTTCCATTTCCCGCAGCCTTCCTTCTTTGTCAACAACAGACCTTTCTCGCCTGAAAAAAAACAAGAAACAATAATCCCCATATTAGTGTTGATAAATACAGGGCACCCCTACTCCACTCCACAATCCACTCCAGAAAGGCCAGACTTATCCATTGGCAATATTCTGCAATTTTCAGACGGTGTATAATGTCAGTTACTTTATAATACATATGATTACAGGATTCAAACCCTCAAACAATTTTCCCTTCAGTGAGACATACAGGCCAGCCATCACCTTGAGTAGGATTCTTTCATTTCTACGTCCCGGAGCTCGAGTGCCTTTAGCCTGGAATGAGAAAAAAAAGAGAATTAACAGATATTACTAACCGTCGAGCATTTCAATTCTGCACATCCAATGTCAGACAAATTGTGGCGGCCTCACACTTTTCTGCAGAAAACTCAAAACTGAATCGAAAACTATTACTGTACATGACGGTTCGGTCAAACCTCCACTCAATTTGAGGGCACTTGATTTTCTATTTTTTTTGGTGGGGGGATTTGCTCATCTAGTTGCCCAATCAATGTGAACAGAAAAAAAGCTCTGGAATCACGGAAGTAAATATAAAATAGAGATGCTGGAGGAAAAGGACTAGTCTGTTGTGTTTTTACCTGGCTTCGATGTCTTGTTGCAGTTCCCTCAAACTGGTTTCCTTGTTTCGCAGAGAAGTGGCCATATTCTCAGCAGTGTGTTCCCTCTTCACCAACAGCTCTTCTCGTCTGTTTTTTTTATTCCCCACAAAAATGCAAAAAAAGTATTTATTTGTGTGTCTCGGTGAACACATATTAGTATTTGGTTAGAATTACAAAAAGGAAAAATTTTGTTCGAACATGACATGACGGCACACAGCGAGGTTTCATCCTGACTGACAAAAACAAAACTGGTACCCCACAATTCAGATGTCTTAATATTGAACTCATCAGTAAGTCTAATTGGTGAGAATGAACGAAAATGAATTGTTCAATAGGCCACTCACTTCTTTTGATCCTCGAAGCTTTTCTTGTACTGAGCATCAAGAGATTTTTCCCTGGAACCAAAAATGCAGTTATTAACTTGGACAAAAGACCAGAGTTTCCAAAACATCAACAAAAAAGGGTGGACCTTCAAGATTCGAAACACAGCCCCTCATTTTCCATGACTAAAAAGGATCTTAGTAGAATCAAGCGGCAGGGATAATTAAAACGCCTACTTTTCTGATAACGCCTCGCGGTCACGCTTGAGACGCTCGACATCGGCATCCACCTCCTTCCTCTTCCGTTCCACATCCGCTTGCAGTTTCGTCAAAGTTCCCTCGCGGCGCTTCACCCCGCTGATCGCCTGTTCGCTCAGCTCCAAGCTCTTTCTGGCGGCGCTTTGATAGGCGTTAAAGGTTTTACCAACGCTACCTTGTGACGTTTCCGAGCCCTCCTGTAGAGCACAACTGCCAGTTTAAGTTTCGAGGACAGCCGCCGTTTTACAGAATCGTCAACTGAGCGCAAAAAGGTGGCGCCCACTCCAGGATAATACAAAACAGTCCCAGAACTGTGAAGAGTAAAGGGAGGTCGGGGAAATGAGGGTAAAAGCGAGAATGTGTTTTCTAAAACGCGCTTGGGACTGCATGCGCAGCCTGTTTTTGTCTGGCAATAACTCCTGTGGCGGGCCAGAAACAAGTTTCGCGTCTACCGAAGGGAAAAGAGGCTTTTCAAATATTGAAACAGCGCCAGAATATATTGTGCAGCACCCCTCTTCACAGATCGGATATCCATTCCTTGAGCGTCTTGGTGCCTGCGCAGCAATAATAGATCTACCCTGTGCGCGCTCCACTTACCGGTTCTCCAGCTGGTGTTCCGCATATTCGACAATCCTGTTTGGCCTGCACGACCTCCTCTTGTCGAGTCCGTGCCGACCTTCTGCGTCCATCCCCGCCAGCCATCATTGTATGTGCGCGCCTCAACTCTCAACCGACCAAACCTTCGACCTGGGGAACTAGTGAGCCCTTCCCCTGGCGTCAAGAAAACATAAAACCTCTGTCGCCACGCAGTACTCCTGGAGGGCGCGCGTGACGAATCCCTGTCAACCCTGTCGCGTCAAGGCCCATCGCCTGCGCCCTGAACGATGCTCTGCAGATCAGGATGCAAGGGAGGGTACAGGGGTCATCGGGCAAACCATCGTTCTCGACCTACACTCCAGAATCGACGCACCAACCCAACGGCGATCTCCTTCGCAGAGGTACTCGCTGGGTTGGGGAAGAAAGCTTTTTGTGTAAACGATTCGAGATGCCAAGGTTCTACGGGCAGGAGCTGTATCCATCCAAATACAAATATCATAAAAAAAATGAATGCATCCAATTTCGTCGTTGCTGGGGTGAAAGAGAATTGTAGGCGTCAGGGATTTCATTTTGTAAGCAGGCTGGGAAATAGTGGTGAAACATATTGCACAATACATACTATATATATAATATATGCGACGAGGAAGAAAACTTAAAACATTCAAATACATCCAAAGTGCTCTTTTAACATAAACTCCACTTGCCGCCATCGGAAGCACAATGCAATGCAAAGTGATTCAATATTTTTTGTGCATTCTCCCCCCTTAGACATTCAGTCTTGAACAAATTTCCATCCCCACATTCACGTCCCTCTACTATTCTGATGCTTGCCCAACCCCCTCCCAGAAACAGATCTGATCTAGATCTGTTCCTAGAAAAGAAATTATAGAAAGAAACAAAGAGGTTGGGCTACCCTCATGGGATCATATTACACAATCACCCCTCACCCTCCAAAAAAACATGTAATTCACCCCACCCCACCCTCCCCCAAAAAAAGCTCACGGCCGTATCAAACACAAAGCTTAGCTTTGCTTCCGACCAGAGGTTTTTATTTGTTCCGCATTCCTATTCCCAAGCTTTCTCAAAGAACTCTGTTTGCAACACGGAGCACAAGGCCCCTGGTAGTTTTCATCTCCACCAAAACCCTTTTGCCAACCAAATCCCTCAAATGAAACTTCATTGCCAAAATGCTCTGTTTCAGCTTACATTTTGCCCCCAGCAGGTCCCTTTCAAACATTTCTGGATGCTTTCTCTTCCTGTTGAGCAGACCCACGATTTCTTTTCGGCCCTTGACCACGCTGGATATGATCTTCCCGACGCTCGGCGAGCTGAAATAATAACCCCGTCGTCCCTCTGACGTCCTCGTCAGGAATCCCTCGTTCAACAGCGCCGACACCCCCGAATCTGCTGCAGCGTCGTGCTTTGGTTTGATAGAGCCCTGCGGAAATCCCCCCAGATTCGCACCGGATAGGCATGCGAGCAAGTCGTCGTGGGACACAGAGACGTCCTCGACTTGCGGAAGGACTTTCTCCACGAACTTGCCAAACATGCCGTGATCGTCGCGAGACAGCGTCGCTCTGCCCGACGAGCAATCCCTCAGTTCCCTCTCGTAGTCGTCAGCCAGCATCATGGCGTACTCGTCGGGGCCGATACCCAACTTGAAACATCTTATTTTCCTTTCGTGACGTAAAACGTCCACCTCTCGATCGACAGTGGTTCTATTCTCTACGATAGAGTACAGCTGCGTTTTCAACACAACAGGATAGACCACCGAATCCACTTCCCTCGTTAACTCGAACTCGGACTTCAGCAACAAAATCGCAGCAAGGGTGTCGCAAGGCAGATCCTCCGCATCCGAGTCAGAATCCCAGCCGCCCAGCGTCGAGAGAAGCCCCCCAGGCGCATAGGAGCCATCTTTCAAAACGGAACTCCCTCCGCTGGCCACGCTCGCGCTCAAGAAACCTTCAGTCGGTACGCACAGTCGTTGCTTTTTGGCGTTTCTGTCAGCCCCATGCTCCTCTTCCAATCCGCTGTCGCCAAATTTCCTCATTTCGAACCTTATCCTCTTTTTTCGAAATCCGAGCCAGCCAACGCTGACCTCCCAACCGCTAGAACTCTACAATCGCGAAATCCTCCCCACTGCGAACCTCTCGCGCGCGATGTCGGCAATTTCACCACGCGCACTTTACGTTGATATTGCTTTTCCACGTGGACCACCTGTCTGATCACTCTAGACAGAATTCTCGAAAACACCAGGAGCCTTTCTCGATTTTCTGTCGCGCGTTCGTTTGATTTTCTTTCCGATTGGCAAGCGGAGCAAATGAGGAAAAGGAGAAAACCGACGGGCAAGGCAAGTTCTCCCAAGACTGGAAATAGAAAAACGGAGTTTGGGTTGTGAATCTTTCACTGGCTTGGGGGATATTCCAGATTTTTTTTGGTGGACACCCCTGAAATCGATATCGACCCTGCACACAACAAGAAAAGCAGACAAGCAAGAACAGGTTTTCAGAAAAGGCAGATGTCAGATTTTACATGTTCTTTTGCTTTCAATCAGGATGGCAATCGGGATGAGGGACCCTCCCAATCCAAGAGGCCCACCATCGAACAGCAAATCTGGAAGGTGGATCACTCAACGGTCACTTTGAAATCAGAATGGGACCCTTTGGAGATATTCAATCCTCAATCGTTGAATGTTGTATTGGGTTCCACCACCGAGGGCGAAGGCGATCCCATGAACCTCTTCGAATCCATGCCAGTGCTGATTTCGGAAACCAAAAAGAGAACTAGGGGGAAACCTCAGCGATGGCTGCTGGATTGTGCTGGTTTTGCTGGGGGTAGGATATGGGCCATGGATTGGCTGCGCAACGATGCTGTCACGAGGTCCCCCGATTTGCATGATTTGGAAGAATTTCTGGCGGTCAGCGTGCACAGCAAAGCCCACGAGAAAAACATCATCGGCTCCACTAAGGAAGCTCCAGGGGCGGTGCAAATCTGGTCGGTTTGCCAGAAAGGCTCAGATGGGGAGGAAGGGGAAACTAAAATGGCGATGGCGATCATGCATGATGGGGCGGTGGCTTGGGATGTTCGGTGGTGTCCGGACCCTACCGCTTACACAGGGAGTGTGACTGGCTCCAACGATTACACTCTGTTAGGGATTCTCGCGGTTGCGCTCGGAAATGGCGAAGTCCATTTTCTGTGCGTTCCGAAACCTGAGGAAGTGGCGGCAGGTAAAGGATCGGATTCGACTGGGTTAGCTGTGGCTGTAAACATCAAACCAGCGGTAAAAATCACGAGGGCAGACATGTGCAACAGTGTGGTGAGTTGCGTGGATTGGTTACCTCATTTGCCGCATGACTTGGTGCTGCTGGGCTGTTGGGATGGGTGCGTCTCGATCTGGCAGCTTCCCCAAGGAACGAGGGGCAAGGCCCAGTTGCTGATGTACCATTCATGTGAGGTCTTGGCGATTCGTCGAGCTCTGTGGCTGAGGCCACAGTTGGGCACCGAAAACCCAAATCCCATATTCAGATACACTTTCTGCACTATCGGGCATTCTGGGAAAATACAGATATGGGACATGAGAAGCATATACGAGCCGGTGTTCACCAGGACGCTTTCCAGATCTTGGTTGATGGATGCCATGACCCCAGGCAACCCGTTAACCTTGTATATCGCTCTTGAGGATGCCACTCTGAGGCAAATCCCGATCGGTGGGGGGTGCTTTGACAAGGGGGACAGCAATGTGGTTTACGTTTTTGGCGGAAACAACGAGGGTGCAATCTGGTCGATGACGCACTCCGAGCAGATGGGTTTGGGGGCGTACGGTGGGGAAGACGGTGAAATCGGCGTGTTTGAAATGTCCAACTGTACGGATTCTAGGTACAGAAAGCCCCACATGTGCGCAGGCTCTATGAGGTTCGAAAACGATTGTTTGAGGTTGCTGAATGCACAGGAGGTGATGGCGATCGGCGGAATGTACTTGGGGGGATCGTTCTACAGGTTTGAAAGTGGCAGGATTCCGAGGGGAAGAGGCAAAGGAAAGAGGGCTTATCGGATGAACGAAAACCAGCTGATTCATTGTGTGAGGTTCAGTCCCAACGGAAGCAACGTGGCTTGGTTAGCTGCTGGATCGGCATCCGGGGTGTTCCGGCTGATGAGAATTGCTCAGAGAACCCCCAAAAATTCGTTCTCGACCACGGCTGGGATGTTCATTTCGGAATTTACCGAGAAATCGCTTCCTTCTTGACTGCACACATGTTTTCTTCATGTCTGAGCTGATGCAGTGAATTAAGCGTCTGCGCCAGAGGAAAACAGGGGGAGTCCGGAACACACTGCATCAATCAGCTGTTATGTAGGGACTTATAAAGATAGATGTCCACCCTAACTCAAAGGGTCTTTTAAAAAAGACAGTGTTTTGGCGCAGGCCAATAGCAGCAAGTAGGTGTATTCACATCCACATTCTGGACTCTGTGAAACCCGGAAGCCTCAGTAACGATACAACGCAAGGCACCACACAGCACTCAGACGCCGCTGCGCAGGAACAGCCGATTGATTGAGAATTGAAACAGGCCCCTTGTGTACAGCCATAGCCACCTGCTCAAGTGTAAGCAGATTCCTAAGATTACTCAATCGATCCACAGGTGGAAGTGTGGTGGTGTCCATGTTTGAATGCTTCGATTGAATGGGTCTGTTGGATGTACTCCCTCGTTAAAATTGGAAAGAAAGAAAGATGGATAATGATATCAGATTCCTCCCTGTGTCCCCGTTCTCTTCCTCAAGAATAACCTTCCCTTTTAAAAAATATTTAAAAGAAAAGAAAGGAAAGCCCCTTTTTTGTTGGCCCCTCTCCCCCTTGTGGTTGTGACTGCATTGATTAATGCTGAAACTCGGGAAGATTGCTCAATGTTGAAGAGAATAATGGCGTCCGAGAAGCGCAATTAGGCCGGGTGGACCCCTGGTGTGAATTGACACCTGCCTAGCACCCGA
The DNA here is from genome assembly GCA_030272585.1 of Bryopsis sp. KO-2023. Classification (NCBI taxonomy): domain Eukaryota; kingdom Viridiplantae; phylum Chlorophyta; class Ulvophyceae; order Bryopsidales; family Bryopsidaceae; genus Bryopsis; species Bryopsis sp. KO-2023. The sequence goes on along the minus strand of BSYQ01000007.1, from coordinate 1,328,682 downwards.
CCCCAGGATCGTCGAGTGTTCGCCAACCGTTCGAGATCAGAATGGGGTTCATCGGGTGGATCGTTTCCCAGACGTTTATCACGAGCGTGGCGTTGGGGGCTCTTAAAAGAAAAGGCGTCATAGAGTGAGAGCGGAATTTTTGTGGAATTCTTAGTTTTTAATTTTTAATTTTATTCATATCCCGCATTGTTGATGTCAATTTGTCCGTTCTGTTGCCATTGATCTGTATTCCCTGAGGAAATAGGGAAAACTTCTTTTCGAGAAAAGGGTGTGTGGTAAAGGGTTGAAGAAACACTTCATGATTAGAGATTGAGAAAATGCATGCACCAATCTGCCGAGCTGGGGAGGGGTTTTCCTTCGTTTCTTTGATAATTAATCAACCACTCATCTGAAACAACTCCTTTGCCAAAGAAACAATGCATGCACTTCTTTTTCTGAGCATCGTTGAAGACTTTCATTGATGTGGGCCTTTTCGTCACAAGAGAAGTGAATTGCACAACCCCCATAATTGATATTGAATGATTTCAGGGTGAACTCCAGAAGCATAACAAATGAGTCGGTGCGATTTGCCTTCGACACCGCGGTAAGCTGCTCCCTGATTCTCTAGTTAGCACATTTGCCAGTCCTTGTGAAAATACAATGGAGACTTTTCTGGATTTTGCCAGGTCGCTGTATCATCCAGAGAAAGTGTGAAGGCATCTTTATTCCCCATGCACCCCTTTCAAACATTGACATGGATAGGCACTGATTTTTTGCTTTTTGTCTATACGTTTAGGTAAACACTGGCGAACAAGTTGCAAGAGTGACTGAAGGAATATTAATGGCAGTGCAAGCTCAGGTATAGTGAAAAAAAAAAGAAAAAAATGGAGAAGGATTAAATTCAAAATGGAAAATCACTTGTTCTCTCTGGAGGCCGACCGATCGTTGGAGATGAACAAAGGGCCTTTTTTTTTCGTTTTCTTCTTTTCAATAATTTATAATTCTTGAAAGGTGAGGTGCCAGAGATCTGCATTGGATTGGTTGGGCAAAGGGGAAATGAAAGATATTCTGACGTAGTATATAAGATGCTTGGACGCTTCTTGATCAACAGCAACTCATTCTAGTGGGCGTTTGTGTGTGTGTGCATGTGTGTGTTTTTTTCTGGGGAATTCAGATCAAGGCAATGTAAGGCAGCAGATCCCAGCTTTCTGAGGCGTTGTTTTATCACAATGGTGGATGGGACTGGAGCAAAGCAGTACAGCCGGTGCTTGAAGAGGTCCCGGCTGTATGCTGCTGTGTGCATCTGTGATTTAATTTCATAACGGTAGGTGGATTCAGAATATTTTTATTGATGTTGGCACTGTGCTGTCATTCCTTCATGTTCAGTGGGACAGGGAGAGAGAGCATCGGTGTGCTGAACGAGAGTGGGTTTTCGAAAATGGATTTAAGCCTTTATTTTCTTGATTGGGGGATGATGTGTTGCTATGCTATTCTTTGTAAATGGGGTTCCCCATGCGCACTGTACTTCTGAAAGAATGAAAAGAGGCAACCACAGCCCTCAAAACTGCGTTTGCTTGCGTTTGCTTGAATCTCCTATGTGCTTCTCAGAATGTCATTATTATTATTATTATCTTATTCAAGATACCGCACAAAATAATGTACTGTCATTGATTTTCACAACAAATAGAGAGTTTCATGGTGGTGGTGGTTTTATAATTTATCAAAAATGTAGAGAAATAAGCAGGGTAGGCCCAACGATATATATTGCACTCCTCCCCGCCCGACAAGAAACGCATACACAGAGCAGTGGCACATTTCTATTACCAGGGATTATATCTCGACGCAGCTAACATCGATCAGCATCTTTTTTCTCCAGACTTTATCTTTCTTTTCTTATTAACTAATAGCAGCAGTAAACAAAAACATCCCAAATCTTGAAACACGAAACCTTGAGAAAGGACGAGATATCCTGGAGTGCTTCCCTTAGTAATTCTCCCTTACTGACTTAACAAACGCAACTCCAATTAATTAGGAAGGGCACGTTGGCCATGTTTTGTCCATTTGAAACACCCCTCCGCCCCTCCCCCCCAAAACAAAAAAAACACCGAAACAGAAAAAGAAAAATACAACATACCTCCTCCCACTTTCATCATTACAAAAACCGCACACAACCCGATGTCCGATGTCTTCTCCTTTTTAATTTGCAACTCTTGACTCAGAAGACTAAATGCTGAACTTAGAATTCTTTTTTGGGGGAGGGGTAATGCTACAGGCATCTCTTCCTTTTTTTTTTTCCCTTTCATTTGTGTTTGGCTAGAAATTCCGAGAGAGAAAAAGAACTATATATATCGATGTACAAGTGCACCCAGAATATACCATGCCAATAAAAGACGAAAACGATAATCTTTTCAGGAAAACTCCCATCTAACCCCTTAAGCACACACTAATATATTCAATTTTGGAATTTTCGTAAGGACCCAGATAGAACCCCCAAAAAACAACGGTAGCTCCATTACTAAACATGAAAATTAAACTCCCAAATCAAAAGCTACATTAAAAGGAGAAACAAAAAAAAACAAAAAAATCACCAAAAACAAAAACGAAACAAATGAAAGCAACAAGGGACGTTCAAACACCGAGAAAAAAAACAAAACACCTGAACACCCTCTCTTTTTTTGGCTATAATTTGTTTTTCATTGGGCTTTTTTTTTTCCGCCCCTTCACACCCATTCGTTTTTTTTTTTCTTTTTGTCCTTAACTTTTTACACAATTTCCTTGGTTTGCTTTTGAAATTAAAGTTCAAAATTAAAAAGAAAAAAGAGAGAGAGGGAGAAAGAAAGAAATGCAGAGACACACACACACATACAAAATCCTAGCCACAATATCCATACAGAGCAAATGCATGTGTGTGTATTTTTACTAATAGTTCAAATTTCCGAAAAATCAATCCAGGAGATGCAATATCTTCCTTTCCCCTCCCCCACCCCCTCAATGTACATTGGACAAAAAAAAACTAAAGAATTGATCATCTTTACCTTTTTTTCCCTTACCACCCCCAAACCCCCCTGCATGCCTTTTTTTCTGATTTTTTTTTTTTGGCCTTTTCTAGTGAATGGATGCACTCCCCTGATCTCATTTTTTGTCTGGAATGCAAATTTTGCTTGTATGACATGGGGAATTCGAAGAAACCCCCCCGGAAGATTTCAGGAAAGACGGCTCTTTCAGCTGGTTCCCGTTTCTGCTACAGGGGGAACTGACACCTACATAGTGGAGGAAACAAAAATAAAATAAAAACACAAACAGTCAAATTCACGCGAGGTGTGCTAAATCATCACAGAAATAATAGAAATATCCTGGAAAATGATATTTTTTCTTCTTTATTTTCTTTGAATTGAGGCCTCGACTGGTGGTGCTCAAATTGATGGCCAAAACCAACTCAAGAAGTTGAGAAAGTAACTTGTCCCGACAATTTTTCTCTTAAACAGGGCAAAGTACATCGACACACCCTCATTCTTTTGAGTTCTTACTCTACCTTGTGTCTGGAAACTTTTCGGAGCTCTTCTATCTGTTGCATTTCAGAATTGAGCACAGCAAATTTTTCCACCGTGTTTCTCATCAAGGCGACATGCTGCAATTTCATCATCAGCAGGCGTACCTGAACCCAAAAAATATTCCCCAGTTAGAGAAAAAAAAGAAGCATTGGTGTGCAATCAGGATTTTCACACAATTATGGAAAACCTGAATTTTACCACAATCACTCCTCTCTGAAAATCAATGCGCAACATCCAAATGGTCAATCGGATAGTGTGCCTTGGCTTGTTAAATGCATTTGCATAACAATCATGTTCAAAATCATCGACTTTTTTCTTGTGAAAAAGAAAAAAACATTCAAATTCTGATGAACATGCCTGCAAATGGGAGTCTTGGCCTTTGAAATACTTGCACAGGGCTTCATGCGACACGAAAGCCACTTTCATTTGCTGTACAGCAACGATGGTTTCTTTCGCTGGCACCCGTCTGCCATCATTTTCCAAAGCCAAAATTCCCAGGATGCTGCCTGGCCCCCTCGACACCGTGTTTTCCTCGTTCCCAGATTTTTCCGACACGTTGACGATTCGGTCGTTGAAGGATTGATTGACCAACCCTTTCATCTGCGCAAACGTCCTGTTTTATTTTATTTTATTATTTTTTGGGGGGAAAGATGGATGAGAGGACGAGGAAGCGGACAAAAAAAACACAAAAAAAAACGGTTTCAGCATTGTTCTTTCTTTACATTTTAGTATGCATTGACACACACACACATTATTTCTTTTCTTTTTCTTTTTCTCTTTCTTTTGTTTGTTTGTTTGTTTGTTTGTTTGTTTGTTTCTTTTTTTTTTTTTTGGGGGGGGGGGGGGAGAGAGGATCATTGCACTGATTTTAGTAATATAAGCGTATGGTTCATCAGCATTTTCTTCTTCAAATGTGTTATGTGGAGGCCACAAGCCACTGTGCAATTAATGTACATTATAAATATATATTTTGTGGGAACCTTTCCAATGCAAGAAAACAGCACCCCCTCTATACACATTCACACAAAAAGAAGAAACTAACCTGGTGGTGGTCTTCAAAACATGTTTTCTCACGTGCCTCCGGTCCATGCTACCGATTTGCTTGATTTGTGGATTTTTTCCTGATAGGGATCTAATTGAGGATTTGCCAGTGCTGGCCGTGTCCATGTCCTGAGAGTTTTCGGATTCAGTGTCGGAGTCCGGCTCCACGTTGGTTGCGAAATCTAAATCCACGCTGACCATTTTGCTCAAAGGGTCATCATCTTCTCCATCGTCCTTAGCGACCACCTCACACATTCCCTCCTGATATTCACCAAAAAAAAAACAGGAGAAAAAAAACACCAGTTAATTCAGCTGAGCAAACAGGTATTCTTCCAACAATTGAACAAACAAGCAGCTCAATTTTTTTATTTTACTTTATTATAATAAAAGTTGGTGCAACCTTTAGTTATTTCTCAGATTAGTGAAAGGTGCACTGAACGCCGATCAAATTTATATCTTAAAAAAAAGAAACGTCACCTTGATTAGGAAAAGCCCTTCCGTCGGTAACCCTTTCTGGACGATGTACTGCCCCTTTTTGTAAGTCCTTTCCGACATCTCCGGTAGATTATCGAACACTGCCTCGATGCTGGGGGTGACCGCCGCCGTCCTCTCCTCCTCGGACACATTAATGTGATCAAGCTCCATTCTCCAAGAAGATTGGATGGGCCCCAAGGATCCGCCCTTGGTCACCCAGTCGTCCTCCATGGTCTCCACCAGACCGATTCTGGTGTCTGGGTTTTTGTCCAGTAGCCGTTTCAATAAATTCTGTTGCACAAAATGAGATGCACCAAAGAGATTCAATCACCAAACACAAGAAAAAGGAGCGGAACTGAGGTCTTCTAGGACACATTTTGTTTTTTTTGGGGGGGGGATTTTTTCATGCAGATGTTAACATTTCAGGTGAAAAAGGGGGGGGGAACTGGAGCCCTCCACCCCCCCCCCCAAAAAAAAAAAATGTTAAAATAAAAAAAGACAAAGGGGAGAGGGTGGAAAACAAACATTGGTGAAGAACTTTTGGAGAATTTCGATGGTGCACCTCAAAATCAGGGTCTGTATTAGGGATGACCCATGCAAAACGCAACAGCTGTCGTTGGAAACTTGGCTCGGAAAATTAATGGATTCCTTTATCACCAAACACCCAACGAACGGGCAAAAATCAAAAAAGAGGGAAAAAATAATCACAGAATCACTTTTTTTGGGGGGAGGGGTTGGTTTTTTTTAACCTTCAAGGGCTTCGACAATTGCCTCCCTTCGACGTCCGGAAAGTCGACTTCCTTCGTCCTGATTTTCTCGAACAACTCCAGCACCGACTCCGAAGACTGAAAAGGCACTTTGCCATGAACGAACATATACAAGCACACCCCCAACGCATACACGTCTGCCTTCTTTCCAGAGAACCTTCGGCCATCCTCGGAGCACATTTCCGGAGCAAAAAAAGGCCTGGTTCCCGAGGTATCATCCATCATATCGTCACCGTCGGCTCTGTGACAAGCGTTTCCGAAATCGCTGATTTTGACGCAACCCTCCGCCGTTAAAAGGAGGTTTTCGGGTTTCAAGTCCCTGTGGATGATGTTGTTGAAGTGCATGTATTCTAGACCCTGCGTTTTCGGAAGGCAAAAGACGAAAAAATGAAAATCCAGGCACTCAAGCCAACTACTCGATTTGCCCCCCCTACTTCACGTACACAAACAAAAATGTTGTATTTATTTCGACATGTTATCAGCATGTTTTTCGAGACTCTTCCCTCAATTTCCATTGAAAAAAAAAGAAGAAAAAGAAAAGCAAGTTTGTCATAGGTTTTTTTGGTTTTTTTTTTAATGCTATGACAAACAAGTTGAGAAAAAATTAAACCGGGTGATGTCTGGGTGGATCCAGACATACCTTAAGAACATCCCTAAAATGCCTTCGTGCCGTGTCTTCTGAAATTGGTTTCATTTCTTCCCCGGAGCCCTCCATCACAGCCCCCCCATTCACATACTCCATCACCATCAGCATCTTGTCATCATTGGGATCATCGACAACCTGTCAATAAAAAATTAGTCGTTCAAAAATAAGTTGCAATCTTGATTAAAAACACAGCAAAGTGGCAGAACTTTTTTTTCTCCAATCTGTTGCCGAAAAAAACAAAGAAAAAGAAAAAGCAAAGTTCCATATTCTTGATATGAAATCTTTGCCGATGAACAGAAAATCAGCGAAAGAATTTACGGCTGCATTCCATTTGTATCTATATATATAAATAAAATAAAAACTACAGTTATTTATTTTTTCCACCTGCCTCGAAAAGCCTCACGACGTTAGGGTGATCCATTTTTTTCATTACGACGATTTCCCTCTGCATTTCGACCATGGGGTCCCTCCTCCCCGAGGTCGACGATTTTGACAAGCCAGCAGCCGAAGACCCCCTCTGTCTTCGGCCCAACCCCAACGCCCTAAGCTTTTTCTTGTTCACCACCTTCACTGCATACAGCGTATTGTCGTCCGTGTTCAGACATAGTTTGACTTTGCCGAAGGCTCCCTTCCCCAAATTCTTCAAGATTAGGTATTGGTTGACAAACGTGTGTCCCTGAAAGCATCCGTCAAGGGGAAAAAATAAAAACATAAACTTGAAAACTGGGTTTTCGAGTGCATATTCTGTAAAACATAAATTTGCTGGAAACTGACACCCATGACCATCTTCTCAATTTCAGATTACAGTTGTTTTTTCATTAAAAATAAAATAAAAAATCAGATTCTTGATTTTGTTTTCACTTCAAAAGTAAAAATATCATATTTTTTTTGGGGGGGGGGGGTTAAAAAATAAATATCGAAATGTGTAGTTCTATTTTTTTTCCAACAAAAAAATCATTAAAAAGTGTTAACACAATCCTTGGTTTTTCTGATCACTAGAGTGCACTCCAGTAAAAAAAAATTCGAACTGGACGGGAAAAAAACAAGAGGTACCTGGAGACTATCCACTTGAATCTTTTTCGTCTCTTTGACGCTCTCCGCAACGTTTATCGATTTTTGCGAGGAGCCTCGCTCGGAACCTCGGAGGGATTCTCCACCCCCGCCCAGCAAAGGTTCGACCACTTTAACGGGCGCGGATGGAGCATTTTGCTTCTTCGCTACATTGGTGTTTTTCCCACCTTCTTGCAGGGATTCAAAAAAGAAAAAAAAAGGGAAAAAAAAACGTCTCAGAGAAATGAACAATCACCCCTCTCACTTCATTTTGGTAAACGAACAACGCACAGCTTTCCTTGTGTCGTCAAAAGAACCAAGTCGGTGTTCGACCAGGAAAAATCGAAAGCAGTTTTTGTTTCGAGACATGTTTTTATGACGTTGCGAGTTGCAGTCGTGAAAAGCATGTGCACACTTCCCAAGGAGATCGCGAGGATGCTGCACGATTTTTACTTACGAAGCTTTGAGGCCTTGTTGGCCTTCGAGCTTCCGCACCCTATCTTGATGATGTTTCGCGTTGCGGTGGGGGGTTGTGGACGACAAACGCGCAGGCCGCTGGGAGGCCGACTCAGTCGCAGCTCTGCTGGATGCTCCCTAGGTACGGAGGCGTAAGAATACACTGTCGGCAGCGTATGGTCCGTGGTGAAGTTCTGGAAGAACGCGCGGAGCGGGATAACGGGTTGGGCCCCTCACCGAAAACGCTCCAGGTGCGTCAGCTGGAGACAACACCAAAGCGTTTGTCATGCGTCCATCCTGGCACCTTCAAACCGTGACAGTGCCTCAACAACAAAAATGAGTACTGATCATCCAAACGCAGTCATTTCGGGCGTGTTCTCTTCGAGTTAAAGTTTTTTTGGTCAGGTTTGGTTGTAGAGAAAAAAGAATCCTTAGTGTTGGTGCAAGATATCATTCCTCCCCTTACTCATGGATGGGAGGATCACATCAAGTCAACCATGTTTTTTCTGAGTCGCAACCAAATATGTTCATACCTCGTACTTTCTACCCTATGACTGACACCTCCATCGCTGGAATGGCTGTGCCTTGTGATCATGAGGAAGCAAAGGAGGGGAACCAAAAAATTACAACAAGAAGAAAAACAAGAAGGACAGTGGGGAAGTGCAGTGGGATTGTTGGTGACCGAGGCGGATCCTAGTGACAGCATCCTGGAGAGAGCGGCCGCATTTTCCTTTCTCAGAAAGTTGTTTTTTGTGTTGTTGCGAAAGCCAAGTTTCAACGATAGTGAGAATGAGGGGCAAAGTGTTGCGTGACACCTCAGTTCAGCAACGTAGCATGGTGTCTATCCATGTTGCTCCAAGGCTTTATTTCCATAAAGCATGGGCATTGAATGTGGATATTCGTTTTGCTGCTGGAGAACCTCACAATACGCCCTGAGAAACGGACGCTCCATTTAATCCCAAACATGCCACTGCTATGGCGAGCAATCTCCCCCTGTTCTTGCTGGTCGTTGCAACTCCAGTCATACCAATGTCCGCCTTGCTATCTTCCCACGTTTCAATTGCGACCTCAAATCCTCAGCAGTTCCACATTCCGGAACTGGTGGCCACCACCTGTGCAACTGTCTTGATCGCTTCGAAAGATCGCTTGGATGAAATTGCTTTGAGAGCGCCCCCAAAAACCCAGCGCAAGACAGGGCAGTACAGGTTCTATTTTCCCTCCACTCGCCATTTCAACAAGATATTTACCTCTATGTCTGTCCTGTGACAGTGATTGATCACATTTCCACGGCTCCCTCCTGTTTTAGCGTGCGGTTCAAGCATTCTGGGCATTCGCCACTGTGCCAGGGAGAATCTCGCAGGACAAGAGGAAACGGGTGTCGAAGAATCCTGTGAGGTAGGACTTTATCGTCAAGCACAACCTTTCAGGACACCAGGTGGAGCTCAGACCACGCATATTTCTATCCGTGCGTCGAAGCATGTTTAGCTCCAACCTGAGCGCATTTTTTCCAGAGTCCACAGCATGGACTTTCGTATTGCCATTCTCTCACCTTTCGTTTTTCCAGCATACCCTACCTTGCCCCTGTCGGAAAGCCACGCGCATTTCCGTTGCTGAAGTATTTGTGGTCCGGTTCAGTTGGCTGTGAAGTTGAGCTGTTGCTGCAAGCATGGGCTCTCGTGGTGTGGCAATCTCACTCGCCCTACTGGCCGCTATTGTTGCGGTAAGGGCAGCCGTGCTTGCTGTCGGTTTTTTTGGTATCGCAGTCTCGTTCAACTATACTGTAAATTGCGTTGGGTTGTGACGTCGGGTTTCGCAATGGTCCTGCAGGTGGGCGCAGTAAGAGACCTGTCCTCTTACTCATCTGTGAAGAGCAGTGCTCTCGACTTTGTCGCACTGGACTTCAGGCCTGCCAGCAAGGTGGTGAAATTTTATGAACCCAGAAACCACAGTCTGAAGGTGGTAAGAAAACCCAAGTGTGGCGCGGGAAAGGTTGTTGTCAGTGCCGACAACGGATATTTCAAGTGCATTAATAAAAAGAAAGGAAAATGCGAAGAATGGGAGATTCTTGAGAAGGGTCCAGACGGAAAGCTCGTCTGCGTATTCTCTGCATGCCCAGAGACAACGGTTGCCCAGGAGGGCCCAGACGGAAAGACTGTGTGCGCTTTCGCGTGCCCGGAGGGCTTCACGAGGATCGGAGACCTTATGGAGTGCGAAAAGGTTCCTGAGGTTTTCGTGTGCCCTGAGGGGTTCAAGCAGATCGGAACTGCTGAGGAGTGCGAAGAAGACGTTCCTTTCGTCTGCCCCGAGGGCTTCAAGCAGATTGGAGACACTGAGGAGTGCGAAGAAGATGTTCCTTTCACTTGCCCTGAGGGCTTCAAGCAGATCGGAGACACTGAGGAGTGCGAAGAGGACGTTCCTTTCACTTGCCCTGAGGGCTTCAAGCAGATCGGAGACACCAAGGAGTGCGAAGCGGACGTTCCTGAGGTCAAGAGCGTGACTGTCCCTGCTGAGCCTCCAATCGTTGAGGAACCCGTCGTCGAGGCTGTCGTGGTCCCAGAGGAGGAGGCCACTGCCCCTGCTCCCTCCCCCGCAGAGCCAATCCCTGAAGAGCCTGTCCCTGTTGAGCCAGTCCCTGTTGAGCCAGTCCCTGAGGTCGAGGTCGAGGTCGTCCCCGAGCCTGTGGAGCCTGTTCCTGAGACCCCAGTTGAGGAGCCTGTTCCCGAGGAGCCAGTTCCTGAGGTCGAGGTCCAGGTCGTCCCAGAACCTGTGGAGCCTGAAGCACCTGTAAGTGTGGTACGAGTGTCGCCCAGGCTGGTCCTTTTTTATCATTGTTTTTGTAACACTGCAAAACTGGAAGGTGTGCGCTCAAGTGGAATGCTTTGTTGACGAAACACGGTCTTGGTGTTTTCGCAGGGAGCTTGCCCTGTTGGCGAGTTTTTCATGGAGAAGGTCGAGGTCCGCGGTTGCCAACCCTGCGACAAGTCCTGCGGTGAGGGCTCTTGCGTCGACCTGGACGGTTGCGACGCTTGCCTTCCTGGTTACTTCAGACAGAGGGAGGACGTCGGCTGGCCTTACGAGTGCGTGCTTTGCGAATCTGTCCTCCCTGGATGTGGCAAATGCAAGGACGACATCACTTTGGAGCTCGGAGAAACTCCACAATGCGAAGCTTAGATTTATCTTAGTCTGTTCCCTTTTCCTGCCGAGAGTGCTCTTAACCAAGTAGATATCTTGAGTTCATGAACAAGGTTTCGAGTTTATGGACAGACGATTCTATACATAAATGTGTCCTTTGTACTCTTTCTTCGGCGTTTTAACTTTCTTATTTGGGGATCGTTTTACTCATTTTCTTCCCGTTGCTTCCTCCCGTTGGAGGTGACGTCTATACATATTCTATGACTGGGTTTGCTGCAAAAAAATCGGTGTGGTGGAGTTTCCTCCACGTACAATTCGTGATGGGGTTTGGATTTGGACCTTTGTAAATCGTGACAAATATGAGGAGATGTTAATCACTGTTTTTCTTAAAAGAAGCATGTTCACGCGGCTTGCTGTTCGAATTGTATGAACAAGTTCAACAAATATTGGTATATTCATCCTGGCAATATCGACTTGATTGGGTTACAATCCACTGTGAAATGCATACGTTACCCTTTCTATCATTACATTCAACGTTCATGAACAAAAATTTCCCCCCACATCACAGCATTCAAAGAAATTTCAAAAATGAGAAAAAACTTCCACCAAAGCTGCTATGACTGCAACACCTCATCCAGCTTTCGCTGAATGAATTTCCCTTTAGCAGCCACTGGGACCTGCTTCCACTGGTCTTCCTTGATTTGCAAAACTTTGAACCCCAACTTCTCGTACACTCTCCAAAACCATTCCCGGGATGGCCTCACTCGATCTGGGTCATTCACGAAGCAATGAGTCAGGATGGTCACATCCACCACAACACTCCGACCCTCTCCATCCTCGATCGCATCCATGCAAAAATCCCCACCCTTGATACTCATTCGTTTGTGGCAAGTATACCCCAGCCCTCTCAGCACTTCCATAATGGAGCCAGCAGCCCGGACGGGCGGCTGTTTCCTTTGACTCAACCAAGCTTTTCGACATCGAGCCAAAAAGTCGGCAGGGATGCTTCCCTCTGGGACTACCTCATCACTCATGTATGTCAGATGCAGCCAACTCTGATAAACCTGATTCATAGCAGTGGCATCCAGCTCCTCGGAGCTGTGTGCCATCCGGTTGACCCCCAGAGCAAAGATTTCTCCATCAAGCCCCCCTAGAATCGCATAGGACCACAGAAATGTCGCCACGTTTTTCACTCTGTATTTCCCAACATTGGATAGGAAATTCTCCCTGGTCCAAGTCATCACACAATCCGACGAATATCCCTGAACTGCAAAACTGTACAACAGTTTTGTTACATCTTCCGCTGAGAGGTCGTCGTTTTCTCGACACAACCGTGCCCCAACTCTGTCCATATACTCCAGCCCAGGATTGAACACCAACCGGCCAAAGGCAAACGTCACATCAATGAGATCGCTGATGTTGAATTCCTCAGCTCGACGGTTGACCTCATTTCTAGCAGCATCCAGTACGCTGGGCACCCCTCGAAACCCAAGCTGAGAAATCCCCCACAAGAACCTCATGATCTCTTGCGGAGTGAATTCCCCCATGTGACCCTTTGCCTGACGGCTCAGCGCTTTGATCAACATGGGCCCTTTTCGGAACCCCAATTTTCCGATCGCCCAAGCCAAGGTTGCTATCTGACGTGGATAAAAAGCTCCTTCTTTGACTTGCGGAGCCGCCCTGTACACAAGATCTTCCAGCAGTCCATCACAATGAGTGAATTTCATCCTGGCCAACCCCCACACCATCTGGGACACCTGATCAGGGTCCATCGTGTGCAACACAGACTCTGTCTGCAAGCATAGATGCGACATCATTTCCCGCACCCTAACGCCGTTCCCATGCAGCTCAATTACCCCTGAACCCAGCTTGCCATAGCACCGGAATATCGTCGACAGTTCCCTCCCCGAAAACTCCTGCAAATTATCGTCAATCTGGCGTGTGAGGTTCAAAACCAGGCGACTCGATTCTGGGACCAGCGAAACTTGAACATCCGCTGTCGTGATCACGGTCGACACACATTCCATCATATGAACCAGCCGAGAAGATCTGAATCGACCGTTTTCGAGCATGTGAAGAAATTTCGTGGAGAAGAGGGTTATGATTTCCTTCGTGTTGCCCCCGTTGTCCAAGGAGGTGCAAGCTTCCTCGACCAAATCCTCAAAGTCGGCTTGGGAAAATGAGTTGGAGGTCGGTCGAAACGTCGGCGGGGAAGTCACGCCCGTCGAGGAATTCCGATCTTGATCGGGCTTTTGAGGTCTTGCCAATGGTCTGTGCAGTATGGCATCATCCTGAATTTTTCCAAGCAGAAAGACAAAAGCGAATTAAACCCCACGAGTGAAACTAGTGAAACTCCTCCATGGATATGGCAAAATCCCCTGCCCTCATCTTGCATGCATTCACCATACAGGTTAACTCGGATGTTTTAACCTTGAACCCATGTTTGTACGATTAAAGATAGTGCTACAGCATATTGACAGAAAAAATATATATGATGAGTATCTCCAGCACATCCGTGAAAAACAGCAGTGGGTTGACCTTTTCTTACTTGACCGGAAGCCACCGCCCTGGACTGACCACATGGTCTTTGTCCGGCATTTAAGCCAGAGCTAAGATGCAACCTTCACATGCACCCCAAAACAACATAATCAGATTTGCTGCCGGATGTCAGACAGAGTAAAGGCTTGCCAGATCAAGAATTCACCTTCTGCATGGCACGAATTCCTTTCGATATACGCCACCACGATTGGCTTCCAGTGCCCACTGAGACATGGCCAGGATCTGCATGACAAATCAGAACAGGTGTGAAAAATCGAGCAGTGGTGGTTTCGTCGTGACTCTGCGCGAAGTCGATCAAAAACGAGCTCTGGACCACGTGGAGGGGAGGGAGCGTGGTAACACCTGGGTAAGTCGCCACGAGTAGAACGGCTGTGTTCTATGTTTGCCGTGGTGCAGGCCAGGGAGTCGTTTTGATTGGCCAAGAAGACGCCCACCTGATGGACCACCGGCTGTCGGAAATGTGGGGCGCTGGCAGAGATTCGAAAAAGTGGGAAGATTTGCGATTGGAAGAAAATGGTTTGTCGTACTGAGACAAACGCGCCAGCGACTGCGAAACTGTCATGGAGCCACCAAGACGCTTGCTTTCGAGTTTTATTCCGGAAGCAGACGCACGTTTGTTTCAAAGGTCGACACGATGGAGAGCTTCGGTTCGATATTGACGAAAGGATCGAGCGCTCCACCTTTGTTTGGACGCTCCGCGTTGGCTGCGCGCAGCCACAACGCGAAGCCCGAAAGATCCCCCAGTCGCTTGGGGAAGCCTTGGGTTGGGTCCGCCGCAACGGCCGACGTCGCGTCGACGAGCCAAGTTGTGGAAGATTTTGAAAAATACACAGTGGGGACGTATGTGCGCCCAGACGTCGTGTTCACGCATGGAGCAGGATGCAAACTGTACGACACCGCTGGTGGGGAATACCTGGACTTTTCCGGTGGGATAGCAGTGAACGCCCTGGGCCACAGCGACCCGCGCTGGGTGAATGCCGTCGTCAATCAAGCCTCAAAGCTGACCCATACCAGTAATCTCTTCCACACGCTGCCTGCTGTGGAACTGGCCAAGAAACTGGTGGAGAATTCCTTCGCTGATAAAGTGTTTTTCTGCAACTCTGGAACTGAAGCGAACGAAGCTGCCATCAAATTTGCCAGAAAGTGGGCTAGGGTGAATGCTGGAGTGGATCCCCAAGATGGAAATGGCGACCCTCCTTTTGAGTGTGTGTCATTCAGTGCTGGATTTCATGGGAGGACAATGGGGGCTCTGGCTTTGACTGCTAAGCAACAGTATCAAATTCCGTTTGGACCAATGATGCCGGGTCAACGATATGCTGAATGGGGGAATTTGGAATCAGCCAAAGAAGCCATTCAGGCCGGCAGGACTTGTGCTGTGTTCGTGGAGCCTGTTCAGGTGGGAATGTGTGCAATACTGTATTCAGGGGCGGTACGTTTTCAATTTGAGGGCGTCGAATGGTGAAAGTACAAGTATGGACTCTTTTGATGGACAAGGGGGCACTCATCTCCATAGTTTCTGGCTTGAAATCGAAATCGAAATCGTAATATCGAAAGTTATTTGTTAGTTTCTTCAAATGGTATGTTGGTTCAGTAGAACCAGCAAGCCAATGGCTGCCCCCTTGATCTTGACAATGCACCAGTTGGTGATTACCCAAGCATGGACTGTTGATAGGGTGAAGGAGGTGTGAACTCGGCAACGAAGGAATTTCTGGCTGGCTTGAGGGAATTGTGCGACGCTGCGGGCTGCCTGCTGGTGTTCGACGAGGTTCAATGCGGCCTCGGAAGGACAGGAACGCTGTGGGCTCACCAAAATTTCGGTGTCACGCCTGACATCATGACGCTGGCGAAACCTCTCGCTGGAGGTCTACCGATCGGTGCTGTTCTTGTGACGGATGCTGTCAATGCCGTCATGGCACCTGGAGATCATGGATCCACATTTGCTGGTGGCCCTTTGGTGTGTGGAGCAGCTTGCACCGTGTTTGACATCGTGAGTGAACCTGAATTTCTGGCCGATGTCGCTTCGAAAGGCGAGTATTTGAGGGAGAAGCTGCGTGGGGCTTTGCCCAGCAAGCATGTCGTGGAAGTGAGGGGTATGGGGTTGCTGGTGGGGGTGCAATTGGATTGCGCTGGAGGGAAGGTTGTCGGGAGGGCCCTGGAGAAGGGCTTGATTGCAATTACTGCTGGGAAGGGGGACGTCGTCAGACTGGTTCCGCCTTTGGTTGTAGACAGAGGGGAAATCGATCGATGTTGTGAAATCCTAGCGGAGTCATTTTCAGTTTTGGATGAGTAGCTCTTTTTTCCTTTTTATCTGTGGGGTGAATGCGAGTAATAAGTATTGTATTCTGCAATAAATCATTATGTAATGTGAAATCTGCTCCAATTCCATTGGGTTTTTCAATACCAAAAAAAATGAACAAATTTCATCAGAAATTTCAACATGGTCAGGAAACACAGAAAGAACATTCTTCCTGTTTCCATAAGGAAATTATTGCAAAGCACTCTTTCCTTTTCCTCTTCAATACAGAACTGGAATATGTTCATATTGACAGATGTTTCAAGCTTGGAGAAAATTATGTGAGAAGGACAGTGACTAAACCGTAGTCATCACCAAGTACAAAGGTCTGGATAGAATAATTGCCACGCACACAGAATGACACACAACGGTTTTTACACCTGAACACTTTGAACATCCCTCTACTCCCCCACTATATGAATTTGCCGAAACTCGCCAAGCAAAAGACAACCCTTCACACCATTGGGAAATCTCGGTACTTTCCTCCTTCAAAACACCTCCTCCTTCGACACCATCCGAGTTGCTGGCTTGCGAAGCCCCGAACAAAAACAAATTCCGAAGTAAGAATGTCAAATTTTTCTCCTCTTTTTGTTTTCTTTTCTTGAAGTTTTTTTTTTCTTCCCAACTCCCCCCCCCCCCCCCCTCTAGTCTTTTCTTTTTATTTTTCTTTTCTGTATAATCATGGTATATAGCACACTAAAGAATCTTGTTTCCTTGATGTTTTCTGTTCCTATTTCAGCGCTCCAATAATCATGAATATTTGTTTTTGTATTCCTTTGTTTTGTTTTGTGTTTTCACAAACACCCCACCAGTCAAAATACCCCCCGTCAAAATATCGACCCCCTTCCAAACTTTTTCATACATCATCTAAACAATCATGTAAGTGTCAAATGACCACTTTACGCAAAGTGGTGTTATAGTACCCGTAAATGTACTCTATATTTTTTCTCCCCCTCTGAATTTTCTCTTCCTCTCAATCCCTTTTTGACTTTTTTTAAACATAAACCTCTTGTTGTTCAGAATAGGTCACCACCTTGATGCCTTCTGACTTTTTCCATATAAACTTTCTTTTCCGTAGTTTTTTCAAGTTTCTAATTCCTCTTCGCACGCGTCCTTCGCGAATTCAAGGATCTGTGCAGCTCCCTCGCAATTTCCTCATCTGTTTGTGCCTTCCTGAAAAATTCACATTCAAAAAAAAAATAAATTCAAAAAACAAGGAGGCACACATGAGGATTCACCCACCACAGGACAGACAGCCCTTCCCAACACATAGATGAATACCAAACCGTATTTTGCATTTTCACCCATGAATTTTGAACTTTCACACATTTTCTGCATAAGCCAAATATAGCTCCTGAAAGGGATCCACCACCAGCCCAAAAAACACACGAGCTTTTTTTTTTTTTTTTTGCAAACGACCACAAATCCCTCCTCCTCCTCCTTACCTTTTCCGCGATGGTCTGGAAATTGTAGCCTCCTCATCAACTTCCATCGTATCATCTTCGCCACTCGTTGATTCCTCTTTCAGGACAGCCACATTTCTTTTCCTCAACGACCTCCTCCTGTCAGACCCATCGCCCAGCGAAGGACTTGCTCTAGCTTTCTGCTTCTGAACCGTCTCATTCGTTTGATCGCCAACGCGACCTGGTTGTTGCTTCTTTCCATTCACCCGTCTTTCTTCTCCACCCTCGACCTCATCAATTTCCTTGTATATGACTTGGGCATTCCGGCTGGACCGTCTCAACCCTGTTGGTTGTTGCGGTTTTGCCTTCGTAGCGTCTTGCTTTTCGGTGGCGGGTTTCCTCATGTGTGGGGGTTTTACTCGCTTAAGGGCGCTCTTTGCAGCTTTAAGGTGATAGAAGACGCCCGAAAGGGAGGTGACCTTGGATGCATCTTGTGCAGGGAAACCCCACAGCCACCAATGGGGAGCTAAATGTGAGGCATCGATCATTCCAAACAGCGACACAAGGCCTGCCATAAGTTCCTGTGCAAAATGAAAACTGGGGTTTCTTTCGTGCATCAACGATAGCATATGCGATCAGCCCACCTCCATTTCAACAAGTATCAGAACATTTTTTTGAAAGTAAGCCAAAAGCATGAAATATTTTTGAAATATTTATGCCTCTGTGAAAAAAACGATTGTAATTGGTGTCGATATATACATAGAAAAGGCAAAATTTCAATCGTTTTTCAAAACCAGAAACAGGCACTATCGACCAGGAAGAAAAAAAGTGGCACTGCCTCCCTCACCACCTCAAAATTGTCAGAGCTCATAAACATAGTTCATAAAATGAAAAAGGGGGCTCACCTGAGGTGTGGAAGCATCGCAGAAACGGTCTTTCCACATGGAACGCCGGTGTGCAGAACCCCTTATGGGATCAAACGCTTCCTCTGGGTAATTATCGGCAATGTTGCGCAGCTCTTGCCTGATTTGTGATATTTGGGAGTCCGCTTCAGGGTCATACCAACCATTCGAACTGCTGGATCCACCAGCACCACTCGATCCACCAGCTCCAACAGAATTCCTTATTCTGGTGCTCTTCCTCCTGGCCCCGTTTTTCTCACTATCATCGCTCGTCTCGATCGATTCCGGCGCCCTTTCGTCCGGGAATTCCGCACACATGACAAGCTTCACTAGGGCTCTTTTCAGGGTATACTCCTTCTTGCCATGCTCATCCAAGTACTTGATCAATTGCACGATTTCTTGCTTTTTGGTGTACATCGTCCATTTGGCATTCGTGGTTTGGCGACCGATTGGCTGCTTGCCATAGGGATCCGGCTCGATTGGATGTGCCGGTCTTTTCCCATAAGGATCTGATTGGAGATCTTGGTAGGGGTCGGAATGCCCGTTGCCACAGTCGCATGGTTTCCCCTGCTGGGTGGCGTATCGCCAGCTCGTGTAATCACTCTTTTCAACAAAAATGGTGGGTTCGGTGCTGCCAAACAACAGGTACCGATTGTAGTGTCGATCCCAGCCTGCACCAAAATTCAAGAAAAAAATCACGGTTTTCCTCAAAACCCTTTTCCCTTTTTTTGTTGTGGAATGTGTCGGTTGAAAATCCAAAATTACGTTGGTCAGAGAAACAAGGCTATTTATTTTCTGGTTGTTATGGAACCATCACTTTACTTTCCCCTTTCTGGGTTGGAAAAAGCTAATTTAACGCAATCCAGAGCCCCCGACAAAATATATATACACATTCTAGCAAAAACAAATGCTTTTTTACTTACCTAACTCCTGTGGTCGGAGACAAGCAGCGGCAACCACTTGGTTCAATCTCAAAAGCTCCGATTGGAATTCATCGCTTTCATAACTGAGAGATCCATTTCCAGCAGCACCTTTCTCCGCTGCAGCAGTTTCACTGGTAAATTTGCTGCGAAGCCCACCGAGGCTTTTGTTCGCCTCCCTCTGCTTATTGACACTCTCATTGAGATGTTTCCTGAACACAGACAACCCAGCTCAACCCCCCTTCAAAAAGAAAAAAAAGAAGAATCTCCCTCCCCCCCAAAAAAAAACACACGCGCACACATTTTTCCTCCCAATAACCAAGAGGCAACATCAATTAAAGTACATTCATGGCGAAAGGATGCCCCATCGCATCAACGAATTCTGCAAGACGTTGCTAACCACAACACCAAGCTGCAATCTCCATCAAAGGTTTACCTCAATTTGTCGGCGCTGAGCACACACTCACACAGCTTCAAGGATATGTCGAGTCGATCCTCTGCAGACATTGCTGCAAATTTTTCCTGGCCCAACAAGGCGACCATAGGATCCTGTGCTTTCGCATCGGCACCATGGTTTCCTTGTCCGGTCGCGTCTTGTCCGTCGCCGAACTCTTCTTGCAGCTTCTTGACGCAGACCGGACAGTACCAATCACCTGCACCCCAGTATGACATGCGTCAGCAAATTTGCAATCCGATCGATA
Source organism: Bryopsis sp. KO-2023 (assembly GCA_030272585.1). Lineage (NCBI taxonomy): Eukaryota > Viridiplantae > Chlorophyta > Ulvophyceae > Bryopsidales > Bryopsidaceae > Bryopsis > Bryopsis sp. KO-2023. The sequence goes on along the minus strand of BSYQ01000007.1, from coordinate 1,308,808 downwards.
AAATGCACCGACTACTTCAAGTCCAACAACACATGCATTAAGGAAAACAAAGAAAGATCAACAGAGCTGATGTTACTGTACCTTCTGGAATCTCCTCCAAAGGAGGGTTCAGGCAGTAGAGGTGATATTCCTCCTCACACCGATCGCACAACAGGATCCTTGTGCGATCCTCGTCCTTCCAGCAGACGCAGCAACCCTCGAAAGGCATGAAGGGTTGGGCTGGGTCCATCCCCTTCACCTCCCCCACCCCAGCCTCGCCGATCTTGTTTGCGGTTCTCCGCACGGCGTTCCCTGCCTTCAGCCCTGTCATGCAGGAAAAAAACAGACACAATAAGCCAAGGTGGAGCAAAAATCGGATAACTCTTACTGAACAAAACTTTTGGAGAGCTACGGTCGATCGGAATTGGCAGAAGCAAGAATGGATGGTGAAATGCTCAAGGAAGGTTCCATCCACCGACAACACTCATGGAAATCAAACTGTAACTGGACGTCCATTAACAAATTCACATCTGCCACATGCAAACAATCCTTCAATGCCATCCTTTCCAATCAACAAAGCCAGAAAGTGGAACCCAGTTCAATTCTCCGTCATTTCCAGGTTTTGTAACTCATAAACCTACCGAGAGTCTTCTGCTCCCGTGTTAGGCCTGGCGCTCCATTCTTCACGGCTTCCGACAATATGTCGCAGCCAGACCTAACATCGGAGAGCATCATCTTCCAGGCATCCTCCCCCGAGTAGGCACCAGCTTGGGCCAAAGCTGCCACCCGATGCAGATCCCACTGGACTGGGCAGCCTGCTCCTGGTGCCGAGGAGGACCCATGGTAGCACTGCAGCTCCCCTGGGGCACCCGACCTCGAGTCTAAAAAACATGCCAGAGAAAAACAAGTCACTTTTCTGGTGCAGGATTGTCGACTGCCATGTTTCGCTCATCAACAAATTCAATCGTTTGTATTCAAGGCAAGAAAGAAGCAGCCATCACAGCAAGGTGGCAAAATCTGGCACAAGTTCATGTCAATGCACACACTGGAATCCATTTCCACTCACCCTTGGCGTGGATCAAGGTCCTCAGCCCCTTCTGCAGCTGGACCTTGAGGGTCTTTTCCTCCTCGGTCCAGCTCCTGGCCCAGTCCCCCGGGAAGCTGCCCTTCAGCCAGTCCTCGGCAGCCACCACCCCCTCCGCATCGTTGCGGTTGAGCAAGCAGTGGAGGGCCTTCATGTTCCCCCCTGGCACGTGGAACATGGGGGAGCACCCCAGCATGGTGCTGTTCAGGCCCCCGCACAGCATTGCCATGCACACTCTGCCGGGCAGAGTGGCCAGCTCGCTCGGCACATCCATTTTTTGGGGGAGGGGGGCGGTGCTGGTCTTGGCGTGGTACGCCGCCGCCCCCCGGGCTGCCTCCACCGCCAGCAGGTATCTTCGGAAGCCCTCCTGCCAGCAGGTTTCGTCCACCGCTGGGCAGGCCACCGAAGAACCTGAATATTCACATTCATATTTACTTCTTGCTGTTTCCCTCATGATCCCTTCATTCACATGGATGCCCCACAGAATCAAGATATCACAACAATATGGTCACAACCGCTGACCGTATACATCTGATGACCACACTTCCAAGGTCCATTTCCAAAACATATTCTTGTGGTCAGCAAAAGAAATCGCACCCAAAACAGGAGCTGATGCATCCCATCAAATGTACAATCGACTGTTGGTAATGATTTCTAGTTCCTTCATTTATCAACTGGCAATAAATGGAATCCACATACACAGTCAAACAAAGCAAATCAAGATTTCCACCTTCGTTCACTTATCATTGATCCAGAGATCATGTAACATCATCACAGGGAGTACAATCCACACATGCAAAATTCTCAACATAATGTGATCATCGGCTTACCTCCCACCCGCAGCGCATCCCGCGCAGCTTGGAAGGCCTCCTGGAGCAGGGTGTTGGCCAGACACACCTGCGCAGCAATTACCTGCTGGCATTGCTGCGGGTACTCCCGAGGATCAGCAAAACCCCTTTCCATCTCTGCGATGGAGGGGACTGCTCCGATCCCGAAGACTGGGCCAAACCTGTTAAGGAAGGCCCAGACTTCCAGCAAGCCTGCAAGTAATTGTGCAAGCACCACACACAACTTGATTGAGATCCTTGTTTAGGTCATGATGATTATCCCAAAAACCCGAACCCTCAACATCCATAACTACTGTTCACAGATGAACAGCAGCAACATACATGCACTCTCCAGAAATCCCCACTGGGGTTGAGCAGCAACAGAAAATGGTGGAGAGAAAGAGATACTGCTGGACTTTTCTATGAAAACCTTTGGGAATCCCACTGTCGAGAGCTGCAAGTGATGTACCAATGACAGATTGTTTCCTGGGACAACAAGGTCAAAGCAAAGAGCAAAAAGAAGAGCAAAATGCTTACCAGTGAGGCGGTCCGCAGGAAGCAGACCGGTCCCCACGGGAGCGGCGCTGGGAGGGAGGAGGTTGGCGTTGGGAAGGGAGGAATCCTCGACCAAACGGCCGGGGACTCCTCGCGAGCCCGCTCCCGCGGATCCTGCAGGTCCTGCAGGCAGGGTTGGGGCTCCCTGGCTGTCCTCACCCTTCATGTTGGAGCTGCTGTAGAGAAGGAGGAGAACAGGAAAAGATTGTCTGCTCAATCGAACCGGTCAAAAAACTGGACTCCTGAGCGGTTGGTGGTCAGACAAATGCTCGACCTCTGGATACAGTATAAAGAGGGTGGTCTGGTACGCTTCTCCGCACACGTAATATCCACTCCAGGAGAAGGTTACCGAACGGAGTCCAAAAGCGTCGGAAAGAACGGACACCCACGCAAAGCACTTTTCCTCTTTTTTTCCCAGTTCGCTATATACTAGCGGGCTAACCCAGCAATACTTACCCACTCACAGGCGTAAAACCAACCAGAACGACGACCGAAAACGATTTGACAAGAAAAGCGAAGCGGACGCATTGGTTTCAAAAGTCCCAAGCGTACCTCTTGGACGTCGTCTTTCCGCGCCTCTTTCCCACTCGACCACTTCCCTTGCGCTGTTCGACGCCGGCCGTCGATGACGCCGCAAAATCACTCCTGATCACCCCCACCTGAGAGAAACGCCCGAAAAATTAACTCTCGTATTAAACTGGACATCATCAAGAATGAAACTTAGAAAAAAAAAGCCGTCCTAGAGGTTTTCACCACCGAAAACGTGTCCTCTCACCTTATCGTTGTCGGTACCTTCCTCATCGACCTGCGTAATCACCCTAGGCTTCACGCGATCGCTGCGCGTCATCCCCGGTTCATCAACGTCGTCGCCCAGATCGTAGCGTTTCCGACCCAGCCCACTTTTCTTCACTCTTTCGACAGGACCTTCCTTCAGGGTATCAACTGCCTCATGGCTTTTGATATCGCCGGCCGCTACCCCCAGCCCCAACTCCTCCTCATCCTCCATGAAGTCGGCGGTCCCAAAAGCGCTCATAAAACTTGCGGAAAAAGGCTGGGAAACCAGCCCTTCCCTCGATTCCCCATTCTGGGGATCCTTGCTCATCTCTCTCGCACCTCAGAACTCGCTCAAACACACTTTGCACCCCAAACAGAGCGGTGTTTTCACTTGCGAGGCCAAAAAAACGTCAACGCTCCGTGCTTGCAAGAGAATTTGAAAGCCAGAAACAGTATAATGGAGCGGATTTGACGATGTGATCGTATGTCGCACCGCTGACTGATGGACGCCGGCATGCTTTTTGTGCCAAATCTGCAACGAAGAGAATCCGCAGCGCAGGTGTCGAGTCGATCCCAAATCGCTGGCGTGGAATAAAGCGCAATGCTTTTCTCAGTGGAGGTTGGGAGGCTGTACATTCAGGTACAAGGGCGATTTCATTGTATTTCGGCCCAGGTGGTTGGGAGCCGCTCGACACCACCACTGAGGTGATTCTGTTTCAGAGATTTTGTTGATCCACCATCTCCACTAACACAGCTTAAAAAAACATTACATGAGGTTTCCCTTTTTTTCAAAAAACTTTTTTGCCCCATGCAAACGATTCACGAAACACAATCCCCCGCTGAATCCTGTGGGGGTGTGGAAAACAAGAAAAAAACCTCCCTTATTTTACCCAACCTTATTGGGGTTTCTCAACATCACGATGAACCCACACTCTCAACTTTCAAAAAAAACGAAAAATAGCTTAAAAAAAACGAAAAATAGCATGACAGGTACAGAAACAGGAAAAAGCAAAAAACCAAAGGAAAAACCAGGAAAAAACTCCCAAACTCAAAATGACACCATCTTCAATTTATGAGCCAATCTCTTGGACAGCAAGCTGAGGTCCAACCTAATCATCAGCCTTCGAATCCAGAGCCACTATTGATACTCTCTGTAACTACATCGTCAGCTGCAACTCCAGAACCCTCAGAAGCCCCGTTTTCTGAAAACACTTCCTCTGCAACTCCGTTTTCCTCCTCAACAACGGTTTCCTCAGCAATGCCATTTTCTTCGAAAACCACCTCCTCTGCAACCCCGTTTTCCTCTTCCACAAGAACCTCCTCAGAAGACCCATTTTCTTCCAAAACCACATTCTCCGAAACTTCATTTTCCTCTTCCACCGCCACCTCATCCTCTGATCCTCCATTCTCGGAGGAGCTGACTGAGCCACATGACCTCGTCTGACTGTAGTATGTTTCCCAAATCCCACAGCTGAAGCTTTTGCCGGTGGTTTTTGCAGTGCATATCAGCTCATCTTTGTAACAAGTTTCTTTAGAGGGGCAGCTTTTGAGAAAGCATTGTTTCAGGGTGGGGTTGTAGGAGAAAGAATCGCAACCCTCAGCCATTTCGCAGGCAAGCTGGCAATCCCGAGTACTGACATCATCTCGGGACCCCAAACGGCCCTTGGTGAACTTGTTCCTGTCGACGCTCCCAGTGGGGTCATAAACAAAGCCAGGAGCTCCTACTGGAAACTGAATATTGTCTCCTTCGTCACAGGCGACCTCACCTGCTCCTTTGCTGACATACTGGGAGTCCAACCTCAATAGATCGGCCGTCGGCACGCAAATATCCCCGTTCAGCTCAAACGTTGGGTAGCATTGACACCTGCAAATCAGCCATAAAATATCAATTCCCTCTTTTTTTCTATCTCATCCCGCAGGAAACGGCCATGTGAGCACAGAGGGTTGAACACTGACTCTTACTCAAATCCTCCATCTGTGTTTATGCATCCACCGTTCTTTGGACATCCTGCTGTAGCCCTGACACATTCATTGATATCAATGTCGCATCCTGGACCTTCCAGTCCAGTGCCAGGCCTTCCATTCACTCTGCTATCTTCACAGCTGGGGGGACCACCCACTGAAGGTCCAGGATCTGTACATCCAGCGGCTGGGCCGGACAGTCCATTCACAAAATCTGTGAAAGTTCGAATTTTACCGAAAGTGGCATCATCTCTGTAGATACCGTATTTACCAGCTCCACCACCCTCTTCTTCTGGAGCTTCTTGTCCGTTATCGTACCTAAACAAAAATACAAAAATATACAAATCTATTGTATACAACACTGTACAAAGTAATTGTACAAAACAATAGACAAGGAAATGAGTTTGACAGGACATCAAATTACCACATTTGATGCTGGCAGCTCAGGCGCCCACTTTTAGCCCCCCCCCCCAACTCCCCCCCAAAAAAGAAGAAAAAAATGGACCTCGGACGTCACTTATACAGTGAAACAACAGTTCGAATAACAAGGTATCAAGCTCTTTTTTTCTTAACAAACTGGGAAAAGGAGAGTGACCCTGATACCACCATTTGAAAGAAAAAAAAAAACACGAAAAACGCTTACCATTGCCAGAACATCGCTCCCATCAATGTACCTTCTTTCATCAAGGTCTGGACTTCATCGTACACAATGTCAAAGAAGCGGTTACGCTCATCCATGGATGGCCCACCGGGCTGCACGATTTTACCGAATTCTTGCAGAATCACAGGCTTCCCCAATTCTTTCCCATCAGCAACATGCTCTCGAATCCAGGAGCGCTGAAAGCTCTCCGTTACGTCTTCCCAGTTATCAATCCAGCTGTGGAAAGAGAGGAAGTCGATGGCTGGGGAACGGTGATTGTTCAAGAAATCCTGACCTTCCTGAAATACCAACGGATCCAACCCAGTTTAATCTCTTAAGAAACAGCAGTACCAAATCCGCAAAAATCAAAACAAAATTCCACAGACGCTGTAGATCAGGTTCGTCTCAACTGACCCATTCTGGCCATCTGTTGGCACCCTGAGGGTTGGCATAATTTTTCCCGCTCGTGCTGTAGAATCCTTCCTCACCGACCGACAGCAAATGGTTGGAGTCCAAGCTTTTCACAAAGGGGGCCATCTCGTCGATCCAAGCTTGCACAGCATCCGGACACCCAGTGCACCTGGGTTCGTTTATCAAATTCCATGCCATGATCGTGGGGTCATCTCGGTACACTCGCCCATTTATTGAATTCACTCTGTTGATCACGGTGCGCACATGCTCCTTGTATAGATTCTTGGCACCTTCGTCCGTGAAAAAATCGGGGTGCGATCCAGCAGACGGGCTCCATTTGACATACTCATCCGCACCTCCAGCTTTAGGCCAGTTGTCCGTGAAAGACAGAATCACTCGAATGTCATGCTTTCGAGCCTCATCCAGGAAATAATCCAAACCACGGAACATCTACACAAAATATCCACAAATAAACTCAAAAAACGAACGAGAGATAGAGCTGCCAAAAGTTCACCCCCTCCAGAAGAAAAAAAGGAACAAAAGAGGCAATGCAGTCTTCTCAGGATTGGAGGGTTGTCACGATTCTGGAACATGAATTCCATACCCCTTCGTTGTAAACACCAGGAGAACTCTGCAGAGCAAAGTCAGGGGACACTGTGTGAGCCCATGCTCGCATGGCATGGAACCCAGCATCTTGACCCATGTCAAGCATCTCCCTGACCATCTGCCAGAACAAGCAATGCCCAGCTCAGCAAACCCAACCAAACCAAGGCACCAGCACAACCACATTATGCTGAAAAGTACTGTGTCATACCATACTACAGAGAAGGGACATCTGAGGATGGGCTGGATTGAATCGGCAACACAACACGAACCAACGTACCTGGGGTCCAGTTTTCCCTGGCGCGATCGTTGCCGCGATCAGTTCTGGAGCCCCGGCTGATGCCTCGCATACCTACACATGCACAGTTCGCTTGTGAGATCAGCCCAACTCAATTGAAATATTTAGTAGGTCCCGACAGGCGATCGAAGTATCCACGAAAAACCATGTTATCGATCGGTTCTGGGAGCGCAGTGAACGGAACGTGGAACGGAATCGCTCACCTCCCATTGGTTCCATCCGGATATGAAGAATTTTTCACACCCCTTCACAAACTGTCCATTTTCGACCCTTATGAAATGCTCAGCGGATGCGATCACGGCCGCCGACAACAGGAGCACAAGGATCGAACGAGCGGATCGGCCCATTGTTACAACAGGCTGTGCAGTATGATTTGCAGTTTGCAGCGCCACCAGCCTCTTTCGACGGTTTATTCTGGCATGGGCTGGAAACCTCGGCGCCGTCCCATCCAGGCCCACGACAACCCGAACACATGTTGTCCACTTGGACGGGCCGTCGTTCACGAATCATTTCGTTACCCAGTTTGCTGAACAGGCGACGAGGAGGGGGTAGAGGCATCGACAACCTCCAGTACTTCCATCGACAGCTTTCTTGGGCACGTTGGTTTTTCCCCCTTAAAACCCCGGGGATCATTCGGGCTATGACAGTCTCACAATCAAATATAACTTCTTCGATTTTCCAGATGAGTGTGCGTTTTTGTTTATTCTTTTCGATCTCTCAACTGTATTTGGGGTACAATTCGCCCTTGAGTTTTTGGAGCATGGATGTATTTTGAAATATTTTCTGGTTCGGTTATCATCAGACCAGAGTTCTGAATGAACGTTGGGGGCTCCACCCCCGACGGCGCGTTTGGGTGCGAAGCGAAAAGTACTCTTGTGATGAAAGGAGGTCCATTCTTTGACTGCAACGATCAATAAACAAGGCATTCCTATCAAGAGTTCCAGCCTAGGCTGTGCAAAATGTACAACGAAGAAGGTAGATCCTTGTGCTTCGGACGGGGGAGAAAACTGTTGAAAATCACTCGTATTGGATCTTGTTGGATGATTCGAGTACTTCGTGATCCAACCATGTTGTTAAGTTGTGAAGGAAGTCGCAAAACTGAGTGGGGATTGTGGTTAGGCCGGTTCGATTCCGGTCTCGAGACCGAGCTCGCTTTTTGTTTTTTCCGGTCTTTTGTACATAACCGTGTTAGGGACGACCAACGAAAGTTGTTCAGCTATGGGCAAGCACCCTTTTCATGTCTTCCATTCTCTACTGTCTTAAACAATTTCACCACAAAGAAAGCTCACGTCTCGACACCCATTGAGACCTCGTCAAATATGAAAGACTTGGTCGACGTTTTGACTCGAGCGCATTGCAATTGGAAACCACTCCCAAGATCACATAATTCTACCTTCCGTTTTAAACCCCATTCAAATCCCAGACCAACTAGTGGGATTGATCTTATTTAGACGGAAACGATGGTGGTCCTGGTGGGCGGGGGGGGCCAATGGCTGGACTCTGACTTCCACTAGCTCCTTTTGAAGGAGAAACTTCGAGCGAGTGACTTCTTGCACCGGCCTCTTCACTCTTCGGGGACAAGAATGGCGTGGTGGCCCTGGAATTGGAGCTTTCCGTTTTCAGGTCCTTCCCGTCAGGCTTGGGTGGAGTGGGCGGTCTGTTGCCGACAGTTTTTTCTGAAGGAGTTGGAGGCTTGGAGGGCACTGGAGTTTTTTCCGAAAGAGTTGGAGGCTTGGAGGGGACAGACTTTGACCCAGAAGGTGGCTTCGGGGTTGAGACTGTGCTCTGAGATGGGTCTATGGCCACATGAGTGGATGTCGCCGGCGATAAGTTTGCTGGAGTAAATGGAGATTCGGGCTCGTGATACTGAGAGCTCCTTGTTGGGTGTGGAGTTATCTCAGGAAGAGAAAAATGTCCCTGAACACATAGTTTTCCGCTGCATTTAGTTTCGAGAAAACCGACTTTCTGGGCAGAATGTTCGCAGTTAGGGTGGAAGAAAAAGAACAGACTATGTGGTTTCACCTTGGGGACTTGAGGCGGCGATAACATGAAGCCCACCTCTGTTTCATACGTGTCCAAAACACTCTTCATTTCACTGCGCGGCGTCACGGTTCTGGACGGGATTGTTCCCTCGATTTCGCTTCCTGCACAGTAGAAAGTGGAAAACTCAAGCGGTGGAGAGCTAAATTAGCAAGCCCAAGCCATTGGACACGAGTCCAGATTGTAGGGCAGAACATGAAGAACATGAACACCCGTCCAACCACTGGCCGGCGGCAATTTGAAGTACGGACCACCATAGCCCGAGCGCCATTGAGCTTTATTGTCTCACGCCGACCTAAGCTCACCTTTCCTTTGTTCTTCCTCGGCGTTCACTTTTATTTTCAGGCCGTGACCATCAAGTAACCCAACCTCAACTGCATGGTTACCCCCATTCCCACCACTTTGACTGTATCCATCATCGTCCAAACCCAGTCTCTTCCTCCTCCTGCGCTCGCGATGATCCTTGATTGCCCACCAGAGCTTCCATATTCGATACTCGAAAATGTACAGGAGGGATGTTCCCGTCTGGAACAGGGGCGAGAGCTCTTTCAGATCTTTGGGTTCGATATTCAACAAAGCTCAAAAAATATCCGAATCATTGTGGAAAACCAACCTGAATGACCGTCAAACACGCCAGGGCCACAAAAAGATATCTGAGGTACACCGTTCTTCCCTCGTACACCTTGCACTCGATCTCTGTTATGTTCGTCGCATTAATTGAAGAAGGTAGCGCCAGATTTTCGATATCCTGGTGTGCCACAAAAATTCCCGTGTGAGCATTTCGTTATTTCAGAGAACTTGAGCAAACCAAAGCACAGACCCAGTTTCTGCAGCGGAGCAGCTAAAGAATATGCTCAGGACATCAGAATGTGGTTCGGAGACATACCTCCAGCACTTCAGTAGAATTTCTGCTGGACAAGTATCCAACCCATTCGTCCCAAGGAGGGAGCAGTCGGGAAATTTCCTTCGTCGCCTCAAACGTATCCACCGCAACAGTGATCGTATCGTACTTCCTCGCTGGTGATTGGGCCTCCGCGGTCATTAGGAAATCTTGGTCCTCTGGAGGCCAATCTGGAATTCCTCCAAAGGGATAGTATTCCTCCCCACTCTCCAGCAACTCCTCAGATGCTTCGACAATTCTTGCCACCTGTTCAGTTGTTCTTCAACTTAGCAAGCGACTATCACAACACGCCAAGCCACTTATGGTGGAAGGATTCGTACCCGGAGGTAATGGTCATCACTTGTTGCCAAAGTGCGCTTGACTTGCTCGATGTACTTGTCTCTGTCTGATCTGTTGCAAACTGTCCAGGACATGCCTGCGAGCGATTCGATGACCCTCGCCAAAACGACGTTCGTGGTGAGCCAAGCGATCAACAAGTATGTCGCAAACGCCTTGAACTTCTGCTCTTTCTTTTTGTTGAATTCGGCCACAGCTTGTGGATTCATTTTGCGCTCCGCTTCCTGAAAATTTTGCAGAGAATCGATCATAATTCAAACAAGCTTTCTTCCTTTTTCACCATACCAACGGTTTCCTGGCGTGGGGATTTACCTGTAGTCTTGCATCCCAGAACGCTTTGCTTTCTTTTTTTTGTTGGCCGGAGGTCAGATACCCCTTTCTAAAGGTGTGCTTATAGTCTTCACCGTGCCCAGCGCCATTCTTGTCCAAGTTTTTGGTTCCCCATGAAATATCGTGGGTATTACAGAAAGCGTGAATTTGGAGAATGTTCATATATATTGGCTGAGCCAACCAGTACTGCAAGCCTGCCACAAAGCGATGCGTCAAGTCTTGATGTGTGTGGGATGTATCATTGGAATTGTTTGAAAAATTTCATGGAAATACCTGACATAGCTATGGACATGAATGAGCCATGGAAGATTGCCACTGCTAAACCACCTCCCATGGATATGACTGCCCCTATTTTTGTGGTCAGGTCCACCAGCTCATTATCGACAATAAACAACCTGCCAAAAGACACCAAATTCTCAAAAAAAGGGGTCAAAAGATAAACAACTATCAAGCCGCAGTGTTATGCTAACACTCTTGACAAGATTTTCTGGTGGGGAAAGCTGCACGTACCTCAAAGTAAGTCCGGTGAATAACATCATGAACAGCGTGAAATACAACGCGCATCCTAGATGTATTTTGTCCACTGCTTCAGGCTTGTTGTGTAGATTAACTATAACTTGAACGAGTATTAGAAACAGGTACACCAAAACAATGATTCGGCCAACTTCTGCCATAAAACTGTTGCTCGCGAAAGACGCTTTCACCACCTGGTCCAACGCGGTGTAGTAAAGACCAAGGCCAAGCCAACTCCCTGCAAAAAAAAACTCGAGCAAATAGAATCAAGGAACGACTGCAAGTGACATCGTGACATCATTTAGTTTGATCCGATATCAACTGTTGAAAAAAAACAAAAAAAAAAGGGGGTTGCTTTTCAAAGCCAAAAAGAATAAACATGGCTCACCTGTAACCATAAGGAAGAAGAGGTAGATCCCTTCCAAGGTGAACGCTACTTTTCGCAAAAATGTGTGCTTGCTGTACTTCCAGATTCTTCCCCATTTAATCAAGGAGTACACCAGAGCAAAAAAAGTTCCGTTCAACCATCGCCGCCTCTGCTTAATCAAATCCACCAAAGTGGTCTGCGGATCAGCCTCAGCCACGGAGTCTTTCACATATTGCAACCTGGTTGCAAACGTCTGTTAGAGATGCTTGCCACAATAGAAAGAAGTATCGCCCCACCGAACGTCAAGACAAAAAAAAATATGGATACGAAATTGCAGTGATTGACCCACTTGTAAGCGCAGTTCTCCTTTGCGACGATTTCCAAACACAGAATACGATCTTCCGCCAAAAACATGTTGGATTCGAACGCATTCAAATCAGCCTGGGCGTACAACCCCAAAAAGTACGCCCTCAAGGGATCCCCTTCCACTGCCTTCCATCTGAACGCTGAAAAAGCTCCTGGTAGCACTGTGAGATAACCGCACAGGCTTTCTATCGGCTTATTGAGCAAATGAGCAGTTTTCCACTCGCAGAATTGGACAGTTGTCAGGAAGTTTCTGAATGGCCGTTCAACTGTTAGCTCTCCAGTTGCTGCACCGCATCCAGGATCTCGCTCAAAGTGCATGAATAGCTCAGGTAAGGCGCTTGGTCGGGGGTAGGTTCCTGGTAGGTACAATACAATAGATGTCATCCATGTTTTGGCAGTGTCAAATATTTTAAACAAGCAAGTGAGATTGTTCAGCACCCACCAGCATCAATCAAAACACAGTAGTCTGGCTCCAGAGTATGGGCCACAGCATCGAAGTACCAAGAATGAGAATCCAGTTTTCCCTTGTTGTGCTGCTTCACGAGAAATATAATCTGTAGGGGAGGATATTGGTCTCGACCAGCGAATTTTTCATACCTAGTGCCCAACACCAGCCCGTCAGCAACTGTTTGGCTCCGTCAGTTCTTTACAGTGCCAGTTTGAGCGTTATGTTGGGGACGAAGGCGTACCGAGACGTGTATTCAAACATGTGGACATTCACAGGCTCCCCGTTGACGCTTTTCTGGAGGAGTTCTGGCGAGTAGTATCCGTGCACTGTGCTGGCAGCGAGCACACTGGGGCTTGCTTTCTCGATTCCATCTTGGACCAGGCAGACACAAATCTCCGACCAATCAAGTATCTTGTGTTTGAAGTCCTTGCTCTTGCCAATGAAATACTCTAAGTTCTGGAAGACAGAGCAACGGGTGCTCGGTCATTTTCTCGGCCTGAGCAAAACGGATTTACAGCCAACTCAGGGGAGGCAACCCGACCATCTGATTTTTTCAGTATTTCTTCATTTCCAGCCCAAGGCATAAACGACGTCCTCGTTTTTTCTAATCAGGCCATGCTAGACCTGCCGCCCAATATGTCGCGCGCAGCCTGTGGCGCTGATATTTGATCGTCATAACCTTCTATGGAAAAGAGGATGTGTGTCGCATTATGTTTTACCTCGCATACACCAAGCAGACTCCTGTCGACTGTTTCTTGCCCCTCGTTGTACAAGGTAATGCACACGAGCAACCGAATCTTCCTGCCCATCTCCGTGACACGGAATGTATAGCCGTCAAAAGCGAATTCTCTGCAGTCTGTTGTGACCACTGGGGAGTATCGAGAGTGCGTGTACTCGAAAGAATCCTCAAGTTCATAATCGTTCCAGTTGTTCGCCCAGATCTCTGTCGCCACGGGGAAATATACCTGCCCACCAGCGCCATTTGAGCTCATTCGTTCTGGTCATTGAGAATGGAGGGAGGGTCAAAAAGCTCGGGTTACTGATTCCTTACCTGAGTGTCTGCCCTCATCTTTTGAAGGTGTTTAAATTGCTCATCAACAGGGAGCTCTTGGATTTCATCATAAATCTCTTGAACTGGAGTTTCCACAATCTCAGCGTCTCCTCCCGCGTTGCCCTTTAGAAACGCCTCCAAGTTCGTCTGCGACAGAGACGATCAATATGATTCAGATACGATGGTTTTTAGCTTAGAATCGGCACGTTGCAAACCACGAACGCGTATAGAGCCTTCGCATCGAGGATAGCATTGGGTTGAAAGATACAGCAGCCCTGCGCCTTATCACAGTGTGCAGGGGCAAGTTACTTGTGTTTTACACACTACGACAAAGTATGCGGAGTCTATCAACCTGCTGGCCTCTTGTGATACCCCTCAGTTGCATCTGAATATCCGACATTATCCATTCCAGTCTTGTGACCTTCGCTTCCAATCCACCACCGTCCTTCCCTGTGGGCGTTTGCACCAAAAATTTGTCATCACCTTTGGACCAGGACAAACCAGCTGAAGTTAGGTCCCGACTCTCAACACATTTTCTTGAGCACTGGTGGCTGCTGGGCGTTGGGATAACAGGGAGATGCAAATTTGGCAGTCGATATATATTTTGATTCGTGGGGATGTTTTTGTCGAAAGCTATGAGTTTTGGAGGGTTGCGTGACTACGCCCAGTTTTGAACTCCGCTAAAAGCATTTTCAACCTGCTGTAGTATTGGCTCTGAAGGTGCTTCCTTCTGGAGATGATAGTCCAGACATGGCTGTCGATCCATTCCGGAATACCCTGATCGACCCCTCTCTTGATGCAACGCTAGACATCCTCCCCAGCGTGCTCGTACCCACCGTCCCCGGACGACTGGTTCCCGCCTGACCATTTCTATCCTGAGTATCATCTTGGGACCTCTGCATTGACCGCCCCATAACTTTCGCCAGCTGCTGTGCGGACGGGGAGCCCAACATTTTCCCAAATCCTTTCCAGCTCAGAAGCGCTTACACAGCGATTATTCGTTCGATCACTTTCTGTAGAGAAGCTTCAATCAAGTGCCGGTTCACGAAGGCACACTTCCATTCGTTTGAGCCAGCTAGCCGTTCGATTCCGATAACTTTCCTCGTGTCTAAAATGGGCGTCGCTGTTGTGAAGTACTTTGTCAACTTGTGTTCTTGAAAGAACACGGAGACAGTGTTTGCAAAATGTTGACAGTCGCACTGTCAAGAAACTGGTCAACAAGTTTCGACGACCGGGAACACACTCTGCCGCTCCAAAAACGGGTTCTTCCGAAATAGCCTCACAGGCAAGCAATATTATCTTGCCCTGTGACAAGGCCAACCCCCTGAAAGCAGAGCTAACCTTCGCGACACAACTGACCCAGAAGGACTGCTCGGGGTCGGTCTGACCCACCGGCGGCGCCCACCCTTGTCTGGCAAAAACGATAGTTTCGTGGGTTTTCCTGAGTTGCACGTGATAACGTAGCGAAAAGGCTTTGGTTCAGTAGAATGTGTCGGCCCATATCGATTTGGGTAGCTTGTGACGTATCGCACGCGCTGGTTCAAGCATGGGAGTTGTGTGCGATGTTCCAGGCCGAATCGACTTGAAAATTCAGCGCGATCATCTTCGTCTGGTTTGCCCTGGGGCTTGTTGTGCAAAATCTATGAGCAGATACGCCGGCGACAGGCACACACCACAAACAGTGGTGAAATACAGGTGAGCGCCAGTTGGTTGTCGTTCATGGTTCGACGTGTGAGAATGAATTGTTGTCTCCGTAAAACGATAACGATCGCCAGTTGGGGCACAGACTGAAGCGCGTCCCTGTATCTCCAAGGCGATATTTTTCTCGGGACGTACGGACATGGCTCAAACACACGCGCGACGAAGTCAGCCAGAATTTGTGTTAGCTTCGGGGAATCTTTAGTGGAAACACACTAATATATAAGCGTTGCGAGCGGATAACTTCTGAAGCCAACAAGGCTGCTTCGTCTTGGGAGCCTAATCTACATTGAGTCGCGAGACGCTCTCTCTTCTTTCACTGTCGAATGGACTTCGGGCAGGTACTGATTGACACTGTCCACTACGCCAAATTTCATCCGGGTTCGGCTCAGACGCTGGTCAAAATTTCCTTTGCCGCCGCATTGCGTCGTCAATGATTCTGTCTGTTGCGGCTGTTCGTCTGCGCAAGATTCGCATGAAAATTAGCTGTGTCGCATTTCGTAAATTGTGCGGGATCTTTTCTCAAGCATTATCCGACCACATGGGCCCACGCAATGACGGCGTGGAATGACGTCAGCGTTCGTCTTGCGCACCCGTTCGGTCCATCGCGCACGGCGCTTATGGTCGAAACACGCTCTTGCCACACTGCCGCCACTCAAGCGCAAGGATTGTTTACTGATTTATAGCCGGGGCGAGGAGGAATCTCATACAAGGAATTTATGGGCACCGTTTTGTTGAACTCTCAGGCCGGCAACGAGAGACTCCGATCGGAAAGTGCCAATGCTTGTCGTCCAGGCATGAGCGCCACCGCGCGTTTGTCCATTCGCAAGCGCACCAAAACAGATGTATGCGAAAAGTTCATTGATGGCCTGAGGGAAAGGACGGATGTCGACGTCGACGAGCCAAACTTTGTGGAGGGCATTCGCGAACACTTCAAACTGCTGCCCACAAGGTATGCTCTCGACGTCAACATCCAGGGACTCGATGTTTTGAACCATAAGAAATTGTTGGAGGAGGCGAGGAAGAACCCGGAGTCCGTAGCCTTTCAAGTGAGGCCTGTCGAGGTATTCTTACCGTTGGCCAAGGACGCAAATGCAATCGATTCGACATCGTCACCGCACGGGTCTCTCGAGGTATGCGTCCGAAAACTGTTGCTGCTGAGGACCGCGTTTCATGCGCCAGCGCAAGATTCCGAATTGCTTTTGCGTTGCTGTGTTTTCGTTGGGGTCCGTACAGAAAATATGCGCGGCATGTCGGAAACCCTTCGAAGAGAGTGGCGTGAATTGTCGTTGTTCTGAAGACCGCGTTTTCTTGTTTCTGGGTGGGTTATCAGGGCGGGACGCACTTCCCGGGAGTCCATCGCATTGGAAGTGGGACGGGGAGCAATGCGATGCTGCGTCCAGCCTTCGCCTCGTCGCCAAACTTGCAGGTACGTTAGGTTTTCCGCTGTCGTGGACACCGTATGATTCTTTATTTACTTTTTCCCAATGCTGGTGGAGCAAAGACGCAATTTTGACAGACGGGACGTGGCCATCGAAAACGTGAAACCGGAAAACAAAAAGCCTTTTCGATAAAAAAATATACATAACGACACCCAACCTCACCTGGCAAAAAAAAAAAATTGAGAAAAATTGATATTTGCACAATAAGAAATTGAAGCTAAATTTTATGGGGATGCAATGGAGCTGGGAAGAAATGCCAATGAAACTGATGCAGTCGTCTGTCTTCCTTCCCTTAACATTATTTCTTAAAATTATTATTTTTCTTTGGTGGAAGCAGGCAATGCTGTTGGATTCCATTGATCAAGATGACAACAGCGATGATGGCACTGAGCCAGGGGAGCTTGAAAGTCTTTTATTCTTCGAGATAACTGTGGGTGCAAAAGACCAGCAGAAGCTCCTGAGCAAACTTTCCCGTGCTCTGGTGAGTGGAAGGATGCACGGTATAGCACAGGTCATTGGAAAAATACCACACGTTGAAATACAATGAGCATCATTCTGAAATTCCCATCGAAGCCAGAAAAACATCCATGTAGTAGGTTGGAGGATTTTCTCTTTTTGAATTTTGGAATGCCGTTTTTGATGACATTCTGGGTGCAGTTTGAATTTTGGAATGTCATTTTTTGATAATATTCTGGGTGAAACTTGAGATGTGTATTTCCAGGGGGATGCTGGATTAAATATTCGGGAAGCCCACGTGTTCAACACCCATGACAAATTCAGCTTGGATGTTTTTGTCGTGGATGGTTGGGAGACAGAGGTGAAGAAACATCATGTTGATCGAACTCTCCGAGTTTTCTCATCCTTTTTTTTTAGGTTTTTTGGGTTTTTTTGGGGGGGGAGGAATGATGGAGGTGGGGTTTGATTAACGAAGGAAGTGATGTTGGTGTGGAGCAGGGAAAAGAGGGATTGGAAGGAATTTTGAAAGAACATTTCCGAAAGCAGCTTTCGCAAAGGCCGGCACCGGTCAAACAGGAGGAGGGGAGCGGCTCGTCACTTCACATTCCAGACGAGGATTTGGTGAGATGAAAAAAAGAGAGGAGGACCCCCCCACAAAAAACAAAAACAAAAAACAAACACTGAGGAAAGGATATTCAAATTATTTTTCTCTCCTCCCTGTGATTTTGTGGATTAACCAAAATATTAAAAAAAAATACTTCTCCATCATAAATCAACAGACGATGCCAATTTTGTTCGTTCTTACAACACTTGGCTTTCTGAAGAAGTGGGATGGGGGGGGTGGAGTGACCATTTTTCCTCAATAACAATTTTTCGTGGGTTTGACCTGCACAGAATGCTGAAGTGAAAAAAGCCGATGGAACGGGTGCTAATGATTGGGAAATCGATGTGTCGAATTTGCAAATCACATCTCGAATTGCTGCGGGCTCCTTCGGCAATTTGTACAAAGGGCTGTACTACGGCCAGGAAGTTGCCATCAAAGTCATCAAGGA
Organism: Bryopsis sp. KO-2023; assembly: GCA_030272585.1. Classification (NCBI taxonomy): domain Eukaryota; kingdom Viridiplantae; phylum Chlorophyta; class Ulvophyceae; order Bryopsidales; family Bryopsidaceae; genus Bryopsis; species Bryopsis sp. KO-2023. The sequence goes on along the minus strand of BSYQ01000007.1, from coordinate 1,290,675 downwards.
TGTCCAAGAGAATATCAAGCAGTTCCAAGAATTCATGCAGGTGGGTGTGGGAAAATCGATGGAACATTCTGTTTTTTTTTTTAAGGGGAGGGGGGATTTCGTGAAGACATGCTCATGCATCCAATATATGGATATATATGGATATATTGGCGTTTCACAATGTATATTTGCTACATTCAAATATCTGTTTGATAAACTAGTTGTGCAGAAAAAGTGTTCGGAAAACACGATAAAAAAATTAACCCGTTCAGTTCTCACTCCTCCCCGTAAGTATATCAATGACCGGGGTGGGGTGCTGATTTCGACAAAGTGGAGCGTCAAAATTTTGGCCTATTGATCTGAAGTGGTTATGTCATACATACGGAAACCTCACACACACACGCATGACACAATTGTTCATAACTCCAATGCCAGTTTCAGCAGATTTTACAATCAGTATGGTTTCTTATTTTGGGGGGTGAAACGAAATGCAGGAGGTGGCGATCATGCGAAAAGTCCGTCACAAGAACGTGGTCCAGTTCATAGGTGCTTGCACAGCGAGGCCGAATCTCTGCATTTTGTTCGAGTACATGGCTGGAGGGAGCGTTCATGACCATTTAAGGAAGGCAAGTGAAACTCCCCGGCGGTGTTCTCTGGACATTGAGGTTGCCATGTGTGAGAAGTGGATGGGAAGTGATTCTCATGACGAAGGCCAGTTTCTCGATGCGGCTGATTGTTTAACGGTTGGTTTTTGGAACATAGAACAGGCGATTCCTGTTTTTTTTTATTTTTTATTTTTTGATTTAGGGGGGTTGGGAGGGAGGTGGCGCTGTGATGAGACGATTTTGAAGTCGAGTTTTGCCGTAGTTTCTTTCTTTTTGTCTTTTTGTGGAAGTCGCTTGTGCTCTGGTATATATACTGTCGACATCTTTCAATCTGTCCAGTGGGAGGGGCAATGTATTAGTCATCCCCTAATCTATTAATAGGCCAGTCGACCCTGGTCATGAGATGGTTATTTCACATCGGTGAAAACCAGTTTTCTGGATTTTGTTTGAAGGGAAAACTGGTTGAAAGCTGCATTTCCCATTCATGCACATGTGGATGTGCTGGAGGGGAGGATGCTTACGTGAACACCGGTTTTCTCTGTATTTCCCTCAGGTTGGCCCGCTTCGACTTGCGGAGACGCTGAAATTATCCTTGGATGTGTCGAGGGGCATGGACTACCTCCATCAAATGAAAATCATCCATCGCGACCTCAAGGCTGCGAACCTTCTGCTGGATGAACACGGCAATGTGAAAATTGGAGATTTTGGCGTGGCAAGAATTATGGCGATGGGTGGCTGCATGACCGCAGAAACCGGAACTTACAGGTGGATGGCCCCGGAGGTGATCGAGCATCGGCCCTACGATTGCAAAGCTGATGTGTTCTCGTTCGGAGTGCTGCTTTGGGAATTGCTGACTGGACAGGTGAGAGGAAGCTTCCTTATTGGGCTGGTAATGCTTGTGATTTTTGATTTCCTCCCCACCCCCTTGTTGGGAGCTTCGGTCGATCGAGCATGTCGTGTGTTTGGCCCAGGTACCGTACAATGGGATGACCCCTCTGCAAGCTGCAGTCGGAGTGGTTCAGAAAGATCTTAGGCCGGATTTGCCTTCAAATTGCCCTGGAAACCTCGCTCAAATCATGCGGCGGTGCTGGGATAAGCAGCCAGCGAACCGCCCCAGCTTTCGGGAGCTCTTGCCCCTGCTGCAGGAAATGTACGACGAGGTTCGAGACCGCGAACCCCCAGCCAATCACGCTTCTCGTCCGAAAAGCGGGTTGCTTTCCCGTCTGCGCGCAAGAGGTGGTCCAGGGGGACTGTCCAATTGAGAAAAAGAGAGATAGAAAGCAGCGTGCATCGCCGAAACCTATTTTTCGTTATTTCTTTCTTTTTTTTTTTGAAGGGGGGGGGGGGAAGCACTTTTTCGGTAGAATGGAGCTCGTAGCTCTGGGTGGCAGAGTATTGGGGTGTTGAGGTTTTTATTGGGGGAAAAAAAACATAAATAGCGTTTCGAGGGAGTGCCTGTTGGTCCAGGGCATCCTTGTTTTAGCTGTGGGAATGTTCTTTGGAAAAGGGGGGGGGGGGGGGGACTGTGAGGTGGATTAAAGGAAATATTACTGAGGTTAAGAAAAGGGATACCGGGGGCGGGAGGGGGGGGGTTGATTTTCTCTGAATATATCTGATTTAATGTACCTGGGGACTCACAGGGTTTGTGTTTGAGGGGGAAAAAAAGAGAGAGACAAAACAAACAAAGAAAAGTCGATATCGACTGATGTGCATGGCGTCGATTTGCAGTCCCAATTTGTTTCTGTTTTTTTTTTCTTTCTTTTTGTCGATTGGTCCCCTGTGAAGCTGTTCGGAATGGTGTGGTTCGTCAAGAAGAAGCAATATAAACAACAAAAAAAAACAAAAAAACATATCCTTTTCTTTCTTTTTTGGAATCGATGGAAAGGGTGTCTTGTTTTTTTGAAAAAAAAGTATAAAAAGTATCTGTGGGGGCATTGCCACAGAAACTGATGGAATGTGCTATTCGAGCATATTTTGTGCTGCATGGACCAAATTTTGTCGGCTCGGGGTTTTTTGGGGGGGAGGGGGGGTTAGGATGGATTGCATTTGATATCGATTCTACGCTATTGTTGAAAAAAAAAAAGGGACTGTGTCTTGTGTTAGTGGAGTTTTTCTTTTTTCTGTTTTTCTTGTGAATGGCTCGTGAAGGGGGTGTTGGACGGGAAGCTGGAGGGCAGGTCAGGGTTGAATCCTTTTTTTTGGTTTTGAAAGGGGGGAAAAGAAAGAACCTGAGAAACAGTCAAAACTGAGGGAAAATTAGCCCTTTCCTTTTTTGCTTTTGGCTGTCGCTGCTTCGAAGAAGACGGATCATTAAAAGAAAAATACAAAAAGAGATATTTTGGAAGAAAAAAAAAAGGGAAAAGGAAAACAAACAAACAAAAGAAGAAAAGCTAACCTAGATGGGTGGGTGGGAAAGCCTCACAGAAGTTGATTTTTTTTTTCCACCTTGTCGTATTTTTCGGGGTTTTTCTTGGTGTTGACCCGACAAGTATTTAAAGAAACAAAAACAAAAACATGAAAATGGGGGTGGAGCATGTTTGAAAAGAACAAAAAAAATTGTGAAAAAAACGGGAGGGTGGAGAGGGTGGTTTTTGGATTAAAAAAACAAAACAAAAAAGTCTTGAAGGGTCGGTAATATAAAGTTGAAGGATCAAGAGGGGAAAAGCCAGAATTTGAAAATCGCCAGAAATGAAAAAAGAGCGAAGGGATTATGAATGGATGGATGGAATTGGACCAAGAAAAATCGAAGGTGTGGGGAAAAGAGTGAGAGAACAAAAAAGCGATAAGAGTGAGAAGAAAGCGATATCTTTGTGGATATGATGGGGTGGAAGAATGGATGTGTTGTGGTTTCATTTTGCTGCATTTGGGATTTCATTGTGCTGTGCGTACGTGCGGTGTTTTTTGAGGAAAAAGAAAGTGAATGTTTTTAAAAAAATATATATATTTGAAAAAAAAAAAAAAAAAAGAAACAAAAAAAAAACTCTTTACCCTTTTTACAACAGAAATACTATTCTAACCATAGGCACAAGAAAAAAAAAGAAGGTAGGTTTCATATATACATATAAAAAAGCGTTTTTAAAAGAAAAGAAAATAAAAAGAAAGGAGAAACAAAAAAGAAAAAGGGAAAAAAAAATGTTTTTGTTCTGTATCCAATCTTTATTCCTAGTTTTGAGGGTGGACAGTGTTTGAAAAAAAAGGGGAAAAAAACATGTAATATATATATATACATACATATATATTGACATTTTTTAGCCCATATTTCATGCTTGAGAAAAAAGAAAAAGTGAGGGAGGGTTGGGGGGGTTGGGCTATTTTCATATTTTGAGGTGCAATTGAGGAATGCAAAACACAAGGAAAGTGGGGGGGGTTAGGGAAAGACGTCCCCTTATTTTATGGCTGGTGTTTTTTTAATTTCTCTTTTTTTGGGGGAAATTCCTGTAGGATATTTTTGCTCGGTGCTTGCCCAATAAAAGAAAGGTGACCTGCCAATTTCCAAGCTTATGTTTTGTTATCATTGTTCGTTCAAAAAATGGGGAAGGAAAGTCTGATATGTGAAACAATCGAAAAAGAGTTAAGGGGGGGAAAAAAATGGAAAAGAAAAAAGTTAAAAGACAGGGTTTTCAAGGAAAAAAAAAGAAAAAAAGTAAAGTGAAAAAATATAGGCGGTGAGCAACACAAGCAATTTAATGGTTCCTGATTTTTTTTTTCTGTTTTATTTTTTTTTTCTCTTTGCTTTTTCTTATACATTAATTATGGAGGAAAAGAAATTTGAAGGAAAATAGGAGAAAAAAAAGTGAGATGCTTGATGTTTTGGTGGTGAGTTTTCTGGTAATTGCCAGTAAGAATTTTTCACACAGACCCACTAAGCATTCAATTCTATAGATCTGGGTGGATAAGGGGGGCAGCAATATTTGTTTTTTTTTATTTTGTTTTTATTTTCAGTACTTTTTTTCCCTTTTTGTTTTTCTGTGTAGACAAAATTTACCAACAAGTTTCTCGATTGCGCCTCATGTGCTCATGTGTGAGAGAGAGTGAGAGAGAGAAAAGAGTGAGAGTGTGAGAGAGAAATGTGTGATATTTTGAAACAAGGGTCAATAGAATGAATATTTTAGGGAAAGCGGGACAATTCCAAGACGAAAATTAGGCTGAAAGCGAAGATGTGGAGTTATGCCCATTTTTTTCCTAATGAAATACTCGAGAGAGGGTTGGACTGACATTTTGCATTCCAAACTAAAAACAGAAACCTTTCTTTGAGCAACAAACGATGGATTTATTATTGGTGATGGACAATACAAGAAAAAGACCCATACACCATAATTCCCCCTCCTTTTTTCTGAAACGTTGTTTACTTTGTAGCCAGGCTTGCCAGTATCGGAAGCAGTTCTTGATATTGGTTGGAATGAGTGGGATCTTATTTGGAAATACGGACGGTTTGGAGTATTGGAGGGGGAAGGGGGTGCTGGAAATCAGCACACAGAGTGTGGGCCCCCAAACCACAACATATTTGTAACATGAAATGGCATCTCTTAAGGATTTTGACTGCCATTTGGTGGGGATGTTTGAGGGATCTCATTAAATGTGAGTCTTGACAGATGTTTTCCGGAAAGCCAGGACTGGTTGGTTCTTCACACAAGTGTTGCCATTTAATATATCAGGGACTGTGCTCAGATCTTCCGAAAATTTCTGCACATACCAGTTCATCTGAAAATCTTCCCAAAATCAGTCTCATTTAATATCTGATTTCCTCACAGAACATTTTCAGCTGAAGTCACTGTTGTGTTTTCCCCATTCTTTCTGACGATCACTAGGTGGCATAAAGTCTTTGCAGCAGTACTGTGTGTTTGATCGTTTGCTAGTTGATCGCTTGTCGAAGTTAGTTAGTGTGTGCAACAGAAAGATGAGATATTGCCCATTTTTATATGTTTGGCCTCACTGGATGTTAGTCTGGCACAACCATCCGTATGAAAACACTTTCATTTAAAGGCAGTTTCTGAGGATTGTTCGCTGTTTCTGAAGTTTTGAAGATTTTTAAACATCCACAAACTGCTTCATTCTCCATGTTTACATCCAGATGTAAATGAATTGTTGCAAAGTACAAATATTCTTTGCTATCGGCCAATTGCACCTCTGTGAAAGTGTTAATGCAATAATATTTGTTCTCTCACATTAATTTCTTCCAGAGAAATTCTGAGGACCACAAACAATTCCATTCAAGCACAACACGATCGGTGATGCCTCTGTCTAAAAATATCTCCCAACATTTTACAAACAAACAAACATAACTTAACATACACAGATGCATTTAACAAAGAGGCTGGGCAGTGGTCACTGTTGAAGTCATTACATATAATCAATCACAACATTGTCTCGCTCACGAATCAGAAAATTGCATTATTCCAAAAAGGCATCATTTTATCTTGTTTATCATATCATATCATTTTTTGCCCTGTATCACATCACATTGTCTCACAAAAAAAAAAGATCAATTCCAAAGAGAAGAAAAAAAAGCCCAACCAAATCGGAAACCACCATCTGCATTTTCAGAATGCCCCATTTTTTCTCAAAAAGAAAAATGCATCTGAAAGTTCATTTATTCATACTTTATTCACAAAAAGAAAAGACGAAAAAAAACACAAAAAGGCAGGTGGAGATTATCAGAAATTTTGGTTTGGTATTTTTTCCCAAGTAGTAATGCCGAAAAAAAAGGATTTATTCATTCAAGCTGAAGAGGTCTTCAGAAATCATTTCTCATAAATTTAACCAAAGCTGCTGCACTTCGACTTCCTCTGAGGCTGAGTGACGGGGCACAAGCTGGTCCCTTGAGTGTTCGTTCCACCCACAATCTCCAACAGTCCGCAAAAAGTCTAAATTGAAATCAGACAAAAAAAACGAATTAGAAATTCTATCATCGTGGTAAAACATTTATCAACACAAAACACCCATTTTTTCTAACATTTGCACATATCTTAAGGAATAGTCTCATATATTACAAGAGAATATATATCATTATTGATTAGCAAAACATTGGTGCCTACAGCAGCACACATAATAGATTCAAAAAACAGCTTCGGGCAAAACCACTCCAGACTGTCCTTAAGGAACAGGTGATCTAGCCACTTTTCAATTACCTGGCCAATACCCAAGGGATCCGAGCAACTGGTGTGAATCTCCACAGGTCCGATGTTCGTTGAACTCTTCCCAGAGGTGGCTACCGTGAAAGTCTGCCCTGGAGCAACGGTCTGGATCCCGGTTGGAGGGACGAAATTGGGCACAAAAGCACCACTTCCAGACTTCTTCTTGCCACTGCCGCTGCCACTGCCCGACTTCTTTTTACCGGAGCCTGACTTCTTGCCTGTTCGGGATGGATCATAGGTGAAAGGACTGTTGCTGATGTTCCTGAGACAGAAAACAAAAAATGCCATGGTTAATTAAACAGGAATATACCCAACATTGGCACTCCAAGAAGTAGCTAGTCATTCGAGGAAATCATGAATTTGTGAAATTAAAAACAGCAAACCAATGGCGAAGAGGTCATCTGCTACCTCAAGAATCGATGCACCAGTCAAATTTTTCGACACTTCTAGATCTAGAACTGTCAAAAAATTCAAGATCTTGATAGAATGAACACATGCCACCCGTGGATCTAATGCATGGAAATTACCTCAGAACAAGAGTCACAGGCTTTTTGCATGCACAAGGTCCAGATGGAGGTGGGGGTGTAGGTGGTGGAGTAGGGGGTGGCACGCAAGTTCCTGAGCAGATGTTGGGCGTACAGCAAGAGCCGCCGCCATTGCCGCAAGGCAATCCCTGAGGAACGCATGGAGGCGCGCAGACGCCATTCACGCAAGAATCCCCTGGGTTGCAACAACTGGCTCCGCCGGCGGTACAACCGCGGTTACGAGGAATGCACACTGGCGGCGGTGGTGAGGGTGGGGTGCAGATATTCTGATCACCTCTGCCAACGCACAGGTCACCCGAATTGCAGCAAGGAGCGGAATCGCACCCATCCCTGTTGCTGGGGATACATCGGAAGGGAGGAGGCGGGGTTGTAGGTGGCGGGGTTGTAGGGGGGGGTGGGGGGGTGAAAGGTGGAGGGGGCTTGAATGGCGGTGGGCTTCCAGGAAGACAAAAGCCGCTGCCCCAGTAGGATGACTGCTTGCAATAGCTTCCACCGCAGCAGCGCTTGTACGATCTGCCACGAAACACGCCAGGGATTAGACCACGCAAGAGAAAACTTATGACAAGGAGGTGAAGGAAATTGCGCTGGTTACACAACCCTCCTCGTGGCGGCGGTCGTTGCAGAGATCCATGCGGGGGGATTGCGAGGGGTTGTAACAGGAATGTTACGACAGTTTTAACCTACCCGCACTTGCCGCCGAAATTGACGCAAGCCTCGGCCATGTGCTGGCCGAGCGCCAGCAACACCAACGCAGCGAGAACAGCGCGCATCATCTTGACCCTGCAACAACAAATACCACGCCAGCAGATATAAGAAACTACAAAACGTTCACGACTAAAAGCTGGTTGGCAGAGTGCCGCCCTTCAGATGGGTCGAATCCGTGCAAAAGGTCAATATATCAAGCAAGCCACTAGTGGTTTAATTACCAAAGCTCGTCTTTGCAATTCCTTCAGTCGCAGCGAGAATTCTCTGTGATCAGGGCGCTTTGTTTGTGAACAGATATCTGTCGTTCTGGCAGTCCACTTCTAAATACTGGGCGGGAGCGTCAAAACGGGGCAATACGGCTGTACTTGAACCGACTGCGTCTTATCGGAGCAAGGCCATCGAATCAGCACCGAACGTGGCGGGGGGTGATCAAACAATTGTTTGTTTGCAAACAAACAAACAAACAGAAGTTACACACACAGAAGCCTCCTGGCCTCTTTGAATGATTTGTTTGTAGATAGGGACTTGTGCATATAAAGCCTCTGTTGTTGTTGTTGTGTTGTGGGTGAACCACAGTATTGTATGCAAACGCCAGCAATAGAAGTTATAACCCAATGGCTTCTTCACTGTGCGAATTTTTTGGGGGAAGAAAAGGAGCAACCGTTCATCCAGCTTGTTGCAACAGCAGCAACACCACCCTGTTTGCGCCGATTGGGGGGGCATGCAAGAAAAATCTGAATGGGTGGGGAAGAAAAATTCGACACAGAACGACGGATTTGACATGAACAGTTTCTTGGAGACGACGGACACGTACGCCTGTTTTTTCCACAAGCAAGCCCACCGTTTTTCTCTTGGCCAAAACTATCCTTCTCGGCCGTTGGAGGCCGTGCGCGAATCTAGGACCTGAGCATTTCTGTGGCGGCCGCCAAAACACGACCACCAAAGGTGACATGCATACTTGGTATGATGTCCGCATGATACGATAGTTGGAACGCGTGCGCGCGTCGCTTGGGCAGCGGGGGCCTTCTGGGGAAATTCGCGATGCGCTAATGAGTGTTTTCGCCTGCGCGAACTCGATTTACGTGCGCGACATATTGGTGGGGTCGAATTCGTCGGAGCGGAACGGAGGCGTACCCCGCCGTCGAAATTCTACCGAGACCAGGAGGGAACGGGACTGCTTCATGTTTGAAAACCCAATTTTTCACACCCCATCTCTGTATATGTAGGAGGCCCATTTTTTTTTCTAGCTTTGGAGCTAGGCTGTTCTTGGTGGCTGCCATATTATCGATTCTGGAAGATCATGGCCACTATCGTGGCTGTGTGGGTTCCTGCCCTGGTGTTTGGTAATCTGTTTGCGCTAGTGTGGCTGCTCTTCGCATCAGCCACTTCTCCCCTCAAAAAAATTATTTCAGGAAGAAGATTGAAAGATGATAATCACGACAATGATGATGGTAGGCTGCAAAAAAAATTCCTCCCCCCCAAAAAAATTTCAAGATTTTTTTTTATTATGATTATGTTTGCTGCTGGCAAGATTTCTGTGCAGGAAAGAATTCGATCTCAATGAATGAGCTGTATTTCCCCCCTCAAAAAAAGAAGTATGAAAAATAAAAGGGAATTTCGGAACCGTACGAAACGAGGTGGCCATGTCAGACTAACATCAATCGAATAGAAATTGAGACTTTTTTCGAAAAGAAACTTCTTGCTTATCGTTTTCGATTTCCACCAAATCAGACACCCATGGCCAAGATGACCAAAGCCAACCTGAGATTACATCAAAGGATGGCAAGCAGAGTGCCAGGGTGAGTCCAGTAGTGCTGGAGTGGAAGAATATCTGTTCCTGGTATTCGCGGGGAGGGGCCAAAGTGGATGTTTTGCGGAAAGCGCAAGGCTCCGCTTTGCCTGGGGAGATGACGGCGATAATGGGGCCATCGGGGGCAGGAAAATCCACGCTTCTGGATATTTTGACCAGGAGAAAAGAGTGCAGTGCTTTTTCAGGGAGCGTTCTCGTGAATGGGGAGCCAATAGGCAAAACATTCACAAAGATGGCTTCCTATGTGCCACAAGTAAGTGAGACCGTTGCTTGCTTGCAAAAAAAAATAAAAAAAAAATAATGATGATAAATTTAGACTCAATTACTGAAAAAATGTGGGAAAGTGTGAGATTTGACTACTTCCACAGAATGTCTTGAAATGTTTTTCTAGGGCCAAGAAAGAGTTCTGGCAGTATGTCGTATATATATATATATGTATATATCGATTCCATTCACCCCCCCCCAACCATTGAGCATGTGTTGATATTCTGGTTTAATTGATTTAATAATAACATCATTTTAATATTTAGTAATGTTCCTGTTCATTTAATTTATGTTTCTTTCGTGGGTTTGTTCATCTATTTATTTTGTCATTTTTTTTTTTCAGGAGGATCATTTTGTGCCGCTCCTGACAGCATTGGAGACGGTGCAATTTTATGCAGGGTTGATGTTGACGCCTGCCATGAACAAAGACGAAATCAACTTCCGGGTTTCCACTGTGCTATCTGAGCTAGGCCTCACTCTACACCAGTCCACAACCGTAAGGCCATTCAAAATCCCGTTCGAAAATTTCACAACCAAAAAAAAAATAAAAAAATGACGAAGCTGAGTTTTTTTGCTTCTTTTTTCGTGAGGGTGGAAGATTTTTTTTTTCTGAGGAAATGTGTTGCTGGATAGGTTGGGGGGGTATTGCCTGGGGGGCTCCACTTGCGAGGATTGTCTGGAGGGCAAAAACGGCGGCTGAGCATAGCCGTCGGAATAATTGCGGCACCATCGATTCTCTTCTTAGATGAACCCACCTCGGGCCTCGACAGTTTCACTGCCCTCAACGTCATGCAATATTTGCGCACCCTGGCTGTAGACTTCGGACACACCGTGGTGATTTCCATCCACCAGCCCAGGATTGAAATCTGGAACATGTTCAATTCGGTGGTCATGCTGTCCAGGGGAAGAACGATGTATGTCGGGGCTCCGGATGGGGTGGTGCCTTGGTTTTCTGAAACTCTGGGCTATAAATATGATAATGCCACCGATGGGTTTGCTGCTGAATGGGCGATTGATCTCATATCTACGGACTTCGACAAACCGATGGTAGGTTTCCAGCTTTTTAATTCTTGGGAGGTATTTTCGATGGAGGGCGTCTGGGAAATGCCTGCTTCTTTTTGAAGTGGTGCCAGAGATCGGCTTCTCGATTGGTGGTGGTTTTATGGTGTTTGATTGTTGGGACAGTTTGCATTCATATGCAGTGTGCCGGGTTTTTCCTTTTTAAGAAAATAAATAAAAATATTTTGATTGATGAACGGTCTTTCTGCTTTTTCTTGAGACAGTTTGCATCCATATGCAGTATGTCGTTCTTTAAAAAAAATAAAATAAAAAATAAAATAAATTGTTTTGATTGATGAACGGCCTTTCTGCTTTTTCAATGGTAGACCGAGCCGATGTCCAGCATGCACTCCGAACATGAAATCGAGGCCGCAGCAAATTCTTTTGTGAAAACGCACCTCGCTCAAGATCTCGAAGGAAATCCAATGGTGGGGCTGACTCAGGGAGGAAAAGGGGGGGGCACCGTCGACGTCAAAGGTGTAGGTCACAACATGCAAGTTTTTTTCTTTTTGAAGAAAAAAAGAGGTGCCCGAAAAGGAAAACCATCCAAACACCGGGCCAAAATCTTTATGGAGGGGAGAAAGTTGTTTTTTTTGGCACAGATTTTGGCAGATTAGGATGGGTTTTTCAGAGCATGGTTTGTTTTTGCCAACGGTGGGGTCATTAAGTGAAACGTTTTTTTTTCTGGCTATTGTTGCTTAATATTCGATTTGTGTTCTGGTGGATCAGCAGAGGAAAACGATTTGAAGATGGACAGGAAGCTTTCCAATGGTAGTGCAAAAAATGAGACGTCGATTCCACATTGCATACATGCATCATCCCAATGCATATCCAAGTGAGTATATATATATATATTTTTCTGATGATCTCACACTTTCTCCTTTCTCTATCACTCTTTTTTTTTTTTGGTTCAGATTTAAAGGTTCTTGTTTTTTTCCCTTTCTTCACCAATTTTCTTGTGCTAATTTATTTTTTGCTAGCCGTAACAGATACTCGCTTTTGAAAAGAATCTGCATCGTTCGATTTTCATGTGAAGGGCGACAGCATTTAAAAAGAAAAAGCTAGAAAATGCTGTCACCTTGTTAAATTTCCAAGCATGGGGTTCTAGTTTCGATCATGTTTCTTTCTTGAGAAAGGAACACCTTGCCATCATTGCCACAACCTAAGTTAAGTCTTCCAGTCTGAGAAACCAAAATAGAAGGACAAAATCCTGCTTGTATATACCTCTAACATCAACCCAAATCAACCTTCCCCCCCCTAACTTTCCCTGGCTTCTTTTTCTGGCCAGGCGTCTGACAACGTCATGGACGCATTGCACCCTGTTGAGCTGGCGAACCTTCTTATCCCTCACAAGAAACCCGTCCGATGTTTCTGGAAGAATGCTGACAGCCACCTGGATAGCAACTTTCATCGGGGCCATATTCTACGACCTCCCCAAGGATGCGAGTGGAATGCTGACCCGATTCCAAGTCCTGTTCCTAGTGATGATTATTCTCATCTTGTTTCCCTACTTGTCCGTGGCTCTGGTCACCAGCGATCGGCAGTTTTTCCTGGCAGACATGAGTGCGAGGCTCTATTCCCCCTCCACCTACTATTTCTGCAAGAGTCTGGTGCACTTGCCGTTCAATTTGATGAATGCTGGGGTGTTCATTATGATCGTGTACGGAATGACGGGGTTGAGGGAGGATATCGTGGCATGGGGAAAACACGTCGTGATTCTGCTGTTGGCGTTTCTTATCTTCGTCCAGGTAAAAACAAAAGAGCCTGCAGAATTTCATCAAAATCATGTTTGCTTCCAGGTAATATATGGTCCTTGGTCGACTGATGTCGAGAGGGGACCGCAGTACCTACAGAAATTGAGAAAGTGCAAATTTTAGGTCGGCAATGGGTAATGGGTTGTGACTTTGCTTGTCTGGGTTGAGCCCCCTGGCATTGATCAGCAGCCAGTATGCTGATTGAAGATATCACTAACCTGTAGGATAAGTAAAAGTATTGGAGCCCAAGTCCAAAGTGGTTTAGTCATAGCTGATCTTCATGTTTATGGCTATGCGTTCCCTTGCTTGACACTGTCAAATGTGCCTTTCCCGTACGTACAGATTCTTCAACTTTCGGCGACCGTGGTGTCCAGTGCCGATTTAGCTTTCATGTTGGGGGTGGGGGTTATTGCTGTCAATCTCTTGTTTGCCAATTTTTTCATTCGAAAAGAAGATATGGCATTTCCTTGGATGGGGAACTTGAGATCGATTTCAGCAATGGGGTATGCCTTCGAGGGGGTGGCGACGGCCGAAATGGCGGACAGGGAATTCTCATTTCCTTGTGATACTGTGTCAGACTCGACGACGCAACTGAGTTCGATATCTGGCATTTCTCCGGGAGCCATTTCATTTTTTGCTGACAGGATTTCCGAAGAGAACGGAGAAACTTGTACTATGTCTGGCGACACGATTCTTGAATTTTTTAGTCATAATATGCCTTTCACTGGCACAGTTGGGATTCTGGGGTTGTTTCTTTTATTGCTGCATTTGGGGACATGCATCGTTTTGCTGTATCTAGGCAGAAGACCGAACGCATGTTGATGATAATAATAATATCGAAACTGGGGGTTGGGGGAAGTGTTTTTAGCCACAGTGGGTGGGGGTGGGGGCAAAAAGTTCCAAGAGGTTAAGGGATTAAGGGAGGGTTTTCTCGATCGATACTAATTTTCCAGCCCTTCATTTTTTTTTTCCATTAGTTTTGCTCAATCGTTGCATTATTGGGAGGACCGTTGCAGGCCATACGATGTGGGTGAGCTGTTTTTTAGCTTGTCATTGACTTGCCACAGATGCATCTGTGGATGAGTTGGTTGGGTTGGGGGGGAGGGGAGATTTTTTCCTTTGCAAAAAAAAGGAGAGGGGCGGAGGGTTGGTAGAGAAGTGAAGCTCTTCTTTGTGTTGTCTTTGAATCGGAAATGATGGGGAAGTGTTTTGGCAAGGGTTGCCTGGTTTGATGTAAACGATATATATTTGTTTGACTGGACTTTCCAACTATCACACATCGTAAAATTGGATGGACGAAGATGGAGGTTTTTTCTTTAGATGAATGGAATCAGTTTAGCACGAGCTGAAGGAGCTGAAAAAGGGGGGGTGTTTTATATATATATAAATAAGGGGGGGTGTTTTATATATATATAAATAAGGGGGGGTGTCTTTTTGTTTGTATGAACGTGTGTGTTTTGTAAGAATCGTTCCACACTGCTCTTTGCGGTTTTTCAAAAACATGCATTTCTGCATTGTAATCGCCAAGAACAACTCCATGCATCAAGACTGAACCAAGTTTCTATAGATGCCTGTCCATTCCATGTATTTATCTCCCCAAAAAAATCATTATTTATTATTATTTGTCATAATTATTTGTTTGTTTGTTTGTTGCTTGTCCATCCCACAAATCGAATCGAAACGAATCATCAAACAATCTCGACGAGAGAGGTGCGTTACACAACGTAACCGACCACTTGACCGTTACGAGAACTCATTTCCTTGTTGGCGACCAGAAGGGACGACACTCACTCCTGGCACCCCCACAGCACAGCCCATCTGGGTATCTGTACTTGGACGTCGAGTTTCTTCACTGAGGGGATGGCAGGCGGCCCCTTCGTGTACCTTGTGAGTGTACTTGACCAACGTCTTTGGACGTCTCTCAAACACTCGGTACTGATCATCGCAGCATCACGTCATTTCGCCTGTGCCTGGCCCCTCCCTTTTAGTTCCCCCTCCCCTCCGAATCTCCAGGAAAAAAAAAATAACGATTTCAAAATATCGCTTAGTCTCCACGTATTGTAACAACGTGAATTGGATCTTGATAGTGGGTAAGGCAATCCAGGGTCCCCCTGTAGTTCAACGCGCGTCCGGTGTAGCGAGAGCGTTATTTAACTTTTTGTATCGTGGGTTGTGTTGAACGACACGGTCTGTCGTTCGCCCCTTTTTAATCTGCCGCACTATTGGTTGGGAAGTCGTCAAGCTGTGTCTACTGATGAGAACGCGCGTGCAGTAAAAACGAAAGCTAGGGCACCCAGCGGTGAGTACCATTCGCTGTGCACACGCACAGGCGGCGGCTCTATGGCGCCATCCGCGAGCCGCTGTTCCCCAGCAGCAGCAGCAGCTGGCGATAGTTTTGCTCATCGTTTCGCCGCTGTTGTTTTCTGCTCTGACTCGAATTTACGCAGCATCCGGAGGGAAATTCGAAGGACGCGCGCGCGTGTGCGTCATTCGCACGCTGGGCGACACACATGGATTCTCGTCCGGCATCGTGATCGCGGCCCATTAGCACGCCGGGGTTTAGTAGACGAACGAAAAGGCGCTGGGACGTCGGGGGACTCGAATTCTCGACCACACATGCCAGAAACCCCGTAGATCGATCTGCGCGCTGCGGTCCGTGGCGACCGTCCTTCTCCGATCCTCGATCAGGCGATCCTGGATTGCAGAAACGGAAGCAGTCGAATTTCCAAATGCTCGATGAAGATCTTACCCAAAGCTTCATTTTTTGGTACCAAATTTTAATATTATTCACATATGGAGTTCTAGTATTTGACTATGCCGATTTCAGCTTTTGCATTCCAGAAATGACATATTGCAATTGTCATTGTTTTGATGGAGCCTTTCCTGTAGGTTTTTGAATGGAGAAGTGAAAAATCGTTGTGTTGCGTTTTCCATGCAGATTAGGAAATCTACGGATTGACTTCGAAGCAAAAGACGAGAATATTCTTTTTTTTGTGTTTGTCAAATACAAAACTACTACGACGACTACAGTAGCAATTGTGACAATGAAGACGGAGAAACTTCGACAGAGCAACAGCCCATCATACTCTGGACAGGAGCCACCATTTTCAAACGACTCTGTTCCAGAAATCAAATTTGTACGGAGCAGGGACCCAGCGTACATGAAGCCCACCGTCAGCTTTCTACAGAAGGTGAACAAATAGAAAATCAAATATTTCTTAATTTATTTCTTACCGAATCTTCGAGACAATTAATTCTACTTCCTAACCCTGTAGTCCTCTTTTTCTTTTTCTTTCTTCTCTTTGCTTTTTTTTTTTTAAACAGAAAATTGATTTCACTTTCAACTCAATAGTCTCTCTTTCTTTTATTTTTATTTGCTTTGCTCTTTTGTGTGTGTTTGCGCAAAGGGGTTTTCTGAAGGATTATTAGTATATTTTATTGTTTTATTATTCATTTTTTATTATATTATTATATTATTTTATTCCTTTTATATTATATTATTTGATTAATATTTATTTAGTTTTATTTTTGGACATTATATTTTTCAGGCTCGGCGGTCTTCAATGAAGCGATGGCAGGATGAGACTTTGCGATCGGCAAATCCTCCAGCATCGGCTGCAAGGGGGAGGGGTTCAAGCTCAGGCTTTGGACCCATGTCATCCTTGCATCTACCCATTGGCCACAGGAGAGTGCAATCATCCAGGTGAACTTTGACGCATTTGGGGAAAGCAAAAATGCAAAAATTAACCAATACAAGTGTCGTCGAAGAAAAAACAAAAACTGCATCTGTAGCTCTTCTATTTAAAAAAAAAAGAGTTCCCAGAGCAGCAGGCGGATGGTATTCGCCCGTTACAGTGCTTTCGCCCGTTACAGTGCTTTCGTAGACTTTTGGTTTCTGGATCAAGAAGATTTTAGTGATATGCGTCGCTCGCTTCATTAATTGGCTACATCAGCCCAGCTTCTGAAAATAGAAATGAGTTAAAAAAAAAGCACTTGTTCAAGTTGACAGGGTGGTTGGTGTGGCGAAACTGCTGAGAATAAATTTTGGGACTCGGCTGAATCTTTTGCAGGTTCGACAGATTCAACATTCCGTCGACCAGATCCCTCGATGAGAAACCGCGGAGGAGGGTTCGGCATGCTTCCATGGGGCACCAAAACCCTCTCCTCAGCGAGCCAGAATCTCTTTTTGTGCAGGTGCGAACGAAACCCCGAACCCGTTGCACCAGGGACGAGCTTTGGAAAGCTTTGGACACCGGCCAAAGCGAAAAAGTCTTTCACCAGAGCAGAAAAAAGCCGAAAAAAAGCATGTTGAAGAAGAAACAGGGGCTTTATTACGATCCGCTACGGATCGGCGACGGGAAGGGTGGGGTTGTCCAGAGAACATCATCAAAAATTCATCATAACAGGCATAGCAGCAGGGTTGTTTTTCAAGAGAAGGCGAATAAGAGTAGTCAGACTGAGGTGTTGAACTCAGGCTTGCATATCAGTCATGTGGTGTGTTTCATGTTAGGGATGATGGTGGGATCGAGGAAATTGTTGGTGGTGCAAAATCTACGAGGATGACTAATACTAGCTTGCCCGCCTACACCACGAGCCCAAAAGCATCGACCGACCGAACTAAAAAAAAGAGAGAAAAGACGAATTAAAAGTTAAAAAATTTACTTTTAAATTAAGAAAAGAAAGGAATATATATATATATATAGCTATATGTACATATTTGCAAGAACCCGGCAAGAAGAAATCAGGTTAAAAAAAAGAGAAAAAGAAAAGAGAGAAAAGAAAAGGGTTGTGACATGTGGTTATATTTTTAGAACGAAACCATTTGTGGTTTGGTTTAAATTTGGTTTTGGCTGGGTTTTTTTTTCTCTTTTTCCTTTAGCTATTCAATGAGTTGTGATTTTTTTTTTTAGACTCGGAAAAGAAAAGTAGGTCGTCTTAGAATTAATGTGGGGTCATCCTTGCAGTTTTCGTTAGAAGAATGCTTGCGAGGGGCAGAATGAATTATCCATTACCTTTTTCAAAAGTCAGCAACAGTCATTTTATAACAAGAGAGAGAAATTACCCCCAAAAAAAGGGGACAAAAAAAGAAAGAAAAATACGTTTGTGTATGTAATCAGCTGAAAAGAGTGCTGTTTTTTTTCTTTCTTTTTTTCCTTCATCCAAGTTGAAAAGAAACGAGGAGGGGTTTGTGAAGACAAGCCAAAAAGGGAAAGAAAAAAAAACGGTGCCGTTTGTTTCGGGGGAAATGTGGTGTTTCTCAATCTTTATCCACCAGAGTTCGGGAATTTTGCTCAGGAAGGGGTTAGGATTTGATGGGCTTTTTCAAGAAGTTGAAAGGGGTTGTTTGGGGGGTTGTTTTGAACATGACAGCTCGTGGCGGTGGTGAGGTGAGAATACCAGAAACAAAAACGATGAAAAACCCTCGAGAAGGGAAGGAAGAAAAAAAAAAAGAAAGAGAAAAAAAAAGGAAACAAAAATTGAGAAGAAAAGGCTTTGTTTGTCAAATAAGGACGGAATTTTTGACACAGGGAGATATATGTGTTTTCCCTTTTCTAACGAAACTTTCAAGGATGCGTGCATCGGGTCATTTTACGTTCTCTCACAAAAACGCTCAAATCACCTCATTTCGATGAGAACATTGTGGATATCCTAATTAATCTGAAGCCAGGGATGCTAAAAGGGAAAAAAAAAGGGCTGGGAAGAGTGGGTTTGGGGGAAAGGGAAAGGGATCGGGGAGGAGGGAAGGAAGCAAAAAAGAAAATCGATTTCATATGCACATACATTCAGACTTTGCCCACGAATTCTTTCCACTCTTTTTCACTTCAAATTTCGATCTTTTCACGGTTTGTCCTATACAAACATGCGTTGTGGGGTGGGGGGTCGAGGGGTCGGGGTTGGGGTCGAGGGGGGAAGCTTTTTTTATCCTTGGGAAATCGATAAAAGAAAAAACAGATTTGCCAAAGAGAATTGTGTGGAGCTCTCAGCAGTGTTTTGTTTTCAAAGAGAGAGCTGAAAGAAAGCAACCACCAACATATTTTATCAGGATTCTTCATCCCCTTTTTACCGGAAGAAAAAAAAAAGAAAGAAAGAAGAGAAAGGGGTTGATGTGTTGGTGTCTGCTGAGAGCGGGTGGGGACTGGATGGTTCAAAAAAAGACAGGTCAAAATCAAATAATGGAGGAATTTGCTGTTTAACGAAGGACACTTGCAGGAAGACTTTCATGACTCTGATAAATCCAGCTCTGGAAAAACCCTAGATTTACTTCTGTGATGTTGCCTGCACTGTCAGACCACATATAATCCATCTCCGTTTCACTCTCCATTAGACAATTATTTTGCACGGGGGTGGATAGGGAGTCATTCCAGCTTTTGATCCAGAGGGAGCTGTCTGGATAAGCTGTCTGCTGAAGTACGCCAGAGGGGAATTTGGACCAGCCAGAATTGAGACGTTCCCGAGCTGCACCTAATATATTATCAACAATAATCTAATAGTTTGCACAATATCCCTCACCACTTCCAAATTCCGACAGATATACCCACGTGCACGAGCAGTCAGCCTGTTGAGTCGATCTACTCGGTGTTCCTCCGAGTGACACCACAGATAACACCAGAAAACAGGTCTGCATACCCTCCATTCTGGGAAGTTCTGGACATTCGCAGGTGGTGCGGGTTGAGGTTCTCCGGTGGCTTCACCTTGAACCTCATGTCCGTTTTTGCCTCTAGGGGAGCATGGCTGTTGAATTCATCAGTATGATCTCGTTGTTGCAATTCGCGATCACTCATTCAACGTCGTTATTGCTTTGTGGTTTTTCGCTGGTTTGGAGGTACAAAGCCAACGCCCGTGACATTCAAGTAGTTCGATTCTTCTTTTCAATTTGCAACCGAAACAGCCCGAAGTCGCCCGGGGTATCTGTGTGTCGCAGGTTGTTGGAATCAAGGGTGAAGCCTGCCAAACGCGTCTATTACAATGGCTCTCCGACAGCGCGTCTTCGGTTGCGTTGTCGTAGCACTCTTGGCCACTGTCGCTAGTGCTGCAGATCCTCGTAAGTGGCAATGAGTTTCCTTGCGAGCATAGTATGCTTTTTGTTCTTTTCACAGCTGCAGTAAGGGGCTCGCTTGTGTTTTCACAGCATTCTGCGACTGCGACGCCACATACACACCGGTGTGCGGAACGGACGACCAGACTTACGGAAACGCCTGTATTGCGAAGTGCGCTAGAGTCGAAGTTGCAGCGCAAGGAGTTTGCCAGTGCCCGGAGACTTTTGGAAGTAAGACAAGAAATTCTCTGCAGCACGCTGTTTTGCCCACAAAGTTTCATTCTTGCGGACAAGTTCACACCAGCTGCCCACTGTTTTTACGAATTTTTTTCTTTTCCTTCCTGGCAGCTTGCTCTTGCCCAGACGAAGGGGTGTACCGACCAGTCTGTGCCGACGGTTTGACCTGGAAGAGCAGATGCGACGCTAGGTGTGCAGGAAAGGGCTGCATCGCCGACGGTGTTTGCCCGATAGGCAACCAGCAGGGATGGACCCCAACCACAGGAGGCGATGCCGCAAGTAAACGTCTATCAATGCTCGGATCCTTTTGCTTTTCCAGGTTATGACAAGCTCGATACTCACCAAACAGTCGTGTCTCCGCAGCTGTCCAAGAGGCTTCGAAAGATCCTGTCTTCCCTGACCCAGGCTCCAGCCCCCGCTGGCCGTACGATACTGCGCTCCACATGTCTCTCATGCTCTACGAAGCCCACCAAACCGGAATTCTCGATAGGCACAGATTTGCCTGGTAAGCTTTCCCGGCTTGGACAAAACGACTCCAACTTGTTACACTGGTCAAGCGACCCGTCTCTTGTTTATGTCACACCTTCTTCGTCCGTCCACTTACCAACGACTTCTTTCATTCCACAACTTTAGGCGTGGGGACTCGTGCTTCAGCTGTAAGGGACCAAGTGGAGAGGACCTCAGCAAGGGTTTTACCGAGGCTGGGGGAAGTAACTTGAAGATGTTGATGCCTTCCAGTTTCACAGTCACTCACTTGGCATGGTCTGTCAAGGACTTCCCCGAAGGATTCAAGAAAACTGGGGACCTCGACAATGCATTGTCGTACATTCGATGGGGAGCGGAATTCTTGATCAGCTCGCACTCTGCACCCAACAGAATCGTTGCCATGTTTGGAAACAGTACCCATGACTTCAACTACTTCGGACCTCTGGAACATAAGGAGATGTGGTTGAACGATGGCTGGGGCGAGAGTTGTTACGCAACACCAAATGACCCTGCTACTGAGGCAGTTGCTGAGGCGGCAGCGGCTCTGGCCGCTACCTCCATTGTTTTCAAGGATGTGGACAGTGCTTTCTCCAAGGAAGCCTTGGATCATGCCAAGGACCTGTACAGCATGGCATTCAGATACAGGAGGTCGTACCAGGTCAGTCCAAATCCTTGTCTCCAGATCATGGCCAAGCTGTACCCATCCAACGGGTTTGACGACGAGCTGGTGTGGGCCGCTGGTTGGATGTATGCCGCATCAGGCAATAAGAAGTACAGGAAAGATGCCCGAACCTTTTACGACAGTTTCGTGGCAAGGTTCGGGTATGGCTGGGCTTTGACCACCAACGATAAGACACCCGCCCTGCATACACTCATGTACCAAGTTGACCCCGCAAGAAAGGCCAAATACCATGTAGGCGCCAAGATTCTTTATGACCAGTACCTGGAGCAGAGGGTTCCTCACACACCCAAGGGGCTTGCATACCCCTTCCATTGGGGAGCGTCCAGAGCAGCTTCCAATGCCGCCGCTTTGGTTCTTGCCCACTCCAAGTTCATGAGGGAATATGCTCAGACCGACTCCTCCATCGACTTGGCATACGCAGCCAGGTTGTTCAACTATGGCAAGCATCAGATCAATTACCTCTTGGGTTCCAGTGGTAGGAGTTGGGTTTCAGGATTTGGGTCTAACTACCCAACCTTTATGTGGCACAAACCTTCGTACAACTCTCACATTGATGCCAACCTTCCTGGCCAGTACATGTGGTTCGGAAGAGACAACGGGCCATGGATTCAGACGCCCGAGTTCCCTTTCAGCGAAAGGCATCCGGTGATTGTGGAGTCGGCCATGTTGGAGTTCCAGGGTTCATTCAAGCCCCAAAAGTTCATTCCTTATGGACATCTTTTCGGAGCACCCCTGTTCAACGATGGTATGGTGAACCACCGTAAGGATTACAGTCACACGGAAGCGACCACTGAGGGTCAGGGAGGTTTGGTTGGAGGTTCAGCTGCCCTTGCGGAGTGGTATGATGCCTCTTCAAAGCAGAATGATTGTGGTTTGGATCTTGGCTGGGGTCATCCTAATGCCAAGCCGGCAAAGAGGGCCAACTTGTGTTAAGAAGAAATGATATTCGCAGCCCATTTAGCCTGTTTCAGGGGGGGATTCTCGTGCAGGGGGGGGAACATAGTTCAGAAATTGTTTGGAGTGGGGGCTCTGAGTGGTTGGATCTCCCATTCAAACTCAGATCTTTCATTAATAATAGAGCCTTTGCAGCAAGATGCACCGGATTATTTGACAAGAAGTTGGGGTTTTTTTAGGAAAGGGTGTCCGACAGAACACTGAATCGATTCAAAAATTGCTGGGCGGTGAGTGTATGATAAAGGTGCTTAAGATTTTTTTTTTCATGGGTTACCCTGACTCTCATCATGCATGATTGATGTCTGGTGTAACGCTTGGGGAAAAGCTGTGATTGTGAAAGAGTGGCATGTTGTGATCATTTTCTGTGGGTAAATCCCAGATTCCACATTGGAAATTAGCTGTGTAGACATTTGCCTCAAGAAATTTAACCTGCTGTTCCATTTCCATATCTTTTTTCTTGAAAAAAAAGCCAACATCCACAACTCCTGAATTACACGACTCACTCTCCCCCAATATATTCTGCTGAAAATGAATGGAAAAACTCATTTGCGCAGCGCGGCATCCCGCACGTTGAAAGTCAACCAGCGACTTTGCGAAAATTACCAAGAGGGCTGAAATGGGTGCGTTTGATATTCCACCTGACCCCACCAGTGGCGGAAAATTCAAGATCTACCTGGAGCTGGATATACATCAGCTGAAGCAAACGGTCGACTTCTTCAGACGGGCAACTGTTGAGCTGCGGTGCAGAGACAGCCCGACAGCTGAGCCTTCAAACCCACCACCACCAACGGGTGTCCTTTCGACGTCTTACGCGGCTCCAGGCGCTGCACTGCCTGCGAACCCTGTCCTGAATCAATCTTGGAGTTCTCCGTCGGCCGGACCCGGAGTCGACGCTGTTAATCCCGATGGACGCCCGCAGCGCCCGACTCCATATCCCTTCGACCAACAAGCAGAAGTGCGCAAGGATTTGGGGAACCTTGGAGTGTCGGGTAAGACTTGCTGACGTCTTTGGAACGCTTCTCGTCGCTGGCTCCAAGCAACACCACTAGGCCCCACCGACTAAATACACCATCCATTTCCACCAAAACGGGGATCGATGCACAGAACCCACACCTTCTGCAATTCATCTTCAAACAATCCCAACTTGACAAAATTTTCTAGCATGCATTTTCCAGGTGGCTTCCTCTTGGAAAGACCTCCCTCAGTGATTGGCAATGTGAACTACAAGATTGCGGCTTCCAACTCTTTTTTCATTATTATTCTTAGATGCCAGGTCCCCACTCACCCAACCACCTCAGATGTCACCTAATTTGATGGCCACATCCCCTCCGATGCCATCAGCTTTCGTTCAACCTCCACCACCTCCTGCCCCCATTTCCAAACCCCATCCTGGTACCAGCTCCATAACCCAAAATCCGTTATCTTCATTTCTTCGTCGCTTTTTCTGCATTTTTCCTCTTTGTGCCACAGTTGCATTATCTTTGTCTGCCCTGTATAAATGATTGGGGGGTTGGTTCGTACGGGACCGTTCGAGAAACCCCCAATGATGTCCATCCACACTTCCCGATTCCGATACTTAGTTTTTGTTATGAAGGTGCTTCTGGATCCGGCTCAGCTGTGGCCTATTCCCAACCCACTCAACCACCACGCGGACCTCCACAGAGACCACCAGTGGCAGGGGTGCCCAAGGCTCGACCGAGAATAGATGACACGCATTTCGCAAAGTGGGAATTGAGCTGGAGAACGGACCCACTGGATCATAATAATTCAGGTGCAAAAATGCTCCAGCTAAGAGTTTCTTTGAAAATCGCACCTTTGGCTGGCATTAAGCTTCCCCTCCTCAACCGGGATTTCCGGTTGGGAAGGCCATGAGTTGTTGAACTCCTTGTTTTGCAAAACCTAGCATCCCAACATGAGACTCGAGAAAGGAATGTACCAAAAATTGCTGTGTTTTTCCGCTTAGCCGTAACTGCAATGGTGTATTGTCCCGACCTTCCTGGACTCCCTGCTATGGATGGAAGCACCGGGTGGCTGGTGTCAGCCTCCCCAAAACTGTTGAATTTATGGGGTTGCAATCCACATGGTGGTGTCGGGGGGGAGCCATCCCTGCAGCTGCTCCATTCCCAAGAAGTCGTGTTCGAAAGCCTCGATTTAGCAGCCGAACCCAACATGAGCACCATGCTGATCGCCTCCATGGACAGGTCTGAGAAACGATCGTGCGTTTCCTTGCATTCGTTGTCTGGGGAAGACATGCTGGCTCCGAAAGGCCAGTTCGTAATCCCTCCTCCAACGAGTCGAACACCCCCCACTGGAAGTTCTTACGCCCAAAGGGTGGTGTCGTTGTACAATCTAGGGGAGCCGTTGCGAAAGGGATTCGCTGTGGCTTACGGCGATCGGATAGCCATCTGGGGGTGCGGAAAATCCAAGGATCTGCAAGACACCCCCTTGGTCGATTTCAAAGCCCATTCCCAGTCAGTCACGGTTCTGAGTTTGAGTTCCAGCAAGCCGGTGTTGTTCTCTGGTTCGGCCAGCGGTGAGGTCGCCCTGTGGAGTTTGCAGGGACCCCCATCGAAGCCGCTGCAAACGCTGAACCAACATCAGAAAAAGGTCACGGGGATTGAGCAAGTCGAGCAGCACATGATCATAACGACGGGGCTGGACGGGCGAGCGATGGTGTGGGATTTGAGGTCGACACAGAAGCCTATGAAAGTGCTCGTTCCAGACAACAAAGGAATTCACACGGTGTCGGTCAGCCCCATCGGTGATTGCGTGGTTTTGGCCACAGGGCAAAACATGTACACGATGAATTTGGTGGATTTGGATGCCCCGGTTTTGCCGATGTTGAAGAGCCCGCCTGGGGAGCCTTTTTCGACCATAACTTGGAATCGACAAACTCTGGAGGTGTACGCTACTCTGCAGGATGGATCAATCTCGGTTTTCAGAAAT
Organism: Bryopsis sp. KO-2023; assembly: GCA_030272585.1. Taxonomy (NCBI): domain Eukaryota; kingdom Viridiplantae; phylum Chlorophyta; class Ulvophyceae; order Bryopsidales; family Bryopsidaceae; genus Bryopsis; species Bryopsis sp. KO-2023. The sequence continues at coordinate 1,265,479 of BSYQ01000007.1, read as the reverse complement.
ACGATATAGGTGCTGGCATGGGGCAGGATGTTGAAAGCAGGATGTTTTGAGGGATGGCAGATCTCAGCAATAGAATGGGTGGGGAAAACCTTGTAATTGTTTGGTGCGGTCAGGGGGCCGACATTGATGTTTGGGCAGAGTGTGTGGGAGCTTGACTTAAGGCCTGATCAGTAACTGAAGTCATGCCAGAGGGGGTTGCAATCCAGCGGATAGAAAAAGAGGATCGCAAGTGAAATGACCTGCCTGACACATAGGTGCATGTGATGGGCTGTTGTTTGTTGGTTGCAGTCAAAGCCAAAAACATGCTTTGGGCAAAAAATGAATGATTGTGTCTGTTTTCTATTTATCCAGTGACCTGGGGGTTTTACGATTTTGAACATCAAGACAAAGGGTGACATGCAAAAAGAAAAGGGGGGGATGTTGCTCCATTGCTGGAAGGGATTTGGGAATTACGGGCTGCATGGTTTCAGATTTCCTTTGGCCACAGTTTTCCTTCAAAGTTTTGTATTGCTTTCGTATTTTCTCAGGAAGATAATCGCCGTGAAAAATAGGAGAATGTTGTGAAAGGAACCAAGAAAGCAAGATCATATATTGAATGAAAAGAGTTGCCCCCCCTCCCCCCCCCAAAAAAAGGCATCTGATTTCTTCCGTTTTTGCTCAAAACTCCAACAAAATTATCAGTCTAGTCAAAACCGGATATCCCACCCTGAACTGAGAAATTTCCAGAGGGGGTCGGAAAGGTGCGATCGAACAGGGTACCGAAATCCCTTTTTTCCTTTAATTATTATTTCATGTTTCTATCTCATGGATCCAGCCCTCAAGACATCGACCATGTCGAACACCTTCTTCTCGGAGCCATCCGCGATCTGTTTGGCCAGAAAGAGGCATGCATCCACAGTCCCTTCGGCGTATATCACTCGCCCACAGACATTGTGTTGAAATTCGAAGGAAACGGAGCCGTCTGACGAATCCAAATGATATGTGTGAAATGCATGACCCTTCAGTGCATCTTCTGGGACCTTCATCTGACTCATGGAAGTGCTAGCATCCCTGACCATCTCGATCTTGGACTGCAATATAAAGATTTCAGCTTTTTTTATTTTTTTTTGCATGTGAGTATTTTATGGTCGCCACTGTGGCATTATAAAATTCCCCGTGTTTTAAGAATCCGGGCTCTGTATTTTGATGGATCGTTTTTTTCACCCCAAGCTCTGTTAGTGGGAAAAATCCACATTATGATACATTTTGTTTTGCACAGGTTTCGTGGACAACCAATTGATCCTTTCAAATTATTAACAGGAAGCTGCATGAAAAGCGGCCTTCCTGTTCATAAACTCTTTTTGAGCATCTTCCCCTTAATAATAATAGTGATATTAAACGGCTAGGGTTAAGGGCCCCGGCATTTTCCCGCATCTTACCGTATCAAAATCCAGGCCAAGTTTTTGGAACGAATCCACCACAGCTTTTGCTGTTCCGGAGGTATCCACTTTTGTTTCTTGATGCGACTCTGTGACCGACAGATTATATCCAGCAAAAGCCCCAGGGAATTCTTTAGCCATGTATTCCATCATCGCTTGGAACGCCACCACCTGAAAACCAATCTCAGCTCCTTCACTTCACCTTTTCTTATCAAAACCAAGCAAAAATAATAGCCCTGCAAAAAACCTCATTACATAAGCAAGTGGAAATGAGTGTGTGAGTGTGCAAGATTTCCCAGAAGCATCGATCGAAATAATGGATTCTCACCTGCTTGCCCATTTGTGGTGCAATAACAGCATGCACCCCTGACTCCTTCACATCAGCTTTCAATTTTTCCCGGTCTCCCCCCGTCGTCCCCATCACAAAATTCAAACCTAGATTGCTGTACAGCAATCCATTTTCTGCACAAGGCCCACCATGGAAGTCAGACATAAAGATTCAAAACCGGAAAAAAAAAGCTGGATAGGGATAAAAAAAATAAAGAGTTGTGGGTGGCTGAACAAAAGCCTCGCTCCGGTGCATTGCAGCACATTCTTCCAAAAACAGATGATGAGTTTTAATCAAAAACCAAAAAATCAAAAACGAAGATTTCCCCCTCCCCACCCCCAACCCCTAACCCATACAAGGGACAATGCTGTGGGATTATGATCGCTTCTCTTCTATTCTTGATTTCTTTAAAGGCCAAGCACACCATTGACGCATGCTGGCAAAGTGTAATCTATCACCACCAGGTCGGGATGCTCGCTTTTCAGCCTCAGCAACACTTCCTCCCTTTCTTCCACTCCCACCACCGCCACGGGGACACCCGAAACCCCGATCACATCCCCCTTCGCAGCCTCCACACTTTCCCCAGTGATCGTGTAAGGCAGCAAATTCAATCCAGCCCTCACAACAGCTTCTGCTGCTGCGTGCCCCATCTGACCAAACACCATGAATGATACGTCGTCAACTCAGCATCCGAAAATTAGCTAACCAAGGGGCTAACCAAGTTTGCTTACCTTGCCAGGAGATTGCCTTCCAGAATTTCCAAAAGATTCTTCAATTCACGCCCACCTTTCAGGTGAATTCAACAAATTATCACCATCTATTTGGAGGCCACTTCTTAGCCACATGGCTTGATCATTTTCTCAAGGCATGAAGTCTCTTAGGTTTTCACAGGCATGAATGCCCATTGTCCCCCGATCGACACTCCGAAATCGATCCAAGTTTTTGAAAGATGTGACTGATGTGTGTGTGTGTCTAGGTGGAAATCAGGACCTCACTTTTCCACTGCAGCTGTTGACCATGATTGGTAACGCATCCGCTGAAGCGAAAACTCTGAAACGCTTTCCTCTGGTGCTTTGTTGAGGTCGGCAGCGGATGGCTGGTCTGACACAGGCCTGCCTCGAACCGAGCATGGTTTGCGATTTGATCATGGTGGCGGCGCTCGTCAAAAATCCAGCGAATTCTCGCGGGGAAAATCTTCCCCCTCGACGGATCCTGCACACGAACCTGAAACGGATACGAGAAAAAAATGTTTCAGAGTTTTTGAAACGAAAAAAAAAATGGAGGAGCAATCCTGATCCATGGAATCTAAAATCCATGATCCTCCCAACAACATTTAAAACCAGCAGCCATTTGGAAACGCTCTTTTTCCTGCGCTGGGAATACGATCGGGTGGTGCTTCTCGCCTCGAGCAAACGTTTTTCTTTGTTCTTTTCCAAGGGAGGTCTTTTTCGCCGCGCTAAGTTTGTCTTGAAAAAAAAACTGGGGACGCAGGACGGAGCGAGGGAAAGATGTATAGTCGACTGTTTGAAGTGTCCGATGAAGACACATATATGCTCGTGTGCAAAACTGTTGGAGAAGCTCTCAACGATGGAAAAGTGAGTGGGGGGAGGATGCCTAATACAGCCAGTATATATTTTTTTCCTTATGCCCAGAAATGACTGGACATCTGTTCCATTAGATTTTCCCCAATGATCTGTTTTTCAACCTTTGATGGTGTTGATATGTTGTATCAGATATTGTTCACATGAGCTTTTCATGTTATTTGTTTTCCTTTTTCGATTCTCTGCAGGGATTTTTTTTTCTTAATGGAGTTTCCTTTTCTCTTTTTTAATGTTTTTTAACATCTTGAAGCTAAAAATTTAAGTTTGAAAGCTTCAGAATGTGATAGAAATGGAATGAAACTGAAATTGCTGGGGTTGGCAGTGTTTTATTTTTTTGCTGTTGTTTTTTCCAGGCAATTTCTGAGCTGATAGAATCTCCTGGTTCGACTTTTTTGGCCGAGTGCCGTCGCCATCAAAGGGCTGAGGACACCGCAGGGATGCTTTCCATGTTCACCAGTCAGGTGGATATGTTGTTCGAAAAAGTGCCAGAGAAGGGTGCGTTGATAAAACAGGCGAGTCCTGATTCCAATTCCCAGAAAAGCAGAAAAATTAGAAAATTATACTGCAGCAAAAATGGAAAATAAAAAATGCATGAGAAAAAGATGTACAGAGGTATAGTTTGTGTAATTACTAGTAATACTATTATTGTTTTTTGTTTTTTGGAGGGGGGGAGAGAAGGGAAGTTCGACTCTCGTATCATTTTTGCCCCAAGGTTTTTTGATATTTTTAGGTTCAGCTTGAAGAGATGTTTTTTAACACAAGGGTCGATCATTTCTTGTGTGTGGGGTTTTTTCTCAAAACAGATGCAGAGAGTTGCGTACACATAATCAGCCATTTGCTTGCACGGTTGCTGCCCGGGGAATCTGACGAGCCAACAGAGGGGCTGGCATCAGCATTGGAAAAAAACGTGAGGCTTCATTACCAGACACTCAACACAGCTTTTTTTTTTTTTTTTCATGCAAGCCCGCCCTCGAAATTCACACAAGAAAGATCGTTGTAAAATCCTGACCTCTTGCTTTTTACTCCTTCCTCACAGAAAACCCAAAATCAAGAAGCCCGCTTACGGAGTCTGTTGCACTTGTACAATGCTGCCCTCTTTCCGGAGGATCAGTATTCGATTTTGCTCAAGGCGGTGAGGTATGCCACACAGACAGGGCTGTCTGACACCCTGGCTCCGGTGATCAAAGGAAAAGCCATCGACTTCGCACGGAATTGGGAATTGCCCCCTGAAGAAACCAAACAGCTGTACTTCGATTTCGCCGCTCTTTTGAGGAGTTGCAGAAGCATGACGGGGGTTGCCAAAGAAGCTGTGGAATTGACGACAAAAGCATTGGCTTTGGTGGAGGTAAGAGTGATGTAGATCATCCAGAGAATTTGGAGGTGTTGCTTTTCCAAAAAAAAAAATACAGCCGAAACTGCACGGAAATTGGAGTCCATGTTTTAAAAAAAGCAATACGGAGCACATCAATCTCAATCTCTTCCAGGAGTATGGCTGATTTCAACACTTTTTCTCGTGACGCTTTTTTCTTCAGGCAGGGGATGCCCCCAGTCTGAAAGCAGCTTGGCCCCATGCTGCTGGCGCAATTCGCGCGTTCATCCGACAGCCTGGAGTGTACACATGCGACCTTGCTGAGTTGGCTCCAGTTCGAAGTTTGGCAAAAGACCCAGCTTTGGCCCCCTTGTACAAATTCTTCGTGGGCATGACCTCTGGGGATTTCGATGGACTGGAGAAGCTGGCAACCCCCGAGATCATGAAGGATTTGGATGTGACCTTGTCGTTTTGCAAAAATAAGATGAGAATGGCCGGACTGCTGGTGATATCGCAAGACTGTGGACGAAAAGCCGTTCCATACACCAGGATCCAGGAGGCATTGGGCCTGAAGGAAGATGAGGTGTGTGGATGGTTCATTCGCTGAAGTGGGGAATTGTAGTACGCCTCCTGAGCTAGTCTCGTATTGGATTTCTGCAGTTTTATGTATTTGATTGGGCTTGGGTGACCCCTTGAGTTCAAATTCTGATGGATAGCTGCACTTGTTCGTGTGGCTAGTATGAGGTCTTGTGAAGCATTCATAATGGTGTGTTTCATTCTTTATTTTGTATTGGATCAGGTGGAGTCTTGGGTGGTGAAGGCCATCGGGGAAGGGTTGATAGATGCTCGACTCGACCAACTGAACAGGCTGGTGACCATCACCCGAACCACCACGAAGGCTTTCAGCAAGAACGACTGGAAAGAGCTGGAAGCCCAGTTTGGAAGCTGGAAGGGTATGCTGCAAAATGTGGAGGGAATGCTGAAGGATGCAAATCCAGCTGCTATGGCCAGATCGATGGTTCAAGGATGAAAGAAGGAAGAAGATCATGGTTTTCTTTGTCGGTGGCAGATTGTTTGGGGCGTTTTTGTGGAGGATTTGATGGTTCCCTGTAGGTTGTCTTACACAACATAGTGTGGTTAGTGCCGGTGGGCAAAACCCACCAACGATTGGTTTTGCCCACCAATCGTGTGAAAGCCCACCAAGAGTGTTTCTCACGGACAACAAAGAAAAAGCAAAACCAGCTCGCTTTCAAGAACCCAGACAGGAGTTAGGGTGCATGTCACCAGTGTCAAAGTTACACCCAACAAAAGGACAAAAAGAGTGAGAAGGGGGGAAAACTGAGGTTACCAAATTAAACAGCTGTTCATGCAAGAATGGATTCAAGATTCCCTCACCAATCCGCGAGCTCGATCGAAGGAACGATCACTGGGATCGGCCCGAACCAGTGTGGTCGACAGAATGCTCTCTTTTGCGCGAAGGTTGCGCGCACCAATTCCTGCAATCGTCGAGTATGTCGACAACGCACCGATGTCTTTCGGCGGAGGGCTGGTTGAACGATACTCGTCGTCAGCCCCTCCACGAGAGGACGCCGCCTTCCCTCCACCCCAAGGGCCTCTTGTCGGGGTAAAGGTGGGTACTGCAGCGTTTTCCTGCAAGGAAAATATGAAAGACATCCAGGAACGCGCTTTGGCAGGGTGGTTGCCGGTGTGAGAGCGTGACGGCTATGCAGGTGTTGGACCTTGGGCAAGTCGTCGCAGGGAACTTCTGTGGGGCGTTGTTCGGATATTTCGGCGCCGACGTTATCAAGGTGCAGTGCCAGAACCCGCCAGGTCGAAGCTTTTTGCGTGGGCGTGACGTTTTTGACGTCCTGCGAAGGACAGGAGTTGAGTCGCTCGCTGTTGCCCGTTCAGGTCGAGCCACCTGGTCGCGGAGATCCGTTGAGGTCGTTGAGAGCGCTGGATGATGAAGGGACGTCCTTATGGTGGAGAACTTACGTACGGAAAAGCGAGAAAAGAAAAGAACGCATGAAATGTGTTGGGGGAAAAACGAATGCATGTCTGATCATTGCGCCGCCTTTTCCAGTTCTGAATTGTACCAGAACAGGTTACATACATACATTTCATTTTTGCAATTTGGGGAAAGTTTGAGCCTCAAATGCCCTGGGAACTGGCAAAGGCATCCCCCCATTTCAAAGAGAATTGAATCCTTGTCTATTGCAGTCATGCATGATTCTGTATGGAAATCCTGGGGTTGGAAGCTGTCTTTTGGTTGGTTATGCAGGGCCGAAATCGACGTTGCATTACGGTCGATCTTCATCAGTCAGAAGGGAGGGAAATCGTAAAACAGTATGTCCTGAGATCTCTCGTTTCTGGAAGTCTTTTGCTTTTCTTTAGTTTACGTCGGTCGTTTCGAGTGGTGGTCGAAAAACTGACATCTGGCATAGGTTATCTGCAGGTGTGGATGTGCTGTTGGAAAATTTTAGGCCGGGGGTGATGGAGAAATGGGGACTTGGACCAAAAGACTTGAAACCGGATCTCGTTTACACCAGAATTTCAGGTTATGGCCAGGTATCAGTAGTAGTAAAGTTCTTGCTTCGGATTGCTATGTTACCCAGCGCATATGGGACTGCTGACTGACATCCATACATCAATGACTGTAGACAGGGCCGAGGGCCAGGATGCCTGGATATGCAAGTGTGTGTGAAGCTTACGGCGGATTCAGGCACCTCAATGGGTATCCTGATCGGCCTCCAGTTCGGCCAAACATCTCGATGGGGGATAGTCTAGCTGGATTGCATGCCGCCTTCGGTGCAGTCATGGCATTGCTTCATAAACAGAAAATCGGACCTGGGGCGCCAGGCCAGGTAATATGAATGCAGAACGTCAAAAGCAACGTTCAAACAAGGAAGATTCTGTATAGCTTTCATTTTTTTCATTTTTTTTTGCTTCCGTATTTCTTAGGTAGTGGATGCAGCGATCAGCGAATCCGTTTTCAACATGTTGGAAGGTTGTGTTCCAGAATATGCCGAAACAGGCCAGGACAGGCCACCGTCAGGATCCACGATATCAGGTGTTGTTCGATATGTATTGTACATTTTCATGGTTGAATGTGTGCACGTTAATGGATATGAATCTCTGGGGATTTACAGAGTGACAAAATGGTTTTGCTAACTTTAGGGGCAGAGGAGTGTTTCGGAGTTTTTTTTTGGGGGAAAAAAACAGATCTGAGAATTAGCCAGTAACGCATTTCCGTGAACGGGCTGCACTCGGCCTTTTGGCCTCGTGTGTAAACAAATTTCAATTCAATAGACCCATTTGTTTTCTGCAGATGTTGTTCCTTCTGGAACGTTCAAGACTAGGGATGGTCGGTTTGTGGTGATCGGAGGAAATGGGGACTCCATCTATACCCGGCTCATGTCTGCGATCGGGCGACCGGACATGACTGCAGAGAATCCGAAATTTGCTAACAACACTCAGAGGTGTGCCAACGAAGGGGAAATCATGGATGCAATCAGCAAATGGTCGGCAAGTAATGATTTAGGTGGGGTGAGTGATGCATTGCCTCCACTCCACAAAGAGGCCACCCGGGGTAATTCTGTGTTTTGTGAGGATCTGCTGAAAACACCCCCTCCCACCCCCCGCCCCCCACCCCCCAAAATAGAAAGAATTGGAGACGATCCAATAAGAGCTGCAATAGGTTTTCCTCCACATCAACGTCCCTCATTTTCATTTTCCAGGTTTCACACTCCAGGATGGCTCAGTGTAAGTAAAGGCCTCCTGTACACTGCTGGTGTCAAGAAAGAAAACAATCCACTCATTTTCCCAGGAATGTGTTGACGATACTTTCTGAATTTCACGAACAAACTTCCTGTCTGTCAGAATTCGTCGTGGAAGCTATGAAAGAAGCGAGGGTTCCTGCTGGCCCGATTCTGAGTACGAAAGACATAATGCATGAGGAGCAATACATCCAGAGAGGCATGTTTCAAAAAGCGAGGCCACCCTCTGGCACTCGCGAAATCACAATCCCAGCAATTTGCCCAGTCTTGTCTGGCACACCAGGGGGCACAAGGTATGATGCTATTTTTGTTTGCAACACCATGATTTGACAATTGTATGTGTGTGTGTAATTCCGATGTTGGTAGCTGATGGGTGCTTGTGTTGGTATCGACCAGATGGGCTGGGCCAGCGCTCGGGGAAAACACGGATGAAATACTTCGAGACGAATTGGGGATGACTAAGAAAGAGATACAGGATCTGAAGGAAAAGAAGGCAATCTAGTGCTGTCGGCGAGACCTCCAAGTTTTGCCCTGGGTGCATTTTTAGTGCACGAAAAGATCAATCCGATTTTGTTAGGTCAGGCCCCAGCCTCTCATATTGATTTTTGGAAAAGATCAGAGCTCCCGATTTTGATCCAAATTCACTGGGCTTTTTTCTTTCCTTCCCCCAGTAGGGCAATTTTTGTCGTGTGCAATTTTTGTTGTATTTCTTATTCATCCATTTTGGGCATTGCTTCATTTTTTTTTCTTCTGAAATCGACTGCTTGACAAGAGAGGATTCATGCAACATTGTTGAGATGAACAGCACTGGCAAATTTTGTAGATCTTTCCTGATTTTGCTGTCGATGACTGCCTAATGAGCATATCTTTCGCTTCAATATTATCTCACCATTCATATCATCCAACCCAGATACAACACAATCCAAGTTTTTGAGAAAACAAGGTGGGTTTTCTTTTTGGGGAGAAAATGGTGGGTAGTGAAACTGCGAAACACATGTGCCCCCAGTTCTGGCTTTTGTTGGGTTGAAGTACTGCCCGCACAGGCCCATAATCTTAGGATTTCCAACCAAGAATTACAAAACGATGCATTTCATAGTCTTGGAACGGAATGGCTTATTCCCCACTCCCACGAAGTCAACAGCACAAGGATGTTATTTCATGGAGCAAAGTTTCCCTCTAGAACACATTTTCTTGACTAGGCACAAACGTTGAAGGTGCCATCTAACAGCATCCCCCTGAAGCAGCAGGGGGGGCGGGGGGGCCTGAAGCGGCGGGTCTTGTTTGGCTCTCCATCAAACCATAGTGTACGGAGCGATCCCCCACAACCTGGAAAGCAGTACTTACTCAGAGACAGACAGCGTGATTTGTCCAATCTTCCCCCTTTCCCTTTGGTTTTTTTGTCAAAGAAATTTTTTTGAACTGGATAGAGGAGCGATAAGATGTGTTTTGAGAAAAGAAGAGCGCCTCACCTGGAAGTGTGGGGATAACCAGCTGACATTGTTTTCTCCCAGCATGGCTGCAGTGTTTCCGCTGACCAGAGCAGGCTTACCCTTCACAAACCTGTTGTTCTCATCCAAATCATATGCATTTTCATGACCCTTGATGGTGCCCTGTCAATGCAGCCATCCCAGAAATTCATTGTCTGCTACAATACAGAGGTCCAGACTCTATGTGCCATTTCCTTTCAGTGGCTTTTTTTTGGACCATAATGAAAACCAACCCAAGGCTGAGAGCTTGAGGAAAAAGAAACTTATAATCTTTTCGATAAGCTGACCTTGTAAATTGCATATTGGCCGTAGTCTTCGTTGGTCGGCTCGAGCAATCCGGGGGCCTTGAACAAACTGCACCACCACAGGCAACGTATTAGCAAAATTAGGGTGTTTGTCACTCAAAACAGGCGTTTGAGTGAAAATGGCGCAATGGAGGAAGGCTATTTCAGGACACGAATCGAAAGAGGGTGTTATCGTCCAACTGAAACTAGAACGGACCACCAGTCTAGCCTCCCTGCCTTTATGTACAGACATGCATATTTTTTAACTTGCTTGTTTTATATTTCAATGAAAGGCTGAAAATCGATTGAAATGTTGTAACAATCCAGTTTTCTGACTGCAACTCACCGATAAGTGATGGAATAGAATTTGGCATCTCCAGTGACTGCCAACAGGTATGGATCACGGATTACGATGGGCCCTCGTGATAACTCGCGAGGATCAGCGAATCCTGTTTCCCTTGCAAGTCTCTTGAAGTCCTCGAAGTACAGAGAACCAGAAAGGCCTTCGCCCCACAGAGCCTTTCAAATGAGAAAAATGAGAAAATATTTAATCAACATATCATGAGCTGGAAATAAGCATGTGGAATTTGGTAGATTTTTCTGGATGGTATGTAGTTCAATCTTTGTGCAAAGAAGCAGTTTTGTTAAAATCATCTTTACTGATTTCGGATGATCATATTTGAGTGGAAATTTGGTGGCTCTGGGAACTTTATTTTGGAACCGGGTTTATTTTCGGATAACAAAAGAAGCTTGCAGTAAAAATAAAAAAAATTGCCAACACCTGAAAAGAGTGATGTCCAAAATTGGTCACACTACCTTGAAATCTTTTAGTTATTAGGGCGGGTTGACTTGATTAGTTGTCTCAATCAACTTATATAATTGGTACATATATATATATAATAGCAATATATTTGCCATGCCACAATGTATGAAGAAGTGTTCTGTGCAGTTTGCCATTTCTGCTGATTCGTAGTAAAGTTTACAGTCAAGTCCATCGACCTGAGACGTCCAGCAAGGCTCGTTCTGAAAGAAGCTTTCTTTTTTTTTTTTTTGACGCTCCCATCTTTTTAAACAGACATCTTTTTCTTCCCGCTTCAACCCATATATTGTCCTTGCCAGTGACTGGCACACCGTTCCAACAGTTCAACCATCACTCATTCTATTCCATCTCATTTTATTAATCTGAACGACCCGTCCAGGGTTTGCTGTCAAACACTGGATTGCTTTGGGCGCAACAGAAGCGAGTTGAGGCAGAGAAAATCGAAACAGTAGCAGTTTTTTACACGGATGGGAAGGGCAAGGTTCAAACTCGGGTCGCCTTGGGTCTGTGTGAATAGAAAGTGAGGTCTTGATCCACATAGCCAGTGTTTGCCTCTTTGTTTTTTCCTGCGGGAGGGGACGCCTCTATACTCGATTGGGTAATAGGCGTCGCCCCCCCGGGGACGAGAGGTGACTGATGTGACTGATGTGACGTGGTGTGATTTTTCTCAAAAATATTAGTTGGCAGATAATATTTATTTGTTCTTGGCCGCTGAATCGCGAGGAGGAAAACACACCTCGTTTTTCCGTGCTTCTTCTGGTAAGCGTCTGTCCGCATAGACGTCGCTGAAGTAGAACTCCCCACCAGGTGCCAGCGCTCTGTAAGCTTCGCTCAAAACACGATGCTTGTTCGGAGACAGGTTTACCGTGCAGTTGCTTATCACGATGTCCACCGATTCGTCCTCGACGCCCGCCTTGTCCAGATATTCCATATGCCCCTTGATGAACTTCATGTTAGGCTTGCCATACCCGGCATTGGTGCAAAAATCGTCGACGTATTCTTTCGAGATGTCGAGTTGTTCGTCAGTCATGTCCACACCAGTGACGAAGCCCTTTTCGCCCACTAGCAGGGCGGATAGATAACAATCTCTGCCAGATCCGCTGCCCAGGTCCAAAACTCGCAGACCAGTAATCCCCAAAGGCACCGGCGCACCGCAACCGTAAAATTTGGCCATAATTTCTTTTGGAACGCTCTTCATCAGGGCCTTCAAGTAGGGGTGGGGAGCCCCACCTGCGGAGCATGCGTTGGTTTTGAGATCCTCGGAGGTGGACAGCACTTTTCCATAGTAATCCTGCACCAGATCGTAAGTCTTGGCATCCCCCAGCACGGATGGCGGCGACAGCTTTTCCGCCTTGGTTCCGTTTGAGAGACCGCAGCTTGAGGTCTTGGTTTCTACGGCGCAGCAACTCATCCTGAGTGTCCTGTCGAAACTTAGAGGCACGGCGAGAGCGGTCTCTGAGCGGCCTCAGAGCGACAGCTAACATATCTCACAAATCCAGTAGTCATCTGACCTCGGAATATACTGTAGAATATCCAGAATCTACTTGCGGGCAGCGACTGCAGAACCACCCAAACAACATCGAATTTGACAGTGTGGAATCAATGGGTCAGTTTAGTAGACAGTTTTGTTGGCAACGATCCGAGGTAATATCGTTGCCAGGAATACTTGAGGAGAGCTGAAGCTCTGTTACTCACTTTCGTTTCTTTCGCTCATTGAAACGAAGGGGGGAGGTGAAAAGGACCCAACATTCACCACGAACCAAGTTTTTGGAAAATCACGTAGTGGTGGGTAGTGATAACCTCGAAATACAGACAGCCCCAGTTTGACTTTTGTTGGGTTGGAGTGCTGGCCACACGTACACAGGCCAAATTCATAACATTTGAGGGGGAAGAATCAAGAAAAGGTGGTTTTCATAGTCTTGGAACGGAACGGCTTGTTTACCACTCCACAAACTCAACAGCACATGGATGTTATTTCATGGAGCAAAGTTCTGCCCTTCCCCCAATCTCATGAGCAGGTCTTTAATTTTTTTTCGTTTTTCACGTCCCCCAAAGTACATCCTCTCCAGATGATTGCATTCTGTCTATAACTTCCAAAGCTACAAAACCCTCAACACCACAATCCCTGCTTCTCCAGGCTCGAAACCGGCTTTTAAAAAAAAATGATATGACCACCACGATACATACCAGCACCACTAAATAGACACAAAGGATTCTAGCCCCAAGCGTGAGGGGTTCTTCTTCTGTTCTTACTTATACTCAATGTCGAAACAAGGGCAACTCTCCATTTACAACCTTTGGTTTCACCCATTAATGCTATTGCTGGTTCCAAGATGAGATCCCCTTTCCCCAATTTAGCTCTTTTCTGTATGTTTTTTTGATAGAAGATATTTTCTGGATTTTGCACAACCGTTCAAGGTATCATCTAACAGCATCCCCCTGAAGCAGCAGGGGGGGCGGAGGGGGCTGAAGCGGCGGGTCTTGTTTGGCTTTCCATCAAGCCATAGTGCACGGAGCGATCCCCCACAACCTGGAAAGCAGTTACTTACTCAGAGACAGATAGCATAATTTGTCCAACCTTTCCCATTGCTCTTCAGTTTCTTATGTCCAAGAAAAAATTTCGAAGTGCCTCACCTGGAAGTGTGGGGATAACCAGCTGACATTGTTTTCTCCCAGCATGGCTGCAGTGTTTCCGCTGACAAGAGCAGGCTTACCCTTCACAAACCTGTTGTTCTCATCCAACTCATATGCATTCTCATGACCCTTGATGGTGCCCTGTCAAGAAATTCCAGCCATTCCAGAAATTCATTGTCTGCTACAATACAAACTCTCTGTGCCATTTTCTTTCAGTGGCTTTTTTTCGGACCATAATGAAAACCAACCCAAGGCTGAGAGCTTGGGAAGAAGCACCTTAAAAAAAAATGATAATATTTTGGATAAGCTGACCTTGTAAATTGCATATTGGCCGTAGTCTTCGTTGGTCAGCTCCAGCAATCCGGGGGCCTTGAACAAACTGTACCACCACAGGTAACGTATTAGCAGAATTAGGGTGTTCTGAGTGAAACTGGCTCAAGGGAGGAAGGCTATGGCTGCAATGAAAATGATTTAAAAACACAAATGAAAGAGGACAAAATTTCAAAAAAGAGCTTTCTATTCAACCCTACATTATTGGACTCTCTCTTTCCGTTTTCTTTTTTTTGGTTCAAACAAAGCAAATAACCACAACCAGTCCAGTGCACGATCTGCCAGTAGTATTATCGGCCAACTGAAACCAAGAACTGACCACCAGTCTGACCACTCTGGCTCAATACTTTGAGATTATACTCGTGTCTATTTATGTTCTTCTATTTTCCAGTTAAAGGCAAAAAAAAAGCTGGATGTGGTGTTATAGCAATAAAGTTTTATAACCACGACTCACCGATAAGTGATGGAATAGAATTTGGCCTCTCCAGTGACCGCCAACAGGTCAGGATCATGGATTTCGATAGGCCCTTGAGATAACTCGCGAGGATCGGAAAATCCTACTTCCCTGGCGATTCTCTTGAAATCCTCGACGTACAGGGCACCAGACACGCATTCGCCCCACAGCACCTTGAAGTGAGAAAAATGGAAAAGAAAAGCAACATTATTAGTTTCATGATATCATGAGCTGGAAACAAGCATGTAGGGGGACCCTTCTTGGGATTTCCCAACATTTCAAGACATTGCCAGCTTTTATTGTTGGTGTTTTTGTTATAGAAAGGGGAACAGGGTTTCTTTTTTCTGATAACGAATGAAATGGGTCATTTTCTTTTTTCTTTCAATTTCTTAAAAATAGTTTCCACCAAGTGTTCTCCAGATATAAATATATTATTTATTAGTATTTATTTATTTAATCACAAATGTCTTCTTTGGTGGTATCCGAAAGTAGAGCCGGTTTCAAAAAACCCCTACCCAGGGCCACCAAATTTCCACTCAGATACGATCATCTAAAATCTCTGAGGGTGTTTTCAACAAAACTGCTTCTTTGCATGGAGCTTGAACTACATACCATCCAAAACAATCCACCAAATTCCGTTGAAATTTTTATTATGTATTGGCCGCTGAATCGCGAGAGAAAACACACCTCATTTTTCCGTGCTTCCTCTGGTAAGCGTCTATCCGCATAGACGTCACTGAAGTAGAACTCCCCACCAGGTGCCAGCACTCTGTAAGCCTCGCTCAAAACGCGAGGCTTATCCGGAGACAAGTTCACCACGCAGTTGCTTATCACGATGTCCACCGATTCGTCCTCGACGCCCGCCTTGTCCAGATACTCCATATGCCCCTTGATGAACTTCATGTTAGGCTTGCCATACCCGGCATTGGTGCAAAATTCGTCGACGTATTTTTTCGAGACGTCGAGTTGCTCGTCAGTCATATCCAGGCCAGTGACGAAGCCCTTTTCGCCAACGAGCAGGGCGGATAGATAACAATCTCTGCCAGATCCGCTGCCGAGGTCCAAAACTCGCAGACCAGTAATCCCCAAAGGCAACGGCGCACCGCAACCATAAAACTTAGACATGATTTCTTTTGGAACGCTCTTCATCAGGGCCTTCAAATAGGGGTGGGGAGCGCCCGCCGCGGTGCAGGCACTGGTTTTAAGATCCTTGGAAGTGGACAGCACTTTTCCATAGTAATCCTGCACCAGATCGTACGTCTTGGCATCCCCCAGCACGGACGCCGCCGACGGCTTTTCCGCCTTGGCTCCGTTGGAGGGACCGCAGCAAGAGGAGGCTTTCTTTTCTGGCACGGGCTCCTTGGGCCCGCAGCATGAGGTCTTCTTTGCTTCTTTGGCGCTGCAACTCATCCTGAAATTCCTGTTGAGAGTGCTGGGTTTCAGACTGGCACGGCGGGAGTGGCTCCTGAGTGTGTTAACGCCAAGGCACCCGGAGCGACAGCTGACATTCAACATATCTCACGAACCACCCAAACAGCATTTCTGGAACAAATTGATGCCGAAGGTGTGCAAAGATTCGTTGAATTACTGGTGCTTACGTTCCTTTCGGAGGTGGCTGGCGGTACGGCAAAATCCGTCAAAATCTTCTTGATTCTTGTCCTGACGAGGTGGACTTTTTCCGCGGTTTGCGCGGAAAAAGGAGTATTTTTTGCGTCGCGTGGCCATCGACCAGAACTCGAAGCTATCCGTACGCCTTGCCGCAAGTGGAGACACCCACGGAGCCGCAATCAACAGAAATGCGCGTGAGTTCGAAAAAGCCTATCGAATTCTGAGGGGCTAAGCATCAGCATTGGGCGAAAGCAGACAAGCTTGCGTTTTTATATCGACGCGCAGTGCGCTCGGTTGGACCTCGATATCGGGAAAGACGTCAACAACGGAAGGGAGCTTCGGGAATAGGATGGCCAACTCACGTCCCAACTGCGGGTTGCGAGGGGGTGGACGAGGGGATTGCCTGCGCCTGAGCCGTTTCAAATCACGGCAGGTGAACGTTCGTCGAAATCGCCAATGCCTTCGGCGCAGCGCAAGCGCCGATCTCCCCGACAAAATGATTAACACTGGGGTGGATAGGACGGAGGTGAGGGAGTCCTGGGACACCCTGATGCGTTGGTCTAGAATTTTTCGGACGCGGAGCAACGGCAAGAACGAAGTGAGTGATGTGAACAAAATCGCTGTTTTGGGTGGAGGGTCGTTCGGGACGGCTGTGGGGACGGCTTTGGCCAGACAAAGTCAGGAGTTGGACGTCGTGATGCTGCTGAGGGATGCCGATTTGGTGGAAGACATCAACAACCGGCATTGCAACACTCGGTATCTAGAGGTGAATAGTAATCATTGAATCATTAGTCAGAACAGCATGCCTTCTCTATTCTAAATTCTGATTTGGCATCACATTGGAGTCCATGCCTGAAAACCAAATTTTCAGAAGCAACCATGCCACGGAAATCTGGATGGGTTGGAGGAGTGATTTTGTTTTCTTTTTGGGGATTTTTTTTTCCTGAGCGAAATGTGGTGGTTTTTTAGAAATGAATGTGGGCATCCCTTACCTCCAGCACAATACGTATGCTTCATTTCAGTGTCATGCCAAGTCTCCACCGACTCTCCCAAGAATTAATGAAGGGCTTAGCTTTTCTTCTATGAATGGAGCATGTCGAAACCCAGCGGATGTTCAATTGTGTTGCATCTTCTCGTTAGGATTTCAGGCTTCCAACAAACCTAAGGGCCACGACAAACAAAGTGGATGCAATTTATGGAGCGGAATATGCTGTCCATGCGGTGCCCGTTCAACACAGCAGGCAATTTCTACGTAGCATCAAACACCTCCTCCCCCAAAACGTCCCCGTTATTTCGGTGAGCAAGGGGCTGGAAAGCGATTCCTGCCAAATGATGTCCGAACTCATCCGCAGCGCCCTCGAACGGAGACAACCCAGCGTTTTCATGTCTGGCCCATCCTTCGCTCGGGAAATTATGGAGAGGCGACCCACGTCGTTCGTGGCAGCATCCCGAGACAGGAAGCTAGCCCGAAGAATACAGCAACTGTTCGCTAGTCAGTACGTCCGGGTGAATACGAGTGCCGATGTGGTGGGGGTGGAGGTGTGCGGAGCCACCAAGAACGTGTTGGCAATAGCTGCTGGGATTGTGGAAGGCTTAGATTTGGGGCATAATGCTATGGCTGGGTTGATCGCCCAGGGCTGCAGCGAGATTCGATGGTTGTCGAAGAAGATGGGTGCGAGGCCAGAAACGGTGGCGGGGTTGTCAGGATTGGGGGACATAATGCTGACGTGTTATGGCGACTTGTCGAGAAATCGAACTGTTGGGCTTAGATTGGGGAAAGGGGAGAGTTTGTCAGAAATCTTGGAGACGAGCACACAGGTGGGGGGCTGGGAAGATTGTGGAGGGGTTGGGGGGGGGTTATATCGACTGGAATACGATTGTACAGCCGGGAACAAGAGATGGCAGCATTTTCAAGAAACGGCCGAAAGCAATTTATGCATTGAATCAAGGTTCCATTTTTAAAGGGTTTTCACAGCCACATATTTTTCTGACAATGCCCACCCTTCCCTTCAATCTGGAAATTCCTCTTAGCGAGTCGGCTGCTGCTGGTCCCCTTTTGATTTTTTGAATTTTGTTTTCTTTCTTTTTTTGGGGGGTGGGGTTGGGGAGGATGAATGCTCCATGAAGTGCCAAAAAATGAAAATGAAGCTCCATGAAGTGAAGTGTTTTGTTGCAGGTTGCAGAAGGTGTCGCCACTGCTGGTGCTGTGATTGGTTTGGCAAGGAAATATAAGGTCCAATTACCGGTTCTCACTGCTGTTGCCCAAGTACTGGATGGAAATCTGACGCCCAGCGTGGCTGTGGAAGAAATCATGAATTTACCACAGATTGAGGAGCATTGAGAATTCATAGTCGATTGTGGTGAGTTGCATCTCATCACAAAAAAAAAAGCGGGGGGGGGGGGGGGAGGGGGGAGGTTTGATCTTTTCTTTAAATCAAGATTGATTAAATGAAATGTTTTGCGTGAAAGTGGCCGAAGACGAGAGTAAAAAAGTTTGATAAAAAAAAATTAAACAGGATGAATAAGATAATAATGAAGCAAAAATAAAAGCAAAATACAGAGGTTGAGAGACTGATCGTTTTTGTGCCCACTCAATCCAAGCATGTTTCCTTACAGCCAAAGTGTTTCAGGTCAAAAAAAAAGGGGGGGGGGGGGAAGACTTTGAAAAATCTTGACAAATAGTCTTTTTTTCATAAATATTCTGATCAGCAAAACTCCGAAAAAATGAAAAAAATAAAGTGAACGTGTGGAGGAGGGAGGAAACCTAAAATGCGTCTGTTGTTTCAAAACAATTATAGGACAACCACCCCCTCAACGAATATTGGTGTGTTTTTTACCAGATTTTTTAGCACCCTCCCTTGCTGCTGCACATAGCTTGCTTTTACCACCCACCTGGAGTTGCATTTGGATTGGGAAAAAGTTAGGAAGGGGAAGGAGTAATGATGAGAGTTGTTTTAGTTGGCTCATTGGGCTGTATGTGTAGAGAGGGTGCATTATGTCAACATATCCATTTGTTTATCCTGAGGGAATTGGACCATTGTTTTTCTCCCTCTAAAAAAAAAAAAAGGGAAAAAAGACGAGAGCAGGAAATCAAGGGGGAGTTTTTGTTTTTTTTTGGCTGAATTTTCCCCAGAATTATTCAATGGACCATACCCGTTATGTATTTTCTTCCTCAGCTTGAGTTTCTTTTTTTATTGAACTCTTTCATTAGATATGGTAGATGGGCTTGTTCTTGTCGGTGGGCAAATATTGTTTTGATTTCTTTTTATAAAGAGCATGACCTCTGCTGGCGGTTTTTTTTTTTTAGGCTACGGTTTGGGGGAAATGGACCGAGGCAAGGAGAACGGTGCGAGGGAGTAGAGTGGGGATTTGGTTTGATTTTTTTTTCCTATTTTTCTTTTTTGAGAGTGCATTCATTCTCGTTCGTACGGCTGTTCGGACATTGGTAACAAGATTTTTTTGCGTCTGCTTGTCACTGGTTTCTTCCTCACTCACTCAGAATAGAACTTGTTGAAACACTGATAGGCGTTTTTTTTCTGATGTTCGCAAAAATTGGCATTTGTTGCATGGTAGTGTTACAGGAAGGTCTTTTTTGGTTTCTTTCCAATGGCCTGCCCCTTTCAAAGCCACAAACCCCCAACACATTTATGTGGATGATGGCTTTGTATTTGGCTTTGCACAGTTCTTCACCGAATCCAACAAGAAAAAGAAACAAATCCTGTTTTTTCAGTTACCCAAGTAGTTATTGCGCAAACTGCCCCTGTTGATCAATCGATCGAAAAGACACGTGTTGGTTGCAAAAGCAAGGCTAGGAAATTGCTTACAGCAGGCACGCACTTAATCACAGATAATCAGAAACATTTTGACATCTACCAGAGCACTTTTTACTCCAAAGGCTTCAAAACATTGGGTCAAGGGGTTTATGTTCATAGACTTTGAGTCACCCCCACAAGCTAAAGTTTATCTAAAATCACAGTTCAGAGAATCAGCCGACTGAACCACAGAACTGCAAATCAAGCAAAAAGAAGCCATGAACATCCTACTGATTGTGCATAAAATACATTTCCTTATTATTTGGGGGGGGGGGGGGGGGGTGCGGGATAGACCGGAAAAGAAAATACAAATTTGCGAAAATCATGTGCCACTGGGTGCTGAACCCCAATCAAAACCCCACATCTAGCTTCGACCTTGTCCACTCTATTTCAAGCACAATGTATTTGTTGTAGATGGGCTCCTCATGAAATCCACCAAAAATTGAGAATTGCAAAATCATGCCTATGTTCCCTTGTATGCCTTCACGAACTTTACCATCCCACGGACCGCATGGAATCCAGCTTTCCATTTCCCGAATTTTCGGCCATTCCGAACCGACCCATCGCTGTTCACAGACCACCACCAAATCCCATCATTCGGATCCACCAAATGGCACTCCACAAATCGGAGCAGCCGCAACAAGACTTCCTCATGTTGCTTGCCCCCTCTAAACTCTTTGTCCACGGCGATACCCGACATCACCTCGCCTTGGGCCCACCAAACCAATTCCCCCGAGTCAGACATCCCTCCAGATTTCCCATCGATTCCCTTGGCGATCATATTTGTCATGTACGCGTCGAAAGTGCTCCAATCCAGGCCACGACCCAAAGCCGATTCCGCTTCGATCCTCAACCAAGCAGATTCCAGCGCATGAGCATACACATCTGTTCCTCCGGTTGCACCTCCAGTAAAATCCACTCGTCTGACTATTTTCGCAGGATCGGGAGGATAGAAAACGGTAACATCCTTATCAACCACCTGCGTCAGAGTGCTTCTCACTGTTGGATCGCCCGTGACGAGAAGAAGGTCGGTAAGCGATTCCATAAAGTGCATCACGAAATTCTGCGACTTCAACCCGGGCTGAGAAAGCGGAGTGTCTCCCTCCGACAACACAGTCCAATCGGCTGTGAAGTGTTCGAACCAGCCGCCGAATCCTGTGGTGGTATCCTGCGCTTTGTCGACCAGCGTTTGGAACAGCTCCATGGCCAATCCCTTCGCTTTTGGATCGCCTGAGGCCTTGAAGTAGGTGGTGAACGCGTATAGAACAAAGCTCTGGCCGTACATCATCTTGCGATCGTCTTGAACATTCCCTTGCTTGTCGACGGACCAGTAGTAGCCGCCATTGACGGGATCGCGCATTTTTGACGATACGAACTCAAACCCCGCTGCGGCCGCTTTCAGGCTGTCGACTCCGTCTGCGTTGAATCCTTTCAAGTGCGTATAGGAGAAGAGCCAGATCAAACGACTCTGTGCCACGATATGCTTCCCCCCTGTGCGTCAACAAGCTCAGCTTTGCACAAGAAAATCCCACACAAATAATTCAACTAAAGAGAAACTCTAGCAGACGATAAGGAAGGCGTTTCCATCACGCGGTTTTTATTCTTGCCTGCATCCAGGTCGAAGCCGCCATTCTCACTGTCGAGCTTTCCGTACCAAAACGGCAATGTCTGTGTCCGCAACTGTTGATCGAAATAGTCAGCGTATTCTTTGAGACTACCATGACCTGCACAGCTGAGGTCGGCATTTCCTGAGGCCTGCAAGGTGTGTCGATGATGTGCTGAATCCACGCATAACGATTTGAACAGCACCAAAACCACTCCCAGTGCTCGCAACGAACCCATTTCTGTTTTCCACTCATCCTAACAGCGATCAGAGGGAGGGGATAAGGTTGGGTGATTGACGAGACCGGGGGGATATGATTGGTACGGTCACACAAACCCATCGCAAACTATGTAACTTCGATATAGACTTGTGCTTTGTGTCCAGCGAGTTGCGGCCGCCGCCTCTACCCATCCCCATAAACAAGCGAGCTACAGTGACACTTTTTTGGACCTCAAAGTCCATAGAAAAAATGATATTATTCCACCATGTATCAATGAGTGGGTACACCACCGCTGGAACTCCAAAAGAAGAAGAAAGGAAAACAACCAAACGTCTCCCCATTTCCAAGTCTACAATTAAAAAAACCATAGAAAAACCAAATCTAAAAATCTGAACCGAAACTGGTGGTGGTCGGATCTGGTCACAGAATATTCAGGACTCGTCGAGGTCGGACCTCTTCCCCCAGGATTACGGTTTTTACAAAAGAAGAGGAAACAACAAAAATCACCTTAGGGGGGAAATCTGTCGCCAGGTTCTTGCAATAGTTCCCCCTACACCTCTCCTCCCTTGATTCCTTCCACAATGTCATTAGATACTCGTTACACACCACATGCTCTCGATTTGCAACAGTCGTTTACGGCAAGAGACTATGTTTCAGGCCTTCCTCCAAAAGTTTGCATGTTTCCTGACACTGTTACATTTGCTGAGAAAAGTTATTTTTTGCACCATTCCATTCCCCCTTCCCAACCACACCGCCTCACACATCCTTTCTTTTTTACTTGACATTGTGGTGATCACATTTGACACAACAGCTGCATTTCCCAGAGTTGAGAGCCCAAAGCCAATAATGATAATCTTGCTCAAAACAAAAAAGAGAACTCAACGGCAAGAAAAATGCACTCAGCAATTCCTATAGTGATTTCAGAAAATCACATCACCATTGCTCATTGATGGAGCTATGTTCACTTGTTGTTGAACTAATGACTAATTCTCCTCCACAATGTAATTTATGTTTGTTTGTTTGAACTAATAACGAAAATTTCACAGTCAATCAGCTACTTCGAAACAGCCTTGTAGGCCTTCACGAATTTGACCATGCCCCGAGTATCATGAAATCCTGCTTTCCATTTGTTGAATTTTGCATCATCTTGAATCGATCCATCGCTGTTCACTCCCCACCGCCAGATCCCATCCTTGGGGTCCACAAAAGCACACTCCACAAATCGCATCAGCCTCAACAAGACATCCTCATATTCACTACCGTTTCTGAAAGCCTTATCCACGGCGACCCCAGACATCACCTCCGCTTGCGCCCACCACACCAGGCTTTCGGCGTCAAAAATCCCGCCTGATTTCGCATCAATACCCTTCTCGATCATCTTCCGCGTGTAGCGATCGTAATCATCCCAATTCAGCGAGCGCCCCAAGGCACGCTGGGCTTCAATTCTCAACCACGCGTACTCAAAACCATATCCATAGTGATCCAGCCGCCCGATACTGTTTCCACTGAAATCAATGCGTGTTACAAACTCGTCGGGATCGGGTGGAAAGAACAAACGAATGTCTTTGTCGACGACCTGCGCCAAAACAGCTCTCACTCTTGGATTCCCTGTAACGAGAAGGAGGTCAGTAAGAGATTCCATGAAGTGGATCGTAGCCCCATGGGTTTTGGATCCAGGCTGAGAAAGCGGAGTGTCTCCCTGCGACAACACAGTCCAATCGGCTGTGAATTGTTCAAACCAGCCGCCGAGTCCTGTGGTGGTATCCTGCGCTTTGTCGACGAGCGTTTGGAACAGCTCCATGGCCAGTTCCTTCCCTTTCGGATCGCCTGAGGCCTTGAAGTAGGTGGTGAACGCGTATAGAACAAAGCTCTGGCCGTACATCATCTTGCGATCGTCTTGAACATTCCCTTGCTTGTCGACAGACCAGTAGTAGCCGCCATGGACGGGATCGCGCATTTTCGACGATACGAACTCAAAACCCGCTGCGGCCGCATTCAAGCTGTCGACTCCGTCTGCGTTGAATCCTTTCAAGTGGGTATAGGAGAAGAGCCAGATCAAACGACTCTGCGCCACGATATGCTTCCCATCTGCGTAGCAGCCCTACAGTTTACAAACTCGTCGAATATCTACGCAACTGATGAAAATCCACGCCTTCTTCAACTTACCTGGATCAAGGTCAAACCCGCCATTCTCCACATCCAGCTTGTCGTACCAAAAGAGGAGCGTTTGGGTTCTCAGCTGCTTGTCGAAATAGTCGGCATATTCTTGAAGACTGCCACGACCTGGCGCAGCGTGAACGCCATGTGATTACTTTTCAGTATCGTTCCTGACAAGCCCCAACAATTGAGGAGATTAAACCCAACCCACCAGGGCAATCTTCTCCATCGACGGCGGCACTTTCTTGAGCCTGCAACACCTCCCGGCGATACGCCGAATCGACTCGTGTTAATGTCAGAAACAAGAGAGCAGCAATGATGTTATTGAACAGAGACATTTTTGGCGGTGGAGGATTGTTTCGGTCGCTCGTGTTTATGCCAAAAGGGACGACTCTCGGAGAGTGATGCAACGTTTCTTTTCTGCGTGTGTGACTGTGTTGTATGGAGGAGTATGAAGTGTACGACAGGCAAACTGAAAACCCTCCTATTGAACTGGTTTGTTGTGGGTGGGAACTTCCACCCAGTTTTGTGGAGGGTCAAGTTCTCGAATTTAACATTGGAAATCTACGCCCGACAGAACTTTTTCAACTCTGCCAATGTGCCCATGTTTGTGTTCATAGGTTGACTGGATGTTTGTTTGGCGCAAGGATAAAATGTTTATCATCTGTGTTAGAACACCTTTTTGTAAGGTCATCCGCTCGGTTGTGAGGTGTTTCTAACTATGTGAAACCCCTCACTTTTTTTCAGCGGATTTTTTTTTTTTTTTTTGTTAGAGAAACTAACATATCTTTACAATGACAA
Organism: Bryopsis sp. KO-2023; assembly: GCA_030272585.1. Taxonomy (NCBI): domain Eukaryota; kingdom Viridiplantae; phylum Chlorophyta; class Ulvophyceae; order Bryopsidales; family Bryopsidaceae; genus Bryopsis; species Bryopsis sp. KO-2023. The sequence continues at coordinate 1,240,837 of BSYQ01000007.1, read as the reverse complement.
CCCACAAAAATGAGCTGAAAAATATTGCTTACAAGTGTGGTTCCTTGCCAGGAGCCTCTCGTCTCCTTAAAACAAACTTTTAAAGCACACAATGAAATTAAACAACTGTTAATATCGCCAGCCTTAGCCTTGTTTGAACAAGTGTTTTTTTCTTACAGAAAATTGTTTTCGGACACAATCCTACTTTCCAAACTTATACTTCAAGATCTCTCCTCTCATCAACTAATTTAGTTCACATCTACAGAAATTAAGGCTACTCTGAAATCCAATTCCCAACACGCTTCACCGCGCAGAAAAACTCCGATATAACGAAATTTCGCAAAGAGAAATAAATTAGTAAAAAAATAGGAGATCCCTCAAAGCCTAGTAATAATGCTTCATCTGGTTGGCATGAAGTATTAAGTAAGGCTTGCGTCCCTTTTTAACTTCCCTCGTGACTGGAGCTACCTTGAACCTTCTGCCGGAAATGTGAGTAATGATTCTGTAAGGTCCCTTCCAAATCGGCTCCAGTTTTCCCAATTCGCGCGACAGACGATCGTAATCCCGGATTAGGACTTCTTCTCCCACATAGTGAAAATGACGATGGGGAGCTGGTCGTCGTGCGTTGATCTGTGCTCTCCTTTTTGCTGTCCGATCCAAAGCTTCAGCCCATGCATCCTCTCCCGCGTGCCACAACGCAGCAGGCGAGTATTTTGTGGTGTCGTGAATCATATTGTTGATCTGGTCCAAGGCTCTGTTGATGTGATTACTCCATTCTCCTCCCAGGTCGAATTGCAAAACTCTCAGACGATCCAGTAACGTGCGGTTGAAACGCTCTATCAATCCATTGGCTCTGTGATGGTGTGCAGGAACGCGATCCAACCGTATTCCACGGCGGTGGGCCCAATTGGAGACCGCGGAAGACTGGAAGTAGCTGGCACCGTCGGTGAGGATCGTGTTTGGAGTGGGAGCTGCCTTGAGCCAGATGTCCAGAGTAGCGAGGATGGATTGGGTTGACGACTTCTTCAGCGGAACAGCGAATCCAAGGCGAGTAAGTCCGTCGACCAAACACATTATGTATCTGTGTCCTTTCGAATCAACAGGTAGTGGTCCTATCAAATCAATGTTAAGGCTCTCGCCAGGCCGCTTTGGGTTCATCGGAGAGCCTAAGGTCTCTTTTTCCTTCGGTGGCGTGAAGTGTTGGCATGTGGTACAGCTTTTAACGACCTCGTGGATCTCCGAGAGGCTGACGTCCCAGCCCATTTGGTGGCATTGCCACTGGAGTTTATGTGACTTCCAGTGACCGTCCGAGTGAAGAGCTTGCAGCGCGGAACGAGATGGCGACACCTGGATAGGGCTGACGACTGGGACGTCCTCCTTCGCAAACCATCGCGACAGTTGGTCGGCCCAGGGATTGCTTTCGCCTGCCAGAAACTCCACTCGCATGCGTCCAGGAGAAGGGAAGTGTGACCAAATCCAAGCGACGAGGCGAGCAGCACGGAGGTCCGACATGAGGTCTGGCCCAGGAGGATTGCGTAAGCGGTGGTAAGCACTTTGGGAATCAGTGTAAACCACGATAGGTCGAGCTCCCACCAAAGGCATGACATCGCGCAGGGACCAGGCGAGGCATTGGAGTTCGCCCAAGAAGCTGGACGGAGGAACGCCCGAGAGCCGTTGGGAGTTGAGCGCGACGACCCTTCCTTGTTCCGGTGGTCCCGCGAAGAGCACGTAGCCTCGCCCAGTTCCCGACCAGTCCACTTGGAGGTGGAAAGTGGAGGCTTCTTCCCTCGTAAGTGAGATGTTGTTCTCCAGTATTTTCGTCCATGCTTCTTTCGCCAGTTGGTCCAATGTTTCTCCAGGAGTGTTCGGTGGCTGTGCGTGTAGGGGTTCCACGTATGCGCTGTAGCCTGGGCACACTCCGCGCGAGACATTGAAGAGCCCTAGGACCTTCCGAAGATCGCTGGGAGAGCGGATAGGAGGTAAGTTTTTTCTCTGTTGCTCCAGGAAGTGTTTTAACGAAATGCCATCAGGACCCAGGGTGTAGCCGAGGAATTGGACTTCCGAGCGAGCGATTTGGGCCTTCGAGGGGTTTACGCACCACCCGACCTCGCGAAGGCGTTCCAGAACTTGGTGAAGGTGGAGGTCATGCTCTGCGCGGTTTCTTCCCCCTACTAGGATATCGTCGACGAAATTTCGGGCAGCCTTCCCCTCCAAAACGGACTTCACGCGTTCATGGAACAGCCCTGGTGATGAACTCCACCCCTGAGGAAGGCGGAGGTACCAATAGCGTCCTACATCCGTTTCGAAGCCAAAGAGTGGGCGAAGGGAAGGACACACTTCCAATTGGAAGAAACCGTCAGAGAGGTCGAGGACAGAGAACGTCGTCCATTCCGCTGGGATGGAGTCCACCACCGAACGCACATTCAGAGATGACGAACCCCAGGGAGGAGAATAGCCATTGAGCGTCCTGAAGTCGACAGTTTTGCGGAGTTTCCCTGACGGCTTCCTCAAGAATAGAACTGGGGAGAAATGAGCGCGCTGTCCAGGTAAGAGGTGCTCGACCACTCCTTTTCGCTCCAGGTTTCCCATGAACTCAGCGATTTCATGTTTCTCGATGCCGGTAGGATGGTATCGTCTTCCTGTCGACGACAACGGTATTCTGTGCATAGGTATCCTCCAATCTATTTCCCTGTGGCATATGCGAAGTCGTTTACTCCATTTGTTTTTCGGAATGTGTTGTAGGTCGTCAGTGAAGACGTCAGGGAACCTTGATGTCCAGTGCTGGAGTAGGGAGGCATCCTCAGGGGAGTTCGTTTCATTTGTTTGCTCTGCTTTATCCTCGTTCCTCCCAGTTTCCAACTTTTCCTTTGTCTGTCCACAGGTGTCCTTATCCATTCGCAAGGGGAGCTGAGCAGCTTCTGGAGTTGGAGGTGGAACTGCAGGCACATTCAGGTTTGTCTTCGCACTCCCTTCGTGTCCTCCCAGAAATGTTGCATTTGCCTGTTGATGTTGCCCAACTGGATCTGCAGAAAAGTCTTCTTGTGTGTCCCTTCCAGAACTGACCCGAGAGCTTCCAGAAAGGATCCCCAGAGAAAGCTGTAAAGTGCCATCTGTGTGAGGAGTGGTTGGAGCTGAAGAAGGAGAGGGAATTCCCTGGAAGGTGAATTCCGATAATCCAGAATTTGTCTTCAAAACTCCAGGAGCTGCAGAAGGTACCTCTGCTGCTTCCTTTCCAGAATTGAATCGAGTGTTTTCAGAAGAGGTCCCCAGAGAAGGCTGTAAACTGCCATCCATGTGGGGAGTCGTTGGAGCTGAAGGAGGAGAGGGAACTCCCTGGAAGGTGAATTCCGATAGTCCAAAATTTCCTTGCAACTCTCCAACAGACCTGGGCGCCGACCCGTTGGACCGGACCGGACCGGACCGGCAGTCACTTTCTGGACCGGAAATGACCTTTATTAGACAGGTGTCTGACCGGTCTAGACAGGTCCAACACCTGTCTAATAAAGGTCATTTCCGGTCCAGTAAAGGTATACCTTTACTAGACCGGATTGAGCCTGTCCAGACCGGCTGGCCTCATTTCCGCTCGTGAATTCGTTCCTGTCCTGACCGGTAGGACCTGTCTGGACAGGTGATTTCCTGTCTAATAAAGGCATAGAAGCCGCTAATCGGTAACCTGGACAGGTTCGACCGGTCGGACAGGTCTGGACCGGAACCACCTCCTGTCTAAGCCTGTCCTAGCCTTTACTAGACAGGAACTCAGCCTGTCTAGACAGGCAAGTCTGTTTAGACCGGCTGAACACCGGTCAAGACCGCACAGACTCACTCATCTGGACAGGCACCAGCCTGTCCAGACCGGTGTTTCACCTGTCCAATAAAGGTTAAATCCGGTCCACAAAGAACCGTTTTCCTGTCCAGAACAGGTCAAATCCGGTCAAGTAAAGGTGGAATCCGGTCAAGTAAAGGATCCACCTGCAGTTGCAAGCGAAGTCATAAACAATAATCTTACAACATAAATACCCAACCCAAAACAAATATTATCACCCCACCTGCACAAATGTGTTTGCAACTGGCTGCCTAATCCCCACACACAACATGAACACCTTCCTTTCCCCTTTCCCCTAATTTTTTCGTAACCCCCCCTTCTTGTTTTTTTCTAATCCACCCTCTCCCCTTGTTTTTTTTTAAATCCACCCTACCCCCCTGTTTTTTTTCTAATCCACCCTACCCCCTTGTTGTTTTTTTTAATCCCCCCTCTCCCCTTCCCTTGTTTTTTTTTTTATCCCCCCTTTCCCCTTCCCTTGTTTTTTTTTTTAATCCCCCCTCTCCCCTTCCCTTGTTTTTTTTTTTAATCCCCCCTCTCCCCTTCCCTTGTTTTTTTTTGATCCCCTCCCCCCTTCCCCCCTTCCCCCTCCTATTTGTTCATACTAAGAAAAGACATATACCTAACATTTTGGGGCGTAAGGGATGCCCTTCTGGCTCTAACTAAAGCTCCTACCCTTGAGAAAGACCTCTCGCTGTGCGCACTAGACGCTTGCACCGCCAAAAAGTCAGGGGCGATGCTTTTCAGCAGAGGGTAGGACGACCCATCCGTTGCCCAAAAGGACAAAGGACAGGCCGTCCTTCTCCCTTCCCAAATCTGATCGAACCTATCTAATTCTGCTCTGCACATGCTCCTAAGACTACCTAACCTATTTCCGCTTCTGCCCCCCAACCCCCTCCTACCCCTTGCCCCGCTCCCACTCCCACTCCCACTGCCCCCCCCCTGTTCTGTTTCATCACCCCCTGGTGGAGCCGTCAGCAACAATCCCCCAGCTGGGGCATCAGTCTCCGTCCGCACCTCTGCTTGTTCGTCTTCAAATTGCAGGAAATCTGCACGTGGGTCACTCTGTCGAGGTTGGGCTGGGGGTGCCGCCTGCTCACGCTCCTGAACTGCCTCGGCCTTCTGGGCCATTAAGGCCACAATTTCATCTCGAACCTGGCAGAATAACAACATCCATCATGGGAATGCTTGATAACATCCCTGCTGGGGATGACCGCTCTGATCTGATTTATATGGATAAGGGAGTTAAGGATCTTTTCTGTTTTCGGATGCTGATTTCGGTTACATGGATCACCCCCTTCCTTCTTTGTGATTTCATGGTTTTCAATCGGTTGGATGATGTATGAAACATAAAAAAAAGACTATTTCAGTTGTAAAGAAAAACCGAGTGAAGCGCCAGAAAATGGAGGGAGATATGAATAAAAACAAACAGGCACGCAAAACAAGAAACACGGAAAGCAACCAACACACAAAAGATTGCTCACCTCGCTCCACAATGCCTCTGGGGTGGACCAGTCCCTCGTGACGTTCTGCCACCTGTCATCCCGCCCCCACTTGAAGGCCTCCTGCAAGGACTTAAAGTCCGTCCGTGTTCCTACAACACCACAGAAGTGGATGTCAGTGGATGTCAGTGGATTCTAGTGGAGTTCAAAACAAACAACCAAAGACAATGAACAGAAACTTACTTGTGTCCAAGTACCCCAGCACCAGCCCTGCAAACACCCAGTTGGGGTCGTCCATCCTCGTGTAGACGCATTGGGCCACCACCCTCATCATGTCCTTCTCCAACTGGGGTGCATCTCGTGCCTTGCTGCCTTCTCGCAGGTGTGCCGCCAGCCGCATCATGGTTCGGAACGCCATGCCTCCTGTTGTGTGCTTTGCTGCCTCGAGCATGTCAGAGACCACCTTGGCGGGCGCAAACACCTTTTCGCACACCCTTAATGCATCCCTAAATCACACAACACAACAACAAACACAGTTGATGAATAATAAACAACATGTTAATTCAATTTTGTTTTCTACCCTCCACAGGTACGCTTGTATTGGTTAAAGAAAATAGTTTACTTGGGATTTACATCAAAACGAGTTCATGTGAAGGCCTACCAGTCCGCCCTTTCCAGCGCTCCTTCCGGCAGTTGGGTGTGGTGGGCATCCAGCCATGCACGCACCGGTTTTTCCAGCTTCAGCAGCCTACACACAAGGCACAACAATGTTAAACACAAACACAAAGGAAAAAAAAAACAACAACAAAAGAAATGACCAACAACATGACATACCTCTCCACCATCGCGTAGGTGCTATTCCACCTCGTGGCCTGGGGCACTTTGAGCTTCAGGATGGCTTTGGGGGGGTTTGTATTTCCCTCCACAAGCTCCACCTCCACCTCGTCTTCCGAATCTGTGGGCACCTCCTGGCCTCGACCCTCCAGGTCCTCCCTTTGCAGGGTGTCGAGCTGGAACCTGGCTGTGGTAGATCTACACAAAAAACAAAGAAACAAACGTCATATCTGACCTTTAACAGACAGGCAATAGACCTGTCTGGACAGGTCCTTCTCCTGTCCAGACCGGTTCATCACCTGTCAAGGACAGGAAGTTTTTCCTGTCTGGACAGGTGATAAACCGGTCCAGACAGGTCTGTCCTGTCCAGACAGGCAAAACTTCCTGTCCAGACAGGCAAAACGTCCTGTCCTTGACAGGTGATGAACCGGTCTGGACAGGAATCAACCTGTTCTAGACAGACATTAACCTTTTCTGGACAGGACAAAGACCTGTCCAGACAGGTCCTCCACAATGCACACTAACAACTTAGAAAAAAAAAATATATTCCCTTATAGTATTGTTCACTTCCATAACTTTTTTCATTTCATGTCCTTACCTTGAAAAATACTCCACCAGCCTCGTAGCTTTTTTCAGGCTGTCCTGAATTCCAATGGGAGCGGTGGTGAGGGCAGACGTCATGCTATTGTGGAGCATGTGGCAGCAGCATCGCATCCAGTCCCAGTTGAGACTGTTTCGGCTGCAATTTGTTACACACATACTCTTAAGTGTTTTTATTTTTCCTTTTATTTTTCCTTGGGGAGGTGGACATGTTTCCAGGCATCACATTGCATGCTATTTCAACTTGTGGTTGTTTCTTACATTTAATTTCAAACAAGCACCGTATTTTTCTTTTGGTTGGTTCACTTACTTGTCAAATGCGGCTGCTATATTAGCTCCCGCATCGGTGGTGATGGTGGGCCTGTACCCCTCCAACTGGATGCTCGGGAGAACCTGGTCTTCCACCAGCTGCTGGATTGCAGCGGAGGTGGCCCTTTCCACATCCAGGTGGAACACCCCGAGCATCCAGTCCTTCATCTGCCAGGGGTTGGTGGAGACATCCACGGCGTGGGCGGTGACAGTCAAGTACTTGTCACCCGCCCTGCAAAAACACAACACCAAAACACAACAAATCAAATCAAAACACATGACAACAAATCAAAACACAACACAGCAAATCGAATCAAACACATGACAACAAATCAAAACACATCACAACAAATCAAAACACAACAGCATGGTTAACAATTCAGATTACCAATTATCAAAGACACAATGCTCACCGTGATGTCCACAGATCCCCGGTGAAGGCCGGTTGCTGCTGCAAATCTCGGTGGCCTTTGATTTCTTGGGCTACCCGGGCCAGGCGTTCGTGGAACAGCCCCTCCATCTTCCGCCCCACCGACCGTCTGGAAATCCGGGCTGCCCGGCCGTTCAGGGCGCGGGCAAAACCCAGAAATCCTTCTGACTCCCCCAATGAGAGGGGAAGCCCTTCCTCCGCCACCCACCTGAAGCACACATGCACATGAACATTCAAAACCAAAAACAAACACAAAAACAAAAACGAAGACAAAGACAAAGACAAAAACAAACAAACAAACAAACAAACAAACAAACAAACAAACAAACAAACAAACAAACAAACAAACAAACAAACACACTTACTCCGCCAGCTTCTTGCATGCTACCTTCCATGCATGCTCCGTCGGTTTCCAGGCCCTCCCCACCGTGTGGACCACCACCCCCGACGTGCTGTCGGTGTTGCCCCGTGGCCTGCAACACACATAATACCTGTTTCAGTTTCTGTTGGACACCATGCATCAGATTCACATGCACATTCAACAGTGTTTTGGGTTTCTTTTTCAGCACATTCAACAGTGTTTTGGGTCCCTTTTTCAGCACATTCAACAGTGTTTTGGGTCCCTTTTTCAGCACATTCAACAGTGTTTTGGGTTTCTTTTTCAGCACATTCAACAGTGTTTTGGGTTTCTTTTTCAGCACATTCAACAGTGTTTTGGGTCCCTTTTTCTTACCATCCCGCTTCCTCCCTCTTCCGCATATCTTCCTCCGTCCTCAGTTGGTGGCCCTTGGCGTGGTTCTTCGCAGTCGTGAGGGAACTGCGGTGGTAACTCACGGGGAGGTCACACAGCCTGCAAACAAGCTTCTGTGTGACCTCCCCACCCTCCGTAAAATCACTGATTTTATGGAGGGTGCCATCGGGCTTGAGGAAGAGGCGCTTGACCCAGGCGTTTGCCGAGGGTCTCCTCTTCCTGCTTTCCCCCTGGACACAAGAAAACAGAGAATAGTTAGCATCAAGAAGACATTACATGTGAACAGTTACTTGCCTGTCCGGACAGGTATATGACCTGTCCAGACAGGCAGACAACCTGTCTAGAACAGGTTGATACCTGTCTAGAACAGGTAGATACCTGTCTGGACAGGCAACACATCCTGTCTAGAACCGGTTATTTACCCGGTCTGGACAGGACATACCTGCCTGGACAGGCGCTTTACCTGCCTAGGAAAGGCTGTTGCCTGTCTGGACAGGCATCAACTCCTGTCCAGAACCGGTTGTTTTTCCGGTCTGGACAGGTCAGACCAAGACCAGGGCAAAGATTTTTGGGAAAGGAAAGCAATTTTCAGTTTTTAAATCATCCACTTCCATGCAGTGGTTGGATCATGTTTGCAACCCATCCCGACCTTTAACTTATCATTTCCATGTTTTCCTTTTATCTCACCTGTGATGTCTGTGATGGTTCTGAACCTGAAGGGCCCTTTCCTGCAGAACCTTGACGCGGCTTCGCCACGGGTGGTGGCAGTGTCCCCAGCCTGAATGGGGGCGGGCTGTCATCAAGGAAATCCAGTTCCCCTTCGTAAAACCCTTCTAATGGCTGCAGTCGTCCTGTTGCCCGGGGCGCCTTCATCCTCTGCATGGCCTCGTCCTCCTCCCCCTCCCTCTCATCAGCGACATCCCTCAACCTCTTTCGAAGGTTCCCTGATGAACCTCCAAATATGTCCACCTGGTAACAAAATAAATATTATAAATTGCAGATGTGAAGTTGCAAGGATAAAAAACAAAAAAACATAAATTCCAGAGGTGCAATTGCAAGGATAAAAAACAAATACTATAAATTCCAGATGTGAAATTGAAAGGATAAAAAACAAAAACCATAAATTCCAGAGGTCCAATTGCAAGGAAAAAAAAAAAAAACCATAAATTCCAGATGTGAAATTGAAAGGATAAAAAACAAAAACCATAGATTCCAGAGGTGCAATTGCAAGGAAAAAAAACAAAAACCATAAATTCCAGATGTGAAATTGAAAGGATACAAAACATATCTTCAAATTGATTTTCTGGAAATTTCATTATTTCATTACATTTTTTTTTTCACCAACAAAAAATTGCAACACCCTTACATCCATGTCCGCCATGTCCACCGTGTCCACCGTGGGTGCTTCCATGGGCGGTGGAGGCGGCGGCAAACTCGCTGCTTCCGCCGCCGGTGCCTTTTCTCCTCCCGCTTTTGACGCTGGTCCCTTTTTTCCTTCCGCTTTCGACGCCGGTCCCTTTTTTCCCTTTCCCTTCGCGGTGTCCACTTTTCCCCCCTCCGTCCCACCTCCCTTTTTCCCACCGGCCGTCTTCTTGTTGCGGAGCGTCATTTTTGGCGACATCTTTCGTTGGCTTTCCTGGTGCGTACGTGCGTGCGTGCGTGCTTGTTTGCTCTTGCTGTAGGCGGAATGATGCTAGGTTTTCCGCGCATGCAGGGTTCTCTTTTATACTGCAGTGACGTTCACACTTTCACACATCGCGCGAGGTTGTTCCTGTTTCGACAGGCGCTTGACCTGTCCAAGACAGGTAAACTTCTGTCTGAAACCGCCGATTTGCACTGTCTGGACCGGTGTTTAACCGGTCTTCGACAGGTTGTGGGCCGGTCTTTGAAAGGTTGTGGGCCTGTCCAAGACCGGTTGTTGTCCTGTCTAAGTCCGGTGAATTTGGCGGTTTGCCTGTCCAAAGCCGGAAATGCCTGTCGAAACCCGTTCCAAATTTTCGACAGGCATTTCGGACCGGTGGACCGGACAGGGACAGGCCAGGACCGGTCAAAGCCTGTCCGGTCTTGCAAGGACCGGCGTTTTTTCGCTGGACCGGACAGGACCGGACAGGTTGGCCGGTCCTTAGACAGGTTGGACCGGACCGGACCGGTTTTTCGCTGCCGGTCCGGTCGGGCCCAGGTCTGCTCTCCAACTGATTTTTCTGAAACAGTTCTTACTGTGTCCTGATGTGACTCCATCTCGTATGCCAGCACATGAACCAGTGGCTGATGTGTAGTAATATCATCTTTTGACCTTGTTGCTCCATGTGTATCCTTTGATGTGTCAGCTGTGCATTCCAAGATTGCAGGAAGAGTTGGTGTAGCTGCCCAACATCCTGTATCCAAGCATGACCCAAGCAATCGTGCATAAGAGGAGGAGCCAAGGTCTGAAGGAGGATTCACCTCAGAGGGAGCTGATGAGCTGTGGGTAAGTGGTGGTGCTGAAACTGTCCCATAAGCCAATGCACTTTTACAACCACCTTCCCCTTCAAAACATTCCTTTTCCAAATCTGAAATAGGGACATCCCACTCGTTTTGTTTTGTATCCAGAGGAGTGGGATGTTCCAACTGATGCTCGACCATGCACAAACTCTCTTCACTGATCCATGACAATCTCGCATTCTTCTTCAGAAGGACTGCTGCTAAGCAGAGTTTGCCTGTGAGCATGCGACTCTCATTGCTCATATTGTGTAATTTGACTCTGACTGCTCCATTTCCTCCCAATGTGATTGTGTGAAACACGTTTATGATTTGCCCTATAGGTAGCACCCCGCAGATGCCCTCTCCCGTGATACGGAAAGGAGGAATGACCGTCTTGGACATCCGAGGGCCCAGGACAACCGAGCCGCCCAAAGGTATGTACATGCGCCCTTGAGAAATGCGAAGTCGTTTGGCTTGACTTCGTTTGTTTGCTGCCGTGTACACCGTGACCAGTGGCTGGGATCGAAAAAGATTGGTGGTGTCGCTTGCAGGTTCCTCGCCTTCTGACTTCGCAACTCCTTTCGCCATGGTCTCCTGTTCCGACTTCGTGATCTCCTTGGACTTGACTTCTGCTGCCGTGATCTCCTGTTCTGATGCCAGCTCCTCGAGTGGAGCATCGAGTTTGTTTTCGGTCATAGGGGTATCGACAGAAATAGAGGAAGAGGGGTTAGAATCGAGAGGGTTAGTCGAAACAATAGATCCCGTGGCCTCCTCTGCGTCCTGGCCAGACGTCTGTGTACTGTCTCCGTCTCCGTCTCCTTCTCCATCACACTCTCCATCACACAGCGTAACAGTCGATACCTCCCCTCCACTTCCAAAGTGTTCAGCTTGAGGAGGTTCCACAACCGGTGGGTAAAGGGCCGGAAAAGGCAGATCAGCTTCGGCGATGGGTGGTGCACTTGCCGCTGGGTGAGTGACCACGTGACAAGCCACCGTTTTCCCGTCCACACTTCGTAAGCACTCTTTTAAACAATCCACGCTCAATTGCCTATGGCTCAGGAAAGGCATACCCAGTATTATCTGACGGGCTGAAGCAGCCACGACGAAGGACTCTCTACTTTCCCAAGGTCCAACCGCTATCGCCATGGGTATTACGCCGACGACTTTTTCTTTCGCTCCATTGAACCCAGACAACTCGGAAAGTGTTGACGGCTGGATTCCAAGACCATTCCGCTTAGCGTATGCCAAAGGTAACACGTTCACAGTCGACCCTGAGTCGACGAGTACGTCGTGAAGCTTGGGATCCTCCCCAAGTCTTATTCTTACGCGGAGCTGCTTGTAGGTGATGGGTCCGCTGTTCCCACTGGCTGTGTTGAGGTTCGATTCCTCTTGGGAACTCATCTCTGCAGACGAAACCGGTGGTGTAGTCGTGTTGAGGAGGGTGCAAAGTCGACGCACCAGCTCCATGTCTTCCTGACTTAACCCACGTCGGTTTCCTCCTTTAGCTCGAAAGTCTTTCCCTCCATGCTTATGTTCCGCCGCCCACACGCTTGGTGAGCGTTTGTTTCGCCAGTCCGACAAGGTTCTCCACAACACTTTTGCCACTTTCAGGGAGTAAGACGCCAACATACTTGTTGTAAGTCCCAATCCGAGTAAACCCAAGTCTGCCGATCTGTGCTTTAGACGAGCTGTCAACAACCGTATCTTTTCCACCGTCTGTAGAAATTCAAGTGAGAACAACGGAGGTTCCTCTTTTCGTGCTTTTCGTCTCCGACGTTCCCAAACCAAGCTCTGGGCCGCTTCTAATATAAGCGAGACCTTTTCCTTGTCTTCTTTTGTCTCGTGACCCAGGCTCTCATACTCCTCAACCAGTTTCTGAATGGCCGTGACTTTTTCAGAAACAGCGGGTGTTTTCCACACGAGTGGATACGCCGAGGCTTGGCATAAGGCGGATATCAGGAGTAGTGATAACACAAGCTCCGAAACCATGTTAATATCGCCAGCCTTAGCCTTGTTTGAACAAGTGTTTTTTTCTTACAGAAAATTGTTTTCGGACACAATCCTACTTTCCAAACTTATACTTCAAGATCTCTCCTCTCATCAACTAATTTAGTTCACATCTACAGAAATTAAGGCTACTCTGAAATCCAATTCCCAACACAACGTAGATCACAAACACCAACCAGAAGACACATTCAAACAAAACCTTCCAATGTACACCCTCGACATATTATTTCACAAGCCAGTGCACCCCACCCAAACTCAATTGCTCGAGCTATCTATCAAAACCTAAATAGTCCTAGGTTGGGCCTCTTGGTATCCAAATTCCACACCAAGTTGTGAACAAGATTCATATCCCTCCCCAATAACACTTGGCCTGCCTCACGTTTATTCAACATAATAAAAAACACACATGTGAGTCGACAGTAACAGAACCTAGCTGGTGCCCTCTGAAAAGAAAAACAAAAGAAACACTCTCCAGCTACTGTCCCTTGATAAACTTGAAAGAGAAAACAAAAATCCTATATCTATAGCTATAGCTACAGATATGCTTTAACGAATTTAACCATGCCACGAATATCGTGGAATCCAGCTTTCCATTTGCCGAATTTCTGGGGATTTCGGATCGACCCATCGCTGTTCACCGACCACCACCAAATTCCATCCTTGGGGTCGACAATATCACACTCGACGAAACGAAGCAACCTCAACAAGACATCCTCATATTCACTACCGTTTCTGAAAGCCTTATCCACTGCAACCCCAGACACCACCTCTGCCTGCGCCCACCACACCAGTTCTTCGGCGTCAAAAATCCCGCCTGATTCAGGGTCGATGGCCTTTTCGATCATTGTGCGCATGTAGCGGTCGTAGTTACCCCAATCGAGAGATCTGCCCAAAGCTGCCTCTGCTTCAATTCTCAGCCAGGCGGACTCCAAGGCATGCGCATACAGGTCCACCCGCCCCACGAATTCTCCGTCGAAGTTCATGTGGGACTCGATTTCATTCGGGTCAGCAGGGTAGAACACACGCACGTCTTTGTCGACGACTTGCGCTAAGATTCTCCTTACCTCCGGGTGGCCCGTTATGAGAAGGAGATCGGTAAGGGATTCCATGAAGTGCATGTTAAAGTTTTGGGTTTTCAGTCCTGGCTCCACGATCGGGATATCCACGTCTCCTGTGATCACCTTCCAATCGGCTGTGAAATGGTCGAACCAGCCGCCGAGGCCTGTGGTGGTATCCTGCGCTTTGTCGACCAGCGTTTGGAAGAGCTCCATGGCCAGTTCCTTCGCTTTTGGATTGCCTGAGGCCTTGAAATAGGTGGTGAACGCGTAGATGGCAAAGCTCTGGCCGTACATCATCTTTCGATCGTCTTGAACGTTCCCTTGCTTGTCGACGGACCAGTAGTAGCCGCCATTGATGGGATCGCGCATCTTCGTGGCTAGGAAGGCAAAAGCCTCCGCGGCGGCGGCCAGACTGTCGATGCCTTCTGCGTTGAATCCTTTCAGGTGCGTGAAGGAGAAGAGCCAAAGCAAACGACTTTGCGCCACGATATGCTTTCCATCTGCGTGGGAACGACACAATCTCGATCATGGATTCTTCCCTTCCTTATTCCCTCCCTTCCTGATTAAGGAACATGTTCGTTGTAAGGGTTTTTCAAAAGGTTCAGTTTTGCTCGTTTTTAACCTCCTGTTTCTGTGGAGAGATGCACCTTTCCAAATGGAGGTCATGGATAGAAACACAACACAGCGACTCGATTTGCCCTCATTGCGGTTTTTACCTTTATCGAGGTCGTAACCCCCATCTTCCTTGTCGAGCTTCGAATACCAAAATGGGATGGTTTGTGTTCTGAGCTGCTGGTCGAAGTATTCTGCGTACTCTTCTAGACTATTCCTGCCTGAGCAGCATTAACAAGCACAACTGCTCAGAAGTTGAAAATCCCCCCTATTCCAGATTGGAAGCGCTACGAAAATCCATCCCACCTGTGCATTCCTCGCTTTCTACTGCCGCCTGTCGGAGAAGCGAGCGGCTGGGCAGTGAATCGACAAGTCTGAGCGCCAGCAAATACGAGAGGCAAGCGAATACAATCTTTCCTGAGCGCTCCATGTTTGAATCTTGATGTTTCTAGCCGAAGCGCGACGATATTAAGAAGCCCTGGGGTACATTGGACACCCAGACCTCCGATGCAGGTCTGAAAGCACCAGGTGGGTACCCAGGCCCCTGTCGAATCGCATCCAGATTGGTCGCATCCAGTGACATGTAACGTGACGGGACAGCCATGCTGGGAAGTGGCAGGTTTCAAACCGAAGTTCGGCCAGCAATCGATCAAGGTTGTACCAACAAAACGAAAAGGTAATCCAACCCCCCTCCACAAGCTGCAGTTTAACAAATTTATGCTGGAACGTGAAACACCGATCGAAATGTGGTGTTGAAATTCGCATTCCAGACGGAATTTTGATTTCAAAACCGATTTGGTTGGCTTGCTTTTGTCACCAACAAACCTCCCAACCGGGGAGCAACAGTTTAGCATTCAAAACCAGCCCTTTTCCTGAGTACCACTCAACTAGTAGTTTGACAGGAGCATATTGCCAGATGGGGAGACTCCTTTCAGCCCAAAGCTCACATTCATTCCAAAGAATCGTAAATCCTCAAAGAAAAAGAGAACATAAAAAGAAACAAAATCCTTCAAAAACCCTATTTTTATGTTCTGTGTGATTTAATCCCTGGGGGCCCTTCCAGATGGAGTGAGGTTGGGAAGAGAAAAATCTACTGCAAATAGCCTCCCTTTTTCTTCTCTTTTTTTTCACCAAAGCATGGACTTCCCTGAACGTCAAAAAATCACTGTTTCAACTTTTCAAAGAAAACAAGAAAAAGGCATTCGAAAGGTTCAACACCTGTTTGCCAAAATGATCCCTTGTCTTTTCATTTTATTGATGTCCTGTGACTGACTTACTGGACTGTGATATTAAAAAAAAACCATAGAAGAAAACGTATTTGCACATTTTGAGAAGGGATTAATGAGGTTGTGGTCTCTTCTGTGTGTGGCTGAATGCATGCAAATGATTATGTGACTTTTCAGGATGCATTCCATCTCACAACCCCACCACCTGGTCCACCTCAGAAGTTTTCACGAGTGTGTTCTAGCTCATCCCAAAAGTCGACAAAATTCACATTCAATTTTTTGCAAGGAAATACATAAACAAGGGAACAAAGGTCAGATGTTTTCGACAGATAGAAATTGTAACGATTCACTCCAAATAGAATTCTCTTAAATCCATTTCGCGTTCATATGTTCGATCCCCACCCAGTGCTATTTCAAATAATTCCAACTCAAAATCTGGCAAATGCCTTTTCCCCGCCTCCACATCAGGAGAAGAGGAAACGAACCACCAACAGGTACTCCAAATTCCTTTAATTGCACTCTAAATTTCTTATTAACTCTAATCCCAAAACATCATTCCAAATGAAGAAGATGCTGTGTCCTTACACCCGTTCCCCCCCCCTCTCCTTAACCCCAATGTCAATCCCCAACTCAATCATCATCCACCCCCACCGGCTTATAAACGCCTTTTACAAACGAAGCGCAACGACTTCACATAGATTCAATTCTTGTACTTTAGTTGGCGTAGTTCTGCTTTGAAAGGTTGAAAAAATCTTTGATCGATGAGAAAATATTCCGGGGGCCAGCGAACGCCACATCAAAATCCTCGAAATCGACTTCGACTGGGGAGGACATCGTATTAGTCATCATGACCTCCATTTCAGATCCCTTAGTCATCATTGACATCAAATTCTTCACAGGGATGGTGGGGCAATCCTAGAATGACACCGAACACACACACATACACATCTTACCTACGTTTTCTCCCAAGCATCGTAAAATTCCACATCAACAAACACGAAACAACGTTTCCACATTAGCCACTTTGATTTCTGGTTCTCCAATCCATCCCCCCCCAATCCATCAATTTGGATAAAAGCACCACAGCAGCCGATTCTCACCTGCGGAGTCTCTTTTATCAACTTCACAGGGTAGCCAAACTCTTCAAGCTGCTTCAAACGGGCATCCAGAAATTCCTTCCCTGGATTGGGGGTCCGCGAATATATCTGAACGAAACTGGTGTCAGCAGCCCCTTGCACGAGGGCATAGGAGTCGTAATCGGTGGCGATCACATCGTAAGGCTCAGCCGGAATGAACGGAATGGAAGGAAATTTCAAGACACATTTCGCAACAATCCCTTCCCGTCTTTCAAACTCGGTTTCGAATTCTGGGAGAAGTTTGAGCAGTGCCGGCTGGGCACAGCTCACTGACCTGTGGAAAATACCATCAATTCAGTTGATCAAGTCCGCCTTGCAGCACTAATTAAAAAAAAATGAAACATCTACTCATCGACCCCAGAAAATCCCTCAAGAAACAAGAAATCGGCAGCATCATACAAACACATCAACTTGATTGATAGATTTTAGCAATGGTATGGTTTTGAGGGAAGATCTGTGTCAGGCAGGGTTCCCAGCGAAAGACTCAGACAGTCCATCAATTGATTTGCAGTTACACATACCCTTGAATTCCACTTATTCTTCCCTTGGGCCCCCCATGCAAGCAAAACGTGTTCACTGAGATGCCGATTGCTCCATTTTCCAATTCTTTTGGCATGTAGATACCTTGGGTGCAATGACAATCTTCCTGGCCCTCCCCGGCAAACCCCTGTTTCAGGGATGCCACCTCATACCAGCGTCCGATGTAAGACATCGGGTCAAACAAATCGTCGGAGCTACCCAAGTTGCCCGCAGCATAGGCTCCACTGGCACCCTGCCAGTTACTCAATCGATTTAATCAACAGTTGGTGTAAACAGACAGCCCAGTCCGCTCATTTGTACAGTCGATGGGTTACCTGTGGCGCTGCCGGATTTGAAAAATATCAAACAATGGAAATGCAAGAGATTGATCGGAGTTTGGGAATTCATCTCAATTTATTTGGAAACTTAGAAGTGGTGCAGCTGTGACAGCTGATAAATCCCATTTAATCGAAAATGAAATTCGAAATTCAAGATTTTCGATTGTTTCAATTCAACATTGATGGCACCACTACCTAAAAACAAGGTTTGGAACTCACCGAAATAGCCACAGTGACAGCGGCCGATATGGCAATTGCATTTTTTTTCCATCCGGTGCACCAATCCTGAGCCTCTCTGCCCTCACAGTGGTCTGTTTTCTTGGCCCTTTCAAAAGGAAATTTCAAATTCAGGATTTTGAGGATTCGAGGATTCAGAAAATTGATTCTGGCTGAAATCCCAGGGAGCTCTGGAACAAAATTAAGAAATCGGCATCAACCAGTATTGTAGTTGGTGTTGTATTAGTCATATGAAATACTCATCATGATGGTCGACTGTGGAATGACTTCTTCTCTATACACCACGTCATCAAATCACTCTTTCTCTTTTTCTGGTTAGGTTTCCTGACTGGCCCTGTCAACGAAAATAAACAATTCTTCTTGCAAAAAACAAGGCGAAAAACGATTGGACCTGCATTCCAGTGATCGGGTTGGCTTTCTCGCCGTGAGTGCGATCGACGAGTTCCAGGAAGGTGGCTTCACTCCGAAACGTTGGCATGAAAGAGGGCACGTGATTGCAGCGGACATTGTGGTCCAAACCATCTGACACACGTTGGTGGGTTGGGGTTTGCTTATGAAATGCATTTCGTCAGACATGGGCGCTTCGTTACAGTTTGCCACGTCGTTCGAGCACTGCTCGGGTTTATAACAGTTTTATCGTCTAGACGCTTCCTGCTTCGCTGAGTGTTTGTTACAACACGTTTTTTTCGGGGAGAAAGAAGTCGGGCAAAAGTGAAAAGTGATGTCGGCTGACACCAAGCGTCAAGCGAAAGAGTTTTCTTTGGAAGAAGACGACGCCTTCGAAGAGTTTGAGGTCGAGGAGTGGAGCAAGGAATACGCCAAGGTTCGTAAATCAAGCACTTATGATGACTAGATCGTTGCTCTTGGGGACCTCTACTTTCCAAAAGGGCCAGGATAGGTTACTTTAAGAAACTGGCTTTTCGATGGGAATTGAAGAGGTCCTTTGGATGCATTTGTAGTTGAATTCATGGTGTATATAATGCACAACCTAAAATATTACAGAATGTGTGAGTTGGACCACTGCAATCCTTTTTAAAAAAATTCTTATGGTTGCCTTGTTGCATACAGATCGCTTTGAGAATCCAGCAATTTTTTCATTGTCTTTGCTGGTGTGCTCCTTTTTTTTTCACTGAGAATATGCAACCCCAGTTTTGTGGTGGGCAGTGTGCTAGATCCAATGTGGGGATGATTCTGGCATTTGCATTTAATCGCTGCGTTGAACTATGTCGAATTGAATGAAAGAAAGAAAGAAAAAAACAAAGAAAGAAAGTGTGGCGTTTTTTTGAGAACATGTTTTTCACAGAAAGAAAGGAGTGAAAAGAACAGCAAGGGCAATAAGTCAATAAGTCTGTTGTTTTTGGTAGGATGAGGGCGATGCTCCGCTCTGGGAGCCCGATTGGGATGATGAAGACAGGGAGGCAGATTTTGCCACCAAATTAAAGGAAGAATTGAAGAAAATGGGGAAGGCATGAAACCACATAGAAAGTCAACTTGCCAAGCAACGAAAAGGAGGCCTCGCAAAATGTTTGGTCGCCGTCAGTCATAGTTTTCACCGAACTGAGAAGTTGAACATCATCGGTGCGTGTGCTGGTGGTGGTGGGATTCGGTTCATTGGGTTATGTTGGGAACCTCCGTTTATTAACAGGCAGTGAAGTTTCGGGGGGAGAATGCATCACCTTCCCTGTCTGCGTTATTTGATTTGAAAGCATTCCATGTAATCAAACCAAATAAGTACAAAGTTTAGCCAGTGGAGCAGCTAAAAATGCTCTGTCGAGTTTCCAGACAAAATGTATTTGGGGCGGTCACCACCAAAATGCAATGGGGACCGTATCTTTTCCATCAGAATTCAGCGATTCCACTTCATGACTGGATGCAAGTAAAAAAATCAACCCTTTCTTGCAAAACCCTTTCTTTGTTTCGACTCCGAGACAAACAAGTGTTGGTGGTTTCAGTTGCTCCTTTGCTGTTGAAACTGAGGGGGCATGTGGCCTTCACCATAACATTTCCAGCTGCACAATTTTATGATAATCCACAAACACACACACACACTTTCCAAGCAGGCATCATATCCCCTTCCCCCCAAAACCACCATAAATCGCCCGTCACGAAATTTGCCCCATGGCATGTTGGTTACATGAGGTTCCAACATGGGAATGCAGTCCCATGATTTTAAAATTTGCACAAATCAACTGGAGGCAAGCCAACCCTTTCGGCCTCTTTCAACCCCCTTTTTCCCACTTCCCTGTCCATCAAATGCTGGTACAATTTCTTGAATACAACCCCCTTGTGAAAACCCCCCCAGACCCCCCAGGACAGTCAACAACAACGAGAAAAAAAACAAAGAATTCAACGGCTCTTCTCACACTGCAAACTACTTATCAATCCCCATTCTAAAAAAAATTTCCATGCCTAGCCCCCACATCTAACCTATTCCTTTCGACCCAACCCACCTACTAAATCAAACATGATGTGATCCAACTTTTCTTTCTTTTTTTGTTAAAAATCCTTTTCTGTTTTTTTGGTTTTTTTTGGTTTTTTTGGTGAGTTAGGTGGGCGGGATGGGGGGCATAGTTTCAGCCCCCTGCTTAGTAATCATCTTCTTCGTCGTATGAAAGCGCATAGAGCTTTGCATTCTGATCCACCAAAGGGCAGCCATGAACTTGCAGATGGCTCAAGTCTTTCAAACTGGTGAGCGATTTCACACCCATGTTCGTCAAATATAGACAAAATCTTAAATCCAATGAAGTGAGACTGGTCAACCGGCCGATGTGGTGCAGGCCCCCATCCAAGATGCCCTCGCACATCCCCAGGTCCAGCGTTTTCAAATTCCGCAGGTGATCTATGTGGTTGAAACCCCACCCATTCAAGCTGTTGGTGAATGCCAGGCTGAGATACTCCAGCTTCGACAATGGCGTCAACCAGCGCAGAGCATCATCAGAAACCCCACCACAGCCCCCCAAATTCAGGTGCCTGAGTTCAGTCAGCGTGCGCAAACTGGACATCGACGTCTCCGAAACAAAGTAACACTCTTCCATGTCCAGATGGGTCAACGTCGTCATTTGCTCCAGACTGAGCAAACTACAATCAGACAGCTCCCAGCATTTCCTCAAACTCAGCCTCTGCAACTTTTTCATGTTGGTCAAGTGCTCCAGCCCCCCGAATATGTGCACCCCTCCATCGCATGCCAGAGATGTCAGTTTCGTCAAGGATTCCAGAAACGACATCTTGGATGCATTCAAACAGGGCGTGTAGCTCAGGTCCAGCGACTTGAGGTTTCTCATGAAATTCCAGAAAATGCTGCCCGTCCCAGACACCCCCGAACACCCGTTCAAATCGAGCTTCTCCAGCTGAGGTCGTTCTTTCATGGCCAACAAGCCTCGATCCGTGATTCGAGGGCAATTCTTCAAGCTCATGGATTCCAACAGCGTGAGGGGTGCAAGATGATTCAGTCCCGAGTCCGTCAAATTAACCCCATCCTCGATTCTCAAATCCGTCAAACTCGCGAGGGGCGTCAGGCTCGACAGCCCCTTGTTGGTCAACCGCCGACATTCCAGCATGTGCAACGCCTTCAAGTTCGTCAAGCCCGCCAACGCCACCATCCCGTCGTCCGTCAACGATCGAGCGTTCTGGAACTCCAGCCGCGTCAATCGCACCAGCGTCGATATCCCGAAAACGAACTCCGACATCATCTCAAACCTATGGATCGTTACGATCGATTCCAAGCTGGGAAACCTCGCGTCGAAAGGCTTCCGTTGCTGGAAAATCGATCCATTCGTGATCTCTAGCTCCGTCAACGCCTCCCGAATTCCACCATGCCATGGTTTGCACACTCGTCGAATCGACCTCGCGTCGCTGGGTGCCAAGTGAGCGATCAACACATGGAAAAAGTCGTTGGGCAACGATTCCCAGCCAAGCTCCACCTCCTCCACAACGTTCATTACGGAAACCTGTCCAGTACCGCAACTACTCAGCGCGCGTTGGTGTTTTTCACCAAGAAAAAGGAAACCCAACGAACAGCACAAACCTCGACCGAAAAAAAAAAACAGAGCAACCAACCACAACGTCGCCTGCGAAACTTAACGTGGTGCATTCGTCGACTTACATCGACCTCAGTTTTCCAACAGCAACATAAACTTGCAAAAAAGATCCGTGAACGCTTGTGTTCGGACGACGGAAACTCTGGGCGTCAGTTACCTTTCGTTTTCCAGAGTTTAAAATAACCGACGAGGCGAAAAGGAAATCTCTCTTTCTTGTGTTTCTGCTACCGCACGCTTTTCGTTTTTTTCGTTTTTTTTTTTCTACCTGGTTTTGAGTTTGAGTGACTTGTTCGACTTGCACCCAACCTGCTGTTGAAAGGACCTGGAAAGTGGCTTCTCGTCGAGTATTAATGCATCGTACTAGGCCACACTCATGGCTCAGACGTGGAGTGTTTGTGGTGGTGGGAAAGTCGGCGCTGGATGCTTGCTTTCATTTCTTTTTTGCGCTCCGGCGAACTTTACCATGACTAAATGAAAGCGGGGTCGAAAAGGCGGGTCGGATACCCGATTATCTCGAAAGTTGGCGGGAGCCGTGGCTCTTTTTTGCCCTTCGAGTGATGCTGACCGAATTTTGTCCACTCCAAAGGAACAGTACGAATAACGTACTGGGGCGGCGCCAAATCGACAACGGGAGGGATATTTCACTATGTGCGGACCACAGGGGCCGGGGAAAGTAGTCAACCAGGATGGGGGGAAACTCACTTAAAACTTTCTGGCCGTTCAAGTAGAATCTGCGGAGGCTGGAGTATGTTTACACTTGTCCTGCCGCCGTTCATGTGCTGCGATTTATTGCACCAGGGAGGATGAAACGATTTTCAGGAAAACGTGAGTGTGGTGCATGACTGCTACACAAAAAGATTTGCAAGAGGCTTTTTATGATGAATCAAACAAACCAAACAAAAAGGATCAATTGCTACATATGGTTGGCTATTCCCAACCAAAAAGACAAAAAAAAATGCTGAAAGTCCAGAGCTAACTTAATGGAACAGTTCCAATAGCAGATTGTTGGACCGGGTAGAACACAAGTACTGAAAGACAGACATAAGAGCGTCACATCAACAAATCCACACAACGGACACTCATTTCTAATGAAAGTACTACCACACGATTTGACTCTGAGAGCGATGTCAAATGTGTTGAATCGACTGGTCAGTGCGGGTGAGAGGCCCCATGGCAGTAGGGGTTTTACGTTAGAAGTACGAGGTATGAGTCAGTGGAGGAAGTGTGAGAGTTGAGTGAGTCGGGAAGGAAAGTCTGTGAACGGGAGTTCGGGGTTGTCTTTTTGTTGTAAGACTTTTTTTGCGGAAGGCTCGTTCTTCCAGTAACAACATGGTTTCGGAGCGAACAGGGTGGATCCTGGCCTTTGGGGGCTTGGCTCTACTAGCCGGTATGTCGCTGCTGTTACAGCGACCACCGACGATATCAGATCAAAATGCGGCGCCGGCAACACCAGCCGGAAGGGCGCCAGCAACGTATCCCCCATCACCTCCTCCATTCTCTACGCCTCACACGCCCAGAACGTCTCCACACGAGCTCTGGCAGAGGCTGATGTGGTCGATCAGACATCGACACTCACATCGTGCCCTACCCTCCCCTTCACCGAACCCCGCTGCTGCGTGGGACACCCTGGAGCTTGTGCAGCTTGCAGACAGGATGCACAAGCTCTGGGGTGTCCTGCGGGGATCCAACGCCAACCTGGTCGGAGCTGGGATCGCCTCCTCGCTTCTGCTGGGGTACCTCCTGAAGTTCCTCGACAAGGGTTCTGCATGGTTACGGCGGCGTAGAACAGAGACGGCGATGAGAAGGGAAGTTTTGGAGCTCGGGAGCGCGGCGCCTGCGGCTTCGGTTTCGACGGAGGGATCAGCCACGTTGGACAGACTTCGGCGGCTGCAACAAACGGAGGGGGAGACGGAGTTGGAATTTTTGCAGCGTTATTTCTTGATGTTTTTAAACACTGGACAAGCGGCGGAGGTGGAAGAGGAGAAAAAAGCGGTCAGGTTACTCGTAGCCCGGTTACCGGGAAGAGTGTTGAGCCGCGTCGTGGTGGAAACAGAGTTCGAAAAACTGACCTTCAGCGGACTTCGGGAGCTGTTGGATCGAATGAAGAGGAGGACGGAGTACAGGGAAGCAGTGCTCGCGGAAGTGAAGAAGGATGAGGAGGGAAAGACAGGAGGGAAAGTGGAGGCTAAAGCAGAACCTAATGCGGGAACGAAAGTTCTGGTGGCGGACCGGCCACCTACTCGGACAGGCGAGACCCCTCTCTGCCAGTTTTGCGGACGGAAAGGGCACTGGGAAGCGCAGTGCCGGACGAAGAGGAGAGCGCAGGTGGCGAGCGTGGACGACGATGCTTTCGGCGAGCTGCTGGAGGCAATACAAAACGAGCAGTCGTCGTCGGCGTGCCATTCGGTCGCAGCAGGGACACCCGCTGGAGATACAGTGCGCAAGCAGCTTCGTGTGAGACTCAGGTTGGAAGGAGAACAGAGAGGAAGTAATCAACTCTTCGAAGCGTTGGTCGACAGTGGAAGTGGATGCTCCATCATGCCGTGGAAGGTTTGTCAAAGACACGGATGGGGAGTCGCTCCTCCGAAAGGAGTGTTAACGCTGACCGGGTTCAACGGAAGCAAGGAGAACGTGCGAGGGACGGTGACGCTCGACGTCAAAATAGGACCGTGGGAGGGAAAAGAAGTGTTTCTGGTTTCGGAAAACACATCCCAGATTATCCTGGGCGTCCCTCTACTCGCGCATCTTTCCCTTACTGTCGACTGCGCTCGCAACTGCCTCTGGGGCAAGAATGGAACATCCATCCCTTGTCACGCAGTCATGAAGGTAGGGGAGAAGTCGGGAGAGTCAGAACGGAGTGTTGTTCGAGTGCTGCAAGACCCTCACACGAAAAAGGGACGCAGGATTCGTTTAGTGGGGAAGGATGGGGAGTTTCGTTTACCCCTGGGCTCGTCGTTGGTTCTGGGACCCTACACGATTAAAACGGTTGTTCTCCCTTTTCGAATTACTGGGCCTGGCCTGTTTTCGTTAATGGCCATAGGACAACCCCAAAACCTCCTTCACTCTGTGACGACGAACTCCGACGGAAGAGTTCGACTCACGCTGTATAACGCCCAGCTGGAGGCAAGGATGCTTACTGCAAAACTGTGTTTGGTTAGCTTCAGGGTGGCTGAGGGAACGCCGGTGGTGATAGAGGAAGGAGGAGCAGAGGAGGGATGTGTCAAACAAGAGGAGGATGGTTTACTGCCCCATGGTTTGGATCTCAGAGAGAAGGAGGAAGTGGAACCTGAGGAGGAGGGGTGTTTTGGGATTGAAAAGAAGGGAGATGGAGGATGTCTAAAAGTTTCTTTCCCACCACAGGAAGTGGAATCTGAGGAGGGGGGATGTTCTGGAATAGAATCACAGGGAGATGGAGGATGTAAAAAGGTTTCTTTTCCACCAACGAATGACTGTGAGTCACAAACAGGCCAGCTTGCATCTGCAGAACAGCAGTTGAGCCCAGAGGGGGAAAGTAGAGTACTATCGACTGATGTCCAAAACAGGGATAGACCGACCATCAGTTCTGACTCTGGACAACAGCATCTCAGCTCAGGGGATGGGTGTGAGTTACAGAGTTTAACAACACATAACAGTGAGGCTGTAGCTACTGAGAATCCAACAAACTGTGCAACACTGAGGAAGAGCCAGAGCACAGCCTCTCTCACAGAACTGGATGTGCGTTCAGCTATGCACTATACACTCAGGGACAGGATTGAGGGGAAGGACTCTGAGAATGAGGGGAGAACACAGACATCAAACACAGACTTTGAATGTCAGCCCAATAGCTCTGATGCTACCGGCCGGTTCATCAGATCAGATAGGGAAAGAGGAGGAAAGAATTTTGACTTACAGACCAGCAGTTCAGGGGCTGTACACCACTTACCCAAGCCAGATACTCAGGGAGGAGTACAGCAGTCGAAATTCCACACACAGGCGGGGAATGTGGCTACTGAGAGTCCTGCAAACAGTGCTACACTGGGGACAAGCCAGGGTACATTCTCCACCCCCCAGCAGGATCAATGGAGGGACTTACAAAGGGGGGGAGAGGGACATACATGTGGGGAACATCAAGGCACCCAGAGTGCCCTCACACCTCACAGCCTGACTGCACACAGCACTCTGCTGCAAGATAGCAAAGCTGTAGCTCCTGAGAGTCCAACAGACAGGGAATCACTGGGACAGATCCAGAGTACAGTTCAAAGTTCACAAAGGGCAAAAGGGGACTGCTCACCCAGGGGGGGGATAGTAGGGGCAGTGGAAAAACAAAATGTAGGGGCAGTGGAGAAACAAAATGAGGGACAGACTGTAACTACTGAGAGTCCCACTAACAGTGACATACTGGGGAAAAACCAGAGTTCAGTCTCTCTCCTTCAAGAGGAAAAATTACTCTGCTCACCCAGGGGGGGGGTAGGGGAGACAGTGGAACAGGAGCACCTTGATCTCTGGAAGTACTGGGAAGCCCTCAGGGGAAAACCGCCAGGCAGAAGCTTCAGCGAACACACAACATCCCCTTACTCTCAACTGTCGACGATTTGGGAGGAGGTGGCTGACGACCTTCTTGACAACACCACAGCAGTAGGGACAGGGGAAAAACTTTGGACCGGACACACGGCTATGGTTCAAACCACTCAGGAACAACCTGCCTGCACGCCGGAAACGCAGTCAGAGACGGAGGATACAGGCTCAGTGGAATACTGGCGACGCGAATTTCCGAACGTGATTCGTGACGACCTTAGCAGAGACGCAAAGGCGACTGCTACTCCTCTTCGGGTTTGCCACAGGGAGGTGAAATGGCGCGTTCCCTTCCACAGGATTCCGCTGCACAACACGGGGATACGGTACTACGCCACTGACGTCGCGCCTAAGGAGATTCGGAAACTTCTTACCTCGTTGCAGGGACAGGGCGTCATCCGTCCTCTGGGCGTCGGCGAGCGGGCTCTGTTCTCCCCCGTACTTTTCCTAAGGAAGCCGAATGGAAAGGTCCGTAAGACGGTGGATTTTCGTCTGCTGAACTCGTACTCCGACGCCTGGAAGACGTCCCTGCTCCATGTCCGGGATGTGCTGAAGTCGATCCCACCGGAGTGGGACTACTTCACCGTCCTGGATCTGGAGCAGGGCTTCTTCCAGGTGGACGTTTGCGATTCGCTCCAGCCCCTCTTCGCGTTTGAAACCGGAGAGGGGGACTACACTTACCTCCGCCTTCCACAGGGATGGAATTGTTCGCCAGGGTTGTTCCACTCCCGCATCCGGAGCTCTATCCACGGATACCCCGGTCGTAACTTCGTCGACGACCTCATAATCGGCGGAGAAGGCGTCTGTAACCCCAAACCACGTCGCCTCGACCAATTTTGTCACCTCCAGGGCTAGAGTGATATCAGGGGAGGGAATGCTGCTTGAGGCAGTCCCAGACGGATTACGTAGGGCTAGCAGTCATCCCGGGACAGTTCTGCCATAGCAGTTCCGCCACAGTTTAGAAGTAGCAGTTCAGCTACAGAAATGACTAGGTTGGACAGTCCTAGGGATTGGTACTGAGGGAGTGGACTTAGGGTGGTTAGGAAGATCAGTTAGGCTTGATGGGTTAGGTTGTCTTAATCAGTAGGTGGGATCCTAGGCGATCAATGGGACAAGGGTGAGTCAGGCTGCAGCCTATTTAAATGGCTGATCTTAGGGTATTGTACTTCTTGGTGCGGATCTTCTTGTTTTGGTTTGAGTTCGGACTTTGGGTTGTTGTAAGAGAGCTTTGAGAAAGGGACCTGAGTGGAGAGTATTATTGTGAACCCGTGTGATCAAACCCAAGGGGCTGTCCCCACTTCTGCCGTTCCAGTTCTATAAAAACGCCACCACAACCGTTAAGTCCGGCTGCAGGGGTGACCCCAACGGTCAAGGCGACGCAATTTGTTGGTTTCGGAGCCCAGGCGCGCACACTTTTTAGCTGTGCTGCAGCAGACGTGCACTACGGCTCTGGCAGTCGTTATAAGTGGGCAGTCTGGACGAGCAAGACCTGAGAGTGAGAAAAGAAGCGGAGTAAGCTCTTGCAAGAGTGAAGAGAAGGACCCACAGGGGTGGATACGTTTCAAAAGGGTACAAGGTCGAGCTTGGGTCGCTCACAAGGGTGAAGAGAAGGCGAAAAAGCTTTGTGGGTTTCGGGATCTTGTGGGATCTTAACCTAAGGTTAGGTCAGAACTGCTGTTGGGTCGCTTTTGTCTTGTTTGGGCTGCAGCAAGGTCGAGAACAAATACAAGAAAGAGTGACGAACTGCATAAGGTGGAAAAAGAAGCAAGGGCAGTACTTATCCAAGGTTTGGAGGAGAACAGAGGGTAAAAGAGAAGGATCACGACCAGAAGGGAGACTTGCCACTCAGATCTGTGGCGGCGCTGAAGAAAAAGAAGATTTTGACGGAAAAAGTGAACGAGGAAGAAGAACCAAACGAGGAAGAAGGCCTTGGTGGTGCAGAAGGAGTGAACGTTGAGGTTTCTGAGGCACAAGGAAGAGTTGGTGCTTTTTCTGAGGCTGGTCTTGTTGACGACGAAGGGGTGTTGAAGGAAGACTTTCTTGGCGGCTGGGACAACGAGGAAGTGAACGAGGTTGACGAGAAAGAGGTTGTGATGGTCGAGAGTGTTCCTGAAGAACGTGAAGCAAGACAAGAAGACAGAGCTGCTGGAGACGAGGTTACGAGGGCAGAGGTAGACGACGAAATGGTTGTTGTCGTTAAAGAAGAAGAAGAGCAAGCAAGTGTTGACCCCATTGGAGGGGAGGTACAAGAAGGAAACCTCGTTGGCGTTACTGACCAAGGAGAAGCCGAGGTTGTCCAAGAGGAGGAAGAAGTGCTTGCGGAAGAAGTAAAAGAAGAAGACGAAGCAAGACGAGTGATCAAAGAAGAGGAGGAAGCCTTTGTTGAGCCAGAAGTTGTGGTTAAGGAAGAAGTCAGACAAGAAGAGGAAGAAGAGAGCAGTGTTGCTGCAAGGAACGGAGGAAATGGAGGCGCTACCGACAGGGCAGGCCCCGGAGGAACTGATTATCCTAATGCAGTCAGCCGGCCTGAAGGGAGTGTTGTGCGTATTGAGCCAGGTTTTCCTGTTGACCCATCGGAGCCCTCGAGTTCCAGTTCCGACGAAGACAAACCTGAAGGGGAAAGAGACAAGAGGGAGACATCCTCTAGTCCCGAGGAAGAGCCTGTGCCCCCAGTACATCCACCACTGAACCCATTTGCCTTTGCTGCCAGTCTCCCCCATATTCCTCCAATTGTGCCACCTGGTCCAGTTGTTCCACCCGTTCCACCAAGACCTCCTGTTCCACCACCAGTTTGTCCACCGACTCCAGGCAGTGGCGGCGCCATGATACATCCAGCAGAAGGACTTCCTAATCGGTTGACTAACAGTCATTTACCCGCATTTACGGGTGCAGAGGCAGAAGATGTGGCCACCTGGTTACGTTCCTATGGGATCCTCGCTGAAGGCTCTGGCTGGAACGTACCCCCAGCAGTGCAGCCACACGAAGACGAGAGGATAGAGAGACTGGTCCGCTATACAACCAGGGAGGCTCGGTCATGGGTTGACAATTGGATATCCAGACATCCAGCCCTTGTGGAAGGAGTGCCAAACCCATTGAGGACGTGGCAGAAGTTGCAAACGGACATGCTGGCCTGGTTTGGAGTTGCCCCAGCAACACCAGTAGCCCATACCTTGGAGCAAAGCCGGAAGGGTGATGAAACAGTGGACGAGTATACATCTGTGCCATCCCAAGGGCAACAGCAAGTGGAAGCGAACAGAGTACCAGGCAATCCAGCCGTGGCAGATGGGTCCTTACTTCGATCGAACAAGGATGGAGCTCAGGGGGAGTTGACACCCATACTTCATGCACCCACGGAGGATACTTTGGAAGGAGTCAGTGCCAGAGCCGGACAAGTTGAGAAGAGACAAGTGGACCCCAGTTCCACCCAGAAGGAAGTGACGGTCCCAGCAACCGAACTAATGGGAGAACTGCAGGAGCATGCAGCATTGGAGCCTGTTTTGGC
Organism: Bryopsis sp. KO-2023; assembly: GCA_030272585.1. Taxonomy (NCBI): domain Eukaryota; kingdom Viridiplantae; phylum Chlorophyta; class Ulvophyceae; order Bryopsidales; family Bryopsidaceae; genus Bryopsis; species Bryopsis sp. KO-2023. The sequence continues at coordinate 1,210,989 of BSYQ01000007.1, read as the reverse complement.
AGAAGTGGGCGTTATGGATCGGAGAGTAAATGGGCAAATTGACAGCCTAAGGAAGGAAATGCGTGATCACAAAATTGTGACGGATTCAAGACTTCGAGGAGTGGAGCAGCAAGTGAGAATATCTGGGCGGCAGTATAGCGAACTCAGGAGGATGATCTCTGCCTTGACAGAAAGGGTAGCAGATATGCGACAATCGGAAGAACCCGAGCTGGCAGGGGTGAGCCATGGCATTACTGGAGACGCCGGAGTGGATCAAATACCTACCAATGGGGAAAGAGGCCGGGGAAACCACAGAGGAAGTGAATGGAGGAGAAGGAGTGGACGGATAAACATGAGCGAAGTCACGTGTTGGCATTGCTTAGACCTTGGACATTACATGTTAGTCTTTTAGCGCTCACGAGGTAGTTTGGGATAGAGCCGAGGGTGGCTGACGCATGCGGGTTCGCGAGTAAGACAGATTAGACCCAGAGTTTGGGGCATGCGTCAGCGTACTACACTTAGGGGTACTTAAGAGGCCCACTCGTTGTTTTGACATTCACTTTATTTTGTAAGAACTCGGGATTCGTGGGATTGGTGTGTTCCCGCTTGTGTGTGTGTTTGTGTGTGTGTGTGTTAAGTGTTTGCCTGACGCAATCACTTCCCAACCCAAGTGCTCTGGTAGCGTTCACAACCGCGCTAGCTAGAGAGTTGTCTAAACCAACAAACCCCACAAGTATACTTGCGTTAGCCAGCAAGTTATCACGAATCCAATCAACACAGCCGACCACTATTGCGTCACCCACAAGCTTCACTATCAATTGGTTTCGGAGCTAGGCAAGAACTTTAAGTTCTTGAGATCGAAACTTGTGAACGTGGCGCAACAAACGTTTTTGTTTGTTTGTTTGGTAGAGAGAAACTCCAACCGTGGTTGTTGAGTACTCCCAAATAGTGGCTGAGAGACCATGGCTGACCGTGAACACGCATTGGCAGTGCGCGAGCCTCAAGTTGAAGAGCCAGGGATTGAACCTGAGTTCGATGAGGAATTGCCTGACGCACCCAATGTTGTGTATCAACAAATAAACGTCCAGAACATCCACAATGTCCAGCAAGCAGCTGTCGACATAGACATGGGAGCTGATGCGGAAGCCTTAAGAGAGGATGTGGATGCGGTCCATGACCGTGTGGACGATTTAGCCCACGGGCTAAGGGGTCACCTGCAGCAAGTTGACCAGACACTGGGGCAGAGGCTAGCCCATGCTGAGGCCTCTGTGTCGAACCAACTGGCTGGCGCATCAGAGGTGATCGGGCAGGCGCTGGAAACACAGCACCAGCATGCGCAACAGGTTGAGGCCACACAGCATGCGGTGGTGTCGCAACAGCAGAAGCTGGATTCAGTAGCGGCTCAACATAGTCGATACGAGCAGAGGCTATTACGCCAAGATATCGACCATAGAAAAGAAAGAGCCGAGATCAAAGCTTCTGTGGACGCAATAACGAGGAGAATGGATGCCGCAGACATTCTAGCGGACTCTCGTTTTGCTGACCTAAAAGAAGCAACTGAAGCATCAGCACTTCAGTTAAAACAACTCTCCGAGTTATCCCTTGTTCAAGGGCGGAGAATTGAAGGCTTATTAGGAACTGTTGCGGATTCCAACGAAAAAGTCGAACGGACTCTAGAATTGTTTCGGGAGTCCTTGCATAAACAAGGTGCTGAGGTGAAGCGTTTGCAGAGCTCAAGAGTAGCAATTCAAAAAGATTTGATTGCCTTGGAGAAAAAGGCATCCAAGACCTGGGATCCGCAGCAAGATGCAGCTGATGTGGTTGCCTTAAGATTATCTGGCCTGGAACGAAGCATGGAGGATGTGAGTGGCGGAAGTCAGAGTGCCCAAAGTGGAAGTGATGCTCGTGCAGTATCACCAGAGCGAGAAGAATCAACTTCTCCTGAGCCTGAGGACTCAGCCTTTGGGATGCCGCTGCCGAAGAAATCAGTAAAGCAGTTGGCTGCATCATGGCCGCCACTAGATCAGAGCTTCGCGGTAGGAATGGTTGGGGCAGGAACCTCAACAATACCGGCTCCTCCAGCAGTACAGGTCGAGGAGGGTGAAATTGTTGCTGCAGAAGCACCACCATGCACTGCAGTGGATAGCGCACCAGACGCTGATTTCACATTCCCTCAGTTGATACCTCCAAGTACAAGAGCTCAGCCTGGAGTACGCATCTCAGAACCCGACTCTGCCGATGGATCACGTAGACCCACACGAACTAACCCAAGAGTTCTCTCCTCAGCAGAAGTGTTATATCAAATTGACCTTGAGCGTGCTAAGGCACAGGTCAGAGAAGAGAAAGGAAAAGAACCCATGCAGATCCCCACACGTACTGGAAGATTGGGACTTGGGTTAAGTGCTTTGGGAGCAAGGGTAGAAAATAATCCCTTTGCTGCACTTGGTTCATATGAGTCTACTGGTGGACCCAGTCGAGTTCCTCGCATGCGAGGTAACTTTGGAGACCCTGGTGATGACGACCCAGATGATGATGGCGGTGATGATTACCGCGACAGACGAAACCGCCCACCTTCCCGCATTCCAGGTGCGCCTGATGGCGGAGGAGGTGGTGGCGGCGGTGGAGATGGTGGAGGCGGTGGACCTCCCGGTGGACCTCCTGGTGGAGGTGGAGGTGGAGGTGGCGCTGGACCGGCAGGGCCAGGACCTCCTAGGCAAGGACAGTGGTTGCCTAGCACCGTCAAGTTGCAAATGCCTCGCGCATTTAACGGAAGTGGAGAACCAAAAGCCCGTAAATGGCAAGTGCTCATGACGCGGTACTTGAGAACCTGCGGAGTGCATGAAGCACAGTGGCAATCGATTATGGCCACTAACCTTTATGGGGCTGCCTCGGATTGGTTAACGATGCAAGAGTTGAAAATTCACCGAGGTGAAAGACCACCCTTCCGTGACTGGATGGACTTCATGGATGGCTTAGCTACAGCTTTCGAATTCTCTAGTGATCGAGATGAAGCGTGGCGTGACCTCCATAAACTCAAGCAGACTGGAACCGTGAAACAGTTCGTTAAAGAGTTTCAGCGGTTAGTCTTGAGGATTCCAGACCTCGAAGAGGATCACCAGTATTTGCTCTTCGTGGATGGACTGAAAAGTGAAGTTCAGAAGTTAGTCGCAGCAACGGTACCTCGAGATGTAGAGGCCGCCATCATATCCGCCGAACGATTGGAAGCCCTTGGAGTTGGAACACAAGGCCAAGGAGGGCAAACCAATCAGAAAAAGAAAGGAGTCTGGCGTGGTGGAAGAAAGAAGAAAGGCCAGAATCAGGGTCAGCAGCAGCAGAACCCTACACCACCAGCTCAAGCACCACCACAAGCTGCCGCAGGAGTGCAACAGCAGCAGCAACAGCAACAAGGACGAGGAGGAGGACGTGGTGGTGGTGGACGTGGACGCGGTGGTGGTAACCGTGGAAGAGGACAAGCCAATCAGGGAAGACAGAACCCCCAGGGGGGAGGGGGATATAATTGTTATCTTTGTGGAAAGAAGGGTCATCCTGTGAGGCAATGTCCTAGATTGGAGGAGGTGAAAAACCTCCCCGATGTAAAAAAAATGTTAAACTGACCGCCAGGCAGGAAACTGCTTCGTCTGAGCCTGGCCGACGCAAACGTCGTAAGCGAAATAGAGTTCGTAGGCGGCGTAGGAAGCATAGATCAAAAGTAGGTGCCTCGAAAAAGGTTAAAAGTACTCACAGCGGAAAACCTGAGGAGCGGACTAGTACACCGCGTGAAGAGAGAACAGAGACACTCTCCACATCTACCCAATCGGCACATGACAACTGCGATTGGAAAAATGAACAGAAGGAAAGCACACCGGATGAGATGGACGCGCCTCATGCGTCATCTGCATCTCTTCCCTCTGTTAGTGAATCTGTGGGCTCATTGGAGTCACAGAGTAGTCTACAGGAGTCCCTGCCTGCAGACGTAGACGATAGTGGGTCAGAAACAACCCAGCGGTCTACCACAGAGCGAGTTAATGTGTCAGAAGTTCGATCAACTTCATCAACCAAGGGTGACACATGCCCTCTGTTAAAAATTCAAGAAGTGCCTGTGAGAGGGTACGAAGTAAAAGCACGGATCAAGACCACGGACCTTTATGCATTCATTGATTGTGGAAGTACCGCAAACTATATCAATGATAAGGTAGCGCGTGATCTCGGGTTGTCGATTACACCAAGCTCCAAGAGAGCAATGTTGGCAAACGGAGATATTAAAGAACTGGCTGGTAGCTGTAACAACCTCCGAGTAAAGATAGGAGGGCTGAAGTGCAAAATGAAAGCGGATCTGTTCCCAGACCTTGGTTATGACCTAATCTTGGGCATGCCTTGGTTGCAGAAAGAAAACCCCCGCATAGACTTTCAGCAGAATGAGATTTCAGTTTGCAAAAACAGCCAAGTGTTCCATCTCCCGTTGCGACATCCAACCCAAGAGAGTATTGAACCTGAACGAAAAGTACAGTCGATACTGCAAGAGGTGCCAGTGACTGAGTGTTCAGCTAAGAGAATGATGCGTCATCTCAAAACAGAGACAGCATTCATGGTTGTAGTGCAAGAGTCTGAAGAGAAAGCTTTAGGCCAACATGAATTGCCTGACGCAATAGAGCGAACACAGCCATTCAACACTGAGGATGAGATTGGCAAACTTATTCGTTCAGACACCCCTGCCGAAATTAAAAAGGTGGTAGAAACACACCGTGGTGTGTTCCCTCGTGATTTACCCCCAGGGATCCCTCCGAAGAGAAAAGGTCATGAGTTTAAGATAGACCTGGAGGATCCAACACCTATCCATCGTCCAATATACAAGCTTTCACCAGCAGAGCTGGATGAAGTGAAAGCACAAGTGGACTACCTTCTGGAACAGAAGAAAATCAAACCATCCGAGTCCCCTTGGGGCGCGCCAATCCTATTTGTACCGAAAAAGGATGGAGGCTTAAGGATGTGTGTGGATTACAGGTGGATCAATAAGGTGACGGTGAAAAACCGGTATCCTTTACCCCTGCCAGAAGAATTGATGGATAGAGTGTTCAAAGCCAAAGTGTTCTCGAAGTTAGATCTGCGATCAGGCTATTGGCAATTTCCAGTAAGGCCATCTGATACAGATAAAACAGCGTTCCGCACGAGATACGGTCACTTTGAGTTTTTGGTAGCGCCTTTTGGGCTAACCAATTGCCCAGCGCAATTCCAAACTCTAGTGCAAGACCTACTCGCAGAGTTTTTAGATGATTTTGTTGTTGTCTTTATCGATGACATACTCATCTTCTCTGAAAACATGGAACAGCATGCCGAACACTTAGAGAAAGTCCTGTCGCGACTAGCAGAATATCAGCTTTTTGCTAAGGCAAGTAAAAGTGAGCTGGCTGTCGCAACAGTAGACTATCTTGGCTACCGCATTAGCGGAAGTGGGTTAAAACCACAGGAACAAAAAGTGAAGGCAGTGAAGGAGTGGAAGGAACTACAGAGTGTTAGTGATGTACGTAGTTTCCTTGGAATGGTTTCATACTACAGAAAATTCATTCCCCAGTTTGCACATGTTGCTGGACCACTCCATGACTTAGTGAAAAAAGACCATCCCTGGAGATGGGGACAGGTTGAGCGTGGCGCATTCAATGAACTGAAAAAGCGTTTAAGTCAAGCTCCCGTCCTTATTTTTCCAGATGCGTCACTGCCTTACACTGTGATCACTGATGCGTCGAATGAGGCCATCGGTGCCGTGTTAACACAGGATCACGGAGAGGGGCTGCAGCCAATAGCTTACCTCTCACGTAGATTCAAGCCTGCCGAGCTTAACTATGCACCATACGACAAAGAGTTGTGTGCAATATGTTATGCGATGGTGCAGTGGAGACATTATCTAGAAGGTTGTGCAGGTGGAGTAACAGTGTTCACTGACCACCAACCTCTGACGCATATTCTGTCGCAGAGGAACCTTTCTAGAACCCAAGCAAGATGGCTTGAGGCGGGGTACCTGACTTCGATCAACCCCAAGATCTCCTATATTAAAGGCAAGGCTAATGTGTTAGCAGATGCTCTCTCCCGCAGTGTTCCTAAGCCCGTGGAAACTGCGATGAACATTTCCACTTGGCAAGTGCATCAAGCAAGCCAAGACGAGTGGAAACAAGCCCTCCAAGCTGATAACTCCTTGGTGAAGATATTGCGGAAGCTTGAGAGTGGCGAGGAAGTTGAGGGATATTTCCTCAGAGAGGGAATACTCTGGACGGTCCCAAAGAGAGGGTTAGTCGAGAAAGTGGTGGTTCCTAAAGGCCAGCGCAATAAGATCATGAAGGAGTGCCATGAGACACCTTCAGCAGGCCATACAGGACCAGCGCGAACAGGAGAAATCCTAGCGCGGCGATATTGGTGGAAGGGGTGGATGAATGAGTTGAAGGCATTTGTGCGCGAATGCCCTGTGTGCCAACAAATAAAGGCTGACACACAGAAGCCTATGGGCTTACTTCAACCCCTGCCAATACCTGAGCGGAAGTGGGAGCAGATTACCACTGACTTGGTGACAGATCTACCAGCATCCAATGGGTTTAGTGCTGTAGCTGTCTTTGTCGATAGACTTACCAAGTTTGTGCATTTCGCCCCATGTACTAAAGAGATTACCGCTGCAGGATACGCCCAACTTTTTATCGAACATGTTTACCGCAACCATGGCCTACCTAAAGTGATTGTGTCTGATAGAGACCCTCGCTTTACCAGCAAGTTCTGGCAGACGCTTTTTAAAGCTCTGGGTACAGAGATTCGTATGAGTACAGCTTACCACCCTCAGACGGATGGGCAGAGTGAGGTTACCATACGTACTCTGGAAAATTTTCTAAGGCCATATGCTGAGAGGTATCCCCATAAGTGGGTTGAGTATTTACCTACAGCAGAGTTTGCAGCAAACAATGCAGTGAATGCGAGTACAGGGTTCGCACCTGCATACTTGATGTATGGGTACCATCCAGAAACACCAAACATTGGTGGGACGGCAACGCAATTTCAAGTGGAGGCAGTTAAGACTATGGTAGCACGGATGGCACAGGACTTAGATACCGCAAAAGCATATTACTCTAGAGCACAACACAGAATGTGTGTGAGTGCAAACAAGAAGAGGAAAGATATTGCTTTTGAGAAAGGGGATAAAGTCCTGATAAAAAGCCGTTTTATTCCGTTGGCTGCTTTGAACAAAGTGAGTCCCAAACTGCGCCGTCGATTTGTGGGTCCCTTTGAAATTGTGGAGAAAATATCAAAGGTGGCTTACAGAGTTCAACTTCCGGAAACATGGCTCATTCACCCAGTGTTTCATGTTTCTAAGTTCAAGCGTTATCACGCCTCGAGTGATAACAGCAGGCAGATACAACCTCCAGAAGGAGAGTTGATTGGTAGCGAAGTAGAGTATGAGGTCGAAAATATCCTAAGGGCTAGAGGTAAACGCAATCGTGAATACCTAGTGCTGTGGAAAGGATACGATCTACTTGACGCTACTTGGGAACCTGAAGCTAATCTGGTTAACGCACCAGATATACTTCGCGCATTTAAAGAGAAAGAAAGAAAAGAGTTGCAGAAAGGAAGAGAATAGGGAAGCAGAGTGTTTGATGGCTAAGGTGGAACTCCTTATAGCAAGGGGGCGCGAAAAAGGATACCTTAGAAAAACTCTGTCGACTTCCAAACCAACTCTTTAACTTTAATGCGTTAGGTGCCTAAGTTATTTGGCTGGCGCAGTAAGTGTAGCTTCAGTAGTACTTTAGAAACCGGGCAAACGATGTCACATTCGAGATAGTGTGGTTGTTCCGAGAAAACCCCTATCAAGTGACGTGTTGAGGTGGTCTTGACGAGACTCCAACCGAGCAAAACGTTGGTGTCTCACCCCAATAACCCAACGAGGAAAGTGTACGAGTCACCCAGCCTTATAAGCGCAGCCCTCGAATCATTTTGCCCTAGTGTTTGTGTGAACGGAGCGAGCTCCTGAGTGAAAAAGAGTCTAAAGACGCACAAACCGTTGTTTATATCTTTCTTTCCGACAAACATAATGGCTGCCGATACAACCGCCGCAATTATTGCGAGGTTGGAAGCGGAGGTAGCTCAAAAAGAAGAGGAGCTGCAGCACTTTACATCGACCGCAGAGGAAGTGCTGCAGAATAATGAGGCCTTAACCCGGCAGCTCTCAGAGTTGAGTGACCGGACGAAAGCAGCTGAGGCTGCGAAGGAGGCAGCGGAGAAAGCCAAGGAAAAGGCGGAGGCGGAAAAGAAAGAAGCGGAGGACAAGACCAAGGTCTTGGAAGAAAAATTGGAAGCCATGAAGCTGAAAAAGCAAAGGTTCCAATCTCACATGATGGCTAACCATCGTGAGAATGACCTCCGTAAACAAGCTCTCGGGGGAATGGTGGATCGATTTACCGCGGTAGAGGAAACGCTGCAGCGAGCTGTAGCAACCGCGTGGAGTGCAGCAGCCAACAACCTTAAGAAGGAATTGGCAGAACAAGAGCTGCAGATCGATTTGCTGGGAGAGTCCCTCAGAGACGGCTCTGAAAAACTTCAAGTGCAGAGCGAAACAACGGACAAGATGCTGCGTTTGAACCCGGCGGTACCAGCACCACGGGTACGCGAAGAACTGGATCGCCAAGTCCAAGTTCTGTTGTCAAACGCAACACTTGATCTGGAACCGTCCAAGGACGATGATGCGGGAGGCTCAAGCAAGGGCAAGGGGAAAGGGAAAAACAAACGCCCAAGCTCGCCGTGTAGGGATGAAGATCCACACGGAAAGAGAAGGCGAGAGGACGGTGACGATGAAGGTGGTGAGCCACCGAGGGATCGTATGCCTGGAGATGCAGCAAGAGCCAACTTGTTACTCAAGTTAAAGGCTGCCGCATTAAAGACTCCAGCACCCTCACAACCAGCACCAACAGTTCAGACTCCCGGAGATGAGGCTACCGCAATAGCACCGGGGGAGGACTTATTCGACATGAGAGAGGAGGAGCTTTTGGACTTGGATTTTAACGAAGAAATTGACTTCGGCAGTCCACCTCCTAGGCTCGAAGGTCCTAGTTCTGAACTGGAGGACGGGGAAATAGGGAATGATGAAGGGCCAAGCCAGGTGACAGAGGTCCAGCGTGCGGTCCATCCACCGTTGGAGTTAGCTCCAACAGAAGCAGCACTTCGGGCTTTCCGAGAAAAGGTTAAGCTCAGAAGACTAAGGGCGGCTGCTCAGGACAAAGTGGATGCTGCACCCAGCGAAGTGAACCTGTCACGGGAGGATATCGAGGAGGCTTGCAACCCCATCACTGCGTCAGAGAAATGGCCGAAGGTCCAATACACTAACCCCAGGGACCGAGCCTTGCAAAATTACCGCGGCAACCGGCACTTTCACGAGTTGCCCATGTGCATTTGGTGCGGGAGAAGCCCAATGCAAGCAAGTGCTCAGCGGCTGACGCAGAAGAAGTATTCCGTCCTTCCTTGTGGGTATCACCTCGTGTGTGATGCTCATTGGTTGGCATACTCGATGCTGGGGCGCATCGTCACGGCGGTCCAAAAAGTCGCGGAAGTGGACAACAAGTCCATCGCCACCGTCTCCCCATTCTCTCTACCTGCCCATATGTTGAAGCTGACACGCTCGACGTTCGAAGAAATCCCTTCGTTCCCGGCTGAGCACGAGAAGTTGCCACACTGCAACATGTGTGTGAAGCGGCAGCTCAAGGTGTCCGGCATCACAAGGGATCTGCCATTCCTTAAGTCCAAGAGGGTGGCTGCCGCATTTGATCCCTGTGTCCGGTATCGTGCAGTGCAGCAAGCGCAAGCGCCGGAACAGCGTTAAGGAGGAGGGAAAAGGAGTTATCGTCGACCAAGTGTGTGCGTGCAGCAGCTGTCAGAGACGTCAGAGCAAGAGACAGGTCCAAGACAGTTGGGTGTGGGTATGGGAGTGGGTGAGTTTTGTGTTTGTGTTTTTGTGTTTTTGTTTTTCTTTGTGTTTTGGTGTGCGTGGGCGCCCACTTTTTGCGGGGGGGGCGTATGTTAGTCTTTTAGCGCTCACGAGGTAGTTTGGGATAGAGCCGAGGGTGGCTGACGCATGCGGGTTCGCGAGTAAGACAGATTAGACCCAGAGTTTGGGGCATGCGTCAGCGTACTACACTTAGGGGTACTTAAGAGGCCCACTCGTTGTTTTGACATTCACTTTATTTTGTAAGAACTCGGGATTCGTGGGATTGGTGTGTTCCCGCTTGTGTGTGTGTTTGTGTGTGTGTGTGTTAAGTGTTTGCCTGACGCAATCACTTCCCAACCCAAGTGCTCTGGTAGCGTTCACAACCGCGCTAGCTAGAGAGTTGTCTAAACCAACAAACCCCACAAGTATACTTGCGTTAGCCAGCAAGTTATCACGAATCCAATCAACACAGCCGACCACTATTGCGTCACCCACAAGCTTCACTATCATTACAGAAGAAATTGTCCCAACCGAATGCAGAGTTTCCAAGCAGAACTGGAAGATCAGTTGATTATGGATTTCGAGCAGACCGACCCAGTGACAGCAGCCATGAAGGAACCAGAGGAAGTCATGGCATCAATCTTGTACTCTGCTATGGATGTCGACAATGGAGCAATGGACAGTGCCCAAGGAAGCAATGGAGGGACTCCTGTGGATACGAGCCCAATACCCTCAGAACCGCAAGCAACTACTGCAGAAGATGTTGTAATGGAGGAACTGAAAGAGCAGCCAAACCTTGAATCAAAGAAAGAGCCAGAAGAGATTCCAAAGCGATTGCCGAAGCCAGAAGATGTGCCACAAGGATCCAAGCCAGTTGTGATGCCGCCATTGATGCATAGACCGATGCAAGTACCATCGCCCAGAAATACCATGGCAAAGAAGAAGAAGATGGTCAAGAAATCAACAGTGAAGCCACAGGAGAAGCGCATGTTTACTACAGCGGAAGCCAAGAAGCTTGTGGAAGGACTGACTGCAGAAGTATCGGTAGCAAACCTTTGTCAGCACCACCCGGAGTTGATCGACGCATGGTTGAAGGCATTACGGGTGCCTATGGCGAAAGTCCCAGCAGTTACCACCATGGCAGAAGTGGACAAGACAAGCTCATATGCAGTTACTACAGCCACAGCCAAAGTGATGGAAACCAAAGTGCCAGGAGCGATCATTGACACCGGAGCGAGTGCCTGTGTGATATCCAAAAAACTCCTAACACAAACGGGATTAACACATCTAATGGAGGCACCAAGAGGGCGTTACCGGGACTGCAATGGACAGACTCGGCAGGCAGTAGGGTACATCCCCGCTCTACCTATTGCCCTTGGACAATGCAAACAAATGGTATCGTGCCATGTAGTGGAGAACAAGCATTTGTCCCTAATCATTGGGACTCCATGGTTGGCTAAAACCGGCACCGAGATTGACTACGGGCTCAAAAGGCTCACTCCATACGTGGCGGGACAGCGCATGGGTGGCGTGCCGATCGAGTTCATCCACTCTGTAACGCCTGCAACTGCTGCAGTCGTTTCTATCTACCAGACCCTCCGCCACATCGAAGAACCCAGTCCTGCACCAGCCCAACCACCCTCTTCTACCGGGGAACTTTTGCAGCCGAACTCAAGGACGACTCATGATGGTCTGAACCAGCCCAACGCCGCCAGTCGACATCCACCGACCCTCCGGCTTACATACTACCAAGCAAGGGTGCTGCAAGAGTGCTACACCATGCGTCGGGAGAACGGGATGAGTGAGGCAGCAGCCTCACACCTCCACCAGCAAGAGATGGAGTTACTGGATGCAAGAAGAGGGCACCATTTGAAAATACAAAAAGAGAACGAAGGGAGTTTGGAGGAAACACTGCAAAGGGAAGGAAAACAGGGGAGAAGGAATGGTGTAACAGAGGAATACATGCGGAGGCGGGAGGCACTGAAACAACAAGAAAAGGAGGAGCTCAAAAAGCTTTTGGATTACTTCCGGGAGAGTGCACAAGCATGGAGACCGAAAGGAGTGCCTGCAGCAGGAGTGCCAGCAGCAACGGCCGCAACCGGAGGGAAAGGAGGGAGTGAGGTGATAAGCTATACCACTTCGGATTTTTGAGTGGGCCGGCCACCGACGTCCTCCTTCGGCGACACCTGAAGGGGTGGCGGGAGTGGGTCGGTCCAGAAAAACGAAATAAAAGGAAAAGGAAAAGGAGGAGACGTGGCAAACGTGGGGGACGGAAAGAGCAATGGCGTCGATCAGGGAGGCGGATCAAGGAGCAAGAATGGAGAATGCAACGCCAAACACAAGAGGTAGAAAGGGCCAGAAGTCTGTGGCCAGACTCATGGGCCATGCAGTGTTTGAACCATAGTAAAACAGTGGAAGCAGAAATTCTGGTGAGACAAGAGATAAAAGGAGAAGAAGAAAAGAAAAGAAGGGAAAATTCAAGGGAAGGGGAAGCAGCTGAAAAAGAATTGGGAAGAGAAAAGAAAGAAAAAGGAAGAAGAAAAGAAAAGTTTGGGTTGAAAGAAATGGGACAGACAGCAGTTCAGCTGCAGGAAAACCAGATTTGGGCAGGGGTGGTTCCCCTTGGGACTTCTGATGTAGAAAATAAAACGTTTGCCACAGAAAAGGAAAGAAAAGAGGAAAAGGTGTCACTTAGAGAAAAATTGGAAGAACTGAAAATTAGTCCCCATCTAACCCCCCACCAAAGAAAGGAACTGCTGGATCTTCTGCAGCAGTACCCCGATGCCTGTGCTTGGTCCTCGGATCAGGTCGGGCAAACCAACATCCTATACCACGAGATCCCCACCGGAGATCATTCCCCCATCAGGCAGAATCCCTACCGGTTCAGCTTTGCGGAGAACCAGGTGGTGAAATCGGAGGTGGCGAGGATGCTCCTGGACGGAGTGGTGCGGAAGTCGAAGTCCCCATGGGCCTCACCGATCGTCCTAGTCCCAAAGCCAGATGGATCGGTGCGGTTCTGCGTCGATTACCGCAAGCTCAACAAGGTGACCACCCGGGATAGCTTCCCCCTCCCAAGGATTGAGGATGCAATCAATCAGTTCTCGGAGGCGAAGTATTTCACGGCACTCGATCTGCGATCGGGGTATTGGCAGGTCAGAATGAGCACCGCCTCCGCGGAGAAAACGGCCTTCATCACCCAGGAGGGGCTGTATGAATTTGTGGTGATGCCCTTCGGGCTCAGTAACGCCCCAGCGACCTTCCAAAGGATGATGAACGAGGTACTGGGACCCATGCTGTGGAAGGGGGTGATCGTGTACCTGGATGACATTATCATCTATGCGGAGACCTGGGAAAAGCATCAGGAGATCCTGGCAGAAGTGCTGCAGCGGTTGAAGGAGGCCAACCTGAGGATCAGCCCGAGGAAATCGGACTTCGGGTTTGAGGAGCTGCTGTACTTGGGCCACATCGTGGGGAAAGGGGAAATCAAAATGAACCCGAAGAAGGTAGCCACAGTGGAGATGCAGGAGCCACCGGTGGATGTGTCTACTTTGCGGTCCTTCCTGGGCCTTACTTCTTACTACAGGAGATTTGTGCGCGACTATGCAAGGATCGCAGCACCTCTGACGGAGTTGTTGAAGAAGGATGTGCCATTTGAATGGAGGGAACGCCACCAACAAGCATTTGAGAGGCTGAAGAAAAGCATTACCGATCAACCAGTCCTGGCTCCACCACAGCCACACCTACCATACATTCTGCAAACAGACTGGAGCAGCCAGGCTGTGGGGGCAGTACTCTGTCAAAAGGATGAGCAAGGGAGAGAGCATGTGGTGGCTTATGCCAGCAAAAGACTCAATCCAGCTGAGAGGAATTATTCTGCAGTGGAAGGGGAGTGCCTAGCAGTGGTGTGGGCTTGCACCTTATTTCGGCCATACATCTACGGAACGGAATTTGTGCTGCAGACTGATCAAAGAGCGTTACAATGGTTGATGACAGGCACAAAATTGACAGGCAAGTTGATGAGGTGGGCACTCAGACTACAAGAGTTTGATTTCACTATTGAGTTCCGCGCTGGGAAGAGTAACGCAAATGCGGATGCACTGACAAGGCTTCCAGTTCCGCTGGACCATCCAATAGTCAGTGGTTCCACAGCGCTTCGTCCATGATTTACTATGGAACCCCAGATCAGAGCTGACAAGGTGCAACCATTGTTGTCCCAATGGAAGTACTCAACAGTGGTAGGGGACACTTGAATTTTGTGAGGTTTTTGCATATTTCTTGCCTACCATTGTTGTTGCAAAAGATCAAGGGGGAAAAAGTGGATCAATGGATGGATAAGGATCAAATGAAATATTTGGAAAGAAAGGATTTGCCTGCTGGGAGACAAGCTGAGGCAAAAGTGCACAGAAGAAGTCGACGATATTGAAGGGTAGCAGGAGATGCTCACCCACTCAAGTACTTGAGCAGAGAAAGAGAATGGCGACAGGTGCCAAATGAGGAACAACGATAGTCTGTGGTTCGAGATATCCACAGACAGAATGCGCACATCGGCGGGAGAGGATTGAGCCAGAGGAGTGCAGCAGCTGCACTGCAGCAAGAGTTATATATCAAAAGAGGAAGAGCAAGTGTGGCAGACGTGCCATAACTGCAGAGAGAGTCAGAAAGCGCCTAAGGAACTATATCCATTACGGCAGCATGGGAGAGAGAAAGCGCCTAAGGGACTTCATCCATTACGGCAGCATATACCGTTGAGAGCTTGGGAGAGATTGGGAGTGGACCTCATCACCTTGCTTACAGCGGAGAGAGGAGAAAGAAATGAAGTGGCAGAACTTCTACAGAAGCCAGGCGTTCAACTAAGGAAAGGACGACCATGCCATTCGGAGACCGATTGACTAGTGGTACGGATGGATCGCGAAATACAATATGGTATTTTCTGGTTTTGTTTTGTTTTGTATTGTTGTTATGTTTGGTATTGCTGTATTTCTGCAGCAGCAGTGGGTGGGTTTTTATTTTGTTTTTGGTTCTATTTTGTTCTTGGGTACTATTTCTGCAGGAGTAGTATTCAGTCAGTCGATAAATAAAAGGATTCTTCTTTTGATACTTTTTGAGCTCAATAGAGAACTGGGGAAGAAAAGGGGGGTAAACAAGGGACAAACAGGGACAAACTGGTCACTTTGACCTATAGGGGTGAAAGAACAGCTGTTAGCTATGAGGAAAAAAAAAGGGGGGGGAACTGATTGAAGTGCAGCACCACTGGTTTACATTCGAGTGCTCTTTGAACAGTCCTGCTGGGTTTAAAGAACAGCTGATGGCTGTGATTAAAAAGAAAAAAAGGGGGGACCTGTTTGAGGAACAACATTGTTAGTTTACATTTTGATGTCCTTGAACAATTTTGCTGTGGAAATTAAAAATAAAATGGATCTGCAGTAACAATGGGCACTTGTTTTGTGTTTCTGAGCACTACGTCTACAGACATAGTAGCCAGTCAGGCAGTTAAGAGAAAGATTTTCTTGTTGATACTTTTTGGAAAAGTTCTAGGAACAACTAGCTAACAACTAAAGACCAGGGACAGAAGAAGTTCAGTGGGGGAGGTTGAGTTTAACTTTTGGGGACAAAAGTCAAGGGAGGAGGGGAGTGGTTACAGCTGTAACCCCAAACCACGTCGCCTCGACCAATTTTGTCACCTCCAGGGCTAGAGTGATATCAGGGGAGGGAATGCTGCTTGAGGCAGTCCCAGACGGATTACGTAGGGCTAGCAGTCATCCCGGGACAGTTCTGCCATAGCAGTTCCGCCACAGTTTAGAAGTAGCAGTTCAGCTACAGAAATGACTAGGTTGGACAGTCCTAGGGATTGGTACTGAGGGAGTGGACTTAGGGTGGTTAGGAAGATCAGTTAGGCTTGATGGGTTAGGTTGTCTTAATCAGTAGGTGGGATCCTAGGCGATCAATGGGACAAGGGTGAGTCAGGCTGCAGCCTATTTAAATGGCTGATCTTAGGGTATTGTACTTCTTGGTGCGGATCTTCTTGTTTTGGTTTGAGTTCGGACTTTGGGTTGTTGTAAGAGAGCTTTGAGAAAGGGACCTGAGTGGAGAGTATTATTGTGAACCCGTGTGATCAAACCCAAGGGGCTGTCCCCACTTCTGCCGTTCCAGTTCTATAAAAACGCCACCACAACCGTTAAGTCCGGCTGCAGGGGTGACCCCAACGGTCAAGGCGACGCAATTTGTGGGTTACAGGCGTCGAAGGCCATGACAGGAACCTGCGACGTGTTCTGACCAGGCTCGACGAAATGGGATTACGGATAAACAGGGCAAAGGCGGTCGTCAGACAAAAGGAGGTTACCTACTTGGGGTACACGGTCACGAAGGGGAGCTACGGCCTTCGACGCTACGTCGACGACCAAGTGCGTCAGTTGCCAGAAATGCGCGACGTCAGGTGTAACCCCAAACCACGTCGCCTCGACCAATTTTGTCACCTCCAGGGCTAGAGTGATATCAGGGGAGGGAATGCTGCTTGAGGCAGTCCCGGACGGATTACGTAGGGCTAGCAGTCACCCCGGGACAGTTCTGCCATGGCAGTTCCGCCACAGTTTAGGGGTAGCAATTTGGCTACAGCTGTGACTAGGTTGGACAGTCCTAGGAAGTGGTGCTGTATGAATAGACTAGGGATACTTTTGAAGGATCAGATGGGTTTGATAGCTTGGGTTGTCTACTCGGGGATTAGGATCATGGACGATCAATGGGACAGGGATGAGTCAGTCTAGAGCCTATTTAAGTGGCTGATCTTAGGGTATTGGAGGGACTTCTGACTTTTGCTTCTTCTGTTGTATTCTTTGGGTTCGAGGTCTTTGTAAGATCTTTGGAAAGAGTGTGGTCTCGTGTTTACCCATTTCTTGTGAGAGGGTGCCCAAGTGCTTCGTTTAAAGGGGCTGTCCCCACTTCTTCCGTTCCATTTCTGCAAAGAACGACTCTGCAACCGTTACTCCCGCTGCAGGGGTGACCCCAGCGGTCAGGACGACGCAATTTGTTGGTTTCGGAGCCCAGGCGCGCACACTTTTCAGCTGTGCTGCAGCGGACGTGCACTACGGCTCTGGCAGTCGTTCTACGTGGGCAGTCTGGACGAGCAAGACCTGAGAGTAGAAAAAGAAGCGGAGTAAGCTCTTGCAAGAGTGAAGAGAAGGACCCACAGGGGTGGATACGTTTCAAAAGGGTACAAGGTCGAGCTTGGGTCGCTCACAAGGGTAAAGAGAAGGCGAAAAAGCTTTGTGGGTTTCGGGATCTTGTGGGATCTTAACCTAAGGTTAGGTCAGAACTGCTGTTGGGTCGCTTTTGTCTTGTTTGGGCTGCAGCAAGGTCGAGAACAAATACAAGAAAGAGTGACGAACTGCATAAGGTGGAAAAAGAAGCAAGGGCAGTACTTATCCGAGGTTTGGAGGAGAACAGAGGGTAAAAGAGAAGGATCACGACGAGAAGGGAGACTTGCCACTCAGATCTGTGGCGGCGCTGAAGGAAAAAGAAGATCTTGACGGAAAAAGTGAACGAGGAAGAAGAACCAAACGAGGAAGAAGGCCTTGGTGGTGCAGAAGGAGTGAACGTTGAGGTTTCTGAGGCACAAGGAAGTGTTGGTGCTTTTTCTGAGGCTGGTCTTGTTGACGACGAAGGGGTGTTGAAGGAAGACTTTCTTGGCGGCTGGGATAACGAGGAAGTGAACGAGGTTGACGAGGAAGAGGTTGTGATGGTCGAGAGTGTTCGTGAAGAACGTGAAGCAAGACAAGAAGACAGAGCTGCTGAAGACGAGGTTACGAGGGTAGAGGTAGACGACGAAGTGGGTGCTGTCGTTAAAGAAGAAGAAGAGCAAGCAAGTGTTGACCCTACTGGAGGGGAAGTACAAGAAGGAAACCTCGTTGGCGTTACTGACCAAGGAGAAGCCGAGGTTGTCCAAGAGGAAGAAGAAGTGCTTGCGGAAGAAGTAAAAGAAGAAGACGAAGCAAGACGAGTGACCAAAGAAGAGGAGGAAGCCTTTGTTGAGCCAGAAGTTGTGGTTAAGGAAGAAGTCAAACAAGAAGAGGAAGAAGAGAGCAGTGTTGCTGCAGGGAACGGAGGAAATGGAGGCGCTACCAACGAGCCCTCGAGTTCCATTTCCGACGAAGACAAACCTGAAGGGGAAAGAGACAAGAGGGAGACATCCTCTAGTTTCGAGGAAGAGCCTGTGCCCCCAGTACATCCACCACTGAACCCATTTGCCTTTGCTGCCAGTCTCCCCCAGATTCCTCCAATTGTGCCACCTGGTCCAGTTGTTCCACCCGTTCCACCAAGACCTCCTGTTCCACCACCAGTTTGTCCACCGACTCCAGGCAGTGGCGGCGCCATGATACATCCAGCAGAAGGACTTCCTAATCGGTTGACTAACAGTCATTTACCCGCATTTACGGGTGCAGAGGCAGAAGATGTGGCCACCTGGTTACGTTCCTATGGGATTCTGGCTGCGGGTTTAGGCTGGAACGTACCCCAAACAGTGCAGCCACACGAAGACGAGAGGATAGAGAGACTGGTCCGCTATACAACCAGGGAGGCTCGGTCATGGGTTGACAATTGGATATCCAGACATCCAGCCCTTGTGGAAGGAGTGCCAAACCCATTGAGGACGTGGCAGAAGTTGCAAACGGACATGCTGGCCTGGTTTGGAGTTGCCCCAGCAACACCAGTAGCCCATACCTTGGAGCAAAGCCGGAAGGGTGATGAAACAGTGGACGAGTATACATCATTGCCATCCCAAGGGCAGCAACAAGTGGAAGCGAACAGAGTACCAGGCAATCCAGCCGTGGCAGATGAGATATTACATCGATCGTTCAAGGATGGAGCTCAGGGGGAGTTGACACCCATACTTCATGCACCCATGGAGGATACTTTGGAAGGAGTCAGTGCCAGAGCCGGACAAGTTGAGAAGAGACAAGTGGACCCCAGTTCCACCCAGAAGGAAGTGACGGTCCCAGCAACCGAACTGATGGGAGAACTGCAGGAGCATGCAGCATTGGAGCCTGTTTTGGCAGAAGTGGGCGTTATGGATCGGAGAGTAAATGGGCAAATTGACAGCCTAAGGAAGGAAATGCGTGATCACAAAATTGTGACGGATTCAAGACTTCGAGGAGTGGAGCAGCAAGTGAGAATATCTGGGCGGCAGTATAGCGAACTCAGGAGGATGATCTCTGCCTTGACAGAAAGGGTAGCAGATATGCGACAATCGGAAGAACCCGAGCTGGCAGGGGTGAGCCATGGCATTACTGGAGACGCCGGAGTGGATCAAATACCTACCAATGGGGAAAGAGGCCGGGGAAACCACAGAGGAAGTGAATGGAGGAGAAGGAGTGGACGGATAAACATAAGCGAAGTCACGTGTTGGCATTGCTTAGACCTTGGACATTACAGAAGAAATTGTCCCAACCGAATGCAGAGTTTCCAAGCAGAACTGGAAGATCAGTTGATTATGGATTTCGAGCAGACCGACCCAGTGACAGCAGCCATGGAGGAACCAGAGGAGGTCATGGCATCAATCTTGTACTCTGCTATGGATGTCGACAATGGAGCAATGGACAGTGCCCAAGGAAGCAATGGAGGGACTCCTATGGATACCAGTCCCATACCCGCAGATCCTCAACCAAATGCTACAGAGGATGTTGAAATGGAGGAACCGAAAGAGGAGCCAGACCCTGAAACCAAGAAAGAGCCAAAAGAGATTTCAAAGCAAGTGCTTGAACCGGAAGATGTGCCGAAACCAGAAGGTGTGCCAAAACCAGAAGATGTGCCACAAGGATCCAAATCAGTTGTGATGTTGCCATTGATGCATAGACCGATGCAAGTACCATCGCCGAGAAATACCATGGCAAAGAAAAAGAAGATGGTCAAGAAATCAACAGTGGAGCCAAAGGAGAAGCGCATGTCTACTAAGGCGGAGGCCAAGAAGTTTGTGGAGGGATTGACGGCGGAAGTATCCGTGGCCAAACTCTGTCAACATCATCCGGAGCTGATTGATGCTTGGCTGAAGGCATTAAGGGTGCCCATGGCGAAAGTCCCAGCAGTTACCACCATGGCAGAAGTGGACAAGACAAGCTCATATGCAGTCACTACAGCCACAGCCAAAGTGATGGAAACTAAAGTGTCAGGAGCAATCATTGACACCGGAGCCAGTGCATGTGTTATATCGGCGCAACTCCTTGCACAAACAGGGTTAACACATCTAATGGAGGCACCAAGAGGGCGTTACCGGGACTGCAATGGACAGACTCGGCAGGCAGTAGGGTACATCCCCGCTCTACCTATTGCCCTTGGACAATGCAAACAAATGGTATCGTGCCATGTAGTGGAGAACAAGCATTTGTCCCTAATCATTGGGACTCCATGGTTGGCTAAAACCGGCACCGAGATTGACTACGGGCTCAAAAGGCTCACTCCATACGTGGCGGGACAGCGCATGGGTGGCGTGCCGATCGAGTTCATCCACTCTGTAACGCCTGCAACTGCTGCAGTCGTTTCTATCTACCAGACCCTCCGCCACATCGAAGAACCCAGTCCTGCACCAGCCCAACCACCCTCTTCTACCGGGGAACTTTTGCAGCCAAACTCAAGGACGACTCATGATGGTCTGAACCAGCCCAACGCCGCCAGTCGACATCCACCGACCCTCCGGCTTACATACTACCAAGCAAGGGTGCTGCAAGAGTGCTACACCATGCGTCGGGAGAACGGGATGAGTGAGGCAGCAGCCTCACACCTCCACCAGCAAGAGATGGAGTTACTGGATGCAAGAAGAGGGCACCATTTGAAAATACAAAAAGAGAACGAAGGGAGTTTGGAGGAAACACTGCAAAGGGAAGGAAAACAGGGGAGAAGGAATGGTGTAACAGAGGAATACATGCGGAGGCGGGAGGCACTGAAACAACAAGAAAAGGAGGAGCTCAAAAAGCTTTTGGATTACTTCCGGGAGAGTGCACAAGCATGGAGACCGAAAGGAGTGCCTGCAGCAGGAGTGCCAGCAGCAACGGCCGCAACCGGAGGGAAAGGAGGGAGTGAGGTGATAAGCTATACCACTTCGGATTTTTGAGTGGGCCGGCCACCGACGTCCTCCTTCGGCGACACCTGAAGGGGTGGCGGGAGTGGGTCGGTCCAGAAAAACGAAATAAAAGGAAAAGGAAAAGGAGGAGACGTGGCAAACGTGGGGGACGGAAAGAGCAATGGCGTCGATCAGGGAGGCGGATCAAGGAGCAAGAATGGAGAATGCAACGCCAAACACAAGAGGTAGAAAGGGCCAGAAGTCTGTGGCCAGACTCATGGGCCATGCAGTGTTTGAACCATAGTAAAACAGTGGAAGCAGAAATTCTGGTGAGACAAGAGATAAAAGGAGAAGAAGAAAAGAAAAGAAGGGAAAATTCAAGGGAAGGGGAAGCAGCTGAAAAAGAATTGGGAAGAGGAAAGAAAGAAAAAGGAAGAAGAAAAGAAAAGTTTGGGTTGAAAGAAATGGGACAGACAGCAGTTCAGCTGCAGGAAAACCAGATTTGGGCAGGGGTGGTTCCCCTTGGGACTTCTGATGTAGAAAATAAAACGTTTGCCACAGAAAAGGAAAGAAAGGAGGAAAAGGTGTCACTTAGAGAAAAATTGGAAGAACTGAAAATTAGTCCCCATCTAACCCCCCACCAAAGAAAGGAACTGCTGGATCTTCTGCAGCAGTACCCCGATGCCTGTGCTTGGTCCTCGGATCAGGTCGGGCAAACCAACATCCTATACCACGAGATTCCCACCGGAGATCATCCCCCCATCAGGCAGAACCCCTACAGGTTCAGTTACGCGGAGAACCGGGTGGTAAAATCGGAGGTGGCGAGGATGCTCCTGGACGGAGTGGTGCGGAAGTCAAAGTCCCCGTGGGCCTCACCGATCGTTCTAGTCCCAAAGCCAGATGGGTCGGTGCGGTTCTGCGTTGATTACCGCAAGCTTAACAAGGTGACCACCCGAGATAGCTTTCCCCTCCCGAGGATTGAGGACGCGATCAACCAATTTTCGGAGGCCAAATTCTTTACCGCTCTGGATTTGAGGTCAGGGTATTGGCAGGTCAGGATGAGCACCGCCTCCGCGGAGAAAACGGCTTTCATTACCCAGGAGGGGCTGTATGAGTTCGTAGTGATGCCCTTCGGGCTCAGTAACGCCCCAGCGACCTTCCAAAGGATGATGAACGAGGTACTGGGACCCATGCTGTGGAAGGGGGTGATCGTGTATTTGGATGATATTATCATCTATGCGGAGACCTGGGAAAAGCATCAGGAGATCCTGGCAGAGGTGCTGCAGCGGTTGAAGGAGGCCAACCTGAGGATCAGCCCGAGGAAATCGGACTTCGGGTTCGAGGAGCTGCTGTACTTGGGCCACATCGTGGGGAAAGGGGAAATCAAAATGAACCCGAAGAAGGTAGCCACAGTGGAGATGCAGGAGCCACCGGTGGATGTGTCTACTCTGCGGTCCTTCCTGGGCCTTACTTCTTACTACAGGAGATTTGTGCGCGACTATGCAAGGATCGCTGCACCTCTGACGGAGTTGTTGAAGAAGGATGTGCCATTTGAATGGAGGGAACGCCACCAACAAGCATTTGAGAGGCTGAAGAAAAGCATTACCGATCAACCAGTCCTGGCTCCACCACAGCCACACCTACCATACATTCTGCAAACAGACTGGAGCAGCCAGGCTGTGGGGGCAGTACTCTGTCAAAAGGATGAGCAAGGGAGAGAGCATGTGGTGGCTTATGCCAGCAAAAGACTCAATCCTGCTGAGAGGAATTATTCTGCAGTGGAAGGGGAGTGCCTAGCAGTGGTGTGGGCTTGCACCTTATTTCGGCCATACATCTACGGAACGGAATTTGTGCTGCAGACTGATCAAAGAGCCTTACAATGGTTGATGACGGGTACCAAACTGACGGGGAAACTGATGAGGTGGGCACTCCGCCTACAAGAGTTTGATTTCACGATTGAGTTCCGCGCTGGGAAGAGTAACGCAAATGCGGATGCACTGACAAGGCTTCCAGTTCCGCTGGACCATCCAATAGTCAGTGGTTCCACAGCGCTTCGTCCATGATTTACTATGGAACCCTAGATCAGAGCTGACAAGGTGCAACCATTGTTGTCCCAATGGAAGTACTCAACAGTGGTAGGGGACACTTGAATTTTGTGAGGTTTTTGCATATTTCTTGCCTACCATTGTTGTTGCAAAAGATCAAGGGGGAAAAAGTGGATCAATGGATGGATAAGGATCAAATGAAATATTTGGAAAGAAAGGATTTGCCTGCTGGGAGACAAGCTGAGGCAAAAGTGCACAGAAGAAGTCGACGATATTGAAGGGTAGCAGGAGATGCTCACCCACTCAAGTACTTGAGCAGAGAAAGAGAATGGCGACAGGTGCCAAATGAGGAACAACGATAGTCTGTGGTTCGAGATATCCACAGACAGAATGCGCACATCGGCGGGAGAGGATTGAGCCAGAGGAGTGCAGCAGCTGCACTGCAGCAAGAGTTGTATATCAAAAGAGGAAGAGCAAGTGTGGCAGACGTGCCATAACTGCAGAGAGAGTTAAAAAGCGCCTAAGGAACTATATCCGCTACGGCAGCATGAGAGAGAGAAAGCGCCTAAGGGACTTCATCCATTACGGCAGCA
This sequence comes from Bryopsis sp. KO-2023, assembly GCA_030272585.1. Classification (NCBI taxonomy): domain Eukaryota; kingdom Viridiplantae; phylum Chlorophyta; class Ulvophyceae; order Bryopsidales; family Bryopsidaceae; genus Bryopsis; species Bryopsis sp. KO-2023. Next base: position 1,187,379 of record BSYQ01000007.1, on the reverse strand, counting down.
TATACCGTTGAGAGCTTGGGAGAGATTGGGAGTGGACCTCATCACCTTGCTTACAGCGGAGAGAGGAGAAAGAAATGAAGTGGCAGAACTTCTACAGAAGCCAGGCGTTCAACTAAGGAAAGGACGACCATGCCATTCGGAGACCGATTGACTAGTGGTACGGATGGATCGCGAAATACAATATGGTATTTTCTGGTTTTGTTTTGTTTTGTATTGTTGTTATGTTTGGTATTGCTGTATTTCTGCAGCAGCAGTGGGTGGGTTTTTATTTTGTTTTTGGTTCTATTTTGTTCTTGGGTACTATTTCTGCAGGAGTAGTATTCAGTCAGTCGATAAATAAAAGGATTCTTCTTTTGATACTTTTTGAGCTCAATAGAGAACTGGGGAAAAAAAGGGGGGTAAACAAGGGACAAACAGGGACAAACTGGTCACTTTGACCTATAGGGGTGAAAGAATAGCTGATGGCTATGAGAAAAAAAAAAAAGAAAGGGGGAACTGATTGAAGTACAGCACCACTGGTTTACATTCGAGTGCTCTTTGAACAGTCCCGCTGGGTTCAAGGAACAGCTGATGGCTGTGATTAAGAAGAAAGGGGGGGACCTGTTTGAGGAACAACATTGTTAGTTCACATTTTGATATCCTTGGATAGTTTGTTGTGGAAAAATAGTAACAGTGGGCACTTGTTTTGTGTTTCTGAGCACTACGTCTACAGACATAGTAGCCAGTCAGGCAGTTAAGAGAAAGATTTTCTTGTTGATACTTTTTGGAAAAGTTCTGGGAACAACTAGCTAACAACTAAAAGACCAGGGACAGAAGAAGTTCAGTGGGGGAGGTTGAGTTTAACTTTTGGGGACAAAAGTCAAGGGAGGAGGGGAGTGGTTACAGCTGTAACCCCAAACCACGTCGCCTCGACCAATTTTGTCACCTCCAGGGCTAGAGTGATATCAGGGGAGGGAATGCTGCTTGAGGCAGTCCCGGACGGATTACGTAGGGCTAGCAGTCACCCCGGGACAGTTCTGCCATGGCAGTTCCGCCACAGTTTAGGGGTAGCAATTTGGCTACAGCTGTGACTAGGTTGGACAGTCCTAGGAAGTGGTGCTGTATGAATAGACTAGGGATACTTTTGAAGGATCAGATGGGTTTGATAGCTTGGGTTGTCTACTCGGGGATTAGGATCATGGACGATCAATGGGACAGGGATGAGTCAGTCTAGAGCCTATTTAAGTGGCTGATCTTAGGGTATTGGAGGGACTTCTGACTTTTGCTTCTTCTGTTGTATTCTTTGGGTTCGAGGTCTTTGTAAGATCTTTGGAAAGAGTGTGGTCTCGTGTTTACCCATTTCTTGTGAGAGGGTGCCCAAGTGCTTCGTTTAAAGGGGCTGTCCCCACTTCTTCCGTTCCATTTCTGCAAAGAACGACTCTGCAACCGTTACTCCCGCTGCAGGGGTGACCCCAGCGGTCAGGACGACGCAATTTGTGGTTACAGTCAGGGACGTCCGTCAATTCGTCGGCATGCTTAATGTCTGCAGGGGAGTTTGCCCGAATTTCCATAACATCATTCAACCTCTGCTGGAGCTTCCCAAGGGATCGAATCCGAAACTCATGCAACAGTTGGTGGCAGAAGCATGGAAATCCATACTGACTAATAATGTCAAGTTGGGTAATTCAGATTCTGGAGAGTATAATCTGTTTACAGACTGGTCATCCTCTGGGTGGGGGTATGTTCTGTTCAGAGGTACCCCCTCAGAGGGGTGTATCGTCAGCCTCAACAGTCGAAAGTGTGGGGATAAGGGAGGAGAAAAAGTCAGCTCCTATTTGGGGGAGCTTCAAGCTCTAATATGGGCATTGAAATCGGTTTCACAGGTGGTGGCTGGGGGTCAGCTAACCCTGCACACTGATTCGAACTCAGCAGTGCAAAGGATTACGAAGTTAGCACCGAAAGAAGTCGTGGAGGACATCAGAGTGGTGCGTCTCTTGGCTTGGTTGGCAGAGAACTACCCCTCCCCTGGAAGGTTGAGGGTTCAATTCCTGCCAGGGACATCTAACCCTTGGGCTGATCTCCTGTCTAGATGGTACAGCAGGCCAACACAAACACAAGGGCAGGTGTGTGCACTTGAACCACAAGAGATGCAAATCAGTAAAAACACAAGCATGGAATCAGGAGGATCCAACAGATCAACAGAACAGGTGCTGGAGCAGGCTGAGGCAATGGACTCTAAAGAGAGTGATTCAGGAAGGTCTGGCATGTCAGGAAACACAGAGTTGGGACATGCATATACAGGAGGCTCAAGGGGAGAGGAGTTGGGCAAGATAGCGGACGGGAAAGAGCTGAGCAGAGATCAGCTGGAACGGTTGCACAAGGAGGGACACTGGAGCCCACAAAAATTGCTATGGCTGTGTGCACAACATGGATGGAAGGCTAATAGAGGAGATCTGGAGGAAATTCAGAGGTACTGCCAGACCTGCCAGAGGGTAGCACCTAAGAAGGAAAAAGAACTTCTTAGGGGAGCTGGGCATCTAACCCACCCTGGTCAAACAGTGGGCATGGACATCATCGGTCCACTACCCTCTGGTAGGTCTGGCCACAATCATATAGTAGTGGTGGTGGACCACCTCTCTCGTGATTCGATGGTTTGGAAGACAAAGGAGGTGAAGGGGAAACAGGTCAGAGAGTGTTTAGGTGAGTGGATAGCGACTCATGGATCTCCAGACAACCTATTATGTGATGGAGCTGCCTACTTCCATTCGAAGGACATGAGAGCATGGTACAAAGACAACCACATTCAGGTTTGGCGGACACCCCCTTATCACCACAGAGCGAATGGAGTGGTGGAGAGGAGGAACAGAGCTCTGATTTCTAAAATCAGAGTACTGTTGTTGGATCATGGAGGGTGTTGGGATGATTGGCTGCAGAAGGCCAACTGGATGGTCTGCAACATGGTGAATAGAACCACTGGATGGCCACCATGCAAAGTGTGGACACTATCAAGCAAGGAGTGGAACAGAATTCAACAGAGACTGAAGGAGAGCAGAGAAAAGGTGAATGCACAGAAAAAATTGTCTGACTGGAATCATTTTCTGGGAGAGGAGGTCCTTTTATATGATTCAGCAAGGGCTGAAAAAAAGGATCAGAAATTCAGTGCAAGTTGGAAGGGACCATATAAAATAGTGGAACTGATCTCCCCCAGTCGAGTCAGGATTGAGGAAATCAATGGCAAACTCAGGAGGGGTAGGAAACCCTTCCTAGAAGTGCACAAATCACAGATCAGGCACTTCTTCTGAGTAGAATGGTGGTGATGAGAGAATAGGTAGGACCAGAAGACATAGTAAACGGAGGAGAGAAGGTTTCTTTTCCATCCGGTGAGGGATGTTTTTTTTTTTATGATGAAACACAGTGTAGGAGAAGGCTACACTGGTGTGGAAGTGAGGATATTAGTTTATTCTACCACGAGTAGAACTTTTTCGGAGGTTTGAGGCAGTGAAGCGTGTTGGACCGGGTAGAACACAAGTACTGAAAGACAGACATAAGAGCGTCACATCAACAAATCCACACAACGGACACTCATTTCTAATGAAAGTACTACCACACGATTTGACTCTGAGAGCGATGTCAAATGTGTTGAATCGACTGGTCAGTGCGGGTGAGAGGCCCCATGGCAGTAGGGGTTTTACGTTAGAAGTACGAGGTATGAGTCAGTGGAGGAAGTGTGAGAGTTGAGTGAGTCGGGAAGGAAAGTCTGTGAACGGGAGTTCGGGGTTGTCTTTTTGTTGTAAGACTTTTTTTGCGGAAGGCTCGTTCTTCCAGTAACAACAAGATGGAATTTTCACCACAGCACCTCTGGCAGGAATTCGACAAAATGGAGTAGCCAACAAAAATATGAAAGAGGCCTCCAACCCCCAACCCTATTCAGGTGCAAAAAAAACAACGTGCAGATGCACACAGATATGTACCCCCACCCCCCTTTTTTTCCATCATTTGCTGAACTTTTAAAAAGAAGCCATCAATTTGAGATACCAAAATGTCCACAAACAAAAATATGGAAAAATTTGTTGGACACACGGAGGCTTCCTGTCCCCTTCACTACTATATCTTTTTGATTTTCCCCCCAATCCTTTTTTTTTTTAATGCAAAACCCCTCAAGGAATGCAAGAAAACCCAAACACCTGCATCCTCCTGAAATATATATATGTATGTATCAATGCATATCGCATGTGATATTTGTGATTTGATTTTTTTTCTTTTCCTTTTTTTTCCCCCTCCATAAATTTTGCTCCCCATCCCTACTAACAAAATTAAGCTGAAACGAAAAGACAGCTCTATGTATGCAATCCACAATACCAACCAAATTGTGCCAATCTCGGATTTTTCCCACAGCACCTGCTGGTTTTTTTTTCTTTGGAATAAAAACAACCCGAGGCGTACCTTCACCCAAAGAAAAATCCGCCAAAAGTGCAACAGAAAAAAAATGTTGCACAAATGTGATTCAAAAAACCAAAATTAAAAAAAACAGAAAAACGGCCAATCAGAAAAGGATGAGCCAATGAGAGCAAAACGCAGTTTTCATTCAGAAATGTTTTTTTTTTCTTCCTTCATATTTCATTTTTCTTTTGTGATTCCCTCCCTCCTTTTTTTTAATGTATATAATATAGATTTTTTTTCCCCTGCTGCTGCAATTTCACCTTCCCTGCAAACTCTAAATTCAAAACCAAGAATTTTTTTAAAAAAAAGCTCCCATCGTACCTAACCAGGAGGTATGCAAAATCGACTGATTGCATCTCCCCCCTTTTGGCCCCTCTCCGTCATTCAGGAGAACCATCCAAAAAGATCAAAAGCTTGAGAATTCAACAATAAAAAAAAGAAAAAAGAAAAATGAGATACTATTTCATCATAATAGTGTACCTACAAAATCGGCCAACTCCGTACCATAACAGTTTTCTTCTCCTTAAGTTGTTTTTTTTCCTTTTTTTTTGTTTTTCCTCTCTCTCTTCTGATAACTGTAATACTTATAATACTTTGTTTTCCTTTTCTTTTGAAATTCCGCTAAACACTTCTTTTTCCTTTTTTTCCTCTCATCACTCCAGCTGATAGCTGTCATGGAAAATTCTTTTCTCAAAAAAAAAAAAAAAAAGAAAAAAATCGCCACCCCCCTTGCACTAACATCACACCGAACAAATTTTTTTTTCTTTTTTTTAACCCAAATTCTACCCCACGCATATTTGATTCTACCTCACAAAAACTGTGATAGGTGTACAGCTCCGAAATTTAGAAACTTGTTCCCCCCCCCCTTTTGAAGGTTTTCCCCAAAATCATGATGACCCCCCCAACCTTCCTGATAAAATATCAACTCACATTTTTTCAACTCATGGAGCTGAACCCCCCCAAAAAGACAATCCATATTGCAGTACATGTATTTGCAAATATATATTTGTATATAAGTCTATGTATATATAGTATCAATGCCCATTGTCGGTCTTGCCAAATATCTTCTTGCAATTTTTTTCCTCCATATGTATATAACCGACAATTCTGTTTTGTTTTGTTTTTCACCCTTTTTTTTCCCTCCAAAGAACTGTTATAATCACTGCAACTCCCTGCATCCTAGATTCAAAGGGAACCAAAAAAAAAAAGAAATGATATCATGTTTTCGACCCCCAAATAAACACCCTCTTCGATATGAAAACACTTGTGGAAATCATTTCCACCCCTGTTCTTCTCATTCTCAATTTCATCGTCTTTTCTTTCCCCTCATCAATCAACCCAAAAGCCGCCCCAAAAATACAGAACCAGGAATCCAACAATGGAGATTATGTCAAGGGCTGGGTGGGGAAAAGCTCCGGCTGTCCATCTGGAGTGAACAGAAGAGGGCGGTGCTTGCTGTCTTCTTGCATCAAGCTGGAATTCTGGAAGTGGTTTATCAGTGCTGCCCGGCCTTGGATCCGCGCATATGTTACGCAACACACCTTTTCGCTGTTGAACTTCTCCCACCTCTTCTGGTTGAACTTTTCAACGAACGAAATGATGTTTTCAGGACACATCATGTTGATGAATCCATACCCTACGTTGCACCGATTCTTGAAATCGATGGGGAGGTAGAAGAAATCGAACGTCCCAGGGCACTCCTCCTCGATGGTTTGGAGCAGCATCTTTTGGGTGTATTTGTTGGGGATGTTCTTGACCATCAACGTCGTGCGTTTGTCGTGTCCTGATCGAATCCGAGTCATGTCCAATGCAAACATTCTCTGCTGTTGGGCCCTCTTGTCGGTTTCGCCGCCATGGTCAGCGCCTCCACCGGATCCCTTCTTACCAAACCTGGACCCTCGGCGGCGGCCATTCTTATCGCAACCTCCCCATCCTGCACCCCCAAATCCAGAATCTTTCTGCTCCATCGACTCGGCACTCCTATCGCCTCGTCTGCCACCTCCGCCGCCGTTGCAATCGACGGTCATGAACGCGAGCCTCTTCAGCACTTCCTTCTCGACTGCTTGCTGGATGATCGCGGCATGGTTTATCGTTTGATAATACTGGCCGAGAAAGGATGCTTCGTGGCCGAAACCCATGTGGGCGCCGACCATCATCGGGTTGATCTGAGGCATCGCGCAACCTCCGAAGCCAGCCGCCTGCGCAGCCATGCCACACGGGGACACCTGATCGAAGTAGGCGCCTTGGTCCCCTACGTCGCACCCCATTGGGATTCCTCCGTTCGCGTGGTACGATTCTTCAACCGACTCGCCCTGGCAACCCAACCCATAAGCGTCACTGGTGTCGTCCTTGCCAAGGGAGCTCAGGTGTGGATCGCAGTCGCCGTCATACAAGCCAAGGCCCACGGGAAGATCTCGCTTCATGTCGTTGAGCTTCGCCTCGTTGTCTCCAACTGGCCAGCCGTTGACGTCCACACTATCGTCCTGATGGCAAGCCGTCGAGCCGAAGCTGCCAGGTCGACCCAGGCTCCCGTCTCCCGAAGAGAAGTTGGAAAACATGGACGGCTGAAAGTTCTGCACGCGCGACCAGTCGGACTGAGGATCCGTCAATTTCTGGAAGCTGTCTCCCGCTCCAAAACAGCTCGAAAACAAACTTTCGCTGGGGAGAGATCCTTTCGAGCCCGGAAACTCTACAGACGAAGCCGAGGACTGCGTCGATGCGCACGATGCACGTGAGTCCAGCGCGTTGCAGCTGCCCCAAACGTTGTTCGACCGCACTTGACTGTTCATGCAGTTGGACAGATCGACGGTGGGCTGCGCGAGGAAGCTGGAGACGCTGTCGGACTGCTTGATACCAGAGGCGAGAAAGGAGCCCGTGTGGCCCCAAAAAGGCAAGTCGCCAACGAGCCGGATGTCCGCCACGTCGTAGTCGCATCCTCTGACGTCCCCATATCCTTCCTCGACCTCTTCGCGCACAGTGGCCACCATAGATTTCACCCCTCTGCTGCTGGTGGTGGTAGCAGTGGTTTCGGATCCAGTGGCGCTTGTGGCTGCGAAGCTGGCTTCCACCGCAGCGTTGGATTTGCGACCGGGCAAGAGAACCTTGTCAGATTTCGTTCTCAACTGGGCGACCGTGATGGCCTGAACGAAGGCGTTCGACTGGGGTAGTTGAGCTTCGTCCCCATCCACACGGTTTAGCGCGTTGACTGCCTTCTGCGCGTCCCTCAAGTCGTAGAATTCGATAAGCTTCTCCCCCTCGACGTTGGGTAAATCTTGCACAGCTCGGACGTCCCCATAAGTGGAAAAAATGTGTATCAATTCCTGCGGTCCAAGGTGAGGCTCCACCCGCACGACGACTCGAGCCTCTTCGTCGAGCTCGTCAGCTTCGGCGTCGGTGCTGTATTCCAACGCGAGTGCGCTTCCTCCAAGAGAGTGCCCCTCCAACTCTCCCTTGGCTTTGTCAGCCGAGCGCAAGTCGTGAAACACAATGCGAACCAGCCCTTCTTCTCGACGCTCGACGTCGAGCGAATGCACCCTTCCGCGAGAGGCGAGGAGGCCGTTCAGTTCGCTCTCTTCCACCGCAGGATCAACCTTTCTAATCAGGAGAGTTCTGCAAGATATGCAACCAGCGTCAGAGACGTCGATAATCGACGCCGGGGCTTCCTTCGCGGGATCTCCTTTGCACTCCACGGCGCAGTGCGGAGCAGAAGCTCGACGACAAACGTCCCCGGAAGCCAGCTCCTTCTTGGTTGCTGGCTCGCACAGGGACCTTTTGGCCAACGGCTTCATTTTCGCAGCGAGAATTTGATCGCACGACGACGAGCGAGATTGCGGCCCGGGCAGCTGCGAGAGAACTCCGCAGCCTGTTGGTACCACCTCAGACACCATTCTGCAAGGGTGGACACATTTCCGTTACTAACACGAACGGGATAAACCCCCGCCAAAACAAGAGCAAGACGCCCATCGGGCAATACAGCAGTCAACCCCGGCCCACACCTATAGACTGGAGCTTCCTCTTCCCTTGTTTTGTCGTAATACTTCGTGTTTATCCTGGCAGCCTGGGAAAAACCAAACAGAGAGGAGAGAATGGTCAGCGCACTGGGTTCCACGCCCCCCGAGGCAATAAATTCTGCTCGCAGAAGCTGTCAGAAACTCACTTGTAGACCATTCGCCGCACTCTGGTGGTGTCTGGGTATCGTTTTTTACCTCTTTTCCAGCCAGTTATAGCAAAACACCCCGCCTGCCACGTTGTCTTGCCAGCTTCTCCCTGCGTGATTAATGCCAACGCTGGTATCACGTGCGCGTTGTGGGTGCGACCCTCGTTTCTGCGATTCTGGAATGTTGAGCTGTACACGTTGTCAGACAATCCAGGCAACTCTTCGGCTTCTTCCGAGACCTTTCTCACTGATGATATCGCTTTCCCCAATTCACACGGCGACATGTCAGCCCTCAAAGCATGAAAGATGCGGTTGGTTGCCCAAAAATGCTCCACTCCACAAAAAGTGCAACCCCAAGCCGACCTCTCGAGTTCCTGCCTCCATTACCACCACACAAAGAACTGAAAGAGCCCACTTTACAGTTTTTGAAAGTACTTTTTCTGATCGCTGGAGCACGTTGGGAGCTTTTTGTCAATTCCCTTTTGGGGGTAAGAGGAAACCACCTTGTCTCGCATCCTCTCAAACTATTCAAGCAACGATCAAGTTCGGTGCATGACGAAAGGCTTTGATCTCAAAGGCAACAACAAAAAAAATTCTGGACCTCAACCCACCCCAAATTCTGTTGTGGCGGCGAGCCAGGAGTCGTCATCTATAAAATCGTCATCGAGTCCCTCACATTTGGTTGAATGTCGCACACAATAATGAGTGACATTACGCCAAACAACGCGCGCTCAGTTTTCATCCCCAGTTTTCATCCGTGACAGAAACCTCGACAGGAGGGTTCAGCGCTCAGTTGCGATCGAAATTGTGTTGGTCATGAGGTTGCACTTTTGACAAGAGCGACCAAGATTTTTCTGTTTTTGACTTCAACTTACACGGTGTTGGCGGCCTCGGATTGCGAAGCAGGTTGAAACTGTCTTGGTTGAAATTTGGGAAATCAGAAATTTTTCATTTTTGTTCCATACTTTTAAATTGGTGATTTGATACAGGAAAATAAGCAAGGCTATGGATAAGCGCCCTGTGAGAGCGTCTGCTTTGCGACATCAATATATACAACATCGAAACCAGCGTGTATCTGAGGTATGGATGCCCCCCCCCAAAAAAAAAAATTATTATTTTTTTTGGGAAATTTGCACAGGATCTGAAATGTAGCATCCAGGAACAGGTGCCTAACTTGGAAAATTTTTAGATGAAATTGCAACTATGTTAGGAAGCCAGATGCAAGGTGAAGGGTGATGGCCGAGGAAGTCGTGGCGGTGGTGGCAGTTCGCATCAGGATGCTTCATTGGAAGATCCAGATTTTGAACAAGGGGAGCGATGGGCTGAAATTCCGGACCTCAACCAAATGGAGGTAGGCATCTCTGGGGGGGGGGTCTCTTTGAAGTGGAAATGCAGTTTCTCAACCATTCCACAGATAAAGCTCCGGAAAGAAGAAAATCTCCGGTTGAGGATCTCCTACCACCGGTTTAATGGATGAGTGTTGGAAATTGATCGGTGGGGATTTGGGGGGAAGTATAGACTGAAGGAAGGCTGATATTCATAATAAAATATTTTGAGATGCTTGCGGTGCTGACCAGAGATGTCATGTGTATTGAAATTTGGATGTCAGACAGCCTCCCTCCAGAAGTATCGCCGAGTGTTCAAACTTTCCATATCCAACAATGCTTCCAGGGAAGAATTGCTCCGGGCAGTGAAGGCACACTTTGTCAACTGGGAAAATGTGGATGATGAAGAAACTCTCATCAATTTCCTAGTGACGTATTCGAAGCAATCTCAACAGCACCAGCAGGGAAACCAGGCCCGTTCTGCTAGACCCAGTCGCCTGAGATAGGCTTTTCAGCATGCATTGGTGTGTATCTCTGTAGTGTAGTCTAATTCTTTCTGGAGGGGGTTTGTCAGGGTTTGGTGAGTGGGGGGGGGGGGTATATGGAGAGTCAACGCAGTGTTGCTTGGTCTGTGAATGTGAGTTTCAGCAGCACCCACCACACCAAGATTTCTCTTCTGTGGTCCTCTTCATTATGCCAGCGCTCGCTCTAGACAAACCTTTCTGGAGGGCTCCCCCTGTGCATCAGATTTTTCAATGGTAGAACTGAGGATGTGGTGCTGTCGCAAAGTGGTCCATACTCTCTGTATTTGCCGTTTTCTAGAGAAGATACAAGAATCATGGATTTGTATGTAAACAAGTAGAATATGCCCTAGGGGCCAGGGAGTAAGGAAAGCTCTTTTTACTTTCCTCAAGGAGGCTGAAATCTATCTTTGTCTGACAAGAACAAGACAATGACTCTCGGAGCTTCCCCTTTGATTTTTTTTTTTTTAATGTTGCCAAGTGTTCCAGCAAAACACCAATTAAAATTAAAATATTTCAAACCTCACAACACATCCTTCTGCAATGAACGAACACGAACCATAGATCTAACGAGTGCAACACCCTTGCCTGCGAAAAGTCCATGCTGGAAAAGAATCAATCACCAAAAATTGTGAGTTATAAATATTTTTCACTGCCCCCTTCAAAAAGCGATTGCGAGCGTCAGGGCGCTGTAAAACAAGAGAGGCCCAAAACTTTCTACACAATGAATACTCCTCCCACACTTCCCTTCCTATCATTTTCCAACACTCGTCCCACCACAAACATTGTCACCTATCAGTACCTGTTATCTTATAGCAGTAACCACACGAAGTATCATTTGTTTCCTGTCCGCTGAAACAAATGATTAGGCTGGCCCTCCAACACAGAGAGCGTTTGTCATACCCAACTGCTCGCACTGATCACTCAGACTGAAATGTTCCCGCCCTGATTCCGCTGAACCACGCTCACGGCACAACCGTTGATTTCTCAGTGCATTCGTAAAATACAGTAAACTGACTTCTGCAGGCCACCCCCCACAGCTAGCCAGATGCACTTGACCAGGAACTTGGCGATATTTGCAGAGCCAGTTGTGCCGTTGTGCAGGTGAGTACTGTAGAACGCTCACGTGCACAACGGCAAAAGACAAATAAGTATTTTCAGCGGGCTGTGGTCGTTTTGAGTGTTCACACGACTGCCGCTTTTGTTTTTGTGTTTCCCGCCAGCCCGCGGATCTCAATGGCGAACCCCCTACGTAAAACCCTGCGTCGTATTTCTCGCGTGGCCATCACGGAAATGCACAAGATCACGCCTTACCGGAGGCCGCACTCAAGTTTGGAATTCGTTGAAACGAATCGTTGGGATTCTACCCACTACAGACGAAGCGCCAGTTTCGTCCACGAACTGGCGGGAGCTGTGGTCGATCTGCTCAATCCGCAACCAGGTGCGTCTGGCAAGTTCTACACCCCACATACATCATACCACATGAATCAGTTGAAAAGCTTTCCCAACGCATCATGTGGGCAGGTTTGATATTCGATTGAAAGTGTGAAAGCTTCAAAGGGCAGAGACATGTGCATGGACAGGACGAGAAACTGTGCCGATCAACTCTGGTGACTGGACTGTTTCCAAGCCTTTTTGAACTGTAATTTGTTTACAGGTGAGTCTATTTTGGACTTGGGGTGTGGAGAGGGATCATTGAGCAAAGCATTGCAAGATGCTGGATGTCGTGTCATTGGGGTCGATGGCAGTCAATCCATGGTCGATGCTGCAAAAGCTGCTGGTACGGAAGCATCTTGACAGGTTTGATCATAAATTAATAAGATTTATTTCAAAATACCTTGGCTTCTTTCTTCTCTTCCTCTCGGGGCCAAGGAGGGGGGAGAGCTTGATGTGTGCATGTCTCTACGCTTTGCAGGGGTGGAAGCTTATCGAATGGATGGTCAAAATTTGACATTTGACAGTGAATTCGATGCTGTTTTCTCAAATGCTGCGATGCATTGGATGTCCAGAGATCCCACAGCCGTGGTCCAAGGAGCGAAAAGGGCCCTCAGACCAGGAGGTCGATTCGTGGCGGAGTTCGGTGGGCATGGCAATCTCGCTGCAATCACCACAGCTCTGCATGCCGTGGTTCAAAAGCGGGGCATCAATGCCGAAGCAGTCGACCCTTGGTGAGTTGTTGTAGCAAGTGACTAACTCTGATTGATGTTCAATCATGGGTGCCAGGCCCTTTGCTCCCTAGAGAGGCCCCCTAGTTTTCTTCAGTCGGCTCTAGTTCAAATCTTCAGTTTCTTTTGAGAGAGAAAATTTCTTTTATTCTCCGAAATCTATCAACTCATTATTATTTGATCAAGGTAATACTGTGTCCCCTCAAGGTATTTTCCACCAAAGGAAGAATATCGAGATATGCTTGAGGGGGAAGGGTTCAGTGTCGACATGATTGAGTCGATACCAAGGCCCACATTGTTACCGATCGACCTCAAGGAATTTTTGGATATCTGTGGGCGTGGGTTCTTCCAAACCCTACCCCTTGAAAGTCATGACAAAGTAAGATCTTGAAAACATCCCTTGCTTTTGAAAACGAAGCATTGGAATCAGGAAAAATCGATCCCGACTTGTTTTCAAGTTCAATTTACACCCCTGTCCTGTGGGGTTATTTTGGAGAAGTACCGTGAAAGGCTCATTCCATACTCGTTTTCTTGCCACTCTTTTTTTTTTCTCGTACTGATTTCCTCAATGATTATTTTTCAGGCTCTCGACGAGGTGGTGGAGCTTCTGAGGCCAATTTTACAAAGACACGATGGGAAGTGGACAGCCGACTATGTCCGCCTCAGATTCAAAGCAACGCTGACCCAATAGAAAAAACTGAAACAGCATGCCCAATATCAAGAACATGCTATTTCGATCCATTGTGACAGAATCTGAATGTTTGTGTGACCTCCTTTTTTGCTTTGAGGTCTGACACACGCACAACATTGGGAGTCTGCAATTGAAGGGGATTTCCGGGTAGTGTAAAAAAGATTAGATAAGGTCAAGGCGGCATGTCGCATTTTAAGAAAAAATTGAGATAGTGAAAGGAATGATTCTAAAATATTCTTCTCAATCAAAAAGAGAAGCATAGAAGAAAAACAAAAACAAAATTAAAGTGGTGTGGCACTTGTTATCAAAAGGGCATCCATGCGCTCAACCACTTGGAGGTTGTTGCTTGTTTTCTCAGGTTTCGTTTGTTTTCTAGAATGAACATCAATGTGGTTTAGGTGGGTGTGTCTAAAAGGGGAAATTGGTTTTCTTGTCTTTGCCTGCAATCTCCTCATGAGAGAATTTTTGGTTCTTTGGAATGCATGTGAGCTCTGGCCTCAAAGAACCATTTCCCAATCGCCTTTTGAAGACATGATCCCATCTGGAGTGCGAAATCTCAACAACAGTCAGGGACAGACTGGAGACATTCATGAATCGAACTTCTCCTGATCAGGAGAAGTTCGATACCACTACAAAACAACAAAGGATTTCTCTTTTTTTTTCTATCCCGTTTGCCTCTAGATCTTCCCATGTCAATCAGTAATTGATTTGTCGTCTGGTGTGAAACTAATGCTGCTTTGTAACTATGTTGAAATTCGACACACCAGCACTGCTTTTGGAGTGTCTGGATCAGATTGGGAGTAACAATTTCTGTTCCACTGTGTTACTGGGTAAAGCTTCAAAATTTCACAAAGTTCACTGGGGGCGAGGGCAAAGTGCGCGGGAACTCCGATGGGAGGTCATGAGCGCCTGTGGAGGTACATTCTGTCATGCGATATTCGTTTCTGCGGGCTTCCCTTGTCCAATGCTCGTTCTACAGTGAAAACCACAGTGTTCTGGACCTTGGTTGGCCGAATTCCGACGAGTGGGGGTTCTTGTATCGTGGTCCACTTCACGTCACCCTGTCAATACTCGCCAGCTGCCCATCGCGGTCATGCTAGCTGCACTTTCGTAAGGACTGGGCACCCATACGGACTGTCATATAGGCTCGCCAGTGATCGACATGCTACAATGGCGGCCAGAATGCGGAACACCCCACGGTCGCTCGGTTGCATGATACCCATGCGGTGTGGTTTGAAAATGCAGTCAACCCCGCGCACCGCCAAAGTGAGATCAACATCCCCAGAGCTGGTTGAAACGAATGACTGGAATGCTGCCCAGTACAGTCGTAACGCCAATTTCGTGCACGAACTTGGGGGAGCCGTAATTGAGCTCCTGAATCCGCAGCCAGGTGCGCAACTGACCAGGCTGCCTCTTGGGGGTCCAGTGGGTGGTTGGACAATCACTGACTAATCCTTTATGGGGGTTGTCAATTTGTTTACAGGTGAGTCTGTTTTGGACTTGGGGTGCGGAGATGGATCACTGAGCAAAGCATTGCAAGATGCTGGATGTCGTGTCGTTGGGGTTGATGGCAGTCAATCCATGGTCGATGCTGCAAAAGCTGTCGGTAGGAAAAGGGCCTGCAATGTTACAACCAAAATGTCCTTTGCTTTTAGATACATCTGTATAGTAAGATAGTGATGTGTGCATTTAGCAGGGGTGGAAGCTTATCGAATGGATGGTCAAAATTTGACATTTGACAGTGAATTCGATGCTGTTTTCTCAAATGCTGCGATGCATTGGATGTCCAGAGATCCCACAGCCGTGGTCCAAGGAGCGAAAAGGGCCCTCAGACCAGGAGGTCGATTCGTGGCGGAGTTCGGTGGCCATGGAAATATCGCTGCGATCACCACAGCTCTGCATGCTGTGGTTCAAAAGCGGGGCATCAATGCCGAAGCAGTCAACCCTTGGTGAGTGTCACCTCCACTAACATAACTCCATTCCACTTTCGTAAGATGAAAACGCAATTCGATCGGAGCAGCCGTTTTCAATGCCTGGAACCATATGATGTGGAGGATGATCTGCCAAGCTCGTTCGCACTCAAAACAAGGTTCCATCTTGGAAAGGATTTGTACTTACAAGGGTGTTTTGATGATTTTTTCTCTTTACGGTCTGAAGGTATTTTCCATCGAAACAAGAATATCAAGAAATGCTTGAGGGGGAGGGGTTCAGTGTCGACATGATTGAGTTGATACCAAGACCCACGCTGCTACCCACTGGAGTCAAGGGACATTTGGAAACCTTCGGCAGCAATTTTGTGCGAACCCTGCCCTCCGACGATCAAGAAAAAGTATGATACCCCAGAAAATACCATCTCATCCGAACACCATGCTTGATTTCCCTAAATCTCATCAAAACTTTAAATAAAGTGAAGCAATGGAATGAAACCAGAGTTGCGGAGGCCGGATGGAGGTACTCCGCTTTGCTTTCTAATCAGAGGTCATTGCAGCCAGATCTTTCATTAGTCTTCCTTTCTGCTTGTTATGTACTACGATGTATTATCATTTTGTTTTTTGTTTTTATTTTTTGGTTTGTTGTTACAGGTTCTTGACGAGGTGGTGGAGCTTCTGAGGCCAATTTTGCAAAGACATGACGGGAAGTGGACAGCCGACTATGTCCGCCTCAGATTCAAAGCAACTGTGGTGTAACAGATATTGAAGCTGGAAGTGATCATCTGCTATTATTCTAGCAGAAAAGGGGGTTCAGTCGGGGACTGTCCGAAAAGCTGGACAAAATCAATGCATAACATTATTATTGGTCATCCACTCAGTCATGAGTGGTGGCATTTCTTTTCTTTTCTTTCTTTCTTTCTTTTTCTTTCCTTTTTTTTTGGGGGGGGGGGGGAGATTGTAAGATAATTGAGTAATCAGGCATGAGGTGGGACTGTGCATTGATGGTGGAGTTGTTTGAACAAGTCTGGGCTCAGGCAAGTTATGTAATTATTTGTTTTCTTTGTGCCAGGGTTGAATTTTCACAGTGCTGCAAATGAGCCCAGATATTGTTTGCTTTTTTTGGGGGGCAAGAAAAGGCTCACATTAAAAAACACCTCCTTGCCCATGGTCAAAAATCGCGATACGATCAACAACGACCGAATCCTCCCCCAAATCTTTCCGATGTGACCTTTACCACTTTTCCACTCGCCCACGTGGGAAAATCGGGTTGGCCCCACAAGCGTATCACAACCTCCTGTGTCAAAACCGTCTTTCTTTTTCTGCTCGCCAGAGTTGGACCACCCCCACACCTGAACCCCACACCTGCCGCCAATCATGACTTTCTCTACCCAACTTTCGGGGGGACTCGACGTGTTCCAGACGTCCAGGGGCTTTCGACGATCGACGCCCACGCGCTGTTCAAGAATTTCCGCCTCCGCTAGTGAAAAAACCACCACAACTCGTCGCGTCCCTGTGAAAGACATTGGAGGCTTCTCCGTACTGGGTACGTCTCGAAAAGCCAACGAAGACAGGTTCGACTACCAGGTGTGCTAAGTGCCAAAAAGTTTTTTTTTTCTCTCTCTGGGTGTTGTGATAAAGGCTTTTCTTGTTTATATTGGCCAATTTTATTTTTTTTTCTCGCAGCTCATTTTGGAAAATAATGGGCAAGGAAATAGAAGCTGATGAAAAAGCAATGTGAATGAAACTTCCCGAACATTTATCGATGAGGTGTTTCTTTTTTCCTGTTCAATTTTTGGGAAGTATTTTTTTGAGTGTGTGCCATTTCGAACAGGTGCTCGAAGAAGTGCCGGATTATGGTAGCGTTAACACATTTGTTGGAGTCTATGATGGGCATGGTAGGTTCAATCGCTCCTTTTTTAATTTTTTGTTTTGCTGATATCTGTTGATATTCATGCTAATATTTTGAATTTGCTTTGTTTTCCCCCTCCATGCTAATTTTCTTGGATCAGAAATGAGTAATGTTTCAGAGCATGAAATGGAAACACAAGAAATACTAAATGCATGAAAAACTGCATTTTAAACAATGTAGCAAGGGTTTTCGTTCAACGATTTTTTTCCTCTTTTTTTCCCCTGAAATCTGTGTAGATCAGATGCATGGGGTGGGACCTCTCTCTTTGTTTCAAGTCGAATAAAATATGTTTGTTGTCCATTGCCAGTTTTTTCAGAAAATGAAATTAAACATAAACATAAATAGAAGGCACCTCTTGTTAATATTGAATGAGCTGGGTTTTTTTGGGGGGTTTCGTTTTTCTGCAAAAGGTGGATCGTCTGTTGCGACTTGGTTGGAACAGCGACTGTCGAAAATGATCGGAAACTTCTGGGAGGAGTCGCCCCCAGAGGCTGCCATCAGAAAAGCCTTCATCCAAGCAGACATTAAACTCCTCCAACCACCTGGCGGATTTTTTGGCGCCTTTGGTAAGCAGTGAGGTCAGACAATGAGGGGTGGGAAAATTATCTATATATATTTTCAGCGTTGAAGAGTAAAATGGACTGAACTGAGCAAAAAACAAGTTAAAGAGATGTACTGACAGCGAAATGCTCATGCATTTCAAACAAATTTTTCATGCTATTCTTGTTTGGCACTGGATCTGAAATCGTTGTGCCTGACTGATTCGTTTGTATGTGTGGGTGGGTTTTTCAAGGTGAGAGGGGTGTGGGTGGTTCCAAATGTGGTGCTACTGGAGCTGTTGCTGCAATTTATGAAGTAAGGAAAACCCCGTCTGTGTTTCTGACTAGCAATCCTTCATGATCCGGATGTGGTATCTACTCCAAAACAGTTTTTTTTGTGTTTTTTTCTTGGTGTTTTTTTTTTTTTTGGTGTTTGTGGTGGTGGTGGGGGGGTTATTATGGTTTCCCCCACACAGTTGCAACATTTTTCAGCCCTTTTTTTTCTTTTGAAAACAAAAGAAAAATCCTGGAAGAGGGAATCTGGGATGTGATGTGCAGTGGTGTGTTGGGAACTGAGATATTATACCCAACCAAAAATTCACACACACTTCATTTTCTCACCTAGGCACAACTGGACGTGCTGTCTGATTGATTGGATTGCATTCACAGGACAAGGAGGAGGGAAGAAAAGTGTTGGCAGCTAATGTTGGGGATTCTAGGGTAGTTCTCATCCGTAATGGGCAAGCACTGCAATTGACCGAAGATCATGTGCCAGATGTGTAAGCATTTCAGAAAATCCTCCTAGGGAAGAAAAAAATTAGCAGAACCTTTCCATCGATCGATAACTGTCAATCAATTATCAGAGGGGGTATCACTCGCAAATTCTTTGAGGCTTCTTTGTGTATCCATATATCTTCCAAGTGATATTCTAGATGCATGCGATAGGACATGTAATGCATTTGATGATGTTCCAGATGCATGCATTAGTTTCATGTGGTAATTTTTTTTGTAATTTTTTATTTTTTACCCCCAGGGAGGAGGAAAGGCTTCGCATCGAAGCGCAAAACCCCAACCCAAAGATGGCATTGGTACGTTACGTCGGGGGTACTTGGCGTGTGGGGGGCATCCTCGCCTTGTCCAGAGCATTTGGAGATGCTTATTTGAAGGGAAGTCTGCAGTTCGAGGGGATTGATTCAGGAACAGCATATGAAAGTGGATTTGGGGTGATCGCTGACCCCTATGTTTCCGTTACAAATCTTGAAGGTAGGCAGCTGCCGAGGGAATTTTGGATGTTCGCACCCCCCTCCCCCCTGCCAAAAAGAATCTAACGCTTCCTGCTCCCCCCCCCTTTCAAATATCGTCATTTGCAAAATTGTAAACTAGTTTGGCTGGGTTGCTTGTGATGCAGAGGGGGATTCTTGGTTAATCGTGCATTCAGACGGTCTGAACAGCACTGTGGCTAGAGGCGGTGGCGGAGGCATTGAAAACGACGAACTGGCTGCGATTTGCCAAAAGAGTGGTATGAAATCTGGTCGTATTGCTATTCTGAGCGCTGTGTGTGAATTTTCGCGGAAATATTCTCAGAAAGAAGTTTCAGGGTTGGATGGGTGTTATGAGTTGCCTTCTGCCGTCTGACTCTTTGTTACAAACATAGCTTGGTCAGATTTCAAAAAAAAAGAAAGAAAGCGAAAGCGTCTAACCGACGTTTGATCGATCTGCCCTTGTGAGCATTCAGCTGATTGTTTTCAGCTGGCTTTACTCGAGGGCAAATTGCAACGCATTTATTTGTTCTTTGTTTTTCTTCCCCAGGAGATGTGTCATCTGAAGATCTTGCCGAAAAACTGTGCATTGCTGCTCAAGAGAATGGCAGCACTGACGATGTGACAACCATATGCGTCAAATTGGACCTCTGATTCATCCTTTGCATCGGTTTCATAATTTCTTTTTTTTCTTTTCTTTCTGAGAATGTGTGTGAGAGGAAGAAAACTTCGAGAGAGAAAAATTTGCATGGTTTTTAGGGGCTGGATTTGGCCCTCAATACTGGAGGAGACAGAAAAATATTTTTTTTTCTTTGTTTTATTTGGATCGTTAAATCTTAAAAGGATGATTCTTGTTGGGTTTCTTTTAATGCAGTGGGATGCGGGGGAAGAACACATACATGTCTTTTTGCAAATGGCATTGTTCGCTTCAGGAGCTAGTTGTCTGAGACTTTGTGATGCTGTGCTGTGAGAATATAATATGCACTCGAAAAAGCGGAACAAAAATGATCCTCCAATTTTCTTCATATCTGGACATGAAAAAATTAGAGGATCTGAAAATTCGGCTGTCAGTGGGGTAGAGTGAACCCCCAAGGCTCCTCAATTATGACGACCTGTTTGCTCCGGATGCCCACCAATGACAGGAAGTCTGGTGATCTTTTGGTTGCAAGAATGCCTCTTGCATACATAGGCCAAGATTTATTTTTAGTCTTACGTGGTTTTTTTTTTAAGTTTGATGATAAAGACACAAAGACACCAAGACACTCGACAGAAACTTCTGTTGAAACATGAACTGCACCTCTGTGCTCCTTTTCAGAGCTACAGAAGGGTTGCAAAGGTCACAGCGAAAAAAACAAATTATTTCCAAAAAGAGACAATTACTAGACATCAATCAGTTTTTTTGTTTTTTACACAAACACAAAAATACAATCTCCAGTAGAGTTACAAAATGATCAAAACTGCCAAAAAGTTATATTGTCATCATCAATCTTCTCTTGCCACGTCAATGTTGCTGCTCATGCTCAGCCAGCAATATAAACATGCCTCTCAAAATTTTGATATGCCAGGAACTCAAGCATGGGCTTCAACATTGCGCTGAACCTGCCCAAGAACCACCACCAACTTAAAACATTGCATGTGGGAAAAAGAAAAAGAAAAGACATGATGTTCCTCCTGTCACAGAAAATGAGCAATCAGGAACAGCAAAAAACATTCACTGTAAAGCCAATGGGAATGCAGCCCAGGCATAATTGTACTGGAGGAAACAATTTTCATTGCCCTAGCCAATGGGAATGCAGCCCGGGCATAATTGTACTGGAGGAAACAATTTTCATTGCCCTTTCATCGACAAAATAGCATCATTCATCCCTTCAGAAAACTCAGGTCATCTCCGTGGCATTGGACAACTCTACCTGAAACATTGCGAAGTCGCCCAAGCCAATCTTCGACCCTGGGCGGACCTGAACCTTTTGATTGTGATTCAATTTGTTCCCATCCACGCTCACGTGAGTCTTGCCGCCGACATCCTACCCACAACCAAAACGAAGAACCGTTACTGCGCACCCTAACGCCGCACAGGAAGACCCGCCCCTTTCGTCGACCTGGGAACTCACCGTGATGTATAGCTCAGCGGGGGAGTCCAAAGGATTCGCTGCTCCGACGCTTTCGAACAGAACCTTCACACCTGTTTTGTCGCAACTGACGCCCTGGCAAAACGTCACGACTCGCAACTCAGAAAACAAACGAGGGGAAGTTTTATCAGATATTCTGACAACGTCGAGCAACTGCGCAGCCTTACGAAGTCACAGTCGTCGGTTTCCCCAACGAAGGCGCTGATCTTGCTGCCGATCACTTGGCTCAGATCCAGCGACGCTTCCAGCTCTGCGCACTCTTTGGAGTGCGTATCGCACCAGGATTTGTCGAGCACGAGCTCCCACTTGGTCTTGTCCACCACGGTGACGCAGCGAGATCTGACAGGGCGACAGGCACAGAACCTGGTCTTCACGACGGGTTTGCCGGCGAACGTCGAAGTCCGCAAGCGCATTCCTCTCAGAACAAGAGACATTGTCGCGGTTCAGAATCAAAAGGAAAGATACCGAGTACTCAAACCCGAAGTCGCCGTGTCAGAACCTATCGGAACGGAGAGGTTTTGACCTTTTCATCGTCGCCAGACGTCGCCGTGTTCCTGAGGCGAGACACCCTGTCGGTGCGCTGTTTCCACGATAGGCCCCGAAATTAATTATACACCCCCGAAATGAACAAAGATGTGCCTCCTGTCTTGGCGCTCAGCGTAACGGCCACGCTGGTTTTAGAATCAGATGGTAATCTACTACAAACGAATTGTCTGAGGTGCCCTCGGGCAAATTTAGCCGCAAGGCTCCCTGAAAACTTTCACCCCCTCTCCACACCAGAGTTAAGACGACTGTGGACAAAATGGAGGACGCGAGAGTTCCTCTCACCGACGTCGAGAAGTCGTTCGGACCAATCAAGGTGTGCGTCACAGGGTCGACAGGCTACATCGCTGGATCCATCGTGCAGCGTTTGCTGGCGTCTGGACACACGGTGCACGCCACTTGCAGGAACCCAAACAAAGAAGAGTCGGTTGCACACCTCAAAAAGCTCCCTGGCGCGGATGAGCGGTTGAAGCTGTTTCGTGCGGATCTCTTGGAGGAGGGATCTTTCAACGAGGCTGTCGCGGGGTGTGCGTGTGTTATGCACACCGCCAGTCCGTATGTGGCGACTGTACCCAAGGGGAAGGAACGAGAGATGTTGCTCGATCCTGCGCTGAAAGGAACAGAAAACGTCATCGGTGAGGTGAACGGATTTTTTTGCGGATGCGCGCAGGACTTTTCAAGTTTTCCCTGTGCCTTTGACGTCTGACAACAACTCTCTGGTTTTCGTCGTGCGTGCACGTAAATGTTCAAACGATGTTTTATGCAACTTGTTATGTATTTTCTACACTCATCAAAAATAAAAATAGTAACATCAATGTTCAGCCCCACTCGAAACCTGTTGCAAATGCCCCCTACTTCCACATCTCTTGAAATCGATTTTTCATTGAATTCCTCAGATGCTATGCTTCCAATGTTTTTTTTTTAAGCTTGTTCAAAAGGGGAAAATAAGAAGAAGTAATTGTGAACCAGATCTGACTGGCATTATGGTGTTCCTCTCTCCAGCAACTGTAAATGCCACGGAGTCTGTGAAACGACTGATCGTGACATCATCCTGTGCTGCAATCTACGGAGATCCAACAGAAAGAGGGGCCGACCATATTTTCACAGAGGATGATTGGGCCATCAAAGCATCCGAAACGGAATTGGCCTATTTCTATTCCAAAAAGATTGCCGAAGAACGAGCTCATGAATTGTGCAAGCAGCAGGACAGGTGTGAGGAAAAATGAACGAAATGAACGAAATGAACAAAATCGAAACGGGGATGGAGTCGATTGGCAGCTACTCTCGGTCAAATTGTGCTACACGGTGGTGGTGGTGGCCTTTCCAGTATGATCTGCTTTTCAATTTGATCCATGATGAGTATTCAAGGTCGCACTGAGGTCGTTCTGACCAGTGGATGACATTTCATATTAAACTGAGATCAAAGGGTTCATCCTGGAGTATATATATATATATATATATCTTTTTTTTTTTTTTTTTAATTATTTTTTTTTTGTAGCCACGATTGACCAGAATTATGCACTACGGGATCAGTGATGAAAACTTTTCACATTGCAGTGAGGTCATCGACCTGTGATTATGCTAACCAAGATCTGCACTGAGATCACGTAATTCTGTTGTTTCATGCTTAAAATTTAATTTTCTTCTTTTTTTAATAAATAATTCTTTTCCTATGCGTCTTTCATTTTTCCCGAAAGAGCTGCAAACTCATCTGGTTTGGCCGCAAGTGTAAACCACCTGAATGAAATATATCGAGTTGATTGCATCAAGGGTGTTTGATGGAAAAACAGGTGGGATATTGTGACGATCAACCCTGCGGGCGTGTGGGGTCCTCCTATCGGAAGCCGGGCCGACGGTGAGTCCGTGAACATGATGAAAATGATGATGACTGGGAAAGTCTGGCCGGTGGCTCCGAAAATTGGCATGGGTTTCGTCGATGTCAGAGATGTTGCAGCAGCGCACTGTCTGGCTATGGTTGACAAAAGCGCTTCCGGAAGGTATCAGACGTTGGAACCAGTTGTGCTCATCGGAAGTTAGATGAACAATAAGCACTGTAGCAATTTCACGATGAGGATTCGTTTTTCTGGGGTTTTGTTTTTCTCTCGGTTGCAATATCTGTGAATGCGTCGAGTTGTGTCACTTAGACCTGAAGTTTGAATTTATCAAGATGAATGTACCTGTACGATCTTTCAGAAGTCACCACTCCTTCGCCTGCCAGTAGTGCTGAGATTTAGCACAATGTGGATCATGTCGACACTCTAAATTGGATATTAGAATTTAATGCTGTTGTGGAGGGGTGGGGTTATTCGCTTTGAAGTTTGAGGTCTGTTTGATTGGTTTGCAACCAGGTACATTCTTTCAGCGAAATCCTTGTTTTACATGGATATCGCTGACATGTTGCGATCAAAATACCCCAAGGCTTATTTGCCGAAGTATAACGCTCCCAAGGCAATGATGGCTGTTGTTGGACCTTTTGTTGGGCTGGCGAAAGATTTTGTCAAGTAGGTGCAGAGCAAAGCCACGAAGATAGCACATCCTGATTGTCAACATTCTTTATACAAAATCGTACTTCCAACTTTTTTGACCAAGAGTATCGAGAACCACCAGCCATGAGTGGTTTCGTTGCAGTGGTGGGGCTACCAAAAGCATGAATTATCATAAAAACTGTGGGAAAAAAAAGCCACACAATCATATTTAGTTTTCAAAATGTGTTGAAGAAAGCATCTTTGGACACTGATATGATGTTACATGCTCACGTACTTTTTATTACTCTTTTTCTGACGGAGTCCCCCCCCCCCAAAAAAAAAACTTTTTTTTGCTGCAATGCAGGCATTTGTATGGCAAAATTCCACAATTTGACAATAGCAAGACTAAAGGCCTTGGCATTCAATTTGTCGACCCCAAGGATACAGTGGAAGACATGGTGGAGGCGATGGTCGACCTCAAGATGATCGATGCCAAGAAGTTCACCTAGAATTGTATACGTTTGTACAAACATGGATATCCCACAGCGCTAAGTATTTTGCGGCAATATGTTGATGCTGTTCATATTATTGATCAAAGTATATTGGCACTCGCTCAATGACGTTGCTTTTTTCTTTCATTTTTTTTTGTTTTTGTTTATTTTGGGGATGGGGGTGGGGGGTTCAAGCCCCACAATGGTTTTCGATCTGTGCATTGAAACATGCATATTCCTTTTATCATGGGTTTTTCATATTGAAATAAGTAAATTATGGATGTCATTTCGTAAGGGTTAGGCCATGCACTCGGAGTAGGGCTGGTTGAGCAATAGGTTTTTCTGAAAAGTTCGTAGGTTTGTAATTCTAAGATCTGTTCTAGCAATTGTTCACTGCCCTGGTATGTGTTTTGCCTGATCTGCTTGGTGCTATAATTCTGGTGTTTTCTGGGAAATAGGACAAATTTTGACTGTAGGAAAAAAATTTGAATATTTGCTGTAGGAACAGTAGGGCACCGAAAATTCAAACTGTTGGGACTCTCACCCACAACCTACTTTCATTTTGAATGACAGAACAGAGTGTGTGCCCAGATCCTCAGTGGCATGCATCAATTCTAGCAACAGAAATACCACCGCATACTCCCCTGCCTCAATTGGAAACAATCACTTGTCCAAACAGAGCAAGAGTTTGGGGGGGATCTTCTCCCCGACTGCGAAGGTTTCATGTTCAGTACTGTACTCTTCTGATTGGCGCAGCCCCCAAGCAGTTACACCTCCAATTGTCGCTGGGTTTGCTAGTCCATGCAACCCAGATCGACCTTTTCGGACGGCGTTGGGCAATGCGGGCTTGTTGCTTGCATATTGTAACGCCCCAAAACGCCTGCCCAATGGTCCCAAATCAAGCAGTGAAAAACTGGTTTGGAGCTTCAACCATGAGGAGAGGAGCAATTTTTCATGGGCAGGCACCAAGTCATTGGTGGTGTGGTGGTAATTTTCGTCGAAGAAATTAATTACATTTTGTTTCCAAAACCCCCACTGGCTGTGGAGTAAAACAGCCCAATGATATGACACTGCTGCAAACAATGGCAGCCCTCAGGATTTAGACGCGAAACCTTGTTGTCCACAACCTTGCGAGTACCAACACTTGAGGCGAGGTCAAGCAGGACCAGCTCCGCCAAGAGAGTCTACTTCAGTGCCCTCGGTTTCACGCCCCGCTCAAGGTCGTGTGGGTCGTGCGTTTGTAAATACACCCTTGCACACCCATCAGGGAGTCGAGACGAGATGTCTGGAAAGGTGAGGTCCGAAACCACGACGCGTCGAAGGCTGCGCATAAGGACGGTGGAAGTCGTCTTTACCACTCTTACACCTGATACACGCGGAGGGGTCGCTTTGCTTTCGTCGCAGTGTCAAAGTTGGTTTTCTCTGTACAAATGGCTGGACTAGGTTCTGCCCCGCAGCACCCCGTTCGAAACGTGTGAGACCCATGCTCAGTGTCTTCCGACACGAAATTGCTTCGCTGTGGTTTGCGCCAGGCTAGCCGTCACCTCGCTGGTGCCCGAAACGCGCTTTTCGCGGGATAAACATTGGCTTCGTTTTCTCAACAGACCCCCCAGCCTAAAGCTCCCTCGCCAGGTGCAACTCGACCGCAAACACGCTCGAGAAGCGCCATGTCCGACAGGTCGGAATCTCCTGGACACTCCGAATGGAAAAACAACGCCGAGAAGTGTAAAACTGGCGCGAAGCCAGCTGGAAGGGATCTCGTTAAGGCGAATAGCGAAGCTACGAGGACGAGCGGTGGACGGACGCCACGTTCGTCTCAAAAATCGCCTGGCAGTGGTGCGAAGACTCCCCGGACGCCCCGCTCAAGAACCCCCAGGTCCGGTACACCGACCTCCGGCATGTCCGACGATGGAACAGGGGCGCGCTTGCCTTTGTACATGCAGCCGACTCACGCGTCTATAAACAAGTCTAGAAAACCGCCACCCAGGAGCGCTACTTTTCACTCGCGTGGCGTCAGCAATGAAGACTTCGGCACCAGAAAGGGTGCTGGCGCGAGGTGAGAGAGAGAGAGAGCTCTGGAATTAGTCATGCAAAAAGATCGAGTGGCACCCCTGTTAAACAAAGAAAATCCTGACAGGTGTCGAAATCCCACACTTGAAATATCAGAACCCTATTCGAGTAATGATTGCCTAACTAATGAAGAGAGCTATAGAAACATTTCTTTAAAGGTTCATGATTTTGAAACCTCAAACTTCTTTTTGAATATAAGGGCTTTGGTTGCTTCGTGATCTACCCTCTTTCCATGTCCATAATTTAAACCACTTAACCTTGAGATTTAAAAAAAAAAACTGAAGCCAGTTTTTCACAGTTTTTCTTTGTTCCTCAGCACCCCTCAACACACAATATTTTCTTCATATAGAACAATGTTTGGGATTTTCTGGAGTTATTTCGACTCCTCCTTTGATAATTTTTTGGTGATATGTAGGCAAGATGCTCGTGGTCCTATGTCGGGCAAGTCTTGGACATCGGGGAACACTGCCAAGCCTAAAACGCATCCGAAGCGACCAAATTCTGCCTCCAGCGAGCCAGCCATTGTGGGAGCAGGGATCATTCCCAAAGGTCACATCGGAGGCCGAGCTAGCCCCCTGGAAACCAATGGCACCATTTCCACACCACCCCCCTCCCCGACAGCCGTAAGCTCCCAAGAAAAGCTAACCAACGAAGAACCTGTGAAAAGAACCTCTCCGGTCAAGCCAAAGCCCCCTCCGTTGGTGTTGTCTGACTCGTCTGCGGAGGAGGGCAAAGCTACACCGCAAAAAAGCCCGAGAAGGGATCCGGTGCAGAAAAGTCCAAGAAGAGCTCCCCTGGCGAAGAAGAGTCCCCCGACACCAACGGGTGTTAAGACTCCACCTGCCAGAACGCCGGCTGCCACCAGCCCCACCAAGACTCCCCCTGAGACATCCCCTGTCAGAGCCCTGCCTGAAACAACATCGAGTACTGCAACTCTAGCTCCCGAAGAACCGATTCCTGCTAGAGCCCCTGTGAAAACCCCGATTGCTAAAACCTCCCCTACGAGAACCCCGAGTGGAACGACTCCTAAGAAGGGCCCGAGTGGTGGAGCTCCTGCTGTAAAGAGTCCGAAACCGGTGCCGAAAACCCCTGTGAAGGAAGAGGAAACCCCTGTGCCTGTCAAGGGAAAGGAAATCCCGGTGGCTGTCAAGGAAAAGGAAGCAACGCCACCGCCACCGCCGCCGGCAGCTGTTTGCGAAGTGGTCCCTGCTGAAGAGGAGATCATATCCTTACCCCCCAAACCAAGAGCTCAAGACCAGCAAAATAAAACCGAATCTGAACTCAAAAAAGGGGAAGGGGTCGGGACGAAGGTCAAGAGGTTCTTCGGCTGTATGTCTCCCAGCCGAAAGAGTGTTAGTTATGATTGAGTTGTTCAGTGGGGGGTTAATTTTAAATTTGTTGTTTCTATCTGGAGGGGGAGGAGAAAAAAGGGGGGAGGTCGTGGTGTGATTAAATGATTTAAACTGTTTAAATAGAAGGATTTTTTTTTGTTGAAAGGGGTAGGGGGAGGGAAAACTGTTTGACGAAGGAAAAGAGAAATCAGTGTTTTCTTGCAATGCTTAGATCATTGTGATATGGTTAGTTAAAAAAACAAAAAGATGAAGGGAACAAAAAATGGGTTGTGGCAATATCTCTGTTGCACATAGAACAAACCGGGGAGGGGGAGGGGTTGTGTTTAGACCAGATGGGGTCTTTTGAATGAAGAATTTCTAAGGGTTTTTTTTTGCATAGTCAGGCAAAGTTTCATTTTATTGACGATGATTTATAAGTGAACATTGGGTTTGGTGTTACAAAGAAAAAACTTGAGGGATGGGAAAGAGAGGAAAAAAACGAAAAAGAGGGCAGGAAAATAAAGGAGGTCCAGGAATTAGT
The DNA here is from genome assembly GCA_030272585.1 of Bryopsis sp. KO-2023. NCBI lineage: Eukaryota > Viridiplantae > Chlorophyta > Ulvophyceae > Bryopsidales > Bryopsidaceae > Bryopsis > Bryopsis sp. KO-2023. Next base: position 1,158,894 of record BSYQ01000007.1, on the reverse strand, counting down.
GATCATCTCCTTTTTTTTTGTGTGTAAAGAGGCCTTATTTCTTTGAATCTCGTTGAGTTTGGGTTTTTTTTTGTGCTTTTTTCTTTTCTTTTCTTGGTTTGATTTCAGAATGCAGCGAATCGGTGCCGTTCTTTTTTTTTTTCCTTTTTTCTTAAGCCTCGATTTATTTATCTTTTTTTTTTCTCACAGAAATAATTTAAGGGGGGGGGGGGCGTTAGAGGTCAGAGAATTTGTTGAGAAGAGGGAAGAGGGTATATTTATTGATACGAAATGACTAGATTAAAAAACCAAAAAAGAAATACCTCTTTTGGACAGTCAAATCCAAACTTTCAGAAAAAAAATTGTCTGCTTTATATCACCCATGGAGGGATTTCTGGCAAAGTTCAAGGAAAGGAAAAAAGGAAGCCACCAGCATGTGTATATATTTTGAATCCAAAAGATGAGAGGGTTGGCTGGTTTTGTCTCCCAAGTTTTGTGACGTTAGTTGAAATTTGTTATTATTTTGTTTTTGTTCTTTGCTTTTGTTTTTGTTTTTATTTTCGAGGATATAAATTCCATTGAAAAAAAAATTCAAGAAACGGACGAAAAAAAAGTTTGAGGTTTCAGATACACGGTTTAGCTTTTCGCCATGAGTCATGTCAGGAAAAGCAGATATCCACAAAAGTCAATCTTTATTGAATCTTAGCTTTCACTAGTCGATGAGAACATGGCCAACCGTTGTTTTTTTTTCATTTTTCCTCCGTTTAGCGCACTCATGCAAATAGGTTCAACAAGGGACAAAAGTTGTGTACGAAAAGAAAATTGAGAAAAAAAAAGAAAATGAGAGAAAAAGAGTGAGAAAAAAAGAGTGAGGACAAAAAGGGGAATCAAGAGCAATATTAAAACTCAAGAGAGTGAGAGCAAAAGGGGAAAAGGAGTGAGAAACGTATTGCCGACCCAGGAAGTTTCCCCTTTTGTTTCTGGTTTTTTGCCTCGCTGTGATTTTGGATTGGGTTTGTCAGGGGGGTGCATATTTTCATTCCGATATAAGGGGAAAAAAAAAGAAAGCCAAAGAAGCAAGATCAATCGTTTTCGAATGGAGAGGTTCATCGAAGAGGGGGGGGGGGGGGGAGGAGACGAAAAACACCAATGGGCGAACACATGGGATTCAATGGTCAATGACATGATAAAAGAATTGGACGTGGTTGAAAAAAAAAACATACATATGTATTTCTCATTAATAAATCTGTATATAGCAGTGATTTTGGGGGGGTATCGTGTGCATTTTGACGTTGTTGGGTTCTTTTCTTGCTTTTACACTCGACCATACTTCAAGCTGAAATAAAAATATATTACACACGCATACATCAAAGCAGAGAGGAAGGAGCCCCCCCTGCCCCCCTAAAATTTGAACAAAAATGTTTTTTTTACCCAGTCGGGAATGCGGGGTCGATATTCACTTGGGAGGGGGGAGGGGGGAAAGCATTGCCAGGGAACAGAAACGAAGCAGGGGGGGGGGGGGCTGTTGAGATTTCGGGTTGATTATTGTCTAACCAACTTCCACAAACAGTTGTTTCGTTGGGTTGTTAGATAGATGTGCCAGTCACGATGCTATTGGGTTGTCCATCAGGACTTGTAACTTTTCTCAAGAGATAGCTGTACGACTCTCGGAACCTGGTTGAGACCCCGCGGCTTGGTGATTATTTCAAAAAGGTCTGTTTTTTTTCCCGACAGAGGGTGCGGAAGCAGTGTGAAATATTGAACCCACCAGGAGGGAACAGACCTCTGGTTTTTTTTCCAGACATGCAGGATTTCCTTCCTATTGCCGACGCAGCATCCAATCCCCCCCCCTCCCAGAAATGGAAATAACAACTTTGGTTCCTGTCAAATCTGGATGGAGACCACTGACCAAAAAAAACAACAGCAGACAGTATTGTTGTGCCATGGATCAATTCTTCACATAATTTGTTCATCGTAACTCACAACCCTCATTCCTCCCTGTAGCATTCAAAACCAACATCTAACTGACCCACGGCTGACAGTCATTCCACACAATCTGTTGTATATTTCCCAACACAATCCATGACCAAATCCATACTTCGCATCTTTCTTTTCATGGCGATTGTGAGGGTTGTCAGTCCTGAAAAATCTTGAGGCAGCATTCGTTCACCAGTGCCCCATCAATATGGCATATGTTTTTCATATTCAGGAGTTCATTTCAGCACATTTCGGTCAGTGATTCTCTTCCACAAAATGACCGCATGTCGGTCTTTCACTTCAAGTCCGCCATTTCTTATTCCCTTACTACAGTGCTCTTTCCTTGGATCCTTGGAGTAAATCCAAATTCCCCTGTCGAAGGGGGGCCGGGGGGCGGGGCGGGGCGAGTTGAAGAAACAAACACAGATTGACGTGTCTTTCGTAGATTCTCCAATATAACAATTCTTCTTTCCATGTTCATGACCCTCATGGATCCATTCACTCTGCCATGATTTTTTCCGGCCATCAGGCACAGCAGCTCCAGCTCATATCTTTCCACCTCCCACATTTTTCTCCATATTTCACCATGCTCCGGAATCCCTGGCTGATCTCCTCCCTCATTTGCTTTATGTTTTAAATTCTGGCATTTCCACCAGCAGAAATGCATCTCTTCGCATCTCAAATTCATCCTTGAGTATATTCTCCGTCCTGCATTTCCGATTGCTGGGCCGATTGTGTTGTTTAGTCGTACAAACTCTCCCCCCGGCTTCTGACCACCTCACTGCCCACCCCGCTTCCAGGAGGGGGAGGGATTGGAGGAAATCTAGACGGTGGGAGATTTTCTATTACTAAACAACTTCTGTCTCTTGGCCCAAAAGCAATATCTTTTCACAGTATCATCATTGATCTATAACTCACTCGAATATCCCCAGAATATATCCATAGACTCAAAAAAACCACAGTGTCTAATTCTCAAATAATCCACAGCTCCAGAACTATTTTTTCATAATCTGGGTTTCCTTCATCGATACCCACAACTTTCTGGATACCAAAATCAAAAAAAGGCCGCCCCTTTTATCTCAACATTTTGAAAAAAGAAAAAAATTTCCCTTCATTGCATCACCAAATACTCAGCCCTTCTCTTGACTGAAAAAACAGTGTTGTTTTTTTTCGATAGAAAACTCATTTCCTGAACACCCTTCCTTGTTTTTCCTTTCCTCTCTCCTGTTCATTTTTGTCATGTAGGAATTTACTTCTTCCTGTTTCTCTCTCCTCTTCTTGTTTTTTTTTTTCACACATAAAACTGACCCTTCCTTTGTCTGCCTCCTTTTGTATTTTTTTTCTTCACACATAACATTGATCTGCCCTTTGTTCTGACTCCTCTTGTTTTTTTCACACATAAAACTGACCCTTCCTTTTTCTGTCCCCTTTTGTATTTTTTTTCTTCACACATAACATTGATCTGCCCTTTGTTCTGACTCCTCTTGTTTTTTTCACACATAAAACTGACCCTTCCTTTTTCTGCCTCCTTTCGTATTTTTCTTCTTCACACATAAAATTGATCTGCCCTTTGTTCTGACTCCTCTTGTTTTTTTCACACATAAAACTGACCCTTCCTTTTTCTGTCCCCTTTTGTATTTGTTTTCTTCACACATAACATTGATCTGCCCTTTGTTCTGACTCCTCTTTTTTTTTTCACACATAAAACTGACCCTTCCTTTTTCTGCCTCCTTTCGTATTTTTCTTCTTCACACATAAAATTGATCTGCCCTTTGTTCTGACTCCTCTTTCTTTTTTCACACATAAAACTGACCCTTCCTTTTTCTGTCCCCTTTTTTTTTTTCCCACAGAAAATTGACACATCACATGGACTTCAGGGAGAGAAATCCAAAACAACCCCAAAGCCATACAATCCAATTTTCTATCGATGAGACAACATGTAAATTCATATCAGATTTGAGTTTGTTCCCTTTTCCCTTTTTTAATGAAAATTAAGGTCTGAAAGATCATCAAAAATCATTATCCCTTCCCCTCTTCTTTTTTTTTTTTTTTTTTTTTAATATATACCCACAGCGGAGAATAAGGTTTGACATTTCATCAAAAAACATTATCCCTAAGATTCCCCTCCCTTCCCCTCTTTTTTTGTTTTTGTTTTTTGTTTTTTGAACCCGTAGTGGAAATTGAGGACTGAAAATTCACCTGTTAATGTTACCTAGAAAAAAAAATCCCTTCCCCTCTTTTTTTTTTTTTTGATTTTTTTTGTAACCCACAATGGAAATTAAGGACTGAAAATTCACCCGTTGATGTTACCCAGAAAAAAAAATCCCTTCCCCTCTTTTTTTTTTTTTTTTTTTTTTTTTAACCCCCGGCAAGAAACTGACCCATCAAAGGAGAATAGGGGAATGTGATTTAATCAGAATCGATGATGATGATGTTGTTTCAAATAAAAAAAATAGCCTGAATTTCGGCTTTTTTTTCTTGCCGGGGGGGGGTATAATTTTTTTACTGGCAAGAAGAGGAGGATGGAGCAGCTCCATCCCTTCTCACCACGCGTCTCACATTTCGTACCTTGGGCTTGGGTTTTTTGTATACGTAAAGAAGTGGGTTGTTGTTTTGGTTTGGGGGGTTTCTTCTTCGACGTCTCGCAAAATGCTTTTTGACCCCTTTCCCGAAGAGCACCAGCTTGGATCCCAGATTAGCCAAAATCATCAACACGACGGGGATGAGCTTCTTGAAGATGTAGATCAGGATGACCTTCGTCCAGAAAACGATCCTCGGGTCCACTTCACTGGGCGGTATGGGGCAGGTCTGCAAGTAAAAAAAAAAGCACAACTGTCCCTAACTTTTGAGGTTGCTCTTTAAAAAGATCCGGAAGGACTATTGTCACTTCCTTTTCAGGAGGAGTCCAACCACTTTGGGAAAATACAACGGAGACAAAAAGAAGAGATAAAACTCGTGGGCTGTATTACATTCATCCTGACCGACTTTAAATAGTCGAAACGCAACCTCTAGCCAACTGCTGATCAACTGTAAATCAGCTTCTAATGGCTTCAGTAAATTGTCCCATTCTGTATCAGTTTGTCGTACTAATCCCCCAGATCATCGATCAAATCAAAAACTCCACAGGGCCTGTTCCTCTATATGTCCCAGAATGACCCCATAACATTCCAGCAAAACCCGAAGTACTCTTTCCAATCGTATTGTCAATGTATTTCCAGTTATTTTTAAAAACAACCTGCCCCCCTGTCCAACCTTCTTAACCACCCACAGCTGTCCCTACTCTCCCCTTTGAAAATTCGTCCCGAATTTGCTTCCAATGGAAAAGGAAAAAGAAATCATATCCACAGCAATCATATCGACAGAAATCATGTCCACAGAGATCATGTCTCCAGAAATCATGTCCCCAGAAAGGACAGAACACCCTGAAAAATCAACAGAAACAAACAAAACAAAAATACCCCAAACAGTCATCTCACTAGAAATCGGGAGCCGATTCTTCCGACGATTCCACAACGTCCTCCGACGACTCCGACGACTCCTCCACACTCTCTGCGGGCTCGTAATCAGGCCTCCAATCAATACGTCCTGCCACCCGGTCGGCCGTAAACAGCTCCTTCAGCGTCTTCGTTATTACTGAGCCGGTCATTCGCGGGTTGACATATAAGCCGTAGATCTCGGGTTGGTTAACGAGGATCGTCTGAATGAGCGGCCGCCAATGGGAACCGATCGGCAAACGGAGCTCGATAAGGTCGCACTGAACACAGCGATAGCGGAGCAAGCGGTCCACATCCAGGTTTTCGCCAGCAGGGGTGATCGCGACGAGCTGATCACGCGGAAGTGGAAGAGCCACCGCCAAAGCCGCCCCTTCACCGCGCACAATCCCCGACGACATCCCAACCGACCATGCCACCATCTTGCGTAAGCATGCACGTCTGCTTCTGCCAAAACAGCAGAACTGGTGCTGGTGATGCGTGCCAACCAACCGACACGCAGAGGAGCGATGTGGCCGAGCCCTGACCCCGGGTTGCCTTGTGCAGACAAAACACCGCCCTGGATTCCTCGTCCCCAAGCACTCCAAAATGTCCCCCTGCGGTCCGAGAACATGCAACGGCGCGACAGCCACCCGATCCGCGTTCGCTCGAAGGCGCGCCACCTCCCTTTCCAACTCGGCATGTCTGTTCCGATCGGTTTCCGCCTGTCGTGAGAGTGTTTCCACTTGCCGTTCCCAAACTCGCGCGCGCTCCTCAGTTGTGGTGATCACGTTTTCTTGATCACGAAGGTATTCGATCAGCCGACTGGTGCTGTCCTGCAACCGCCGAAAGCAACGATCTCCATCGCCCTCCAACTCGACGTAGCCTCCGACGGCTTCCAGATCGACCTCCACCTGTTCCACAACTGCCTCCACATCCATTTCTTCCAATTCACTCGACTCTGAACTCTCTGGATCGCCTACATCCCCAGTAGGATCGACCTGAGGTTCGTCCTCGTCGGTGTTGTAAACCCACAGCGCGTCCATCGTAAGCAACAAGAAAAAGAGTAAAAGGAAAGAGGGGGTATCAATAGTCTTCGTTCCAGGCAGGGTAGCGAGAAAATCGGCGAAAGGTCCCTCTTTTTCGGTATCGTCCGATGCATCATCCTCGTTCGACGTCTCTGGTTCCACCGGGTCACATTGCTGCCTTTGCACCACCCAAGAATGATTAGGTGTTTGACCAACCCAAACGAGTGATCCTTGCAGGCGCTGAACCATCCATGGCCCTTCCGTATACGCATTCCTTTTCGCTCGAAACACTCTTTCCTCTGGGTTAACCATCACCATGTCCCCCACTTGAAGCGGTTTCCACGCTCGTTTAGAGTGAGACATCAGCCGGCGCACCTGTGTTTTTACTCTTTGTTTGTGCATGGCCACGTTGATCCCTCCTTGTTGCCACCTCTGATCCTCCTTCCGCATTCGAAAGAGTATAACCCTTTCCGTTTCCCAAGCATCCTTTTCTCTCCATTCGCCTTGTTTTTGATATCGGATCTCTTTGTCTTCCTCTGTGTCCTCATGTGTTAAATCCCGAAGGAAGAAAGCTTCTCCCGGTGTCACACATGTAGCTGAGTGCTTTCTCGTATTTATTTCGAATAACGCCTGCGGGAGCTTCTTCGGCCAATCCCTGGGAATATACCCGTTGCCTATTTGTCGTAGTTTTCGTTGTAGTTCCTGATTTACCCTTTCCACCATCCCATTTCCCTCTGGATGGTGGGGTCGTGAACGTTTCACCAACACAGTCCATTTTTCCATGACCTCCAAAAAGGTACCGAAGAATTCTTTTCCATTGTCCGTCACCAAAACTTGTGGTGCTCCATATCGGTAAAACACTTCCTCCTCGATCCAAGCTGCAACTTCCTTACTGTCCTTTGAATAGAGGGCTCCCGAACATGTCCACCGAGAGTAGTAGTCGATCAAAACCACTGCATAACGATGGGATGTTTGCTCTGCCCGGGGTAGAGTGATCAAGTCTAACCCAACACGTTCCCAAGGCTGTAGCACCACTTGATGTCGATAAGGTGCTGGCCGAATTGTTGCTTTCCTTGTCTTTCGACAGCCAAGGCAAACTCGCAGGTGCTTTCGTACCGTGGAGACCATGTTTGGCCACCAATAATTCTTCTTTAACTTCTTCACTGTTTTATAGATCCCCATGTGTCCTCCTTGGGTGTGTACTCGCAGAATTGTCTGTCTTCGCCGCGCGGTTCGAAGAACTGCTTTCCACCGCTGATCAGCGTCCAAATACTCCAACTTGTGCTCTGTTTCAGTTCGCCAGCGATAACGTTTCGCTCGTTTTCGAATTCGTTCTCTTTTTGCTCTATCTTCTATATCAATCAGTGCACTGCTCCCCTGCAGCGTTTGCAGTAACAACTGATCGTCCCATGGCTCGGTTTTTCGAGGCATTACTTCTGCACAACTCCTTGCTTTTTCTTGGTAAACACGGTTCCTTTTCTTCGCACAATTTTATTGTCTCCTACTCCGTGATCCAAGGGTACTGGTAATCTCGAGAGAGCATCGGCATTAGCATGTCGCTTCCCCGCTCGATATTCGATCTCAAAGTCAAATTCTTGCAATCGCATGGCCCATCGCAACAGTCTTCCCGTCAGATTTTTCCCAGTCATGAGCCAAACTAGAGCTTGATGGTCCGTTTGTAAGGTGAACCGATTTCCATACAGAAAAGGCCGAAAATAAGTACAGGCCCAGACGACTGCGAGGCATTCGCCATCAACAGCCGAATAGTTTCGCTCCGCAGGGCTCAAACTCTTGCTCGCATAGGCTATGACCTTTTCTGTTCCGTCCGCCTGTTTTTGTGACAGTACAGCTCCAATGGCGGCTGAACTCCAATCCGTTTGAAGGATGTAAGGTTGATCCAGTTGAGGTGTTGCCAGTGCTGGTTCCGAAGTGATCGCTTCCTTCAAATGCTCAAACGCCGCCTGTTGCTCCTTTCCCCAAACATAGGGTACGTTTTTCCGAAGAAGGAGGTTGAGGGGAGCCGCCACTTGTGCATAATCTTGAATGAATCTTCGGTAGTACGATGTCAACCCCAAGAACGACCGTAGTCCTGAGACATTCACCGGAGGTGTTTGCACTCGTACCGTGAAGACTTTCTTCGGATTCATCTTGATCTGATCGTTGCCAACGATATGGCCGAGGTATAACAACTCCTCAAACGCAAAATCTGATTTTCGTGGACTAATCCGCAGATTAGCATCCCGTAGCCTTTCCAACACTTCCCTCAACAACTTTTGATGCTCTTCCCAAGAACTTGCATGGATCACGATATCATCCAAATAAACCACTACACCCTTCCATAATAAGGGACCCAAAACTTCATTCATCAAACGTTGAAAAGTGGCAGGGGCATTGGAAAGACCAAAGGGCATTACCGTGAATTCATATAACCCTTCCTGCGTCACAAACGCTGTTTTCTCTGCTGAATCCGCATCCATTCGAACCTGCCAGTACCCTGACCTTAAATCTAATGCGGTAAAGTATTTGGATCCCGCAAACTGATTGAGGGCGTCGTCAATGCGCGGTAATGGAAAACTATCACGAACCGTTATTTTGTTTATTTGCCGATAATCAACACAAAACCGAATTGATCCATCTGGTTTGGGTACCAAAACGATTGGAGCCGCCCACGCTGACTTTGAAGGTCTGATCACACCATTTTCCAACATTCGAACTACTTCTGCCTTTACTACTGCATTTTCTTTTCGACTCAAACGATAGGGATTTTGGCGAATCGGTTTGTTATCCCCCGTATTTATTTCATGATAACAAACATTCGTCTGCCCCACATCTTTAGCCTCCCACGCACAAGCGTCTGGGAATTCTTCCAACAAATCGAGTAACTCTTTTCTTTTCTTTTTCCCCAAACTCGACGAAATTTTGAGATTGTCCAACAACTCCCGATATCCTTTCCCTTTTTCTTTTTCTTTTCCTTTTACTTTTTCTTTTCCGTTGTTTTTCCCTTGCTCAAATACTATTGCATCATCCCAAAACTCTTCATCGTCTGGAACCCGAACATCTTTCCACGAAAGTCCTTTTTGTTTCATTTTTCTCTCTATCTCTTGCATATTATACACCGAATCACAATACCTCTGGCATTGTTGATCCCATGTATTTTCCCATTGTTTATTCCGTTCTTTTTCTTTTTCCCGATTCAACTTTTGTACCTGGCTTTGTATCTTTTTAAACCACGTCCGGGTTTCCTTTTTCTGACCTTCTCGTTTTTCCCGTAGTTTATTTGACACGGAAGGTCTTTCTAAAAAGATGTAACCAAAAGGTCTGTTCTATCGTCTCCACACTGGCCCATAACACTTGAAATATCTTCTTCCACAAACTCTGGAGCCTCTTCCACGGACTCAAACTGAATAGGAACGGCACTCAACCGTTGCCCTTGACGATAAGGGATTAATTGTTTGAACCCGAAATGGATTTCAGCATAGGCTTTCCCAAGCCAAGGCGTACCTATAATCAAGGGAAAGGTTGTGCTTCGAATGACATGCACAGGAACGGAGAGACGGCATTGGCCCACCGCTATTGGCAATGCTTCAATATATCCTGCTGCTTGGGTCGCATGTCCATTGCAATCAGTATATCGACCACGGGGAGTGGTAACCCAATCTTCGATCCCCAACTTTTCCACTTCTGTCATTGCAATCACACATGCGCTTGCACCTGTATCCACCACGGTTTGTGGAATCCGTCGTTCCATCACCTTTGCTGTTATTGTTGTCACCCGATATTTACGTTTACTGCCGGTGGCGTACAGGTGGATCCCTTCCTGTGCGGCTTTCGGTATCTTCATCGATTTCAACCAAGCATCGACAACTTCGGGGTGTTTCTCGCAGAGTTCTGCCAATGGAATTTCTGCTTTTGTATTTTCCAATATCCGTTTTGCCTCAGCCGTCGTGAACTTCCGAGCGCCTTCCTGGTTTTTCTTTCGTGGCGATTTGGATCCTTGACGCTTCGCTTTGGTCTTTGGCTTTGGACTATTGGAAAGCATGGGTAGCGGCATCCTTGGCACTGGTACATCCACATTCACTTGCTGTTGCGGATATCTTTCCTCTTCTTTCTTCTTCCTTTCATCAATTTGTCCCGTTCTTGTTTCCGCTGTCCGCTCTTCTGCCTCAATCACAACATGCTTCTCTTTTGGTTCTGACTGTTTCTCTTCACCTACTTCGTCGATTTCCATCGGTGTTCCCAAAGCGCTTGGGAGAGTGGTGTCGACCTCCATTGCTGTAAAACATTGAGCTTCCTCAGTTCGCGAGAAATTCATGACGTAGGCATCGTCGAAGTATTCTTCCTCGAAAAAGTGCACTCTCTTGTCTGGACAATGGAATGCCATATGTCCAGTTCGGTTGCAGGCAAAGCATCGGATTCCATTCCCATTCCAGCGACCTCTGCCACGTCCATTTCCATTCCCACGTCCTCGTCCTCCTTGATAACCTCCTTGATAACCTCCTTGATATCGTCCTCCTCTTCCATTTGCATAGCCTGTTCCTCGTCCATTTCCTCGGGCCTGATTCCATCCTGTTGGCTGGGTATATCCTTGATACGGCGCTGGCTTGTAACCTCCTTGACCCAATCCTTGGATCTGTCCTGAAATATCCTTCATCATTGTTTTCAACTCGTCATACTCTTTCTCATGCTTCTGCGAATTTTGCTCCAGCCCTCTCAACCGATTGTCCGTCACCTTCTGATGCGTTCGAACCTCATGACGGAGATTATCAATCTGTTCATTGATCCTCTGGTCTGTGACCACCACGTTCAGTTTGTCTCTGACATCCTCTTCTGTTTCTTCCATCACATTCACTCGAGCCCTTCCTCCACCGAGTTTCTTCTTTTGCTTTTCAATAAACGACGCTCGTTCAATGGCCTGACCAAACGTGTCTGTATGGTGAGACAAGAGAGCTTCCATCAAATCAGTCTTCAGTCCTGATTTGAAGATTTGAAATAGAACAGCATCCCCCAGAACAGGTCCTCCAGCATCTGCAATTCGTGTTCCCAAGTCGCGCAAGGCTTGCTCATATTCCCGTACTGATTCTTGATTTCCTTGTCGCCGGTTCATCACTCGGGTCATAAGAGTTTGCAAATCGGCATCAAACCGATGAACCAAATCCGCGCGCAGATGAGCCCATGTCCGATGTGGATCTGCTGCTGGGTACCGCTGCAGCCAACTCATTGTCCATTGCAACGCTGATTTCTCACAATACAACACAAGTCGATGGATACGCTGATCCAGATCATCCGCCACCGTAGGTGGTCGGTCCCACTGTCCTGCCTCTGCCAAGGCTTCATACTGATTCAACCAAGCTGCCACATCTTCACCTTCGGTTCCGGTTAACTTGCTTAATTTCACATTAAACCCCCGGGGTGCGGCTGCACCTGGAGCGGCCATTCCTCCTAGGCCTCCTGGCGGTGTTGGCGGCGGTGGGGGAGGTGGTGGTGGAGGTGGTGGTGGCGGTGGTGGAGGTCCTCCTGGTCCGAATCCTCCACTACTTGGCCCACCAGCTCGTTCCCCTGTGGGGCTAGGTGTTGTCGATCGTGCGCTTTCACTGGAGCTTTCGCTCTCACTGGATGAGGGTAGTCCAGGATCTGGGTCAGGGGCCCCTGTAGCGAAAGTAGTGGGCCGCTCTGGACTAGCCCAATCAAGAGGTTCAGCAACGTCAGGGGTAACAGGTGGTACACTTGGCCCAGGTGAATCAGTTGGCTCTGATACTACACCAGTCGGTGCAGCTGATCCTGGCGCTGTGACAACTGGGTCAACTAGAGGGAATACACCTGGGGCTGCTGCTGGAACAAATCGTGGTCCGGTTAGCAAAGACTGCCGCAGAGATGCCTGATATATCGACTCGTCACTGGGTGTGGGTTCTGGGGGCACGATCAATCGAGGCCGAACAGGTCGTTCAAATAAGAACGGTAACTCGTTTGGGCGATCTCGTGGCGGAGGCAGATATCTTGACACTCCAGGATAATATGCTGGTCCTCCGTCTACTTCTTCTACAGTGGCGACAGCGTCTGCGGCTGCTTCGACCGCTGGAACTTCGTCTTGTGTTTCTGCAACTTCTTCTTCCCTTGTGGCAACAGGTCCCGATCCACTAGGTGCTCCCTGTTGGATACCGTCTCCAGGGGTTGATGTTTCCGGCGCTTCCTCAAGCTGAGAATCCTCAAATGCTTGAAGTGCAGCCAAGGGATCGATCTCCCGTCCTGGAATTAATGGCGCAACAGGCTCTTCTTGTACGTCCTCAGATGGTCCGGCTTGACCACCCTCTTGTTCAACTACTTCTTCGCGCTCAACACCCGACACTCCCTCGTCAGTGTGTTGCGCTTCTCGTTGGGCCTTCTGTTCTTGCTCCTGTTCCGCTCGTCTTCGTACGGCGGCTTCCCTGGCAAACTTTCGTGCCTGATAAAACTCCCTAATACAATTCTTTTTCTCTAACGCAAGAAGACGTTCGTTATACTCTTGCTCACTCCAACGTCCAGCTCGATATTCTTCTACCAAATCTTTCCGTTTCCCTTCTTTGTACTCCTTTATCCAGGTTGTTGAATACTCAAAGGGAAAGATGTCCGGTATCGGTCCCGCAGCTCGTTCCTCGTCCACACTATCCCCTTCACGAGCCACCCACTGAGATAACCGCTCTTGGAAACGTGCCCACGTCTCTCTCGCCAGCGTTGTTGGGTCCCAATAAAGGTGCCCAGCGAAGGTTCCTCTGGAACAACCGTCCTGGCTCCGAAACCAAACTTTTGAGGTTGCTCTTTAAAAAGATCCGGAAGGACTATTGTCACTTCCTTTTCAGGAGGAGTCCAACCACTTTGGGAAAATACAACGGAGACAAAAAGAAGAGATAAAACTCGTGGGCTGTATTACATTCATCCTGACCGACTTTAAATAGTCGAAACGCAACCTCTAGCCAACTGCTGATCAACTGTAAATCAGCTTCTAATGGCTTCAGTAAATTGTCCCATTCTGTATCAGTTTGTCGTACTAATCCCCCAGATCATCGATCAAATCAAAAACTCCACAGGGCCTGTTCCTCTATATGTCCCAGAATGACCCCATAACATTCCAGCAAAACCCGAAGTACTCTTTCCAATCGTATTGTCAATGTATTTCCAGTTATTTTTAAAAACAACCTGCCCCCCTGTCCAACCTTCTTAACCACCCACACACAACAAACAGTCAAATCATGATGCATTGGTGCACAGAAATCATGATCTCATGGATCCATCATGATCAGCCCCGTAGAAAAGGAGGGAGCCTGTACTTTATTATCGATGTGCTTCACTGTCGATGTTGCAGTTTCATTTCCAATCAGAAACTTTATTCACAGAAAAACTTGAGAGATATCAGCGGCTCCACAAAAAAGACATCAAAATGCATACTCACCAGTTTTGCTTTCCGTTCCAGCGAACGGTTCCACATCTCAACAGCGATCTCACCGTAGTACCTACCGTAGTAGTATTCTACGGCAGGCACCACGGGTGAGACCACCACCTCGTCAGCGCTCCCACAACCGACCTCGCTCCTCCCAACGAAGACACCGATCACGATGCCCACGATGAAAGTCAGGAGAGCCCTGCAAGTCACGTCCATCGAAAACTTCGTTCAGGTGCTCTGCCAAGCTTGTTTTGTTACGTTTCGTTTCGTTGCGTCGACCAATAGCAAGACGTCTGTGTTCAAGGAATGGTTTGTTATGTTCTGTGATCGGTAGAACATGTTTCGTTTCGTTGCGTCGAACAATAGCAAGACGTCTGTGTTCAAGGAATGGTTTGTTATGTTCTGTGATCGGTAGAACATGTTTCGTTCCGTTGTTTCGAACTGCAGAAAGACGTCCGTTTCCAGGAATGGTTCGTTTTCGGTCCAATGGTCTAAATCTCAAGTCAAGAAAAAATTGATACTCACAACGGGACAGCGCGTCGCTTCGACATGGACGCGAAGGCACCAAAAAGGAAAGCAGTAGGCCGGAGTCTTAAAGAAGGCACGGCATTCGCATCCGTGTCAGCATGACGTAACGTGTTACGGTTACAAAACAGAATTTCAAAAACCAGTATTTTTAATAGGGTCGATGGGGGTTACTGGGAAGAACAAAATCTTCCTCATTTGGTTAGGTGTCCATAGGCTGTGAGGAGTTTTTCCAATGTTTTTAACAAGTTCTGTGTTGATGTTAAGTGGATGTGATGCACTTGTTTTGTCTGGAGCTGGATGGAGAAGTGGAAAAGCTTAAGAAGGGGGAATGTGATCATCTTTTGTTGTGTTTTTCTCTGCTGTGAAGAAAAATAATTGCTTATTTTCTCTGGTGGCCCAATGAGTTTGATGTTCACCATTTCGACTGGAGTAAAGTTTCATGGTGGTGTCGATTCAAGGTTTCTTACAACCATTGAAAAAAGGGAGGAGGTATGGTTGGTTTCTTTGATGTGTTACACAGCAAGCCACCATATTTTGGTTTGGGAGCAATTTCACCCAAGCACAGCCCAACTCTGCTGCAAAATTTCTGGGGAATTATTCGAATATATGAATTTCCACCCACCCTTGGAAATGGTAAAATGACAGGGGGATGACAACCCCCCAAGATGACATCATCACAAGAGCATTTCCAATTCCAACACTTCAGAAAGATTCCAAGAAAATGTTCTCCCCCCCAAAAAAAAAAATCGTTTCCCACCCCTTTTTCAAGGACACAAAAGAGCTTCCCAAATAGAGCTGAGGTTAACAGCAAGGAACAGGGGAGAAGACACCCTTTGGAGGAAAAATGTCTTTTCTCCAAATTGCGTAACACATTGCTCTATTGACTTATGCATCATACATTCTCTTCTGTCAGCCTTCATATCGCACTGATACAACAGCCAGAAATCCATTCAAATGTCCCGAAATCATCCATGCAAATCAGCATCAACAGCTGACATCATACAAATACACCCCACCCTCCAGTTTCCCATCAATCATCAAGGCTTTCATTCCTCTTTACAATCGTGAATGGCACGACTTTTCAGACAATCATCCCCCCAAAAAAACCATAAAAGAAGACATACGTTTTGCAGAGGGGGAAAGAAACCAATTCAAAAACCTCGCCCATATTGTCTGAAAGAACAACCCGGCTTCCATCACACTTTTTTTTTTTCCTCGTGTCAGGAGAATGAGCTGGTGACTTAACAAAAGGATCTACCTTCTTTTCCTCTCCTTCTCGTCAGCTTTTTTCATCTGAGAAAAGGTAGAAAACAGAAATCAGAACATATCAGATCAAAATAAATAAATCAATCAAAAGAATCATACCCAGGACCAATAATGTGCACACAGAAATGACGTTGAGAAACGAACAATACAGTGAAGAGAGTCCTGCTCAAGTACACAGTCTGACATTTTCACTTGGAATGTTCTATAATTATACCTCAACATCAGAAAGTAAGATTCAGAAAGAAGATCAAGATTAAGATTAATAAGATTAGGGGCAAAAATGGAAGTGGAAACCACTTTGCACATCGAAGAAGTTTTTTTTAAGAAGTTTTTGAACCAAAAATAGAAATCGAGGAAACGGTCCATCATGGTATTCCCTTACCAGAATGACACAGAGTCTGACGAAGACTGCTACGAAATCGACGAACAAATCCAGAGCAGCTTTTACGTGGTCATTGTCTCCAGCTGAAGCTTTTTCAACAATCATCTGAACAAGAAAAATACCAACACTCAATTCAATCATTGTTAGTAGTCTTGGTGTCAAAGCGATTGCCCCAAATATCAACACTAACCAGCCAACAAGAGCACATGTATTGCAGTCCTCTTATTTGAAGGAAAAAAAGAGGCCAGATTCAGTACATATATTGCAGTAAATGGTTGGGTATAAAATAAATAAATGAAAATATGTGTAAATACATAAAAATATACAAAAATTCTTCCAGAAGGCATATCGAACATGCAACCACCTGGTAGCTTAAACCAAAACAATGGCAATGGCGTTTCCCTCCCCCCCAATAAAATTATATGACACTGTTACTGATTATTTTTTAGTCGTCGCTATTGGTCCTGACTCTACCAATACTTACTTACTTCTATTCCTCTGTACGTTTTAAAAATGCGGAAAGCCTTTTTCAAATTTCTTCCTGATTATCCAACTCTTAAATCATGAAAATTTTATCTTATTAAGTTTTGGTACACCTGGTGCTCTGTTCATCCCAAAAACTAACATGCTAACGTGTGATATATTTTTCCAAAATACGAATTACAACAATGATATTAACACTGCGTTTCAAAGCACATCTGTAAGTCAGAATTCCTTTTATTGAAGACTAACACACAAAACACAGAAAAATTCGAAACGAAAAGGAGAACAGCAGATTGATCAAAACAATTTTTTTTTGCTTTTATTACCTGGGTGTCGAAGATGATGTACAAAAGGAAAACCAAGAGGCCACCATAGATTTCCAAAGCGAAGTTGCTTGCTCTGAACATTCTGAAAACGAACAATCCAAGGACACTTGCAGAAAGAAATCCTGGTAAAAGCAACACAAAAAAAACTCCACCCAAGTTAAAACGCCCACACAGAAAGGAAGCAATGGTAAGTTGAAACTTATCACAAAAAATTAAACTGAAGTTAGGACTGGTCACCAATCCAACATCTATTTTCGTGTTTTTTTTCCCCCAACGCATACTTTTCGTACATCATATGTATTTCAACGCAGGCTGTGCTTCACCACAGATTTCACAAATATCCAATATCCTAACCTAGCTTCAATTGCAGCAACCAATTTCTTTTTTTTTTTCCCTACCTCCGAGATAGAGGTAAGAGCGCCTAGGTGAAAGCAGGGCTGCCATGGAGAAACAAAAGAAAACCCCAGCGGTGCCCAAGAAAGCGGTCATGATCAAACCAGGGTTATAACTCCACACATTCCCCACCAGTGGCCCAATGGAGCACCCTTGCAGAAATGCAGTCACTCCCAAAAGAGAATATCTCTTGTTCTGCACATTCCAACACACACACAGTTGGCTCCACAACTTGGTGCCCTCATATTTTCTTTTGTATTTTATTTTTTGGTTAATCTTGTGGAATTCCACAAAACAAAAAAGTTATTTCATGAAGCTTTGCAAACATCATTGTACTATCCAGCAGGGACAAAATTTCCAACCAGGTTTTTCAGATCCCAGGCACTTCCGTGTGGTCAGTCTTTAAAAGTGCTTTTCAAGAGAAATAAAACCTCAATGAATCCTTGTCTGGTGTGGGTACCATATTCAAACGATTGGAAGGCAAAAGACAAAGAGACGCGCACGCACCAGAGTGGAAGGGAGGTTAGGTGTGGTGGAAAGCCAGAACACGGATCCAACGCTTCCCAGCAAGCTCACCATCCCTCCGAGACCCGTGAGGACATTGACATACGCGCCAACTGCGCACACGACCAAAGCGCATGCCAAGGTGGCATAAACCTGAACAGAAATTCACACCATTGGTAACTGAAACTCCACAGCTTATGATGACACAGAAACGCAGCTGTCACTCGTCCCGAAAGAAGAGACATGGGAAAAAAGACAACCAGATTTTCACATCGAAAAGAGATTATTGGGCAGGATGCAAGGCCTTTAGCACGCGCGTGCATACCCTTTTCAGGTGTGCCTGAACACGAACGTCCCTACAAACAGAGAATGCCAAAAGTGTCAGCTCATATCGGTTGGAGAATCGGTCGTTCCGAAACGGACTTCTCGAGCGCACCCACTCCAACACGCTTACAGGTTCGAAAACTTCAACAGCGAATCAAAATTGATACTCCTTCCAGAGAGACGGTCCACAAAGTCCATCGCAACAGTTCGCTCGCAAGCGCTCGAAAACAAAGAAAACAGTCGAAAGACAGGAACTCCCAACTCCACTCACACTTCACAGGATGGACAAAAGCAACAAACGAAGCTGGAGCCGTGTCAAAAAACGTAAGCCCCTTCTCTACAGCTTCCACACAATCCTTGGGAAATTACGAGATTTTACACCACGAAACGGATTTTTCCTTGGCTTCCGTGTTTTTTGGGGGGGGGTTTGCCGGATTGGAAATGGAGTCGAATGATTGCGACGCCTCCAGAAGAGAGGCACTGCGGAAAGCAGGTCAGGACTACTTTCAAAAAGCTTTGAAGGAGCACGCTGAGAAGGGGAAGACTCCGAACGTTCCAGGAAAGAAAAAGTTGCAGCAAGGGGGGGGCTTTGGAGTGGAAGGGAGGGTTGAAGCGGAAGACCAGGATTTTGAAGCAGTGGGACGATTGATTCAAGGCTCTAAGTATTACGTGCTCTTGGTTGTGTATGCTGCCTGCCAAGCCGCTGGGCTGGTGCTGCTGGAGGTAATTGTTTTGGTTGGAATTTAGCACATTGGGAAGCTGATTATGTTGGAAAAAAGAAACTGAAAGTAAGAAACCATTCATCTCTTTGATCAAATTGAAAAAAACTGGGAAAAGTGAAAAAGTGGAGGGGGGGGGGGGTGTTCCTGTCAAACATGTTTTCAAGATTTTCTAATGTTTTATTTTATTATTGATGTTTGGGGGATGGGGCCTGGGAGTTTCTCATAGCCAATCAAAATCAGAAAGATAGGATGCAGACCCAGGTGTGTATTTTGTTGCAGAAAAAGCTTCTGTATGTGTTTCTTTGTTTGTTTTTAATCTTTGTTTCCCTTGGACTTCAAAACCTGTCCCTGGGAATAGGCAAACATGACAATTCTCAGTGCGAAAAAAAGTGACAATCATCATTGCAAGAAAAAAGATAGGAACATGCAATCCCACAAAACAAGCCTTTCGCTGTAGGTGAAGAGTGGGTTTATTTTGTTTGCGACAGAGATGCGCTCGGCTGGTGAAAACTCCGTTTCTAATTGCATTTTGGCACATGATTCCGTTGTCGCTTGTCCTATGGGGATTAAGCCTGGCTGGAATAGTTTCCCTGAAAAGCTATAGCTGGATGAGGCTCCGCTCCAATCTATTAGTCACGCTTGTCCATGCGATCCAAGTGAGTAGCAGCTCAGTCACTATCTGCTGAAAATTTATGCCCTTCCTAGCGATTGTGTGTGTGTGTGTGTGTGCATTCTCCATCCTTTCTGCCACCAACACTCACTTGGAAAAGAAAAATCAGATTCACAGTTGTGCATTTGACAAAGTTTGGCCAATGGCAAGCAGCTGCGAAAACCCTTCATAATCAAGGATCTGAAAGGGCAACTTGCGATTCTTTTACGTGCTCGCTCATGAAAGAATTGTTTTTTTTTGGTGCCTATCATGTGTTTTTGACTTGGTTTCAGGTTTGTCTGTGTTTCGCAGTTTCTGTCCCTTGTTCTGGGGGTGTGGCTTCAAGGGGTGGTTTTCGTTATCACCTGGATTTGCTTTTCGCTGATTTCGCTGGAGGTGGCTTTCGATGTACAAATTTTCGGAAAATCGATGCTCCGTAAACAGCAACTTGCTCTGATGATCGGCGTCGCTGGCTTCTGTAAGTTGTTTTGGCTGAAAGCGTTATCAGGTTTTCCTCAGATGTTATTTTTGTTTTTATTAGTTTTTTTTCCCGGGTTGGTCCAGCAGTTCGATTGAGATACTTGCATTTGTTTAATTCACCACTGTGGGTAGAATCCATAACGCTTTCAACCTTGGAGCAACTCGAAATAAAACAAAAGAAAAAGCATTGCACTCACTCACAGTTGGAAATATTTCGCCTGAAGAAACCGTGTGGTTAGTTGAACTGCCAGACTAAGCTTGAAAGAGGTGTCTTAAAAGAATGTGGATAGATAAAAAATAGGTTGGGTGGTTCAGTGGTTCAGGCCAGCTCCACGGATGCATCGCTGATATGGGGGGCGATATCCATGTTGGTTTGGACAATTGCTCAAGGAGGGAGGTTCTTACTGTCGCTGGTCGAAAGAGACACTTCGACAGCATCTGAGCTGGTCAAGAGGGTGGAATCCATGTTAGGTAAAAAAAAAAAAAAACCAAAACAATCACCCCTCTTTCTTCCCTTTCCTTTTCATGTTTTCAGAGGTTTTTGTTTGGTTCATGAAATGTACCCCCCCCCCAAAGCAAAAGCTGCTTCGAAATCGACACCTTTTCTTTTTGTTTTTTCTGTAAGGGAATTCTGACCTGGATGAAGAAGACAAAATGTTACGAGAATCGGCTGTGAAATGGGAGCCTGCGGATCACATGTTTTATCAACATGCCGTCCCAGCCATTCCGGTGTTAATACTCGGCTTCCTGTTCGAAGAGGCCTACACGCTGGTGGGGTCTTCGATCTAAACTGAACATACCTCACAGGTGGATTAACTCACAGCTTTCAGAAAAGTCAAAGAGCGAAGAATTTTTTCTTCTTGGGTTTTTGGCAAGCCATCATTACCGATATAAATTTGGGGAAAGGTTTTTTTGGGAGCAAGATACTTAGTATGGGCTGCTTTTCTTGTTTGCACTCATCTGGACATAAGGCATCCAGCCCCCTAGTTTGATTTGTTTTGGGGCGAGCTGATGTTTTCTTCCCCTCCCGCCATCTGCTCTCTTTTCTAGCCAAATTGTAGTTGGGTGAAATGGTGTTTCTGTGTTTTTTTTTACACTTTTCAGGCACAACATGATTTGACAGTTTTTCAAGCTACTTCATTGCTTGTGTCGTGTATGGGTTACACCATACTGCATCTGGTGTCGTTGGTAATTGGCCAAAAACTCCAGGCTACGTCGGTGCTTGCAAGTGCGGTATTTTTTTCCTCCCACGTCGGGGCATTAATCCTGGAAGCCACCGTGGTAAGTACACAAATTAGTGATGTTTTATGGGTGTTTTTTTTTTGGCAACTCTAAGAATGTACAGTGTTGTTCGTGCGCATAGTTTTGCTCATTAACTTGAAAGATCGACTGAGGGTTAGAATTGCAGTAGATCAAAAATGTCCATGAGGTATTCTGGCTCAGTTTGGGTGAGTTGATCATTTCTGGAGGTGTTTTCTCACTTAGGCACATGGGGTCCCGATGTCCAGTTTTGGCTTCATTATAGCCATGATTGGGTGTGGAGCAGCCTTTCTGAGACGGCATCACTGCCAATTGACCCCTGCTGAGCTGTCACCACCGGGGGAGCCCACAATCCCACTCTGAAATGAAATGTGCTGATCATTTTCATTGTTGTTTTCTGATGTGGGGTGAGCTGTTCTTGAGAAAGGGGGGAAGGGGGTTAGTAATGACTGTGTGAGGGGGTGGGTGGTACTGGCAGCCAGATATGGGACTGTTTTCACTCCTCTCACTGCGTGCTTGGCAACAATGAAAGATCCTATATTGGAAGTATGGGTACGAAGTAATATGATGCTAGAATCTGGCCTTGTTCACAGAAATCTCGATGTGAAGTATGTCATGGAGACATGAGGAGCAAACAGGCATCTTCATTGGAACATGTGGTTGATGGGTGCATAACCCACTGAGAAAACCAAGGAGTAATGCAGCCAACAAAGAGCATGTTTTTGAACATGAAAATGAAAATTCAGAAAAGGGTGTTGTGGAGATTATCCATAGCACTCGATATTCTTTTATTTTCACCATCATGCCTGTTAGGTGGCTGGACTGGTATGCATATCTCTGTCTTAGAGTTTGATCCAGCATGGTCGGATGGAGAATTTCGGGGAAAAAAAAAAAAAAGATATGTGTAACGACGGTTTGAGAAATGGGTCAAAAGATAAACCCTTAAGATTACAAACACGCATACAGAATATTATGAAATGGTTTTTTTCTTTATCATAAAACACACGAGGAAGACTTGTTCACTGGTGCATTGAACTATAAATAGTTTCCTGAAAAAAAGAGTCAGTCCACCGGTCACTCTCACTTGGTTCATTGCAACAATAGATCGGAAAAACGCCGAGCAAAAAAGAAAAATGCCAGCACTTCCCCCATACCACACGTGGGTTCACAATACATTGTTCCATATCGTCGATGCTTATTTTCATGATCATCCCATGCAACTCCCTATGGATTTTTGTTTTTTGTTTTTTACCTACATGTTGTTTGTTGAGACAATGATGGAGGGCGGCCACCCCGTCAAAATAAAAACATAGGGAAAATTTCTGCCTCCATGGATCCTACTGTGCCAGTGACATTTCTGATTTTTTAAAAACCCCTCAAGCCGCCAGCCTGCGCAGGGCAAGCGCATGTCACATCCATATCGTTAGATTTTGCCCACACGGGAATGCTCTCTTCGAAACTCAACAACTCCAGGGTGCACCTTGATCGCCTCCTGCAGAAAAACAAAAGAACGAGATGTCATATCATAATGAGCAGCAAGACATCGGGTGCATCCGTGTTGTCGTTCAATAAGACCTCATGAAACTATGGTAGAATTTTGTCTTTCTCAGTGGATGACACTGAATATGGACAAGCACAATGAAAGTCAATTCAAGTTTGACATCTATAGTTTGGTGCCCCAGATCAATATAATGCAAGAAAAGCTTTCAAGACCATTTTCCGGTTGTTCACTTCACTACTAATTTCACTGTCGACTCCGAAAAACTGCAAAAAGCTAATTGGGTTTCATGACTGAGATGCCTACCTGCCATCATTGGCGCATATGGTCCTGCAACTCCTCCTCCTGGTCCACAATGGGTTGCAACATGTTTGGAAACCCAAGTCCTTGCAGGGTGGAGGTGGCTTCTTCTCCTCCTCAGCCATTTCACCTGATGACCCCTCAGAGCCATCACCTCGACTGACCTCAGCAGTCGCACCTGCTTCAGTGGATCCACTGCCCATGCCAACCACATCGACGTTGTTCTGTTGTTCGACAGTCGTTGACTCATTTGTCACCTCAGACGTAGCTTCGGATGTGCTCTCAGCAGTGGCATCTGAAGGACAGCAGCAGGAGGAAACAAAAAAACAGTTGAGATCGGAGCATCATATCAAGGCTGCTTGATCAATGACGGTGATTTCTGACAGGTTGTGTGTGTCTCCTTTTGGATGCCTTGTCTTCGAGGGAAAAAAAGTTGAAAAAGCATGAAGAAATAAGATTATGGTGTTAAAATGAGCACAAACCTCCATTGGCGACCTTAGCAAGAGCAGTAGCAAGGGCTTCAGCGTACACTGACACAATGGCTTCTGCGAAAGTTGTTTGTTGTGCCACCACTGTTCCGGATGTAGTGCAGCCTTGAGCCTTGGCTGAGGCAGCGGCCTGTGGATTGAAAAATCGCAAATGTCATCCAAGGAACAATGAATTGATGCAAGATTTTTCCAGAGCACACACAGGCACACAGTGTGGGCACGGTATTCCTTGCAACTAATCGCCACCTAATTTGGTACAGGAGAGCGAAGCGATGAACAGAACATGGTGTACTTACGCTGGCAGTGGCTTGGGAGACTGACTCGCTGATAGCCTCAGCATCTGCAACCACGCCGTTTTCAGTGGTAACATTTGCAATAGCCTGAGCATACACTTTCGCCAACGCGACAGCATTTGCTGTCCCAGAGGCCTGAGCGCTTCCACAAGCTTCTCCATTGCCCTCCACACTGACCTGTTGCATGCCAATGACTACTCACTAGGATCTGGGGATCGGCATTTTCAGGCAGATTTTCTTGGGAACAGGTCGAGCATTTTCCTGACGTACCTCCACAAGGGCCGATGCCCAAACTCTGGCCACAGCTGTTGCTACAGCCTCGGCCTGAGCTTCTGCCACTGCTGAAGCATCTTGACCCTCCTTCACCTGGGTGAAGGAGTCGGCAACAGCCATTGCAACGGTTGTTTGCCCTTCTTCAAACGCCTTCACACAAAAATCCAACTTCAAACGCCTTGGAAGAAAATAGTGATTGAGAGTTCTTGATATTTTGCAATCTAACATCACATTCATTAGGGAGATATGTGCTCATAGACCATTTTTTCATGAAAGTGGAATCTGTTGCCACATCCAAACGACAAAATACAAGTGCCCTCCCTTCACACCTTGTTGGACGCAACCGATCTCGACGAGACAACGCCACCGTTGTTGGCCTTTGCGTTCGACGCGGCTCTGTTTTGAAGGAGATGCCGTCCCAACTCACCGGTCGCAGTACCAAGTACTGAAGATGGCAGAACAATTAAGGCGAGAGCGAGGCACGCATACTGTAACTTGGCCATAGTGAAGCACTCTTTCCTGATCCTGGAGTTGGTTTCGTACAACTTACTCTACTCTTTGATGGAGGAAACGCTTGTTTCTGGAGCAAGAACAAATACGTCAGCAAGAAAGGATCCCTAGAAACGTGCAGTTGAACCTAGCGCAACCGATCTTCAGCGAGGATCCATACAATGCCTCGCTCGAAGTTAGAAAGGCAAACGCGACGAAGTTTTCTTGATGTGTCGCAATCAAGGACGAACTTGAACACACTTGCACTCCCGCAAGGAAAATGCAAGCAAACATTTGCAGGGGTTTGCGGTTGTTTTGCTGTACAGGATGTCGACAACTGCTACAGTGGGTGCTGCACGGAGCCGGGCTGCTCCATCTAAAGTAAGGTCACCTCTCCGGTTATCTCCACGAAGCGCCTCTTAACGCCCCTTCCCTTCACTCTTTCTCCAAAAAACAACTGTTGTTGAGGCAGCTTTGAAAGTAGTGGTTTAAAACGGGATTGGCGTGGTCCCGGCACTGATTTCACACAGAAATTCTGCGATGGGGTGATAAGATTTACGTCAAATGCTCTTGACGAACAGTGTTTTATGTGACTCTCATCGGGGGGGTCGTATTGAATCTTTGGCGAGGTGGGCGGTTCGAACTGTTGCTGGATATTGGAGGAATGCTCTGAAGTTCTCATAAAGGAACGTCGCCAATCGCAATGACACTTCAAACAGATGGCTGGCTCCCCTGACGAACACGTGTGGAGCACTCGCCTGAACATGAAAACAGGCAGGAGATCTTTCGTCTTTACGCTCGTTGAGGTCGCGACCTTTTTCTCTTTTCCTTCCCCTTTCTCGACTTCATCCTTGAACGTTGAAGAGAACGGCCGAATTCGAGCTCAAGCCGCCCTCATTGTGGTTATGTCTACTGGTTAGTGTCTTGAATTCGACAGTAAATTGACCTTGCGGATCGAATAGATATCCGGACACGGGGTAAATATCGAGGGAACAGTCAATGGAACAACTTCCTTTGTCGACTCGGAAGCGGTTGGCATCGGACCAAAGTGAGTTGTTCACCTTGCTACAGTCACTATTCTTGATCCACAAACATTCCATAAATTAAAGAACCAGAGGTTTGAATCGAATGCCCTACAAAACATTTTGACAAATTGGAAACAAATAACAAACAAACCCATTGAGAAAAGTAGTAGTGACTAGATTTAGTCATGGGGTGGTGGAGTGGGGTGGTGGAGTGGGCTGGGGGACATGGAAACGAAGGATGGCTGTGGCTTGAATCAATTTTGTTTTTAACCCATTTTTTTCCTGTGTTTGGGTCGGATTGGCGAAAGGCCAACAACCTTGTTTCTGCAGCAGAGTCACATTGTGAGACAGAATGACATGTAGGAAGCATTTGGACTTGCATGTTACTGAAGGAAGTCGGTGCCGTCCTTCAGAATTGCATGGGCTGTGTTCTCGGCAGGTGTTTTAGTGTTTTCATGTCGGTTCGAAATTCAACGAGTCCAACCCAGGTGCGCTAAGCGCTTCTCACAACGTGTCCCAGACAACCAGATTACTGTCTTGACACTGCCGCCTTTGCTAACACTCCTCCCTCCCCACCTGAACAGTACTGTTCGCAGTGACCTTCCAGGACCCCTAAACAAAGCGTGTTGCTGCTCCACCACGACGAGCTACGTTAGGAACTCCAAACCTACCAAGGGGTGGAGTTCCGCAGAGCGACGGTTCATACTTTAGTTTCCTGGAGTTTGACAGAAACTATCAAACTACCCTGGGGCTCCCTGTGGTTTCCGAATGCCCTCCACAGAACCTATCTACCTTTTGGGACCTGAAGTTGCACCAGTTTGGGTTGACACTCATCCCAGTCCTTGCGACCCCTCTCCACAACACCAAACAGCAAAAGCCTAACGAGAAGAAAATGGACTCGACAAATCGTTGGAGAACTCAAGGGATGGTCGAGTGTAACTTCCCACATTCTGGCACCTCGACAAATGGCTCTATGTATGACGTGGGCCCAGCTGACAATGCCACAAAACGAAATACCAACGAACCCAATACCTCCCTGCATCGAGCGCTCAAGTCCACACAAGCGTGGTTGTCTCTGGACTTTTGAGGGTCTGGTTAAAAAGGCGTGCTCCGGTTTTTGACCTGCGAGGCTGAGCTCACCTGTACAAAAAACAAGGACGGCGACGTGGAGGGTCTTTAAACCCTTCAGAGCGATTCTTGCTACACGGCGTAGCCAAGCCAAAGTTGAAGTTTTTGCAAGTCGGTGAAAACTGGTGGGGGAGAAAGACTGGTGCGTTCGATTTTCACGCTGCTGAAATTAGCCTGCGTTTTCGTTCGTCGAAACGACTTCAATTCAGGACAGTATTTGGAGAGGTCCGAAAAGGCCGGAAAGTGTGAGGTCTATTCTGGTTGTGGTAGACTGTTTTCCTCCCCTCGCATTTATTGCCCTTGTCGTTGCAAAGTTGGCGCCACGTCCGCTCGAAAACGAGTGGCCACCCGTTTGCTGCCTGGGAAAAAAGAACTCCAGAGGAAAAAAAAAGGGTTCACGAACATGTCCCGTTCTGTGGGCTAATTTATTCTTTTTCGACCGAAAATTGTCCAAAAAACGCCCTCGTTTTCCGTTGGTCCTTGCAGAAATCTTTGTTTCCCAGCGCCAGAGTCAAACACGCCCCTTCTGGCCGAATCTGTCAAGAACGTCAGGATCGCGCAAGCAAGGGGCAATTCAGCAATGCCAGGCCCTCCCGTCTCCAGGGCACCCGATTCTGGGCCGAAGGACCGGAGTTTGGACTGGCATTTTCTCCAATGCTTCGGCGAGCGACTACCCGATGAAGACGTCCAAGACGCGGACATCATTTCCGCGATGGAGTTTGACGCCAAAGGCGAACATCTCGCGACCGGCGACCGAGGCGGGCGAGTAGTGCTTTTCGAGAAAGTGCCCCACAGACGACGGCAAAATCCCGACCGAGCGCAAAGCAACGTGCCCTGTCCCTCCTTCGAGTTCAAATATCTGACCGAGTTTCAGTCCCACGTCCCCGAGTTCGACTACCTCAAGAGTTTGGAGGTGGATGAGAAAATCAACAAAGTGAAATGGTTTCGGTCGCACCCTAACCACACGCGCATGTTGCTCTCCACGAACGATAAAACCATCAAGCTATGGAGGGTGTTTGAAAAAAAGGTGCACCACATGGCAAGGTTCAATGTGAGGGACTCCAATGATCTAATCGGCACTCAAGTTGTGGAAAACTGGGGGCCAGCCAGCGGGGATGTGGTCAACATGGGGAAAGGAGTGATGGAAAACATCAAGCTTCGAATGCCAGAGGTGGTTCGCACTGAGAAAGTGCTGACCTCTCAATGCTGGCGACTGTATGCGAATGCGCATGCTTACAACATCAACTCGGTGTCGATCAACAGCGATGGGGAGACCTTTTTATCGTCCGACGACTTGAGAATTTACTTGTGGAACATGGAGATCAGCCACACCAGTTTCAATTTTGTCGATATGAAACCGGACAACATGGAGGAGCTGTCGGAGGTCATCACTTCGTGCGAGTGCCATCCCAGGCATTGCAACATTTTTGGGTACAGCTCCAGCAAGGGTTTGGTCAGACTGGTGGACATGAGGCTATCGGCGTTGTGCGATGGAGTGGCGAGGGTGCTTTCGGCTCCGGACCGGGATACCAACCAGGGTGTGTTTTCGGAAATCATCACCAGCATTTCGGACATGAAATTTGGGAGAGATGGCAATTCCTTGATCGTTCGCGATTACATGACGCTGAAAGTGTGGGATTTGCGGATGGAAAGGGAAGTCGTGTCGACATTCAAAGTCCACGAGGAGTTACGGCCCAAACTGTGCGAACTGTACGAAAACGACTCCATTTTTGACAAATTCACATGCGCAGTCAGCCCGTCGGGTCAGGAAATCCTCACAGGGTCTTACGGTGGGAAGTTCGCCGTCTTTAGAAAAGACGGGATGGAACAACGGCTGGAAGCTTCCTGGACCCCGATGGTGCCTTCGAAACGAGATCAAAACACTCCGGTGCCGGTGAGGGCGTGTGTTGGTGGTTTTGAAGGGGGTGGCATGGCGGATAGTGTTTTGAGCAAATCTGAGCTTCAGGGGAAAATTTCACAATTGGCATGGCATCCGAAAGAGAACGTGGTTGCGGTCGGTGCTTGCAACAGTTTATTCCTATTTCATTCAGGGGACAGAGCGTAAAAATCCAAATTGATGGGACAAATTCTCGAAAAGGGCACAGTGAATGTGTTGGGGTGGGTGATCTCAATCGAATTGCCAAGGTGTTGTTTTTTTGAAAAATGAAAAGAAGAAGAAAGAAAGAAAGGGAAAAGAGTGAGAAATTGAGTGAGGAGGAATTTATGTGCGGTTTTGTCATGCTGAAACGGAACGGGTGGGAGTGTTTTGCCCCTTTTTTTTCTCAGATTAAGGAAAAAAAAGAGTGAAAAAAAAACCAAAAACAAGGATCAAAGAAAAAGAAAAGTTGTGCCGAGGATGGAATAATGAAGCATGGGTCTTAGTGAGTTGCCGTCGAAAAAAGTTATTAAAAGAAAAAAAAATGCTTTCTTCGGTGATGTATAAACCGATGTGTTTTTTTGTTTTGTTTTTTTTTGTAAGGGAGGAATTGAGGGAGGGGAAAAGAAAAGCAAAAGGAAAGGAAAAAAAAAAGAACATTATTTAAGAACGTCCTATATGTGCGTGTCTGTAGTTTTTGACTCCATTGATGCTTGTTTCTTTTTTTTTTTTATTTTTAATGCAATTCTTCTGGGTTCTTTTTCCCCCAAGTTCAAGGAAAATATGGAATGTCGACAGATGCTCCGAAAAAAGAGTGAGACAAAAAAAAAGAGTTGCATTTTAACACACTAAATTGGAGAGAGAGAAAAAATTAAGGGTTGGGCGAGGGGAAAAAATGAATTAGGGAGGAGGGGACACCCGTGTTTTGTGGATAATTTTTGCCTGCCTGTGTTGTACTTTTGAGAAGATAAACTGAGTTCAGAATTTGTCCGGTGAGGTAGAGATAGGGAATTTGATTCCAGGGGTTCTTTATCTCCATACGGATTACACTGGAGAAAAAACAGCATTTTGGGCTCCAAAGACGAACAAAAATTCATATATATATGTGTGTATTTTTTCCCTTACATTTTTGCGGACCATTGCACTTAGGGGACACATCTATTTGCGTGGGTGTGAGTGTTTTTATTTCCATTTTTTTTTTTTTCAGACGTAAAATGAAGTTCGTGGAGGGCTGTAGGGGTTATTCGAGTAGAAAGGGGGACATTATGTGTGTGGTTTAATTTAGGTTTTTCTCGCAATCCAATGGTTGATTCCATAGGAGGAAAAGAAAAGACAAATAATAATAATGATGCGACAGTGTGAAAGCAAAGAAAGTCAGGGATAGGATAGTTTAGTGAGGGGTAAATTGAATTATCTTTCTTCGTTAACTTGTGTGCGTGTTTTGTTTTTTCTGGGTTTTTTTTTCTCCTTGATTTTTGAGAGCATCACCTCTTTAATTTGTTTTTTTCCAGCCAGATGTGTGCATTTCCCCAGTTGTGTTTGGCTGCCAAATTTTACTTGGGAGTTCAAATTTTGTGGAAGGCTTTGTTTTGCTTCTGATAAACATATGCTGGCTGGCTGGCTTCCTCAGGCTGTGTGCAATGGTGGGGGTGGGTGTCCAGTGCTTGTGCAAATCTCACAATGAAAAATTTCACATCACTAACGTACATGGCCATACCGCTGACCAAAATAGATACAACATACTCTACAAATGATCAAATCCCCCTGGCAAAATCTGCAACAAGAGCTTGATAGGAATTCTCATCCACCTCTGCTTCTTTCCCCAGGAGGGCATCGGCCCCTTTCTTGCGTTTAGGGGCTTCGATACCAACTATACTGCACAAGGCCGCTCTAGCAACAAGCACCTGATTGATTGGACCATCCCATGCAGTATCCAACAGCACCTCCGTCAATTCCACCGACTTTTCAACCTCCATGTGAAACAGCAGCTCTTCGTACAAGATGTCAGCCGCCCCCCTTCGCACTCGAGGAAACCTATTTCCCAGCAGAACAGCTAAAACCCCCCACGCTTTACTGGCAAAATCATTATTTTCCAGGGCAAGGATACTGGTCACGGTCGCTCCAGCCAGCAATCGGGGAATATCCTTGCAGCCCTGAATCTCTCGTTTCACCATGTCGACCACATCCCCGGCAAAACACCCCCTCGCATGATCCAAAATTCTTGACTTTTTGAGTATGTGACCTACTGTCTTCAACATGGGGGTGCTCATTCTGTTCGATCGACTGTGCTTTTCCCACACTTTCAAGACTAACTCTCCAAAAGCTTGGGCAGAGCTTTCGTCATTGAGCACACAGAACCCCCCCACATGGGAAATAAGTGCCTCAACGGCAGCATCAGCCAGGGTCTTTTGCAATCCCCCAATACTCGCAACGAACCCCTCCAACACATGGGCTTGATACTGTGGTGATGCCAGAAACTGTTTCATTATGGTCATGACCTCTTCCATCCCGAATCGAGCGATCTGCTCCTCCCCATCCACCATTTCAGTCAATTCCGTTCGGAGTGGAATGTCGAGATCAGGCACTTCCAGGAGCAATTTCAAATGATGGGCTGCGTTCTCTCTCATTCGGCTTATCCGTTCAACACAATTCCTGAGAATCAGCCCAACAACACGAACGAGCAGGTCTTCCGTGACCAAATGCTTGGACGATTTTTCAGACAACATAGCAAGAATCAGCCGTAACGATTCCATGGAGGCATTCCTAATCCAGCTACCGACATCCCCCCGGTTATCAACGCAATAATCCTCCATGGCATCCAAAAACACCTCGATGTAGGTCCCTCGAACATCCAACAACTCCTCCTCAGAGACCTCGTTTCCTCCCCCGCCGTACATTTCGAGAATGACTGCCTTGAGGGCTGTCACAGCAGCCACACGAGATTCGGCATCCCTGTCGTCTGGGTCTTCCTCGATCCGTGTGGCCTTACTCAGCCCTTGCAAAACTTCATCCGCCAAAGGTAACAACAGTTTCCTGGGCAGTGCACCCATTCCGGCTGCGTACCCTCTTCTGATTGCCACATTCTCACTATGAAGGTCAGCCATGAATTTTCTGGTCAGCTTTTCCAGGCCGGTCTCTATTTCCGAGTCCCCATACTTCCGTGACAGCGAGTATAGAGCTAGAATTGCCTTGGATTTGATTTCCTCTTTGGGGTGCCTGATGTTTGCTTCCACAGACTCCATCAACCTGGCTCGCCTGCGAGGAGGATCGCTGATCCCCGACTCAGCAACGGCCCTTATGATGTGGCAAACCCCTGCCCTCATTATTTCCCCACCTTTTCCACGATACAACCTGGCTTTTTCTATGTCCATGACGATGTTCCCCACTCGTTTCTGCAACCCTTCAGAAATGCTGATTCCATTGCGGCTCAACCCCAGCAGAATGGAGGAGAGCCCCAGAGCAGCACCATGTCTGACATTCAGAACATCGTCGAGGCACCAGCCCAAGACCAATTCCAGACCTTCCGTGGCGAAGTAGTCCGGCGACAGTGGCACGAGCTTTTCAAGGGCATCTGCAGCCAGTTCTCGGACTTCGATTTCCCAATGCCTAAGTTTGACATGAATCAGGTGTTGGGTGATTTTCTGGCGGTAATGGGAAAAGCTTGCCACTTTGGGAGTGACCTCACGGAACGCTTGGGGTCGAGCGCTCAATGAAAAGTAATCAGCAGAGTTGAGAATTTCGATCCCGTTGGGGACGTTCGATATTCTGCCCACACACTCTTGGTATGCAGCCGATGCAGCTCTTCGACAGTTCACCTAGATATTTTAGATGGAAAAGGAAAACGCCCTCAGGGGGCTCATATTGCTAAAAAACAAGAACCCTGGGCAATAAAACAGACAGAAATTACGTGCCCAGACTGTGATGCTACTGTCAAATAAATTCTCGGAAGAAAAAAAAAGTATGTACTTGGTAAGTGGTGAGCCATTTCAAAACAGTTGAAACTCTTGTATTAACCAACGGTCTTCCAGCTCAAGTCCCCATCATCTATTTCATATTGATAAAGCACTGTGTTCCATCGCTTTTACCAAGTGTAGTACACGGCACAGTGAGGCGTTTCCATTCGTGGAGCGTTGAGTCATCCTGCCCCCAATTACGATTCTATTTATATTCATAGGTGCTGCCAGTTCAAGCATTCCTCAACACACCTCTCTGTCTGTGCATGCAACCACCATCAGAACCTGGGCAAAACTCCCCATGTAGGGTGCCAGGATTTCAGGTTCATAAGATCGGGCACAGGCCCAGCAAACATAGCAGGCAGCATCTCGTACTGGAGCTCCGATGCTGTAGGACCCTTTGTTTACATCGTACATCAAAGCTGACTCCACCAGCGGTACGATGCTGGGAAGAACCTCTGGCAGCAGCAGCCCCCTCCGGGCCATCTCTGCGATGGTCAAGCATGCCCCATGCCAGCCCATTTCCGGCTCCACCGGTGAAATGATTTCCATGATAGAGGAGACCACATCCTCCACCAAATCCTTGGGCAACCTGCCGCAGATCCTTCCTATGCCTTTAGCAGCTGACCACCTGACTGCCGTGTCCTTATCTTTTATCCCTTCTAGCAAAACTTCCAAAACTGATTCGAGCTCTTCAGGTATGTCCCAGCCCTCCTCCTCGCTGTCAGGTCTGATGGGGTTCTGATGAGGTTCGTTCCCTTTTTCTGGGGTGAGGTCTGAGCCCAGCTCCCCAGTTTTCTTGACATAACGCCAAGTCAGGGTTCGTGGGATCAACCACGTCATCCCTATCCGCTGACATAGCTTCACAGCCAGCGTCCGCAGGAGAACGTTGCTCTCAGCGGATTTCGACCTGACGAGTTCGAGGGCCCAAGGCCAGACATCGTTCGACGCCTCCAGCAAGATCTCACGCTGGCAATGCTTGAAAGCCCAGCCGACGGCTTGCGTCACACCGATCAAGCGGAACACTTCCTTCGCGTTTTGGGCGTCGTCGACCTTCGACAAGACGTCTCTCGCGCGCTTAAGGAAATCGATCAGCGCCACGTGCATGTCCGCGCGGCTGAAAACCTTGTACATGAGAATGCAAGCAAAGTCCCTCACTGTGCCTGCGTCCTCCAGAAACCCATCGCAAATTTGTAAAACTTCTTGCACGGGTCCTGGCGTTTCTCCTGCCCCATCACTGGAGTCGTCCAGAATTGACAAATCAAACGGGATCAGTACCAGCGCCGAAAGCCAGAGCATCAGCTGACACTGGGTCTCCCATACTCCGTAACCCACTATTCCCGGTTTGAAGCGATCAAGAAGCCTGAGCACGGGCCCAAACGACTCGACATCGACGGGATAAAACTTGATCACGCACTTGTGACCCCGCACGGACGTCACGCACTGCAGAAACCTGCAGATTTGTTTAACGGCCTCATCCGCTGCCGTGATATCGTCCCGACCGGCTTGTTCCCTCAAGCAAGTCGTTAAAGGCGTCAGGATGGACTCGAGGTGTGGGTCCAGCAGTTCCGGCGACTCTTGGTAGATTGACAATATGGTGCTGAACTTCTGGAAGAGGTTTTCGGAGGAAGCGGGCGCACGAACAGCATCGGCCACGATGCTCTTCACGTTTTTCGCTTGCTCGAAAAATATGTATTCCGTCAGCTCCCCAGGCTGCGCCATCAAACCTGCCCGTCTTTTTTCTTGCTCCCTTGAGGCGATACTGCCAATTGATGGCAACTCCTGCAGAGACCTTATCTACTGCACAACAAATCAAACAAAAACAAAACCGTTTTGACGGAAACCCGCCAAGGATGCGGCAAGCCTGCGTGGCGGAAAGAAAACAACATGGAATGATTTTCTCTTTTTTTTCTGTTTTTTTTTTTTTTGGGGGGGGGGGGGGAAGGAGAGAAAGGACCCATGCACCCAAACTTTGAAGTTTTGGTCAGATTCCAGTCCCCCAGCCACATCCCTCAGAATGTTGGGGTGGCATCGATATTCAAACGCAGTGGTGGAAATGATGAGCGACTTTTTGATTTACAAACCAACCCAACCCTGCCAGGTTGAACAAACGCTCCACAGTGCAATGTTCTCACTGTCACGATCTCGTTGTGGCTTACTACCGTCCCTTGATTGCCACACATATCCCAGCGACGACGGAACGCAACGTGAATCAACCACGTGTTCTGTTTCACAGTCCCACAATTGGAGTCAATCGCAACAGCAGGAATCTTAGGAATCTGTTCACACTTGAGGAGAAGGCCGCTGGGGCTGTTCACCAACAACAGCAACAACAGGAGACTGTGCACCTCAGGACAGGACACAGGAAAAATGAGTGAGAGGAGTGAGTTTAGTAGAAGATAGGCTTGAAACTGGCGTGTAACAACAGGCGTACGGCCCCAGCGGCCTTCTCAAGTGTAAACAGATTCCTAAGATTCCTAAGAAGATAGGGAAACGGTGTGCTGGACTGTGCTCGCGAAAAGGACTGATATTTCCTTGCCAGGGTCGTTACAAAAACATAAAAAAGAAAAGAAAAGAAAAGCCAAGCTGATGAGTTGGAGAGTGAGGTGATCTCGAGAACGGCAAAGAAGTGTGCACACCGCGAAAAAGCGTGTGCTTCGCAACGTTCGTTGGTACTTTTCCCGCACGTGTTTTGGTGTATGGTTGGCTGACAGGTGTGTAACTCGAAAAAGTAGCATTTCCTTGCTTTATTCATGACCAAAAAAACAATCTTTTGGAGCCGAAACCAGCAGCAACGTTCGAAAAAAGTTGCGGAAAGATGGGCGGTCAGGGAATTTCTCATCCCTCCTCCACCCTGTGGCCACGTAAAAGTTGTGCGTCCCTGGAAAAGCGAGGCTTGATGTAAAGGATTCGGCGGCAGCCCGTCAGGACAGATTCATGACCGTCTGCCCCCCAATCGCGCTGCGCGTTTGGGTGCGATGCCAGAAACTCTTACATTAGTACAGTCCTTTTAAAGGTGTCTCGGTGGAGAAGCGAAGTTGTGCCACTCCCCATCAAACCCTGTGCGGTGAACGGTTTTGTTCTTTTCCAGCTGCAAAACTGGAAAAAGATGGATTTCCGCGTGGTGCGCAAATACTTCTACCAGAGATGGAGAGGCTATTCCCCTCGGAACACTCGGAGGTGGGCTGAAACTCGCCCTCAGCGCCAATGTTAACGTTGTATCCCAGAGCAACGGGTTCTCGACGGCCTGCTGTAGGGATGGCGTGGCCTTGTTTGTTGTTGGCTCGGGGGTGCTGCTTATCGCGCAGGGGTTTTTGAGCGACGCGTCAGTTGATATGTGTAAGGTTAAGCGGTTTCTGGACATCGCGTGCTTGGTTTCTTCTTCCCTGGGTTTGGTGCAGTTATCGTGCGACGCGTTCTTAACCGTCCCTGTTACTCGGAGTCTGCGACCCTTTGTTCTCGACGGATCCTTCAGTGCTTTCGTCTTCTTTTTCTAAAATTTACGAGGGCAGAGCGGAAGCGAGACTTTCAGTCACGAACGAAGTTCCCCTCGCTGATCGGGCGTCCCGGCACTCCGAAAAAACTCGCTTTGTTCTTATCCCCCAAGAGTTGGACGGTCGTCGAGCACGCGTTTTTCCTGCAACCGTTCATGGTCCAGTTCATTTTCTGCTGGGTTCGTTTAGGCCGAGAGCCGCCTGCTTTAGCTTCTGTTCGAAGCCGGATTTTCAAAAGTAAAGTAAAACCGACCCGACGAAATCTTCCGTGGCGGGCTCGCATTGACTTTCCTGATAGAGACTCCTTCGAACGCGTTTCAAGAAATTCCAGGAACTTGGGACGTCTGTTCCCGATCGGTGCAACTTTTTGCAACACAACGACTGCGCAACCAAACGCCGGACTTTGGTTAGAGTTTCAGGCCAAGCATAAGAGGTCTGGTCACGACGACGACGCTCCTCCAAAATCCCCCCGTCTCGATATCTTTTCTCGAGCGCGCCGGTTGAACGTCAACGCGAGTTTCTGTTCGGTAATGGGAACCGTTGCTTGGATCAACCTGAATTCCCAAACCAGCTGTGGACCATTTTCTGACACGGCGAACACGCAGCCTCTTCCGTTGTACGATAGTGTCGGAGAATCGTCTTCCTGGTTTGGCCCCGAGTGCCGATTTCTCATTTCCTGTTGTCATTATCAGTCCCCAGCCTTTCGTTTTCACAACGTAGAACCCACGATCTGGCCTGATGGTCTTGCAACGACGCCCCCAGCAGCCCAAATCAGTCGGTCACGATTTCCTCTCTGGGATCGATTTTTTTTTCCCCCATCTCTTTTCTCAGTGCATCCATTTTGACTTGCTGGATGCAATGTGGTGTGCAATGCAGGCGGGAGATCGTGTTTCTGCTTCTGGGTGCTCCTGGATTTTCTCTCAGCTTTGGAACCCTGCTGCGATTGACTTTCATTCGAATGGGCCGAGTCATGGAGGACAGCAACATCATTGGCATGCTTTCGGATCCTGACCTCACGTTTTTCGTCAAATTGGCCGTCAGCCTGGGCTCAGGGGATGCCGTGTACGATCTGTCCCTTCAGCAAGTCCTTCCAGTCGCTGGCGGCGATTTGTCATCCCTTTCGGTGTATCTTGACCTCCAGCAGGTGAAACTTTTTTTCCCTTTTTCCTCACCAGTATTGATTGAGGTTTTGGAACAAAACAACAAAAGAGCGCTTCAATGACCTCCATTTGGACCAATCAATGAAGTTGGGTTTGTGAGTCTTTGATGCTATGTTGTGGGGCTAAGATTTGTTTTTGGTTATGTTTGATGTCATGCAGATTTTCCACGAGATCGGAGTTGATCTTGCTTCTGCTGGGTCTGACCCAATGGCTGCCCCTGAGGCTTTTGGTTTGAAACTCCTGTGGCCGGGATACATGGAGGATGACGAGAAATATTTGGCAATTTTGATCGCTGGCATTTTAGTCACACGATACGAAAGGAACACCGAGCATCTGCCGAAGTACTCCATGCATCTCACCGAAGTCGGAATGCATCTAAAGGTGACTTTTAAGATCAATTCCAGGGTTGAGTTGTGCAGGGTAGCAAATGGGACCTGCAAAATTGCTAGTTGTGTTGCTCAATGTCGTTTTCACACACACACACATTCACACACACTGAAATGGCATTGGGGTCGTCTTTTTTTCTCTTCTATTTCAATGGTTGATACCAGAAGTTTCTTCTCAAGATTAGGTGGAGCCGACAATCAGTTGGCTTTGAATTCTGTGTCGAGAGGCAATCTATTCATCAACATTTTCTGTAACTTTTTCCTTGTTTCTTGCTTGTTTCAGGCATTGGAAGCGGTGGATGCAGCCTTAGCTTGGTCACTGCCTATCCTGAAGACTGATGGTTTGCGTCTGGCACGGTTCCTGAGCAAACCAGACACGGCGAAGTACTTTTCGATATTCGACTCCCCGTGCCACCATTCAGACAAAGTCGTTTCTTTGAACGCTTCAAGCCTCTGGGGAGATGCAGGTTCGTTGACAAACACAATAATGTTTTTCTGTCGATACCAATTTTCATCCGATTAGCCAAACTGTTGCTTGCACATTAAAAGCCGTGTTGGTTCTGTTAAAGTATAACCTTGTCATTGAAATGTTTTGTTTTGTTTTTTTCCCCTTTTTGCAGAGCGGTTGTGGTCGACATCAGAAGTACAGTCCTTCTGTGGGTCTGACATATCAGCTTCCCCCTCCTTACAATCTCAACCCAGCTCCAGCCTTTCTGAAATCGAACCAGCCATGGGCGAGGAAGAGACCGATGTCTTTTTGGATGACTTGACGAGATCATGTGCTGAAATCGCAATCGATGAGTCCAGGTATGATGCCGAACTGGAAGGGAAGTTGATGAAGACCGGGTCTTTCGACATGGCCGGTGCGTATGGCCAGGAAGTGGAGAGAGAAAATGACGAAATGAGTCATGCCCCCTTCGACTTGAATGGATCAAGCGGCGGCCATGAGCAACACAACCCCATGGAATTTCACGACGATTCCGAGAATTCCGAAAACATGGATCCGAGGATGATGGAGTTTGTCGCTGGGTTGCAAAACTTGAGGAAGAAGAAGCAGCAGCAGCAGCCGCCAAACAGGTAAAAAAATAGGTGGGAGTTGTTTCTGGGAATTCTTGCAGGCCTCCTCCCTTGGCACATGGGGCCGTTTTCGATTGAAGGGGTGCATATGTGTTGATTTTTCAGGAAGCCGTTGGAGGACCGGACGGGTCGGCCGGATGTAACTGATGTGTATATCGGCACGTTGGTGGATCGCTTGTTGAAGGAAACAAACAGTCATTATTCCTTGTACATGGAGAACTGCTACACCCATGGCCGAACGAGCGAAGCCAAAAAGAAGTTCAGCAGCCATAATCGGGTGCCGAGAAAATCATACCCGCTGGCGGAACGCAACAGTGTTCCGGTGAGGCCATGAAATCCTTTTCGGTTTCTGATGAAATTCCGGACTGCTACCGTAAATCAATGAATTGACGTTTGAAACAAAAGAGGACAGAGAGTGAAAGAGAATGAGGCAAAGAGTTTAAAGAAAAAAAAAATAGAAGAAAAAATGAATTATTTTTTGACAACACACGTTCGGAGCGTATTCCTAGTTACCCTAGCAAAACATGCTTCGCTGATATTTATATTCACAGCAAAAAAAAAGAAAAAAACACCACAGTAAATGTTATCTGTATGTTCGTATCGAATTAGCTTCTTACTGAGAGGATGGTCGGGGTCTGAATTACTTTTTTTTTTCTCCAAAAAACAGGCTTTAGGATTTGGAAATATCCATGATTTCTTTTTATGGTATATTTCTTCGTTTTTTCCCCTTTTTTATTTCTTTTACAATTTTTTTTTAGCTTCGAGGACCTGTTGACATGTGGCATGTCGGGTTGTATAAACCTTGTTCTTTAAGTAAAATATCGTTCGATTTTGGAAATCTTGTTTTTTTATTTCTGGATAGTCTGCCGAAGCACCCCATTCAAACACGAACAGCTGAAATACAACCGAACCAAAACAAACCCCTCCGAAAGAAAATAATGAGAAATCAATTTTCAAAGTTTTTTTTTTTCCTGCAAGGGGGGGAGGGAGGGGTGCTTTATTCACAGGGCTTTCTACTGAGAAAATCCCCCCCTGAAAAGTTTCTAAAATCTTGAATGGATGGGTGAATATTTCCAAAAAAGATCAATTGTGTCTACTTTTTTTTCATACTTTTCATTTGAGGATGGATTAATGGAGGAATTTACAAACAGAAACGCTGTGTAACGTATCAGGCCAACGAAGGAACCAATTGCAAACTCAGGACAAACATGGCGGAAAGGCCTGTGTGGTAAACGGAGTCCAATGGAATTCAGAACAGAACAAAGAAGCACAAAAAAAAACTCAAAAGCAATGCATCAACATCCGATTCTTAATCGATTTTTTCTTTCTCTTTTTTTATGGGGGGTCGACGAAGCCCTTTTTCGTGGTAAAATTTTTCTTTTTACTTTTTTCTTTTGGTTATACACACTTGTTCAGTTTCGTTACGATTTTCTCAGTGTTAGTTTTTTTGGTTTTTAGCTTTTTTTTTTTTTCGTTTATTTTTTTCTGTCTGCTCGCTCTTTTTTTTTCTGTGGGGGTAAAAAATGCATCCCTCTTCAAATTTATCCTTGCTGGTTTGTCTTGAAAATTATCCAAAAAAAAAAAAAGAAAATGAAGGGGAAGGGGAAAGGAGAAAAGAAAAGGCGATGAGATATTTTGTCGAAAAAAAACAAACAATCAAAAACAGAGAAACAAATGGTGGTTAAAAAAAAAAAAAAAAGAGATAAGAAAGGAAGACAAATAGGCAGGTGGAAATAGATTGGGAAAGAAAAAAAAGAAATTTGTTAAGGTTATCCCCCTTTGTATCGGCGGGAAGTTTTCTCTGGAATTTAGGGAGGGATGAATTGGACATCAGGTTTTGGCTGCTTCACCACTGGGGCAGTTTCTGCCCATGGTTTATGGAGATTAAAATAAGTGGAATGTTCTGGATTAAAGGCACCTGTCCATGGCTCCGGGTGAAATGAATGCATGGAGATGCCAGATACGCTTTTTATCTTCTTCTCTTTTTCCTTCGAGAAGGAAAAGGAAGCAAAGAGAAAAGGGGGCAGAAGAAAGGATTCTGGTTTCATGTTCCGGCTGGCTCTACGTCTCATTTTGGAGTATTATTTTTTGTGTGAAGTTGGGAGAAGGTGGGGGTTGGGGTGGGGAGAAGGGAATTTTTTTTTTTTCTTTTTAGTGTGGGAAAAAAAGAAAGTCAAGGCGTATTTTTTTTTTCCCCCAAAAGGTTTGGTTGTATGTTCATTAAATGCTAGTCGCGATGCTGGTCGTGGGAGGGTTTGCATGGGAAAAAGAGAATTTTGGCACAAAAATGATTTGAAAAAAAGAAAAACGGTAGGTATTTTTCTACATGATGTATAGCGCAATCATATCAGCGCATCAAAAGGGTTAAAAAAAAAAAAAAAGGGCTTAAGGGGATAAAAGGTAAAGACACCAATGGTGGGGGGCGGGGGGAAAATAGGATCTTGTATGTATTATGTATGTGGGAAATTCACGACAGGCGGAGTATGGTGGAGTATCCATATTGGCATGGATAAAGAAAGAAAGGGAAAAAAAAAAAAAAAAAAAGATTTCAATGTACTTAGTGCGAGGTGAAAGAACAAACACGAAAAAAAAATCATGTGTCTATTGTTTTGCACAATATTAGTGCCAAAAAAAAGGGGGGTGGGGGATAAAAGTTTTAAACAGGGTTGTAGGAAAATCAGGCGGTGGACTAATCGCGTCAATTAGAGTTTTTTTCTTCGTTTCCTTTTTTGTTTGTACATGCAGAGAGAGCTCGTGGAAGGAAAAATCGAAAAAAAAACGAACAAACGAAAAAAGCAAAAGTGGAAGGCTTTTTTCTTTTGTGCAAACTAGTGCTCATACAAGCTGCTTTAATTTAATTTTTTTTTTCTTTTAGTTTTTTTTCACTGAGAAATGTTTTGTTTGGAAGAATATAAATCCAAGCAACCTACAGACTCATGGGATGGAAAGAATTTTGTCGATAAGAAAATTACCTAGGAAAGATGGGATATGTGTCATCTATCCACAATTTTTTTTTTTCTTTCTGTTTTTCTTTTTTTTTGGAGGGAAGGGGTTGATCACTCGATATGTTTGCACCGCAAAGGGAGGGCTGGGTTTCCAAGCGATTTCGATTTACAATTTATGATTGAACATTTGTTTCTGGAGGGGGTGGGGGGAAAATGGAACTGCAATTTTTAATTGTAAAAGGGTGAAGCAGTTGTTTTTTTTCGTTTTTCTTTTTGCAAGGGCTGCGATACGGCAGATCGGTGTTGGAGACGGAATATAGATTGAAATTTAAACACAATTCGGGTAAATTCAATGTCTAGGTTCACACCTGACTCTCCTTTGAAAGTTTCGCTGGGGAAATTGATGATTTGGCCTTGGCTGTTGACGAGTGAGTTCTTTTAGACCGACAGACGCACTATCTACCGGTCTGGTGTGAATATCGAAGTGTTTTCAGAAACAGAGCCACACAGGCAAACGACCACACA
The DNA here is from genome assembly GCA_030272585.1 of Bryopsis sp. KO-2023. Taxonomy (NCBI): domain Eukaryota; kingdom Viridiplantae; phylum Chlorophyta; class Ulvophyceae; order Bryopsidales; family Bryopsidaceae; genus Bryopsis; species Bryopsis sp. KO-2023. The sequence goes on along the minus strand of BSYQ01000007.1, from coordinate 1,116,799 downwards.
GGAATCCACACAGACATAAACAATGAATCCAAGTTCTTTACAGAAGTTCTGCCCCTTTAAATACTCGACCTCAAGGGCCTTTGCAAGCACCTTTCACTCCTAACTCACACATGGATTCAAACCCTCAGCACCCTTCACATGCTCTTCTCACTTCCTATCGACCCTTAGCACTACGTCCTGGTCTGTTCACCCTGACCACAAGTGCACGTTTAAGGCCGCCAAGCCATCCCCTATGTCCGACTACATTAACCCAAACTGCCCACTAAATGAGCGAACCTGAATGCCTTAGATCAGTTGCTGCGACACTGTCAACAGGATTTGACAATCTCTGCAGCTTCGATTGTTGATTCATTCCAATTCGAGGTGGATGTGTTTCCTAATCTGATTGATCCCTTTCTTCAGAATTCGCATTTCTGCTCTTTCCATTGGTTTGTACAAAAAGGGGGAAGCGGGGGTTGATTTCTCAAGTTCAATGCTCCAGGAAATATAAGATACATCAATGTCAAAATGAACTTAAATCACATTCCAAAACTAAGCCTGAAAGTGAACTGTGTGTGGCGCACCAATCTTGTATTTCGTGATCCCAGAAGTCCGATAAATGAACTGAGGGTATTCCAAGCAAGTGCATCCCGCAAAATTGTAGGGGCCCCCCAAAATGCTGATGGGAGATTTCATTCCAGTCCAGAGAACATCCATCAAACTCTTAACATGCCTTTCCCTGTGGTATACTTGTTCACTAGCCTATCCAAGGCTGGAGCATAATCGCACCCGCTTAGAGTCGACAGGACAAGAAGATCCACCCATAATTAATATTCTGAAGCAATCCATGAATCTCTGGAAAATATTTCTCCCTACACTTTAAGATTACTCAAGGCCAGTAGTGTCGTAAAACATGACTAAAACCATGCGCTTTCATGCTTTCTAAATCAGCAGAGCTCCTCGGACTTATCACTGTGATCTCAAATTATGATCAAGGAGAAAAAAAAAATTAAAGATCCCCTGCCTGGTCTCCACTCTAAAAAAAAACACCACCAGCTGTGTAACACTTCCATCCAATCCCCACTAAAAAAGCACCCTCTAAAAAGAGTTTTGAAAAAGCCTCGAAAGGTGCTACAAAAAACCAACCCTCTAACATTGCAATGCGCCAGTCCTTGGGTTAAAAAAAATGATGTGAAAAAAAAAACCCAAAAAAAGATGACAAAAATCATTCAAAAACGACGAGATCAATGCTAGATGTCATGTTGCTCCACAGTGACTGTTGTTATTCATTGCAACTCATCGATGTCCACTTCGCCATTGACAGCCGCCATCAACGAGGCTTTGAAATCCCCCGAAACATCAATTGGACTCTCACCCTCCATTGTACTGGCCTGAAAAATGCCAGTACAGAAATCACACCAGAGTTAGGTCTGATACCCTGGCAGCATTAATGAAACACTGTTCTGAACAAGGATTACCCAGTTCCCTGCTGCTCGCCCATAAAAAAGACGAATAACTCACGGAATCTCATATCCTAAAAATAAGCAACTCTGGGCAATTACCTTGGATTCAGCAGCCCTACAATTGAAAACTCATTGGGTGGTTATCGGATAGAAACAATTTGCCCTCGTTATTTTTGGCCAAATTGAAGCACCCAGAAAACACAGAGTGGATGGACCAGAAAAAAAGAGTTGACCCCCCAAAATCCCCCCAAACAAGAAAGAAGCTTCTTACATTGATGTTTGCCCCCTTGCCAGCCAGGAAAATCGCCACGCCTCGATTCCTGCAGGAAACTGCGAGGAACAGTGGGGTTTGCCCTTCGTTGTCCGTGGCTTCCAACGGAGCATTTCCCTTCTCCACCAACACACGAACTGCTGCCAGTTTTCCAACGCTGGCTGCTCGATGCAATGGAGTGCTCCCAGTGATATCTTTCACTTTCACGGAGGCACCGGCCTCCAGTAAGACACCAATTATCTCATGGTGCCCTTTGCTGGCCTGGGGGAATTCAAAAAAATTCGAATTGTTGCGAGCACAAGAAGAATCAAACATTTTGCTGAAACAGGAGACTGTAGTTTTACTTTGTTTTGGTCCCCACTACCTTCTGATCAAAAAAGGAAAGTGCGCCCCCGAGGCTCTTTCCTACTTTCGCAACGATCGAAAGGTTTTTTGAACAAGGAATTTTATTCAGTTTTTCGTTTTCAAGGTGCTAGACACTTTCACAAGGGATTTTTACTAGGTTAACTTTATTTTTAGATGCAACTGTGGAGGGGTTTCTAGAGCTGACTTTATTTGATCTGGATTTTTACTCGTTGTGGACGGCCTTTGTTCGGCAAGTTTGCCTAATGTAAATTAAACATTCATTCATTCATTCATTAATTTATTATTGCTGGCAAAAATCCAACTGAAAAAAAAAAATATTGGATTGCAATGCATCCATAACAAACGCTAAAAATTTTAGAGAGGCTTTTTATTATTTAGAAACTAGATGTTGTGTTTCAGTCCTGGTTTGTATTTCAGCAGCAATCTGAAAACTGAAAGAAAAAATCTTGTTTCCCCCCCCCCCCCAAGCCCTGAGAGGTTCCTGTTTCATGCTCACAGCATAATGAAGAGGCGTCCTTTTGCTGGATGTCAAGATATCAATTGTGCATCCAAGGGAAATGAGCATTTTCACCACCACAAGATGGCCACAGCTCACACAAGAATGCAATGGACTCCAACCCTTTGACAGAAAAAAATATAATAAAAATTAGCGTATTAAACTAACTTCCTGCAGGAGTTTGCCAAAAAAAAGCAACAGAAATGCTGCACACGTTCTTTCCTGGCCATCCCGTCCCATTCAACTTCAAAACAGAACGACAGAAAGCGCGTTCGACGATAAAGTTTTCGGGGCGCATAATCCTTTTCCATGACAAGAACGGCAATGCAGTGCAAAAATATGCAGCACACCCCTGCCAGTTTCTGGTTTTCCAGAGAAAGGGTTCAGCACTGACCTGCCAACAAGTACCTCATCGTCTTGATTATTAAGCACGTCTTGCTTCCCTTTCGAATACAGAAACTGCACGAGATCGCCGTTCCCACTGGCCACCCCGCAATGAAAGAGACTCCGGCCATCCTCGTCTTTCGCCTCGCACATCCTCGACAGGTCCGCAGCCTCCAGTTGCTGAAAATACTCGAAGTCGCCGCTCAGGGCCTTTTCCCAAGCCCTTTCCATCTTGGATGCTATGAGCCTGGAAGAAGAAGAAAAAAAGAGACGACGAAAATTGCAGCCCCACAGATTCTGTCTTTTTGTTGTAAGGATTTGCTGGTGTGTGTCCAGCATGTGGGCAAAAAAAGAATTCTTGGGAAAGAGATCACAAATGGATTGATTGAGGAAATGTTGCAGATCTGTCCGCGTCGACGATGACCTGTCTTCGAGCAACTGATTCCCAGTCTCTTGCCCGGCACAAACTCGCTTGAGTTCAGCAGACTCTTCCTTCCGTCTGCCTGCGTCCGTCTTCTCCGTCATTGTTCGGCGCGCATCCGTTCCTTCTTTCTCTCTCGCCTCTGTACGAGCGACCCTTTTCCCGTTGGGGACTTGAACCCGCCGTGCAGACTCGGAAGAAGATTCGGAAACCATGTTGCGCACCTCCCCCGGATATGCAATCGCGCCCGCGGCGCCATGCGCTCACGGCGTGCCTGTTCCGTTGACGTCACGCCCGGCAGTGAGTGGGAGAATCGCTGGATCTCGAGGGCTGGGGACTTCCAACAGACACGTCGCGAGGTGTGCGCAGTTTTGGGTTTTTTGGGGAAAGCGTCGAACTCTTCGCGTGGGGTAGATCTTTTCCGACTCTAGTGGAGGAAACGTTGATGTGTGGGGGAAAGGGTTATAGAAAGATCGCCTGACGGTTCCAGCGAAACGTCTTTGTGGCAGTCTTTCTCTCAAAACGTCATCCTATTCACAAAAAGACTTTCCCGCGCTTCTTTTACGAGGCGGTGTGGGCTGTCATTCTCGTTGCTGGACTGGTTCGACCGAGCACGCGTGCTGGTCGCGGTCAAGAACTCGTTTCAAAGGCACTCAGAACTCATGAAATTAATATGGGATCTCTAGATTCGGACTTATCCTTTCTGGAAGTCTAACAGAATATTCCCTGGGAAATATTCATTATCATTCCCTGGGAAATTGTCTTTCATTTTCTCTACACATGGACATGCACCAACCGGCATCCACACAAGCCTATTTTCTTCTAACTCAATTCATCAATGGATGCATAGGGTTGCTGAGATCGAGCGACCAACGGTTAGCACCTCCCAACCGAACACCGCCGATGAGCCTGTCTTTGGGGACATGTCCTACAGCAAGCAATTCGACGAACTCTACAAATACCCCTTGAATCCAAGAGTGCCAGTGCCCAAGCCTTCCAAGGAAGCGCAAACCTTGGAACCTGATGGCAAGAACGTCTTTTTGTCGGATGTGGTGAAGACCCCCAAAAGGACCTTGTTCAACAGGGAGTGGAACAAGACCGATTTGAGCTATGGGGCTTTCGTCGGTCTCATGCACATCGGCTGCCTGCTTGCACCAGCCACCTTTTCTTGGCCGATGTTCGCGCTGTCGATGGGCATGTACTTTTTGACAGGATGTCTGGGAATCACTCTTTCTTTCCACAGGTGGGTTCCAACACCACAATTCTGTTCATGAAAATCCCTCTTCTTCTTTTCAAAAAGTCACATCTCAGAAATATTGGAAGGGGGGGCGGGGGGAAATGTGGGTGGGATGGTTTTAGGAAGAATTAGTATCGGTGTTTTCCGGGGGTGGTCGAAACCAACCATATTCAGATGGATTTCCTTCAACCTGTCCAGATCCCAGATTCCCAGAACAACTCGAAATAATTTTCACCGCCACGGTTGGCATGAGGTCCAATTCAAATTATGGGGAAAAGACATGGATTTGTGCGTGGTATCAGGCAGCTCTCCCACAAGGCCTTCCAGACGCCGAAATGGCTGGAGTATGCTCTGGCTTACTGCGGTGTTTGGGCGGCTCAGGGCGACCCCATGGAGTGGGCTTCATCTCACCGGTACCACCATGTCCACACAGACACCCCATTGGACCCACATTCTCCTTACGAGGGATTTTGGTGGAGCCACATGGGATGGTTTCTCGACAGCGATGTAAGGCAAATCCCTGCCCTGAATTGCAAGAACTAACATTATATTAGAGAAGACGAAAAATCTGAAGTAGTTTTGGACTTGAAAGAGTTTGATTTGATTTCCCATAATCCGTAAACACCTGAGTATGTTTCCCCAGGCCACTGAAAACCGTGTCGGAGCAAGGGGCAACCAGGCTGATCTTGAATCACAGTGGTTCTACCGATTCCTGAAGGACACCTACACCTACCATATCGCCGCGATGTTTGGTGTTTTGTTTGCCTGTGGTGGTCTGCCTGCCGTTATTTGGGGAGGATGCGTGCGGTTGGTGTTGGTATACCACATCACTTGGTTCGTGAATTCTGCCAGCCACGTGTGGGGAAACCAGACTTACAACACTGGAGATCTGTCTCGGTAAGGGAATGGGTGGGGGAGGAGTAACCCTTTTGCTTCTTCATTGTGCCATTTTAACTTCTAAAGTTTGAACATGCAGCCCTGGCAATGGGTTTTCATCTTAAGAATAGATCAGTGTGGCGGGGGTGGTGGTGGTAAGGAAATGATATGCCCAGACGTAATGCTTTTCTTGGGCATTTTCTCATTTTTAGGGTCTAAATCTCGCTGGTTGGGATGGGTTTTCTGATTGCTAATGGAAGGCAATGGTGTGTTTGTGCAGAAACAATTGGTGGGTTGCGTTGTTGGCATTCGGTGAGGGCTGGCATAACAACCACCATGCTTTCGAGTACTCGGCAAGGCATGGATTCGAGTGGTGGCAATTGGACATCACTTGGGGTGTGATTTGCTTGCTCAAGATGCTGGGCCTGGCAAAGAACGTCCGACTCCCAACCGAGAAGGCCAAGCAGAGGCTTGCCTTCTAAACAAGGGAGCTGGGGGTTTTCGGAGGAAAATTGGGATGGTGTGGTGGTACCCACATGATTTTTGCCTATTCGCATGTTAATTCGATGGATTTGGTTTGCACTGGTTTGTGTCTATGGCTTTTGGGTTCATATAATTGAGCATGGAGGGAGGGTTTTGCGAAAGAAAACAGAAAAAGAAAGGGAAAGATCCAGGTGATCTGGGTTTCTTTAGGGAGTGGAGGGGGGGTGTTTAATGTGCGATGGGTGAGATGTTGGGCCCGTGTTTTGTATTGTAGGTTTCTGTCGACATTGGTGAGGCCTTTTTATATTGGGGATTGAGGGTTTTAGGAGAGAACTCCGTTTTTTTTTCCGTTTTTTTTCATGGCACACATAGTTAAAAAAAAAAAAAAAAAAGAACAAGAAAAGCTGTTCTTATACTTTTAGTTTGATCCGAGTGGCTAGTCTTTCACTTATTTGCTTACTAATCCTTTTCTTTCCTAGTGGAAGAAAAAAGGGTCGTTTTTTTTTCTCTACATTGAGAAAAGGCAAACAAGATGAAAAGGCAGGGAAGAGGAGGAGGAGAGATGGAAAAAAAAGGGGCGAAAACAAAAAAGATATAAATAGAAAAATGAACAGAAGAAGAAAAGAGAAAATTTGCCAATGGGATCGATTTGATTAAAAGATTGATTGGAATTGAGATAGATACATATTACATGCACACACATGCATATCTATGCACTCAAAACACACTCCAAAAAAAACCCATAGAATATTATAAAAAAAAACCCACATATATATGTGATATTGTTGTGTGTGATTTCTGTTCTTTTTCCCCCCTCTAGTTTTTTACTCTTTTTTTTTCCGACGGGGTCTCTCTGCCCTTCAAATGTTTTTCGCTGCCCACTCTTTGATAATTCGATTTTGGCATTCTTTCCAGTGGGCTGAGCATTTGGAGCGGGATTTTCAAAAGCTGACGGGGAAAAAAATTGAAACCAGTTTTTGTGAACATGCAGGGGAAAAAAAAGATGAAAGAAAAATCAAGTGTCTAGGGGAAAAAGCTCTATATACAGATTGAATCTATTTGCATGGATACGTCTGTGTGCATGTGTAGCTTTAGATAACACGGCAACTCCAGCTCAATCTTTTCTTGGTGCTGTCTACATTTGGGTCGAAATGAAAGTTCATGGGGTCGGTGAAAGAAAGTGCAGTGTGTTGGTGGATATTCTTGAACCCTGTATTTAGGGGGAAATCGTCGGTGTGAGTTGGCTGGTGGTGCGAAAAAAAAAAAGGGTTGATCTTTTTTTTTTTCCTTTCGCATTGTGAACCTCGTTTTTTTTTTGCATGCCATGTCTGGGTGAGCGGAGGGCTCTTCGTTCTTTTTGGATTAAAAGGTTTTTTTTTTTATTTTCAGACTTCGATTGATTCAGACAATCGAGGCAGGGATGCCCTTTGCTGACGACATGCGTGGCTGGCTTTGCATCTTCGACTTTGTAAGACTAATGTGTTCTTGAAGGATCACTCATTTTACACATATACATTTCAATCCAAGGGGGGGGGGGGGTGATGACCCATAGTCCCAGTGCCAATAAACTGACACAAATAACAAAGGAATATGATTCAGGTTGCTCCACATCCTCTGGGAAGCATTGCTCCACTCAAGTGACTGTATTATCAGCACATCAAAAGTTCAGAAGAAACAGAACCACAAGCATCTCATGCAACCAACCCCCAAGACAGTACTTACAAACACAGTTCATGTTCTCGGAATCAATCTGAGGTGCCACAAATGGAAATGCTCTTGTGGTGATGTGATCTTGGGTTGGGCATACCCCCCCCCTTTTTGTCAAATTTCCAGGGATGGGTATACCCCCCAGAAATTCTGCCCCAGAAATGTTCCAGCAAAAGTTGGGCTATCCTTGGGTGGGATCGCTTCCAAGCCAAAAGATACCAACACATGTCTGGTGGGTTTCTTCCCATGATTGAGACTCCATAAAAAGCCAAGCATACCTCCTCTATTCTTGCAATGGTTTTAATGAACCTTCAATCCACACCACCATGAAATTTTACTGCAATTGAGATGATGAACAATGTTCACTGAACATCAAACTCAATTGGGGGGTTGTCCGAAAAGAAAAAGGAAGGTCTCTCAACGATTGAACAGGAGCTGCTGTGTCTTTGCATTTGATTTAGCAGTGAATCTGTACACAATGCCCTTATCGTTCATCCTCTCCATGGGTTCATCACTTTGTTTTTTTAGCAACAGATAAACCACCACCAGAAAAAACCAAACAAAACACACAACAAAAGGGAAAATCCAATCCGAAAGTTGAAAAAAAAGGATCATATTCCCCCTTCTTTAGATTTGTCATAGCTTTTTTCCTTGTTTCCATCCAGCTCCAGACAAAGCAAGCAAAACAAGTGAAATGCATACACAACTCGTCGAAAATACTGGGTGTCTGAACCATAGCAAAGTACGTCATGCTGACACGGATGCGAATGCCGTGCCTTCTTTAAGACTCCGCGCGACCAAGTTTTCTTCTTCGCCTTCTTTGCCTTTACGTCTTTGAGTGCGCTTCTGCCTTTTGCCTTTTTCCTTCTGCTTTCCTTTTTGGTGCCTTCGCGTCCATGTCCAAGCAACGCGCTGTCCCGTTGTGAGTATAAATTTCCCTTGACTTGAGATTTAGACCATTCGACCGAAAACAAGCCATTCCTGGAAACGGACGTCTTGCTGCAGTTCGAAACAACGGAACGAAACATGTTCTACAGATAACAGAACACAACAAACCATTCCTTGAACACAGACGTCTTCCTATTGTTCGAAGCAACGAAACAAAACGGAACAAAACAAGCAAAACAAGAGCAGCTGAACGGAGCTTTCGATATATTGGATGTGACTTGCAGAGCTCTCCTGACGTTCATCCTCGGCATTGTGGTCGGGGCTTACCTTGGGAGGGCCTCCATCAATTGTGGGAGCGCCAGCGAGGTGGTCTCACCTGTGGTGCCTGCCGTAGAATATTACTACGGTAGGTACTACGGTGAGATTGCTGTGGAAATGTGGAACCGTTCGCTGGAACGAAAAGCAAAAATGGTGAGCAAATCAATCAATCAATTAATCTGAGTATGCATTTCGATGTCTTTTTGTGGAGCCACTGATATTTCTTATGTTTGCTGTGAATAAAGTTTTGCTGGAAATGATCTGCAACATAGACAGTCAAGCACATCGATAATAAAATACAGGCTTGCTCATGTTCTACAGGGCTGATCATGATTGATCCATGAGATCATGATTTCTGTGGGCCAATGCATCATGATTTGAATGTTCGTTGTGCTTTTTTTTACACTTGCAGACCTGCCCTATAACACCAAGCGAAAGGGACCCGAGGATGATGTTCTGCTTGAAGCTGATCATCGTCTTCATTCTCCGGAGGCTGATCTCCATCCTGTTCACGATTCTGGCCAGTCTCGGATCCAAGCTGGTGCTCCTCGGGAAGGGGGCGAAAAAGTTGAAAAAGCTTTTTGCGAGAGGTCGAAGGGTGAACCCCCCAAACCAAAACAATAACCCGCTTCTGTACCGAAAAAAACAACCAAAAGTACGAACTGTGAGACGGGTGGTAAGAAGGGATGGAGCTGCTCCATCCTCCTCTTCTTGCCAGTAAAAAAATTATAACCCCCCCCGGCAAGAAAAAAAAAGCCGAAATTCAGGCTATTTTTTTATTTTGAAACAACTTCATCATCATTGATTCTGATTTGATCACATTCCTTTATTCTCCTTTTATGGGTCAGTTTCTTGCCGGGGGTCAAAAAAAAAAAAAAAAAAAAAAGAGGGGAAGGGATTTTTTTCTTTTGGGTAACAATAATAATACTTTCCGACCTTAATTTCCACTGTGGGTAAAAAAAAAATCAAAAACAAAAAAAGAGGGGAAGGGAAGGGAATCTTGGGGATCATACTTTTTGATGCAATTCTGGACCTTAATTTCCACTGTGGGCTAAAAAAAAATCAAAAAAAAAAGGGGGAAGGGAAGGGAATCCTTGGGATAATGTTTTTTGATGAAAATTCAGACCTTAATTTCCACTTTGGGTTATTAAAAAAAAAAAAAAAAAAAAAAAAAGAGGGGAAGGGAAGGGGATCTTTGAGATAATAATTTTTGATGAAATTTTGGACCTTAATTTCCACTATGGGTTTAAAAAAAAAATCAAAAACAAAAAAAGAGGGGAAGGGAAGGGAATCTTGGGGATAATGATTTTTTATGAAATTTTGGACCTTAATTTCCACTGTGGGCTAAAAAAAATCAAAAACAAAAAAAGAGGGGAAGGGAAGAGAATCTTTGGGATAATGATTTCTAATGCAATTTCAGACCTTATTATCCACTGTGGGCTAAAAAAAAAAAAAAAAAGGGGGGAAGGGAAGGGGATCTTGGGGATAACAATTTTTAATGCAATTTCAGACTTTAATTTTCATTAAAAAAGGGAAAAGGGAACAAACTTAAATGGTATTTAAATATATGTGGTGTCTAATTGAGAGAAATTTGGATCGTATGGCTTTGGGGTTGTGTTGGATTTCTCTCCCTGAAGTCCATGTGATGGGTCAATTTTTTGTATGAAAAAAGGAAGGGTCAGTTGTATGTGTGAAAAAAAACAGAGGAGTCAGAAAAAAGGGCAGATCAATTTTATGTGTGAAGAAGAAAAATACAAAAGGAGAGAGAAGAAAGGAAGAGTCAGTTTTATGTTTGAAGAAAAAAAACAAGAGGAGAGGGGAAAAAAGGAAGTAAATTCCTACGTGAGAAAAATAAAAATGAAAAGGAGAGAGGAAAGGAAAAACAAGGAAGGGTGTTGCCTTAAAAGGAAATGAGTTTTCTATTTAAAAAAAAAGAACAATGGTTTCAGTCAAGAAAAAGGGCTGAGTATTTGATAATGCAATGAAGGTAAATCCTTATTTTTTCAAAATGTTGGGTAGAAAGGGCAGATCTTTTTTGATTTTGGTATCCAGAAATTTTGGGGTATCGATGAAGGAAACCCAGATTATGAAAAAAGGAGCTGTGGATTATTTGAGAATTAGACATTGTGGAATGTTTGAGTCTGTGGATGTTTTGTCTGTTATATCCACAGACAAAACAAAGGAGGGGATAAGGAAGAATCGAAATTATGTGTGAAAGAAATAAAAGAACAGAAAAAAAGGACGGCCAATTTTCTGTGTGAGAAAAATTCAAATGGAGAGGGAAAGAGGAAGGTTATATTTTCTGTGTGAAAACAAGAAAAAAGAGAGAAAAAAGGAAGAGTCGATTTTATGTGTGAAGAAAAAAAAAACAAGAGGAGAGAGAAACGGGAAGAAATAATTTTTCACGTGAGAAAAATGAAAAGGAGAGAGGAAAGGGAAAACATGGAAGGGTGTTGCCTTTAAAGGAAATGAGTTTTCTATCAAAAAAAAATATATAGATGTATTTTTTTCAGTCAAGAGAAGGGCTGAGTATTTGGTAATGCAATGAAATGAAATCTTTATTTTTTTCGCAAAATGTTGGGTAAAAAGGGGCGGACCTTTTTTAATTTTGGTATCCATAGTATCCAGAAATCTGGGGGTATCAATGAAGGAAACCCATATTTTTTCAAAAAGTTCTGGAGCTGTGGAATTTTTGAAATTGTGGATTCTTGGGATATTCTAGTAACTGGATCAACGATGTTGGATGATGCTGCAAAAAGAGATTGTTTTGGGCCAAGAGACAGAAGTTGTCTAGTAATAGAAAAACTCCCACCGTCTAGATTTCCTCCAATCCCTCCCCCTCCTGGAAGCGGGGTGGGCAGTGAGGTGGTCAGAAGCCGGGGGGAGAGTTTGTACGACTAAACAACACAATCGGCCCAGCAATCGGAAATGCAGCACGGAGAATATACTCAAGGATGACTCTTCTTGAGATGCGAAGAGATAAATTTTTGCTGGTGGAGATGCCAGAATTTAAGACATAAAGCAAATGAGGGAGGAGATCAGCCAGGGATTTTGGAGCATTGTGAAATATGGAGAAAAATGTGGGGGACAGGAAAAATGACCTGGAGCTGCTGTGCCTGTTGCTTGGAAAAAATCACGGCAGAGTGGATGGGTCCATGAGGATTATGAACATGGAAAGAAAATTGAGATCCCAATTGGGGGTAGGAACATGGAGAGAAAAATTGTGAGTTGGAAAATGTGCAAAAGACACGTGAATCTGTGTCTGTATTGTCAAGTCACACCCCCCTTCAACAGGCGAATTTGGATTTGCTGAGTTTGATCCAAGGAAAGAGCACTGTTGTGGAGGAAGAAGAAATGGCAGATTGTGGTGGAAGACTGACATGCAGTCATTTTGTTGACGAATGGCAGCGAATCGTGCTCCAGTTGGAAGATTGATGGGGCGCTGTTGAATGAATGCTGCCTCAAGACCTACTGGACTCACCACCCTCACAAGCAGCATGGGGGAAAGGATGTGAAGAATGGAGTGGGTCATGGAATTTGTGTCAGCCATGGGTCCGTTACAAATGGTAGTTTTGAAAGCTACAGTGAGGAATGAGGGTTGTGATGAACAAATTATGTGAAGAATTGATCCATGGCACAATCAATTTTTGTCTGCTGTTGTTTTTCCTTGTCAGTGATCTCCATCCAGATTTGACAGGAACCACAGTGTTTATTCCCATTTCTGGGAGGGGGGGATTGGATGCTGCATCAGCAATAGGAAGGAAATCCTTGCATACCCCCTTATGCAACCAGAAAAAAAAAGGCCTGATCACTCCTGGTGGTTCAGTATTTCACACTCTCAGAAATGATGTCAGAATAATAGGGTTTGTTTCGACAGCCGGGGTCTCAACGAGGTTCCATGAGTGGTACAGGTATGTCTTCAGAAAAGTTACAAGTCCCAATGGACAACCCAATAGCATCATGATTAGCTCATCTACCCAACAAAACAAGTGTTTGTGAAAGTTGGTTAGACAATAATCTACTTGACACATCAACAGATCCCATGCGCTTCTTATCTTTTCCCTGGTTAAGCTATACCCCCTGCCCTGCCCTCCCAAGTGAGGATTGACCCTGCACTCCTGACTGGTTAAAAAAACCATTTTTGTTCAAATTTTGAGGGCCATACCCCAAACAGCCACCCCACCAACAGAAGAAGCTGAAGAGGCAGCCAGGGGAAAACTCTTGACAACTCTTGACTCTTGAAAACTCTTTGTTTCATTTGACCCACAAAGCGTGGAGTCTCAGTCGCCAACACAAGCACCACCAGTTCATTTGGACGTTCGGTACATCTTCCCAACAAGATCCAGTGGTTGCATGTCTTCCATTACCACAAATACATCCTTTTCCTATCCCTTTCCTCACTCCTTTCGACCAATTGGCAACCCTCTTAAGCTACTTTTCTTTATCCTTGCACTGGATCAAATGTTTGCAAAGGTTTGTTCGAATGCCAGCCAACCATCCACATATCGAAGGTGATTCTGGCAAAACAACACCGACGTTGCCTGGTTTACATCCACCCCAGCCAGCGGCTGCAAGAAATGCTCCAGTCCACATGGCGATTTTTGAAGAAAATCAGTCAGTCCCTTTTCAGAAGCATTGAATGCTGGAAACTGCAAGCTGCTCTGTGGGACTGCTTTGGATGGCGCCACAGTGGTGACGACTGGTATAAAAAACAAGTTGGAAGAAGCTCCCACTCTTAATTTTCCAATCCAAAAAGCTTGATTGCATCGAATGGCTTTCTCCATCGAAAAATGTTTTGTGCACTGGATACAATTCTGAGGAAAAAACAATTCCAGCTTTGCTTGGAAATGGAGCAAGGTACCTGAAAAGCCGACCAAAAAAAAACACACAATGCTCTTGGCAAATTTCCAGCGAACGACCACAAAAGCAACAGACGTTTCAAACAAAATCAAGAAAACAAAACGCATCAGAAATATCACCACCAAAAGCCCCCTCGCATGCATTGAAAAGCAAAATGAATCCAACACAGATCTCTTTTCTTTTTTCTTTTAATGGTGGATTAAAAACCCACCATTATTGCCAGAACTCGAATGTAGCGCCCTTCCATGTGCGATGCGGTGGGATCAAGACCCCCCACCCTGGCAAAACCCATCAAATTGTCTCTGAATATCTGATCCACACACATGCAACTGGTTTTATTCAAGGTAGAATTAACCACGAAATGAAAGATTCAAAGGGGGATGAGCAACCAATGTTCCACCAAGAAAACGAACGAAACCCCTCCAAACAGAAACGAAAGCAATACTTACCACCTATTTCCTTCCAAGTCCTGCAGTTCTTCACTTGTTATGACCTTGTGAGTGAGACAATGGCCGCGAGCACTGCGAAAGCACTCGAAACCTTTTTCCATGCTTCTTTTTGCCCACCAATCTCTGTGAAAACAAATGCAGGTGAAAAATACAGTCAGCGTTGAAAACGAAGTCTCAGAAAAACACTCGGCCAAAGGTGAGTTTCACAATTGCCAAAAAAGGGTAGTAACCGAAAAACAATTTCAGAAGCGTATTACAGGAAAGCTTTTCCGAAGCAGAAACTTGTGGATCTTGTTTCAGTGCAATTCCTGCACTCTTTTTTTATTTGTTTTTTTTTAAATACCTTTGGATTTTCAGGTGGAGGTCCAGTACAACCTGTCTCCTCTTCCACACCCTCCTTCTCCGCAATAGCCCCATCCACTTTCCCACCATCAGGATTCTTTTCTTTTCCATGGTCAGATTTCGCAATGGACTCACCAACAGTATTGACCTCAATCTGAGATTCCACCTCCACCTCCTTAACCCTCAATTCCGGGAACTCCTCATTCTTCAGAATGAATCTCCTCTGAAAGCTCCCCTCCTCTGTTTTTTTGTCTGCTTCACCTGAAGTCAACACAGAAATCGACACACTTGAAAAATTAAATAAGCAGAAACACAATGATGCAACTCTTTCCTTTCCCCATTATGCCCTTTAGCCTCAGCAATTCAAAAAACCATACGATATTTTCCTACTGCAATGTGCCATAATCATCAACTCTAAAACGAAGGTGTCCACACACTAGAAAACCTGACTGACCTCCATCTCGTTGCTTCCCACCGTCTTCGGCTTCTTCAATCGGTGTTTCGCTTTCCATGGGTTTTGTTTCTTCGATCCTCTCTTCGACAAAGTCATCCTCTTTCTCCTCCCCTTTAAAAACTTGACGCAATTCTTCCTTGATTTTTTCCACTGGAGTTTCGACATGAATATCAGCCTCCACTTCCTCTTGCTGAAAGTTTTCAATACTTCCACCCTCTTCAAAAGTTTCATTTTCCTCATCATCAACCTCCACATCAGCCAGCTGCTTCTCCTCAACATCCTCTGAGAAAACACACATGTTTTCGTAACATAATAACAAATTGTAAAAACAAAATGAAAAAAAGAAAAGAAAAACTTCCAGTAGAGTTCGCAAGCTAAATCATGTCCATCGTTTTTTTTAAATCAACATCACCTACACAACCAACCCAAACTGTCCTGTGCACTCAAAGCTATTTGATGGAGGCATGGATCTGTTTTTGTACAGAAATCCAAGGTTGTTCGAAAAAGCCTCTTAGTCAATTCAAAAAGGAAAGACGACAGCAAAAAAGCGCAATCCTTTCTGTGCATTTTGTTCGCATACCTTTTGGAGCCAGTCTTGTGGTGATCTCCTCCATTGCCTCGTTGGCCAACCCAGCAGCAATTCGGAGGTCCTCCACCGTCATCATCACAGGATTTGCCCGCTTTTCCTGGAGTTCAGAATTTTCCGCACGGAGCTCCCTCTCCTTGATAATGGCCTCCTCAAGGTGCTCCTCCAAATCCCACTTCTCCTCCATTACTTGATGAAAAGAGCGCTCCACTCTACGTTTCTCCTCCTGCAGCTTGCCCACCTGAAAAGATCAAAGCAAAAAAAAAGTGAGATGCCAGGGGGAGTGTCCTATTAAAGTCGAAGCCATATAGTGCAGCATGCGTCTCATTCTCACCTCCTCTTTGTGTCTCCGTTTTGATCGTTCCATTTCGGATCGCAAATCCGCAATTGTTCCCATGAGGAGCTTTTTTCCTTCTTTCATTTCCTCTTCTTTAGCTCCACATCGCTTGGTCAAGTCACAAATGACAGACGATTGCCTGTTCCGTTCTTCTCGGAGTGCCTTGATTTCCACCTCCGCCTTCTCCCTCCGTCCAATCTTGGTGTTCCAAAAAGAAAAAGAAAACAATGTCAAAAAACTTCCCATCCTTTTGAGCCAGTCTCAGCATTTTTTTTGTGAAAATCAGGGTGCTATTCTTATTGAAAATGAATATGGGGCAGGCAATCCATTTCCATGTGGGCCTTTCAGAGAAGCCAATGACAATCACAAAGATTCAAGAGAGTTACAACATTCAGTCATTTGGTGGAATTACAACATCAAGTTGTTTCAATCAGTGCAGTGCATGCCAGTTCATTGTGCACCCAGTGAAAATGAAAATTGCCTGGAAAAGGCAATATGTTCCAAGACTCACTTCAATGTTTCTCTGTTGATTCACATGGGCCACCTTGGTAGCCAGTCTTCCGAGTGCCTCCTTCATTGTTTTGATGTCCGCCTTCAGGTGTACGACCTCCGCCACCGCCTCCCTGACGGGGGCTACTGCTTCACTTTGATCCTCTTCCTCTTCCACGACGACTCCACCACCCTTCTTTCTGGGTTCCTCCTCCTGGTAGAAATCCTCGACCAGTCTGGCTAGCTTCAAGACTCTTTCTAAACCCAAGAACTTCAGAACCGACGAATACATGTTTGCTCTTTCTGCTTGTGAAAAACTCGCGCGACAAAAAAAGCAGGAACACTGCCGATTGGCCTAAACTTAAGCATGTGGGAAAGAAAGCGTCGTACATGACAGTCAGACGCCTGGTGTTGGAACGGAGGCTAAAATTCGGCGGTGTGGTTACGATCGCGTCAATTCTGCGAGGAGGGAGTCGATACCGGGGTCGAGAGGCTGAGAAGTTTTGTGGAGGAGAGTAGGAAGCGGAAATGGTAGGGGTCTGGGCCGACGGCGCCGGGTTTCGGTTGAGATTCTAAGAGTGCGTCTTTTCTGGGGTGTGTCTAAAGTCCTGTTTTTTCCTGATTGCGCGTGGCGACGGGATCAGTGGTTTGTTTGTTTTTTCCCTGTTTCAGGCCCCCAAGAAGAAGGCTGCTGCTTTGCCCTCGGGCGTGAGGAAGGTACTACTGCGGAGAGCCTGAAACTGTGATCGATTGAGCAATTTGTTTGGTTGAGAAACGGTGTTGTGGGCTGAGGGGGGGCCTTCGGCATTGCCCCTCCTTCGAGACTACACTGCAACGAGTTACACCCCTTTCCATTCCTTTTCGACTCGCAGGCCGGTACCCGAGGCAAGAAGAAGAAGGAGGACCCCTTCGAGCACCTCTATGAGCCTCAAACCAAGTCATTTGGTGAGTTCTTGCCACAGTGTGTGCATTTGACATCTCAAGTAAAACCATCCCCAAAATTTCCCAACTATGGCCATCCACCCTGTGTTTGCTGGGGAAGTATAGGATTTGATCGTTGTGTTTTTTTCAGGTGCGGGTGGGATTCCCTACCCCAAGCATGACATGCATCGATGGGTGAGGTGGCCCAAGTATGTGCGAATTCAGAGGCAGAGGAGGGCCCTGGGCATGAGGCTCAGTGTGCCTCCGGCCATCAATCAGTTCTCACACACTTTCGACAGAAACCAAGCCGTGCATTTGTTCAAGCTTCTCATGAAATACAGGTATAAGAAAACCCCCCCTTCAAAACCACTCCTGCGTAACTCATTCCCACCACTGTGTGGATCTTGAGAGGGGCTCTTTTTCCAAAACAGGCCAGAGGACCGGAAGACCAAGCAGCTCAGGCTTCAGAAAGAGGCGGAATCCAGAGCGTCTGGAATGGAGGTACTGCACACAATTCCCTTGGTTCAACTGGCAAGGCTGTATCGTTGGACTGGATGAAAGCAACAATGCTGTGTTTTTTTTGTGGTTGGGGATGGCAGATTGAGAAGAAGAAGCCTATGTACGTGAAGTATGGTCTCCGAAATGTCACCAACTTGATTGAGTCTGGAGAGGCGCAGTTGGTGGTCATCGCTCACAACGTGGACCCCATTGAGCTCGTGGTCTGGCTGCCAGCTCTGTGCAAGAAAATGGACGTCCCATACTGCATCGTCAAGGTAATGTTTCATTTGATTGCAACAAAAGACTGTCAAAAATATACTTCCCTGGACACGTCTAACACCTCCAGCGGTCAGTGGTGGTGATTGGGTTTGATTTCTGCGCAGGACAAGTCGCGTCTGGGGACGGTGGTCCACAAGAAGACCGCAGCGGTGCTTTGCCTGACGGCTGTCAAGAACGAGGATCAGCGTGAGTTCACCAAGGTGGCCGAGAGTGCCAAGTCCATGTTCAACGATGGAAGCAGAATCGGATGGGGTGGTGGTGTCTTGGGTCCCAAGTCCGCACACGCTCTCAAGAAAAAGGAGAGGGCTCTGCAGAAGGAATTGGCCAAGAGAATGCAGGCATAGGCGGTTTTCGATGGTGGTTTTGTTGGGCTTGGGTGCCCTGCGTGTTATATGATTTGGCGGATGTAATGGATTGGTGGTCATATCTCAGCTGTGCCCAAAAGGAGCGCTCTTGTACCTGTCCTCCCGGAAATTCAAACTGCAACAATGCAGGTCCCCTGCCCTACCCTGCACAATGGTGGGGGAGGGAAGCATTGTTTCAATACCCCCCAAAAAAAACTGTATCCCCAAATCAAGCTTCCCAAGTAACTTGCACACCCCTACAAAGTATTGGGTTTACCCTTGGCTAGGGAGTGGCTACTTGGGGACTGAAGTATCCAACTTTGGAAAATCGTTGTTCTTGATGGGATGAAGCAAGGAAGACACAACGCACTACATTAGATCTGTCAAGCTATCCTGACGCCTCACACCTTTCGCAGACGATTGTACGATCAGCATCCAAAATAGTCAAATAATAGATGTCTATATCCCAAGTGCGAGATGCATCGACACCCAACAGAGATCTCCTCTCCTCTTATGCAGGGTTTTTCATCTGGGCAAGGGAGCGTTCTCCTCTGGGGCAGATGATTTCAGATTGATTTATTCCACAAAGGCGAATCGACACCCAAACTTCCTCAAGGCCCGCTTCCCACAACACAGTCACCCGTCTCATCGCAAACTATGGCGGCAATCGGACGGACAGCTCTGCGATTTCGAAAGGTCACGTCGAGATGCAAGTGTGCCAGACTTTGCGCAACAATCCTCGGTCGAGGGGTGTGGGCCAGAGTTTCACAAAGGGAGGGAAAAAGGCTCCGAATGCCCCTGGGCCGAGAACGATACGGCCAGCACCAAAAGAATCGAATTGAAGCCGGACCCCCCAAAATCGGAAGAAAAGAAAAGGAAACGCTCCTCGAAGAGCGAAAGAATTTCCGCGCTGGTGGGTAGAGACCTCCAGGCGCGTTCTTGAAGGTCTACGCAGATTTCTGGTGGACAGCCATGTCCATTCAGGAACAGCTGCGGCAACAGGTAAATACTGTAGTGGGGCTGTATCTTCTCCGTTGGGACGAGGCTCGATCGTCTGCAAGCGATAGAACGCAAGCGGTTTTAACAAAGAAAATAGGCAGGGGACGAGGGACGGAGCGATCACTGGGCTGGGTTGGCAATCGAAAGTGGCGGCGCCGCCTGGTCATCGTAGATCCCGAAATTGATATGTTCACGCAGCGCGAAAACAAGAGGAGGGTCAGAGCTCCGAATTTTGCGCAACGGCGTCCTGATCGCGATTGCTTCGTTTCTTTTTCTTGTGCAGGCGATCCCCAAATTCAAAAATCATTATGTTCGGTACTTCGACCTGGAGCAAATCTCTCGCGAGAGCGTCGACGAGACGCAATCGCTGGGAGAGGGAGCGACCGTGAAGTACATTCGAGCGTTTGCCCAGATTTTCTCTCGGACGGGAAGGGCTGGAGGTGGGGAATCTGGCTCCGCCCACATGAGGCAGCTTCCTCCGGCCTCTTATTTTGCCAAGGCACTGGAGCAAGAGCTCAACCGCGTGCGTCGTTATGTCGAGATTTTCTCAGAGGAGATGTGGGTACGTCTGGGAGGCATTGTGGACTTGGTGGCGAAGGTGGCCACCCCCAAAGCTGTTGGGGAGCGACTCTCTTCGGAGCAACTCGATGATCTCGTTAGGCAATGCGATGAGATTGGTAGGCTTCCTTGGCTTTTGACCTTTACTCAGAAAGTATTGAATACCTATGTGGATCTCACCATAAGTTTTTGCCTCGCCCAGTTCATTACTCAACAAATGTCGAGGGATGCTGTGTAGGCAAAAGAAGAAAGAGCTACAATGATCTGCGATCGAAATAAAATCCATGCACATGTTGCTTATTTTTATTGTGATTTGAATGTGTAGGGGATGATATCGTGCTGTTGGATGAGTTTCTTCGTCAGAACGTGGTTGCTTGTGCCCATTTGACCCAAAGGCATGATATGATGGCTTGGGCCTCTCGCTCCGGTGGCGGGGAACCCTCAGAGCCTCTCAACCTCAGCTCAACTTACATCCAAGCAATGGAGCAGTACTTGATGACTGCTGTAAAGCATGGAACGATTCTTGTCAATCTCAGTGACATCTACAGGTTGGCCAATGTCGAATTCTGTGGCAGTGGTTGTGGATGCATGTAAGCAAGACAAAAATTTGGACAGTCTCCAGTTGGATTCTGAGAAACATGTTTTTGCTGTTTTTGTACTGTGCAGTCAAATTCGCCAGCTCCGGAGTGCTGGAGGTGGTGAAGGATGGTCAGCCCCAAACTCGGAGCGAGCAGAAAACAGGACTCTGAAATTTTGGGTCCATCCTGGCGATGTCCTGAGGCTGAAATGCGAAGTGATCAAGAACTTGCCCATTCAAGTCAACAAGGATAGGGGCAATGGCAACTGGAAGAGGCTGTCTTTTCTGAAGGATGCAGCTCTGGAAGAGTGGGAGCTGATGAATTCGGTGTATTTTGATGATGAGGACTTTGGGACCTACTATGAAAGGTTGGACCGAGGTCAAGGGGCTGCTGTGGTAAGGGCATCATGGAACGGATCCAGAGTCCTGGGCAACGAAGAAACCATTTTTATGGAAAAGAAGTGCCAGAGGGATCCTTGGAAAGGACAAACAAGCATCAAGGTGACCTTGGACTCATGATGTCGATTATTATTTTTCCATTGTACCCTTTATTTGAACAGCAAGAAATATATATCTGTTTCAGCTGTTACCAAAAAGGCATCTGAGATGTTGTTTTTTTGATGATTTGTTAGGAAACTGCTGGGATCCAACGTGGCGACATCGGCAGCTTTTTGTCTGGAAGTGCTGTCCCTGCAGTTCAAGGTGACAGCCCTCAAGCCAAGTGGCTGGGCGATTTGCAGAAAAGACTGCTGTCTAGGCAAGAGGTAGGATTCTCTTCCACTCCTTTAAAAAGGTTGCAAAATTTTTTTAACTGAATATATTCCCCAATGGCTCAATGGCTTGATGAAGAACTGCTGCAGCATATGGACTCGCTGCACTTTTTTTTTTGAAGGTGGTTGTTACCCAATGAATCATTGCCCCAAGAGTGCCTTTTGTGTTGCATTCTGTTCATTTTTCTGTTCCTGCTTCCTGGTGGGTTTTTTACTTGTTAACCTTCTGTATTTCTTTTTCTTAGTCACCCCTCCTCAGGACAGAGTACCGACGTACGGGCTTTGAAGAGGGGGATGGGAATGACATAAAGATGGCATTGGACACCCACATTCGTATCATTCGTGAGAGAGGCTCCCCAAAGGCCAAAGGGGATTTTTTCAGGGATGTGCGTGTGAAAATGGAGGATGGGGATGTCTGCCATTTCCCATACGCAATTTTCGAGATGAGGCTCGCATGCGAAACCATGCCTGATTGGTTGAAGGTAACACATCCAGTGCTGTACTGCTCTCTGATACAATGTGTTTGCATGGAATAACAGCCATTTCTTTTAAATTGTCTTTCCCAGGTCCACTTGATGCTTCATTATGGACAGTGTGCTGACAGAATATCTAGTTTTTGCATGCAAATATTTATCACAGAAGAAGCTTGTGGTTTGTGCTGCAGGAGCTATTGCATTCTGGTATGCTGGTCATGATCCAAAAATTCTCAAAGTTCCTGCATGGCACTGCGGTGCTTTATCCGGACAACCTCAAAAAATTTCCCCCTTGGTTCGTGAAGAATTCGGATGGGAAGGTGGTCGCTGCTACCTTGGAGCAAATCTCAGAAATGCAGGAGCAGAAAGTGGTGAGCCCATCTTGTGCTGACATCCAAGACGGCCCCACAGCATCTTCTTGTCTTCTTTGTTGGAAGCAGCCTTTGCTGCGACTTACAGAAACCTTGAAAGAAAGTCGACAATTCAAGTTTTTGGGAGGGAGGGGGGTTAAGGGAGAGTCCATCAAAAATATAAATATATGCTAGGAAAAAGTTGTCCTCGTTAGGGACCCTGTACAAATACATACCATGCAGAAACTGCAAGAAAATACCGAAAAGAAGTATTGACAGAGCAACGTGTTTGCTTGGTTGAAATTTATACGGGACGTAACACAATTGGGTATATTTATTCGCTGCAGAACGGGTCCAGCTACTTGTATCCTTCGCGGCCTTCTCTGAATCGGGCTCCAGGGCAGCAGACGGGGTCGCATGTAGATCATAACCACGGCAATGACATGCAGGTGTCCACCTTCTGCAACGTACCAGGAAACTCCACCGTTCTGAGCGAAGTTGTGGTGATGCCCACCAGAAGCGCTGATGCAGTCAGCAGACGAGAGACTGTCAGCCACCTCAGGCTAAAGATCGACGGAGCCGGGGCGGATAAGGACAGCGCCAAAGAAAGCTCCACAAATTCTGATAGAAAATCAGAAGGTGAAGAAAATGATAATCTCGGATCAGGACTCTTTCTCCCCCCCCTAACTTGTGCATAACTTGTGCTGCTTTTTTTTTCTTCCTGTTGATTTTTTTTCCGTCCTGTTGATCAGGCAAAGCAAACAAACTATTGAGATGGGCAACTTCCTGCAAGAAACCCAAGTCCCAAGATGTGGATACCCCTTCAGCATCTGGCTCCGGCCCTGAACTCCCGAAAGCGCCTGCCCTTGTGCGAACTCGAATCGAACCGAAGACATTTTTTGCAAACGAAAGGACTTTCCTGTCATGGCTCTCCATTGCCGTCCTGGTGATGTTCATGGGACTGTCTCTCTTGGATGGGGGGGCGATCATGGGGGAGCGCTCGACTGCGACAGCGCAAGGAGGTCCTGGCACTAACACCACCTCGACCACGACAGATTCAAACGTGGAAACAGCATCACATGTAAGAAGGATTCGAAATGTACTACCTCCTTATCTTCCTTTTCAGTCAGATATCGAGACGGCACTGTGTTGGTTTTTTGGGACGGTTTTGGTGTTTAGTCATGTTCAGATACAAGCAGGCGATGTCTGACATGGACTGTTGCCTGACAAGTTAAAGATGTAAGAGAAGACCTGACAAATAAAAATTTAAACTTCGAGAATTTATTTAATAACTGGTATTCGTATGGCATATGTAATAATAAAGTCATTCACTGACGACTTTCCTCTGAAACATTAAAATAAATAGAAAATCTTATTTTACTGAATATTAATAAAGTTGAACGAAAAGGGAAGACCAGTATAAAAATCAAAAATTTCTGGAGGATCATATCTTTCCAAATTAAGAAATCAGTTGGCTTGACTTTTTTGCTTGTGTTTTATCTTGTCTGTTTTCTTTTTTTTGCAGCTGTCTGGAGCACTGATCACTCCTGTTGCTCTGCTATTCATAGTGTATGCACTAGTAATGTACCGAAAGCGGAGCATCCAAATTCTAAGGCGAGAAACTGTTCGTTACGATGATCAGAAAGGGCCGATATTCTTGACCTTTTTGTTGGCTGGGGTTCTGCTGCTGGCTTACGGTTTTTCGCTGAAAGCAGCATTTGGAAAACATGAACCGTCAGGCTCCGTCGTGGGATAATTTCTTTTAGATCTATTTTGCATGAGCACACAGAGCACAAGAGGAAAAAAAAAATACATATTTGAAAATTGACCATCTTTTTTCACTTTTATAAGAGGATTTTGGGAAGAGAGGGAACAAGCAGGGCAACGGAGCTGTCAGAGAGGGAACCAAGGAAGAGGGGGGAAAAAAAATGCTTCTCTATTTTTCTCGGCAAGAAAAAAGAAACCCTTTTAAAAACAAGGTGAAAAAAAAATGAGAAGGTGTACTTTTCTCAATGATTTGGTTTCGGAGAAAAGGGTGATTGCGGTGGTGGTGGCTTCCAATTGGAGTGTACCATTGTTTTTTTTCGTTTTGTTTTGGCTGTTTGCTTATGATTGATTTGCTTTATGGTTTAGGATAAGATTATTTTTAGCACGGTTGTTTTATTTGCTTATTTTTCTCCCCCTCTGAAAAGAAATCCCTTGCTCCCTGTTTTCTTTTTTTGTGATTTTTTTTTCCTTTTTCAACCCATTTGATTTGAAAGAAAGGGGATGGAGAAGGAAGATTAATTTAAAATAAAGGTAAAAGAACCAGTTGGAAAGTAAAGTCATATTTCGACATCTGTTTTGGTCTTTCCTTTTTTTTTGTGGAGCATTTTTCTCCCCTACTGGATTTTATTTGGAAAAAAAAAGAAAAGAAAAAGAAACATTTTGGGAAGCACGGCAGGTGTTAGGATTTCATAAGGAGAAAAAGCAAGCAAATTCAGTGGGAAGTGATCAAGTCTAGGTATTTCCGAGTTGAAAGAGAGAGAGATTCTTCTTCTTTTGTTGCTGGGGAAGGAAAAAGAAAAGGGGGATTGCCACCACAAAGACAATATTAAAAAATGTGCCAACAGATAAGAGAAAAAATGACAAGGTCTGTGCTGAAGTGTGCGTATATTTATATGGTGGTGCTCATTTGAAACATTTGGGTGATTGATTTGAATGCAGAAGAGTGGGAAGTGTGAGGAAAAAGTGATGTGATGGGATGTCTTTTCTTTTTTTGGTTTTGAGTGAAGAGTGTTAGTGCCATAGGCTTGAGCGTGTGATTCTTAAAGAAAATGCGTTTTGTTTGTTGGAGTCTTGCGAAAAAAAGAAGTAAAGAAAATGCATTGAAAAAAAAAATGAAAAAAAAATTCCCGCAAAAGAGAATCAAGGGGGGGAAAAAAGGAAGCGATGCTGATTTAATTTTGGGGGTCTTTTAATTTTTGGCCAGGCCCAGCTTGTGATCCTTTTTAGAGGAACGTGCGTGCAAAAACAAGAAATGAGGGTTTTTCAGGGCAGAGGTAATGTCAGCTTGTCTGAGCGATGTTTTTTTTTTCTTCGTTGCTTGGATGGGCTTTTCAGCAATTGTTTATTATTGCTAGGATGTTTGGTGTGATTTTGTAATAATGCAGAGGAGGAAGGGCATGCAAAAAAAAAAAAAGAAAGCAAGAAAAAAGGTCGAGGGAAAACCTTCGACACACAAAAAAAGAAAAAAAGTTCTACAACGACAATGCAACTCTGTTTTTTCTTTTCTTTTAATTCCTCCTTGGAATCGTGCTTTTTATTTCTTGTAAGCTTTTTTTATTATTGTGTTTTTGAACTGGAATTAAACGTAACCCAACCCTTTTTACCCCCCCCCCCCCCCAAAAAAAAAACATGGTGGGTTTTTATCCTCTGTGTGTGTGTTATGGTGGGCGGATTGCTTTTAACAATGCGGATTGCCTGTATTGTTTGATTCCGTACAATAAATGTTGCTTTTCAGCACGAAGCAAAGAAAGGATATCTGGAAGTTTTGTTTTAACATATTGGGTATTTTTTGGGGAAAAGGGGAGGTAATTAACCTAACTAGCAAGAAAGTCAAGGGTCAGAGAGGACTGAGGTGGGTGGTGGTGATTTTTTTTTTTCCAAAAAAGGGTGAGATAAGAGTGTGGTTGTAATCTGTTTTCTGTTTTACAGCAATGACTTTTTTTTCTTTAAATTTGAAAAAAGAAGGGGGGAAGGAAGTGCACTCAGATTGCTGTGGTTCTATTCGTTGGAAACACTAGAAATACTAGAGATCCCAGGATGGAGCCACTGTGTATTGAGAGAATTTTTGTTTTTTTTGGGAAAACAAACAAGGGGGGGGGGGGGGGAAGTTGGAACGGGAGGGTATCAGACAAGATATTGAAAGAAAAAAACATAAAAATTGCCACATAAGAAAGAATAAGAGCATTTTGATTTTTTTGTTTTTCTTTTCGTTTCAAGAAAGTGGGCCAATAAAGCTGAACATGAGTTGGTTCTACTGGAAGGGTCCCAGATTCCAAGGATTGGCGGAGGTTGTGGTAATTAAATAAAAGAATATAAAAATAAGCATTTCAAGAAAGCGATTCACAGGCGTGCCTGCTTTTCTGTGATTCCATAAATCAATAGAAATCCATATTGGTTGCTGTGGGGTGAAGTAAAATTGAGATCAGTGCATGCATGCGCTGACCAATTTTCTGACCAATTTTGCGTGCAGCTAATCCATTGAAAGGATCATGATCCATGAATGGGGACTTCATTTCTTTTTCATGGAGAAAGAACAGGTCAAAAAGCATGAGATTTTCATCCAATAAAACACAACACATTCATCACACACACAACAATTGGGAAAAGATCTGAGTGAGTGGACTTCCCTGCTGTGTTTTTTCCGCCTCAATTTTCGTTTCTGGGAGGATAGAAAAGGGAAAAAAAAGAGGATCAGGCAAGCACGGGAAACATTCACCCCAAACAAAAAAAAGCAACAATAAAACATTTGCATAAAGGGAGATCCCTGCCTTAAAAAACCAATTCCACATATTCAGGAGATAATGCAGTGGACAGATGAGCTGGAGGGTTGTATTTTTCCCTCGAAAGAAATATTCTGGAGAAATGGTAAGCCAACAAAGATTGCTTTCATTAGGGAACAAAGGGGATTGAGAGCCAAAGAGCCGTTTCCTCTTTTCCTGGCCTTTTCAAAGGTCAAGACGGTGCCTTTTGTCAATGCCACTTGCTCTGTAGCAAACACCCTCCCAACACCCTAGTCCATCAGCACCTCAATTTGCACTCTTTTTCAACTTTACTTGGAAACCTGCAGATCTATGCTTGAGCACAGAAGAGAAACGCATAAAAGTGAAGAAATTTCCACCTTTGCTGACAGTGACTTTGAGGTTTTTACTAACACAGTTCCACTTTATTTGCAATGCACTTAATCATGGAATCATTTTCATCGGAAAAATCTGCACAATATGTCATAGAATTTGGACACATTTGTTGGTGAAAATGTTCACATGGCTTGGCTTGTTGCAGCTGTTCAGTCTCCCACGCCGCGCAAGAGATTTCCCTCGATTCGATGACCGCCATGGAGGGTCTGAGAAGAAGAAAAATGTTGAAAGTTAAATCGAATTATGAAAAGACTGGAAGAGAGAGGGTGAGAAGGTGTTTTCTGAGGCGTCGGTCCTGGAAACACCGTTCTACGCCACATCAGTGGCGGTGCTGTCCAAGTGCTTGATCCTCTGAATGTTTTGAGCTGACAAAGGGGTTTCGCGTTGGACACCTACACTCTTTGTATTTTTCAAAAACCGGCCTTTCGTGCGTCCCTCTAGAACACCGTCGCCTTTTGACTCTGCGGTTGACCTTGTTCGCGAGCTCTTCGTCAAAATGGGCATAAACATGAGCAAACTCTTTACGCGTCTCTTTTCCAAGAAAGAGATGCGAATTCTCATGGTCCGAACCCCGCAAATTCTATCCCCTGTTTTCTTTTCGCTCTCGTCACCCCTTCACGCTGGCCAGTCTCTTCTTTTGCTCATTTTTTCACGGTTCCTGGTTTCGATCTTTTGCTTGTTGTCTGGAGCGTTTTAAGGATTGAAAGTTGTTTTCTCTGGGTTCAGGTTGGACTGGATGCTGCGGGTAAAACGACTATTCTGTACAAACTGAAGCTCGGCGAGATCGTGACAACGATCCCAACAATTGGTGAGTGCCCCCTGGAAACGCAGCGGTTTAAGCGACGCTTCTCCGCTGTTTCTTGGGCTCGTTTTCTCTCCACCGTTCGTTCCGGTAATAGTTTCTGCGGAGAATCCTTGGCATTGCTGGACTGACCCAGCAAAACCGCGAGAAACCGCGAGAGTGTCGTTTTCGTACCACGAGGAGAGAAAAATAAGATAGTGTGTTCGCTGGTCCACAGCTCCAGAACAGTGTTTCGGTTATGGTCCGGGCTCTCCCCTACCCGTTGAATCGTTACTTGATATCGTGAGAACGAAGAAGTTCATCGCGGTGTCGAGTTGCGGTGGTCCGGGCAAGAACTTGTCCTTTCCTCTTTGTTTTTTCTTTTGTTCTGTGTGGGGATGGTCAGGGGGTAAAGGAGGAACTGCTGTGGGTAGTTGAACTTTGTGTGAGAGATGGAGTGCTGCTCTTCTTGTGCTGTTCTGAGTTTTTTTGACACCTGCTTGTGCTGAAAAGGTTTCAACGTGGAGACAGTGGAGTACAAGAACATCAGCTTCACTGTGTGGGATGTCGGCGGTCAGGACAAGGTAATACAACTGATGGCATCATATGTTCATATGTTCCGAGCATAGATACAATTGTTGCGTGGGTCAGTTTTTCAACTGGGGCCAAAAATTGTTAGAATTCTTTGGAGCTCTTTTGGAGTTTATATCGGGAATTTGGGGCACACCGCCTCCACACGTATTCCATATTCCCTAAGTTGTCATGTCAGACAAAATTCAATGGATAGTTACACTGGGGGTAGCTGTAAACAAGAGAACTAATGGTGGGTGCTTACCATTCCCCCCCCCCCCCCCAACCACCACCTTTCGATGTTTCTATTGAAAACAGACTTCAAGGGAGAAGTTTCACATTTCATGGAAAGGGAGCTTCCAGAATGAAGTGCAAGTCTTCTGGTTGTTTTCATTGAAACCAATCTTAGGTCAGGACTGTGTTGGGGATTTTGGGGGGTGGGAGGGGTTGAAGAGGGAGAGAGAAAACGAAAGCAATCATAGCGTTCAGCAGTCAAGAAATTCCTTCCAGCTTGGAAGCAATGAAGGTTGAACGAAAGATATTGATACCAGGGGGTGTTTTCCTGCTCGTTGGGTATATATATATTATTTCCTCAGGCCTCTTCCCTCCAGATCAACCTCGTAACATTGGCAAATGTGTTGATGGCACACCTAGATTGCCCACAATTTGTCTGAGTCCCTTTTGCCAAGTTCCATACCCTTTTTAAGTCTTTTTTCTTTTCAAATGGCTTCTTGAAATCGAAGTCTTAATGGATACTTTGGAAAATACTGCTGCTGGCGTGCGGGAGTGAACAGCATCAGTAATGATCAATATCATTATGCGGTTTGTTTTGATTGCTTTGGTTTTTTTATGCTTCTGTAGATTCGTCCACTGTGGCGCCATTATTTCCAGAACACCCAGGGTCTGATTTTCGTGATTGACAGCAATGATCGAGCTCGTGTGGGTGAAGCCAGGGATGAGCTGCACAGAATGCTCAATGAGGTTGGCCTTCCCAGTGGTTTTTTGCTACTATCGCCCAGAATTTCAAATACTTGGAACAGTCTCAGTTTCGGAAAAAAAAAAAGAGAGAGAGAAATCAAAACGAAAGAAAAGAATGATTGTTTTTTCTATCTGTGTTCTCTCCATTTGGTTATCATTTGGTCTGACATTCGTAAATTTTTTCCTCATCAACATATTTTTTTTTGCTACGATCAGCATTTCTCAATTTGGTGTTCCGCTCATTCCAGGTCGATTTGTTTTCATGTATATTTTTTTTAATCTGGGAAGAAGAGCTGATGTTGAGTCGACAGACTTTCCTAATTTTTTCATCTGATGTGCCTTGTCAGGATGAGCTTCGTGAAGCGGTGCTCCTTGTATTTGCCAACAAACAAGATTTGCCCAATGCCATGACTGCAGCTGAAATCACAGACAAGCTTGGTCTTCACTCTTTGCGCCAACGCCACTGGTATGATTCCCTTTGAAATAATGATTCACATATTTCCACCTTTTTGCAAAAAGTCATCGGAAAGGCCATCCCTCAGTTAGAAATATCACTGATTTGGTTCTTTATTTTTTTTTGGGGGGGGGGAGGGAGGAGGACTTGCTCGTTTTACTACCATGTGCCCAGCAAGTACACTGCAACAAATCCATGATATATGCTTCCAACTCACAAGCCCAAACCAAAGATTTCCTCTTAAAACCTAATAGGGGCTCTGGGTTGTGAGGTAACCTTGCTTTCCTGCTTTTTTCCAGGTACATTCAGAGCACCTGTGCAACCTCAGGAGAAGGTCTATATGAAGGTTTGGATTGGTTGTCGGCCAACATTGCCGGGAAGTCCTGAGTGTGTCATTAGATATAGAGAGCTGTGTGGGGGTGGTCTGGCAAGAACACAAACAGAAAAAGGGGGGGGGGGCTCTTGTATTGCTCGATTTGTTTATGGACTCTACTGTAGGTGGTGGTGGCGACTGCTGGTTTTTTTTTTCCAGTGAATTCTATTTGGGGAGGGTTGGGGTGTTGGGGACGGTCAGACGCAATATGGGTTTTTCTCGAACACCGTATCTAAGTCCTTGGTGCTCTGCAATGAAAAGAAAAATGAGAACAAAGAAAACAGAAAGATGAAGATGAAAAAAAGAAGCGAGAATTCCTGCAGATGTATTGAAAAAAAATTGGCGTTTGGTCCCCTCATATTGAGTGTACATTCAACGGGTGGTTTGGTTCGATGTTTTATTGACAGATTTTTATCCAAGCTATATTGTAATGAGCAGCAGGGGCTTATTGGACATGTGCTTTCTCCATATGGCACCCCATTTGTGCTTGGTGCGCCCTGTCGTCAGAAAGAATGGATGGGGGACTTTGAGCAAACACCACAATTCCATAGAGACAAGAAAGTTGAAAGTTGGATGGAGGGGATGTGTTGGGTGGAGACGGGGAGTTCGCTGGCGACCCCAAGAAGGTTCACTTCTCGAACTGCCCCCCAAAGAACGAAACTTTGGTGCTGCTGCACCCTCCAACCTGTATTTGAAGAGGGGGTGTTCAGAATCTTGCCACTGCTGCAGTTGATATCCAACAAGGGCTGCTGCATTGTTGTGTTCGAGTTCAAATCATGATAGCCCTGCAACACAAGGTCACAGGCATCGACACGTGGACGTCACAACCCTGCCACACGCTTGCTCACCGCTTGCTTGTGTGCCTCGCCCGCATCGCGACAAATTTATGACTGCATCTGTCCTGCGAGGGAGGAGACCCCGCAAACCTTCGAATCATCTTCAGTTGTGGTTTGGATCGGGGTGAGATCCGCAGTAATTTTGCGTTGCTTGTGTTTTGTGTGGGTACAATAACCAGGTTCTGGTGGGGAAAAAGAGGGGGTTTCCCGATTCAAGGTGAACTATTGTAAGGCCAACAATGGCCGTTGCTTCTGAATAATGCATCATGGCATCCTATGATGCATCCGCCACCGCGCACAAGAATGGTTGATGTATTTTATTCTTCGAGTCCAAGAACACAAGGATCAGAATGGTGGGCTTAGTGGGGTATCGCACCAAGAGTGGGTTCAAGAATCAGCCGTATCGGAGGAGCCTTTCATAGCTGCGAACCCCAATACCAGCCACAAATTTCCTCAGGCGACAAAGCAAGCCAGCGAACTCCCTTGAAAACCCGCACGTACGAAGAGTTCTTACTGCTAAGAGAAGAAGAAACCCGAGAAGCTCGTTTGGTCGCTCGGCGGTGTGCAGTTGATGGAACCAATCTCTGAGCGACTGTCGAAGGTAGTTTGAACGCACCTGAACAAGACGAAAGTGTGGAAGCGTGCGAGGATTTTCACCTCCTGCTTATTCAGAATGAGTTGTTCTGTCGATGGACCTGTTTTCTGCATTTGGTTACTGACCAAATGGCCGTCTCTCCTTCGGAACAGATTCTTGCTCTTGTCAACAGAGAGCCCCAACCTCTTTCAAAACTCGGCCGCCCTGGTCTGTACAGGGCACAGGGTGGTCGAGTGGGGAGCCAAGAATGGGTTAGCGTAGTACCACTTTCGCCGAATGCTATCGTCAAGAACTGCACAGTGGTCGATATTGGGAAGAGCCTGAACCACGACTTGACCGGGGTCACGGCGAGGTACATGAAACACACGTGCTCGACATTGCTGAAGAGAAAGACGAGAGACACGGGGAATGGCCAGGTTGATGAAAAAGCGACTGCAGCTTTGAACTCAGCGTTCTCCCTTGCGCCGCAAAGGAACAAGAGCAACGCTTGGGCAAGGAATGTGCATGGGAAATCCTACGAGACGCCCGCTCTTCGGGCAAGGATGGCGGAGCGCGTTGGTAAAGCTGTTGCGATTGGGAATGAAACTGAGGAAAGTTTCGGGCATACTATGGGATCGATTCTGCGTTCTACTTCTTGCAACGAATCCTCTATCCTCGAGGAGAAAATGGCGCCAGACTCGCTGAGAAGAACAGCGTCTCAGATTGTCCTCGAGTCAGTCCGGAGCACGGTGGAACTTGCTTGGGAAGAAGGGTCCGTCTCTGTGACTTGCAGCATTCCTGTCACCAATGAGATCACCGCCGCAGAAGTGCTGAGGAGTTTGACAGATTCTGAGACGCCCAGTGTAGCGAAACAAGGATCCGCGCAGGTCGTTATCGATTTCTCGTGCACTGGTGATGGAACAGACCCCGTCCACTTGAAGCTCCCCCGTCCGAGCGCCGAGAAAGAGGCACCAGGCGGCTTTTCCACGGACGAAATCGAGGTGGAAGAAATAAAAATCGTTGTTGATAAGTCAGCGAGCCCCTCCAATACTGAAGAGAACCTGGCGGCCTCTGAACTTTGCGGGTTGGTCAAGTTGGTGCTCACATACCCTGGTGATGAGGGCACAGTGAAAGTCGATTTGGCCAGCGCACATTCTGCTCTTCAATCAGTTGAAGACGGGGCAGTGACCACCAACGAGATTCCCTCTTCTGATTGCACCTTGAATCATGACCCAGAGGTGGTGGAGCTACCTCAAACACAAGATGAAGTCGTGGAAATCAAGGATGCCAGATTCCACGAGGTCAGACCTCCCTTGCGGCATATTCAAACAGGGAGGCCACAACCAGAGATCACTGCCCACGAGAGTGGGACTGCAATGGAACGGAGGAATATTCAATTGCCCCAAGCCAAACACACCAAGTCAAGGAAAATTCTGTCCAAGTTGTTTTGTCGGGGCAAGATGCCATTGCAGTAGAGTGTCCGGAATTTGATTTGCAGTCAAAGAGTCGTAAAAAAATTCTCTTGGTGGTTTATTAGGTCCAATAAACCCATGCATGTAGTTTTTTCTTTCAGGCAGAAAGTGTAAGAATAAGAGTGATAACTCAGCTAGTCTTCTCAGGAGTGTTTGCGATGGTGGCCGAAAGAGGCCACAAAATTAGCTGGTAACGTGTTCATGTTCAGCTTATTCTCGTTAAGAAAATATTCATGTGCCTGGTTTGGATATTGCCATTCCCACACATTCCAAATCCACATGGAATGCTCAGTGGCAGCAGGCATCAAATGCCAAGTCCCTGGAGTGTTTTCTCAAACAGGCATTGCATGCATTCAAGATGCAAGCTCACCAGAACTGCAGTTGCTACCGTGGCTACCCTGCACAATCCTTGTTTAATAGCTGCAGCTGAGATATGACCACCAATCCATTACATCCGCCAAATCATATAACATGCAGGGCACCCAAGCCCAACAAAACCACCACCGAAAACCGCCTATGCCTGCATTCTCTTGGCCAATTCCTTCTGCAGAGCCCTCTCCTTTTTCTTGAGAGCGTGCGCGGACTTGGGACCCAAGACACCACCACCCCATCCGATTCTGCTTCCATCGTTGAACATGGACTTGGCACTCTCGGCCACCTTGGTGAACTCACGCTGATCCTCGTTCTTGACAGCCGTCAGGCAAAGCACCGCTGCAGTCTTCTTGTGGACCACCGTTCCCAGACGCGACTTGTCCTGCGCAGAAATCAAACCCAATCACCACCACTGACCGCTGGAGGTGTTAGACGTGTCCAGGGAAGTATATTTTGGACAGTCTTTTGTTGCAATTAAATAAAACATTACCTTGACGATGCAGTATGGGACATCCATTTTCTTGCACAGAGCTGGCAGCCAGACCACGAGCTCAATGGGGTCCACGTTGTGAGCGATGACCACCAACTGCGCCTCTCCAGACTCAATCAAGTTGGTGACATTTCGGAGACCATACTTCACGTACATAGGCTTCTTCTTCTCAATCTGCCATCCCCAACCACAAAAAAAACACAGCATTGTTGCTTTCATCCAGTCCAACGATACAGCCTTGCCAGTTGAACCAAGGGAATTGTGTGCAGTACCTCCATTCCAGACGCTCTGGATTCCGCCTCTTTCTGAAGCCTGAGCTGCTTGGTCTTCCGGTCCTCTGGCCTGTTTTGGAAAAAGAACCCCTCTCAAGATCCACACAGTGGTGGGAATGAGTTACGCAGGAGAGGTTTTTTTGAGGGGTTTTCTTATACCTGTATTTCATGAGAAGCTTGAACAAATGCACGGCTTGGTTTCTGTCGAAAGTGTGCGAGAACTGATTGATGGCCGGAGGCACACTGAGCCTCATGCCCAGGGCCCTCCTCTGCCTCTGAATTCGCACATACTTGGGCCACCTCACCCACCGATGCATGTCATGCTTGGGGTAGGGAATCCCACCCGCACCTGAAAAAAACCGCACAGTCAAATCCTATACTTCCCAATCAAGCACAAGGGTGGATGGCCATCGTTAGGAAATGGTTTTGGGGATGGTTTTGCTTGAGATTTCAAATGCACACAAACCAGTAACTCACCAAATGACTTGGTTTGAGGCTCATAGAGGTTCTCGAAGGGGTCCTCCTTCTTCTTCTTGCCTCGGGTGCCGGCCTGCGAGTCGAAAAGGAATGGAAAGGGGTGTAACTCGTTGGAGTGTAGTCTCGAAGGGGGGGCAATGCCGAAGGCCCCCCCTCAGCCCACAACACCGTTTCTCAACCAAACAAATGCTCAATCGATCACAGTTTCAGGCTCTCCGCAGTAGTACCTTCCTCACGCCCGAGGGCAAAGCAGCAGCCTTCTTCTTGGGGGCCTGAAACAGGGAAAAAACAAACAAACCACTGATCCCGTCGCCACGAACGCGCAATCAGGGAAAAACAGGATTCTAGACACACTCGAGAAAAGATGCACTCTTAGAAACTCAACCGAAAACCGGCGCCGTCGGCCCAGACCCTCACCATTTCCGCTTCCTACTCTCCTCCACAAAACTTCTTAGCCTCTCGAACCCGGTATCGACTCCCTCCTCGCAGAATTGACGCGATCGTAACCACACCGCCGAATTTTGGCCTCCGTTCCAACACCAGGCGTCTGACTGTCATGTACGACGCTTTCTTTCCCACATGCTTAAGTTTAGGCCAATCGGCAGTGTTCCTGCTTTTTTTGTCGCGCGAGTTTTTCACAGCAGAAAGAGCAAACATGTATTCGTCGGTTCTGAAGTTCTTCCGTTTAGAAAGAGTCTTGAAGCTATCCAGACTGGTCGAGGATTTCTACCAGGAGGAGGAAAACAGAAAGAAGGGTGGTGAAGTCGTTTTGGAAGTGGAAGAGGATCAAATTGAAGCAGTAGCTCCCGTCAGGGAGGCGGTGGCGGAGGTGGTGCAACTGAAGGTGGACATCAAAACAATGAAGGAGGCACTCGGAAGACTGGCTGCCAAGGTGGCCGACGTAAATGAACAGAGAAACATTGAAGTGAGTCTTGGAACAAAAATTGCCCTTGCTGGCCTACACAATTTTCATTTTCATTTTCAGTTGCAACAACTTGATGTTGTAATTCCACCAAATGACGAAATGTTGTAATCCTCTTGAATCTTTGTGATTGTCCTTGGCTTCTCTGGAAGGTCCACATGGAAATGGATTGGCTGCTCCATATCCAGTATCAATAAGAGTAGCACCCTGATTTTCACAAAAAAAAGGGCTGAAACTGGCTCAAAAGGATGGGAAATTTTTTGACAACATTTTTTTTCTTTTTGAAACACCAAGATTGGACGGAGGGAGAAGGCGGAGGTGGAAGTCAAGGCACTCCGAGATGAACGGAACAGGCAATCTTTCGTCATTTGTGACTTGACCAAGCGATGTGGAGCTAAAGAAGAGGAAATGAAAGAAGGAAAAAAGCTCCTCATGGGAACAATTGCGGATTTGCGATCCGAAATGGAACGAGCAAAACGTAGACACAAAGAGGAGGTG
Source organism: Bryopsis sp. KO-2023 (assembly GCA_030272585.1). NCBI lineage: Eukaryota > Viridiplantae > Chlorophyta > Ulvophyceae > Bryopsidales > Bryopsidaceae > Bryopsis > Bryopsis sp. KO-2023. Next base: position 1,080,654 of record BSYQ01000007.1, on the reverse strand, counting down.
AGAATGAGACGCATGCTGCTCTATATGGCTTCGACTTTAATAGGACACAAACGGGAAATGAAAAACCAAGTTGTGTTCCAAATTATCCTCAGGTTGATCCACACGGATGTTCAATGCCCATGGTTTGCCTGTTTTCTGAAAATTTCGTCGGAGTGGTTTCATACAGTTTGCTGTTCTGCCCTATATATGATTTGATTTCATGTGTGGAGGGCAGTTTTGCTGTGGTGCTGTGGATGCACTCCATTGAAATCAGATACTTGGGATCTTTTCAGGTGGGCAAGCTGCAGGAGGAGAAACGCAGAGTTGAGCGCTCTTTTCATCAAGTCATGGAGGAGAAGTGGGATTTGGAGGAACACCTTGAGGAGGCCATCATCAAGGAGAGGGAGCTCCGTGCGGAAAATTTTGAACTCCAGGAAAAGCGGACAAATCCTGTGATGATGACGGTTGAGGACCTGCGAATTGCAGCTCATTTGGCCAACGAGGCAATGGAGGAGATCACGACAAGACTGGCTCCAAAAGGTATGCGAACAAAATGCACAGAAAGGAGTGCGCTTCTTTTGCTGTCATCTTTCCTTTTTGTTTTCACTTTTCTGGCGGCCGGTTTTTCGAACAACCTTGGATTTCTGTACAAAAACAGATCCATACCTCCATCAAATAGCTTTGAGTGCACAGGACAGTTTGGGTTGGTTGTGTAGGTGATATTGATTTAAAAAAAACGATGGACATGATTTAGCTTGCGAACTCTGCTGGAGGATTTTCTTTTTCTTTTTTTATTTTGTTTTTACAATTTGTTATTATGTTACGAAAACATGTGTGTTTTCTCAGAGGATGTTGAGGAGAAGCAGCTGGCTGATGTGGAGGTTGATGATGAGGAAAATGAAATTTTTGAAGAAGGTGGAAGGATTGAAAACTTTCAGCAAGAGGAAGTGAAGGCTGATATTCATGTTGAAACTCCAGTGGAAAAAATCAAGGAAGAATTGCGTCAAGTTTTTAAAGGGGAGGAGGAGGGTGGCCTGGTCGAAGAGAGGATCAACGAAACAAAACCCATCGAAAGCGAAACACCGATTGAAGAAGCCGAAAACGGTGGGAAGCAACGAGATGGAGGTCAGTCAGGTTTTTTCTTGTGTGTGGACACCTTCGTTTTAGAGTTGATGATTATGGCACATTGCAGTAGGAAAATATCGTATGGTTTTTTGAATTGCTGAGGCTAAAGGGCATAATGGGGAAAGGAAAGAGTTGCATCATTGTGTTTCTGCTTATTTAATTTTTCAAGTGTGTCGATTTCTGTGTTGACTTCAGGTGAAGCAGACAAAAAAACAGAGGAGGGGAGCGGTCAGAGGAGATTTTTTTTGAAGAATGAGGAATTCCCGGAATTGAGGGTTAAGGAGGTGGAATCTCAGATTGAGGTCAAGACTCAGATTGAGGTCAATACTGGTGGTGAGTCCGTTGCGAAATCTGACCATGAAAGAGAAAAGAATCCTGATGGTGGGAAAGTGGATGGGGCTATTGCGAAGAAGGAGGGTGTTGAGGAGGAGACAGGTTGTACTGGACCTCAACCTGAAAATCCAAAGGTATTGAAACGAACAAGCAAACAAGCAAAACAGTGCAGGAATTGCAAGTGATACAAGATCCACTAGTTTTTGTTTCCGAAAAGCTTCCCTGTAATACGCTCCTGAAATCGTTTTTCGGTTAAAACCCTTTTTTGGCAATTGTGAAACTCACCTTTGTCCGAGTGATTTTCTGAGGCTACGTTTTCAACGCTGACTGTATTTTTCACCTGCATTTTTTTCCACAGAGATTGGTGGGCAAAAAGAAGCATGGAAAAAGGTTCCGAGTGCTTTCGCAGTGCTCGCGTCCATTGTCTCACTCACAAGTTCAAAACAAATGAAGAACTGCAGGAGGTGGAAGGAAATAGGTGGTAGGTATTGCTTTCGTTTCTGTTTGGAGGGGTTTCGTTCGTTTTCTTGGTGGAACATTGGTTTGCTCATCCCCCTTTGAATCTTTCATTTCGTGGTTAATTCTATCTTGAATAAAACCAGGTTTTTTTTTGCAAGTGTGTGGATCAGATATTCAGAGACGATTTGATGGGTTTTGCTAGGGTGGGGGGTCTTGACCCCACCGCATCGCACATGGAAGGGCGCTACATTCAAGTTCTGGCAATAATGGTGGGTTTTTAACCCACCATTGAAAGAAAAAAGAAAAAAGATCTGTGCTGGATTCATTTTGCATTTCAATTCATGCGAGGGGGCTTTTGGTGGTGAGATTTCTGATGCGTTTTGTTTTCTTGATTTTGTTTGAAACGTCTGTTGCTTTTGTGGCCGTTCGCTGGAAATTTGCCAAGAGCATTGTGTGTTTTTTTTTGGTCGGCTTTTCAGGTACCTTGCTCCATTACCAAGCAAAGCTGGAATTGTTTTTTCCTCAGAAGTGTGTCCAGTGCACAAAACATTTTTCGATGGAGAAAGCCATTCGCTGCAATCAAGCTTTTTGGATTGGAAAATTAAGAGTGGGAGCTTCTTCCAACTTGTTTTTTATACCAGTCGTCACCACTGTGGCGCCATCCAAAGAAGTCCCACAGAGCAGCTTGCAGTTTCCAGCATTCAATGCTTCTGAAAAGGGGCTGACTGATTTTCTTCAAAAATCGCCATGTGGACTGGAGCATTTCTTGCAGCCGCTGGCTGGGGTGGATGTAAACCAGGCAAAGTCGGTGTTGTTTTGCCAGAATCACCTTCGATATGTGGATGGTTGGCTGGCATTCAAACAAACCTTTGCAAACATTCGATCCAATGCAAGGATAAAAAAAAGTAGCTTAAGAGGGTTGCCAATTGGTCGAAACGGCAGTGTGCTCATTTCATTTGAACTTTGAATGGATGTGTCTGGAGTCTTAAGGAATCCACCATCATTTTTCTTGTCGAGAGTTGCCCCTTCAGCTTCCTCTTGGCTGTTTCGGGGAACGGCCCTCAATATTTGACAAAAATGGAAAGAGATTCGGAAGCGCTGGGGCGATTTTCACTTGGCAGCATTACCAGGGAAAAGATAAGAAGCACATGGGGGAGGCTTCTGTTGATGTGTCAGGTTGATTATTGTCTAACCAACTTTCACAAACAGTTGTTTTGTTGGGTGGATGAGCTAATCATGATGCTATCGGGTTGTTCATTGGGACTTGTAACTTTTTCAAGAGATACCTGGACCACTCTTGGAACCTGGTTGAGACCCCGGCTGTCGAAACAAACCCTTTTTACGATTATTCTAACATCATTTCGGAGAGGGTGCAGAAGCAGTGTAAAATACTGAACCACGAGGAGTGATCAAGCCTGTGTTTTTTTGTTGTTGTTTTTTTCTGGTTGCATAAGGGGGTATGCAAGGATTTTTCTTCCTATTGCTGATCCAGCATCCAATCCCCCCCCTCCCAGAAATGGAAATAAATACTTTGGTTCCTGTCAAATCTGGATGGAGATCACTGACAAGGAAAACAACAGCAGACAAAAATTGATTGTGCCATGGATCAATTCTTCACATAATTTGTTCATCACAACCCTCATTCCTCACTGTAGCTTTCAAAACTATCATTTGTAACGGACCCATGGCAGACACACATTCCATGACCCACTCCATTCTTCACATCCTTTCCCCCATGCTGCTTGTGAGGGTGGTGAGTCCAGTAGGTCTCGAGGCAGCATTCATTCAACAGGGCCTCATCAATCTTCCAGCTAGAGCACGATTCGATGCCATTGATTCTCTTCAACAAAATGGACCGCTTGTCAGTCTTCCACCACAAGTCTGCCATTTTTCTTCCTCCACCACAGTGCTCTTTCCTTGGATCAAACTCAGAAATCCAAATTCGCCTGTCGAAGGATACAGACACAGATTCACGTGTCTTTCGCACATTTTTCAATCTCACAATTCTTCTCCCCATGTGCCTACCCCCAATTGGGTTCTCAATTTTCTTTCCATGTTCATGACCCTCATGGACTCATTCACTCTGCCGTGATTTTTTCCAACCATCAGGCACAGCAGCTCCAGGTCATTTCTTCCTGCCTCCCATATTTTTCTCCATAAATCACAATCCTCCAGAACCCCTGGCTGATCTCCTCCCTCGATCGCTTTTTGGCCCAAATTCGGGCATCTCCACCCATGCACCTCAGCAGAAATTTATCTCTTCGTATCTCAAGAAGAGTCATCCTTGAGTATATTCTCCGTCCTGCATTTCCGATTGCTGGGCCGATTGTGTTGTTTAGTCGTACAAACTCTCCTCCCGGCTTCTGACCACCTCACTGCCCACCCCGCTTCCAGGAGGGGGAGGGATTGGAGGAAATCTAGACGGTGGGAGTTTTTCTATTACTAGACAACTTCTGTCTCTTGGCCCAAAACAATCTCTTTTTGCAGCATCATCCAACATCGTTGATCCAGTTACTGGAATATCCCAAGAATCCACAATTTCAAAAATTCCACAGCTCCAGAACTTTTTGAAAAAATATGGGTTTCCTTCATTGATACCCCCAGATTTCTGGATACCAAAATCAAAAAAGGTCTGCCCCTTTTTACCCAACATTTTGAAAAAAATAAAGATTTACCTTCATTCCATTACCAAATACTCAGCCCTTTTCTTGACTGAAACCATTGTTCTTTTTTTATTTTAATAGAAAACTCATTTCCTTTAAAAGCAACACCCTTCCTTGTTTTTTTTGTTTTTTTTGTTTTTTCCTCTCTCCTTTTCATTTTTCTCACAAAGGAATTTACTTCTTCCTTTTTTCCCCTCTCCTCTTGTTTTTTTTTCTTCACACATAAAGTCGAGTCTTCCTTCTTTCTCTCTCCTTTTTCTTGTTTTCGTACAGAAAATATAATCTTTCTCTTTCCCTCCACTTTTGTATTTTCTCACACAGAAAATTGGCCTTCCTTTTTTTCTCTTCTTTTGTTTTTTTCACACATAATTTCGACTCTTCCTTTTTTCCCTCCTTTGTTTTTTTCATACAGAAAATTGACCCATCACATGGACTTCAGGGAGAGAAATCCAACACAACCCCCAAGCCATACGATCCCATTTTCTCTCAATTATACAATACGTAGTTCATACCAGATTTAAATTTGTTCCCTTTTCCCTTTTATAATGAAAATTAAGGTCCAAAATTTCGATCCCCTTCCCTTCCCCTCCTTTTTTGTTTTTGATTTTTTTTTTTACCCGCTGTGGAAAATAAGGTCCAGAATTTCATCAAAAGTCATCATCCCAAAGATTCCCTTCCCTTCCCCTCTTTTTTTGTTTTTGATTTTTTTTTTTTTACCCGCTGTGGAAAATAAGGTCTGAAAGTTCACCCGTTATTGTTACATCAAGTAAAAAATCCCTTCCCCTCTTTTCTTGTTTTTGATTTTTTTTTGAACCCGTAGTGGAAATTAAGGCCGGAAAGTTACCCATCATTGTTACCCCAAATAAAAAATTCCCTTCCCCTCTTTTTTTTTTTTTTTTTTTTACCCCCGGCAAGAAACTGACCCATCAAAGGAGAATAGGGGAATGTGATCAAATCAGAATCAATGATGATGATGTTGTTTCAAATATAAAAAAATAGCCTGAATTTCGGCTTTTTTTTTCTTGCCGGGGGCGGGTATAATTTTTTTACTGGCAAGAAGAGGAGGATGGAGCAGCTCCATCCCTTCTTATCACCCGTCTCGTAGTTCGTACTTTTGGTTGTTTTTTTCGGTACAGAAGCGGGTTATTGTTTTGGTTTGGGGGGTTTCTTCTTCGACGTCTCGCACTAAGCTTTTTGATTCCTTTCTTCCTGAGGAGCACCAGCTTGGATCCCAGATTGGCCAAAATCATCAAAAAGACAGGGATCAGCTTCTTGAGGATGTAGATGATGATCACCTTCGTCCAAAACACGATTCTGGGGTCCACTTCACTGGGCGGTATGGGGCAGGTCTACAATTTCAAGTGAAAAAAAAAAGCACAACAAACAGTCAAATCATGATGCATTGACCCACAAAAATCATGATCTCATGGATCCATCATGATCAGCCTTGTAGAAAAGGAGGGAGCCTGTATTTTATTATCGATGTGCTTCACTATTGATGTTGCAGATTCATTTCCAGCTGGAAACTTTGTTCACAGCAAACATAAGAAATATCAGTGGCACCTCAAAAAGGCGACACAATACACACTCAAATCAATGCTCACCAGCTTGGATTTCCGCTCCAGCGAACGGTTCCACATCTCCACGGCAATCTCACCGTAGTACCTACCGTAGTAATATTCTACAGTAGGCACCACGGGTGAGACCACCTCGCTGGCGCTCCCACAACCGATCGAGCTCCTCCCAAGGTAAGCCCCGACCACAATGCCCAGCAGGAATGTCACAAGAGCTCTGCAAGTCACATCCATCGATAGCTCAGTTCAGATGCTCTGCCACAAGCTTGTTTTGTTATGCTCTGTGTTTTGTTTCGTTTCCTAAAGCTCTGTGTTTCGATTCGTTTTTTGATAGTCTTTGGTTTGTTTCAGTTTTTTATAGTCTGTGTTTTGCTCTGGTTTGTTATCCGAAAAAGCACAACGACAGCACAACGACGTCCGTCGCAGGGATCGCGCATCATTCGGGAACTGAGTCGCAAGAGTCACTTTTTCGAAGGAAAGCGAGCCGTTCGCCAAAAGCTATCTTTCAAAACTTTTCGTTCAAAGAAGCTGGTTTCACGAAGTCGTCAGCGGTTGGAGAAAGATTAGGACAGAAGGAATCAAAGTGACACTCACATCGGGACAACTCGCTGTTGCTTCCCCATGACGTCCGACTGCAGTGAAAGGGTGGCAGCAAGCGGCGCAAAGACGAGAGCACAACGACCAGGAGTAAAGGCAAGAAAGAAAACTCGGTTGCGCAGGGTCCTAAAGAAGGCACGGCATTCCCCTCCGTGTCAGCATGACGTAATGTGTTATGGTTAACAGAATTTCAAAAACCAGTATTTTCGATAGGGTCGATGGGGGTTACTGGGAAGAACAAAATCTTTCTCTTTTGGTTGGGTGTCCTTGGGCTGTGAGGGGTTTTTCCCAGACAAATGTTTTCGACAATTTCTGTGTTGATGTCAAGTGGTGGGGATGCACCACTCTTTTGTTTGCTGGATGGAAATAAGTGGAAAAGCTAAAGAAAAGGAAATGTGATCCTCTTTTTAACTTTCCAAGTGAATTTTCTCTTTTCTTGTGTTTTTCTTTGTTTGGATAAATTTTGCTTGTGATGTTTTCTGAAGCCACATCATCCCTGTGCCTTTGTAGTGTGAAACGATCGATTCCCTGTTTCGGAAGCTAGTGCCATACAATCCTTTTGCTGGCAAATTGACCGGTCAAATCATACGAACTGGCCCTTCCACGAACAAAAACACAATCTCTTTCCTTCCCTGGGCACACCCTATGACTTTTTACCCCCCCGCCACACAGAACCACACGATTTAACAAAATCGACATCGGTCTAGCAATATGCTTGAAGCATCTCCTGTAGATCGAAACCCGGTGGCCGCTGTCGCGAATTGGAGAACGAGAATCCGTTCAGAGCATGACAGCGCCAAGAACTGGGGAGGAGAGTGGGGGTTTCTTGTTAAGAATCGAGATCAAGACTCGGCCTCGCTGTCGCACAGCGCGGCGGCCAGCATCGGGACGCCGCAAGGAACGATCAGATCGACAGTGGCGGCGAACTTGAAGGATCAGGTCCTCGAGACGAGAAGGGAAACCGCAAAAAAGGACTCCATGGATTTGTTCATGGATAACTACATCAAGAGCCACTCGAAAACGAGGTAGTGGAAGGGTGGCGGCTGGGCCTGGTTTTATTTGACTTGACGCTTTTTAACTCCAAGGAAATGTTCCGTTGGCAGGCCGCTTCCACACGAGGAATTCGCGAGGCCTGTGCTGACGTCGCACTCGTATGGATGGGGGAAGAATTTAGAGGCGAGGCTCTGGATCACAGAACAAGGGGCTCGTTTCTGTCATAAGTTGATTTACTCAAGCTGTTTTATTCCCCCCTTTTTTCAATGTTGGTATGTTGGCATGAAAGGTTGATATTCTGGTGCAGGTTTTTGGAAGGGCAAGAGTTCATTTCCGTTAGATGGAAGGCAGAAGGGCTTGCAATTGAGCGTTTCTCCAGGGCAATCGGTTTTCTGTCAGCTTGCATTCCACCCAAGATAGGGGTTCAGTCTTTTTTTTCCCAAATTGTTTCTTCTGTTCTTGGAATGGTGTGACTGGCATCATGTAACATATGTGAGGTCTGCTGCCAATAGATTTTAATCGGAGCAAAGGAATCAAAAAAACCACACACACACACACAAAGAACAAAACCACAACAGAGGGCGAGCCTCCGACACTGATTACATAATATTCCCTCGAAAACAGACGAACAGCCCATGAAGACAGAATCAGCGAAGGAATCGATTTCCTCAACTTGCAGATCCCCTGTTCTTTCCCTTTTTGAAAAAAAATCCTTGTTTGCTCTTTCGTTTTTTTTGAACTGTTTTTTCAAATTCCCGCTTTCTCTTCTGACCATCCATAATTTACCCGAACAAAAGAAAAAAACATCCGGAAAATTTCTTGCGGAGGCCGCTTCCCCGAATGAAAGAAAAAAAAAACATCCGGAAAAACTCTTGTAAAGGCCACTTTGGTTGAAAAAGAAAAAACACGCGTCCCATGTGAGCAAATAAAAAACAAATAATGGAAAAAGGAAAATTTCACCCAGGTGTTGTGGTTTTGTGCGTTGGTATATATATGTATATATATGAGAAATTCAAAACTCGTTTAAGAAAAAAAAAATTCCACATTCCAAACTAGCAAGCCAAAAATAAACAAAACGTTGAAAAAAAAATGTAAATTACCCAAAAAAAAAAAATTGAGCATTCGAATTACATGCTGCCGAGAAGGGAAGAAAAAAAACACCGATATTACAAGTTCGGCACTTTTTGTCTCTCTCTCTCTTTCTAGGAATGAAGAAATAAAGAAAAAAAAACCCGGAAGGGGGAAATGGATCTACTTCTTGCCGATCAGCCAAATTCCGACCCCAGCCAAAATCCCTCCTCCGCCAATTATCGCTCCGCCGATTCCTCGAGGGCGATCTTTCGAATCACGTCCGTCAGACCTGGGATTTTCGCCGTTCAAATGTCTACTCACAGCATCCAATTCTTCTTTACACCGCTCAGCCTCCTCTTCGGCTCTTTCTGCACGCAAGGCCGTTTCTGCCAAGGCATTTTGCATCGCTTCAATTTCGTCCCCAGGTGAAGCGCCGGCAAACAGTTCTCTCTTCCGGACGGTCCCGACCTCCAAAACCTCATCGTCGCTATTCCCTCCCGAGCCCTTAGCTGGGTCAATCGGGGAGGAAGAAGAACTTGCTGCTTGACCCCGCATAGCCATCACATCTGCCAAGCTGAATTCCCTTTTTCGCACAGTTCCGACCTCGTCCATTTCGCTTTCCTCGGCCTCCGCATTCTTCTCAAGGTCGGAAACTCTTTGAAGGGCAGCATCCCGCTCCTCAGCGATGGACGAAACTCTGCTGGAGGATGCCTCCAGCTCAGCCCGGATCCCATTCAATTCATCGACAGCTTGCGCAAGCTCGCTCGATTTCTGGCCACACTCTGCCTTCAGCTCTTCAATCCTGGCCGTCTGTTGCGCAACACCAGTCTTGAGGGATTCCAGCTCTTCCATCACAGCTCCTCGTTCTGCTGTAGCTTTAGCTACTGCTTCGACCTTGGCATCGCATTCGGCTTTCAACTCTTCGATGGCACTCGCATGGTTGGACATTTCAGCTTTCAACTCAGACACCATTCCCAGTGCAATCTCCCGATCTTTCTCAGTTTTCTCTAGTTGCGTGCTTTTGACCTCGAATTCCTTTTTGAGCTCCTCGATTCCTGTGTTTCGAGTGGCCAATTCTGTCTCAAGCACACCTACACGTTCAAGTGCTGCCTTTCTCTCTTCTACAGCCCCATCCACCTCGATGGACTTGTTTTCATACTTCAAAGTCAGTGCTTCGATCTCCTCCAAGGCCGAGTTCTTTTCCGCTCGAGCGGCATCCTCGGCCTTGCTCCTCGAATCATCCATGCTGCGTCTCTGTTCCTCGGCTTTCGCAGCTCCGGCTGCCAACTCACTCTCCAAAGCATCTCGATGTTTCGAGGCTTTGTCCATTTCCTTACCCTTGCTTTCGCACTCAGCTTTCAGTTCCTCGATCTGTGTCGTGTGAGCAGATATTTGCTCCTTCAAAGTCTCCATGACACCGCGAGCAACCTTGCACTGTTTCTCTGCCTTTCTGGCCTTGGCTGCCTCTTTTTTGCACTCCGATTCCAGGTTCTGGATCTTCCCTTTTTGAGCCTCGATATCAGCCTTCAGAGACTCGACCTCATTCGTTGCAACATCTCTTTCCTCGACAACCGATTTGAGGGCAGCGGCATCTTCGCAAGCCAACTCAAGCTCTTCGATGGTGGTTTTCTGGGCAGAAACCTTCTCTTCCAGGTTTGTGATTCGCTGCGCAGCCTCTTCCAGGTCTTTTGTGGCTTTCTCAGCCTCCCCTGATTTGATTTCAGCCTCAGCCTTCAGGGTGGCAATGATAGCACGGGCCACCCCCCTCTCTTTCGTAACCTTCTCCAAATCTTTTGATTTGGCATCCAGATCCTTGGACACAGTCTGACACTGGAGAGCCAATTCCTCGGCACTGACCTTGTGCTTTGATACTTCGGACATCAGAGAGTCCACCTCACTCTTTCTCTCCAAAACTTCAGACTTCAGAGAGTCCACCTCACTCTTTTTATCCAAAACTTCAGACTTCAGAGAGTCCACCTCACCCTTTTTACCCAAAACTTCAGACTTCAGAGAGTCCACCTCACTCTTTTTAACCAAAACTTCAGACCTCAGAGAGTCTACCTCACTCTTTTTATCCAAAACTTCGGACTTCAGAGAGTCAATCTCATTCTTTTTCTCCAAGACTTCGGACTTCAGAGAATCTTTCTCACTCTTCTCTTTCAAAATCTCATCAAGATCAACATCCCGCTTAGCAACGTTCGACTTCAAGTCTGCCATGACCTCCGCATCCGCTTTCAGCTCATCGATGATTTCTTGATGCGCAGAAACTTCAGCCTTCAATTTGGTTGTTTCGTGAACAGCCGAGTCACGCTCTTTTTCCAGCTCCGAAACCTCTACGGATTTGGCATCCCGCTCAGACTTCAACTGTTGAATCGAGCTGAGGTGTTCGGCGTTTTCGGATTTGAGCGCACTCACCAACCCACGAGCAACTTTCGATGCCTTGTCGGCCTTGGCTGATTGACCTGCTTTGGCATCGCAATCGGCCTTCAGCTCATCAATCGTAGCTTTCTGTGAAGCAATTTCTGACCTCAACGAAGCCACGTCCTGAAGAGCCCTCTCAAGCTTCTCATCAGCCTTCGCCGTCTCAGATGATTTTGTTTCGACCTCTGAGTTCAGCTTCGCAATGGCTTCTTTCTGTTTCGCAAGTTCTGATTTGAGGGTGGCCGCTTCTTCCAGGGCAGCATCTCTCTCAGCACGCATCGATTTAACCACATCAGCTCCATCATTAGCATTAGCTTTCAGCTCAGAAAGCTCTGCCTTGAGCGCTGAGACGACCCCATGCGCAACCTCACACTCTTTGCCAGCTTTTGCAGCATCGGCTCCTTTGGAATCACTCTCTGCCATCAGTTTCTCGATTTCCACCTTCTGTGCGGCTACTTCACTTTTCAAAGCCACCATTTCATCCAGAGTACTCTGGAGCTTCTCATTCGAGCCAGATTCAGACGATTTTGCCTCAACCTCCAAATTCAGCTTCTCGATCACCTCCTCCTGTTTTGCAAGCTCTGTTTTCAGGCCGGACACTTCCTCCAGTGCAGCATCTCGCTCGGCTTCAATTGATTTCAGTTGCTGCTCATCATCAGCATTGGCTACGGCCTTGTCGAGAGCCTCCTGTTTTCCCTCGAGCTCGGTTTTGAGGGTGGCCGCTTCTTTGACTGCATTGTCTCGTTCCGAAACAACCGATTTGAGGTTGGCCACCGATTTCTTCAGCCACTCTTTGGAGTCGGCCCTCAGCCCTTCGATGGTTTCCTTCTGAGTTGCGATCTCGTTTTTCAGGGCCACCACATCTCCAAGTGCAGCATCCCGTTCCGCTGCAACGAATCGCATGCTGAGCATAGCTTTCTCAAGTTGCTTCTTGGAGCGAGACGAGGATTCGTTCGCTTTCGTCAGCTTTTCTGTGGTGGTGCTGGCGGCCTTTTCAGCCACATCCATTTCTTTCTTCAATTCTGCTAGATCTGAGTTCAAGGAAAACACACGAAGGCTCAACTTCTGACCGATTGGGGTGGAGAGGTCCCAGGGAAAATATGAAAAAAAAAGGTAGGAAAGCGAAAGAGAGTGCCATAAGTTCAAACGTCCTGCTTGCATTCTCAACACACTGGAGTTACATGACAAATGTACAAGGTTCATGGTTGTTCAATGAACATATTCTGGCAGCGATATAGCCTGTAACACATTTCCGCGAAAGGGCTGTACTCAGTCTTCTGGCCGTGTGTAAAGTAATTTCAATTATAGTATTTTACATATGATTTGCATTGTGGGCAAGCTACATGGGGCCATTGACCTCGATGTAAATTGTTTGAAAAAAAAGAAAGAATGGAAATGAGCAAGTACCTGCTACAGCAGCATCTTTCTCAGATTCGATACGGGCCACCTCCTCTTTCAACTGCAAGACATGCACAGAAATGCTGTGTGAAAAATCGTCCCCTCATCAAACTATGGAACAAAAGTCGAAACAAAAATAAGACTGTAATCGCTGCTTCTGCCGAGATTGAATACTGGATTTCTTGTCAAAGTGTTTCTTAGAGAGAGGAAAAAAAAACAACAGCTCACCTGTTTTACACTGCTCCTCAGATCATCCACTTCTTCACTGACAATGCTTTCTGAGGTTTGGAGGTCGCCCGAAACGACCAACAGTCCATCAGTCTCATTCTTGGATGCCCTGAGGTCATCCTCCAATTGAGTGTTCTCTTTCCTTACCAAAAGCAGCTCCTGCTGCAACTCTTCATATTGCAGGTTGGCCGATTTCTCAGCCGCCCTGAACTGCAAAATTTCCTTGTTAAGCGTTTCTTCTCGGGCAATGTACCCTTCCATGTCCGAGGTGAATTTTTCAGCCTCCGCCTCGAGCTTTTCCAATCGGGTCTGCTGTGCTTCCCATTTGGCCTTCCAGCTTTCGGAATCGGCCTTGATGGAGTCCACAGCTTCACTCTCTTTCCTGGCTGCGGCCAGTTCTTTTTCTACCCCTTGGAATTCGCTTTTAATGGCGGTGAGCTCTTTATGGGAAGTGCTCAGGTCAACCCCGAGTTCGTCTTTGTCATTCTGCACCGCGGTGAGTTGGGCAGCTAAGTCGGCGGCTTGCTTCTCCGACTCCCCAACCTTTGCTGACAAATCAGCGATTTTCTTTTCGTCGTCACCGTGCCGTCTTTTGGCTTTTTGAAGCTGAATACCACACAGGGAGCAATCAGAAAGCGATACGAAAGCCTTGGATGCATGGGAAGAAGCTGCTGGATCAATTTTGACGTAGCTGTTACATATTAAATCTCTGTTTTTCTTGTTTAGATACATCATGGTGACTTTTCAGACCACCCCGAGTCCTGGAATTGGGTTGGTTGTTGAGGTGTGCAGCACTGGATTCAGCTGGCTCCCAACATGACATGGATCCATTCAGGAGCAGATCAGATAGTCACTTTAGCATCACTGTATTTGCCCCTAGCCACCTGGTCAGGATAATGCAAGGGTCCCCAAGAACAGCACTAAGGAAATCATCAAATGCATGGGGGCGAATTGGACGCGACGTACCTGCTTTTTCAGGACCAACAGCTCGTCTTCGCTGACTGTGGGCCCATACTTCAGGATTGGCTCTGCGACCGCGCCCTTGGCCTCCAATTGTTGGCGCAACGTCGCTACCTCCCTGACGAGCTTGAGGTTGAAAGCCTTGAGACCGGCATTGTCGGGTTGGTCCCCCATTTGGACCTGCCAAACCACCCAGGCAGAAAACGACTTATTAAGCCAAGGAAAACAAGCATGGACTGAGCGCTACCACCCACCAGCCGCCTGAATACTTTTCAAGAAGAAAACGTGTTGCTAATGGGCCCCTTGTCGCGCGCGCTTGGCTTACGGAAGAGGACAAAGCTGATATCGATAACCGTTTGTGGAGGGAACAGGGTGCTGGATCGAACTGTGAAGCTCCGTTCGAAAAGACGAACAAGGCTATACGGTTTGCTATGACGGCAGCCGAAACTGGGGGGGTCCGCATGTTGTCTCCAACAGAGATCCAATCTCGTATTGAACGCTGTGGTCAAACTGTGCTTTACTTATTCGAGAACAACCGAGCAAACTGTTTGATCTCGTCCTTCGCGAGCCACACCCGCCTCGCCCAGGGTGCCCACCTGTCCTTCGCTGAGTTGGTCAGAGGTCAAAAGACGTCTTTAGTCGCGATGTGAGCCCACCGCGCAGCTCCCCTGCACCAAAATCTGAACGCTTCGAAGCTCAGTGTCTTCGTGCAGTGCTGCGGAGCCCGACAAAAACCCAATGGTGTGGTATCTGAAGCGGAAAGGCGTTTGTCACACTGATATTCGGAACAAGTAGGTCGCGAAGCCAAAGATGGTAGTCAGGACTTATGTGGCCAACACGGTGGACTGCCTGTGCGAAGTACATTGGCCATGGGAGGTTGGGGAAATCGTTCTACCTAATTTTGCTTGGTCAACAGAATACAGTCGGGTCACCCAATACCGCCGCTTTGAATAGCGCCGTACTCGATATAACGCCGGTTTGAAACTGAGAAAATCTTGGCACACCTTCAATGTGATCCTAGATGTGGCTGAGAGACTGTAGAACTAGGACAGAAGTGTGAAACCATAGGAAAACAACTTTAAAAACACCAAAAATCTTCCATTAGACCAGTTGTACAACTGTCGTGACCAAAATCGTCTGATTTCGGACACGCAAAATCATTGTTCCAGTCATTGCATCAAAAGAGGACTTGAATCGATGTCTTTCGATTTGAAAATTTGGTAGCAATTTTTTCAAGTGTTTTCCAACACTTCTTCAAATTTTTGTGATTTTTGGGTTATTTGGGGTGTGTTTGTTAGGGGCCTGGATTTGTCCAATCTTTTGCTGTTGGTTGGACAAATCTAGCCTCATCTTTCATCCACTTCCTCAATTACATTGCACTCAAAAACATGCCCACGGGGTCGTGGTTCTCTCAAATAAATTAGCGCACTTCAAAAATACCCAGCACGGCGGCAACAGACACGAATTACAGGCGAAAAATCGACGATTCAGACGATTTTTCGCCTGAATTAAGTCACGATTCGTCGATTACTCACAATTTACGCAGGCAATCGAAACGAAACTTTGATGGTGGCTGTGCAATGTTTTTAACATACTACAGTTAAAATTTCGAGGCGTTTTAGAAAGTGGTTGCCTAAAAATTTGGGATAAAAAAATACTCTCTTATTGGCAACTTTTTGGTCACGAGAGTTGTACTGTGAGATATCCCGAGAACTACACTACAACTGGTCATTACACCACAGAAATGTAAGCTCACTTTCTTGAAAAGAACACAACAAAGAACCCTACATCTTCCAACGTCATTTGCGTTTTCTTCTGGAAACTCTTCTTCAGAATCGCTTGCTGTAAGTTCAAACGTTTTCGCTTTGGAGGCATGGCTACGGCTGCGAATTTGCTTGCCAGCGCCAAATGATTTCGATGTGACTGCGGCTGCGAATTTGCTTGCCAGCGATTTCATTCGATTAGACTTTTGTGTCATTTTCGACCTATAATGTGAATACCGCCGTACTCGATATACCGCCGGTTTTCTTGAGCTGACACACACCGGCGGTATTGCGTGACCCGACTGTATCCTTACAGTTAGGCCAGAAATTGAAGGGGGGCTTCTCTGCGAACACAAACTCGCTGTCGAAACCCAAACTCCAGGCCGTCACCATACAAGCCCCCCTTCAATTTCTGTCGCAAGTCGTCGCTGGGCTAACGGCAATACATCAGCCTAACCAATTAAGCACAGGGCAGCGTCAGAAAAACGTCCTGCCGTTGATTGCTCCAACGCTAACAAAACGGCCGAGACAAGATTCGACCACTTTCACGCAGCCGAAAACGATTGGGCGCGCGAATCTGCAGCGGCAGTGGGGCTCAACAGCATCCTTTCCTCTCGACTTTTTCTTTGAGAACGGCGAGGAAGCGAAAAACACAAAATCTGGAAATCTGTCTCCACTCCACGACAGAGATCTGTGGTTTGCACCCGTGGAGTAGACTCCTCAGCTCACAAACAGTGAACGTTATGATCGCGGCAGTTTCTTCGGAAAAAAGCCTGTTTGCGGATGTTCATGGATGTGTCTTCTGGTTTTCTTGCTGAAGAATTCGACGCCGTCAACACGTGCAGTCGTTGTCTTTGCGCGCGCGCACAGTGCATTGCCGCTGCATCTCCCCATTTACATTTCAGGAGAGTACCTCGGGTGGGGAAGCCTACTAATCCCCTGCAGCAAGAAACACACAATGTCGACAACATGCATTTTCTTGCAACAAAACACACAATTGTGTGACCGCTATTCAACCCAGCGCAGCCCGCACTGTATCCACCCCGCAAACTTTGATATTTGTTAGAAGGACAGTAGTAAAACAACCGGAATATCGCCGTTCACATGCTTCTCCCCTTCCAGTCCTCCTTTCACGCCCACGGTTCCGAACATCCCTCTTTCCGCCGTTCGTCACCTCCGCGAACACGTGCAAAAGACGTGGAAGACCTCCTCCAAAATCTCACCACCTCGTGACGCATCACTGTCATTCTCAAATAGATAGAATGTGTTCTGTTCCTCCCACACCACGACCCTCCCACCCAAACCGATTCTTTCTGAGCATTGTTCGACGTCTGCAACCCTCGCAATGACGGTAAAAACGATCGGGCTCGTTCAACCGCCCACGATATCGAAAAGGGCGCTGTCGTCAGGGCTGCCCAAGTATGTCTCGCGGCGCAGGACGGTTTGCTCGGTTGCCACCGAAACCCCCAAGGACGTCGCCATGACATACAACAAGTTCGGAAACTCAGACTTGTTGGTTTCTGAGGTGTCTATGGGGACTATGACCTTCGGTTCGCAGAACACGGAGGAGGATGCGTTCGAGCAGTTGAGCTACGCATGGGACTGCGGGGTGAATTTCCTGGATACCTCGGAGTGCTATCCCGTGATGCCACAAAGGGAAACGCAAGGTCGTTGCTCGAGTTACGTCGGAAACTGGATGCAAACCCGGAAGAGGGACGAGGTCATCGTCGCAACGAAAGTCGCGGGCCGGTCGGAGGTGGGTTGCTCTACTACACATCTCTGTACATAACGCAATATATCTATTTTTAGATATAGTAGCAATTTTTCCTGGGTGTTTTCCTGCTTAGAATATCAATTGTTTATAGCATTTTTTGCTTTTTTTTTCTGTTGGGGATGTCGCATGCATCGAAGGATGGTTGGGTTTGATGTAGGTGGTCACTTGGATTCCTTCAACCAGGACTGACCCCCCTGGCGAAGAGAAGACTGCCGTCGTCAACAGGGAGGCCATCACCAATGCTTGTGAGGGTGAACTCAGGCGGCTGCAAACTGACTACCTCGACTTGTTCCAAATTCACTGGCCTGACAGGTGGGGTGGGGTGGCCAAAAATGAACTGAGTGGTTGGCAAGTGATTTTGTGAATTCCTCAACACACCCAGTGCTTGCAATGCGGATAAACCGATATATGCATATGTATATTGAGTGAGTGGAGGGGCATGCACAGCGTTAGATATATATTTTTTGCAACTCATTATCCTGCTGTTGGATATTGTTGCTCTAAAAGTGAACTAATGTGTCATTTCTCAGGTACCGCCCAACGTTTGGAAAAGTGCGCTACAGGCCAGAAAATGAATATGAGTCGACACCCTTCGACGAACAAGTGCAGGTGCTCTATTTATATTTATATACAGTTTTTCCACAAACCATCGAAACCATCAATCGCTGTCAAAGATCAAGAATTTTTTTTTCTCATATTTTTGTTACATGTGTGGTTCAGAGGTGGTTGGTTGGCAAGACAGCTTTGACACTGGATGGTTACGATTTATTCAGTTTTTTGAGGGGATGGCTTGGGGTTCTGTTTTTTCCAGGCGATGGGCGATTTGATCGAGGCAGGCAAAATCCGATACTGGGGCCTGTCCAATGAATCTGCTTACGGAACCATCATGATGTGTTTGGCCGCCGACAAGCTGGGAGTTCCTCGCCCAATTTCTATTCAGAACAGTTACAGTCTTTTGGACAGGAACTTCGATTCTGAGTTGGCCGAGGTTTGCTCCAGCAAACACTTTGACATGGTGTTGTTGCCTTGGAGTGCTTCTGGTGGGGGATGCCTCTCGGGCAAGTACGTTGGGGGTGTGCGTCCTGAGGGCAGCCGGTGAGTTTATCAAGATTGTATCTCCAGACAGGAGTACAGGGGGAAGGGGGGGGGGGGGGTTTGAATTATTGGCACGTGTTCAGACATGATAAAGAGCTTTTTTTCGATTTTGATTGGCTAAGACAAAACTGAGGTAATCAAAACTGCATACCTTTCCCTTCTCAAAATTTGGCTGTGCATGAATTTGACTCTAGGAATTATTCAAATGCTGCTATTTGTTGTTAAGCCCAGTAATGTTTTTACTGATCGGCAATCCTGTGATGCCACTGGTGTGGTTCCAATTTGCATCGTTTCTTTGAACACCCTGCAAGCCTCTGAAAAGTCGACTGACAGACATGGACACATCACCACAACTATTGTTGATATTTTGTGAAAGTCTTGAAAGTGTGATATCTATCGTAGGATTTTTTTTTTTTCGAAGAATCAAGTATTGGACTGCTTTGGTTTATCGTTTTTAACTTTCTTGGTTGTGCCAGGCTGTCGCTGCTTGGAGATAGGTACCCTCGATTCTTTGGTGATCGAGTGGAAGCTGCCATATCAGAGTATGTCAAAATAGCCGAAGAGGCTGGGGTGACGCCAACACAGTTGGCTTACCTGTTTTGCAAGTCCAGGTGGCACATTCCATCCACACTCATCGGGGCGACCAAAATGGAGCAACTGAAGGAGAACATCTCAGGGTTCACCACAGAGCTGTCGCAAGAAACCTTGGACAAAATCGACGAGGTGCACTTGAAATTCACCAATCCTCAGAACATGGACTGAGGGGGGAGGGGGCGAGTTGATTTTCTTGCATGTATTTTTTTGGAAGACTACTTCATTGGGATTTAGGGCTGGGTTTTTGCCCGATGTATTCTTTCTGGTATTCTTTTGATGGGTTATTGAATGGATCCAGTTTCATTCAAAATTTCGAAAGATGTTTCGTCTGGACTGGGTTTTTTTATTCAGATTTTATGTTGAAGAAAAAGTTTAAGTGCAAAATGAATTGCGAACATATGATGGCACGAGCACATTTGTCTTTGAAAGAATTTGAGGTGAACAAGGGAAAAAGCCGAGTTTATCGAGAAATTTATTTGGAAAGAGAACAAAACACAATATAAATATTAGGATTATTATTATCAATTTGGAAAACACTCCACAGTTGAACGAAGGAAGAAGGAAGGCTGCCACTCAGAGTGAAAAATCGCTCCTGGTGCTTCAACCAGGTCCCCCATACTCAAATCATGTATATTGTGAAGTATTTCCCACTTGATTCAACAACGATGCCTGGGGGGAGGTGGCAGCTCAAAAAGTGTGTCTCAATCTTCAGAAGGTTTTTGTCAAAAAAAAAACACTTCTTTCCACACAGTTGAACGTTGCATTGGGATGATTTAACATTAACTCCCAGGTTCTCTTTCTTTCCACCAAACACATTATGATGCAAACTACCAGAAAACAAAAATGAAACAAGAAACTTTGCGGATACAAAAACCTTCGGCAGAAACTTTGTGGCTGTTTTACTGGAAGGATGGGTCGACGCTATGTCTCTTAGTTATCGTGTGAATCTGTGAATGCTTCTTCATGCATGTATATTGTGTTTCTGTTAGCAGGGTTCTTTCTGCAACAATCTTGCTTGAGAATGGCTTCTTTCCCTCTCTCCCTGCAGAGTTTTTCCGTCGACTGTCGCTCCGATCATCGTAGTTTTTGGATTAGGAGTCTGAGAACGCGCGTTGGCTACCGTCATCGCGCAGGCGGCGCGAGATCGTGTGTATGAGCAATCGAAAAATATCAAGGGGAGCCTGTGACTGCTTACGATCATCTTGGAGACAGTGTGTCGACCATATCAAGAGCAACACAAGTTTATCGACGTTATGGCTCCGAAGCCGACAAACGATTCGATAGGGGAGGGAGGGGGGGGGCACTTCGAATCACAGCAACCGCCAACGGTCGGTTGCTGGTCAACCGCAATGCGATTACGCTAATTTAAACTCGTTTACAGATCCACGCCAACAAAGATCCCTTCTCTCACCCTTGTTATCAGTTTTTGTGTCGCCCTGTTCCACCCTGCTCGATACCGTGGTGTTGGCGTCCGTGTTTCCGTGTGCAGAACGACAAGATGGCGAAGTCTAACATCGTGCTTCGAGGCGTGATGTTTGCCGTGTGGCTCGTCCTTTTGGTGATATGCGTATTGGCATACACTGGGTCTATGGGCAGTTCCATCGAAAAAGTCGCCAAGAAAAACGACTCGCCCCTCACTCCTCAAGGGTAAGCTGCTGCTGCACCGCCAATCTCTCCGACATCGACCTCGACAACGGATGCTGCTGAAAACCCCCCTCGACGTCGTTGTCACGTCAACGGAACGCAGTAAACACTGTGGTGGTTGAGGGCAAACATACCATCTTTCGCGGTGGATTGACTGTCAAGATCTGTTCCGCGTGTGTAAGCGTCAATCGATGCTTGTCGCGCCCTGCGAAATTCTGCGTTTGAGCGCGCTTGTGATGTTTGCAGGTACACTTTCTACTCGTTTGCGATCATCGGTGTGTTGGAAGGTATCGGTTGCTTGTACGCTCTTTTCCCAGCCGGTTACGAAGGCCCAAAGAAGGACCGATGGAAGACTAAAACTGTCAACGCCATTGGTAAGGGCCCTTTCGTACTGTACTTTTTTTGTTCGCACCTCTTGCCGTCCAGTCCGACCGTCGGCTGCTGTTATGTTCTTACACGCTCTTATTAAAAGCCCTCCAGGAACCCCTCAAAACCCCTCAGCTGCTAGATCAAAATAGGTTCAGGAACCTACCACATCACATGTACTGCCAAAACATGAAATTTGGGGAATGCCAATTTCAGCCACCCCGTTTTTTCCTACACAGCACTTTTCCGTTTTTTCCTACACAGCACTTTTCCGGATGGTCAGTCACAGTCTGGAATTTGACCAGCCACAGGAACTCACAGAGGAGCTAGAAATTTCATGGGGTTTGGTTGATTGTCCACAGGACCATGGTGGGTGATTGGATTTGCTTGCCAGATTCTCTGGTTGATCCTCTGGGTGCAAAACGTCGGAGCTACTTTCATCATTTCCCTCGGCCTCCAAGTTGCTGGGCTCATTTCCTTTGCTATCGCTTACGGCCTGCTCATGAAGATGACCTCGCAGCAGTCCAAGAAGAAATCGGTGTCGGCGCCTTCCTATATTTTCTTCTACATCCCCACCGTGATGAACTTGGCCTGGTTGACCATGGCGTCGTGCATCGGGCTGTTGGCGATCATCAGTCACTACAACAAGGATGTGGACCAGAGTGACGGGGAACACTCCACTTGGATGCAGGTCTTTGCTGTAATCCTGGCTGCGCTGGTGACTTTTGTTGGACTTTTGATCGAGGGCTTCCATGTGAGCATCTTCTATGGTTTGACTCTGATCTGGACCTTCACTGGATTATACATCAAGGCGGAGAAAAACAAGAATGGAGATGGTAAGCGTGGAAATGTGGAGATGTTTTTTGGGTTTTTTTTGTTTTTTTTTTGGGGGGGGGGGTGGATCATTTGTCCATCATTTGGCCTTGGATTCGGTGGCCTTGATGATTTCTTATGAAGATGCTGTTATAAAAAGTGATTTCATTGGGGTTTGAAGTCAGAACTGCAGTTGCTGGATGTTTGTACTGGAGGGTTGATCACCACAGAAGCTGCTCAACTATGTTGATGGATGACTTTTGCTTTCGTGCAGAATTGAATTGAATTTTTTGGTTTTTGTGTGTTTTCTCCTGCAGCGATGATGGAGCAGGCACTTTTGGTGTGCTTGATTCTTCTGGTTTTGATCAGCGCTTTCTCCATCGTGGTGAGCGTCTTCCGATTTTTCAGAAAGGCTGACGATAAGGAGGAGCCTCTCCATGACAGCAGCAGCAGCTCCAGCAGCGATGAGGAACAGCAGGCCGAAGCAGCAGTTGTGTAAAAGGAAATTCACACACATACAGAGAGAGAAAGAAGAGCGAATAAATTATATAACGGGAAAGGAAATATGAAAAGTATCATGATTAACAATCGTTTAAAAAAAACGAAAAGAGAGAGAGAGAGAGGAGTAAAGGAAGGCAAGTCGACAGTCTTACGTTTTCATGAGCGGATTGTCAGGGAGGGAGGTTTCTCTTTGATGTGTTGGTTTTGCCAGATTAAAAAAATGTGTGAGAAGAAACAGGTTTTGGTTTTTTTTTTCTATATTTTGTTTTGTGTTTTTGTGTCTTTCTGGGAGGGGCTCTAGGTTTTTTTTGTGAAAATCTGGCATGTGGTGGGGAAACGATCGAATACTGACGTGTCCATGGGTTAGCATGGGTTGGAGTATTAAAGTAGCTCTTTGTCTACGGAATATTGCTAAGGGAAGAATCAAACTAATGACTGAGGTTTGTAATTTCCAAGATTTCCAAGGAGGTTTGGGTGTTGCACCAAAAAAAAAAAAAGGATCCTTCCCATTGTCAGTTCAGTTGAAAGTGTCTCTCAAAAAGGCTCTCCAGTCAAGCAGCCGCAGCCTCAACTCGAAACTGTGTCTGTCTGACTACGAAACTATCAACAAGAACGCCTGGCAGCAATTGAAGCAGAGATTGATTGGTTGGAAGAGGACTTGGTCACCTTGAATACTGTAATACGCAAATCTTTCAGATTGCTTTAGGATGGCTAGTCTTTATTTTCGCCTGCCTTATTTTCGCGCTTTGGTCCGCGCGCGAAAACAAGGTAGCGCGAAAATAAAGCAGGCGCGAAAAAAAAGCAATGTGAAAGATTTGCGTGGCGTCAAAAAGAACACTCTCAAAGTCAGAGTGTGGAATGTGTTTCCACACATTCTGTGGCTGTGTTTTGAATTCGCCCCTAGACTGGGCTGTGCCTCCGTAGTTGTGCCTAAAACGGTTCTACAGTCACCGAAACGATGAACTGTCTGAACAGAAGGAAAGAGACCGAGCATGTTCTTGTGGTCTGTGTGCGTCAACTCGACGCATGTGACCCCACCGTCGAGTCGATGGACGCGACATCAACAGTGCTTGTGCGTTGAATCGATACTTTGGGTTTTCTTGTGCTCGAGGGGTACTTTTGCGTCGAGTCCACACGCGCGTGATTGGGAAAACCTGTAGCTACATACTTGCGTATCTGAATAGCCCTTTCTTTTCCGCCTGCTTTCTTTTCCGCCTGCTTTATTTTCGCGCCTGCTTTATTTTCGCGCCTGCTTTATTTTCATTTTCGCCTGCCTTATTTTCGTGCTTTGGTCCGCGCGCGAAAATAAGGTAGCGCGAAAAGATTTGCGTATTACAGTATTTTCCAAAAGTGACGGACCACACTGCATGCGTATCTGACCTCGATACAGCGCGTCACAGGTTTCGATCAGCGTTTTGCCAGCGATTTTTCGACGTTTCCTGTGATCTTGAGTCACCCATCAACAGCCGCCGCTGGAGTCCAGCCCGCCAGACAGCAATCCATTTGTCAGTCATGTGTCGACCGTCTTGTCATACGGATTCAGTACTTTAATGAGATATGTTCCGGTTGGAGCTGAAGGTGAGCTTTTTCTTGCTGTCTTTACCACACAACCATGAAGTTTATCGCACTGTGCACGCTTGTTGGCCTCCTCGGGTGCGCCACCGCATCCGATCGCCTCGTCGAGAAGCGAATAAATCTATTGGGCCACAATGCCGGTGCCGTCGAAGAGTCTAAAGCGACCTCTTCCGTTGGGGAGTTTTTCGACTTCCTGCCTGAGGCTAATGGCGACCTCCCCGTCGTCGACCCCCCGAAACACAGCGCGGGTTACTTCAAACTGAGCGGTACCGAGGATGCCCACATGTTCTACTTCTTTTTCCAATCTCGAACCAACAAGGACAAGAGCCCTTTGGTGCTGTGGACCAACGGCGGTCCTGGATGCTCTTCGGAGATGGGCGTCTTCTTTGAGCAGGGGCCTTACAAGATCGATGACGACTTGACCCTATCCTTACGAGAGGACGGGTGGGACTCGGTCAGCAACATGGTCTTTATCGATCAACCCACAGGAACTGGTTTTTCGTACAGCAGTTCAGGTGCTGATGCTCGCTCCAGCAGTCAGGATGGTGTTGCGCTGGACGTCCTGGAGTTCATGAGGGAGTTCTACTTGGCGCATCCCGATATGGCTGACAGGGATTTCTACGTGACTGGGGAATCTTATGCTGGTACGCTTGGAAACCTCTTGGTCGCACCGTTTCTATGCCTAGTATCGCTGATGGGTGGTCAGGCTGCGATCCCCTTTTCGATCATAGGGCAAGCCCTAGAAACCCTAGCAACTCCTTGTGCTGAACCCAAATAGACTTATGTCTATTGTATATTATATATATATGATATATGAGTTTCTCATCATAACCCGAAACTTGTTTCAATAAAAGTGTGTGGTTTGCTGCCATGCTATAGGTCACTACGTCCCAGCCATCGCTTTTCGAATCAACGAAGCCAACAAGAACTTGAAGAAGGGAGAAGCAGCCATCAAGCTGGCTGGTATTGGCATCGGAAATGGCCTGACCAATCCCAAGATCCAATATGATGCTTACTCCGACTTCGCTGTCCAGAATGACCTCATCTCCAAAGAGACGCACGACACCATGAAGTACCACTACGGTTACTGCAAGATGGGCATCGAAATGTGTGCCAGATTATCTTTCTTCTGCACTGGAGCGTTGATATACTGCCAGACCACGCAGTTTTCACCCATCTTGTCGGCGAATCAAGGGATGAACTATTACGACATCCGAAAGCATTGCAAAGGGAGCTTGTGCTACGATTTCTCGCTGATGGACGAATATTTGAACCAAGGGAAGGTGAAGAAAGAGCTTGGGGTACGAAAAGACTGGGTGGAGTGCAGCAAGACGGTTTACAGCCAGATGATGGGCGACTGGATGTATAACTACCAGGATGATGTCCACCAGCTGCTGGAGGATGGCATCAGAGTGCTGATCTATGCTGGAGAGAAGGATTTGATTTGCAACTGGTTGGGGAACAGGCGGTGGGTTGATAGCTTGAAGTGGAAGGGTTCGAGCGAATGGCTGGCAGGTGAGGATTTCGACTGGGAAGTGGATGGAAAAACTGCTGGAGTTGTCAAAGAGACCAAAGATAAGGACTTGGTTTTCGTCAAAGTGAATGATGCTGGGCACATGGTGCCGATGGACCAGCCCGAGAGGAGCCTCGATATGATCACTCGATTTTTGGAAAAGAAATCTTTCAAACCTGTGGCCCCATCGGTGGAGAGGGTATCTTTGAATAGTTGGGTGGCCGGGGACAAGGAGATGATGTTTGCCGCTTCCTAATTTTTTTTGGTTTAGATATTGTGCATTAATGAGATGGCCTGTTTTTGAGAAGGGCTATTCTGACAAGACCAAGGGACTAGGTGGGATCACGAGAGAAACTGGGGGGGGGGGGTATGGTGTAATTGTATCTGAGTATGAATGGGTAACTATTTTGAGTTTTAAGAAATGAGATGACATGTAATGCTACTCTTTTTTTCACAATTTGGTTGTGTTGTGTCTGGGTTCTCGAATTCATTTGTGGAATGCCCTTTGGATTTTGTTTTTCTGGCAAAAAACAAATTGTTTAGGCTTTTCCACAAACGCGATAGCTTCCAGGCATGAAAATGCATTGAATTTGATTCGCAATTTCTAAAGACGGAAATGCGTCGAGTTCGTCCGGCTGCTCTCCTCCTCACTCCCTCTATTCGCTGTCGAAACCCCTTTGGCTTCGACATTAGCCGGAAGCATCCTGGATGTTTTCAAAAGACGAATCACGGGGAAAGGGCCCCATCAGCCAGCAACATCAATTGAAACAAAGTGTCTTGAGAAAATCGATAAACACGTTCGATTTCTTGGGCATCGGAATCAAAATCATGCCCAGCACCGCCATGGACGTCATTTCCGAGACGGCCCGTGACGTCTGCTGCGCCGCCGCCTCAGTCATCCACAGAAACCGATCAGAACCCGGAAGTCGAACAACAATTACGTCATGCTGGCCTCTTGTTCTCAACGGACTGAGAGTCTCCAACACAGAGCGCCATAAGTGGCTTTGTGGCTTTGTCGGTGGCGAACCGAAGCGAGTAGTGTTGATCAGTTCAAAGTGACCTTCGCAGCATATTTTTTTGGTGTGGGGGAGGGTAACGCGTGCATAAATTCCTTGGGTAAGAACGCCAAGCGCAAATGAGTTTCTTGAGTGCGGATAACATCGATGAGTCCACACACTTTCGACATTAGGGAGCACAACTGGCAGCAACACGAAGAATCCATACTTGCTTGCCCCCCCCTCAGACTTAGTAACCCCCTCCCAAAGAAAATGCTCAAAGAAAATCCACCCCTTGTTTCTGCTGTTGATGCTGCAGTTGCAAATCAAAGCTGATGTCAAAGCTGATTTTTTTTTTGTTCAGAAAAACTTCACAATGTCCACCCTGAGTGACGAGCCGATTGGGGGGCCTTGGGGGGATGCAGCCGATGTCATTCTGTGTGTTCTTCCGTTGGTTTTCTTGATGGTGGTGACCTTGAGTCAAAAATTGAGGGTCCCCACGGTCACTTCTCTACCGGTGGCTGCAGTGATGATGTGGTTTGTAAGATTGGCTTATCTGGGGTCACCGGCGAATGAAGTCCATGCTGCTGTTGTGATTGGAGTGCTGGATGCTCTGACCCCACTGTCCATTATCGCCGGAGCCATTCTGCTTTTTTCGACCATGCAACATACCATGGTGGGAAAAACTCTCCCCCTCACTCGAAAAATCGCTTTTTCCTTGAAAGAAAATGTTGTGGTGGATTTTTTGAGGTGAAAATGAGCTGAAAAAAGCCGGGGGCAAGCTTAAAAAAATTGGTATCATCACTAGATGCCCATCAAGCCAAGGATTGGTGTTTGGGTTTGAGCAGCAACCCCTCATGTTTTCGTAGAAACCCAAAAGTGTGTGTTTTGGTGTGCAGTGTCTGCCCTGGATAATTCAAAAGATCAAAAGTCTTTCTGGAGGACATCCCGTGGCTGAAATTTTCTTGATTGGATGGGCATTTGCTTACTTGATTGAAGGTATCGTACTGTGTGTGTGCATATCTTTTCCAAACTATCATCCTTGATATATATGTCTAATCAGAAACCTGTTTGGGGCACGCACTGTCGTGGTTTGTTCTGGGGTTTTCCCCATTTTTTTTCTTTGAAAGAGAAAAGGAAGTGGAAACCCTCATACCCACAACACATCTGAACGACTAATTTGTGCAAAAATGAATACTCATGATGCCCAAAAGGACAGCATTTGCAACAATGCTGATGGATGTTTGATTTTGGGCGATGTGTTCACAGGAGCTTCCGGATTCGGAACCCCTGTTGCTTTGGCTGCCCCCATGCTTGTTGAGTTGGGACATCCAGCATTCAATGCAGTGGTTTGTGTTCTCATAATGAATACCCTGGCGACCCCATACGGTAAGAAGGCAGGTCTGCTTGGATAATTTGGTCAAATTTCGAATCCACGCTGTAGCATTGCTCGCAACATCTGTGGAAAACAATGGAAAGAGGTGCAAGTGGTTTTCCTAATGAACATGAATCTCCAGGGCTTATTCTTGTTTGTTTTTTTTACTGCGCTGATTGTAGGTGCTGTGGGTACCCCGATATGGTTCGGATTCGATGGCCTGGATTTGAAAACGAAAGACCTTCTGGAAGTCAGTTTTCGTGTTTCGGTCATCGATGGGGTGGCTGCTTTGGTGATACCCATTATTGCTGCTGGCTTCTTGGTGCCCTACAAATACCTTTGGAGGAGCAAGGTCTTCGTGTTTTTGAGCATTCTTTCATGCGTGATTCCAGCGGTGGCCCTTTCCTACGTTTCGTACGAATTCAGCTCGATTCTTGGTGAGACATCGCATGCAACGTTGAGGCATGCCATCTGCTCATATTTTTGATACCATTAATAGAAAGGGGAGGGGGGTGCAAAGTGTGATTTGTGTGATATTTTCGTAAGATTCATTGTTTCCGTACTTGCATAATCAACTAGATAAGAAATCTTTAATTTTTCCACATTGTGGATCGAGGTGGGGGGTCTCCACCTCATACTTATAATGAAACATTCACCTTTTCTCCTTCTCTGCGATGCTCAAAAGCATTCCTTACCGCATGCATGTCAAGTTTGCATGACTTTCCTTCCAGAAACAAGTAGAGCTTTTCTGGCCTTGCTACAGATATGGCTTGTTTACGTTTGTTCCTTTCGGGAATCCACAGGGGGCTTGATTGGCACCGGAATCACTGCAGCATTGGCTCGAAAAGGCATCGGTCTGGAAGAAGCCCCAGCGGGCCTCTCTCCGTTAGTGAAAGATCACCCCCTGAAAGATCAAGTCATGCAAACCCACGGTGAAGATGACGACCACGAAACCACGCCAAGCTTACCACCGGTTTTCCCTTCAACCACACCCCAACCCAGCCCCAGAAGGAACAGCATTCCTATATCAATTGGAGGCCAGCGATCGAGCACTCCTACCTCGGTCGGCGTTGGGCCCAGAAGAAACAGCATCCAAGTCGCCACTCTGTATATGGACCCCCGCGTGGACAGGACGGATTCGTTCGAATCTGCCCCAGGGGACTTCTTTGCATTGCCGTCGGTGAAACCCAAGCAGCTGAGGAACCCCATGTTGTTTCCCATCACATACAGCCCCATGAACTTCAGAAAGAGGCTGGTCAGTAGGGGAATGCAAACCGGGATCGATGAAGAAGCCCCGCCCGAATCTGTGCAGTACGATGAGCTGACTTTGGCCGACAGCAATGCTGGCGGCTCCATCGGCAGTCATGCACTGCCACAGGAGGAAATGCTCAGTCTCCAGGCTGGCTTGGAAATCATGGACGATTGGGGCAACGAAAGGTCCCCTCTTGTGAACGGAATCTGTCGAACGTTTCCGTTGTGGGGAACCGTATTGATGCTGATTCTGACCAGAGTGCCACAGATCGGGATCAAGGGCCAGCTGCAGAGCGACAGCCACAGTTTCGGAATTCAATTCGGTAGCATGGGGGAATTACGACTGTCTAGTGCTTTGGTGGTCGAGTTGAACGACGTCCTGGATGAAGATTCTGCCTCCTGGCGGTTTCAGCTGCTCTACGTTCCGTTCATCCTCCCCTTCGTGGCGGTTTCTTGCATTACCCTGGCAATGTTTCGAAGGTGTGTCTGACGATACCTCCCGGAATCGATTGCCTCACTGCACATGAACAGCCATAACTTTCTTGTTTTTGGCCGTAGCATCTCATTTGATTTCAAACCTGCTGAGTCCTGAGCTATAGGCAGGTGTCATTAGCATGTTACTCTGTAAGGAAAGCGTGGATCCAGTGGTGAGGTCTTCTGTTTCCTTTTTTTTTGTGGGGGGCAGTGATATTCAAGCGGGTCTGTCATGGAGGGCTCCATTTTTGGAAACCATCCTTCGGGTGAAGAGCATCGTGGTGGCGCTCGTTGGAGCATTGGTGTTGGTCAGCTTGATTCGTAAGGGAGGAAATGGCTCACCTGCTTTCATCATCGGATCAGTCCTGGCGGATGCTCTCAAAGATGGATTCATTGTCTTTTCTCCGCTGGTCGGAGCTCTTGGGAGTTTCTTTTCGGTGAGTGTTCATGATTGCAGTGTCGAGCGCATCAAATCAAGAAAAATTTAAAACAAGGAATTTGTGATTTCGTTTCAATGTATATTTTTATCAACCTTTATTGAATTCCGTTCAGGGTTCGACGACTGTGAGCAACTTGACTTTTGGAACCGTACAGAAGGTGGCTGCGATAAAAATGGATAGGCCCATCACCAGTTTGCTTGCTTTACAGAGCATGGGGGGTACTCTGGGGAACATGATTTGCATCAACAACATTATCAGTGCTAGAACTGTATTGGGATTGGAAGAGAGCGAAGGAGAATTCATTAAAAAAACTGCCCCAGTTGCAGCCGTTTTCTATGTTATTGGGACGTTAGTAGGCTTGATATTTGTCTTTTGAGAATTGAATTGCGGGGGTTGTGTTTTATATCATTAAGGGGTAAAAATGAAGGTTTTGTTGCGAACGTCGCTTGATGGAATATGTTGAAGAAACGTCTTCCTAAAATTTAGTGCTTTTTTTTGTTTCTGGGGTGGCGTCAGGGAATTACTTTTTGCTCTGTCAAGAATTGCTTGTGTAAACATTGAATTTTCGTATACCAGATAATTTTAGTGATTGTTTCTTGCTGTTTCGTTTCGTCGCTTACCCATGGGGTCCTAACACAGAATGGTCTTACAACCACCAAAAAGGATCATCAACTTGATACAGACAAAATTTCAACCGGAAGAGGTCACACTTGGGGGGGAGCTTCATTTTCAAAAAAAAAAAAAACCGACTCCAAGATCATAGCAAGAGCATCCCTTTTTCGAACCAGAAGAAGGGATGCTCATCGTATCTTTAAAACCGGCCTCATAGAATCTTAGGAATCTGTTTACAAACCCACAGCTGGGGGTTGGGGAAGACGAGCAACCTTTCTGCCATGCGAAACTGCAGTGAACTCGTGTTGATGTCAGAAAACTCAGACAAGGCTACAAACATGTGTTCTCTTAACCCACATTTTATGCCTAAACACGGTCCAATAGTACTTTGCAACTGGCGGTTTGTCCACCCAATGATGCAAAGCATCAACTGGCGGCCAGGGTCGCTGACAGTTTTCGACGCGGAGCAGTCTCCATACAACTGCAGTTCCGTGCCAACCTGTCCTTCGGTTGGGCCAGTTGTTGGGTCGGGTTGACCAGAAGTTGACTATTCTGTACTGTTGCGAAGAGAGAATGGGCCTGCGAGTGTGGGTCAAGGAGCAACGTGATTTGTAGTTCAAGCCTCATCGTTTGTGTTCATCATTGTTTGCATTGATTTTTGTGTCTGGCGGCGCATCGGGTTAGTGAAATGAGAATTGAGTTGCTGTTTTTGTTCTAGACCCACCAACAACCGTCCATTTAAACTTCTTGTGCAGAGGGTGAATCGAGAGTCTGCTCAGCAGTACTCGACATCGGACCAGAAACTCAAAATTGCACTCTGGAGGCCGCAACATGCCCAAACAGAAAGCCGGGCCCCGGGGCGCTTCGCCCGCGAACTTGCTGTCGGTCACACAAACGGGGACGGGGGTTCGGACTCTGGGAATAATGGGCGAGCTCCAGGACTACATTAGCGCGCTTGAAAACGTGGCTGCTTCACGGAAAGTCGAGCTCGATCGTCTGAGGGATGAAAAACATGGTGTGGAGAAAATGCTGTATCACTTTCAGCAAAAGGAGGGCGCAACCAGACAAGGGGAGCTCTTCACTTCGCTTCAACGGGCAGACATGCCGCCCAGAATGCGCGCCATTTTGGAGGACAACAAGATGCTTGTGGACAAAGTCAGAAAGTACAAGACGAAATCCTCCATCGCGGAAAGAATGATTACCGATCAGCGGAAGCACTTCACTCGCTACAACGATGAGATTCGGAAACTGCGACTCCAGCTCAAGATGACCCAGAAGAAAACGAACTTTTCCACGACCTCAGAGGCTCAACGCGCAGTGATCACCAAACAGAAACGCGAAATCTGCACTCTCGAGCACAATGTGGAAGTGCTGGTGAAGAAAAACGAAACGGACGCCAAAGCGTTCAAGTATCTCTTGTCAGGAGTTCGCAAGGAAAAAGAGTCGCTCCAGAGGCAAATTGATGGATTGAGGAGCAACCTTGTGGAAAAAGAGAACGAACTCCGCTACCAAGTCATAGAAACCAAAAAGGCGCTGCGTGTTTCTGAGACGACTCGAAAGACATTGGAGACCTTGCAAAAAAAGAAGTCAAGGCAGTCCAGTTTGGCCGAGCATCATAGATTGCCTGAACAAGAGTCATCTCCTGGACCGGCTGTGGAGCTTGAAACAACACCATCCAATGCACCACAGCAAGAAGCTTGCCCTGTCCAAGTTATGTTGTGCATCGTGAGCGACACTCCAGCAGCCGCAGTGGGCTCGCCAACTGAGCGCGTACTACCAGCCGAAGAAGCTAGGGTCGCCTCAAGCACAAGTGGAGCGGGGGAAACTATCTCGGAAGAAAAAGCTGCCACTCGTATTCAAGCCAACTACCGTGGACATAAGACACGCAGGGATATCCAAAGCCGGTGTGCAGAAGAAATAGATGAAGGCCCCTCTGTCATGGTAATTCCAACCCGGTCAAGCGAGGATGGGGGGAAAGAGAGACGGCCTGCATCATCCCAGGGACCCTCGACCCAGACCTCCAAAGGGTTGACCCAAGGGGCCGAGGAAAGAGCAGCGACGACAATACAAGCCGCCACCAGGGGGATGCAGGCCCGCAAAAAGGTCGAGAAAATGAAGCTCGACAAGGTGGTAAAAGATTCCAGCAGGCCTCAGAAAGTGAAGAGCACCGCCCACCAGTCGAACTGGATATACAGACATCAGCAACACCAGGGTCCACCAGGGAAAGGAAAGGGGTACAAAATGATGAAGCCTGGGAGTCACAGATAGGACAGTTTTTGTGATGGGTGAATGAGTCGTGTAACGGTGTAACGGTCAGACTTGGGAGGAGCTGAATGGCAGGAGTTGGATGTACATTTAATGGGTCGCCAAAAAACATGACCTCTTTACTTTTGGATGGGTTTGATCGAACAAAACACAGATGTGGACTTGCTGAGGCCAGGTGCTATCCACCTCGTAAGGAAGCACTGATGATTTTCGTTTGTTGGGGCACTGCTGTGACTGTACAACTCGGCACACCCCAAGTGATCAGTTAGTCATGATTAATCTCAGCGAGCGGATAGGAACTTCGCTGTTGAGGCGAACCAATTTAAATTTGATCCATGATGTTTCACAGAATAAACATTCACATTGTACTGCCTTAGTGAAAAGAAAAAAATGAAAGAAGAAAGCAGACATGTTCTGGCGATCTTCAAAATTTCGCTTTACTCCCCCCTGACACACTTCCCCATGCACACACTCTAAACTTTGAAATCGATTGAGTCAGACCCGTTTCAGCTCTGGACGAATTCTCACATTTCATCATCGTTATGGGTATAATCTGTTCCATTGGATCGAGAACACAACCCATCTGAGCCCCAAAATTCCGAAAACTACATGCAATCTTTCCAGCAGCCAACAAGGCCAAAAAAACATCAAGCTTTCTTCCCTATCGATTATATTTGAAGTCAAGCTAGCCGAAGCTGAAAGAGACTTAGAGCTTTCACTGAATCGACCTGTCCTCTGGCACCCTTCTCGTGATCTTAAGCAATCGAACAGAAATTAATTATCAAGAGTGATACTTGTTCAGTTGAATGCTATTTTCTGTATGGAATAGGTGACTTCACAAATCAGCTCCACAACCCTGTTTTCGATAGCCAAAGTGATTTGCTTTATTTTCTGTCTTTTTCATCCTTGTCTTTTGTTTTGAAAACAGCAGGCCAAATGCCGGAAAATTTGCAGCGGACTGAATGAAAAACTTTTCAGTGCAACTGTGGAGGGTGATGCTGAGACAGTCGAGGTATTTCTCTGATCAACAGAACTTATCTTTTTGGAACCTGTGAGTTTTCCCATACGAGAATATAGAATTTCCTGTGGTGACTACAGACACGGAAATTGTAAAATCAAAAATATTATATGTACCCTTACAATTAAGACCGATGGAATACCGTTTCTAGATTTGTGGTGAGCTCTAGCATTGAAGAGAGCATCCATTTCTGCAACCTGGTATTTTCGTCATGCAAATATCCACTCTGCTCTGATTTTTTGAATCACTTTTTGTTGAATCTTTCCATGTCAACTGAGCATTGTTCATTTAGGAGCAACTGTGGATTTGGAAGACGGTAAGGGACTTTCCCCACTGTGGTCAGCATCAGAGTTGGGAAGAGAGGAGTTGGTTGAATATCTTGCAAAACGAATTGGCTTGCAATTTGCAAAACGAAGCCCGACATACAAAACGAAAATAGAGACTATTTGGATAGGAAACACTTGCCAAGAGTGGCCTGACGCTACAGAGTTGGAATTTGCGGTTTCGGAAGGATCGAAGGATGTTGCAGCTGAACTCTCAAGACAATTTCAGGTCAGTCACTGGAAATTGAATTCCCCTTCCCCCAAAATAAATAGAATCATTGGAGAGTATGCCTTTTTTTAAACTCTTTTTTGGTTAAGCTTGGATGATGGAAATGTCAGAGAAGGTCCATGATCACTCGTTTTCTTTCTGTTTTTTAAAGAAAAAAAGAGCTTGGGACCAGATTTTCTTGGTTTATAATTCGAAATCTGGGCTTATTAGGCCAATGTTATTGCCCCGCATAAGCACGAGACTCCATTGAGTATTATTGCATCTGGAAGTTACTCAGGTCACTTTCATATTGTCAAGGCGCTGATAGAAGCAGGTGACGATTGAAAGGGACCACCTATGTGTTCCACCCAGTTAATGCCATGAGACTCTGACACACATATGTGAACTACAACTGGGGCACCTAGACAAGCAGGCTGCTGCATCAATACAATAAAAATATATTCTGTAACAGCCCAGTGGTATTAAAACTGTGGGTAGAGATAAACAGGCCCCACATTACTCTTAGAAGAGCATGCCTTCATTGAAAAGTTTTGGTAGGATTGTGAGATGGGATGTGTTGTTTTTTTAATTTCAAAATACCTCGCTGGTGAAAAAAAGGGTGGGTCTATGTGAGCATGACATGGGCACTGTGGAAAATTCGTGAGAAGTCTCAGACGAGATGATAATTTTTGGGTAGACAGTGCTAAGAATGTTTGGCACAGGCCTGTGTAACAGGATGATTTCCTGTGGGCTTGATTCAGGGAAATCCAACTGTTCAAAGCAGTTTCAGGTTGCATGAAAAAGACACAACAAAGGAAAAAAAGGGATTAAGTTTCCTTATTGGAAGAGATGTTCTGAAAAAAAGTTCACAATACTTGTGATTGATAGATCAAATCATACTATGTGCCTGGTGTCTTACATGAAGAGCGAAAAAAGGGGCATGGAAAGAAGGAGCAGCATAGTATCTTACACTGTGAGATCCCTCAACGAGACACGCTATTTAGACTTAAATTTTTAGGGGCCCTCTTATGTAGCGAGTCATTCATAGTGAATGAATGGCTATTGAATTGGTGAAGACAAACAACCCCGTGAGATTTTTTTTGGTTTTTTCTTGCAGGGGCAAGTGTGGGTCTGAAAAACCACAAGGGACGCACTTATTTGATGATGGCAGCACCAACATCCGGCAGAGTGGACACGATTGAGTATCTCCTCGACCAATCAGGTGCATCTGGGGATTCTATTACCACTTCCTGAAGCATTAGTGGACCACAATATTGTGGTCCATTACAATGAACTAGATTGGCGTGTATTTTCAATATCTGTGTACATTTGCATTTGAGGACCAGGAAATCGATGCATTACTCATTGAACAAAAAATATCTACAGTTGCAGAGATGTTACGTGTTCCAACCCTTCCCCCATGAATTGTTTTGGGGACAAATACTGGGCACAAGATAATCAGGGCCAAACTGCATTGCACTATCGTGCAATCTGTGGTCGCTTGAAGGCTATTCTTTATACTATTCTTTAGTTTTATTTTGATTTCTTGTTGCAGCAGCTGCCAGGTTCTGGTACTTCATGGCAGGCGCGCACACCTGAGCGGTCACCGGGTCGAGCTGGACAGCTGCCACATCATGCAGCTCCACCACCAGACGTTCCCGGTTCGACCCACACTATGGGAAGTCGCGTTCTGTGCGGGGTGTTTTTGAAACCCCGTACAGCACTCTGAAACCCGTGCACAAAAACAAAACAACCCCGCACAGCTCTGTTCCCCGGTTTGGCCGGTTTATGCCCGGGTCCCCATTTTGACCCCGCACAGACCAGAACCCCGCACACAGGACCTGACGTCTTTCCCATTGTGGGACCCCGCACAGATGAAACATAGCCCCGTACAGTGTGCGGGGTACCCTATCCTCCGTGCGGGGGTGCCGTGCGGGGTGGATATGGAAGACGTCAGGTTCTGTGTGCGGGGTTCTGGTCTGTGCGGGGTCAAATTGGGACCCCGGACATAAACCGGCCAAACCGGGGAACAGAGCTGTGCGGGGTTTTGTTTTCTCTGTGCACGGGTTCCAGTCGTCTGTGCGAATCATGGACCACCCCGCACACGAGGACCAGGCCCCCGCACAACTGTGCGGGGTCGCTGTGCGGGGTCAATGTGGGAAGCGTATGCGGGCTCCTTGTGTGTGTGCGGGGTGACTGTGCGGGCTCCTTCTGTGCAGAGATAGGACTTTACGGTTACGGTCACCGTAACCGGACCGTAACCACCGTAACCGGACCGTAACCGGAGTACAATTTTCGTCAGAAAATCGTACTTTTACGGCCGTAACCGTAGCACCGTACCACTCCGTACCGCTCCGTACCGGACCGTAACGACCGTAACGGCCGTAACAACCGTAAACCGTAGAAAGTGACCCCCGCAGGGTCCCGCGATTCCAAAGGAACCCAGGGGGATTCGAACCCGCGACCCTACTGACTGCAGCCTAACGCTTTACCACTGAACCACGCTACTTCACGGTGATTTAGGGCCTACCGTAGTTATACCGTACCTGTTCCGTACCGTAAAAACAACATATTACTCCGGTTACGGTACGGAGTTACGGCCGTAGTACGGTGACCGTAACCCGACCGTAACCGGACCGGACCGGAGTCGGACCAAAAATTTGGCCCAAGTCCTATCTCTGCTTCTGTGTGTGTGCGGGGTGATTATAACAGCCCTGTGCGGGCTCCTTCTGTGTGTGTGCGGGGTATCTGTGCGGGTTCCTTCTGTGTGTGTGCGGGGTACTTGTGCGGGTTCCTTCTTTGTGTGTGCGGGGTGAGTGTGCGGGCTCCTTCTGTGTGTGTGCGGGGTGACTGTGCGGGCTCTTTCTGTGTGTGTGCGGGGTGATCATTACAGCCCTGTGCGGGCTCCTTCTGTGTGTGT
Source organism: Bryopsis sp. KO-2023 (assembly GCA_030272585.1). NCBI lineage: Eukaryota > Viridiplantae > Chlorophyta > Ulvophyceae > Bryopsidales > Bryopsidaceae > Bryopsis > Bryopsis sp. KO-2023. The sequence continues at coordinate 1,043,334 of BSYQ01000007.1, read as the reverse complement.
GCGGGGTGTTTATTACAGCCCTGTGCGGGCTCCTTCTGTGTGTGTGCGGGGTATCTGTGCGGGTTCCTTCTGTGTGTGTGCGGGGTATCTGTGCGGGTTCCTTCTTTGTGTGTGCGGGGTGAGTGTGCGGGCTCCTTCTGTGTGTGTGCGGGGTGACTGTGCTGGCTCCTTCTGTGTGTGTGCGGGGTGATTATTACAGCCCTGTGCGGGCTCCTTCTGTGTGTGTGCGGGGTGATTGTAGAAACACAAATGTGCAGATTCATGGTGACAAATTGGTTACAATAAAACAACAATGACAAAACCCCTTTTGAAATGTACACCCCATTTTATCATTGAACACTTGTCCATTCCCACTTATTCCAAAACAGAAATAGAAACAAAAAAAATAGCCCAAAACCTTGAACTCTGATCCTGCCATTCAACCCTGCGCTTGTATTTCAATAATACAGAGCTCGTTGAACATATTATAAATACCCATCTGACCCACTTCTAACAATTTTTTAATTAACCATCGAATCCCTCACTGCCTGACAGACAAAACCAGCTGTCCAAGGGTTGGAATAAATCAATTGTTTCAAGAAAAGTAAAAGCCACCTCAACATTTTTTCTCTTCTGCCTATTTCCATTACTGCAAAAGAAGGTTTTTCCGTTTTTGTCTGGGAAACATTATCAAAGCAATAACAATATCCACTGCTGACTGAAAACCCATCCCAGAAGGTGAACAACATCAGCATGCTTCGAGTCCAGTTCACATTGATGGCTGCAGCAGATCCAGTCACCTGAAAAAAATTCACAAGGATCTGAAGAACAACACCGTACAAAAATTCTCAAATGTTTCTGTGGTGTTTTATTTTGTTGTTTTTCATTGAACATTTTTTACAACAATGCTCTGGCCATCTTTTGCTCCAAGAATCAGCGCTTGCATGTCAGACTGATTTATCAGCATCTGTGAAAGTCTGTTAATGTTTTGTCTTGAAAAAAAAAGCATTACACATCAGCATTCCAAAAACGCACCATGAAAAAAATCGTCCAAAATTTTGATAATTGGGGCAGAGTGCTGCAACTATTCTTGGGGCAGAGTGCTGCAGCTATTCTGTGTAGAGAATAATTGCTGCAATTGTTTCACTTATTTTTCGAGGGCTTGCGTTTCCTTTGCCAACCCCCCCCCCCACCCAAAAAGAAAATGGAAAAGTTTTAAGTGAATGAACAACAGAATGAAACGTATCAACAAGCTCTCTTTAAGAACTACATATGAACTATAGATGAGTTCTTTTTCATTTCCTCCACCTGAAATATGCGGTGGCGACCAGCCCTGTCGGGTTTAAATATCTTTTAATATCAACCTCTGCCAACTCTGTGGACCCTGGATTTCCTTGCTTCAATATCGCAACTGCCAAATCGAGAAAAAGAAAAAAAACATTGAGGAAAAAAAAGAAAAGTCGCACCACAGCCACCAAGCCAATCAGCAACTTTTCCAGAAAAAAACCATTTTTTTTTGGGGGGGGGGATTTGACACATACCGAATTTCCCACCTTGAAAATGTCGGATGGTCTCGATTTCCTGAAATGTGATGCAAAACGAAATGTGAAAACGAAATGTGAAAACGAAATGCCAATTCAAAACAGAGTCTTCATACATTCCGGAGATCATCGAATCATCGGCATCAGTTTCAGCAGGGGGGGGTGGAACCTCCAGGGGTGGACTTCTCTCTCCTCTCTTTGTTTTTTGGTGTCTGTAATGCAAAAAGTAGAACAGACTGAACCTTCAAGTTCAACTGTTGCAACATAGACACATGGAGGCAAAGCTGACCAGGTCTACTTATATATATCTTTTATTTGGAGTGGCTTACAGCCTGTGGAGGTTTGAAGGTGATCAATCTGGGGGAACCAGTTCGACGGCGGCTCGCACCTGAGGTTGGATTTGTACTTGGCCAGTCGCACTTGCGTTTCCATTCCGGCCATCTCCGCATCCCTCCTCCTCCTTCCCTGTTTAAACTCCTCCTCCATCTACTTTATCTTTTTCTTCTCCTGTTCAAATGTGCTGCTCGGTGCACCCAACTGCATTCAGCTTCCGATTCCCTTCCGACTGTGACCTCCCCTGGAAGCACCATAAAACCACTTGTCACACGAAGTCCACTTTGAATTGTGTACCTTGCAACGGCCATCATAAGAAACCGACGCTGTGAGGTGTCAAGAAGTGATGGGCCCTGTCGTCGAGTTCTCGTGTTCGGGAGAGAATCTGGTGGCTGGGATCCATACCTGAAACAGTGAAACAATACCTTTCCGCCGACCCCAGCGTGGCGCTCTTCCAGAAGCCTTCGCTTACCCGATTGTGGCGAACAGAAAAAGTATGAAAACCTTAGTCACGTGTCAAAATGCGCATGTCTGACGACGTCGAATGATGTGACGGCCGGATTTGACGTCTGCATGGAGTTGACGACAATGAAGGGACGCCCAGGTCCAAGAAGGCGAAGGAGGATTCACCAAAAAAACGCAGGTCGTCGCGCAAGAAGTAAACGGCGGTGCGGGGTTTACGCGCCTGTGTGCGGGGCTGTTGTTTTGTGGCCGAGGAGGAACGTTCGCCGTCCCCAAAACGTCGCTCGTTCCGAAAAAATAGGTCTGTGCGGGGTGTATGGGTTTTTGTGCGTGGCTGTTGACGTTTCTGTGCGGTGGTGGTTGTTTTCCTGTTCTTTTTTGTGTGGCATTTTTGGTTCGACATGTCAAGATTAGCCGAAGTTGATCGATTTGGATGAACGTCAAGGTTTTTTTCAGCTTCGGGGACTGGGTTTTCCTGTTTGGTATTGTTATGAATGCGTATCGTGCGGAGTCGGAACGCCGCACACAGCCCTCTGCGGCCTGTTTTTATTCCGACTAACGTGCGTGCTCTTATAGTTTTTTCTGATGATATTGTGGGTTATTAAACCTTGCGGGTTTCGATGAACGGATGAGTTGCTTGGGATTCGGAGACTGGGGCACAACTGTGTGTGTGTTTTTTTGAATGAATTTCCCCCCAAACCCCGAAAACTGCTCGAAAGAGCAAGTGAAAGAGTCAAAAGATCTTCCTTCTTTTTCTTCGCGGTGTTTGTGCGGGGCATGTGGCTGTGTGGGCGGGGGTTGTGGACTTCTGTGCGGGGTACATTGTGTGGATGGTGTTTGGGCTATTAAACCTTGTGGGTTTGGATGAACAGATGGGTTGCTTGGGATTCGGACTGTGGGCACTTGTGTGTGTTTTTGTTTTAAGAAAATTCCCTCGTTTTACGGTCACCCCGCACAGGTCTCTGTGCGGCGTTGATCTCCTGTGCGGTGTTTATAACCCCGCACAGACATCTGTGCGGGGTCGCGAATTCCAGTCGCTGACGACTTTTTCGCGACCCCAGTTGTAAGGGGATTGAAACGCCTGGGAGTCGAACCCAGGTACATCCGACCGTTCCTGATACGTTTCTGTTCTGTTTCGGGTCTTAATTCGTCAGTTCGACGTTCTTCGATATTTGGCGGAGATTCGACCAACCCCGCACAGAGCGGGTTTTCCCATAGTGCCATGTGGCGTCGAACACATGGGCTTTTGTTTTTGTCGTCAACATTTGGACGTTTTTCAGAGGACACAAACTCCTCTCATTGCTCGTTTGTGCATTCTTTCGAATTGGAAGCGGACAACCCCCTTGTCTTTTTTGTGCACACAATTTTTGCTGTGTTTTTTTGGGGGGGTGTTGCACGTGGGGTAGTAGCCTCATCATCATCATCGTCATCCAAGACTCGGGCTGGCACACCTGGCGCGCGCTTGCTTGGCTCGCGAGAGGGCTTTGGGGATCCCACGGAGTCGCGTCGACCATCTCCCTACATATTGCGCCCTGGAAGCGTCGTGTTCAGAAACGTTTGCGATCGTCTTCCCTCTTCGAAAGCAACAACAACAACTGCTGCTGCATTCGTCAATCATGGTCAAAACCGTGGCTGCTCTGCTCCTGCTCGGCCTCGTGGTCGCTGCCGCGCAAGCTTCCTTCGCAGGTGAGCCAGGCGTGGCACTTCGCACTCGCTGTGGCCGTGGCTTCACCCTTGCCTTCGGCGTTTCTTTGTTTGGTGGCTGAACGAAGCGTGCCTTGTGCGTGTGTTCCAGACGAGCGTCGTCTCCTCGTTGCAGGTGAAGATGGAGGCAAATACGGAGGTGGTGGCGGCGGCGGAGGCGCAGGTGGGGGCGGAGGAGGAGGAAAATTCGGAGGTGGAGGTGGAGGCGGCGGCGGCGGCGGAGGTGGGGGTGGAGGAGGAAAATTCGGAGGTGGCGGCGGAGGCGGCGGAGGCGGCGGGGGTGGAGGAGGAGGAGGACGACGAAAAAGTGGCGACAGAAAAAGTGGGTGCCCGAAAAGTGACGTCCACCACGCCTTCCCCACCAGATGGGCCTGTTTTTTAGGTGACTGATTTTGTTTTCGCTGTGCAGTGAGCCGCATGCTGCTGGCAAGAGGCGGCGGTGGCGGCGGCGGTGGAAGTGGCGGTGGAGGTGGAGGAGGAAAGTTCGGAGGTGGGGGTGGAGGCGGCGGCGGCGGAGGAGGTGGAGGTGGAGGTGGAAAACACGGAGGTGGCGGCGGTGGCGGCGGAGAACACTGTTGTTGATTGGTTGGTGATGATCAGCCCAATTGCTGCTCCTCACACAATAGTGTGCGAGCGCCTGGAGTTTATTCCCTGTTTCCCTGTTGGGCCGGCCAGAAGGGCGGCCCAACCAACGAAGCCCCTTTCATTTGTTTTAGGGTGGTTGTGAGCACTGCACTATATATATAGGGTTGCGTGTTTTTGGTGTTTTTTCCCTGTTTGTAAGGGTTGCGTGTTTTTGGTGTTTTTTTCCTGTTCGTTTGGTGCTTTTTTGGAAGACACGTTCGTTCGTCCTGTTCGATCGCTTTCAGGGGTCGTTGAAACAGGAGACAATGAACCAAGGCCTCCCATAATTCCGGCCAGCCAGCCAGATCCACAGAATCGGCATGTTTTTTTTTGGGGGGGATGGAACACATCCCATTCAAACGACCCATGCATCCCACAACTGACTACCCCAACCCCAAACCAATTCGAATTTCACCAAACCAACAATCGGATTTGCGAAATCAGCAGGAAGGTGGCTTGCTGCCTCACAGGTCGGTCGGACATGGCTGCCCATGTTCGCAAATCCAATCTGTGTGGCCTCTCCGCCTCGCCTCCCCTGGTTGACTGGCGGTTGTTGACGTCAGCGCTTCATGCCAGACTGACTCGCACCGCTGGCCGGTCAGGGGTGAGTGTCGGGCGGTGTGATGTGTTGTTATCAGCCGAACCTGAAGTGTGAGCAAACGGGAAGGAAGGAAAGCCAAGAAAATGTCTGGATAGAAAGAGCTGCCAGCATCCATCAAAAATAATAGAAAAGTAAAGTAGGAACTCAAGGTACCAGGCAGAATGCAGCAAAAGAAGAAACGCCGCGGAAGTGGCGTTTGAGAGGTCTTGGGGTTTTTGAAGCAAGTTACATATGGAATTGGTGTTCACATGGATCGTGGAGAACAATTCTGACCGGGTCCGTAGAGTGGATCGTCGCGACTAGGATTACGATTCGGCGGGGGTACGAATCCTACTCTCCACATTTTTTTCATTTTCACACAACAAAGAGCAGCAGCCCTCAACCTGCCTCGGCTTCTGCAGTCTTTCTTTCAAACGAAGTCGAAGAGTTTCTTCGACTTGTCAAAACCATAATTAAAAAAAAAATAGAAATAGCAAAATAGAAATGAGTCAAAACCCGATGTTTTGTCTTGGGTTTTCTAGCTCGGGGAGTTTGGAATGGTAATCCTGAATTGCTTGGACACAGGCGGGAGGCGTTGCAGGCTCAGTTACACATTTTCGAGTTCGGATTTTGCAGGGGCCATAGAACTGCCATTGTTTTGCCTGGGCTGTGTTTCACGGGACAGCCAGCTTTGATTGGGGCAATAACGGGCGTAACTGAACTGAATTGAAACACAGGAATCGATCCCAAGTACTGTAAACTGCTGTCCCTCAGCTCAGCTGTCCTTTGTGTGGACAAGTCCTGTTAACTGCCAGAACATACCATTCATCATTCAAGCCACAAACAATGGACAGGAAGCCTGGAAATTAAAACACTTGAAGGAAGTGTGAAGTGAACCCCTGTCACCTGAAGCCCAACGAAACAAACGCCATAAATATGACAGAGAAAGGCCAACACAGCGAAAAGAAAAAGGGCAACCAAAGAAAGAGGGGGTCACGGGGTTGTGTCGGGACGGTTGGTTCCTGCCCCAAAACACGTTTGCTTGTTTTTTTTTAAAACAGCGACCCACGCAATGCAATCACTCCTCCTGTCCTTGGTCTTCCCAAACGCACTCTACCAGCCCCCTTGTCTTTTTTGTGCACACAATTTTTGCTGTGTTTTTTGGGGGGGGTGTTGCACGTGGGGTAGTAGCCTCATCATCATCATCGTCATCCAAGACTCGGGCTGGCACACCTGGCGCGCGCTTGCTTGGCTCGCGAGAGGGCTTTGGGGATCCCACGGAGTCGCGTCGACCATCTCCCTACATATTGCGCCCTGGAAGCGTCGTGTTCAGAAACGTTTGCGATCGTCTTCCCTCTTCGAAAGCAACAACAACAACTGCTGCTGCATTCGTCAATCATGGTCAAAACCGTGGCTGCTCTGCTCCTGCTCGGCCTCGTGGTCGCTGCCGCGCAAGCTTCCTTCGCAGGTGAGCCAGGCGTGGCACTTCGCACTCGCTGTGGCCGTGGCTTCACCCTTGCCTTCGGCGTTTCTTTGTTTGGTGGCTGAACGAAGCGTGCCTTGTGCGTGTGTTCCAGACGAGCGTCGTCTCCTCGTTGCAGGTGAAGATGGAGGCAAATACGGAGGTGGTGGCGGCGGCGGAGGCGCAGGTGGGGGCGGAGGAGGAGGAAAATTCGGAGGTGGAGGTGGAGGCGGCGGCGGCGGCGGAGGTGGGGGTGGAGGAGGAAAATTCGGAGGTGGCGGCGGAGGCGGCGGAGGCGGCGGGGGTGGAGGAGGAGGAGGACGACGAAAAAGTGGCGACAGAAAAAGTGGGTGCCCGAAAAGTGACGTCCACCACGCCTTCCCCACCAGATGGGCCTGTTTTTTAGGTGACTGATTTTGTTTTCGCTGTGCAGTGAGCCGCATGCTGCTGGCAAGAGGCGGCGGTGGCGGCGGCGGTGGAAGTGGCGGTGGAGGTGGAGGAGGAAAGTTCGGAGGTGGGGGTGGAGGCGGCGGCGGCGGAGGAGGTGGAGGTGGAGGTGGAAAACACGGAGGTGGCGGCGGTGGCGGCGGAGAACACTGTTGTTGATTGGTTGGTGATGATCAGCCCAATTGCTGCTCCTCACACAATAGTGTGCGAGCGCCTGGAGTTTATTCCCTGTTTCCCTGTTGGGCCGGCCAGAAGGGCGGCCCAACCAACGAAGCCCCTTTCATTTGTTTTAGGGTGGTTGTGAGCACTGCACTATATATATAGGGTTGCGTGTTTTTGGTGTTTTTTCCCTGTTTGTAAGGGTTGCGTGTTTTTGGTGTTTTTTTCCTGTTCGTTTGGTGCTTTTTTGGAAGACACGTTCGTTCGTCCTGTTCGATCGCTTTCAGGGGTCGTTGAAACAGGAGACAATGAACCAAGGCCTCCCATAATTCCGGCCAGCCAGCCAGATCCACAGAATCGGCATGTTTTTTTTTGGGGGGGATGGAACACATCCCATTCAAACGACCCATGCATCCCACAACTGACTACCCCAACCCCAAACCAATTCGAATTTCACCAAACCAACAATCGGATTTGCGAAATCAGCAGGAAGGTGGCTTGCTGCCTCACAGGTCGGTCGGACATGGCTGCCCATGTTCGCAAATCCAATCTGTGTGGCCTCTCCGCCTCGCCTCCCCTGGTTGACTGGCGGTTGTTGACGTCAGCGCTTCATGCCAGACTGACTCGCACCGCTGGCCGGTCAGGGGTGAGTGTCGGGCGGTGTGATGTGTTGTTATCAGCCGAACCTGAAGTGTGAGCAAACGGGAAGGAAGGAAAGCCAAGAAAATGTCTGGATAGAAAGAGCTGCCAGCATCCATCAAAAATAATAGAAAAGTAAAGTAGGAACTCAAGGTACCAGGCAGAATGCAGCAAAAGAAGAAACGCCGCGGAAGTGGCGTTTGAGAGGTCTTGGGGTTTTTGAAGCAAGTTACATATGGAATTGGTGTTCACATGGATCGTGGAGAACAATTCTGACCGGGTCCGTAGAGTGGATCGTCGCGACTAGGATTACGATTCGGCGGGGGTACGAATCCTACTCTCCACATTTTTTTCATTTTCACACAACAAAGAGCAGCAGCCCTCAACCTGCCTCGGCTTCTGCAGTCTTTCTTTCAAACGAAGTCGAAGAGTTTCTTCGACTTGTCAAAACCATAATTAAAAAAAAAATAGAAATAGCAAAATAGAAATGAGTCAAAACCCGATGTTTTGTCTTGGGTTTTCTAGCTCGGGGAGTTTGGAATGGTAATCCTGAATTGCTTGGACACAGGCGGGAGGCGTTGCAGGCTCAGTTACACATTTTCGAGTTCGGATTTTGCAGGGGCCATAGAACTGCCATTGTTTTGCCTGGGCTGTGTTTCACGGGACAGCCAGCTTTGATTGGGGCAATAACGGGCGTAACTGAACTGAATTGAAACACAGGAATCGATCCCAAGTACTGTAAACTGCTGTCCCTCAGCTCAGCTGTCCTTTGTGTGGACAAGTCCTGTTAACTGCCAGAACATACCATTCATCATTCAAGCCACAAACAATGGACAGGAAGCCTGGAAATTAAAACACTTGAAGGAAGTGTGAAGTGAACCCCTGTCACCTGAAGCCCAACGAAACAAACGCCATAAATATGACAGAGAAAGGCCAACACAGCGAAAAGAAAAAGGGCAACCAAAGAAAGAGGGGGTCACGGGGTTGTGTCGGGACGGTTGGTTCCTGCCCCAAAACACGTTTGCTTGTTTTTTTTTAAAACAGCGACCCACGCAATGCAATCACTCCTCCTGTCCTTGGTCTTCCCAAACGCACTCTACCAGCCCCCTTGTCTTTTTTGTGCACACAATTTTTGCTGTGTTTTTTGGGGGGGGTGTTGCACGTGGGGTAGTAGCCTCATCATCATCATCGTCATCCAAGACTCGGGCTGGCACACCTGGCGCGCGCTTGCTTGGCTCGCGAGAGGGCTTTGGGGATCCCACGGAGTCGCGTCGACCATCTCCCTACATATTGCGCCCTGGAAGCGTCGTGTTCAGAAACGTTTGCGATCGTCTTCCCTCTTCGAAAGCAACAACAACAACTGCTGCTGCATTCGTCAATCATGGTCAAAACCGTGGCTGCTCTGCTCCTGCTCGGCCTCGTGGTCGCTGCCGCGCAAGCTTCCTTCGCAGGTGAGCCAGGCGTGGCACTTCGCACTCGCTGTGGCCGTGGCTTCACCCTTGCCTTCGGCGTTTCTTTGTTTGGTGGCTGAACGAAGCGTGCCTTGTGCGTGTGTTCCAGACGAGCGTCGTCTCCTCGTTGCAGGTGAAGATGGAGGCAAATACGGAGGTGGTGGCGGCGGCGGAGGCGCAGGTGGGGGCGGAGGAGGAGGAAAATTCGGAGGTGGAGGTGGAGGCGGCGGCGGCGGCGGAGGTGGGGGTGGAGGAGGAAAATTCGGAGGTGGCGGCGGAGGCGGCGGAGGCGGCGGGGGTGGAGGAGGAGGAGGACGACGAAAAAGTGGCGACAGAAAAAGTGGGTGCCCGAAAAGTGACGTCCACCACGCCTTCCCCACCAGATGGGCCTGTTTTTTAGGTGACTGATTTTGTTTTCGCTGTGCAGTGAGCCGCATGCTGCTGGCAAGAGGCGGCGGTGGCGGCGGCGGTGGAAGTGGCGGTGGAGGTGGAGGAGGAAAGTTCGGAGGTGGGGGTGGAGGCGGCGGCGGCGGAGGAGGTGGAGGTGGAGGTGGAAAACACGGAGGTGGCGGCGGTGGCGGCGGAGAACACTGTTGTTGATTGGTTGGTGATGATCAGCCCAATTGCTGCTCCTCACACAATAGTGTGCGAGCGCCTGGAGTTTATTCCCTGTTTCCCTGTTGGGCCGGCCAGAAGGGCGGCCCAACCAACGAAGCCCCTTTCATTTGTTTTAGGGTGGTTGTGAGCACTGCACTATATATATAGGGTTGCGTGTTTTTGGTGTTTTTTCCCTGTTTGTAAGGGTTGCGTGTTTTTGGTGTTTTTTTCCTGTTCGTTTGGTGCTTTTTTGGAAGACACGTTCGTTCGTCCTGTTCGATCGCTTTCAGGGGTCGTTGAAACAGGAGACAATGAACCAAGGCCTCCCATAATTCCGGCCAGCCAGCCAGATCCACAGAATCGGCATGTTTTTTTTTGGGGGGGATGGAACACATCCCATTCAAACGACCCATGCATCCCACAACTGACTACCCCAACCCCAAACCAATTCGAATTTCACCAAACCAACAATCGGATTTGCGAAATCAGCAGGAAGGTGGCTTGCTGCCTCACAGGTCGGTCGGACATGGCTGCCCATGTTCGCAAATCCAATCTGTGTGGCCTCTCCGCCTCGCCTCCCCTGGTTGACTGGCGGTTGTTGACGTCAGCGCTTCATGCCAGACTGACTCGCACCGCTGGCCGGTCAGGGGTGAGTGTCGGGCGGTGTGATGTGTTGTTATCAGCCGAACCTGAAGTGTGAGCAAACGGGAAGGAAGGAAAGCCAAGAAAATGTCTGGATAGAAAGAGCTGCCAGCATCCATCAAAAATAATAGAAAAGTAAAGTAGGAACTCAAGGTACCAGGCAGAATGCAGCAAAAGAAGAAACGCCGCGGAAGTGGCGTTTGAGAGGTCTTGGGGTTTTTGAAGCAAGTTACATATGGAATTGGTGTTCACATGGATCGTGGAGAACAATTCTGACCGGGTCCGTAGAGTGGATCGTCGCGACTAGGATTACGATTCGGCGGGGGTACGAATCCTACTCTCCACATTTTTTTCATTTTCACACAACAAAGAGCAGCAGCCCTCAACCTGCCTCGGCTTCTGCAGTCTTTCTTTCAAACGAAGTCGAAGAGTTTCTTCGACTTGTCAAAACCATAATTAAAAAAAAAATAGAAATAGCAAAATAGAAATGAGTCAAAACCCGATGTTTTGTCTTGGGTTTTCTAGCTCGGGGAGTTTGGAATGGTAATCCTGAATTGCTTGGACACAGGCGGGAGGCGTTGCAGGCTCAGTTACACATTTTCGAGTTCGGATTTTGCAGGGGCCATAGAACTGCCATTGTTTTGCCTGGGCTGTGTTTCACGGGACAGCCAGCTTTGATTGGGGCAATAACGGGCGTAACTGAACTGAATTGAAACACAGGAATCGATCCCAAGTACTGTAAACTGCTGTCCCTCAGCTCAGCTGTCCTTTGTGTGGACAAGTCCTGTTAACTGCCAGAACATACCATTCATCATTCAAGCCACAAACAATGGACAGGAAGCCTGGAAATTAAAACACTTGAAGGAAGTGTGAAGTGAACCCCTGTCACCTGAAGCCCAACGAAACAAACGCCATAAATATGACAGAGAAAGGCCAACACAGCGAAAAGAAAAAGGGCAACCAAAGAAAGAGGGGGTCACGGGGTTGTGTCGGGACGGTTGGTTCCTGCCCCAAAACACGTTTGCTTGTTTTTTTTTAAAACAGCGACCCACGCAATGCAATCACTCCTCCTGTCCTTGGTCTTCCCAAACGCACTCTACCAGCCCCCTTGTCTTTTTTGTGCACACAATTTTTGCTGTGTTTTTTGGGGGGGGTGTTGCACGTGGGGTAGTAGCCTCATCATCATCATCGTCATCCAAGACTCGGGCTGGCACACCTGGCGCGCGCTTGCTTGGCTCGCGAGAGGGCTTTGGGGATCCCACGGAGTCGCGTCGACCATCTCCCTACATATTGCGCCCTGGAAGCGTCGTGTTCAGAAACGTTTGCGATCGTCTTCCCTCTTCGAAAGCAACAACAACAACTGCTGCTGCATTCGTCAATCATGGTCAAAACCGTGGCTGCTCTGCTCCTGCTCGGCCTCGTGGTCGCTGCCGCGCAAGCTTCCTTCGCAGGTGAGCCAGGCGTGGCACTTCGCACTCGCTGTGGCCGTGGCTTCACCCTTGCCTTCGGCGTTTCTTTGTTTGGTGGCTGAACGAAGCGTGCCTTGTGCGTGTGTTCCAGACGAGCGTCGTCTCCTCGTTGCAGGTGAAGATGGAGGCAAATACGGAGGTGGTGGCGGCGGCGGAGGCGCAGGTGGGGGCGGAGGAGGAGGAAAATTCGGAGGTGGAGGTGGAGGCGGCGGCGGCGGCGGAGGTGGGGGTGGAGGAGGAAAATTCGGAGGTGGCGGCGGAGGCGGCGGAGGCGGCGGGGGTGGAGGAGGAGGAGGACGACGAAAAAGTGGCGACAGAAAAAGTGGGTGCCCGAAAAGTGACGTCCACCACGCCTTCCCCACCAGATGGGCCTGTTTTTTAGGTGACTGATTTTGTTTTCGCTGTGCAGTGAGCCGCATGCTGCTGGCAAGAGGCGGCGGTGGCGGCGGCGGTGGAAGTGGCGGTGGAGGTGGAGGAGGAAAGTTCGGAGGTGGGGGTGGAGGCGGCGGCGGCGGAGGAGGTGGAGGTGGAGGTGGAAAACACGGAGGTGGCGGCGGTGGCGGCGGAGAACACTGTTGTTGATTGGTTGGTGATGATCAGCCCAATTGCTGCTCCTCACACAATAGTGTGCGAGCGCCTGGAGTTTATTCCCTGTTTCCCTGTTGGGCCGGCCAGAAGGGCGGCCCAACCAACGAAGCCCCTTTCATTTGTTTTAGGGTGGTTGTGAGCACTGCACTATATATATAGGGTTGCGTGTTTTTGGTGTTTTTTCCCTGTTTGTAAGGGTTGCGTGTTTTTGGTGTTTTTTTCCTGTTCGTTTGGTGCTTTTTTGGAAGACACGTTCGTTCGTCCTGTTCGATCGCTTTCAGGGGTCGTTGAAACAGGAGACAATGAACCAAGGCCTCCCATAATTCCGGCCAGCCAGCCAGATCCACAGAATCGGCATGTTTTTTTTTGGGGGGGATGGAACACATCCCATTCAAACGACCCATGCATCCCACAACTGACTACCCCAACCCCAAACCAATTCGAATTTCACCAAACCAACAATCGGATTTGCGAAATCAGCAGGAAGGTGGCTTGCTGCCTCACAGGTCGGTCGGACATGGCTGCCCATGTTCGCAAATCCAATCTGTGTGGCCTCTCCGCCTCGCCTCCCCTGGTTGACTGGCGGTTGTTGACGTCAGCGCTTCATGCCAGACTGACTCGCACCGCTGGCCGGTCAGGGGTGAGTGTCGGGCGGTGTGATGTGTTGTTATCAGCCGAACCTGAAGTGTGAGCAAACGGGAAGGAAGGAAAGCCAAGAAAATGTCTGGATAGAAAGAGCTGCCAGCATCCATCAAAAATAATAGAAAAGTAAAGTAGGAACTCAAGGTACCAGGCAGAATGCAGCAAAAGAAGAAACGCCGCGGAAGTGGCGTTTGAGAGGTCTTGGGGTTTTTGAAGCAAGTTACATATGGAATTGGTGTTCACATGGATCGTGGAGAACAATTCTGACCGGGTCCGTAGAGTGGATCGTCGCGACTAGGATTACGATTCGGCGGGGGTACGAATCCTACTCTCCACATTTTTTTCATTTTCACACAACAAAGAGCAGCAGCCCTCAACCTGCCTCGGCTTCTGCAGTCTTTCTTTCAAACGAAGTCGAAGAGTTTCTTCGACTTGTCAAAACCATAATTAAAAAAAAAATAGAAATAGCAAAATAGAAATGAGTCAAAACCCGATGTTTTGTCTTGGGTTTTCTAGCTCGGGGAGTTTGGAATGGTAATCCTGAATTGCTTGGACACAGGCGGGAGGCGTTGCAGGCTCAGTTACACATTTTCGAGTTCGGATTTTGCAGGGGCCATAGAACTGCCATTGTTTTGCCTGGGCTGTGTTTCACGGGACAGCCAGCTTTGATTGGGGCAATAACGGGCGTAACTGAACTGAATTGAAACACAGGAATCGATCCCAAGTACTGTAAACTGCTGTCCCTCAGCTCAGCTGTCCTTTGTGTGGACAAGTCCTGTTAACTGCCAGAACATACCATTCATCATTCAAGCCACAAACAATGGACAGGAAGCCTGGAAATTAAAACACTTGAAGGAAGTGTGAAGTGAACCCCTGTCACCTGAAGCCCAACGAAACAAACGCCATAAATATGACAGAGAAAGGCCAACACAGCGAAAAGAAAAAGGGCAACCAAAGAAAGAGGGGGTCACGGGGTTGTGTCGGGACGGTTGGTTCCTGCCCCAAAACACGTTTGCTTGTTTTTTTTTAAAACAGCGACCCACGCAATGCAATCACTCCTCCTGTCCTTGGTCTTCCCAAACGCACTCTACCAGCCCCCTTGTCTTTTTTGTGCACACAATTTTTGCTGTGTTTTTTGGGGGGGGTGTTGCACGTGGGGTAGTAGCCTCATCATCATCATCGTCATCCAAGACTCGGGCTGGCACACCTGGCGCGCGCTTGCTTGGCTCGCGAGAGGGCTTTGGGGATCCCACGGAGTCGCGTCGACCATCTCCCTACATATTGCGCCCTGGAAGCGTCGTGTTCAGAAACGTTTGCGATCGTCTTCCCTCTTCGAAAGCAACAACAACAACTGCTGCTGCATTCGTCAATCATGGTCAAAACCGTGGCTGCTCTGCTCCTGCTCGGCCTCGTGGTCGCTGCCGCGCAAGCTTCCTTCGCAGGTGAGCCAGGCGTGGCACTTCGCACTCGCTGTGGCCGTGGCTTCACCCTTGCCTTCGGCGTTTCTTTGTTTGGTGGCTGAACGAAGCGTGCCTTGTGCGTGTGTTCCAGACGAGCGTCGTCTCCTCGTTGCAGGTGAAGATGGAGGCAAATACGGAGGTGGTGGCGGCGGCGGAGGCGCAGGTGGGGGCGGAGGAGGAGGAAAATTCGGAGGTGGAGGTGGAGGCGGCGGCGGCGGCGGAGGTGGGGGTGGAGGAGGAAAATTCGGAGGTGGCGGCGGAGGCGGCGGAGGCGGCGGGGGTGGAGGAGGAGGAGGACGACGAAAAAGTGGCGACAGAAAAAGTGGGTGCCCGAAAAGTGACGTCCACCACGCCTTCCCCACCAGATGGGCCTGTTTTTTAGGTGACTGATTTTGTTTTCGCTGTGCAGTGAGCCGCATGCTGCTGGCAAGAGGCGGCGGTGGCGGCGGCGGTGGAAGTGGCGGTGGAGGTGGAGGAGGAAAGTTCGGAGGTGGGGGTGGAGGCGGCGGCGGCGGAGGAGGTGGAGGTGGAGGTGGAAAACACGGAGGTGGCGGCGGTGGCGGCGGAGAACACTGTTGTTGATTGGTTGGTGATGATCAGCCCAATTGCTGCTCCTCACACAATAGTGTGCGAGCGCCTGGAGTTTATTCCCTGTTTCCCTGTTGGGCCGGCCAGAAGGGCGGCCCAACCAACGAAGCCCCTTTCATTTGTTTTAGGGTGGTTGTGAGCACTGCACTATATATATAGGGTTGCGTGTTTTTGGTGTTTTTTCCCTGTTTGTAAGGGTTGCGTGTTTTTGGTGTTTTTTTCCTGTTCGTTTGGTGCTTTTTTGGAAGACACGTTCGTTCGTCCTGTTCGATCGCTTTCAGGGGTCGTTGAAACAGGAGACAATGAACCAAGGCCTCCCATAATTCCGGCCAGCCAGCCAGATCCACAGAATCGGCATGTTTTTTTTTGGGGGGGATGGAACACATCCCATTCAAACGACCCATGCATCCCACAACTGACTACCCCAACCCCAAACCAATTCGAATTTCACCAAACCAACAATCGGATTTGCGAAATCAGCAGGAAGGTGGCTTGCTGCCTCACAGGTCGGTCGGACATGGCTGCCCATGTTCGCAAATCCAATCTGTGTGGCCTCTCCGCCTCGCCTCCCCTGGTTGACTGGCGGTTGTTGACGTCAGCGCTTCATGCCAGACTGACTCGCACCGCTGGCCGGTCAGGGGTGAGTGTCGGGCGGTGTGATGTGTTGTTATCAGCCGAACCTGAAGTGTGAGCAAACGGGAAGGAAGGAAAGCCAAGAAAATGTCTGGATAGAAAGAGCTGCCAGCATCCATCAAAAATAATAGAAAAGTAAAGTAGGAACTCAAGGTACCAGGCAGAATGCAGCAAAAGAAGAAACGCCGCGGAAGTGGCGTTTGAGAGGTCTTGGGGTTTTTGAAGCAAGTTACATATGGAATTGGTGTTCACATGGATCGTGGAGAACAATTCTGACCGGGTCCGTAGAGTGGATCGTCGCGACTAGGATTACGATTCGGCGGGGGTACGAATCCTACTCTCCACATTTTTTTCATTTTCACACAACAAAGAGCAGCAGCCCTCAACCTGCCTCGGCTTCTGCAGTCTTTCTTTCAAACGAAGTCGAAGAGTTTCTTCGACTTGTCAAAACCATAATTAAAAAAAAAATAGAAATAGCAAAATAGAAATGAGTCAAAACCCGATGTTTTGTCTTGGGTTTTCTAGCTCGGGGAGTTTGGAATGGTAATCCTGAATTGCTTGGACACAGGCGGGAGGCGTTGCAGGCTCAGTTACACATTTTCGAGTTCGGATTTTGCAGGGGCCATAGAACTGCCATTGTTTTGCCTGGGCTGTGTTTCACGGGACAGCCAGCTTTGATTGGGGCAATAACGGGCGTAACTGAACTGAATTGAAACACAGGAATCGATCCCAAGTACTGTAAACTGCTGTCCCTCAGCTCAGCTGTCCTTTGTGTGGACAAGTCCTGTTAACTGCCAGAACATACCATTCATCATTCAAGCCACAAACAATGGACAGGAAGCCTGGAAATTAAAACACTTGAAGGAAGTGTGAAGTGAACCCCTGTCACCTGAAGCCCAACGAAACAAACGCCATAAATATGACAGAGAAAGGCCAACACAGCGAAAAGAAAAAGGGCAACCAAAGAAAGAGGGGGTCACGGGGTTGTGTCGGGACGGTTGGTTCCTGCCCCAAAACACGTTTGCTTGTTTTTTTTTTAAACAGCGACCCACGCAATGCAATCACTCCTCCTGTCCTTGGTCTTCCCAAACGCACTCTACCAGCCCCCTTGTCTTTTTTGTGCACACAATTTTTGCTGTGTTTTTTGGGGGGGGTGTTGCACGTGGGGTAGTAGCCTCATCATCATCATCGTCATCCAAGACTCGGGCTGGCACACCTGGCGCGCGCTTGCTTGGCTCGCGAGAGGGCTTTGGGGATCCCACGGAGTCGCGTCGACCATCTCCCTACATATTGCGCCCTGGAAGCGTCGTGTTCAGAAACGTTTGCGATCGTCTTCCCTCTTCGAAAGCAACAACAACAACTGCTGCTGCATTCGTCAATCATGGTCAAAACCGTGGCTGCTCTGCTCCTGCTCGGCCTCGTGGTCGCTGCCGCGCAAGCTTCCTTCGCAGGTGAGCCAGGCGTGGCACTTCGCACTCGCTGTGGCCGTGGCTTCACCCTTGCCTTCGGCGTTTCTTTGTTTGGTGGCTGAACGAAGCGTGCCTTGTGCGTGTGTTCCAGACGAGCGTCGTCTCCTCGTTGCAGGTGAAGATGGAGGCAAATACGGAGGTGGTGGCGGCGGCGGAGGCGCAGGTGGGGGCGGAGGAGGAGGAAAATTCGGAGGTGGAGGTGGAGGCGGCGGCGGCGGCGGAGGTGGGGGTGGAGGAGGAAAATTCGGAGGTGGCGGCGGAGGCGGCGGAGGCGGCGGGGGTGGAGGAGGAGGAGGACGACGAAAAAGTGGCGACAGAAAAAGTGGGTGCCCGAAAAGTGACGTCCACCACGCCTTCCCCACCAGATGGGCCTGTTTTTTAGGTGACTGATTTTGTTTTCGCTGTGCAGTGAGCCGCATGCTGCTGGCAAGAGGCGGCGGTGGCGGCGGCGGTGGAAGTGGCGGTGGAGGTGGAGGAGGAAAGTTCGGAGGTGGGGGTGGAGGCGGCGGCGGCGGAGGAGGTGGAGGTGGAGGTGGAAAACACGGAGGTGGCGGCGGTGGCGGCGGAGAACACTGTTGTTGATTGGTTGGTGATGATCAGCCCAATTGCTGCTCCTCACACAATAGTGTGCGAGCGCCTGGAGTTTATTCCCTGTTTCCCTGTTGGGCCGGCCAGAAGGGCGGCCCAACCAACGAAGCCCCTTTCATTTGTTTTAGGGTGGTTGTGAGCACTGCACTATATATATAGGGTTGCGTGTTTTTGGTGTTTTTTCCCTGTTTGTAAGGGTTGCGTGTTTTTGGTGTTTTTTTCCTGTTCGTTTGGTGCTTTTTTGGAAGACACGTTCGTTCGTCCTGTTCGATCGCTTTCAGGGGTCGTTGAAACAGGAGACAATGAACCAAGGCCTCCCATAATTCCGGCCAGCCAGCCAGATCCACAGAATCGGCATGTTTTTTTTTGGGGGGGATGGAACACATCCCATTCAAACGACCCATGCATCCCACAACTGACTACCCCAACCCCAAACCAATTCGAATTTCACCAAACCAACAATCGGATTTGCGAAATCAGCAGGAAGGTGGCTTGCTGCCTCACAGGTCGGTCGGACATGGCTGCCCATGTTCGCAAATCCAATCTGTGTGGCCTCTCCGCCTCGCCTCCCCTGGTTGACTGGCGGTTGTTGACGTCAGCGCTTCATGCCAGACTGACTCGCACCGCTGGCCGGTCAGGGGTGAGTGTCGGGCGGTGTGATGTGTTGTTATCAGCCGAACCTGAAGTGTGAGCAAACGGGAAGGAAGGAAAGCCAAGAAAATGTCTGGATAGAAAGAGCTGCCAGCATCCATCAAAAATAATAGAAAAGTAAAGTAGGAACTCAAGGTACCAGGCAGAATGCAGCAAAAGAAGAAACGCCGCGGAAGTGGCGTTTGAGAGGTCTTGGGGTTTTTGAAGCAAGTTACATATGGAATTGGTGTTCACATGGATCGTGGAGAACAATTCTGACCGGGTCCGTAGAGTGGATCGTCGCGACTAGGATTACGATTCGGCGGGGGTACGAATCCTACTCTCCACATTTTTTTCATTTTCACACAACAAAGAGCAGCAGCCCTCAACCTGCCTCGGCTTCTGCAGTCTTTCTTTCAAACGAAGTCGAAGAGTTTCTTCGACTTGTCAAAACCATAATTAAAAAAAAAATAGAAATAGCAAAATAGAAATGAGTCAAAACCCGATGTTTTGTCTTGGGTTTTCTAGCTCGGGGAGTTTGGAATGGTAATCCTGAATTGCTTGGACACAGGCGGGAGGCGTTGCAGGCTCAGTTACACATTTTCGAGTTCGGATTTTGCAGGGGCCATAGAACTGCCATTGTTTTGCCTGGGCTGTGTTTCACGGGACAGCCAGCTTTGATTGGGGCAATAACGGGCGTAACTGAACTGAATTGAAACACAGGAATCGATCCCAAGTACTGTAAACTGCTGTCCCTCAGCTCAGCTGTCCTTTGTGTGGACAAGTCCTGTTAACTGCCAGAACATACCATTCATCATTCAAGCCACAAACAATGGACAGGAAGCCTGGAAATTAAAACACTTGAAGGAAGTGTGAAGTGAACCCCTGTCACCTGAAGCCCAACGAAACAAACGCCATAAATATGACAGAGAAAGGCCAACACAGCGAAAAGAAAAAGGGCAACCAAAGAAAGAGGGGGTCACGGGGTTGTGTCGGGACGGTTGGTTCCTGCCCCAAAACACGTTTGCTTGTTTTTTTTTAAAACAGCGACCCACGCAATGCAATCACTCCTCCTGTCCTTGGTCTTCCCAAACGCACTCTACCAGCCCCCTTGTCTTTTTTGTGCACACAATTTTTGCTGTGTTTTTTGGGGGGGGTGTTGCACGTGGGGTAGTAGCCTCATCATCATCATCGTCATCCAAGACTCGGGCTGGCACACCTGGCGCGCGCTTGCTTGGCTCGCGAGAGGGCTTTGGGGATCCCACGGAGTCGCGTCGACCATCTCCCTACATATTGCGCCCTGGAAGCGTCGTGTTCAGAAACGTTTGCGATCGTCTTCCCTCTTCGAAAGCAACAACAACAACTGCTGCTGCATTCGTCAATCATGGTCAAAACCGTGGCTGCTCTGCTCCTGCTCGGCCTCGTGGTCGCTGCCGCGCAAGCTTCCTTCGCAGGTGAGCCAGGCGTGGCACTTCGCACTCGCTGTGGCCGTGGCTTCACCCTTGCCTTCGGCGTTTCTTTGTTTGGTGGCTGAACGAAGCGTGCCTTGTGCGTGTGTTCCAGACGAGCGTCGTCTCCTCGTTGCAGGTGAAGATGGAGGCAAATACGGAGGTGGTGGCGGCGGCGGAGGCGCAGGTGGGGGCGGAGGAGGAGGAAAATTCGGAGGTGGAGGTGGAGGCGGCGGCGGCGGCGGAGGTGGGGGTGGAGGAGGAAAATTCGGAGGTGGCGGCGGAGGCGGCGGAGGCGGCGGGGGTGGAGGAGGAGGAGGACGACGAAAAAGTGGCGACAGAAAAAGTGGGTGCCCGAAAAGTGACGTCCACCACGCCTTCCCCACCAGATGGGCCTGTTTTTTAGGTGACTGATTTTGTTTTCGCTGTGCAGTGAGCCGCATGCTGCTGGCAAGAGGCGGCGGTGGCGGCGGCGGTGGAAGTGGCGGTGGAGGTGGAGGAGGAAAGTTCGGAGGTGGGGGTGGAGGCGGCGGCGGCGGAGGAGGTGGAGGTGGAGGTGGAAAACACGGAGGTGGCGGCGGTGGCGGCGGAGAACACTGTTGTTGATTGGTTGGTGATGATCAGCCCAATTGCTGCTCCTCACACAATAGTGTGCGAGCGCCTGGAGTTTATTCCCTGTTTCCCTGTTGGGCCGGCCAGAAGGGCGGCCCAACCAACGAAGCCCCTTTCATTTGTTTTAGGGTGGTTGTGAGCACTGCACTATATATATAGGGTTGCGTGTTTTTGGTGTTTTTTCCCTGTTTGTAAGGGTTGCGTGTTTTTGGTGTTTTTTTCCTGTTCGTTTGGTGCTTTTTTGGAAGACACGTTCGTTCGTCCTGTTCGATCGCTTTCAGGGGTCGTTGAAACAGGAGACAATGAACCAAGGCCTCCCATAATTCCGGCCAGCCAGCCAGATCCACAGAATCGGCATGTTTTTTTTTGGGGGGGATGGAACACATCCCATTCAAACGACCCATGCATCCCACAACTGACTACCCCAACCCCAAACCAATTCGAATTTCACCAAACCAACAATCGGATTTGCGAAATCAGCAGGAAGGTGGCTTGCTGCCTCACAGGTCGGTCGGACATGGCTGCCCATGTTCGCAAATCCAATCTGTGTGGCCTCTCCGCCTCGCCTCCCCTGGTTGACTGGCGGTTGTTGACGTCAGCGCTTCATGCCAGACTGACTCGCACCGCTGGCCGGTCAGGGGTGAGTGTCGGGCGGTGTGATGTGTTGTTATCAGCCGAACCTGAAGTGTGAGCAAACGGGAAGGAAGGAAAGCCAAGAAAATGTCTGGATAGAAAGAGCTGCCAGCATCCATCAAAAATAATAGAAAAGTAAAGTAGGAACTCAAGGTACCAGGCAGAATGCAGCAAAAGAAGAAACGCCGCGGAAGTGGCGTTTGAGAGGTCTTGGGGTTTTTGAAGCAAGTTACATATGGAATTGGTGTTCACATGGATCGTGGAGAACAATTCTGACCGGGTCCGTAGAGTGGATCGTCGCGACTAGGATTACGATTCGGCGGGGGTACGAATCCTACTCTCCACATTTTTTTCATTTTCACACAACAAAGAGCAGCAGCCCTCAACCTGCCTCGGCTTCTGCAGTCTTTCTTTCAAACGAAGTCGAAGAGTTTCTTCGACTTGTCAAAACCATAATTAAAAAAAAAATAGAAATAGCAAAATAGAAATGAGTCAAAACCCGATGTTTTGTCTTGGGTTTTCTAGCTCGGGGAGTTTGGAATGGTAATCCTGAATTGCTTGGACACAGGCGGGAGGCGTTGCAGGCTCAGTTACACATTTTCGAGTTCGGATTTTGCAGGGGCCATAGAACTGCCATTGTTTTGCCTGGGCTGTGTTTCACGGGACAGCCAGCTTTGATTGGGGCAATAACGGGCGTAACTGAACTGAATTGAAACACAGGAATCGATCCCAAGTACTGTAAACTGCTGTCCCTCAGCTCAGCTGTCCTTTGTGTGGACAAGTCCTGTTAACTGCCAGAACATACCATTCATCATTCAAGCCACAAACAATGGACAGGAAGCCTGGAAATTAAAACACTTGAAGGAAGTGTGAAGTGAACCCCTGTCACCTGAAGCCCAACGAAACAAACGCCATAAATATGACAGAGAAAGGCCAACACAGCGAAAAGAAAAAGGGCAACCAAAGAAAGAGGGGGTCACGGGGTTGTGTCGGGACGGTTGGTTCCTGCCCCAAAACACGTTTGCTTGTTTTTTTTTAAAACAGCGACCCACGCAATGCAATCACTCCTCCTGTCCTTGGTCTTCCCAAACGCACTCTACCAGCCCCCTTGTCTTTTTTGTGCACACAATTTTTGCTGTGTTTTTTGGGGGGGGTGTTGCACGTGGGGTAGTAGCCTCATCATCATCATCGTCATCCAAGACTCGGGCTGGCACACCTGGCGCGCGCTTGCTTGGCTCGCGAGAGGGCTTTGGGGATCCCACGGAGTCGCGTCGACCATCTCCCTACATATTGCGCCCTGGAAGCGTCGTGTTCAGAAACGTTTGCGATCGTCTTCCCTCTTCGAAAGCAACAACAACAACTGCTGCTGCATTCGTCAATCATGGTCAAAACCGTGGCTGCTCTGCTCCTGCTCGGCCTCGTGGTCGCTGCCGCGCAAGCTTCCTTCGCAGGTGAGCCAGGCGTGGCACTTCGCACTCGCTGTGGCCGTGGCTTCACCCTTGCCTTCGGCGTTTCTTTGTTTGGTGGCTGAACGAAGCGTGCCTTGTGCGTGTGTTCCAGACGAGCGTCGTCTCCTCGTTGCAGGTGAAGATGGAGGCAAATACGGAGGTGGTGGCGGCGGCGGAGGCGCAGGTGGGGGCGGAGGAGGAGGAAAATTCGGAGGTGGAGGTGGAGGCGGCGGCGGCGGCGGAGGTGGGGGTGGAGGAGGAAAATTCGGAGGTGGCGGCGGAGGCGGCGGAGGCGGCGGGGGTGGAGGAGGAGGAGGACGACGAAAAAGTGGCGACAGAAAAAGTGGGTGCCCGAAAAGTGACGTCCACCACGCCTTCCCCACCAGATGGGCCTGTTTTTTAGGTGACTGATTTTGTTTTCGCTGTGCAGTGAGCCGCATGCTGCTGGCAAGAGGCGGCGGTGGCGGCGGCGGTGGAAGTGGCGGTGGAGGTGGAGGAGGAAAGTTCGGAGGTGGGGGTGGAGGCGGCGGCGGCGGAGGAGGTGGAGGTGGAGGTGGAAAACACGGAGGTGGCGGCGGTGGCGGCGGAGAACACTGTTGTTGATTGGTTGGTGATGATCAGCCCAATTGCTGCTCCTCACACAATAGTGTGCGAGCGCCTGGAGTTTATTCCCTGTTTCCCTGTTGGGCCGGCCAGAAGGGCGGCCCAACCAACGAAGCCCCTTTCATTTGTTTTAGGGTGGTTGTGAGCACTGCACTATATATATAGGGTTGCGTGTTTTTGGTGTTTTTTCCCTGTTTGTAAGGGTTGCGTGTTTTTGGTGTTTTTTTCCTGTTCGTTTGGTGCTTTTTTGGAAGACACGTTCGTTCGTCCTGTTCGATCGCTTTCAGGGGTCGTTGAAACAGGAGACAATGAACCAAGGCCTCCCATAATTCCGGCCAGCCAGCCAGATCCACAGAATCGGCATGTTTTTTTTTGGGGGGGATGGAACACATCCCATTCAAACGACCCATGCATCCCACAACTGACTACCCCAACCCCAAACCAATTCGAATTTCACCAAACCAACAATCGGATTTGCGAAATCAGCAGGAAGGTGGCTTGCTGCCTCACAGGTCGGTCGGACATGGCTGCCCATGTTCGCAAATCCAATCTGTGTGGCCTCTCCGCCTCGCCTCCCCTGGTTGACTGGCGGTTGTTGACGTCAGCGCTTCATGCCAGACTGACTCGCACCGCTGGCCGGTCAGGGGTGAGTGTCGGGCGGTGTGATGTGTTGTTATCAGCCGAACCTGAAGTGTGAGCAAACGGGAAGGAAGGAAAGCCAAGAAAATGTCTGGATAGAAAGAGCTGCCAGCATCCATCAAAAATAATAGAAAAGTAAAGTAGGAACTCAAGGTACCAGGCAGAATGCAGCAAAAGAAGAAACGCCGCGGAAGTGGCGTTTGAGAGGTCTTGGGGTTTTTGAAGCAAGTTACATATGGAATTGGTGTTCACATGGATCGTGGAGAACAATTCTGACCGGGTCCGTAGAGTGGATCGTCGCGACTAGGATTACGATTCGGCGGGGGTACGAATCCTACTCTCCACATTTTTTTCATTTTCACACAACAAAGAGCAGCAGCCCTCAACCTGCCTCGGCTTCTGCAGCCTTTCTTTCAAACGAAGTCGAAGAGTTTCTTCGACTTGTCAAAACCATAATTAAAAAAAAAATAGAAATAGCAAAATAGAAATGAGTCAAAACCCGATGTTTTGTCTTGGGTTTTCTAGCTCGGGGAGTTTGGAATGGTAATCCTGAATTGCTTGGACACAGGCGGGAGGCGTTGCAGGCTCAGTTACACATTTTCGAGTTCGGATTTTGCAGGGGCCATAGAACTGCCATTGTTTTGCCTGGGCTGTGTTTCACGGGACAGCCAGCTTTGATTGGGGCAATAACGGGCGTAACTGAACTGAATTGAAACACAGGAATCGATCCCAAGTACTGTAAACTGCTGTCCCTCAGCTCAGCTGTCCTTTGTGTGGACAAGTCCTGTTAACTGCCAGAACATACCATTCATCATTCAAGCCACAAACAATGGACAGGAAGCCTGGAAATTAAAACACTTGAAGGAAGTGTGAAGTGAACCCCTGTCACCTGAAGCCCAACGAAACAAACGCCATAAATATGACAGAGAAAGGCCAACACAGCGAAAAGAAAAAGGGCAACCAAAGAAAGAGGGGGTCACGGGGTTGTGTCGGGACGGTTGGTTCCTGCCCCAAAACACGTTTGCTTGTTTTTTTTTAAAACAGCGACCCACGCAATGCAATCACTCCTCCTGTCCTTGGTCTTCCCAAACGCACTCTACCAGCCCCCTTGTCTTTTTTGTGCACACAATTTTTGCTGTGTTTTTTGGGGGGGGTGTTGCACGTGGGGTAGTAGCCTCATCATCATCATCGTCATCCAAGACTCGGGCTGGCACACCTGGCGCGCGCTTGCTTGGCTCGCGAGAGGGCTTTGGGGATCCCACGGAGTCGCGTCGACCATCTCCCTACATATTGCGCCCTGGAAGCGTCGTGTTCAGAAACGTTTGCGATCGTCTTCCCTCTTCGAAAGCAACAACAACAACTGCTGCTGCATTCGTCAATCATGGTCAAAACCGTGGCTGCTCTGCTCCTGCTCGGCCTCGTGGTCGCTGCCGCGCAAGCTTCCTTCGCAGGTGAGCCAGGCGTGGCACTTCGCACTCGCTGTGGCCGTGGCTTCACCCTTGCCTTCGGCGTTTCTTTGTTTGGTGGCTGAACGAAGCGTGCCTTGTGCGTGTGTTCCAGACGAGCGTCGTCTCCTCGTTGCAGGTGAAGATGGAGGCAAATACGGAGGTGGTGGCGGCGGCGGAGGCGCAGGTGGGGGCGGAGGAGGAGGAAAATTCGGAGGTGGAGGTGGAGGCGGCGGCGGCGGCGGAGGTGGGGGTGGAGGAGGAAAATTCGGAGGTGGCGGCGGAGGCGGCGGAGGCGGCGGGGGTGGAGGAGGAGGAGGACGACGAAAAAGTGGCGACAGAAAAAGTGGGTGCCCGAAAAGTGACGTCCACCACGCCTTCCCCACCAGATGGGCCTGTTTTTTAGGTGACTGATTTTGTTTTCGCTGTGCAGTGAGCCGCATGCTGCTGGCAAGAGGCGGCGGTGGCGGCGGCGGTGGAAGTGGCGGTGGAGGTGGAGGAGGAAAGTTCGGAGGTGGGGGTGGAGGCGGCGGCGGCGGAGGAGGTGGAGGTGGAGGTGGAAAACACGGAGGTGGCGGCGGTGGCGGCGGAGAACACTGTTGTTGATTGGTTGGTGATGATCAGCCCAATTGCTGCTCCTCACACAATAGTGTGCGAGCGCCTGGAGTTTATTCCCTGTTTCCCTGTTGGGCCGGCCAGAAGGGCGGCCCAACCAACGAAGCCCCTTTCATTTGTTTTAGGGTGGTTGTGAGCACTGCACTATATATATAGGGTTGCGTGTTTTTGGTGTTTTTTCCCTGTTTGTAAGGGTTGCGTGTTTTTGGTGTTTTTTTCCTGTTCGTTTGGTGCTTTTTTGGAAGACACGTTCGTTCGTCCTGTTCGATCGCTTTCAGGGGTCGTTGAAACAGGAGACAATGAACCAAGGCCTCCCATAATTCCGGCCAGCCAGCCAGATCCACAGAATCGGCATGTTTTTTTTTGGGGGGGATGGAACACATCCCATTCAAACGACCCATGCATCCCACAACTGACTACCCCAACCCCAAACCAATTCGAATTTCACCAAACCAACAATCGGATTTGCGAAATCAGCAGGAAGGTGGCTTGCTGCCTCACAGGTCGGTCGGACATGGCTGCCCATGTTCGCAAATCCAATCTGTGTGGCCTCTCCGCCTCGCCTCCCCTGGTTGACTGGCGGTTGTTGACGTCAGCGCTTCATGCCAGACTGACTCGCACCGCTGGCCGGTCAGGGGTGAGTGTCGGGCGGTGTGATGTGTTGTTATCAGCCGAACCTGAAGTGTGAGCAAACGGGAAGGAAGGAAAGCCAAGAAAATGTCTGGATAGAAAGAGCTGCCAGCATCCATCAAAAATAATAGAAAAGTAAAGTAGGAACTCAAGGTACCAGGCAGAATGCAGCAAAAGAAGAAACGCCGCGGAAGTGGCGTTTGAGAGGTCTTGGGGTTTTTGAAGCAAGTTACATATGGAATTGGTGTTCACATGGATCGTGGAGAACAATTCTGACCGGGTCCGTAGAGTGGATCGTCGCGACTAGGATTACGATTCGGCGGGGGTACGAATCCTACTCTCCACATTTTTTTCATTTTCACACAACAAAGAGCAGCAGCCCTCAACCTGCCTCGGCTTCTGCAGCCTTTCTTTCAAACGAAGTCGAAGAGTTTCTTCGACTTGTCAAAACCATAATTAAAAAAAAAATAGAAATAGCAAAATAGAAATGAGTCAAAACCCGATGTTTTGTCTTGGGTTTTCTAGCTCGGGGAGTTTGGAATGGTAATCCTGAATTGCTTGGACACAGGCGGGAGGCGTTGCAGGCTCAGTTACACATTTTCGAGTTCGGATTTTGCAGGGGCCATAGAACTGCCATTGTTTTGCCTGGGCTGTGTTTCACGGGACAGCCAGCTTTGATTGGGGCAATAACGGGCGTAACTGAACTGAATTGAAACACAGGAATCGATCCCAAGTACTGTAAACTGCTGTCCCTCAGCTCAGCTGTCCTTTGTGTGGACAAGTCCTGTTAACTGCCAGAACATACCATTCATCATTCAAGCCACAAACAATGGACAGGAAGCCTGGAAATTAAAACACTTGAAGGAAGTGTGAAGTGAACCCCTGTCACCTGAAGCCCAACGAAACAAACGCCATAAATATGACAGAGAAAGGCCAACACAGCGAAAAGAAAAAGGGCAACCAAAGAAAGAGGGGGTCACGGGGTTGTGTCGGGACGGTTGGTTCCTGCCCCAAAACACGTTTGCTTGTTTTTTTTTAAAACAGCGACCCACGCAATGCAATCACTCCTCCTGTCCTTGGTCTTCCCAAACGCACTCTACCAGCCCCCTTGTCTTTTTTGTGCACACAATTTTTGCTGTGTTTTTTGGGGGGGGTGTTGCACGTGGGGTAGTAGCCTCATCATCATCATCGTCATCCAAGACTCGGGCTGGCACACCTGGCGCGCGCTTGCTTGGCTCGCGAGAGGGCTTTGGGGATCCCACGGAGTCGCGTCGACCATCTCCCTACATATTGCGCCCTGGAAGCGTCGTGTTCAGAAACGTTTGCGATCGTCTTCCCTCTTCGAAAGCAACAACAACAACTGCTGCTGCATTCGTCAATCATGGTCAAAACCGTGGCTGCTCTGCTCCTGCTCGGCCTCGTGGTCGCTGCCGCGCAAGCTTCCTTCGCAGGTGAGCCAGGCGTGGCACTTCGCACTCGCTGTGGCCGTGGCTTCACCCTTGCCTTCGGCGTTTCTTTGTTTGGTGGCTGAACGAAGCGTGCCTTGTGCGTGTGTTCCAGACGAGCGTCGTCTCCTCGTTGCAGGTGAAGATGGAGGCAAATACGGAGGTGGTGGCGGCGGCGGAGGCGCAGGTGGGGGCGGAGGAGGAGGAAAATTCGGAGGTGGAGGTGGAGGCGGCGGCGGCGGCGGAGGTGGGGGTGGAGGAGGAAAATTCGGAGGTGGCGGCGGAGGCGGCGGAGGCGGCGGGGGTGGAGGAGGAGGAGGACGACGAAAAAGTGGCGACAGAAAAAGTGGGTGCCCGAAAAGTGACGTCCACCACGCCTTCCCCACCAGATGGGCCTGTTTTTTAGGTGACTGATTTTGTTTTCGCTGTGCAGTGAGCCGCATGCTGCTGGCAAGAGGCGGCGGTGGCGGCGGCGGTGGAAGTGGCGGTGGAGGTGGAGGAGGAAAG
Source organism: Bryopsis sp. KO-2023 (assembly GCA_030272585.1). Lineage (NCBI taxonomy): Eukaryota > Viridiplantae > Chlorophyta > Ulvophyceae > Bryopsidales > Bryopsidaceae > Bryopsis > Bryopsis sp. KO-2023. The sequence continues at coordinate 1,014,622 of BSYQ01000007.1, read as the reverse complement.
TTCGGAGGTGGGGGTGGAGGCGGCGGCGGCGGAGGAGGTGGAGGTGGAGGTGGAAAACACGGAGGTGGCGGCGGTGGCGGCGGAGAACACTGTTGTTGATTGGTTGGTGATGATCAGCCCAATTGCTGCTCCTCACACAATAGTGTGCGAGCGCCTGGAGTTTATTCCCTGTTTCCCTGTTGGGCCGGCCAGAAGGGCGGCCCAACCAACGAAGCCCCTTTCATTTGTTTTAGGGTGGTTGTGAGCACTGCACTATATATATAGGGTTGCGTGTTTTTGGTGTTTTTTCCCTGTTTGTAAGGGTTGCGTGTTTTTGGTGTTTTTTTCCTGTTCGTTTGGTGCTTTTTTGGAAGACACGTTCGTTCGTCCTGTTCGATCGCTTTCAGGGGTCGTTGAAACAGGAGACAATGAACCAAGGCCTCCCATAATTCCGGCCAGCCAGCCAGATCCACAGAATCGGCATGTTTTTTTTTGGGGGGGATGGAACACATCCCATTCAAACGACCCATGCATCCCACAACTGACTACCCCAACCCCAAACCAATTCGAATTTCACCAAACCAACAATCGGATTTGCGAAATCAGCAGGAAGGTGGCTTGCTGCCTCACAGGTCGGTCGGACATGGCTGCCCATGTTCGCAAATCCAATCTGTGTGGCCTCTCCGCCTCGCCTCCCCTGGTTGACTGGCGGTTGTTGACGTCAGCGCTTCATGCCAGACTGACTCGCACCGCTGGCCGGTCAGGGGTGAGTGTCGGGCGGTGTGATGTGTTGTTATCAGCCGAACCTGAAGTGTGAGCAAACGGGAAGGAAGGAAAGCCAAGAAAATGTCTGGATAGAAAGAGCTGCCAGCATCCATCAAAAATAATAGAAAAGTAAAGTAGGAACTCAAGGTACCAGGCAGAATGCAGCAAAAGAAGAAACGCCGCGGAAGTGGCGTTTGAGAGGTCTTGGGGTTTTTGAAGCAAGTTACATATGGAATTGGTGTTCACATGGATCGTGGAGAACAATTCTGACCGGGTCCGTAGAGTGGATCGTCGCGACTAGGATTACGATTCGGCGGGGGTACGAATCCTACTCTCCACATTTTTTTCATTTTCACACAACAAAGAGCAGCAGCCCTCAACCTGCCTCGGCTTCTGCAGTCTTTCTTTCAAACGAAGTCGAAGAGTTTCTTCGACTTGTCAAAACCATAATTAAAAAAAAAATAGAAATAGCAAAATAGAAATGAGTCAAAACCCGATGTTTTGTCTTGGGTTTTCTAGCTCGGGGAGTTTGGAATGGTAATCCTGAATTGCTTGGACACAGGCGGGAGGCGTTGCAGGCTCAGTTACACATTTTCGAGTTCGGATTTTGCAGGGGCCATAGAACTGCCATTGTTTTGCCTGGGCTGTGTTTCACGGGACAGCCAGCTTTGATTGGGGCAATAACGGGCGTAACTGAACTGAATTGAAACACAGGAATCGATCCCAAGTACTGTAAACTGCTGTCCCTCAGCTCAGCTGTCCTTTGTGTGGACAAGTCCTGTTAACTGCCAGAACATACCATTCATCATTCAAGCCACAAACAATGGACAGGAAGCCTGGAAATTAAAACACTTGAAGGAAGTGTGAAGTGAACCCCTGTCACCTGAAGCCCAACGAAACAAACGCCATAAATATGACAGAGAAAGGCCAACACAGCGAAAAGAAAAAGGGCAACCAAAGAAAGAGGGGGTCACGGGGTTGTGTCGGGACGGTTGGTTCCTGCCCCAAAACACGTTTGCTTGTTTTTTTTTAAAACAGCGACCCACGCAATGCAATCACTCCTCCTGTCCTTGGTCTTCCCAAACGCACTCTACCAGCCCCCTTGTCTTTTTTGTGCACACAATTTTTGCTGTGTTTTTTGGGGGGGGTGTTGCACGTGGGGTAGTAGCCTCATCATCATCATCGTCATCCAAGACTCGGGCTGGCACACCTGGCGCGCGCTTGCTTGGCTCGCGAGAGGGCTTTGGGGATCCCACGGAGTCGCGTCGACCATCTCCCTACATATTGCGCCCTGGAAGCGTCGTGTTCAGAAACGTTTGCGATCGTCTTCCCTCTTCGAAAGCAACAACAACAACTGCTGCTGCATTCGTCAATCATGGTCAAAACCGTGGCTGCTCTGCTCCTGCTCGGCCTCGTGGTCGCTGCCGCGCAAGCTTCCTTCGCAGGTGAGCCAGGCGTGGCACTTCGCACTCGCTGTGGCCGTGGCTTCACCCTTGCCTTCGGCGTTTCTTTGTTTGGTGGCTGAACGAAGCGTGCCTTGTGCGTGTGTTCCAGACGAGCGTCGTCTCCTCGTTGCAGGTGAAGATGGAGGCAAATACGGAGGTGGTGGCGGCGGCGGAGGCGCAGGTGGGGGCGGAGGAGGAGGAAAATTCGGAGGTGGAGGTGGAGGCGGCGGCGGCGGCGGAGGTGGGGGTGGAGGAGGAAAATTCGGAGGTGGCGGCGGAGGCGGCGGAGGCGGCGGGGGTGGAGGAGGAGGAGGACGACGAAAAAGTGGCGACAGAAAAAGTGGGTGCCCGAAAAGTGACGTCCACCACGCCTTCCCCACCAGATGGGCCTGTTTTTTAGGTGACTGATTTTGTTTTCGCTGTGCAGTGAGCCGCATGCTGCTGGCAAGAGGCGGCGGTGGCGGCGGCGGTGGAAGTGGCGGTGGAGGTGGAGGAGGAAAGTTCGGAGGTGGGGGTGGAGGCGGCGGCGGCGGAGGAGGTGGAGGTGGAGGTGGAAAACACGGAGGTGGCGGCGGTGGCGGCGGAGAACACTGTTGTTGATTGGTTGGTGATGATCAGCCCAATTGCTGCTCCTCACACAATAGTGTGCGAGCGCCTGGAGTTTATTCCCTGTTTCCCTGTTGGGCCGGCCAGAAGGGCGGCCCAACCAACGAAGCCCCTTTCATTTGTTTTAGGGTGGTTGTGAGCACTGCACTATATATATAGGGTTGCGTGTTTTTGGTGTTTTTTCCCTGTTTGTAAGGGTTGCGTGTTTTTGGTGTTTTTTTCCTGTTCGTTTGGTGCTTTTTTGGAAGACACGTTCGTTCGTCCTGTTCGATCGCTTTCAGGGGTCGTTGAAACAGGAGACAATGAACCAAGGCCTCCCATAATTCCGGCCAGCCAGCCAGATCCACAGAATCGGCATGTTTTTTTTTGGGGGGGATGGAACACATCCCATTCAAACGACCCATGCATCCCACAACTGACTACCCCAACCCCAAACCAATTCGAATTTCACCAAACCAACAATCGGATTTGCGAAATCAGCAGGAAGGTGGCTTGCTGCCTCACAGGTCGGTCGGACATGGCTGCCCATGTTCGCAAATCCAATCTGTGTGGCCTCTCCGCCTCGCCTCCCCTGGTTGACTGGCGGTTGTTGACGTCAGCGCTTCATGCCAGACTGACTCGCACCGCTGGCCGGTCAGGGGTGAGTGTCGGGCGGTGTGATGTGTTGTTATCAGCCGAACCTGAAGTGTGAGCAAACGGGAAGGAAGGAAAGCCAAGAAAATGTCTGGATAGAAAGAGCTGCCAGCATCCATCAAAAATAATAGAAAAGTAAAGTAGGAACTCAAGGTACCAGGCAGAATGCAGCAAAAGAAGAAACGCCGCGGAAGTGGCGTTTGAGAGGTCTTGGGGTTTTTGAAGCAAGTTACATATGGAATTGGTGTTCACATGGATCGTGGAGAACAATTCTGACCGGGTCCGTAGAGTGGATCGTCGCGACTAGGATTACGATTCGGCGGGGGTACGAATCCTACTCTCCACATTTTTTTCATTTTCACACAACAAAGAGCAGCAGCCCTCAACCTGCCTCGGCTTCTGCAGTCTTTCTTTCAAACGAAGTCGAAGAGTTTCTTCGACTTGTCAAAACCATAATTAAAAAAAAAATAGAAATAGCAAAATAGAAATGAGTCAAAACCCGATGTTTTGTCTTGGGTTTTCTAGCTCGGGGAGTTTGGAATGGTAATCCTGAATTGCTTGGACACAGGCGGGAGGCGTTGCAGGCTCAGTTACACATTTTCGAGTTCGGATTTTGCAGGGGCCATAGAACTGCCATTGTTTTGCCTGGGCTGTGTTTCACGGGACAGCCAGCTTTGATTGGGGCAATAACGGGCGTAACTGAACTGAATTGAAACACAGGAATCGATCCCAAGTACTGTAAACTGCTGTCCCTCAGCTCAGCTGTCCTTTGTGTGGACAAGTCCTGTTAACTGCCAGAACATACCATTCATCATTCAAGCCACAAACAATGGACAGGAAGCCTGGAAATTAAAACACTTGAAGGAAGTGTGAAGTGAACCCCTGTCACCTGAAGCCCAACGAAACAAACGCCATAAATATGACAGAGAAAGGCCAACACAGCGAAAAGAAAAAGGGCAACCAAAGAAAGAGGGGGTCACGGGGTTGTGTCGGGACGGTTGGTTCCTGCCCCAAAACACGTTTGCTTGTTTTTTTTTAAAACAGCGACCCACGCAATGCAATCACTCCTCCTGTCCTTGGTCTTCCCAAACGCACTCTACCAGCCCCCTTGTCTTTTTTGTGCACACAATTTTTGCTGTGTTTTTTGGGGGGGGTGTTGCACGTGGGGTAGTAGCCTCATCATCATCATCGTCATCCAAGACTCGGGCTGGCACACCTGGCGCGCGCTTGCTTGGCTCGCGAGAGGGCTTTGGGGATCCCACGGAGTCGCGTCGACCATCTCCCTACATATTGCGCCCTGGAAGCGTCGTGTTCAGAAACGTTTGCGATCGTCTTCCCTCTTCGAAAGCAACAACAACAACTGCTGCTGCATTCGTCAATCATGGTCAAAACCGTGGCTGCTCTGCTCCTGCTCGGCCTCGTGGTCGCTGCCGCGCAAGCTTCCTTCGCAGGTGAGCCAGGCGTGGCACTTCGCACTCGCTGTGGCCGTGGCTTCACCCTTGCCTTCGGCGTTTCTTTGTTTGGTGGCTGAACGAAGCGTGCCTTGTGCGTGTGTTCCAGACGAGCGTCGTCTCCTCGTTGCAGGTGAAGATGGAGGCAAATACGGAGGTGGTGGCGGCGGCGGAGGCGCAGGTGGGGGCGGAGGAGGAGGAAAATTCGGAGGTGGAGGTGGAGGCGGCGGCGGCGGCGGAGGTGGGGGTGGAGGAGGAAAATTCGGAGGTGGCGGCGGAGGCGGCGGAGGCGGCGGGGGTGGAGGAGGAGGAGGACGACGAAAAAGTGGCGACAGAAAAAGTGGGTGCCCGAAAAGTGACGTCCACCACGCCTTCCCCACCAGATGGGCCTGTTTTTTAGGTGACTGATTTTGTTTTCGCTGTGCAGTGAGCCGCATGCTGCTGGCAAGAGGCGGCGGTGGCGGCGGCGGTGGAAGTGGCGGTGGAGGTGGAGGAGGAAAGTTCGGAGGTGGGGGTGGAGGCGGCGGCGGCGGAGGAGGTGGAGGTGGAGGTGGAAAACACGGAGGTGGCGGCGGTGGCGGCGGAGAACACTGTTGTTGATTGGTTGGTGATGATCAGCCCAATTGCTGCTCCTCACACAATAGTGTGCGAGCGCCTGGAGTTTATTCCCTGTTTCCCTGTTGGGCCGGCCAGAAGGGCGGCCCAACCAACGAAGCCCCTTTCATTTGTTTTAGGGTGGTTGTGAGCACTGCACTATATATATAGGGTTGCGTGTTTTTGGTGTTTTTTCCCTGTTTGTAAGGGTTGCGTGTTTTTGGTGTTTTTTTCCTGTTCGTTTGGTGCTTTTTTGGAAGACACGTTCGTTCGTCCTGTTCGATCGCTTTCAGGGGTCGTTGAAACAGGAGACAATGAACCAAGGCCTCCCATAATTCCGGCCAGCCAGCCAGATCCACAGAATCGGCATGTTTTTTTTTGGGGGGGATGGAACACATCCCATTCAAACGACCCATGCATCCCACAACTGACTACCCCAACCCCAAACCAATTCGAATTTCACCAAACCAACAATCGGATTTGCGAAATCAGCAGGAAGGTGGCTTGCTGCCTCACAGGTCGGTCGGACATGGCTGCCCATGTTCGCAAATCCAATCTGTGTGGCCTCTCCGCCTCGCCTCCCCTGGTTGACTGGCGGTTGTTGACGTCAGCGCTTCATGCCAGACTGACTCGCACCGCTGGCCGGTCAGGGGTGAGTGTCGGGCGGTGTGATGTGTTGTTATCAGCCGAACCTGAAGTGTGAGCAAACGGGAAGGAAGGAAAGCCAAGAAAATGTCTGGATAGAAAGAGCTGCCAGCATCCATCAAAAATAATAGAAAAGTAAAGTAGGAACTCAAGGTACCAGGCAGAATGCAGCAAAAGAAGAAACGCCGCGGAAGTGGCGTTTGAGAGGTCTTGGGGTTTTTGAAGCAAGTTACATATGGAATTGGTGTTCACATGGATCGTGGAGAACAATTCTGACCGGGTCCGTAGAGTGGATCGTCGCGACTAGGATTACGATTCGGCGGGGGTACGAATCCTACTCTCCACATTTTTTTCATTTTCACACAACAAAGAGCAGCAGCCCTCAACCTGCCTCGGCTTCTGCAGTCTTTCTTTCAAACGAAGTCGAAGAGTTTCTTCGACTTGTCAAAACCATAATTAAAAAAAAAATAGAAATAGCAAAATAGAAATGAGTCAAAACCCGATGTTTTGTCTTGGGTTTTCTAGCTCGGGGAGTTTGGAATGGTAATCCTGAATTGCTTGGACACAGGCGGGAGGCGTTGCAGGCTCAGTTACACATTTTCGAGTTCGGATTTTGCAGGGGCCATAGAACTGCCATTGTTTTGCCTGGGCTGTGTTTCACGGGACAGCCAGCTTTGATTGGGGCAATAACGGGCGTAACTGAACTGAATTGAAACACAGGAATCGATCCCAAGTACTGTAAACTGCTGTCCCTCAGCTCAGCTGTCCTTTGTGTGGACAAGTCCTGTTAACTGCCAGAACATACCATTCATCATTCAAGCCACAAACAATGGACAGGAAGCCTGGAAATTAAAACACTTGAAGGAAGTGTGAAGTGAACCCCTGTCACCTGAAGCCCAACGAAACAAACGCCATAAATATGACAGAGAAAGGCCAACACAGCGAAAAGAAAAAGGGCAACCAAAGAAAGAGGGGGTCACGGGGTTGTGTCGGGACGGTTGGTTCCTGCCCCAAAACACGTTTGCTTGTTTTTTTTTAAAACAGCGACCCACGCAATGCAATCACTCCTCCTGTCCTTGGTCTTCCCAAACGCACTCTACCAGCCCCCTTGTCTTTTTTGTGCACACAATTTTTGCTGTGTTTTTTGGGGGGGGTGTTGCACGTGGGGTAGTAGCCTCATCATCATCATCGTCATCCAAGACTCGGGCTGGCACACCTGGCGCGCGCTTGCTTGGCTCGCGAGAGGGCTTTGGGGATCCCACGGAGTCGCGTCGACCATCTCCCTACATATTGCGCCCTGGAAGCGTCGTGTTCAGAAACGTTTGCGATCGTCTTCCCTCTTCGAAAGCAACAACAACAACTGCTGCTGCATTCGTCAATCATGGTCAAAACCGTGGCTGCTCTGCTCCTGCTCGGCCTCGTGGTCGCTGCCGCGCAAGCTTCCTTCGCAGGTGAGCCAGGCGTGGCACTTCGCACTCGCTGTGGCCGTGGCTTCACCCTTGCCTTCGGCGTTTCTTTGTTTGGTGGCTGAACGAAGCGTGCCTTGTGCGTGTGTTCCAGACGAGCGTCGTCTCCTCGTTGCAGGTGAAGATGGAGGCAAATACGGAGGTGGTGGCGGCGGCGGAGGCGCAGGTGGGGGCGGAGGAGGAGGAAAATTCGGAGGTGGAGGTGGAGGCGGCGGCGGCGGCGGAGGTGGGGGTGGAGGAGGAAAATTCGGAGGTGGCGGCGGAGGCGGCGGAGGCGGCGGGGGTGGAGGAGGAGGAGGACGACGAAAAAGTGGCGACAGAAAAAGTGGGTGCCCGAAAAGTGACGTCCACCACGCCTTCCCCACCAGATGGGCCTGTTTTTTAGGTGACTGATTTTGTTTTCGCTGTGCAGTGAGCCGCATGCTGCTGGCAAGAGGCGGCGGTGGCGGCGGCGGTGGAAGTGGCGGTGGAGGTGGAGGAGGAAAGTTCGGAGGTGGGGGTGGAGGCGGCGGCGGCGGAGGAGGTGGAGGTGGAGGTGGAAAACACGGAGGTGGCGGCGGTGGCGGCGGAGAACACTGTTGTTGATTGGTTGGTGATGATCAGCCCAATTGCTGCTCCTCACACAATAGTGTGCGAGCGCCTGGAGTTTATTCCCTGTTTCCCTGTTGGGCCGGCCAGAAGGGCGGCCCAACCAACGAAGCCCCTTTCATTTGTTTTAGGGTGGTTGTGAGCACTGCACTATATATATAGGGTTGCGTGTTTTTGGTGTTTTTTCCCTGTTTGTAAGGGTTGCGTGTTTTTGGTGTTTTTTTCCTGTTCGTTTGGTGCTTTTTTGGAAGACACGTTCGTTCGTCCTGTTCGATCGCTTTCAGGGGTCGTTGAAACAGGAGACAATGAACCAAGGCCTCCCATAATTCCGGCCAGCCAGCCAGATCCACAGAATCGGCATGTTTTTTTTTGGGGGGGATGGAACACATCCCATTCAAACGACCCATGCATCCCACAACTGACTACCCCAACCCCAAACCAATTCGAATTTCACCAAACCAACAATCGGATTTGCGAAATCAGCAGGAAGGTGGCTTGCTGCCTCACAGGTCGGTCGGACATGGCTGCCCATGTTCGCAAATCCAATCTGTGTGGCCTCTCCGCCTCGCCTCCCCTGGTTGACTGGCGGTTGTTGACGTCAGCGCTTCATGCCAGACTGACTCGCACCGCTGGCCGGTCAGGGGTGAGTGTCGGGCGGTGTGATGTGTTGTTATCAGCCGAACCTGAAGTGTGAGCAAACGGGAAGGAAGGAAAGCCAAGAAAATGTCTGGATAGAAAGAGCTGCCAGCATCCATCAAAAATAATAGAAAAGTAAAGTAGGAACTCAAGGTACCAGGCAGAATGCAGCAAAAGAAGAAACGCCGCGGAAGTGGCGTTTGAGAGGTCTTGGGGTTTTTGAAGCAAGTTACATATGGAATTGGTGTTCACATGGATCGTGGAGAACAATTCTGACCGGGTCCGTAGAGTGGATCGTCGCGACTAGGATTACGATTCGGCGGGGGTACGAATCCTACTCTCCACATTTTTTTCATTTTCACACAACAAAGAGCAGCAGCCCTCAACCTGCCTCGGCTTCTGCAGTCTTTCTTTCAAACGAAGTCGAAGAGTTTCTTCGACTTGTCAAAACCATAATTAAAAAAAAAATAGAAATAGCAAAATAGAAATGAGTCAAAACCCGATGTTTTGTCTTGGGTTTTCTAGCTCGGGGAGTTTGGAATGGTAATCCTGAATTGCTTGGACACAGGCGGGAGGCGTTGCAGGCTCAGTTACACATTTTCGAGTTCGGATTTTGCAGGGGCCATAGAACTGCCATTGTTTTGCCTGGGCTGTGTTTCACGGGACAGCCAGCTTTGATTGGGGCAATAACGGGCGTAACTGAACTGAATTGAAACACAGGAATCGATCCCAAGTACTGTAAACTGCTGTCCCTCAGCTCAGCTGTCCTTTGTGTGGACAAGTCCTGTTAACTGCCAGAACATACCATTCATCATTCAAGCCACAAACAATGGACAGGAAGCCTGGAAATTAAAACACTTGAAGGAAGTGTGAAGTGAACCCCTGTCACCTGAAGCCCAACGAAACAAACGCCATAAATATGACAGAGAAAGGCCAACACAGCGAAAAGAAAAAGGGCAACCAAAGAAAGAGGGGGTCACGGGGTTGTGTCGGGACGGTTGGTTCCTGCCCCAAAACACGTTTGCTTGTTTTTTTTTAAAACAGCGACCCACGCAATGCAATCACTCCTCCTGTCCTTGGTCTTCCCAAACGCACTCTACCAGCCCCCTTGTCTTTTTTGTGCACACAATTTTTGCTGTGTTTTTTGGGGGGGGTGTTGCACGTGGGGTAGTAGCCTCATCATCATCATCGTCATCCAAGACTCGGGCTGGCACACCTGGCGCGCGCTTGCTTGGCTCGCGAGAGGGCTTTGGGGATCCCACGGAGTCGCGTCGACCATCTCCCTACATATTGCGCCCTGGAAGCGTCGTGTTCAGAAACGTTTGCGATCGTCTTCCCTCTTCGAAAGCAACAACAACAACTGCTGCTGCATTCGTCAATCATGGTCAAAACCGTGGCTGCTCTGCTCCTGCTCGGCCTCGTGGTCGCTGCCGCGCAAGCTTCCTTCGCAGGTGAGCCAGGCGTGGCACTTCGCACTCGCTGTGGCCGTGGCTTCACCCTTGCCTTCGGCGTTTCTTTGTTTGGTGGCTGAACGAAGCGTGCCTTGTGCGTGTGTTCCAGACGAGCGTCGTCTCCTCGTTGCAGGTGAAGATGGAGGCAAATACGGAGGTGGTGGCGGCGGCGGAGGCGCAGGTGGGGGCGGAGGAGGAGGAAAATTCGGAGGTGGAGGTGGAGGCGGCGGCGGCGGCGGAGGTGGGGGTGGAGGAGGAAAATTCGGAGGTGGCGGCGGAGGCGGCGGAGGCGGCGGGGGTGGAGGAGGAGGAGGACGACGAAAAAGTGGCGACAGAAAAAGTGGGTGCCCGAAAAGTGACGTCCACCACGCCTTCCCCACCAGATGGGCCTGTTTTTTAGGTGACTGATTTTGTTTTCGCTGTGCAGTGAGCCGCATGCTGCTGGCAAGAGGCGGCGGTGGCGGCGGCGGTGGAAGTGGCGGTGGAGGTGGAGGAGGAAAGTTCGGAGGTGGGGGTGGAGGCGGCGGCGGCGGAGGAGGTGGAGGTGGAGGTGGAAAACACGGAGGTGGCGGCGGTGGCGGCGGAGAACACTGTTGTTGATTGGTTGGTGATGATCAGCCCAATTGCTGCTCCTCACACAATAGTGTGCGAGCGCCTGGAGTTTATTCCCTGTTTCCCTGTTGGGCCGGCCAGAAGGGCGGCCCAACCAACGAAGCCCCTTTCATTTGTTTTAGGGTGGTTGTGAGCACTGCACTATATATATAGGGTTGCGTGTTTTTGGTGTTTTTTCCCTGTTTGTAAGGGTTGCGTGTTTTTGGTGTTTTTTTCCTGTTCGTTTGGTGCTTTTTTGGAAGACACGTTCGTTCGTCCTGTTCGATCGCTTTCAGGGGTCGTTGAAACAGGAGACAATGAACCAAGGCCTCCCATAATTCCGGCCAGCCAGCCAGATCCACAGAATCGGCATGTTTTTTTTTGGGGGGGATGGAACACATCCCATTCAAACGACCCATGCATCCCACAACTGACTACCCCAACCCCAAACCAATTCGAATTTCACCAAACCAACAATCGGATTTGCGAAATCAGCACACCACCAAGGTGCCACCTACCCCTTCTTTTCGAGACTGCTTCCTTTTTTGTTCCCCCCCCTCCTCCATTGTCATGCCCTGGCCATGCATCCAAAGCCTGCCCCAAGCCTGGTTTTACCAAACACCAAAAAAACAAGAAGATTCTTTCTTTCGCCCAACTCGAAAGAGCACACTTTGGGAGCCTGGAAGGTGGCTTGCTGCTTCACAGGTCGACCCGACATGGCTGCCCATGTTCGCAAATCAAATCTGTGTGGGCCGAGAACAAACGTTCCGACCTCAAATGACCACCACATGCCAGAAACATCCGAAAACGCTATCACGGTGATCAATTTTGATCATCCAATACTAATCAACAAATGTTATAAATGTTTGCGATGAAGTTCTACCAATCAAACGTGGTTTCTTTAACAGGATCTCATGAGCTCGAAAAATCTAGTTTTTGAGCTAAAAAGAACAAAAAACAAAAAAGTAGAAAAGCTAAGAAAATACACCCACGTGCGTGAGAATATATATGATATAACGTAAAAGTCTGAAAATAAGCCCCGGGCGTATAGAATAGTAAGCCCTAAAAAGGGGGCGTATACATGGACAGGGGCTTATATTCGGAACGCGTGACTTCGTCGATCCAGCGGATGAAAGCGCGCCGAAGTGCTCCGTTCATGTCTTTCGACGACTGGTGGCCACGGGGGCGTCACTCGAAACCGTCTAGTGTGTCTATTCTGTTCTTTCTTGTTGCTGGGGATTTCATTGCGCGAGACGCGAGTTGTACGACCAAGGGGGCGTATACACGGACCACAAGTGTTGTTTTTCGTACCGGGGCGTATACACGGGGGGGGGGCGTTATTTGAGGGGGGGGCTTATTTTCAGACTTTTACGGTATATATGAATCGCCCGGAGCGAATTATCTGCGGAAGGACGGTGGTTGTGGGGGCGGGGGTGAGGAAGGCCTCCTTTTTCTGTTTTGTAGTTTTATTTTTCTGTTATTCGCCTTCAAATCATAATTAATTGTTTCTTCTCTGCTCTCTTTTCTTATGTTCCCGATTGGTGGGTGGGGAATTTTGCACTCTTCTGAGGTGTACCACTCCACCGGTTTGAATGAGATGAAAGGAGGCACAAATTCGTTTCTGATACTTGCAAACGCCAACTTTCTGAGTTTTGGCTCTGAGTTTCATAATCTGACGGAATATGAAATCGATTTGACCCCACTCGATGCTCATCTGTCGGAGAGACCACGAAGACGATCCAAAATCCAAAACTTACACTTGTAAATCGACTGCCGATTCCTCAAGTGGGCAAAAAGCTATGCATGTAATGTGAATCTACCAAGGAGATCATCTCTCCTTTTTCACACTTCCCCACCCTCCCCCCCCTTCAACTTTTATGGGATCTACTTTCCCACGTGCAAACTGACGGGGAACAAAAGAAGTAAAATAAAAAAAAAACACAGTTCTCCACCCCCCCCCCTTCGAGTCAACCCAACACAGACCCCCCCCCCAAAAAAAAAAAAAAAAAAAAAAGAAAAAAAAAAGCATCCGGCAAGTTTTTTCTTCTCAAAATCTAAGTAATATCCGAAAATTGCAGCTTGTTCCGCTCTCATTATCAAAGACAAAAATTCAAAATCCAATTTTTTAATAATGCTCAGTAAAAAAAAGGGGGGGGGGGGATGGAGAAGAGGGGAAAAAAAACACATGGACATGGACAAAGAAAAAAAAGGTGCCCCCCTCAGACTTCCCCACAATCTTGAACAATTACCCACAAACAGAAATTGTAGATTACACCCCTTTTGATTTTCTGACCCCCCCTCCCTCTGTTTTGTTTTTTTTCCTTTCCCCCCAACAAAATCAAGCCAGCTGTCCCAAAATTTTCCCCCAAATTTCCCTCCAAATTAATCCCTCGCTCAAAGCCATTTCCATTTTTTCCTTTCCTTCCCTTTTCGCAGAATTTTTTTTATTTTCAATCAATCTCTCTCTTCTTCTTTTTTTTTTTTTTCAAATCCTTGCCAAAAAAAAAAAGGAAAGAGATAAACAGGAACCAACAAACCACCTACACTTTTTTCAATTGTTTTTGATCTGCGTCCTTTTTCTCCTCTTTTTTTGTTTCTTTCCCCCCCCCCCCCCCAATATCAATTCCAATGTTTTTCAACCACCCACCATTTTTCTTTTCCGCCTGAATTTTTTCACTGTCTCTTTTTCTCTTGCTCCTCTTTCCTCTGGAATTGTTTCCCCAGCTTCTCTCACGAAATTTCTTGTACAACCCCCCTCTTTTCCCTTCCACCCCATCGAATTATATATATATATATTTAAAAACCTCCCTCTTCTTCACAGAAATTCAACGGCACGGAAAAAAGCACGAATTCTGCACGTAAATTTTAATATATACCATAATGAATATGGCTTCTCGTTCCCTCCCCCCCCCTTTTCTTTTTTCTTTTTTTTTAATATCTCCAAAACGAAACCTTTTTTTTTCTCTCTTCAGGTGCAAAAAACGAAACACCCACTCCATTTTTTTCTTCTTTTTTTTTACCCATACAATTTCCATCAACCCCACCCCCCCTTCAGCTCTACCACACCAAATAAAACGTTTCAATACATTTTCCCCCTCCTTCCAGCTAGCATCTATTTCCACCAACCAAAACCAAACGGGCCTCAACTTTTCACACAAATAGTTTTTTTTTTCTTTCTTTCTTTCTTTTCTTTCTTTCTTTTTTTTCTTTTTAAATCTTCCCTTCACCACGAAGGAACAAAAAAACTAAAAAAAAATATAGAAAGAAAGAATCAAGCCAAAACACGCACAAAAAAAAAAAGCTGAAGAAAAAAAAAAGCACAAAAGAAAACACTCTCCCGAACACTCACTCGGTAGGAAAGTGTCTGCGAAAAAAAAAAAAAAAAGGCATAGATGCACTCGAATATCAAAATCCGAGCGACAAAATGGACGTATATATCTACAGAGATATTTTTTATATTCTCTTTCCAGGCCATCAATCATAAAAGAAAAAAAAGGAAAGAAAAGGAAAGCACTAGTCTCAAGCGCCATCGTAAGAATATATCGAATTGTAAAATTTCCCTCTTTTTTTTTCTGATACAATTTTTTTCTCCGCTTTTCAATCCTTCTTCTTCTTCTTCTTCTTCTTTTTTTTTTTTTTCTTCCCTAGAAGCAATATTCGGAAGAAAGGAATACCCAAACTTCCTACCATCGGATTGATCATACAATTTTTCATTTGTTCGTTGCTCCTGAATAAATAGTGAGTTTTTTTTTCTTTTTTCTTTTTTTTTTTCGACCTCAATCTCCCTCAATCCCTCTCTTTATTTTTGAATGGTTTCCTTCCCAACCCCATCGATTTCTTATTGATTTTTTTTTCCCCATTTTGGTCGGTGGCGGAAGCAAGAGGAGCAAGGAAAGAAATCTTCCCTTCCTTCCCCCCTCCCCCCCCAAAAAGGAAACAAAACAAACAAACGAAAAAAGAGATCTAGAAAAAGGACAAAAAAAAAAAAAGTACCCAACATTTATCCAGAAAACCGACTTCCTTGAGACGCGTCCGAGAAAGATTGACTGGTTCTCTTCCTGGCAAAACTAAACGCCCCGGCTTCGCTCTGAGCCCAAGCTTTCGGTGTTCCGTTTGATTTCTCCTCCTCCTCCACATCTTCTGACAGCCATGGAGCATTATCCTCGAAAAACAGCTCCGGATTGCTCCTCGACCGCTTCTTGAAAGATCCACTCGCAACGGGGATGCCCTTTTTCGAGGCAAAATCTTGCAGCGCCGTGAAGAGCTCCCCAGCTCTTCGCACCAGCATTTCCACGTCCGCCGGACACTCCTCCACAGTGGGATCTTCCTCCAGGAGCTGATCCAGCTTCCTGCTGAGGGATCCCAAACCTACCACAGCATCTCGAAGCACCGCGGCGGTGCGGAAGGGTCCATCGGGTTGGAGCATGTGCTCCAATTTGTGCAGCTCATCCTCGAGGGATGAGTGGATCGAGTCGCTGGAGTACTGAGTGGCAGCATCCGAAGGAGTCGGGACTTTCAAGAATGTCCCAGAGCCGTAGCTCTTGTTCGGGAGCTCACCCAGAATGTCGCTTTCAAACGCCTGAAAGAGAGGGACAGCGAAAAAACATCCCCCCAGACAAAGAAAAAGTTTGTATTTTTCTCCTTCCTTGTAATTCTCCCCATTCATTCTTGAGGTTTATGTGGAGAGCTGTTTGATTCAGACACTGTTTTTCTTTTGAGCCAAAAGTTTTCCCCACTGTGTTGAATCTGTGAAATATGCAGCATCGCTGGACAGAATACCCCCCCCCCCCCCCGGACATCACAACAACAACTTTTCCCAATCCACACACCACGGAATGCTTTTTCTTCGATGGACCCTCATTTTGATCTGGTGCGTGAGGTGGATCCACCGCCTCCACCTCCTCCATTGATTTCTGATTGGTTTCGTTGTGCTTGATATCAACTTCAACTCCCGCCCCATCGCAATGCTGATGGGTGGGGTCTGTGGAACTGTGGCATTGCCTCAGAAGCTGTTTATCCTAGATTCAACCCCCAACAAACAAACATATAAACACAAAAAAAAAGTACCTGTGACATCCGATGAACCACCTCAGCATGGCAAAGTCAAAATCAATCTTCTAATATGATTGATTCCAGTGAGAAAAAAAAAATCCCACAGAAAACGCTGTTGATTTATGACGTAACGGATCCGCGGCTCTCTTTGTGCTGTTCTCTTCAGTCACATGATTCCACGGGAAAATCTTTGTATGAAAAGTGTGCTTTCCAGGGAAAAAAAAGCCGTGCGTTGCCGTGGCAAAGCCACCGCTGTTTTGTGGGAGCCCAAACCAACCTGTCTTTCCGAGTGGTCCGAGTCGTCGATATTCAGCTCGCTCAACTTGCGATACATATAATCCTTTTTGCTTGATCTCTTCAAGCGGTTGATAAACCGCACGACAAGCAGCCACGTGTCGAACTTCTTCTGCGCAACGCGAATCACAAAAAAAAAAAACAGACCAGAGAAACTGAGTACCGACGTCTCGTCATGCTCAGACGCGGGGTGCCTACTGTCCACAATGAAAAGACGTCAGCGCTGTTGGCTTTGAGGATTGCGCCCACCATGTTACAATCTCTTTCTCGCTTCGGTTCGGTGCGTCGTAGATAAGAATCCCCTTCCCCAGTAGTTGCGGCGCCCCAGTCGGTGTCCGTCTTTCAGTTCCGACTGCAAAGCGTCTGAATCCCTTTTTTGTGTTGTACTCTTTGCCTTTTTTTTTCGTTCTGGTTTTCCCCTCCAAGCCCCCTCGAGCTTCAAACACGGCACAGTCGCGAGTGCACTCGTCCTAGTACTGAGAACCCCTTCTGGATTGTTTGTTTGCAAGAACACCCCTCTATCTCTCAACCGATTGTTCTGAGAGCGACAGGAACTCGAATAAAAGGAACAAGAGCAGGTTTCAATTGTGATCGTTGGTTGCCTGTCCAGCTTTAAGCACAATGTCTTCTCATTCTGTGGGTTTCTCAGTAATGATGCCATCATTGCCGCCCTCCAACACGCTCCCCTCAGAATTTCAGTCAGCGCCGCAAGCCCTCCCCATTCTTTGTACTGGTTTTCTGGGCGAGCTTATTCAGCGACGCATTGTGTTTGTTCACCATGCATGCGCGGCGGTCCGGAGGAAAGTATGATTCGCAACCCTCCAGGGAAGTTCGACAGCTCATGGCTGATCATGAGCTGGCACGTCTCCGCTGACATATTCCTGACTTGCAAAGCCAGTGTCAGTTGACAGAGCTAATCTTGCCTGGGAACGCCCACGGTCCCATTCTTAGGAAGTTAGGTCTGAGGAAAGGGTTGGACGATTTCATCCTTGATAGAGTTAGTAGAGCTTTTGTTTCGAAAAAGGAAGAATGGGTATGTGCCTTAGTTGTAGTTCAGCCAAACTTGCTAACTGCCAAGGCACATACCCATTCTTCCTTTTTCGAAACAATAGCTCTACTAACTCTATCAAGGATTCAGACTCCATTTTCTGTTGTGACCAGCTCCCCTGGTTTCCTCCTCTCCATACCTGGCTTCGTAATGTTTGAAACACAGTTCCTGCTAAAACCTTTCCGCATGTTTCTAGCTATACAACACATACTTTCCATTGATTTCAGAACGTATCCTCTTTGGGACTTGTTAGAATGTTGAGCTGTTCGCAGAACCTGAAAAGCCACGATGTTGATAAGCTCAAGTAAGGCATCATATGAGATGCATCTCAAAACCAAGCAATGCGCAGTTCGTGTGGATGGTTGTCGCATGTTGTTGATTGTACGCGATCGAATTAGTGGATCGCATATGGCGTTTCGCATACCTGACAGAAACTAGGGGAACATATAAGGAAAGACCGTGATACTTTGGATAACTCTTCGTGTAAAAACGATTGGTTCACAACATGGTTTCCTAGACTTTCGTAAGAAGTCGGGTCGAACTGTCCCCGACTGAGTCTCAACCAAGGAACACCATCAACACATGTACTCTGGACGACTCGCGAGTTGCTTCGATGGCGATCTCGCTGGCTGGACGACACAGAGCGTTTTTTCTATTCTGTCCCTTTCAACCAACCTTACCCACAAACTATTCTGCTCACGATATTTTCACGTGCAACATATCCAAATTCTGTCTGCCGTGTATCCAAACTATCCCTTACCGAGGTAAAAGAGGAACATATGAATTTCCGAGGCGCCGCCTGTCGCTCCGTTTGGTGTCTTTTCATTTGATTGCTGTTGCGTAACCCCCTTCCCTCGCCAGCGTTTCTGGACGGGGGTGCTGCCGTATTCCTGTGTCTTGAGACCTTCTTAAGAGGGCTCTCGTTTGATGCGCTCAGGTCTTGGCGGCTGCCCTGTGATTGCCTGCAAAGGGAACTCAGATTCCTGAATATCTTTTGAGGTGGAGAAACGAGCGCTTTGGGAACTGCCTGCTCGTGGGTTCACGTTCATTGCTCTTGCTGCTGTGGTTTTTCGGTCCAGCTGTCTGGACGCTCAACGTGAATTGGGGCTCAAAGAAAGAACAAGCTTATTTAGGTGGGTACACGACTTCCGTCTTCCTTTTCGTTTTCTTGATCAAGAAACCCCTATACAACGAACGCTGTCGCAGGCGGCGAGGGCAAACCGCACACCAACGCCCACTGTTCTTGGTTTCACAGGGGGAAAACATGTCGGAGGAGAAAAACGTTTCCAGGGTGGCTTCCCTGAAGGAATTGAACCAACGGCTGGTGAAAGAGGTTTCTTCGCTGCGGGACCAGCTGTCAGCTAGAAGCACTGCGGGACCAAGAATACCTGGCAGCGGCGAGGATCCAGCCGAGGCAATTGAACTGCGCCTACAGGTCGGAGCCGCCAGTAGAAACCTGAATCGCGATTTGCGTGGCGGCAAATTTACGAATGCCGCCTTTGTGGCTGGCGCTGTTCTCTTGACGCTTTTCTGATGGGATTGGGTGTGGAAGAATGCATTATGGGGGCAGTGAGGTATTTTTTCCTTGACTGGGTGGGAATTTGTGGTGCCTGTAGGCGGAAACGGAGGGGTTAATGGCGAAGGCGAAAAGTCTGAAAACGGAATTGGAGGAAGCCCACAAGGATAAGGACGAGCTCAACAGAGAGATCAGCATTCTGCGGGAAAGCGGCCGCCGTAGAATGTCCGTGCCTGAAGATGTGGAAGCGCTCCAGATCCGCAACAACTATCTCGTGGCGGAGGCGCGAGCTTTGAGAGCGGAAAACAAGTCGTTCGATGGAAGATATTTCGAAGAAATGCATGCCCTGCAGGCTCAAGTTGAAATGCTGACTTCTGAAAAGGCGGCTGTCGAAAAAGAACTGGCTCTCTGCAAAGCAAATGTGGTGGATTCGTCCAGAGGTTCTGGTACTTGTGGCAGTGAATATGAGTGGAGCATGGTGAGGTCCAGAAGTGCCCCCGTGCCTGGAAATCAACCTGATATCAACTCTTCTGAAGATGCTGGTGGGGATGTGTTCTCCTCGATCCAAGGCCAAATGGTGGATATCAGCGACTCTCTGGACAGGATAGCTTCCGAGAATCAAGCTGTGGACAAGTCTAGACGTGAGGCCAAGAAGCGGATAAAGAATGCTGAGGTGAAACTCCAGATGATGGTGGTCCATCGGGAAACCCAAGTGCACCGACATGAGTGCGACATTATGATGGCTCATGAATATGCTGGTAGATCTCCTCGGTTGGTTGATAGCAAAGGGGACAGGCAGGATGTCATGGTGGCTGAGGTGCAGCGGGAGCTGGAGACGCTCAGGGCTTGTTTGCCCCGGGGGAGGCTCGGTGAAGAAACCGACGGGCTGAGGGCAAGACTGGGGAAGGTGGTGCAGTACATTGAGATGTACGAGGCTGAAAACAGCGTTAAAGAGCGTGAAAGTAGGTCGAGAATAGTAAAAACATTGTGTTGTGTTGAGGAAACCCCCCAAAATTAAACGAAAGTGTGGGAGTGGGTGGTGGGTTGTAACTTGATTTTTTGTGGTGTTTTGTGGCAAATAGAGGTGGTTTATTTATTTTTTTAATGCCATGCAAGCTTAGGGGTCCAGTTGTGTTTTGCCAAGTGAGGGTCGGGACGTTTTGTTGGGGATGTGTGTGTGTGTGTGTCATTTTTGCTCCTGGTGAACATGGTTGCATGGGGATCCTTGTCTATGCAGGTGCCGAAAAGCTCGAAGAGGCACTCGAGGAAATGAAAAGATGTAGAACTAAAGTCGACTCTTTGGGATCTCAGCTTGCCGCCATGGAGTCAGCGAATGCCAATGAGGTATGCATGTAGCACATAATTTGGGATCATAATTTGCTGCAAGGTTTTCATTCAGATATGCTGCAAGAATTTTTGAAACACCCACAAGACATATTAAATAAAGCAAAGCAAACTCCTGCTAAAAAATAGATGAAATATGATTTGCTGCTGCATCTTTTTGAAAAAAAGGTACGTCTGAGGGATGCAGCAGAGAGTCGGACCTCAGATCTTTCCAAGAGGCTCGATGCATCCCAGCTGATCATCAATGAAAAAATGGCGGCTGAGCAGCAGGCCAAGTGCAAAAACACCGAAATGGACAATGAAATCAAGGTTCTGATCAGCCGACTGGCCGAAAAAGATACTCTGAATGAATCCTCAGCGGTGGACAGGGCTGCACTTCAGAATGAACTCGATGATGTGAAAAGCAGGCTCGCCTCACAGATCGAGCAACAAAGGTGCAGTTGTTGGAAAAATCAATGATTGCTACTGGACTTCAAAGAGGCCCCATTGAGCATATTCATTAATAGTCATTTTATTTTGTTTAATTTTCTTGATAAAGCAGGCCAGCAGAAGCTTTTTTCTAAATTTAATACATATAATTCGGACCCGTTGAAACATCATAGTGTGGTGGAGCTCGTGCAACATTCGACACGATACGTACGATGTAATATTATACAATGGAAGTATCCTTAAAAATAAGATGCTATTATGCCGTAATTCTGTTCATAATATGTTATGAAAGAAATGCAGCAAGACCCCTGTTGTAATTTATCGGGGATTCCTCATTTATTGAATTTAAAAAAAAAGTTTAAAATAAATATCCAAAAACTGCCATGGCGTTCTGTTGACAACATGCTTTCTTGGTTTGCACACCAGGCTCAAGAATGAACACACAGAGGTTAAGATCAAACAGCTGGTGTCTCAACACGAAAAAGATGAAAAAGCCAGCCAATCCCTGAAGTCCGAGCTCGAAAAACTGTCAGCCTCCTTGGCCTCCAGTCTGGCTGAAAATGTTGATCTCAGATCTCAAATTTCCTCCGCTGAAGACTCAGCATTGAAGAATTTGGCAGAGCTGCAAAAAGAATTGGATCACGCTGGAAAAATGCTGGACAAAGCCCTGGCCAGCGAGTCGAATGTGCTTGGACAGCTGGAGGCATCGGAGAAACGCATGGGGGATATCACTGTGGAGACGGAGGTGTTCAAGGCTCGAGTGCTTGAAATGAGCGACCTGTTGAACCAGGCAGAAAATGAAAAGAAGCTGATGTGTGAGAAGCTGGTAGCAGAGCAACAAGCCAGGGACCTTGTCTCGAAAGAGCTCCAGCGTTTGCAAGAGGAGAGGGGAGTCTTGATCTCAGCCAAAGAGGAGCTGCATGTGCTTCAGCAAAAGTGGGACGCTCAACAGCCCCAAATAGGCAAGCTGGAGAAGGAAGCCAAGGAATTCACGGCCAAAATCGAAGGGTACATCGAGCGGGAAGGAAATCTGAGGAGAGAGGCAGCCCAGTCTCGCTTCGCTTTGGAAAAATCCACGGCAGAATGTGAAAAGCTGAATACGGAACTGAATCAAGCTCAAAAGAGTAATGCTGACCTCAAAGCGGATATGGCAGCGTCACAGATTGAAAGCGAAGGGCTAATCATGGTGTCGAAGGAGCTTCAAAATGCGGTGGACATGGCTAACCAGGAAATTCAAGAGAAGGAATCCAAGCTTGCAGAGGTGAGATCTCATTGACACTATGTATGGTGTGTAGAAAGAAGAAAACATGGCCGGTTTTTTTGAGCGTGTTTTATTTTTGGGAAGGATATTTATCTCGTGAAGTGAAAGATTTTTTACAAGTAAGAAAGTGTGGAGTTTGATGGTGGGTGTGGATTATAGGCTGAGAAGGCAGCAAGTGATGGAGCTGCTGAGAGAGATGCGCTGCTTGCAGGTTTGTGCATATCACAGGCAAAATAATTTTCGTCTCTTCATCATCCAGATCTAGGAGTAGACCTTCCCTGATTTTGTTTTAGGAAGCAAGTGAAAAATGCTAGTGTTTTTATATATTTAATGGCTTTGTTCTTGATGGTTATATTATTATTATGCTTTTATTATCTTCTTTGATCCGACAGAAAAATCTGCCCTTTTAATGGAAAAAGAATCCATCGAATTGGCTCGAGATGCTGCAGAAAAAACCCTCATTGAAACTGAGAAAGAGGCGATGCGAGCCTTTAAAGAGTTGGACGAAAGCCAAACTTCTGTCGCTACACTGACAAAAGAAGTGGAAAGTGTTTTGGCGGAACTGGCATGCAGCCGGGCCGAACGGGAAGATGCATGTGCACAACTGAAGTCGGCTGTGGAGGAGCGGGATGTGGCAATCGAAAAAATTAGCGAAGTTGAGGAGGGGGCTGGCAAAGAGAGGGAAAAAGTGGAGCAGCTGCTAGCCGATTTGGATGGCAAAGGAAAGGAGCTGACGGAAGTTGTGGAGGAAAAAGAAGAGATTCTGTGTGAGGTTTCCAGGGTCAAAAAGGACCTCGCGGAGCAGGTGGATAGGTCGAGCAAGCTGGCAGCGGAGGTAGTGGAAAAATCAGAGGAGATAGAGCATCTCACTGAGGACCTACAGAATAAAGAAGAGCGCTTGGAATCGATTGCTGGAGAAAGGGATGCTGTCTGGGCTGATCTGGAAAAATTGCAGGCCGAATTGGATGAGCATAAGGCTGATTTCGAGAGCTACAGCCAAGACCGAGAAACAGAAAAAGTTGATTACGAGAAGAGAATTGAAGTTATTGTAACCGAGTGCAACGATGCCATTCAGGAGAATATCGAGTTGCACACGAAAGTACTGAAACGAACAGAAGCTGTCGAAAAGTTGAAGTATCGAATCGAAAGCAAAGCAATGGAGATCGAAAACATAATGCAAGAAAGGCACAACGATACAGAAGCTATGGTGTGTCTAAAAAATGAACTTGCTGAGGAGGCGAATCGTGTGAAGGACCTTGAGCAAGAAAGCTGTAGAAGAGCAGAAGAAATTGAGTGTCTTAACAGAGTGCTGAAAGATGTCCAAGATGAGGTCAAGGCGTCGCTTGTCAGTCTGGAGACCGCCGAAAGTGAGAAAGACGGAGCCGTCAAGCAGCTGGTGTCGATGATCACGAAACATGCACTCCAGCAGGCCATCTTGAGCGAATGGAAAGAGAAATTTGCTGCTGCATCTGAAGAGGCCAATCTCAGTGGCAAGGAAAGAGATAGGGCGCTTGCTGAGGTGAAAACCTTAAAGTCTGGAAACAGAATGCATGTCGAGATGATCGAAATTCTGACGGCACGGTGCTACGACAAGGAGGAGATGATCGAAAAATTAAAGGAGGAAATGTTCGAGGTGCAGAAGGAGCTTGGGGCCTCGATGGATGATTTGAAATTCATTACGGAGGATCGGAACAATCTGAAGGGGAAACTGGAAGCTGTAGAGAAAGAAATCCGGGAGCATCAGGCCACCATTTCCGACTTGGAGAATCAATGCGAAGCCAGAGAGGAGGAAATCTTGAAAGCTAATGATGCTTTGCGTGAATCTGAGCGTGCAATTGAAGGGCTCGAGAATGACCTGGGGGAAACTCAACATAGTGTGTTGATTTTGAAATCCCGGTTGAAGGGGACGCAGGAAGAAAGAGATGGGTTTCAGGACCAGCTTAATAGGGTAACTGTGAAAAGCCGAGAGTTGGAGGTGCATGTCGAGAAAACCAGGCAGCAAATTGGCCTTGTACAGGAGGATCTGATGAGGTCAGAGTCTGAAAAGAAAGAAATGGATGCTGCACTGGAAATGTTGAAGGAGGAGAGGGATAAGGCCCTTGGGGAGCTGGAGGTCAGCAGAGCGGACACAGAAAAGCTGTCATGTGATCTTGGGAAGTCGGTGTCAGACATGGAGTCCCAGTGTGAAGAGTTTGCGAAAATGGAGGAACAGCTGAAGAGTGCGGTGACCCAGGCTGAAAGTCGCTCGAAATATCTGGAAGATATGAGCAGGAATCGAAACTCTGAGGTGAAGAGGAGGGGAGGGGGAAAATGAGAAAACTTTACCATTTTCTAATTGAAGCAACTACTGAGCAGCTCCTTCGAGTGTTTTTTTTTCGGGGGGAACGAAAGCATGTTGATTGGAAATGCTTGGTTTTTCAGATCACGCGGTTGAAGTCTGACCTGGAGGCAATGTATCGCCAAAAGGGCGAGGTTCAGCACACGTTGAGTAGAGCTATGGCAGACAGGGCTGGTGTTGCACAGGAGCTTCAAAATGCTACGAACAGGGAAATGAAATTGAGGGTACTCTTGGAAGATATGAAAATGGAGGGCCTCAATTTGGTGAGAAACATATGATGCCTCTATTGCATGATATTCCCCCCCCCCCCAAAAAAAAAAGAAAAAAAAAAAAGAAAGATGTGCTCCAAATAAACATATTAAGATAAGATAAGATAAGACTTTAGATAAGATTCTATATTCATATGATTATATATGAATATATTGTTATGGTTCTGTTTCAATCAAGGTGTCCACGCAGAAACAGGAGAGGGAGTCTTTTCAAGTCGAAAAGGCTAACATGGAACGTATCATTGTGGAGAAAACTCGGGCAGCTGCTGGAGTGGCCGAGCTTGAACGACAACTGAAAGACATGGCAGCCAAGGAATCGGCTTTGATGTCTGACATAACAGCTTTGTCTGATGCAAACCAAGAGGCAACTCGCCGTATCTCTGATTTGGATTCCGAACTCGAGATGAGAAAGGAGCAGGAAAATTCCCTGAAGCAGAGCATAGAGGAGAGGGATGGCCTGGAAGAGGTGCTCGAGAAAACTCAGGACAGGTTGAGGAAGCTTCAAGGTCACAGCGCTCAGGTGGAAAGTCAAATCGCAAAACTTCAGAAAGATTCGGTGAAGAAGGAGGCACTGCTGGTGGAGGAGATGCGAGTGTTGGAGGGGAAGTTGAAACTGGATGTGCAGAAAGCCCTTTCTGAGAAGGAGGTAGCAGAAACCACCGTTCAGGGGCTCCGATGCGAAATGAGCGACCTCGAGACACGGCTGAGGGGTTTTGACAGGTTGTCTGAGGAACTGGAGCAAGCAAAAGAATCCGAGAATCGACTGAAAACTGAGCTTCAAAGGGCAACATCTCATGGAATGTTGAATGAGAATTTGATTGCTGATCTGAGGGAAGATCTGGCTGCCCTGGAGGAGGAAGTAGTGGCTCTCAAGGGGGCGAAAGAAAACGAATGCAGACTGAAAACCGAATTGGAGAAAGATTTGGCTGAAAAGCGCGAAGTGGAGAGGCAAGCGAAGGAGCTGATCAGTCAGATAGCGTCGCTGGAAAAGGAAGTCAGCGAACTGAAAGAGGAGGAGCTTGGTGACAGTGTTATTGATGCAGAGGGGAAAAGTGTTCAGAAGAGGGGTCTCCCTCCTGGAATGCTGAGTCAGATGTTGGGTTTGCAGGTGCATGAGGTGGTAAATTTCTGCTGAGATTTTTGCAAGCGATGGAGCATTTTATTAGAACGAAATTAAATTGATTTCAATTTTGATAAATTGCTTTTATTGAGGTTATAATGACTGTGAAGTGCTCATCAGGAAAACAAGGAGTTTTCCTGTTTGAAAAATTGGAAAACCAGAGAATTGTAGTCTACGATAAATTCTTTGTTAAGCTCCATCGTGTGTGTGCATGATTTTTTTCCTAATTTTTTCTTACTGATAATCTTGTGATTCATTTTGCAGCCTGAGAATATCATCCCATCCACCAGCGTTTTGAATTGGCAACAAGAAAATTTCTATTCCCCTCGAACGTGGACCGGAGAGGTCGGCAAAGACGAGGAAAACGAAAATTATGGGACTTTACCAGGCTCTGTTCGTGCATGCTCCATGCCCACACTCAATCAGATCGAGAAAAATGTGTTCAGCTTCAAAGAGGGGGACCACAGAGCGCAATCTTGTCCGGGCGACGATGACATGGAGGATAATCTCCTGTTGACTGATGAGGTCAGCTGGGTTTCCCTTTTGCCTTCGGATCTGATAATTGGTGTGGAGAGGAGGGGAGGGAGTTGCTTGTATTTCATTGCCTGAGTAAACAATTTTGACTTTTTAGGTTGTGATACTCGAATCATCCAGCGAGGAGGGGCACCACGTGCCTAGCCCGAGCTCTGCAACGAGGGTTTCCCGGAGCCACAGTTTCGAGTTGCCCAGGCAGAGTGTTGAAAGTGTTGAGGAAGAGATTGATTCAGGTGGCATCCTTGAGGAGCCCACAGCAGTGAAAACACGAGAGTTGGATATTTCGAATGTGGTAAATCATGCAAGAAATCAGGAGGAAAACGAGGCTGGAGTTAGCGATCCAATGGAGGAGCTGGAGGAGATGGAGTTGCAGCATGAAAGGAAGAGCTGGCTGATGATGGGTTTGGGTAGTACCATGGGTGCGACGCTCGTGGTGCTGGCGGGAGTTCTTGTCAGAGCTTGTGGCCGCGGTGATTAGTCAATGCTTTTTCGGGGAGAGAACTCCCGAAAAATGGTAAAAAAACTAAACAAATGGTAGCGTATTTTCAAAATTGAGAAATCTTGTGCTAGCTTCTCTTAACAGTGACTATAGCGTTTGTTTTTCACACAAAAATAGGTTTCAGATGCACACGCAGCAGGAATATAGTATTTTGAGAATGATAAATAGTTTCTGATCTGATACTTTTCGAAAAGAGGAGCCAGGTTTGGCATGCTGTTAATGGTTTGTACTCATTCAGTTTTCCTTCAATATGTCAGGGAAACGTTTGTAATCCTTGTTTGGAGGTGAGGCATCGAAAGAAGTAACCTTTTATACAAAAATCAGCAAAACTAGTTGCACAAAAATTGCCACTGGACGAATATAGACCGATTGTCATATGGTCCGTGGTGTATTCTACAACTGTGGATTCCCACACCACAAACACAGAACGCCATTCAGCCGCCGTCCCTCCACCACGATCAACAAGATGGTCGTTGCAGTTACATGGTCGATCAGCCAGCAAGATCGCGATCGAAACAACTCCCAAGTTGTCCAGAGTACATACGATAACCGTTGATTGGTCTGATGGCACTGCACTGGATGAGTTGCCCTACTGGACGAGACAAGCATCAACGCAAGACAATCAGCAAAAAAGTTGTTTCGTGTCCGCCAACCACGTCCGTTAACTAAGTGAAGTGCGGGCAATCCGTTCAAACGCTCCGTGATCAACTAATGAACGCCAAAGTCGTCAGCCCACTTGCTCGTTGCCCGATCAAGATAAGGTCCCCGCGACTGCGAACAACTTCCAGGAACAACGCCCCCAAGTTATCGTCGGGCCGATATATCGAGGCGTCTGATTACGTTCGGGGGCGTCAGGAGGACGGCCTGGTGTTGTACAGCCACACAGTTTGTCCTTATGCCCAGCGCGTTTGGCTCGCCTTGGAGGAAAAGGTTTGGAGCGAAACAGACAAAGCTGCACATAGGCTGCTACAAGATTCGCTGGCTGACGCGCGACGCTGGCGCGAGAAATTTCTTTGCTTGAAAGTGTTTCGTCTAAAATAGTCACGTGGCTTCACTGGTGGACAATATAGGAGCTGGAATACACTTTGGTTCAAATCGACTTGGCGAACAAGCCCTCCTGGTATCGATCTGTCAATCCCAGGGGCTTGGTTCCTGCCGTCGAGTATGATGGAACGGTTGTGACGGAGAGCGACGAAATTTGTCAGTAAGTCGACGCTTCATGACGTCTGCGCATGGAAAAGATATTCTCGCCTAATCAAATCGATGCTGGTCTCGGGTTTTTTTCGTCTGCGGATTCGAATTGGTATTGCCACTTGGATTTTAATCTGTTTTACAGGAGCAACAGTGGTAGCCTTGTTTCACTGAAACACAGATAATAATCTATTTACTCGTTTGCTGGTTCTGGGTTTTATGAATTGCTTTGTTCTGAGCTAGGTGGATTGAGGAAAATTTTGATGGGCCCCAGTTGACGCCGTCTGACAAGGATGCAAGAGAATTCGCAGAAAATATTATAAGACAAGCAGGACCGGTGGGGCTGGTTGACTCACTCAGCGAATCAAATACCCAAGCTGGGCATTGAAATTTTCTGACAAGCATTTCTCTATGTTCGTCAGAAAGCTGGTGAAAAAAATCATAAATGTTTTTTTTTTCGCCCCTAGTTATGCAAAATTTTGATTGTCACAATGGCCAGATAGCATCATTCTCCTCAGTTTAAGGTTCGATTTTCCTTTTTTTGGCTCATCAACCAGCAGACACGGACGCGTAAAGTTTCAATTTGAATGTATTATGAATCTGTGCAGTAAGGAGAAGGGTGTTGGTTGTTTTAGGTGAGCCACGCTGGTCTGGGGTTGCTTGGAGGCTCAACATCCCACATGTGGGGTGTTGGGTCTTCCCCCACCGATGCACAGATATCAGCATTCGAATCCAGCCTTAATGTTATCGAGGAAGGGTTCGACCGCTTCGGAGGCCCTTATCTTGTTGGCAATAAAGTCACGCTGGTGTGTGTGTGCATATCTTGTTACTAATTTCCCCTGTGATTGTTTCTTCGATGAGTTGTTTTGCTTCTGTGTTTTTTCGCTTTGTGTAGCGTTGTGTTCCTGTCGGCTGAGATTTTTGCCCACCACTCTAATGATGAATAAATCGAATTCAGACCATTAGAAGTTCTTGTTACGTTGTGTTTTTTACCATAAAGTCTTCTTTTCAGGCTTTGAATGAGTGTATTTCAGTTGAAAAAATTGTCGTCGAAATTTCTCCTAATTTTAGGCAGACATAAGTATCTTTCCATTCATCGAGAGGTTTGCGCTGGCGTTCCCTGAATTTTCTGGTTATGATCCTCGAGAGTGTTGCAATGGAAAACTGGGAGCATGGCTGGTATGCATAATCTGCATCTATGTATCCTGTTGCATTGTTGTTCCATTCATGTTATCCTTTCTTTTTCTTTTTTTTTCTCTGTCCAAAAGAAAGAGAACACTTAGCACAGTGTGACATTGCTCAAATTCCAGCAAATCCAAATTCAAATTCTTTCATGGCCCAGGAGACTCCTTGTTTGAATCGAAAGTCTTTTTTTATTTCAGTTTTAATTGATCTTGTTGACCATTTTTGTTGTCGTGGTATCCGCTCATGCAGTGGCATTTTTCTTTTTGTTTGTTGTGAGTTTTTTTGTTTTCTTTGTTTTTGCAGGATACAATGCAAAACCAAAAAGCATCTCAGGTCACTATGGCAAACAGGGATCTACTGCTGGATGCATTGCGATCGCACAAATCTTTGGATTTTTTCGATTATGTCACCTATCCGATTTCCAGGCTACACCCCCACATCTCTGTGACATCGTTTTAAGAGGGGTCTGAACTTCCATTTTTGGCAATCTTTCATTTTGGGTATTTATTGGGCCGATACCACATGGCAAGGAGGCTTTTGTTCAACAGTGCAGGGCAGGGTCCTTGCATGGATACGTTTTTTTTTTCTTGCTTTTCAAAGAAATACGTGATATTTGGTTTGACAAGAGGGGACACAGCATACAAAGAAAAGGGCAGTGAAGCCAATGAATAACCATGGAGACCTAGGCAAAAGAGCACACCAAGAAGATTTGAACAGTTTGCACAGACTGACCACCGGATGGCAGTGCATAACACAGCAACCAACATGGAATTGCATGCCAGATTGAAGGAATTTCAGCAGTAAACTCCTCTAGTCCACAACTATATGCTTCACGTAAGATCACCTTGCTTTCCTTTCCTCAGTGTCTTTTCTTAAAATCGATGGATTTTCAAAATCTCCCTAAATTGTGAACTGCCTGGCAGACCCATTACACGAAACTGGAACATCTAATTGGTTGAATTATCTGCTCCCCACGCCCTTTCCACACAAGCAAAACCATTTCTTTTCTGCCTGCCATCTTGACAATTTTTTTCTCTTCTTCTACAACATATTGCACGGATGCAAAACAAAACAAAAAAAAGGATTGGTGAAATGAAAAGAAAACAGAAAAATAAAGAGAAAAATAGAAAAATAAAGATCAAAACACCACCCCCAAAACAGAGCTAAAAAATAAAAATATCTTCGAAAAACAGTGGTGGAAGCCATCGTGCCTGGTCATCGTCGGATTTGTTTCTTTCCCAGATCTTCCCACTAGCTTCACACTGGCCCTCAAAATTGAGTTTGTCTACACTCAAAACACCGCACACATATATGCATGTGTCGTCCAATCGCTCCACCACCAATATCCTCGAAATCAGTTCTTCCCCCATTGTGAAAAACCGTATCATTTGTTTGGGTACCTTTTTTTTTTTTCCTTTTTTTTTTTTTTGAATTGGCTCTCCTAGCATCCCCATCCCTCCCAACAACACATACTATCTGAAAGCTCTCTTCCATTTTTGCCCAATGATCATTCATTCACAGACATCCAAGTCTCCCACCCCCCCCCCCCCCCCGATTGGGGAAAATACAACCAGCACATAATACACTATCTTTTTTTATTTTTTTTGTTCCCTCTGTGCCCCTCTAGATAGAAACCACCCTTTTGCTAAAATATGCTTACTCCCTGCTAATCATTTAGTATATTGGGAAAACAAAACCACAATGGAAATACAAATATTTTGTATCGCCCTTCCCCCCCCCCCCCCCTCCCACCCATATTTGAAACCCATTGAACACAAAGCTTCTTTCTTTTCTCCAGACTTTCCTCTCTCTGACCCAACATCTCAGTAATTTAACAACATTAAGAAAGATAATTCAAGAACCCCACATTCACATTTTACACACCCCAGACATATTTAGACATATTTCTCCCCCCCCCCCCCCTCTTTTTTTTTTTAGATTTTGTTTCCCTACTCTTTTTGGACCACCCATCCTATACCTCACGCTTTTGGCAAATCTGGAAACCAACATCAATAATATTCTCCTTAACTTCATCATTTCTTTCTTTTTTTTTTTTGTGTCTTCTTTTTGCTCCCAATTTTTTCTTTTTAATGCAACAAAAATGATTTGTAATCACAAAAATCTTGGAACCCCCCAAATTCCTTTTTTCAGGCAAACGACCTCCATCGATATCATCTTTTTTTGAGTTTCCTGTTTTTTTTTTTCTTCTTGGGGAGGCGGGCAAGAGCTGGGGAAGAGGAAACACACTGGAAACTGCAGAAATACTTTTCCAAGCTGGTTGAATGGGAAAACCGGGGGCAGAAAATGAAAAAAAAAGGCTGGGGGAAAGGGGGGGGGGGGGGATTTGGTGGCTCAGAGATATATGTGCATTTCAACATACACAAAAACATACACAAGCAAAAAAAACAGAGATTAAAGAAAGAGGTATCTAGACACGTCTTTCTGTAACCATTTTACCAAATGTACACCACCCTCGTTTGCACAATATATTTGACATATTTTTTTGCCCACCCCCTTCTGGATATTCGACAAAATTCATTTTTCTTTCATTTTTTTTATGAACCTTTTTGTTCCACCTTCTGTTGAATGCCATTTTTTTTACCCATTTTTTTTTTCTTTTGTTCTCACAAAATTTCACAGGCTGCAAAATTTTTTCCAGCTAACTCCCCCACTCCTGTCGTCTCTTCTCTTTTTTTCTTCTTTTTTTTTTTTTGGCTTCACTTTCTTTCGACTCTCTCCTGCCCATTTTCGTTTTCTAAAAAATCTTCTTCCCCCCCCCCTCCTTTTTTTTTCTTTTTCTCGGAGCGACAACAATATTCACAGCCATCAAAACACCCTTCTATGTACATATAATATATATATCCCAACACCAGCTTTCTTTGACCTCTTCCCATCCGCAAACAGTACCAACAACAGTACTTGCTCCGGAAATTACACTCCCCCCCGAAAGCCATACCCTTCTTATATCTACTACCCCCCCCCCCCCCCTCCAAAGGAAAAAAAGGAAGGAGGAAAGGACCCCCCCTCCCCCCAAAACAAAAAAAGAGTCTCTCCCCCATTGGTGTTTTTTTTACTTGTGTACTTGAGCAAAAGGCACTAATGACAATTTGAATACAGAAACCAGGGGGTTGCTACCGAAAAGAGTGTAGCATCGATCAAACTCCGTAGGTTTGGGTTTTGGGGGTGTCTTATCCAAAACAGCAGGGCTCTCCAAGTGACACCCTCTGGGGGGGCTGTAGACCAGCGTGTAATCACCAGGAAACCTATGGAACAGAGAAAAATCCTCCTCCCCCCCACACCCACCTCCTCCGCTGCTCCGATTTCCTGTAGACTGTACAAGTCTCGGCATGCAGCTTTTCCCAGTTGCGGATGAAGCTTGTTTTTGTTCTATCGACTTGTGGTGCGCTTGAGAGATATTCGCAATGATTCCCTTTTCTAGGCTGACAGCCGAATCGTGTTTCTTCAATGAATTCAAAGCGTGAATTCGGAAGTCCCCAGGGGGGGTTGACTCCCCTTCTTGGACGTCCTGCAAATCAACCTTGTTCGCCAAGCCGCCAATCCCCCCGCTGGTCGTCCGGGTGGTAGGTATCTTGATGCTTTGCAGTATAGATTTGCTCTCTTGTGGGGTCGGCCAGTCTTCAGTGTTCAAACTCACCCTTTCCTCCACACCATACTTTTTCTCATCCACGGTAGCCGGCCCCTCAACAGTCATGATTTCCCCATCGTCACTCATGGAAGCTTCCCTTTTCCATTCCCTCTCCTGAAAATGAACGTATGGCTCCTTTTCCCCAGTCGAACGTGCATTTCCAGCAGCACAGCTGGCGGACACTTCGGTAAACTCGATTGAATCATCGCATGATTCTTTCTCATTTTCTGCTGGTTCGTTGAAAGGGGAATGAGGGAGGGGGGAGGTCGGACGAGGGGAAACGGTGGCTACGATATCCTGATTGGTTTCCTCTGGAGTGGCTATAGATTCCGGCGGTGAAGGGGACGATGACAAACCAGTGTTTTTGGCTCCTTTCTTCTTTTTTCCCCTGGATTTCTTCCCGGTTTTTTTTGCAGGCAGTTGTTCCACTGCCAACAATTCCAGAAGCTCAGCCTGGCGCACAGGGAAAACAAACACCACATTACATTGCATGCTGAAACCCAAACAGAGCAGCGATTTACTTTTTTTATTGTGAACAAGACAAAGTTGCCAAAAAGGAAACGTACTATATGGTACATGTTCGTTGAAAAAAAACCCAAAAACGTTCTCCAAATGATGGCAAGTACAATCAAAATTGAGAAAAAAAATCCAGGGAAGAACGAAAAAAAAAAAAAGGAAGCATATATCTTGTTTGTTTTTCTTTCTTTTCTTTCTGTTATGGCGTACCACAAGAAAACAAATTCACCTCGGCCTGCTTGACACCCAGCTCTTTGAACGCATTCACGAGGTTCTGCTCCATTATCTGCAGGGTCAAATGCACGAACAACAGAAGAGCGTTGTGCCCGGCACTCTGCTCCCTGAAAGCCACTTCTGCCTGAGATTTGAAAATCAACAGCGCGCATTCTTGCAGGGCTTCTTGAGCCAACGCCGGAGTCTCTGCGTGACGTATGTCATCTGAATGAGCAGCGTCAGCATCATAGATGCCTTCCGAAACCTGCATCATTTGAGCCTTGGAAAAATCAGCGAGGAAATTTGACCACTATTATTCTTATCTATTTATTTGCTGTGATGCCCATGTTCAGGCACAACTCATCTTGCCAAGATTATTTTCTTTTGAAACATATTTGTGGAATTTGCTATATTGCTGGTTCGATGGGAGAAACCACTCAAATAATGTGCATTTCTGCCTTAAACGGGGAGGGGGGGCAGGGGGAAATAACACTGTACAATGTATATTTTCCTTCTCCCTGGAAATTGTTGAAAGAAAAAATTGAAACAATTCATTTACACCATTAAATCAAAACATTGTCGCAAAAATGAAACCCAATTGCATCTCGTTTCGTTTGTGAACCATTTTCCACATCCCAGTTCACACCTTGTTTTCTTCAACCTCTTCCGCCTTTTCGAAGAATAAGGGCCCACCGGTGCCTGCGACGCTCACAATCCCCTCCCCCACTTTCAAAACGTGGTCCTTGCAGATCGCCATTTCCGGCTCACCCCCGTCCTTCCCAGATTTCAAGTCCTTGAAAGCCCTCATTACGTTGCTCCGACAATCCCGGCAAATTTTGAGTTGATACTTGAGGTGAGCATCCAAATCCGCCACAAAATCCTCATCAGTCAGACAGAACAGAGCAGACCTGCACCCATCAAAAGAAAGCAGAAAAAAAGGTCAACCTGACGAACTCCCATCCGAATTCTATTCAAGAAGAAAATCACAGCTCATCACAGATTGCCACGAACCTGTGTTCATCTGGCAAATTCGACCAATACTCCGCTAGGGCCTCGCATGGAACGGGGGTGGTGTGCAAAGAGCACATGTTTTGGCCGGGCCTCTTTACCCATCCGCTCCCGCAAATGTTGCCGGTCATGAATTGGAGCTCCCGCTCTCGTTCTCTGCTCTTTGCATCCAAAAATTTCTGAAAAGGGTCCGATGAGATGATGTCTTCTTGCAGCCGCAAAGACCCATCATCCCCCACCACTAGACTCGAGTAACATTCCTTGCAGGTTGGGCAATCGGATGGAGGATTCCCCCTCAGCTCTTCGTACCTTTCCGGAAAGTAAGAATTAAAAAACTAAGGATTTGGTGGTAAATTTCGTGGTGTGTTACATCAAGAACAATTAGTACTAAAACTCGGAACATGAAGACTCATCGGATGCGGGGGTATAAAAATTTCAAATCTTGCCACCTTTTTTTTTCTTCTGAAGTGACCTTTAATCATGCTCCATGCTAAGAACCCACCTTAGTTGAAACAGGCCATAGCATCTCGAACAGTACAAGCATCGTATCCTTTTGAAAAGTTCCTTTTTCTCCACTGTCAAAATTTTTTTCCGTTCCGTGATGGACAATCCAGACCAAAATTTTCTGAGCTCTCTGTCATCGCACGGCAAACTGTGACCCGAATCCTGCGAGCTCGATCTCGAGTGGTTTGACTTTCGCCCGCACTGGCCCCCTGACCTCGAACATTTTCCAGCACCGCTTTTTCGGCAGGGCACCCAGCTCCTGTTGTAAAGAGATTTGTTCGAGTTCAGTGCAAAATGACGATTTATGGAAAGATTATAAAAGTGATGAAAAATGTCCAGAGAAGGGACTCCCTCTAGCAGGGCAAAGGAAGCACTTTGGAAAACGTAGTAAAGTTCTCAGCGCAACTGAAATTTCCGTTGTGAAGTTTTGTCATATTGACAACAGCCCCTTCCCCCCCAGATCGAACTAGCGGAAGCCATAGTCTGAGATCAAAAAACTGAAAAAAAAAAACGTCTCAGTTTGCCACACGACGAATCCGACAAACAATATCCGCTCGCGAAGGGAACTGTCAACGACCACTCTGCATAAATCCCCTGGCAAAGGATCCCCTGGCGAAGGACGAAATTTCTGACGACCGAGACGCTTCCAGAAATGATTTCGCGCGGACAGAATCCCCCTCGATCCCACGCGTCCTACGTCCTGAGGGCTTTCCACCAGAATAAACGCCACACTGAACGCTGTGCGCGAGTGGAATTAACCGCACAGAAGTCATCCTGCTTTTATCGACGTCCGAGAATAACCTGGACGGATCCCTCGGAACCCACATGGGGATGCTTGACCGCGGGCGTTTCTGTTTTGACTGCACCTTTGCCGCGCGAAAATTAATCCTCACGCCCGTGCACACAGCACACTAAAGAGCCGAGAATCTATTCCGAAGTCGCGCCAGCAGATGGCAGCAGGCCAGATCGACCCCTCAAGTCGGAAAAACAGGGATTTCTATCGACCCGTGTCCAGTTCTGCTTCCCCTACCGCACACCGCACCAGCGACGGTGCTTCGCGAGTAAATTAAAAAGAAAGATGAAGGGTCAGTAACCAGTACCCTCCTGTATTGCTTTCGTTCGTTCGATCTCACCACTCAGCAGGCATTCCTTCCAACAGAAACTCGTCGTTCTCGTTTTTCGACACTAGCTCTTCCCACGCGACGCTCCTCCGATACTGCTTTCTCCGAGAAACCCCCACCAAAAACTTGCGGTCGGTTTCGAAAGGGGGTAACAAAACGAGTGCTGGAGTGTGGCAATCATCGAGCGCTCCTCACCATGCAACTGTTTGGATTTTTTTTTTGCGCTGGTGACAGACGCTGGAACAATCATGCCACATCAAATCAAGGCAAAGATTCGAGCTTTGGGGAAGCGGTTCGCCAAGACCCACCCGTCGGTCCCTCCGCCCGACGAATCCACCCAAAAGCGCACAAATCCCACCAAAAAGAACCAGCTTCGTATCGGCGCTGGTAGTGGGTGACTCACTATGACTCACTTTCCCTGTTCCGTCTGGCTGCTTGGGGAAGGAAGAGCATAGAATCGTATAAAACAAAGGAATCTATGCGACAAGATTCCACCACCACCAAACCCACCATATGACAATCCATCCAAGTCTTTCGAAACAGAACTGCAGGTGGGTGTGGACATCACGTGATAGTGGATGACGCCATGGAATAATACAGCCATCTTGGGACCATAAGTCAGGTGACTCTGCTCTTGATGTAATTGACATGAACATGCACCCACCCACCCAGTGTGTCTTTTCCAGCTCGCCTGACAATGAGAACAATATCAAAGACCACCAAACGGAACCAAACCGCCATCTGTTACATTTTGACACCTAAACGCTGCCTAGCTTCCCCAATAAAAACCTGTGTTCACTAGCGTTTCGAAACATGACCTAATTCTGTAAAGCATCTTGGATCGTGGAAGCCAGTTCTCCAGCTTCATGAAGCTCTGTGATGATGTCGCATCCACCGACCAGCTCTCCTTTCGCATAAAGTTGGGGAAAAGTCGGCCACTTAGAAAACTCCTTCAAACCTTGTCGGACAACCTCATCCTGAATGATCCAAGCAAAAAAAACAAATGCAGTTTTCAACACGTACCCCATGTATGTGAAACAATCCAGTTGACTGATTCCAACTGACATTTGGCTATCCACAAAGTAAACCTCAATCAACAGAAAAGTGGACAGTCAACGTGGAAATGCCTCCATCCCCAAACCAACCTGAAGAATATCAAAATGGCCAAATTCCACCCCAGAAGTCTTCAGCATCTCAACAACCCTGGAGCTGAATCCACATTGGGGACCGTCAGGATTTCCTTTCATGAACAACATCACTGGTTGTGATTTGACCAGTTTTTCCAGCCTGGCATTCAACCCCTCCGTCCCGGTTTTTTCCTGTAACATTTCAGCGAGCTCTCCGCTTTCGGCCATTTCTGTGATGATGTCACAGCCGCCGACAAGCTCTTGGTCGACATACAGCTGAGGAAAAGTCGGCCATTTGGAGTATTCCTTCAAACCCTACTCCATTCATTAACAAGCCATTGCAAAGAGCATTCAGCACCACGTCCACAAAAATTCCTCTATCTGAAGCTTCACCAACGGATGCCCTGACAAACAGGCTCTAAAAACCATACACCTAACGAACATCGAGGAGCAGTCCACAGCGCAAAAAGTGTGGAGGAGTACTATGTGAATGAAAAGCACATGAGACAATCCATAAAAGTGCAATCAAGAGTAAAAAAACGGAAACAATTGGACCTGTAAAATCCCACCTGCCTGATTTCCTCATCCTCCAAGATGTCAAAGTGTTTGTATGTCAGACCCACGTCACGAAGAATACCAGTCACTTTTGAGCTGAATTTACATTTCGGCGCATCTGGGGACCCTTTCATGAAAAGCAGCATGGGGGCAGAAGCCAGCAATTCGGTAATCCGGGCATTCACATCCTCTGGTTTGCCCGACTGGGCTGGTGTTACAGGCTTGCCAGCAATTTCTTTCACTTTTTTTGTCAGCCCCGCAGAATCAGCACCCTCTATCCGCTCCACGACATTCCCGGACTATTCCATAGACAATTCTGTTACTCACGTGAAATCGTTTTGATTGGAACAGCACTCCAGTTTTCTGTCTATTAAATGCTTTATTTGATAAAGACCTCAGGGAAACATAATCAAACAGGGATTGCATGGGGGGGCTGGACAAATCCTCACCTTGAAGATGAGAAACAAGGGGACGGAAGACACATCATATTTTTCAGAAATGTCCACAACCTCTTCTGCCTCCACCTGATTAATTCAAGAAAATTCACCAGTCAGACCCACTGATACATTTCCTGTTACAACCATAAGATTCTCCATCAAAGGGGGGGGGGGGGGGGGGGAACAAACAGCGCCGTTGGACAATAATAAAGAATACAGAGAGGATGGGGGGGGGTCTGTTCGACCAGAAATTTGACAAATTCTAGTCCAAGTGATTAGTCACTCACCCTGGTAAATATAACTTGAGGATATGTCTTCGCCAGCTCCACCAACACGACGTCCATATGTTTGCAATGGACACTCCATTCAGCCCAAAAGTGAACCACAACCTGCAGGAAGTTTTAAAGAAAAAATACACTGGTAATTATGTGAAAATGGTCGAAGGCCCTGTTTAAGCTGTGGAACTGCTCCCTTAGTCTCTTGCCCCTTCCTGCCCCCCCACCCCCCCAAAAAAAAGCCACCCTGGCATCTTTGCTTCAATGAACTCCAGCATTGAGATTTTCATATCGAAAAAGAGTTCAGTTCAGTTTCAAAAGCCTTCGTTCGATCGCATGCATGCATGAAATCGAGATGCTCCCCCACCAGCCGACACAATGGATCGCACCCTCCCACGCAAACACACAACCCACCGGCTGGGAGCTTTTCAGCAAAGCATCGAATTCCTCCACGCTCTTGACATCCTTTGCAGCGGTGCTCATGTTGAAACTCCGAATCCGACCTCACCAAAAACACACTTAACCACCCAACCATTCCACCCCGCTGGCTAAATCACATTGAGTGAGGTACGACAGCGCGCGCGAATCGAAACCTTAGCAAACCTCCTTCAAGAATTTGCAGGTATATCTCAATCGGCAACGAGTGCGATGTCCCCCCGATTCAGTGCTGACGTGAATGCTCTGTTGAAGTTGCTGCTCCATGCGGCCAAGCACCCCTCGTGCTCTGTGAATGGTCTTCTCGTAGGAAAAGAGAATGGAGGGGTGGTGGGGATTGTCGACATCATACCCCTCTTTCACACCTCCCTTGCATTGTCTCCACCCTTGGAAATTGCCCTAGCAATGGTGGGTACAAAGCACCTTGAATTCCTGGATTTGGAGAATATGTGTGCATCAGTCTTGGATCATATATGACTAATTGACATATGTATATATACCTACCTCCATGGTGAGAGAGATGCACACATTTTTTTCCCTTAATTTTGAACACATCCGTGCACTCGAATTGCTCATCTGGTTGGGTTGTTCTTGAATTCACTCCGCTGGCTCCAGATTTGAAGTTTTGTAGTTTTCTCGGGAATGTAGGTGAACAGCCACATAAATTCGGACAACAATTTATCCATTGTGGGGTATTATGAGGGTGACTCTCAATACGGAAGACCAGAGCTCTCCAAGCCAGGGATATCCATTGCTGATAAACTTGCACAGTTGTACAAGAGCATGAAGCTCTGTGTCTTGGTAGGAGCCGATGGATTTTGATTCAATCGATGGAAGGCTTTGTATTGTTTTCCCTGGAAATTATTGAAAAGATGGGTGTGAGGTGTGGTGTTGGAATTTTTTTTGAGGATGGATCTCTTTACTGTTTGTAGGTGGACAGCACCAAGCTTGCTGATATGATACGCGCGGAGGAGGAGACCTTGCCATTTCAGGTTGGAAATTTGTATGGGCCGGAGCAAAAACAGGATTGCATTCTCTTGTCGATCGAAATCTACGATTCACATCACATTAAATTCTTGATGAGGATACATGTGGATGTCCAAATTCAGAAAATTGGTGCTCCAAAAATTTTTGGACCGGGAAAAAATGATCCACATTTTTTGTTTCTTTATTCTTTCTGTTGTTTTTTTCCGAATGCTTTGTCTCGAGGCCAAAAGCACATACCCCCATCCACCATTGATTGATCTGATCCCAATGCTCAACGCTTCTGTTCACCAACAGAGTGGCCGCTTCATCTTTCAACTGCCGTACGTTATCTGTTTTTGTCAACACTGGTGTTTGTTTATTTTTGTTAATTTTTGCTGCTGTGTCGAATCGATAGGTGCTTGTTCACAAGTCTGGGAAATGGGAGTGCAGCGGAAAGGATAGCGAGCCTCTGGGCTACGAGGGAGGGAGTTTGAGATCGCTGCTTTTGGAACACATAGACCAAGGGAAGCATCGATCATTTGTAGATTTCGATGAGCATTTGGATGATGTCACGAGGTGGGTTTCGTTGCAACAGAATTACAAGAACATGAGAGAATCCATACACAGCATGCTGTCTTTTTCTCCTCCACGAAATTGAGGGTTTTTTGCTTTTGAGGTCCTGTTCAATTTCTGAATCTGGGAGGGTGAATGTGGAAATCATGCGGTGCTGCAGGGACTACATGAACCCCAGCATCAAGGCATGACCTTTTTTTCGCGCATGGTGGAATTTGTTCTTGTAAAATTGAAGCCATTATGGGGGCGCCTTTCGCCAGATGCAATCTCCATGTTTTATTGCTGGCTTCGAAATTAGTCATCATGTTTTCAAGTCCGTCACAGACCACCCTCCACCTCCTGAAAAAGCCCACACACACAAACAAACGAGCAAAAAAACCCACACACAAATCTGAAACCGATTCCCAACTCTTGATTCCACCCACAAATCGTTCGTTGGGCGTCTTTAATGACTCGAATCGTTTTCAATTGACTCCTAATGTCAAACGCGGACTTCCCAAAATAGGTCGAGTTTCTGTCAAATGTTCAACTGTCTCTGGGGATGCAGCTTTTCGCTGGATGCTGAGTGCTTTACGCTCGACGGCTTCTCTCCTAAGGGCGACGGCAACCTCCGGATTCCCTCCGTCACCCAAAACCACGAGTTTATGGCAGGACGTCATCTCGGCCCTACCGCCCCTCGTGGCGAGTTGCCATTGTCTCGATCCCAGGAGGTTCAAAAAAGAGTACATTCCTTTGGGGAAATACCCCACCGCGATGGACGAGCCCCCGCTTCCTTTGGGCGGCGGCGTGCTCCAAGGAACGGGGCTTTATTCGTTACAGTGGCCCGTTCCATGGCCCGTGAATCACCCGTCGTTCGATACCGTTCTCGGTGACGAGTGCGTCGCGCTGATGTCTCTGGAAATCCCGAAGTGGTTGCATCGCTTCACTATGTCGGAGTTCAACCTGAACGGCGATAAAATCGGGGCTGGGCACAGGTTCATGGTCGAGTTTTCCCCTCCGCACAACAGCCCATACTATGGAATGCAGTATATCGTAGAGATCCGCCCCTGTGAAGACTATCCCAACATCCCCCCTTTCATTCGATTCGTGACGTCTATCGATCACGTCCTGGTGCACGAGTACGGAGACCTGAAGGATTGCTTTTATTTGGAGGCCAACCTAAAGTGGAGCCAGGTAAAGCCCTACAAGGGCTTCTTGCACATCCTGAGCGCCCTCCGAAGAATGCTCGTGAAGCTCCCGGAGCATCTTGTCTTGACGTCTGACGAACTGCAGAGGGTTTGTCTGACCAATGCCCCACACTTGGTCGGGAGGCGAGAAGAAGACACCTCCATGTATGAAGGCCTGTACATGAAATCGTTGCCAGACAGACAGAGGGAATTGGATGAAATTGCCCGCCAGAAAATATACACTCTGAAGAACTACAAGCCACTGTACCCAGATTTGTTCGTGAAAAGGCATTTCGCCTGGGATCGATTGAAAGGGGATATTTTCCATCCGAGGTTGCTAAGGGCGCTGAATGCGGGGGACGAAAAAAGGGCGGTGAAAGTGTTGGTGAAGCAAGAATGCAAGGGAGTGTATAGCTTCCCCATGTTCACGGAGGATTTTTGCGACAAATTGTACAATGAGATAGAGAATTTGGAGGCGTCAGGTTTGCCCAAGGTCGGGCCGAACTCTATGAACAACCATGGGGTGATTTTGAATCAGATCGGTATGGAAAAGTTCATGGACCATATCATGTGGAAGGTCTTGAAGCTGTTTGGGGATGTTTTTTTCGAAGAGCACAACGGGGAGTGGCTGGACCACCACCATACCTTCGTGGTGAAATACAAGAAGGGGGAGGATGAGCATTTGGAACCCCATATGGACGACAGTGAAGTGACGCTCAATGTGTGTTTGGGCTCTGTTTTCGAAGGCGGGAGGTTGCTTTTTTGTGGGGAACTGGGGAAAAGGAATCACAGGGTGGTCAGCACAACATATCCGCATAGAAAAGGGATTGCAGTAGTGCATGCCGGAAGGCACAGACATGGGGCTCTGAATTTGGAGGCTGGGGAGAGGATGAACCTGGTTATGTGGGGGAGGAGTTCGAGATTCAGAAGGGGTGGCTTGATGTTCGAGCTGAAACGTCATGCGAACGAGGAGACCCCCGACATCATGTGCGTTTCGAGCAGACATGACAAAGACTACGAAAAGCGAGTGAAATATCACCTGGCTAGCAATGTCAAAGGGTTCCAGCCGTAGTGCAAATGGGTGAGTGCTTGTTTGATTAAGATTTGCTTTTACTCCTTTTTTTGTGGGGGGGGGGGTTGGGGGTTGGGGAGGAATTGGGCAGCAAAAACACGAATCCATCGAAAATTCATGAAAACTGTGAGAAGCAGCTACCCTTCGTTGGATTGGTGGCATGGTCCTGGATTAGATCATGGTTGTAGAATTTTTTCGCCGTGGATTTCTTGAGGTTTGCAATGCACTCTCCATGTCTGTCAGGTCTCAAATGCAAGAGCACCTGTTTTTTTGTGTATGAACGTAGAAACGCAATATGAAGCTGTTATAATATCGCTACATTCCCTCAGCATTCCCCCCATCTTGCTCCTTCCCTCCTCCACACCCAAATCCCATCTCTGGAACCGTCGCTCTACACCCACCCTATCCACCAGCATTTTCTAAGACTATATATCAACCCACTGTCAATCGCCAGTTACCTACCCCAGCAATCCAGTGAACTTTTTCTTTTTGGGTGATTTTTTCTTGAACAAACCCAACGACTTCAGTTTCTTGGCACCCAAAATGTTCAGCTTTCCATCTTTTGGTGAAATATCCATGAGACCAAACTTTTTCTTGGGCTTCTTCCTGTCAAATATTCCGCTGACTCCGTCGCCCAGCAATACACGGAGAATGTTGGCCATCGGGTCCGATGCTGTTTGATTTCTGCCTGCGCCGCCGCTCAAAGTGGTTTGTCCCAGCACCCCAGGAATAACTGACGAGTCCAACAGGCTCGAGCCATCAAAGACATGCAACACCTCCTCCACTTCCTCCCCAAACGTGCGGGTTTTCTTGCATTCCTACATTCGTTTGCAATACATTCGTTTACGGTCTAGCAGTGAGCATCGAAAGCCGAAATTGTCCCTTCAACTTATGTTCTGTCTGATGCTTTTGCAAGGAGGCACTCGAGGGATGTGCTTACCCTGGTTCGAAACTCCGACGCCGTTGTGTGTTCTGAGACATACATCGGTGGTGTTTTCGTGTATTTTATTGATGGCCGGACGCATTCCAAAACCAACTCCCAGTCAAGAAACTTGTTTTGCAACTCCACCGTGCATTGGCCAGCGTTGAATTCAATGGACGCTCCCAAACCTACAGGACGCTTCCCAACGTTACTTTTCAACGAACTTCACCACTTTCCTTGCGCAGCCGCACACATTTCAGATCTCAAAACTGGCATGACGACGGTGCTGTTCGCAACTCAGCCGCCGTTGATGTTGATGTTGGTCACCTGAAAAGGAGGCTGGAAGTCGCTCAGGAGGGACGAACTCGGCAGGAGCGCAGGTGTCGTCAGCAAACTTTCTTGCCTCCTCTTCAAGATCGCTGAAGCCCTGCAACACACCAAACGGTGACTTTTGTCTGTCGCACAGATTTTTCCCGTTGCTTTAGCCTTGCACCGTGTCCCACCTTGTCGATATTGATGAAGTTTCTGAGGATCGCCTTCCAACGGTCGGCTTCGTTTTGAATTCGCACATCGTTCATTCCCCGCTTGGACGCTCTGAGGTTTTCTCTGGCGGCGTCCACATTTTGCCTTTCGTTCATAACATTGTCGACGTTCGACGAGAGCACCGAGGAAAAAGCGCCAGCGACTTGTGCCGTTGAATCTCTCTGCCTTTCTCCCGCATTGATCAAGTCTTGGAGTGGGTCGGGGCCGACATCCACTCCCATGAGGTTGAGAATTCTTGAGAGCACCCCCTTCGTTTTGTCATATTTCCCCCCCAGGTCCTTCTTTCCTTTTTTGTCTTTGAATCCGAACTTGCCATCTTTGAATCCTTTGTCTAGGAAAAGGAATGCACAAACCAGAGAATTAGGGGACTGAGCCGATTTCAAGGTGTTGAGGGTGTCCTTAAGACATGATTTAAGCAGGGATGAACATGTTTCATCTTTTTTGTGGGCAGTAAACACCACTCTCCAGCA
This sequence comes from Bryopsis sp. KO-2023, assembly GCA_030272585.1. Lineage (NCBI taxonomy): Eukaryota > Viridiplantae > Chlorophyta > Ulvophyceae > Bryopsidales > Bryopsidaceae > Bryopsis > Bryopsis sp. KO-2023. Next base: position 970,143 of record BSYQ01000007.1, on the reverse strand, counting down.
GAGCCCATTTCAACAATGGCGCCACAACTTCAAAGCACTTTTTTTTTACTTTCATGACTGACGAGAAAAACGCTCACCTCCCAAACCTCCAAGAAACTTTTCTTTTTTGGAGTCACCAAGCCCTGAAAGTCCTGTAAACACATAAAAACACCCGTTCAGTTGCACCAACCCCATTTCATAAACGAAACTCAACTGCAGCCAAAAGTTAAGTTTTTGTCCTTTTGCATACCATCGTTGGAGAGCAAGCCTGCGAAAGAATCTTGCGTTCTTTGAATGCCGTCAGTGAGGCTGGCTACGATATCAAACTCGTCCCCTTCCTCGCCTTCCGCTTCTGAACAGCATTAACAAGGAAAAATAAATCTCACTCGCTTTCCTGAGTGCTATATGTCAAGACGCGACATTTTTTTCGAGATACTGCTGGCTACGAGTCTCGCTGCAGGTCGTTAGAATCAAAGTTAAGACATTTTGCGTGCATACGTTTTAAGTTTCTTGCCCCTGCGAATCCCTCCACATCCGCCGTAGCTCCAAATCCTGCAAAGTCTGCAACGCAACCACACCGCGTCAGTTCTCGACTCATTCTCTGTCGAAGCCGTTCGTTCATCCCCCCGCGCAAAATTCCTATGGAGAATCCAAGGAAGCCCTGACCCAGGGGCATATTTCGCACTTCACGTTCTTGTTTCCAGGAGAACGAGTCGCAGTGCGACCATCCCTTTGGTCCAGAACGTGCTCGTTCGTAAACCCCCGCGCGGACCACCCCCACCCCCATGTCGTTTTCACGGTTTGGTTCCCAATGTTTCTTGTTTTGGTCTGGGGATTCACGTCGCACCATTCAGAACTCTTCTTGTTTCGTCCTCTCCCTCCGTATCCACTCCTAAACATACCGTAGCGAATGCGAGGATCCCAGCCGCCAGCAGAAAGCGGGGGACCTTGCCGGCTGACATTGAAAGCATCCGCACGAAATGGCGGCGGTGTGTTCGTTCTTTGAAACTGTGTTCAGCCGCAATCCCCAAACCTTGAATTTTTTGCCCCAAAGAAACTGAAACGTCCCTTTAGCCTGGTTTAGCCTGGAACGAGGAGGCGGGGTGGGATTTTCGCCTCGCGCGTGTTTTGGAGGAATAACGCACTGAGGAAAATTTTGGCTATCGCTCTGTGGGAACAACACAAGCCGCCAACGGGGTATATTGGACGATGAGAATGATCGGACGATGGAGAGGAACACGGAAGGGTGCAGCAGTTACGATCGAAACTGGGGTCAGCAGATAGATTGTTGGATGGGCTCCGACGCCGCCCACGGTTGCTCTTCCCGTGACACCAGCGTCTGATGGGGTGGAGTTGGGGATGATAAAACCCAGGGAAACATTTCTAATTTGTTACAGCCTTCCATACCAGATCGTCACAAAACAGGCAGTACACAATAGAGCCAATATCAAAGCCCCCCTTTCAATCTTTTTGATATCCTCTTTGTCATGCTACAACTTGGGATCATTCTCGGTCGGTTGATTGTCGCGTGGAGCTTGAGCTCTTTCTTGGGGACCTGGGTGCACAACACCCGGCCCACCAAGCTCGATGTCAAAACCCTCCCCACTCAAAGCAGCTATAAGGTCCTCAGCCTGAGCATCCTCCGAGACCCCGGGCTGCCCTTGCACGGTTGCAGGGCCCATTTCACCTGTGGTGATCACAACATGGGGCAATCCTCCAATGCCTTCAATGTTCTGTGCTTCCAGGTGACCCGCAAACTCAATCGATTCCATCGGAAGCCCTTCCATGCCTTGCCCCACCACTTCATCCTCCACAAATCCCTCCATTTGATAGCCAACCTGATCGCCACCATGCACTTCCCCAGTCGCACCCACAATATTTCCTTCACCATTGTCGATTGTCACAACTTCGCCAAGAATTTCATCGCCTTCTTGCAATATCACGTCCCCATCAACTCCCTGAAGAGCGATGCCACCATCGACTTCCTGCACAATCACGCTACCTTCCAATTCCCTCAATCCAGCTTCCCCACCCTCTTTCTCAACAATCACAGCCTCTTGCTCTGGTCTGACATGGGCGGTTTCGAGAACACCAGGTCCCATGTCAGACTCCTCTCCTGCCATTGTTTCATCGGCATCCGCCTCCTCAATTGCCACCAAGTAGCCTTGCCCTTCGAGACCCTGAGCATCCCCAAGAACACCATCCGCAACAACTGCTTCTGCTCCAGCACCGTCAAAAAAATCGTCATTCCCACCCTCACTCACAATACCATCCAGATCCCCCTCAAAACCATCATTATCCTCCTCCTGATTCGTATCATCAGTCTTACTGTCACCACCACCATCCCCATCAATGTCGCTTAGACCAGGGATACCCCCTTCTTCGCCCAGGCCAGGGATTTCGACGTTCCCTTCACATATACCAGGGATACCCTCTTCCAGGGCATCCAATAAGATGGGAGTGGATCCACTGTTCACATCACCCTTGCTTGTCTCAGCTTGACCAGATTCATCCCCCTGACCCAGCGATTCATCCCCACTCCCACGCGGGTTTTCTGATTGGACGACTTCATCTATGGAGCCACTGTGGGTTCCCTTTTTTTCGAAATCAATCTCATTGGGCGCTGGTTGGAGAGCTAGTGATGGCCCCGCCACCTCAGGAGCTCCCTGTTGCTTGTCTGCAACCCCTGTGGTGGGCTCTTCCGATTCCTTGTTAGGCTGAGATCCAGGTGGGGGTTCATCATCACATGACTGTCCAGGGGCATCATTTCCATTGCCAATTGCTTTCTCAAGCTGAGACAGAAATTGGGATGGTTCAGTCTAAAATAAGATATGCAGGCTTGGGAAAATGGGTCAATCTATTTGGGTCTATGGAAGAAAAATGCTTGTAATTCTCAAATTTGGACCGGGGTCCATATCAGTTATTTGAATAGGATGGGCTACAAATGGGCTTTTAACCTAAATGTAATACATACTAAAGGAAACAGGCAAGAAACCATCCTGAGAAAACAATGTCCATTTGTGAAGCAGGGCAGTAAGCGAGGAAGCTTCTTGGCTCATTTTCTCGCAAAGGGAAGCAGTTGGACCGAAAACAGCAAGAACGCTAGGAAATGAACCACCACCTAGGCAACCTCGATGGAGACCAAATCGTGACATACAACAGCCCTTACAGGGATCAGGTTCGGGAAACGTCTTGAACAGATTTCTGGAACCCTCTCATCTGCAACAAAGCACTGCGCATCAGCTTGGAGGCATACGCTTCCCGCCTGAGAAGAGTTGAGCGAAAGAACGCTAAACGAAGCGCACCTAGCTGCACCCATTTAAGCAGCTTCAGCCGTTTCGGTGCCGGAGTGTTGGACCCATTCAAAAGGTACACCCAGTCGCGCTTCCACTTTCGAACGGGACCTTGAAACTGCTGCTGCCCTGCTCCTCTCTGTAAACTCCCACGGGTCGTCATCCTGTTCGAGTTTTTGCTCGAAGAATCGTCTTTTGAATCGAAGGTGCATGTCTGTCCGCCAGCTATTACGGACTCTTATGTAATATCAAGCTCCTTAACGCTCATTTTTCCCGGGTCTTTGCCCCATCGCGTTGTTTTCCTTGAGAAAACTGTCCCTCGAACAGACCAGTACTGTATCGACCGTCATGGTGGGGCACGGAACTCAATTCCTGCAAGAGACGATAGGGGATGTGCTGGCCCAAGGTTGTTCGCTGGTTGCTGCGGTGAAGCCCACCGATCCAGTGGAATATCTCGGCCTGTGGCTGCTGCAGTGAGTCAAATACCGGTGCCTTTTGGCATTGGATACTGGCATCGACGCTTCCCTAAGCATTGGTCGTATCTCTTGCGCTTGCATTCGTGGATTATGTTTTCCTTGCGGCGGTTTTGAACATCGACAGAAAGAAAATGCTTTGGGGATGCATGTCGTTGAGCACCTTTTTCTTGTACCAGATATGTTCGAAATGCACAGATCGAAGGAGAAGTGTTGAAAGAAAGAGGGGATGCTTTACGGGCGGAGCGATACGCCCAGGTCGGTATTCCCTCTCTTGCTCTCCATTTTTTGCTCCCTAGACTCGTGGACCACTCTCAAAAAAGCTAACGTTTAGGATCAAGAGGCCAAATCGCGCAAGTCAATCCAACAACGAGCAGAAGCGAGAAAGGCTGCACTGGATGACCTTTCGAAGTCTGTTGAATGTGGGGAGGTCACAAATCCTGTGGAGTTGTGGGAAAGAGCCGTCGCTCTTGTAACAGAATTCACGCAAGCCAAGGCATCATACGTCGCGACGTTCCTCGATCCTGAAGGTCCCGACGCAGAACTCGAAGAGGAGGATGCAGAAACGGATGACGAAGCTGATAGGGCGGTTCCTGTTGCCAAACCCACAGATGGTAAGCTGAATTGCGACGTAAAATTAAAGTTGCTGTATTTCAAGCTCGAGTCTTGGCGCGACTAAGCCATACTGAGTTGCTTTTCTGAAATTGGAGGTGAAGGAGAGGCTGAGGAACAAAACGAAGCCGTGGCGGAGAGCCAAGAGCCTCCCGAGACTGAGGCGCCCCCACTGAGATTTGATTACTCCAAGAAGTTCCTGCAGTATGTTGTTGGGAGTAGCACACAGGCCTTCATCACTGATGGCGATTTTGAGCTCCACAGGTATCCCAGCTAGAACAAAAATCCCACAATAGGTTTAAACCGCCACCTGCCAAAATTTCAGGGAGCTGATCAAGTGTTGTCTCAGGCCTGCACCTCCAGATGAGGACGCGGACCCAGAAACAACGCCAGAGATACCAGTGCCTCCGACTTTCAAAATACTTGACGAACAACAGCCATCGATATACGTTCGGAGCTGCTTGACAGAGAAAGGCTTGCATTTCCTGAAAAAGTTTCCAAGGGTGGGATCATACTTCGCCTGTGCATTACAATCACAGTTGGGAGAATATAGAGCACTGCTGGGCTGCGATACTTTGGTGCCTCCTGGGGATGGAGGACCGTTAAAGGAGGTGAGTCGGTACTTTTCGAGATGGAGGAGGGTGATTCAAAATTGCGCCACTTTTGGTATTTACTTCGAAGCAAGAGCGTGAAATAAGCAAGCAAGATAAGCAAGAGCGTATGGAACGGATTTTTTGAAAGGAGTGGAAACTTCAATGTACTGCACTCAAATATCCACAGGAAGACAAGGATTTCGTTTGGAGACTTTCTCAAGCGATCGGCGACTTGAGCAACAAATTGGAGGCGCGGTGCAGTCAAGGCGAGTGCGGAAAAAGCGAACTGGAATCGTTGAAGGCCGAAATCGATTCAATCTACAACCCCCCGCCTAAGGAAGAACCGGAGGTCGAGGAAGGTGAAGCTCCACCAGAGGCTGCCCCGCCTGCTCCAGAAGCAGCAGAGGCCCCTCCCGCCGAGGAAGTTCAAGTCGACGAAGACGTCAAAGCATTGCAGGATGAGCTGGTCATTCTGGAAACCGATTGGAAAGGGGCACAGAAGTCAATGGAAGATGTGGTAGCGGAGCTGGAGATAGAGGTAAAAGTTCTCGAATCGATTAGGGCCAGGGTGAGCAACCTGACCGGTGCTGCAGTGAAAAGTCTTCGATCTTCGATCGCCCCACCCAAAGCCACGTACAAGGTGCTGAAGAGCGCGTTGCATCTGATAGGTACATCAACTGCTTCACCGGATATTCTTTCAGCTTTTATCTTAGGAATCTGTTCACACTTGATAAGGCCGCTGGGGCTGTACACCTGGGGCCTGTTTCAAGTCTATTTTTTTTGGGGGGGGGGGCTTTTCCAAAAGGAATCGCTATATGGGTGAACGATACTTTTGTTTGCTACAGGAACGCCTGTGGAGTCCTTTTCCACATGGAAGCAATGTTGGCGACTGATATCTGAGAAGGTGTTCGATGACTTCGTTAAATATGACGCCACCCAGAAAAGGGATCAAGAGGTGTGGAAGAGGGTCCGGAAATGTTACAAAGCGGTCGCAGACCCAAAGCTGTTAGAAAAGGAGCTTCCCGATACGTTTATGGGTGTGCTGCTGATTATGATGATCAAACAGGTAAGAAATAGAAATAGATACAGATATCTGTTATGTGGATCCTCAGCATTACATGTTTGATAATCAACACTTCCACTTTCGTGTTCCGGTAATGAGAAGGTTTGGTGTACCACGTCCAGAAAACACAGTTCCCAGTCCTGGAGTGCCCAAATAAACTTTTAGAAAACCAGTCCCTAAATGCAGAAATCTGTCCCAAACATTATGGTCCCATAAAAAAACTCTAGAACCTAGGAACCAAGACATCAACAACGAAGTCTTGTGTTCGGAAAAGCAGATTTTCTTCTCTCCCTCCTCCCCCCCCAAAAAAGGTTTTTCTGGAGTCTGATTTCGTGCAGAACTTTGAACACAAAGAAAATCTTTGAAGGGATAGATCGATGAACGCTCCGTTTCGTCTTGCCCACTAAGGAAAGAATGGTACAACTAATAAATACTTCTTTGGCTGGTTGCAGATTCGGAGAGTTGCCAGGAGAACCACAAAGAAGGAAGAAGCCGAAGGGGTGGTTGCTGAGAAAGAGCAACTGAAGACGACTAAGGAGCAAGAACTGGAAGCTAAAAAACAAGAGAAGGTATGTCACCCAACAAGGCCCCCCAAAAAAACCTGGAGAACCAAGGGACGACCACCTCATCGTCTTGACAGTTTTCTCAGTTTTCAGTTTTCTCCAACTTGTTTTTCCAGGAGGCACAAAAGCAAGCTGAAGAGAAAAAAGACGAAGGGGCTGAAGAGGGCGCGGAAGCAGAAGCTCCACAAGAATGAAAAAAAAATGGATGAGTGGCGTTGTTGCTTCGTTTTTGTTTTTTTCTTTAAAGAAGCCTATGATGTGTCAAATCTACTACCGTCATCTCGACCTTGAAAAACACGAAAAGTGTGGCAAACATGCACTCATGGAAATAATGGTATCCCCCTGCCCAACCTATTTCTTCCATTCTAAAAGAAACTTGTCTAGAAATCTCACTCACTCACTCCCATCCCCCCGCTAATTTTAACGAAAGAAAAGCAGAACAATACAGCCGCCATAAAATAGGAGAAAAGACAATCCCAATGAAACCAACTGCTATCGTTTTCTCAACAGTGCCCGGGCATCTTCTTGTTGTTTCATGATCTGTTCGCTGGCGTATTTCGAAAGGAGGTCGGCTTTCTTCTTGTCGAGAACTCGTCTTTCGATTTCTTTGTCGTCCGGCAGAGGGACGTACGCAACAAACTGAGGTCCATCATCTTCCATCTGGTTGTTTTGAATGGATTCAGCCACCGTCTTGACGCCCGCCAAAGCAGTCATCCTTTCTTTCTCCCGAGCTTCCCATTCGTCGACAGCCTGACGACACACCCAAAATTCAACACTTACGATTTCACTCGAAGGATTCACATCTTACGATTCTGTTGCTGTGTCTGACGACAGAAAATACTTGGCTGTGAAACAGGGGGTGGGAAAAGGATAATACCAATCGATGAGGTTTGTTTTCTTTTTCCAAACGAGGTCAAATATTGAAGAAACAAGACCTCTCTCCCACCTGTTGTCGCAGCTTCTTTTCAGCTTCCACCTCGACTTTCACCAGCACCCCATCCTCTTCGTCCCGAAAGCCATAATAATCTCCGTTGATGCTTTTGTACATATCATGTCGGGTCCTGCGCACTTTCTTGGGGGGCTCCTTCTCGAACAGCTCCCTGACCCCTGGCAAATTTTTGGCTGCTCCGAAATAACGATAACCCACACCCCGTGAGTCTGACACCACATTTCCTTGACTGTCGGTGACTTTTGGTGCAGTTTTGGCATAATCGGGGCCTCCGAGTTTGACGATTCGGCGCTCCCAATGACCTTTTTCTCGGATAAGCTTGTTGATTTCATCGTTCAAGTCTCGTATCCTGGAAGAAAATTCAAAAAACACAGCAGCAATAAAACTCACAATAGCTTTCTCTAAACAAAAGCGAAATATGAGATGATGAATCCAGGGCTGTAGTTGGCCAATTTATTGACCCCAAAAAAAGTCTGTCGAAATTTGCTTACGTTGATCTTGACCCAGCGATGCAAAACCTCATAATGAAAACAATAATCAAAGATTGTTACATAGGATGAGAGAGAAAACTTAAAACAAGAATCGATTAACGATATTTCTTTATCAGCATTTCGTGCTAGGAAAGAAGTAAATTCCCAAAACAAGATTTTTCCTCATCAATAGAAATCTGTTTCAGTTTGGAAAAAAAAGGTCGCCAAAAACAAGAGAGGTTTCAAAATGAGATACTCCAAATTTTGCACAATGTTGGAAAATCCATCAAAGCTGGGGACATGCAGATGCATCCATCCCCACCCACCTAATCTGCTAATCAATATATGGAAGCTTCCCTTTTTATGTTTCAACTTGGGGAAAAAACAAGAGTACTGTGAATATCGAACACAAACCTGTGAACCTTTTTCTCCCCAGATTCGTCGTCTTTCGAGATAAGCGACTTACCGGTGCTCTCCGAGCCCGGCGTTTTGAATTTCCATGACCTTTCGGCCGATTTCGCGAAGGATTTGCTGTCTCCATTTGTCAGCGTCGTTCAGGTCGTGGCATTCGGAAGTCAGGTAAGGTCGTTTCTCTTTGGGCCCTCGACTCTCTTCTTGTTTTCCTGACAGGAAACGATTCAACAACGATTGCGCTTTCTCCTCGTTACGGGCCATCGGGATAGAAGCAGCGAAACCAAAGTTAAAAAGCTTCCCCTTCGAACTTGACCTCTTTTCCACGTGGCTTGTGATTCGATCCAGATCATCCAGCAGATGTACAGGCACTGTACTGGATTCAATGTACTGCCAGTACCGCTCTCGACTTTGGTTCTACAAACGTTGTTACAAGGATAGTGCGTTACAATTCTTCAAGAAAGAGAACGAACTATAAATATAAAAAAAAAGCTTCCAGATCAGCCACACACAGCTCTCATACTGCAAACCTGCCCCAATCCCAACTAAACCCACATAAGTACAAAAACCCACAAAACCCTGGGGAAAATTGCCGATCAAAAAATAGAAACAGCGATGTGAGGAATAAAAAAACGGAACGATTCAAACGATGACCCTGTTCCAGCCCCTCTAGAATTGACCACCATGTATGAAAATCTAATGACAAAATTGGGATGACTGGACACTGCTCCAGAAAGGAATGTCATTTCATGAAGAAACACACGTGTGTGTTTTTAAAATGGCCTCCCATCCCAACCACTCTCAATCCTCATCGCTTTGCTCCAATTTATTTCTCAGACGTTCCAATGGTGATAGAGGGCCTGCATTTTTTTCCGGGTCGGCTCGTGGGGGTGCCTTGGGTTGCTTATCCTTTGTCAATTCTGTTTTGGATTTCTTAGGCTTCTTCTTCGGGTTGGCTGTTTTGGTTTTGGATGTTTTCTGATCGCCTGCTGGAGCCGATTTTTGCTGCTCGTCGGTTGCAGAAAAAAACACCACCAGAAAAGTCAGAATCAGTAAGAAGTATACATGCATGCAAATTATTTTCTTTATTATTTGCTCTACCTCAGGTGGCTGTCGAAAGGAAAAAAGTCAGCGCACATACCTTAGTCTTTAGAGCATTTTTTGTCCGCCGGGCATCCTTGTTATTGCACTGATTGACCTTGCAGGAGAAGTTGTTTACACAAAGGCACACCGACTGCAATGGAGTCAATCCATCTGTGGAGACCGCCTTAGGATCGGCACCGGCTTCTATCAAAATTTTTACAATCTTTTCCCCACCAGCAAACGCTGCTTCGTGCAAAGGGGTGAAAAACCCATCATCTCTGATATTCGGGTCTGCCCCTGCTTTTAACAGGATTTTGGTTGCTTCCAGGTTTGAGTTTATCACAGCATAATGCAACGGAGTGTCTCCTAATGAATCTTGCACGCTCAATCCAGCACCTGTCCTTCCACCCACCCACCCACAACGCAAACACACTGAGTCCGAAAAAATAATTGTAAAAAAACGGATTCATTGTTGAGTGATGTTCATTAATTTCACAACAGGCCAAATTTGCCTTGCGTTGAGAAAGAAAGCTTCAAATCGCTGGTGTAGGTGTCAAAATTCATGAAAGCACCATACAGCCATCAAGAAAGTCCATATTACTCATTTGCACAGTGGTCGGGTTCAAGGCATCAGTAAAAAGAACAAATGAGAATAATAAACATGATCTGCTTTCATGATATCGCCCAGCAGAAAGTAAAACTCACCTTTCTTCAGCAAATATGACAAGATGGGCACTGAAGTAACAGCCGCAACATGGAGTGGGGTCGCCAGAGACGGGCTGCGTGCATTGATATTCGCCCCAGCATTCACTAGCAATTTGACCATGGGCAAATTTTGAAGCTCCACCGCCAAATGTAGAGATGTCCCTCCGAGAGCCCCGCTGGATCGAGCAAGAAATTGAGGGGCTTCCAGCACATCTTGGCATTCGCATTGTATTGCTCTTTTCACCCCCGGTACATCATCATTAAAGATTGCAGTTGGCAGTATCGCGGTATTCTGAAAAGAAAACCCCAGGTTGTTAGAGAAAAAAGTGGGTCAAGAAAGAGCAACAACCATTAGATGAGTTGGTGCAGATCGGGGTGGATTTATTTGCGTCTGATTTGTGGCATTTTTGGCGATATCACACCGCATTTGTATATTCATGCATTCATTTCGAAAACTGTGCAGCATGGGATGTTCAGCACCTGAGCTATGAATCTGAGGTCCCTTCCATGATGGAATCCACCTTTGGCAACACAACCGAAAGCTTGTAATCTCACTGTTAATTCCAGAGGCACTTTTCAACCAAGCTGTTATTAGTCACACTCTGGAGTCTTTGCCTGTATTGAAAAAATATTGGATTGCATCATATATAACTGGTGGATTCTCTGTAGATCATTTCAGGCCATCCAGGGATCATTGAAACAGCAGACAATCAGTCAGGCCCTGCCAGAATTCCGACCAGCCAGTTGCATGCTTTCACACAATCAGCGAAATGCGAAGCTTCTTCTCTAGAACCACTTCTTCAGTTGCAGGACTTTTGCCGCGTGCGTGTTCTATTTTGCTTTGCGACTTACTACCACTGTCACGCAAGGAAACAGCGTCGCCTCAACTCACCGCGTGCAGCACACTCGGAAAAAGAAAGAAGAGTTAGGAGGGCCCAAAGGAAAACAGCCAGCATGTTGATTCGGAGCTAAAAGCAACAGCTGGAACTTCCTCCCTGAGCTGCATTCGTTCCATGAACTGCTGCTCGGTGTTGTAAGATTGGGGCGGAACAAATCACCAAATATCTGTTTACTAACGATAACGCTTCACGCGGACGTTGTGTCACAAGTGCTGTTTACACTTTCAGCCCTGGCCAAATCAGGAGCAAGCTGTGCTGAGGAACCAACCAGACAGTGGATGAGCTTCATTGGTGGTAACAACAGAAGAACACCCCCCACCACACTGGTTTCTTTACAAATGTCATGAGTAACGCTCGATTCTCTAACTTCGGATGGCGTTACAACCACTGCCACGAGCACTATTTGTGCACTTGCACTATTCTCAGGAGTTGTCGCAGTGGCGTGGGAACTAAGCCAGGGATGAGCAGGACAATTCTGTAACAGTGATGGGTAGATCCAGTTCCCTAAGATCATGATGGTTGAGTGTTATAGCGTTGGGCACGTGGTTAGGTTGATGACGCTTGTCAGTTGGTTTAACTAGTTTGGACAGTATCATGGACAGGGGTTGGTAGATGTCGTTAAACCAAGGGAGAGTATAAAGTGGAGACAGAACATTCATTCAGTGTCCTTGATTGGAAGCTTGCTGACATCCAGCCTCATTCTTATTGCCTCTACCATCAAACCCAAAAAATGCTGTGAGTCCAACTCAGTCACAGGCAGGGGTAGACCAAGACTCACACATCCCACACGCGTACACATCATAATTCATCCGAAAAGCCCTTAACCAGATTTCCCATCGCCATTGCAGCGATGATTCCATTTTCCATGGTTGGGATTACCACAGAGAGAGGACACTGTGGGTTTTACAAGCAAAAACACCAGACAAAACATCATCTTAGCAAATCAAAAGTCCATCCATAGAGCATTCATTGTTCTTAGAGGAAAATCGTGGGTGGGATTTGAACAGAAGGTACAATAAAACATGCCCAGGTGACAAAGTACTATATTCAAACAAAAAAGATTTGCGATGCAGTGGATAAGAGGCCACTTGCATCTGCTTGATCGCAAAATAGCACAAGATGCTCTAGATAAGCTTTCAGTTTGAACCCCCCCCCCCTTTAAAAAAAAAACTGGCTGTGTGCCAGTGATTTACAAACACAAGAAAGCACCACCGCATTGACAAGATTTCTTCAATCACCTTTTTCGAGAACCCCTTCCTTTTGGAGGCCTGTTGTCGTTTCAAGCAAGTAATGAACTCCGAGTGGCATTTGTTGTCCAAAACATTGTTTTTGACGACACACTCGTCATGAATTTTGCAACAGCCATCCACGCCATCGCATGGTTTCTCTCCTGCCACAAATCGATTGATCAAATCACACACACACACCATACATTTGTCCTGGTGCTGACCGGCCCATTTCATGCACCCCATGGGGTTTCCCTGCAGCAGATTCTAACTCCCCCAGATGATCATGGGACTGATAAATTTCCATGAGAATGTACTGTGTGAATCTAGACCACCAGCTGTTGTCGTTCAAAATGGTGCATCTACTCCCCGCGGCCATGACGCATACATTCGAGAATACCTTTGCATCCTGTATGTCCAACTCCACAATACTTTCCGTAACGTATGGTCATCACTCGACAATCGAGCTCGAAACACGTCGTCGCACACGCCGCCTGGAATCGCAAATCGATCGGTTCAGTCAGCCACCGCGCTCTCGAAACTCCCTGTTGTGCATTTGCACTGTCGTTCATTTTTGTTCCCCTGGTTACGAACCTGTGCTGCGCATCTCTGTGTTATCAGCAACGAAAGCAAAACTAAAGCTTTGAGGACCATGTCGCTGGGGATTGATCGACGTCTGCTGCTGAGCGCAGCCAAGGTATTGCAGTAGTTGTTGATGTGGGTGAGTATGTCACACTCTTTGCCGTGCTCTGATTCGTACCGTTCATATCAATCGTTCAGGAGGAGCAATCTTCCCCATTATTTAAGTATTTCCATCCCTTTGATGTGAGCCAACCAAAAACCACACCACCAGGGTGCTGCAACAATGATTTCACACCGAGCCCTGATATGTTTTCGATCTTTATCCGCTCCTGACTTGATTGAATATCTGTAATCGTTGCTGGTCTTGCTTTTGTGTTACATGCCCACCACCCCACCCCAACAAAAACTCAACCCATGCTGTCAAGCCCCCACTTCATGATAAACTCGTGCCCATCGCATTCTACTGCAGCATTCACCGACTCTGAAAGCGCCACCTCTTTAGGCCCCTTGTACGCCCTCATTCCTTCCAACCTGTCTTTCATGTGCTTAACCGAATACAGCTCCTCCATGACAGTCAGACTCCCCAAAAACGCCACAAGATCGTTGGCTTGCTTGGACAGTGTGTAACACGATGTCAGCATCTGCTGGGCTCCGTCGACATCGCCACAATCCAGTTGCATCGAGCTCAAGCAATTGAGTGAATGGCAGATAAGTTCATGATTTCCAGCTTTTTTATGGGCAAGTTTTAAAGCTCGGGACACCCTTGTCTTGGCTTCCGATTGATTTCCGTGGTGGTCATGGAGCAAGCCTGTGCATTTGAGTACACACAGCATGGCTAACACAACATAGTTTGACTCATGGAAAAATGATATGCAGACATGCAATCGTCCCACAGTTTTTCCGACACTCAAAATCCCCCCTCTCGAGTTTTCTGAGATCAATTGCCAGTTTTTCAACCCTACCTGATGCTAGATGCAACGCCGCCTTTTCACAGTCACCCAAATGCTCCACATTTGCATTGGTATAGTAGCTTCCAAGGGCGTCTATTCCTTTGCCGACAGCATCAGAGCTTTCGGTGTTCAATTCAGCGAGGGCACAGCAAACCCGAGCAATAGCACCTTGCATTGGATTGACATTCGAGTCCACCACTGTGCAGAAATGCGATATGGCCATTGAACAACACCCTACACTGCTGAGGTATAAGCCGATAAGCATGTGGGCCCCCGATCTGTCAAAAATAAAGTCAAATACAGTGTCAAATGAACACATAGCTGTAACAAAAAAAGCAATGGGTGTGTGCATAAAAAGTGGAGCTGCGGCTTCCTCTACTCTAGGTCACATTTTTCAACATAGAAATGGATGTATCAAAAAATTAACTACCTACCTGACAGCCACCCCCAACGATGGCCAATTGTCGACCAACCCCAGGACCTCCAAAATAACAGCTTGAGCTCCTTGAAAATCACAGCTCAGCAACATGATCTGTGCCTTGCACTCCAAAAGCAAATACCACGGAAGAAGATATTGCCCCGCCCTCCAAGCCGTCCTCGATTCCCCTTCCCTGCATTTCTTTCCATCCTCTCCCAGCCCCAACTTCATCAATTCTTGAGAAACCGTATCGATCCCCGTTGTTGTGTGTTCCATCGCCAAGTCCACCTTGCCTTGATGTCTCAGCAATATTGCGGAGAGCAGGGATATGATGCTTTTTATGGCTGGCCATGGCATCAGCTTGTACGCAGGAGGTTGGGCCGAAACCTCACAGAATAGCTCCATCATTTCATTGATGATCGCTGGGACTTTTTTGGACTTTCTTCCCTCAACTGCAGGCACCGCCACCATTTTTTGAGTGAAAGAAATCAGGCAGCCTTGCTTCTGGGCCAGCAAAATTCTGAGGATTAGCGCATGGAGCTTGGCTTGATTCAGGAACGGGGGGCTGACGGTGGTGGGAGGGCTCTCCAGTGATTTGAACAAGTCTGAAAGCACTCCTTCTGATTCCGAGCAATCCAAAGACAATGCCAGCAGCTGAACACGCCGAAGTTGAAACAGTATCTGTATAGACAGGGCACATGCACCCATGTAGTGTGAGTTCCAAAGTAACAAGTCAGACATCGGACACGCAAGGCAGCGACTCCGAAATCCACAAACTGTAACTTAAAACCCACCGCGTGTGGCCCCCCAAATCCCCACCCCCTTCATTCCGAAGAGCCCTGGACTTGGTGTTCTGCTATCTAAACATGCATTTCTTTAGAAAATGTGTGCAATCCATCTTTGTTTTTTGTCTTTTTCTCATTTAATTGTTGCAATTAATCTGCACTATACACACAAGCATGTGTTTATATGTGCTGCATTTTGTTTTTGAACGTGGCTTTTTCTGTCAAGAAACCTTGTCTTTACTCATTCATTGGGGGAAACTGGGAACCAAAAAAAAAGGGGTGGGTTTTACCGATTCAACGAACGATGGCAGATGGAACAACCTTCAGCTCTTCCAGTTGCTTCTCGGCCGCATGATTGTATCCGTTCTGCAAATGCTCGATAGCTTTTTCCCTGACCCCCTCACTTGCATAAGCATCCGACACTTCAATGGAAAACTGACAGAACCATTCGTGAATCGCCACTCTGCAGCCAAAACATAAATTTACAAAAACAAAAATAAATAAATAAATAATAAATAAAAATATATGTATAGAGGGAAGAAAAAATAAAGGATCAAACTTGATGTAGAATCTTTCTGTGGAAAGTTCACCAGCAGTCAGAATTCTGCTGGGGAAAAAAGGTGTTGTGATTGAGCATTGTTTCTTCAAATTCTTTGATACTCACGTGTCCATGATAAGAATTGCATCTTTGCACAGTTCCAATCCTTTCAAGAAAGCTTGTTTCCTGTGCTTATTTTCCCCAAGCAACGAGTGACAGATGCCCAGCTGATTGGCCACCCTGCACTTCAACAGAAGACCCCCTGGTAAATCTTTCACCATGAGTTGCTGCCCAAAGACACAACAAAAAAAAAAGAAATAAGCAAAAAAGAAGTAGAAATTTGTGCGGGAAAGAACAAAAGAAATTCGAGTTAGAATCTCCGTCCCCTACCGCTCTGGAAGCATGGAGCTTGGCCTCCCTCAGATTGTTCGTATGTTCGACAAGCAGCTCCGAGAGTCGGAGGTGGGCGTCAGCACAAACCTCGGGAAGCGCATCCACCGTGCAAAGAGCCTCCAGAGCTCTCAACGCGTGGAAGTAGCATCCTTGTGAACAAAGGTCGTCCACCAGAACGCGCAGAGCGTCTATGACAGGGGAAGACATTTCTGAAGGGAAAAAAAGAGAGAGAAGGGGATATATATTACGTGTTAAAACAAAAATCAAGGTTTCGAGCTCAAACCGTGGTGCGATTCCCACGTGGAGGCACCAATGACGTCTATTTCAGATGAAGACGTCCATCGTTGAAATGCCAATGGTGGTCAGACCATTGTTTGGAAACTTGGCCATGGCTGAGGAGCCATGTGCCAATATGCTCCTATTATTTTTTTGTTAGAGAATGTCAAGCTGAAACCGCAACACATGTACTGTCCACAAGAGGCAGGTCCATCTCAGGCAGAAACAATCTGGTGTACATTATTGAAATCACCCAACATCAATCCCTGACACCATCCCCCCCTGCACCCAAAGCTTACAGCATTTCTCAAAGAGTTGAATGCTCTGTTGCAAATAGGCATCAAATTCCTCCCCAGAAGCCTTTATACATTCCCTCCAAGATGTACCCTCATGCAGCGTCAAATTTTGCCACTCCCCAAAATGCAACACAAGCAACGCATGACATTTGCTGTCGAAGGAAACCAACGATTGAGATCCACTCCCATCACCAAGGTCGTTTTTGTCCATTTTCTTAAAGAAAACGGATCCATCGTTCGCTTCGGATTCACACAAGCTCAACCCGAATGCATCCAGTCGATATGCCCGTATGTCAGACCCACATTTATCGATGTACATTTCATTTGGCAACCCAGCATGATTGTAGCCTGCTATCGCCAGCCCAGCTCCTTGCAGACACTGCTTTTCACTGGCATTAGCGTTTGAATTCCCCACGAGTGGGTCGAGGCCAGGTCTGACATTGAAGCAAGTGGCAATCAGCGTTGGATCCTCGCAGAATTTGGCCTCTCGTGTAAACCACATAGTCAATGTGAATCGTTCCCCCCACTCCACTTCTTCAACGCAATGTATGTTCGATTCACCCGCTGAATAGGCAACGACCCTACCGGCTTTCGGAGTGACATGGGTTGGATTTCCATCTTGAAATCGAAAATCTCCACCACCGAATTCCTTCCCCGCATTGTTGAGGTACAGAACAGCAGCAAAGGCTCGTTGTTCGAGGTACTCTCTGTATTTCGTTGAAACACAAGAAACTGGCTGCCACAAATGCATGTTCCAGCAAGACATCGAAAAATAATTCGAGATGGGGGAGTTAAATTACCTCCAGACATGCATCTTCCAGCAGCAACAAATAAGGGATATTGGACAGGAAAAGAAAGAATGAGGCAAAATATTTGGTGCCAGTTGTTTTTGTTGGGCTGTCCAGTTCCCTGAATATGAAAGTGTTTGTCGAGATATTTCCAGCATGCCTGTTCGAATCGTGATGCCAGCCGATGCTGGACCCCTTCGACCAGCTGATCAATCCGGTGAATTCGACGAACAGCTGGCACTCATATCCCAACGCCGATTCCACCGCGTCCAGCACCAAGCTTCTGGCTCGTGCCTGACAAGGAGATCCGACATCTTGTCAATCAACACTTGCCATGTGGGTTCAATAACGCGCGCGCGCGAGGGAAAATATGGAGCTTCTGTACCACAGGAAGCACCATAGGTGGGGCGCTTGCCAAGACGTCATGAATGGTGGTGGATCGGACGCCAGGTCTATAGCCGACAACCCCCAGGCTTTTGTGCAAGAATACCAGCTCTTGGCACAAATCCAAAGGGATCACATTTTCAAGGAGACAGCGTTCAGGATTTCCATCCATCCTCAAAAACCCAACCCCCACGAAAACTAGGAGAGGGGGAAGCGTTTATATGAGCGCACACAAGAGCAGTTACACCAATTAGCTGATTGCTATCCTTTCGGCACCATCATTGAAGGAAACTACTGCCTTTCCAAATAAGTTATGAGCAAAAGGACGCACCATCCTCGTTTTTGGAAGGAGAAACAACAGAGTCCTGTACAGGGTTCAGTACTCTGAAAATTGATTCGCACACTTTTCCATCAATAACTGTAAACACCTCCCCAATAATAGCACCAGAATCAGAAAACTTACAGCAGTAAAAAAATAAATGTGCATTTCAAGCACACCAGCTGAAAACAATTCTTCTCAGCATTCGCCAACCGTAACAAGGAAATGCGGCAGCCCAACGGAAAGTGGACTGCGGAGCCTTGCCGATTTTCTTCTAAAATCTCTTAAAATATTTGACAAAGAATACCATGCATCAAAGGCAAGAATTAGAAAAAAAGAGCTGGAAAAAAGACAGCAATCGAGGTCAGAAGACCACTCGACCCTTCCAAGAAAACAACTAAAAATATCCCCACTGCATAGCTCAATAAAGACGTTGATAACCAGCGAATGGGGAAAAAAATCTGTCAAAAGAATAACGCTGGCTTCCCCTCCTTTCTTTTGGTCCATCTCAGCTTTACTAATCTCAACACGCAAGGTTGCAATGGAACTACGAAAAGCAAGGGAAGCCCACACCATAGCGCACAACTACCAGAACCAGAAGAAACGCTTCTTCTTTGCAGGAACCCATGGTTGACTAAAGTCGGGCATCTTTTTTCTAGCTTCCGGGTCTTTGATGGCAAGATCCAATTTCTTATACTCCTCCACACAAGCATCGTGAGCAAAAGAAGAGAAAGTGGTCTGTCTGACCTCCGGCTCAGCCTCATCCAGCCCCTCCAAGATCTTCTCCGGCTTCAATTCCTCCCCAACAGAGATACCCACCCCAACGTGGTTAGTCAACCTCCTTTCCCCTATCGTTTTCGACAAACCGCTGGGTGGGGGCATCATGTTCCAACTGACCATAGCCATGGAGTAGAGGTGTCCAGGGCTTTTTGCGTTCAAGCAGAGTTTCTTCATCAATTCGACTGCTGTGGGGTCGAAATCGCTGGGCAGCCACACACCATCAGCATCGGGCCGGTCCCTTCCCCCACTGGGGGCAATCCAGAGCAGATTCCCACCTTCGTTCAATTTTCTGGACATCACGGCCAGAGTTCGACGATTCATGGCCATTTTCTCCTTCCTGAGCTCGGGGACATCATCCATATGTTTCTTGGAATGAACACAGAACAGGTTTCTACCCATCGAGAATGGTTTGCACATGGGGTCCGTGACTACTCGATCTCCAGCCACATAAATCACATTTTCCGCCAGGGTCGGGTGGGTCGAGGTCAACATGTGAGCAAACACCCCAGGGTCCGCCTCCGTCTGGTGATTCGCCAGCAGAATCACATTTTCGCCGGCCTTGATTTGACGCTCGATTTCGCCCCACCGATCGATATGCCCCACGACGGAGTTCTTGAAGTCCACCAAATTACCAACATACTTTTGCCCGAAGTCGTAGTAGTTGAACGGCTCCAGAATTCTTTCGTGGTACGACGGAAACTTGTAGGGGTCCATGAACTGGTTGAAAACTCTCCCGGCGATGCTCTTCTGGACCTCCAGGGTGAGGCTTTCGGCGTTATCCACGCCAGACCCAACCACGGCAGCCTTGTAGTTGGCGTAAAAGTCTCTCCACACTTCCAGGAGACCGTCTGGCAAGAATCCGCTCTGAGCTCCGATGCTCATCGCTCCCATAAACTCTTCTTCCGTATTAAGTTTCGAGAAATCCAGTTTCTGCATCGTTTCGGGTGCCGACGACCGAACCGCGACATTGCGGGGAAGTCGAGCGATGCGAGAGTTAGACAGCCGTCCAGGCCTCAGGGCGACCCTCTCCACAGTGCCCAGACCAACTCGTCCCGAGACGTCCATTTCGAAACGAGTAAGCGACACGTGAAAAGAAGGCAAACCCGCACGCTTGGGTTCCGAAAGCAAATACGCTTCGCTTTCGCAAGACGTTGGGACGGAAAGACGGAATAAAGTGATTCAGAAAAAGTTGCACATTTTTTTTGCCAGACCTGTTCCTTGGATCCTCGTCAGGCACTACATGAAAGTACAGCTTCCGATTCCGAGACAGTCACCGCCTCCACCAGAACGACCCAATCCTCGAAAAACCGAAAAAGATTTTACCGGAAAAACCGAACAAGTCATCAAATCGTAGCACGTTTTGCAAAGCTCACCAAACCAGCCGCTTCAATGAGTGCTGCCAGTACGGCACTCAACAGACTCCCCGAAACGATGCTTTATTCTCCGCTCCATTGATTGCAGAACAGGAGCGGGAAATCACTCGTATCATCCGCTCGCATGTCGTTTGCAGACTGGTTGCAAGCGATCAGAGTGAAAACCCTGGGTGCTTGCATAGGGCCATGCTTAGTCGGATCCGGGCTGGCGCTGGCGGGAGGGGGTGCTACTGCATGGGTCCCCCTCCTGTGTTGTGGACCTGCAGCATTTCTCATCCAAATCGGAACCAATCTAGTGAATGACGCGCTGGATTATGAAAAAGGAGCCGATATGGATGGCAGGCTTGGGCCCAGAAGACTCACTCAATCGGGTGCTGTGGGTGCGGTGATGGTGCATGTTGCAGGGATCTTATGTTTGGTGGTTGCTATGCTGGCCGCCATGCCTGCATTCTACATCAGGGGGAAGCCTCTGGTGGGGCTGGTTTTGGCGTGTTGTTTCGGAGGCTACATGTACACGGGAGGTCCTTTTCCTCTTGCATATCATGGATTGGGGGATGTGGGTGTGCTCTTCTTCTTCGGCCTGCTTGCAACATCTGGGGCGAAATATGTCCATCAAGGTATCTTGTGTAAGGGCATGCTTTGGTGTTTGGGCAATTGCACAATGGCTTTTTCTTGTATTGCCTTATCCATCTCTCTGTTCCATTTGAATCTGATGAATTGTTGGTGTCCAAATGGATTGCTGATCTAGACATTGTCGCATTATGTGTTTGTTTGTAACCCTGTCTTTGGGGTTGATACTTCTTTGTCGAAATGGGAGGCTCAACTAACGATTAACTCCGAAGGAGTGGTGGGGAACTCTGAATTCTCATGTTGCATTTCTTTGCTGTTGCTTGGCGCAGGAGGAAGAATCTGGGGTGTGGATACGATGGTTGCTGGAGCCCAGGTTGGGTTGATGGCTGTGAACATGCTAGCGGTGAACAACCTGAGGGACATTGAAACGGATGCCCAGGCCAAGAAGCGCACCATCGCCGTCCGATTGGGATACAGCATCGGCCGGTGGCAACTCGTGGTGGAAATCGTGCTGGCATATCTGCTGGGTTTGAGATGGCTGTTGTGTGGACCACCCTTGGCATTTTTCTTACCTCTGGCGACCGTCCCCCTTTCATGGAGGATCGTCAAGCAAATTTTCGATGAAAAGCCATCAGAGAAATACAATGGAATCTTGGGGTCCTGCGGAGTGCTGCATTTGGTGTTCAGTTTATTGTTAGGTGGGAGTCTTGCGGGTTCGAGCCGCCCGATGATATAAGGGAGTTTGTACCATATGCAATACGTACTTGATGTGTGTTTTCAAGATGTTTCTCCAAGGCATGAGGTTAGTAGTGACGCACATAAATCGCTTGTGGATCAGGATTTCAGGTCTGTTTCCACCGGCTGTATGAGTCTCTTGTACAAGATATTTCTTTAATTGTTAGAATTTGGGCATTAATTCTTGTTTGTGATGGGGAATGGAACTTGGCCCAATGCTCAAAAGAAATGCCACCTTTTCACGACTGGTATGGTTTCTACATGTGCAACACTTGTACAAGTCAGTGATTGGGGGCTGATCAGAAGAGAAGTGCTGCAGTGTGCTTGTTTTTGTTTATTCATTTGTCCATGACAGCTGGCGGGCTCACAATTTCAATTCTTTCAATTTCCTGTGGACAGCTCACACACCCGAGACCCGAGACACACAAATTAACAACACTGCGAGGCATCAATTCAGGGCACCATTTTAACAGCGATTTGCTGGATTTTTTGCCCAGGAATTACCACCATGTCTGACATGATTTCTGCAAGAAAACCCAAAGGGACAAAGCAGGCACACACCATTTTGCCCCCTTTCCGTCTTTAACCCATTCCCCAAATCCTTTCACCCCTACCCAACTAGATTTAAAGTTTAAAAAACAAGCAACGTCAAAGTACCAGCATGAATCAGGAATGAAACAGAACCACAACACCCAAATTCTTCCCCCCAACCCCTACTCCCCCCACCCGTTCAATTTTTTCTTACTATAAATCCATACCCTATCTTCTGCCCACCCATTCCCTGCAAACAAACACGAATCATATTTCCCAAACCACAGCATTGCATTCTTGTTTCTCTGAAACCCTCAGAGATCAACGCACTGAACGAAAATTATAACCGAACACCGTATCTCCTCAGTTCAAAAGGAGAAAAAACAAAGAGAAGCAAAGTATTGTTTCAACACCCATTGTTTCGAAAATTCTTCTTGTCTCAAAAGTCTACTCTTCTTCAGTTATCCTCTATGCCCTTGTTGCCTGGTGCACCGCTGCATTCATGGCTACCCTTCCCGCAGCAGCCTCTGTCTGATTCCTGAGCTGGGTGGGTCCACCACGACCCCGGAAATCACGCATCACCTGGGAAAATCATACCATGCATTCACTCAATCATCCCTCCGCGAATCAATGCACACACATGTCTGACAGCTCCTCTGCAATCCGTTCATACATGCAGGCACTCCTACATGCATTCATTCATGAATGCTATTTGATGCGATGGATCCATCATCCTTGAATGACATTTATGGGTCAGAATCCAGGCAGACGCCCCATCATGTGGTGGAACAATCAGAAAAAGGCTAGCAGCACCCCTCACACCACCTCAGAATTCCACAGAGACATCCATCTATTGCCAATGTGAGTAAATCCCTGAACATTTCCTACCTGTTGCCAAACGTAGATTGAAATGACGGCATTTGCCACCCAGCCCGCAAATCCAATAAGAAAGAGGACACCGATCCATGTTGCTTTCTTGAAAATCTCGAGAGTACGAATCAAACCACAGAAAGACTTTGATTCACCCAGTTTTGGTATGGCTGCAGCAACACAACGCAAGAGTCAGCAAAAAGTACAACACATGCCCCCGAGAAACATTTAGACTGGCAAAAAGAATCAATTCCTGTGCACAGTTGCAGGTATGTCATTTCTACCCAATCGATGCTGCAAATACAAAACTCAAATCGCATCATACCCCCCACAGCCTAACATCTGTGACTTCTGGGAACCTCATCAAAAGCCAATGCCAGATGCACTGCCAGAATTCTTGTATATATTGCCTAGGTGCTGAACAGATCCTTCCACGAGCATCACCATTAAAAACAATTCTAAGAATTCCAGCCTCCGTTATCTCATTTCTCAAGGTTGGTTGCTCCCCTGACTCACCAATGGCAGCAAGAATGCAGAACGCGATGTGTGCCAAGTATCCGATGAAGAAACACATGAATGTGAAAGCCCTATCATTCTTGGCGGCGTTGTACAATCGACCATACCACAAAACCCAAGCCCCAGGAATGCCAGTCACCAAGTAAATAGCTGGAGAAAAAGAAACACTTATTTCGTCAGACACCAGAATAATGAATCCCTGCCATTTTCATCAAAACGAAAAAAAAAATGTTGTTTTAGTTTCTGATCGAATGTTTCACAAAGGTCTTTTTCTTTCTTGAAGCCAAAATGAACGAAAAATTCAAAATGTAACCCATCTCACCTGCAAAAACCCATGCCAGCACGTCTGGATCCTCCACTAGCGAAAGGGAAATCGCCACGAAATTGTAGACAACTGTAGCTACAAAAAGCTGAGACAAACGAACCCATTACACTCCATTGTTTGTTCCAATTAATCTTATTTGCAAGAGATTTGCCCCCTCACTCAGCCACCATGGCCAAGAAAACCACCCCATAGTGCTGACTCAATCCTGGTTTTCCCGATTTACTTGAGAAGGATCATCGAGCAGCCCCAATTCAATTTACCTTGAAAATTTTACTATTGAAAAACATATCCGTAAATTTTATCATTTGTCATCCTTTCTTAACACAGAAGCCCTTGTGTCCAGCACTCCCAAACCAACTAGGGCTGATGGAGACTTACTTACCAAATAGGACCAGTAACCCCATTTCACCGTCAGCCGTAACACATCAGGAATCTCTGCATCTATATCGTGATACAGAATTGGTCTGAAGGGAGGCCAGTTGTTTTGCAGCTTCATGCTGCCTGCACGCTGATTTAACTGACGCTCCCGCTGCACCAAATCGGTTTCCCTGCGTTTCAGCTCAGCTTCTCGCGCAGCTCGAACCTGCGGCCACAAACCAAAAAAAACGACATTGCAGAGGAAGAAAAAGTGAGGAAAGTATGATTTTTTGCTGTGATCGGGCAGAGATATAAACTTGGCTTCTTCGCCGATGCGTTTCGACCGAAGCTTTTCTCTGAGGATGTGGGCAACTTCTGCGCGGCCAATGGTCTCAGAGATTTGGGTTGATTGTGCAAAAACTTGATGCTATGCGATAATTATCACCACAGTTTCTGAGTTCAATCCATACCTTGAGCACAAGTTGATATTTATTACTCATATTTAAACACCCTCGGGCAACCCCCTGAATTTGTGGTTGAGTTTTTTCAAAGCTGCCCCATTTTCCGAAGCTAGGATAGCACGAGTGGCTTGGTCGAAAATTCATTGGTTCAACAAGAGTGATATTGGTGTGAGAAAGGTTGATCTTTTCTAAAAATTGAAATTTTTTCACCCTGCACACACAATTAAAAGAAACTGACGTTTGCTTGAAACAATTATTACAAAATTATACCTTCTGTTCAGCACTGACGTCCGAAGAAGGAGGGTCCCTTTCAGGGGTTTCTTGAATGACTGGTGGGGCTGACCATGCACCTCCACCACCTTGACCCCAAGCACTGTCTGAACAACAGAACCAACAGGAAATGAGCGACAAGCAAATCAATTAACATAATTCATGACCATATTAACCCCAACTTTAGACCCCAGCTTTGGGTTTTTTTATTTCTGGTGTGTTCCCCCTTTCTTTTTACCATTGAAAATTAGGAGACTTGCCTGTAGCTGGCAGGACATCGTTGTAACCCTCCTGTGAAAATGAACCAGCCACTCAGATTTCTTCTCGGAACGATAGGCAACGGATAAATTTCGGGATGGGGTGGACGTGCTGATTCCTACCTGGTCTGCTGAATCCGTGTGCACCGTCACTGCCGGATCCTGCAGCGAATCGCAACATTAACCGGAACAGTTTCAAACAGCGATAGGGTGCACAGGGGGAAACCCATGTCGTGTGCGTCATTTCTCGACGCAACGACGTTCCCAAACACACAAAGCCGAAACACATATTCTTGGCAGATAGAAACCAGCATAGATACAGGTGCAGCGAGGCTTCATAAAAAGTTTCTTTTCTTCCGTGATCAAGACGGTGCAGGAAACTCACGGCAAAGGGGTTGGGTTCATGGCTGAAAGGATTCGACATGGCTTGCGTGTCTTTTTGGCGTGAGCTTCAAACACAACAGACTGTCGACGAGCACGAAAAAACAGATATTTTCTTTCGTCCCCTGTCGGGTTTCCTGTGGATACTCACAGCGACGAACCCTATCAAAGCCAACAAGATATGCCGTACGACAGGGTAAAGATGGGGTAAACCAGCCCATGTCACTCCTTTTCGCCTACGAGGTAGCTCCACGTGGAAAACCGTAACCAAAAATCGTCCGATTTCTCGCTGAGACGTCGTAAAGCGTTCAGGGTGTCCCCGTTGTGGAAGAGCTTCGTGTCGTTTTCGGTGGGGGGTAAAAGAACGCAGGAGCGATGTCGGTGGTCACTGTCACTGCTGTGAACGTTTTGAACAATCCCGCACCCTTCACGGCTCCACTGGAATTCGAGGTGCACTACGAAGCATTTCAAGACTTGGAAGAAGGTCGGTGCGCATGTGGTGTTCTTCTATTTCGCATTATCCACAGCTTTCCACCTACGTGTTCGCATACTTTGATTCCGCTTCGAAACATCCCAAAACTTCAGTTTCTGTCGAAAGGTGGTGAACGGATTGTTTTATGGATGGGAGAGTGATGGGAACTTTCTCTGTTTTACTCAGATGTGGAGTGGAAGCTTGTCTATGTGGGTTCAGCGGATAGTGAAAACCAGGACCAGGAACTAGAATCTGTTTTGGTTGGGCCTGTGATGTCAGGAAAATATAAATTTGTTTTTCAGGTAAGTCACAAGCTGTGGCTTTGGTCGCATCGATCTCAATATAATTTTTCTGCAAACAAATGTATGCACGGAAGTTGCTCCATGTTTTTTGTGTTTTTCAGAATGACTAGAAGGGTTTTTTCATGTCGATGGAGAACTTGTCGAAAAAAATACAGGGTGAGTGCACGTCACCCTGTTGTCAATTTTCTTTATCATTAATGTTGGCTTTCGGCCATTTTGTAGGCAGATGCTCCGGATCCCTCGAAAATCCCAAAGGATGATCTGGTTGGGCTCACAGCTGTACTTCTCAGCTGCTCATACAGAGAACAAGAGTTCCTGCGGATAGGGTACTTTGTTCGGGTAAGTTTCATAGTTACCTAAAAAAAAACTACCCACCTTCCCTTTGGAAATAAACAAACCAAGATCTGTTGTCAAGCAATTACAAAAAAAAGAAAAACGTTTATGCTTGCATCTGAAAATTTTGTTTCTGTTTTTTTGTCGCAAGCGGGGTCAGCAAACTTTTTCTGGGAGGGAAACGGGGTGTGAAACGCTGAGTTGTTGTTGTTGTTGTTGTTTTCTAAGGTTGAGTTTGAGGATGAGAAATTGAAGGAGGACCCTCCCGCGAATCCTAAAGTCGAACAGTAAGTGGAAACAATGCAACTAACTGTACGCGGAAAGAGAAAAAAACTCTGTCGTGGCAATGAATTAACTAACTCTTGGAATGAAAAACAGACGAACAGTGATGAAGTAAGAAAAGAATTGCATGGATCGATAAGATTTGGCATCATCTGTAAACAATAATTCGTCCAGCGGTTCATACTTTCTTTGCTTGTGGTTTTCTTCTGGAGTGGTGTATTATTTGGACTGGATCGATTTTTGGTGGCCTAGACACCCCCCAGAAGCAGATGCCACTCAAATGTGTCACTGAACACACAGGCGAAACACGTGTGTGTTTTTGATAGGTTGCAGAGGAATCTTCTCGAATCGGACCCACGAATCACACACTATGCAATTGATTGGCCGAAACATGTCCAAATAACCCCCGAGGTATCCACAATTTATCCCCCTCCCCCTGTAGAACCTGAAGGAAATGTGCAATCCGATGGAAAAGATGTGGTGGAGGGCTCAGCCGACGACGTCCAAACTGAAGGGGGGCAAGATGGTGGGGATAATCAGGGTGACAGCGGGTCTGACACTGGGCTTGAGGTAGAGGTGCTGGAACCTCTTGGGTGACAGCCCATGTGCCCTCCTTCATTTAGACAGTTTAGGAAAGAGCTTTCTTTGGTTGGCTTCTTTGAGTGTGTCCATCACAGCAGGATTGATTAGTAGGTTTTAGAGAGCATGGATGTAGATTTGTGGGAATTACGTGTGGAGGAGAATAGTCGGGTTGGC
Source organism: Bryopsis sp. KO-2023 (assembly GCA_030272585.1). Classification (NCBI taxonomy): domain Eukaryota; kingdom Viridiplantae; phylum Chlorophyta; class Ulvophyceae; order Bryopsidales; family Bryopsidaceae; genus Bryopsis; species Bryopsis sp. KO-2023. The sequence continues at coordinate 942,524 of BSYQ01000007.1, read as the reverse complement.
TCTTTTTCTTGGTGTTCTGCCGCCACTCTATTGTTTCAGTATACTACCTTAAGTATGAGTAAGTGGGTTTGTCGAAATATAGCTCGCAAAGGCGGTTGTGCCCGCGCTGTCTCGCGTCAGGAGTTTGAGACAGCCGGGGAACGCGCGTTTGTGTTGATAGTCTTGTAAAAAGATGTGTTAGCGAAGGACGAATCGAATCCAAAATCCAAAATCGAAAATCCCGTTGGCTCGATGGGGTAACTTGGCAACCACCCCATTTTTGTATTCATCCCTGGCGACGATATACTCCGTAGTATCACAGTACGCAGAACCGCCGCAAAAAATCACATGAACGGCACGACACGATGATTGACAGAAACTCCCCAACACCACAGCGATCGTGGAGTTGCCCGAATCCCCCAAGATGGGGCCTCAAGACCGGCAGAGGACGTGCATGTAATGGGCGACAGCGTCAAAAACGACGCTGAGAGCCACAACAGTAACATCCAAGCGGACCTAACAGTATTGAGGGAGGAAATCGATGTCGCACGGAAAGATAGTGCTGCAGGCTTCACAAGGTCCGAGGCCCACTTCCGAATGGCGTTGACCACAGTCGCCCGACCTTGTATTGCCGAGTTCGCCTTGCCAGATCCACCCTTTAGATGCACGGGGGCTCGACGTGTCAGATATCGTTGAAAGCGTGAAAGCTAAGATGGGCGTGGGTCATGCAGGCTTGAAGACAAGTTGGAGAAACTGTGTTGCAACATCGACAAACAATTCACGTTGTTGAGAAGCCTGGTTCTCGATCGGGGCGGCGTCGAGTCCAAAAATCCGTCGCAACCCAACGAGATTCGTCGGAGTAGAAGCGCTGATGGCGGCAGCAAAAAAATTGAACGGGGTTCTAGTTGGCCACGAGGGGAGCCTTCTCAAATTAAGTACATCAAGGAAAGGAAGGCGGATGCGGTGCCCAAGAGCCAGTTCGGACCTCGGGATATCGACTATTCCGAAGAGCAAATGTCTGAGCTGGTGGGATCCCAAAGCAGCTTGTTCGCCAAAGCACCAAACACGTCCCACGAGTTCACATTTCGAAAGGATCTCCGAGAGGTAAGACCCCATTCCTGTGTCTGCATCTTGCAAGGATATGATGTGCAAGGGAGCTTAGAGAGAATCAATTCCACAGGCGCTGAACAGCTCCCTTCGATCGCCAGCATCGCAAAAGAAAAAGTCCAAGACGAAGGTCTTCAGGCACCTGCTCAAGAGTGCGAAGTTCAAGGAAAAAGATTTGGCGCCGCCGCCAGACAATGAACAAATTATGGAATTCACCGCACGCGATTTCAAGTTGGGTATCGCCAGCGATGGAGCGGACAGCAAATCCAAAAGGCCGAACTCGCCAGAAAGCACGTCATTCGACTCTCTCACCTTCGCAGCTCTCGACTTCAAGTTTCCGTTTTCGGGGAAGAAAACGGATCGGAGCAAGGGGTTGGAACGCCAGGTGTCCGCTGATGCTCTGGAAAGGGAAAAGCAGAAGCTCCACAAAAGCAGTTCGAGAAAAGAAAGAGGCCCAGTGGCTGAAGGAAAGGAATCAGTGCCCAGTATCATGTTGGCTGGGATACCAGAAGGTAAAGAGCTCTTTATTCTCGAGAGTATCGCATCTGGCACCCCAGATTGGCTCGTGGAACCAACGAGCGAGTGTTTTGTACTTTAGATGGGGATCTAGGAGAGTTTGACGATGAAGAAGCGGAGCTCTATCGACCAACCACTGTGAATCCGTTGGGTTCGATGACTCCACCAGCAACAACGTAAGGTTTAACACAGACCATCATGGGCATCCTTTAGTGAAACGCTTCGAGAGATGTGGACTCGAAGCACAACAACGCCTTTTGTTTTTGCAGGGTGGCGGTTTCCGACACAACAGGCAGCGTTACGGAAAGTGAAGATATGGACGAATCGTGCAATGTCTTGCATTTTCTTGACTGGTTCTGGGTGAGGATTGATGCCGCCTTCTTCCTGTTTTAAAATGACAACAGTCGTTTTCTTTATTAAAGCGAGTTGTTGATTTCAGGCGATGTTCTTCAGCATTCTCCACCCCACGGGTTTCTTCAGGACGAAATGGGATTTCTACATGCTTCTTTTGTTTGCTTACGTTTGCATTGTCGCCCCATACATCATTTGTTTCGGTGTGGAGTTTTCTCGGTATTCAGCCTTGGGGATCATCGAAACTCTTGTGGATGTCTCGTTCATTATCGATATATATTTGAACTTCAGAACCGCATATTACGGTGAGAACCCCCTCTTCACAGACAGTGCACTTGACGGACTTCTTAAAGCCTTTCACGCAAGTGTGTATTTATTTCCACAATCAATTTTCTTGAAGCCTGTGCTGTTTCTCTGCTTGGCCTCAGATGATTCCAACAAGCTTGTCATTCGTCGGCGAGATATTGCCTTCATTTACATGCGCACTTGGCTTGCCGTGGATCTTGTGTCTGTTGTTCCTTTCGACCAACTCGTCGTAAACGAGCAACTTGGCTTCGTTAGACTCTTCAAGGTATGCTGCTGAAGGAACACCAGTGACTTGTTTGTTTTCCGCCGCCATGCACTTGCTTGAACCTTTTTGTTGTGGATCCTTCTGGCGTGCCTTTAATAAAGCTAGTCGTTCGTCCTCTACAGATGCTCGTGATAAAAAAGTCGGATCTGGCATTCCTCAGGCAACCCGTGTAGTGAAGCTCGTCAAGATTCTTAGACTGCTCAAGATCGTCAAGATGCTGAGGTTGTTCAAAATCCCAACTCTTCTGAGGCACCTTGAGTCTGCATTCGGACGAGGGCTCCTTCGCCTCGTCTCCTTTATGTCCGCAGCAATTTTGGTAACACATCTCGTGGCGTGCTTCTTTTACTACTCCGCATATTTGGAAGGCTACGACGCGGTGGGGACTGATCCATGTCATTCGTTCTGTTTTCTCGAACAGCTTTGAGCATTTCCCAGAGGAAAAATATGTTCCGATTTCGCTTTTCGTTGATGTGTTTTTTTTTTTGTGAATTGCAGGATACTTGGGTTACAATTGGCCAACTGCAAAACTCCTCAAACTTCGACAAATATGTGACCGCTTTGTATTGGTCGATGTCTACCCTGACTACTGTCGGCTATGGTGATGTTACACCCGGAAACGCCAACGAGAAGATCATGTCTATGGTTGGAATGGTTGTGGGGGTTACAGTTTTTGCTTATTTCATGGGCTCGATGTCTGCGATGATGTCGTCAATCAATTCGAGCAACACACGCATCACAAGAAAATTGATGGTGCGTATTATCCGCAATAGACATGGCGTTCTCTCTCTTACACATGGCTGCCTCCTATATCTACACAGAAAACTGGGTCAAAGTGCACAAATGGCTGAAGTAAAGAATGTTGTTTGATGGTAGGCTGTGGAGGATTTCCTTCGTCAAAGGAAAGTGCCTCCGAATCTCGCCGAGCGGGTTCGGACGTTCTTCAATTACATTCTCTCAAGGCAAATAATAGTGGAAGAGACCAGCATCATAAATGGTAAGATTGCACAAACTCAGATGCTTCGAGTTCTGTTGGCTTGGTTGTTTGCCTGGTGGTAGTTTAATTATCGGCGTTGATTACTCTTCGGGGGAAGTAAGAATGTTTGCTGTGGGAATGTCAGAACTTTCAGGCGCCTTTGATCTTAGGACGGCTTGTGTATTTTTTTCATCGTGCAGAGCTGTCCCTTCCTCTCAGGACGGAAGTGGTGTTGTATCTCTACAGAGAAGCGCTGGAGAGGCTGCCTTTTTTTCAAGGAAAAGATCCCCAATTCATAGTTCACATCGTCACTTCGTTGAAGCTCGAGTACTATGCACCAGTAAGAGATCCTCCAAGTTCAACCAACACCATGCTTCCTTTACTCGAATGTGGACAATCTCATCCACCCAGTGTGCCAAGCTGAGAAATTTCGCCCCGTTCTGCGCAGGGGGAGGTAGTGATCAGGCAGGGCGACCCAGGGAATGTCATGTACTTCGTTGGGAATGGTCGCTTGGAAGTTCGCTTATACTATGAAGGCAGCTACGATGCCGAGGATTGTCCCGTATTGGGGGAGAACATGAAGGCCAGCGAAGTTCCAGTAACAAACCTGAAGCCAAAGATGAATGACGAGACATACAACAACACGTTGGACTTGATCAACGCTTGGCGCAATGTGAGCATGTTCGGACCCTCCGAAAGCTACCAAAAACTTGGAATGCTCTACACTGGAGAGTACTTTGGGGAATACAGCTGTCTTCTTGGTGAGCGTTGAGGCCATTCCGTTCTTATTTGATCAAAAAACACAACTGGCTGGTGTCGACGCACCCAGAATTGTGCGGTTCTGGAAAGGTGGTCATGAGCTTCCTTTGTGTACAGTAGTAGAAATTGTGAAATTTATCTATCCAGCAGTCAACCAGAGCATTCCAACTTTTCGTGGTTGATCTCTCAGGTGAGTGCCGCACAGCGACAGTTGTAGCCCAGGAGTATTGTGAGCTCTACTCGCTCTCCAGGACAGATCTGGATGAAATCCTGGAGGATTTGCCAGAGCTGGGGAAAGTGTTCCTGAAGATGGTGGAGGGGTATGTGCAAGCTGGATTCGCAAGCAACTTGCTGAACCACCGGTTGCAAAATAGGATGGACAACAATGATAAGGGCATGGACCCTGTGCTGCCAGACAGGTGGGGATATTGAAATCCAAGTCCACATCTGGACTCTTTTATTATGGAGTTTTATGTACTTGAGTATACTTCAGTAGGCTGTGGTTGTACATTTTTGGTTATACGAGTCCATATTTATTTCCACAATCAATCAAACCATTGTTGAACCCATGTCTATCCTTGATCAAAAGAGAAATAGAATCAAAGGACAAAGAAGATCGCTCCAGATCAATTATGGTAGAAACCTCCTAGCGTCTACCTCTTGGGATTGCTTTTGCGTGTGAAAACCAATGAGATCAGTGAAACCCAACTTTTCAAAAGTGACTATTTGAACTGTATCCACGATACAACACGACATAATTTATTCGATCAAAGTAGAAAAAGCAAATGTCCTTTGTTGACCCGTCATGACTCGGAAAAAAATCAAACACAAATTTTTATTGGGGTGCTACCGGTTCAGGCGGGGTCCAAGGAAAACGATTGTTGAAAAAATAATGCTTCAAGAACAGGGGAGTGGATCTTTATTCAAATCTGACAGCTCCGAAGCCTCGCTGCTGAAAAGCTTCTCAGGTCTGGATGGGCACCAAGCAATCTAATGCATTATTTTGACTGGGATCATGAAGGGAATTCATTTTTTGTTGGGTTATTTCCTTCTTTTTTTTTGGGGGGGGGGGGGGGGGCAAGGGGTCAGCTCTGAAGTGATGTTGGGATGAAAGAAAATAGTATGTAGAGTCATAATCTTGAGAGAATTTTCAAAAGCAAAGTTTAGGCATTTGTTCAAGTGCCGTATGTTATCAACACATATATCAAGCTCAGTCAAAACTTAAGCATGTTGCCATCTCTTGAATTGCTGTGGAGAATACAACCCCATCTGGACATCCAATTCCGGACACCTTCAATTACAAAAAGGGACGCAAAAAGAGAGGATCCACATCAAAACAACTCATGCTCTGAATGAAACAACACAAGAATGAACCCCCCCTCCCAAAAAAAAGAATCAAAACAAACTGCCAGCACAGATTGGAAGGCGAGCCAATCAAGACAGAGCATCCGCAGCCGCCCAATTAAACTCCACATCATCCAACAAATCCCTCCTCACCTTGGAAAGCACCCCCGTTCGCTTCGCCACCCGTTGCACGCTGCACCAATTGATCAGGAAAAAATTCATGCCGGAAGCCAACGCCATGGGCGTCACAGCCCCTGTATCCCGCTGATAAGCTTTCAATTCAGTGTACCACCTCATCCACTCGGCATCATCCCGATCGAACTCAAAACCCACCTGCTCCAAGAGTTTCCTTTTGCTTGGTTCCAGAGTGCCTCGACTCTCCTCCCCCCTCTGCTTTTCACACCATCGATCCAACTCCAAGCAATCCCCCTCCCGAAAACCGACATGGGCATCACCATGAATCTGTTCATAATCGCGGATCTCTGCGAAACGCTTACTCCATTCACCCTCCTTGTCTGACACCAGGCCAAACTCCCAGGCAGGTAACTGCTCCTCGGGTTTCTCCTCCAGATCTACTTGAGTGTCATCTTGGATGAGTAGGGCTGGCTGCCTTTCCACCACTCGCAGTATATCAGCAACATCCCCGCTGTTCGACAGCTTCATGTCCATGAGGCGCTTTAGCAGGGAAGAGTAAGGCAGGGTCAACAGCCGTGGCTCTCGAACGCACATCCAAACAATGTCGATGTCAGCTTGTCCTCCCAGTAATTCTCGTAGCTGGATGAGGCGGCGGGAAACAGCAATAATCTTCCTTCAAAACAATAACACAAGATATACTTCCCCTGCCCAACACGGTGTATTGCTCCCTAGGTTTGTTTCTTGATTAAAAAAAATTAAGGTGGACAAGGAACCTGAATCTTGTGTTCTAATCATGATTAGTCACAGGCAGGTCAATTCCCTGACCACAGTGAATTTCAAGCTGAGAAGCAACTGCCCTCTTATCCAACATTGCATGAGTTGAGCTCCTACCTGGGGGGTGTATGCCTGCACTGCCCAAGTGTACGACAAGCCAGGCGAGACGTCAGTCTCCCCAAGAGCGTCGCCCTCAAGTCCTTCCATCTCAGAAGCGACCCCGACCAGTTTCTGCCTTTGCCCTTGATCGAAAACACCACGGGCTTTCCAGAAACTGTCCAGCAAGTCTATGGTGTCACTGTCCAACCTCACCGCTCGCAGCGGTCGTCGTCCCCCTCGTTTGGGCGCATTTGGGCGGGAAACGTGCGGGTCTTGGGATAGTAGCAGACATCTTTTCCCGCTCCCAGATAGGAGCATGGCTGTTCGCCCAACAGAATTGTGCGCCCTTCATTCCGTCCTATTGATTCAAAAGCATCATAGCATTAATGCGCGCGACGTCAGAAACCCACAAATCGCCTCATCCACCAATCAGCCGCCACCAAAACGTCGCTCCTTGACGTCTTGGAGGAATTCCACAGTTGCTGGCATTTTCACGATGCCAGAAACGTGGTCCAAAACACCAGCCTGCCATCAGCCAGCAGCTTTCCTCGTTGAAACGGCGCGACGACCCCGGAGATGGTTTTTCGCGGCAGAACTCGACCAGAGCAGCTTTGGCGAAACCCGGCCCGACCGCGGAGGAGATGCACTCCATTCACAAAGGCTGTCACCTGCCTTCTATTCGTGGTAGGAGCCCCCACTCTCGACACGAAAAAACACAACGAAAGAAAAGAAAACGTCACCGGTCTGTTTTCCACATGAGGGAGCGAGCTAAGCTCTCTATTCTGAGCTTTTTTGGCTCTCTCTTTTTCTTTCTCATTGAAATTTGAACCTATCTAAGCAAGCAAGCATATGTTGTGGTGGTTGCAGTCGTCCGCGATATTCATCATCAACACATGCCGGCAGAAACTGAACGTCATCTTGGACACACAACACAGCACGGACCACTTGTTCGAACGTATCCTGCCTCTCGAAGACCAGCGAACCTCCCACAAATATGGCAACAGAAAGACAGGATTTTTTCGAGAACAGCAGTTGGGAGATGTAGAATTCGAGGAGGATATATCAACAGTAACAATGGGTTTGGGTGAGGACAGGGCAACACAGACGCCTCCGGATGGGGCTTCGCATGAGCAATCGAGGTCGCGCCAGTATGGGCGAGTCGATCCCGTTCAACCGAAGCACCACCTCGGGAATCTAAGACGACCCAGGTCGAATCCAAGAACGTCAGGAGATCTGGGAAACTTATACTGGGGGCCTTATGGATCCCTCACCAAAGCCCGACAAATGCCCACGATGCCTGGAAGTAACGTCCCCGTTATGGTTGCCGACACAAAACGATTCAATGGGGCAATCCCCGGATATGATGAACTACTCTTGAGATATCCCAATCGGGTGTAGCAGGAACCAAACACGAATTGGGATTTAGTGAGGAAAAGTTCGCTTGGGTGTTCATAAATTTGTTCAGAGAGATAGGGTAATGTAACAGACAAGATAGAGCTCAAGATGGTGCACCCCCTTCGCAGAAAAACTCTCTTTGGCAAGGATGTAGAGCTGAGGTTGGGTGTTTAATCAGACTTGGCGGTATTCCGCCTGGACATGTGACTAAAAAGCTCTCCACGTCAGCGCACGCTGGAGTGTGTTTCGATTAGAACAGACACGCGTGTTGCGGTGAGCTCCCTTTCGTCCCACGAATGCATTGCAGGAGCGCGTGCTTCACGTGCTCACGCCCGCATCGCGGAGTTTCCTTCAGATTTCACAGTAAGACGAAGGCGTCGGTTGTCGAGGGTCCACCAAAACGCGTCCTAAACGCAGAAAGGAATGTTTATTTGTCGTATGTCCACATGGCTGTGTAAGAACGAAAAGTGTTGTCTTCCAGACGGTTATCCTCTTCGGACGCATTCCATTCGCCTGAGCGCACGTCTTTTCGCGGTGGCGAAATCAAATCACGCTGGTGAGGCGTTTGCCCTGCTCGCTTCTTGTCTCGTCGAATTTGATTTGTCTGGTGTCGGGACAAGGGCGTGACTTCTTGAAAAAAACATGTTGTCCCCCACAGATATCGTTTCCAGCACTGGTCCAATTCTCGAAGAACGAGCTGAGGTGGTTTCTACCGAAAAGGTATTGTGGAAAACAGCTGTATAGCAAAAGCAGCCTTGACTAGTGCAGATTCTCAGATTGTTTTCCCCAACAAGGGAACAACTGCCTTTTATTTATTTCAAATAAAAATATATATTAGCAGCAACATGCTTTGTGGGTTTTGTGAATTAGGCAAGAAATTCTGCCAAAGGTGTCGGCCTTTCCGAGGAACATAAGAGGAAAATCAGCATAGCTCTGAAACGCAAGTGGCAGGACCCTGCTTTTCGAAAAAGAATTGCTGAAACGAGGGCATCGCTTTCCAAGAAAAAAAGGTCGGAAATTCAGGAGAACAACGAAATCGACAGCTCGTTGGAGGTGGGATTGTCTGTGAAAGAAAGCTTGGCCGAGAAGAAGAAAAGCCTGGCCAAAAGCAAAAAGGAAAAGATAAGCGCTGCTTTGAAAAGAAAGTGGCAAGATCCTGAGTTCAGGAAGAGAATCAGCGAAGGAGTGAAAAAGAAGTGGGAGGACGAGGACTACAGGGAAAAAGTGTCGAATTCACTCAAGGTAGCGACTGCACGAAATAGAAGAAATAGAAGGGGTTTTGGGGAAAGTGATGCTGAATTAATCTACCCCCCCCCCCCCCCCCCCCCCCGGGATATTGCTGCTGCAGGAGCAATGATTTATGGAGTACTTTCTTGATTTTGCTTTTTCTCAATTGCTTGTACATTTTCTTGGGCGTTGTTTTAAGAAGTGTTGTTAGCGTTGCTGTCTCATCGATATGCATATGACTAAGGTAGTCTGTTTTCTGCTGTTCGTTTTGGAGGGGAAAAAGTCTTGGAATCAAGGGAAGAAGAGCGCTAAGAGGGTCGGGGACAAAAGGAAAAAAAGCGGAAAGAAAGCTCTCGTGCCTTGGAACAAGGGGCGGGGCCATTCAGAAATCACACGACAACGCATGCGTGCTGCAAGGTTGGGGAAAACGCACAGCGAAGCCACCAGGAGAAAAATGAGTGCTGCCCACGCTGGACTTTCACACACACCGGTGGGTGAACTAAGTTCTCGTTTTTTTTTTTTGATTTTTCTTCAACTCAGAAAAATATCTCTCGCCTTGCAAAAATCCACCAATAGTACCTGTGAACTGCAACCCGATGCATCTCACCTGCCTGTTATATCACCATGTTTTCCTTTGTTAAACGATCCAAGAAAAAACCACGTGAAAGAAAGCAAAATGAGATACATCTGGTGGCATTTCCAGGAAACCATGCGGTTGCTGTCCCAAAGACTGAGCGGTGTCCCCAAAGGTGTCGATCACAAGGCACGTATCGCTGCTGCCCAAAGAAAACGCTTTTCCGCAATTCGTGCTCTTCAGGCCATCGAAACCGTCCACAAACTGACGGGCCCCTTGTTCGCCGGGAAAAGAAGGGCCAGATACATGTACTGTGCTGCATCCAGCACCGTGGGGGACAACTCAGGGTTACGACTCCCCAAAAGGCAAACCCGAGCTGAGGTGAGGAGGGGGGGGGGAAAGCAATTTTTTTGGTGTTCTTTTCCAGTGGCTTTCATGTATAATTTTTCGTGATGGAAAGTGCTAATATCTTTTTCAGCGCAATGGACATACCGTTCGGGAAAAGATTTCCAGGAAAGCGAAATAGCCCCCCCCGGAAAAGGGTAGATAAAAGAGAGAGGATGCCCCCCTGTTTTTTTTCAGGTGTTAAATTCTCACAAAACTCAGTTGAGGGAGTACCGTGATCTGCAAGCCGAATTGTCCCCCTGGATGAGTGCTTTCACGGAGCGACATGGAAAACGACCGACCCTGGTCGATGTGGAAGCCACCCAAATCACGTGGTTGATCAATCGGTTCAAAGATTACACCGTTCTGAGGGAGAAGCTGCTCGTGGACATACCTGTGCTGAGATCGAAAATCGCCAGTGCCCAGAACGATTATGTCCGGCCGATGGAATGCTACACCAATCTGCAGGCTGCCCAGGATGGCTTGTCTGAGAAACTGGCGGCAGCCATTCAGTACAGGAGATCCCTGTCAGGGAAGACGGATGATGAGGGGCGATCTACAGGTGTGGAGTTTGGGGCAGGGGAGGCTTTGTGTGTGTGATTGATATTTTCACACGAAGTTCTGTTCATGGATATAGTTAAGTTGAAAAATAAGGATATGGGAACAGAGATATGCCCTTTTCCTGTGGGTTGAAAAAGTTGGATGGATACCCACTGTCCGCAAAAATGTGAATTTTTTTTACATGTTGATTAAGGAAGATTTTTTTCTCAGTTTTGAAATACATGTATTCTATGCACCACCTCCAGAGTCTGTTTTTTGTTTCGTCATGTTCGCAGCACCCATTGCTACAGCACGAGTTGAGAAGGCCATGAATGCTGCCATGGAATATCGAAGAAAACAAGCCAGGGCTTCTGCCGCGGTCGCCAAAGCAGCAGCAGTGAACGCCAGATCTTCTGGACAGAAAAAAACCTCGGAGACGAAAAAAACGAACAGCGCCACGACCGCTGCCCCCATGGTTAAAGAGGATGAGGTAGAACAGCAAACTGCTCTTCCCTGATTTCTTGTTTGATCGTTTTTTTCCATGCTTCATTTCCTCCTAATCGAATGGGGGATTGCCCTATTGCAATACATCAAGCGCGTTGTTGTATATATCTGTGTGTTCGATTGTCAGACTTTTACGGAATTAAAATCTTTCAATTTTCTTGCTCGAGATATTTTTATGTTCGTTTGTTACCTTTTGCTAGATTCGACAAGCCCAGGAGCAAGCAGAAATTGCTATCAAAGCCATGGAAGATGCCCAGAAAAAAGTCATAGAAAATTACTCCCTTGGGGGCACCAACTAGGACACCCACCCACCCATCAGACTCTCTTTCTCTATTCTTAGTATTTCTTTCTTTGCTTTTTTTGTTTTTATGGTTGGTTGCCAGCAAACAAACAAACAAACAAAGGGGATGAATGCGTATTGTTCTAGCCGAAAATCGTTCGAATTTATTCATTCTTTTGGCATGTGATTAATAGTATTCGCTTGTGCGGGAAAGGAGGGGACGGGGTGAGGTTTTGATTGATTGATTTAGGGGTGAGAAATTTTACATGTTAGTTTTCCTTTAGAAAAAAACAAAAAACGAAAAGAAGATTTGTCCAAGAAAAACAGAAAAAAAAGAAAGTGTTTTCTGTTGGCGGTTTGCGATGCAGCCTCAATTCCTTGTTAGATCTATATATGAACGCGTCGGTTTTGGTTTCGGGAAAGAAAATTGATTGTTTTGTGTGTTGATTTTTTTTTTATTTTGGTTTTTTGGGGAGGGGGGCAATGGCAGAAAAGTGTCGTGGTTGACTTTGAAAGTGCCCTGTTTCTGGGGGGGCTGTTTTCTTTTGGTTCTTTATGGGTTTTCTTTTTCCTTCGAATGTTCCCTTTTTTTTTCGACTTTTCGAGCGATTTGAAACTTTGCTCAGACTCTGAGATTCAAGGAGTTGATGATATGGACCTTTGTGTAAATATCCGATGCAGAACGCCTTCAATGATTTATTCAGAGTTTGTCATTTTTGAATTCTATGGAAGTGGAGCTTGTGTCGGCGTGCCCACGGAAAATCCAAATCCCATTTTATATATTTTTAGAATCCTGTGGACTGCAGCTTTCCTCTGTTGAAAAAGATCTGGGTTTTCTGGAGGTTTTTCCTCAGAAAAAGGTGTTCCCCCCGTGTATTGATTTGCATTTCGATCCATCTATTTCTACGAGCTCAACCAAGCCCATTTAAAACCAAACGACCACACCCAAGCCTCAAGATGTTTTGGTTTTTTGCGCTGCGAGTGACATGCAAAATTTTGTTTCGTTGCCAAGTGACAACGTCCATGGTCTTGCTTCAAGGGCCTTATTGCTGAGCAACTTGCAATCGCTGGCTTTTTACATCAAGTTTGTCAAAATCGCTCATTAAGTAAGGCTTGACCACTCGAACTTTGTCCTGATCGAGTGACTTTTTCTGTTTTTTTTGTTTTTATTACATTCAACAACCAACCCAGCGGAAGCTGGTTCCGATCAAGTGACTTTTTCTATTTTTTTGTTTTTATTACGTTCAACCACCAACCCAGCGGAAGTTCGCATTCAAAATAAAAGAAACCAATCAACAAACAGCCCAATTTCGATTTGGCTTTGTGGGACACTCTCATTTGCTTCCCAGTCCTTGTTTCAGTTTTGTTAGGATGTGGTGTTGTTGAGTTGTGCATGTCCATCAACCACGGTTCCAACCAACTTTCAAATCCACCCCCACTCAATGTTGAACATCTACAAGCGGAGCGCTCCCTTTCCATCCAGTTTTTTTTTTTTTTTCTGATTCGCTTTCATACAAGAGGCCAAGGTTATCTAGCCAGAGATTCTAGCTGCGTTCCGACCCTAAAACGGCTTCTGTCGCAAGTTTCGCCAAGAGGTGAGGTCGGAACAACAGCTAATGCAGACTCTGCAATCCAGCGTCCCGCAATCAATGGTACACCCTAATTGCAGCACTGTCAAAAAAACAACAGCTAATGCAGACTCTGCAATCCAACGTCCCGCAATCAATGGTACACTCTAATTGCAGCACTGTCAAAAAGCATCTCCAGGACGGGTCGATCCACCCATCGAACAGATATCCCCACCACATCGTATAACACTCTTGAAAACTTGTCTTTTCAACTTTCAAATCTAATCCCCAAATAAGAACAAAAACCAAGAAGGAAAAAGAAAAAAATCATCACTGCCATCACATTCTGCAATGTCCTCAGCGACGAAGTTTTTAGTCAGGTGAAAACTAACCAGAAATCTAATTTTGAGATTGTTCTTCCCTTAGATAGCAAGCATAATGTGCCAGCAACTCGGTGGGGTATGCCACCACCACCGAATGCCCGATCCGTTTGTGGCACAGCCAGCATGCTCTGTCCGTGGTTACGTTAATCATCCTCTGCCGGCACGAAATGAGCTGCTCTTTCATTTCAAAATTCTCACAAGTGTGCAGATTCTTGACGATCGCCAGGTTTCTCTGCTGCTCCGACAAGGTTCGAATCCCACCCTCGACGAACGGCAAAATTACGCCGAGCTCCACATCATCCGGTAACAGCTTGAACACCTGTTCCACGTTGATCCGAAACCTTTTTCGGCTCAAGAGCTCTGCCAGCTTCCGCCACTGTTCGTTGGACAGCTTCCGGATGTCCGATTGACTGTCCTGCGGTCTCAAATAGATTTTCAGCATCATGATGTAAATATCACCCGCCTCCAAACAATCCTGATCCGTAGCGAACAGCTCCGACAAAGACTGCTTGTTCTTCCTCCTCCGACCTTCGTACACCCGATCGCACAATTGCTCCACCAACGGCAAGCTGTCCAGCTCCAAGAGATAAACTTCCAATGCTTGCTCCACTTTCCCCGACCTCTCCATCAACAACGCTTGCAGCTCCAGCAGCTTCCCTTGTGGGATCAGGGCCAGAACGGAGGCCGGATTAATGTGATCAGACTCGATCACCAGTTCCCTCAGACGTTCGTACGACTCCATGGGCTTCGGAGAATCGAACGCACTGTTCACAACATGTCTTTCCCCTTCCTCGCTGGACGAATCCTCCCTTTCAGGCACTATCCCGCTGCCTGATCGACCCAGTCGCTTGGCGCTGATCTGCCTCATGCTCTTGACTCTCTCCGGAGTTCTCATCCCACCCAGTTCCTTCACCCCTGTGGAAAAAAAAAATAAAAAAAAATAAAAAACCCCATCTAGCCCTGTGGTGAACGGCTAACACCACACCAGTTCGAACGAGCAAAGAGAGTCTGGAGGTCGAAACACACCAGGGAGTTTGTGCAGAGGTCCCAGTTTCGTTTCGTTTGCCAGAGCTTCCCGGAGGTATATATCCACCAGCGTGCCATGAAATTCTTCCGGTTTTGCGTCCCCGTTCTCCAGCATAGCTTCCAAATATACCACACTGTACTGAGGAGCATGTTCGTCCAGGATCGGCAACACCAACGATGGAGATAGCCTCTTGTCTGCTCCTATAAAAACTTCCAGAGCGGCCTCCGGGTCGATTCGTAGCACCCAGCCAGCATGATTTTGAATGACTGCAGTATCGTGGCTGCTCAGTTTCGACAGATATCTGACGGCTGACCAAACCCCAGTCATGCCCTTCATTTCTCGGGCAGCGCCGGAGGGTGGTACTTCGAGCGACTCTGGATCTTGCGACACCTTCCGCAGAATTTCCATTCCTAATGCCAAGAAAACATGGAGGCGGTGGATAATTGTCCGGATCATTCAAGCATCATATTCATGTTTCTTAGTGCTTGTTTTATTCCTTTCACGATGGGCTGTGTGAAAAAACTGCAGAAAAAAGATTTAAAAAAGTCCTACCTTTATCGTGGCATCCGTGTGATTGATACAGAGCTGCCAACTCCGCGTAGCGACCTGAAACAGCAGAAAAAATTTCACTCCACATGCATTCCCCACAGATATCCCCCCAAAATCATCACTGCAACCATCCAGAATCAATCCTCCGTGGAAGAGCCAACTGTGACAACAGAGGAAACAAACCTCACCGGCATTTGCGAGGGCAGATTCTCCCTCCACGAGATCCACCGAGTTCGGTTTTTGGACGAATTCAAGCAGCTGGCCTGTGTCTCGTGTTGCTAGGGTGGCCTTCAGAATCGCAGTATCCACCAAAACTGCCAACCTACTTCTGTGAGCTCTGGATATGACTTTGGTGCTGGACAAGGCCATCTCGGAGAGACCCGGGCGAACTCCGGGATTGTCTTCCTCTTCCAGTTCTGCTTCTTCTGAAATCTGAGGTAATTTAGCTTGCTCCTTGTCAAACTACGACAAAGCCACAAGTAAAATATCACAGGGAGTATTTTTTCCCCCCACCACCTTTTCGGGACTTTGCCTAGACCCCCACTGGCAGCTCTCTGAACCGTAATGATGTTTACGAGTTTTGAAAAAGACATTCCTTTCCTGCATGCGTTCAACTGAAATGCCATGAGAAGGTTTCAAGGGCGCTCGTCTAAAAACCCTGAAAAATGAACAACTCTAAAAGTGTGCCAGTAGGGGATGCATCAAGATCAAGATTGCATGTGTCTCATAAAAGATGCTTCCAATGCATGCAAATGCAAATTACCATTTCTTGATGCAAGATTGAAGCCGAAACGTAGATGTGTTTCGCTGCTGTACCTCTGCATCTTCGAACTCCCTTGTTGCCAACCTGCTCCTATGACTAAGCAACACTGGCAACAGGCTGTTTATGGCTTCACGATATTCATCCCCTTCGGGCTCTGCATAATTGTCGAAAAATTCTTCGGGGACTGGCAGCTGGAAATTCCTCAGCATCGATTGAGGGGTGATGGACGGAAACATTTTCAAAGGCAACAGGGGGCTCCTTTGAGATCTCATCGCGAATTGAGAAAGGCCGATGTCGTAGGAGCCTTGTGAAAAGAGGTGAATTCCATACCTGGACGCAAAAAGCAAAAAGAGTTTACTCAGCAGGGAAAGAAAAACTACAAAATGAAGCAAGAATGATGACTAAGCTTGCATGAATACTTTTCCCTGTTTTATGAAACTGGTATGCTTCATTTTTTCTATGTTACTTCTCTTCAAACAGAAAAAAAAACACGCAAATATTTGGTAAAAAGAAAGATTCGAACCACATATCGCAGTCATCATTGCGAGCATTAAAATTTTCATCAGAATTTTCTTAAAACACCTTTCTTTGTTCAAACATATGCCTTTATTGCTTTCAACAGATATGATTTTGGAAGAAATCGAGTTTTCTGGATGAATAATTTATTGCTAACCTCACACGCAAAACATCCTCTACTTTTATACGATCCTCCTCCGGAAGAAGAGTGGATAATTCCAGGGCATCTTGAAATTCATCCATCTCCGCCAAGGCATCCACTTGCTCAGCCAAAGGCACCGGAACGAGTCGGCATATCTAACACAAAAAAAACCATCTACAAAAAATTGGTATGCAATTGATCATTTGCATCCTTACCAAATTCATCAGCACATCAAAATCAAGGAACAAAGAAAAGGTGGCAGGTGGCATTTCTTTTTTCCCTTTTCTTTAATATAAAACTGATTGAACAGTATTTCCCCCCCCTAAAGTGGCTATTCGTCCAGACGAGTTCAAGATCTTTTTTCGGACCTGCCCACCTGCTTCTTGAGCTTGGGTGCGAAAAACACGTCACCGTTGGCATTCGTGGTAACCGCAGCCAATTTCAAGTCGTCAACATGCAGCATTTGCACGACGTCTTGTCTAGCCGTCGAGCTATAGTTTCGCACTTCCACCAAACTAGACGTCAGAGCGACGATGTATGGCCCCGACACCACCACCGCATAAGGCGCCTCCGTCCAGCTCACCGCAGGTCGACGGAGGGGTTTCCCGTTCGCTCCGATAAAAAGGACGACGTTTTCTCTGGCAATCAGGATCTCCTTTCCAGGCAGCGACGTCACGACGGGCCTTCTGTCTCTACCCACAGAAGATACTTCCTTGAGGTCGTTGCTGTCGGGATTCGCCAGTTGATAATCCTTTTTGAATCCGAGGCACACGCTGTCTCCGCACCACGCCGCGGCCAGCGCGATATCAGGCAACCCCATCGAACTCAGTTCAACGAAATCCATCCCTTGCAGCTTGTAGAACACCAGCTTGCGCTTGGCTGCGACTGCTAGGACGTCTTTCGACGCATTCCAGGACATCAGACTGGCATATCTCGTGCTCGGGACTTGACATAGGGGATTGACCTCCGGGAGCCCATGCAACGCGACACCTTCGTCCGACAGTGTCAAAGCCGCAGGTAGAGATTCGCACACGTCGATCTGATTTATAGGTCGCCTCCCGAGCTTTTTCTGGTTCGTCACTCTCCAGGGCCCATCAATGGCCTCGCCTTCGGACGGCTCCAAAATCAAAAAAGTCCCATCAGCGCAGCCCAACAATAAATTCTTTCCCCACGCCGAAAGACTTTCGATCTTATCCGGAATATCGCCCGTTATCTCGTCTTGATAAAAGGCTTGAACTCCCGCCATCGCGACTTTCAACGCCCATACAGAATTCGCTGTCTCCGACCAAACCAAAAAGAATGCAACGAGAAAGCGCAACAGAGGTCACTCCTTTCCCAAAACGGAGAAAAGAGTGACGAATTCTTCAGTCACGGACGCGCGCGATTTGTTTTCTCCAGACTGCTCGAGAAATCTGGAGTTTCGATCGTGTTTCTGTCCATCGCGAGCGTTTTTCGTATTTGGTTCTCGGTCCGCCTGCTCTTTTCATTCGGAATGACCGGCGCCAGAAAATTCTTCGTGGAGTTTGAGGATGCCTCCGCCGCAGGTGGAGCTCACAAGCAAGTGCCGGACCCACCGGGATTTTCTTTGTCGATTGCCAGAGAAGGGGTGCGTTTTCCTGCAGATATATTGTTTTTTTTCTTAGGACTTGTCCTATGACTCAACCCCTAGGGAATATGCAGCTTTTGCGAAGTTCAACACGCAGGATCTCTACAGAAATGGATGTTCTTTCGGTGGAAACCACAGAAAACTGTAAAGCAAGGCCCACTACAAAGGAAACAGAAATGGCCACAATGCAGAGAAAGTGTGTTCTTATGTCAGTCATCGAGGACTGAGCAGTTTTGCCTGTGTCTGTAGGGATCGCGCAGTCAAGCTCCGAATAGAAGAAGAGATGTTGATGTCCGGAAAAAGCAAGCGGTAATTACACATTGAAGGCCAATCACTGCTGGAACGACCCACGCATTATCACTCACTTCCTTCCTTGATTGATATAGGCTTATTGAATTTAATCCCCAATTTTAGAAACCTCCCTCAACACATTGCATGGTGTCAGAACCCCTGAGTGCATGCATGTGGTGGAAAACCCAAAATTCGTTTGGCATAGCGCAAAGAAATCTGGCTCCGTTCTATCTCCGTTCATCCATGCATTTTCTTCATGCAGGGATGTGATGCAGGATTGATGTTTTCTTGAGTGAACTATTTTCAGGCATTGCATTCTCGTGCAACAGCTCCCTTCAAGCAAGTGGCTTTCATGTGCTTCATGATGTTCATGAGTGGAAACAGCATTCAAATCTTCAGTTTGATGATGACATTGAGCGGCATTGCTACGCCTTTACAAGCAATCCTGAAATCCGGAGAAGGTACAGAAAAAGAATTCAAACTGTGGACGCTTCGGTGTTAGTCATCCATCCATCGTCTATAATTATTGGAAAATATGAGCATCATTTTTTTTGGTTTCTTTTTCTTTAATTGTTCATTGAATTCAGCTTGTCACAATAGTATTGGAAAAATACTTACAAGAAGCTGCTGGGCCGTTAGGGTCGTCTTCTGGTTGACTGTTTTTAAAACCATTTTTCCGAACTTATTGCCTGCTTTATTTACATTCTTTTGGAGGGGGGGTTGATTAGTTGTGCAGCTCATTATAGTGGATCAATTTTGCCAAGATTGGTTGTGAATTGATTAAATAAATGTGGAGGGTTCTCTCAAGAAATGTTCAATCTGTCTCATGCAGAATTTCCGGCAGATGAATCTGGGATGCTGAATACAACCGGCCCCAGGATCGTTTACTCGCTCATTCAGGCTCTGCAATTCTTTTTCGGATTATACAAACTCAATGCCATGGGTTTGCTGCCTTCCCATGCATCTGACTGGGTGTCGGCTCTCGTCGTCCCTGAGGCCAGGGAGTTCTCCAGTGGAGGAATCGACCTTTGATCCTCTGTTTTGCAAGTTGTTTTTTGGGGGGTAGGTGCATTTAGATGTGGAAGTTTTAGCATTGACATCGGGAAACGCTGGTACTGTGGACATGTTCAGATAGCTGAGAAGGATCGTTGTGATTTTTTTTCTTACATCGCGCTGCATGTGCAGTCTTTGCAACCACCATATCCACACAGTGGATGAACGAAGGCACAGCTTGTTTGTGCATTGGTGTCCAGCTGTAAGTTTTCCGCATGTGATTGGAAATCCAAGAGAAAAGGGACCCTAATTGAGCACCCGAAATCCCATCAACAAAGATTCAGGACGTGGCGTGCGCTTCGATCACGTGCTTTTCGGCGCCGCGTTCCTTGCAGCATAATGACACGAGGATGGCCGTGTGAAGGATGATGTCTTAACTGTGGGCGGAGTAAATCGTACAAAGGAGTTTGGGATATAGCACACTGAGATGATTACACAGAAAACATTGTCCCTTTATACTCCACAGGATCGAACTGTCAAACTCCTGCAACTGAACAACCAACTCTAACCATGCTGATCAGTACAATCCAACCGACTCTAACTGCATACCCGACTGGCTCAAACCCATCGTACACACATACAGGTCTCGGCAGTACACACATCCCATCATGGCTGCTATATGATTGTCCCATAGAAACTGACAAAGCCTACCAGAAACATCCAAACATAGATCAAGGAAAAGCCCATCCTATGAATCCAATTCTGCCATCTATTCTGACACTGTGGTGGTGGCTCGAAACAAAGCAATGGATGATGAGGTGGTGTGTTAAGTTGAAGTTCCCAATTTTTTCCATTCCCTCACAGCACCGAATGTGACGATCCGAAAACGCATTCGGCGCAACTACTAATAAGTGTTACGACGAAATTACCCCAGTTCACGACTAAGGTAAACAAGTCGGACTGTGCCGACTTAGACGGTCGCATCAAAAACTCGGTATAGAAACACTCGCGCTCTGAAACTATCGTCACCCAAGAAGTCGGCTAAGACCAGTCGCACTAACAATCATCACCATCCGAGAGTCACAGTCTCGAATCCCCTTAACAACGAAAGGCCTAAGACCAGGCACCTGAACGTAATACGAGTCAAAGTCGACGGAGACACCCGCTAAGAGGGCCTTGCTCCCGAGACTGAGACAGAAAGTGGAGTCCCCTGGAGGGTGGTCGCTAAGAGACCATGGCCTAAGGGGACTCCGGAAACTGAGCTGGAGAAGGGAGAAACATAAAAACACAAACACCAAAACACAAAACACAAAGGGGACACTCAGAGGAGGGGAAAGACTCCTCTGAGTGGGAAACTCCTAAGGGAAGGGCAGCTCCTTTCCCTTCTACTTTTACTTTCACCTAGACCCCTTCTCCTGACTCTATAAAACTTTTCACTAACAGAAAACTTCCTATTTTGCATAAGGACACTCAGAGGCACAAAGATAATAACAGGAGAATATTTTTACAGAAAGAAAGGGGATGGTGTATCCCAATGTCAAAAGTGATCCACTTAATCCTTGGGTAATCATATCCCTGGCCAGAAGTACCTCGTTCGATCAGGATTCCCGTTTAAGGTAAGTCGCGAAGCTCCCTTAAGTCCGTCACGAATAGAAAGCGCTCCTAAGATAGATATCCGAGGTAGTAGTCCACGAGGTGATAACTGGGTTCCGAGTTATCCTTAGCGGAATCCGGTCTGTTTTTATACTCGCGGTAGGTTCTAGCGCTAGCGCAGATGGGCTGGCCACGAGTTCGGCGTCGCAGCAAGGGTCGACTAGCGACCCGACTTACAGCTGCATAGATCGCCTTATGGATCTTGTTTCGTAGGGGGTTGTTTTCGTTGCGTTGGTTCCCATCGTGTTTTCGTTGGCCCCTAGTTTTCCCAGCCGCACTTTTCGTAGAAGTCATACCTCGGATATCACAGAGTGACAGGGCCGCTAGTAAGACTTCTAGTACTCTGCGCTAGCCATGGGTTGGCATGCCAACTATTCAATATCTTCCAACGCATCGATATACAACTTTACTACGTCATCGACCTCGTCGGGAGTTGAACCCAACGTGCGAACCACCAGGTCTCACTTAGAGGCAGTCTGTATCACAGCTGTTTATCAATGTGAGTTGGTGATTCCATTCATCCGAATCATTATCGGAATATATGTTACATTTCGTGGCAGTACTTTTGCCAAGTTCTTTCTAGCCCCGTCACACCGAAAACCATTTTACGATGTGCCCTGACAGAAGACCCGCCAACACATCACATCACATCTGAAGTTTGCCCAGCCCTACTTCACTGCTCCATTCAGCTGCAAGGCCAGAACCCGCCACGCACAGGAAACACGCGATTTCCTCCGATCCTGCACAAGAAGCAGGGAGATATATCCAATAAGAAAAAATCGCGCGCGAACTAGCATCGTTTTTGCCATCATGAGGATCGTTTTGTTTGCAGCAGTTGTGCTGCTGTGCAGTAGACTTGATTTGGTCGAATCTGCTTCCGAGGAATGCGTGGAGCTGGTGGCGAATATCAGCGAATGCCCCGTGTTCAAATTTGCCGAAAAGAACGATCTTAGTCTAACTGTCGATGAAGATTTCGAAGTGAAGGCCCAGGACGGTGGCGACGTGAATGTGGAGGCTTTCGACAAGATTATGGCGCAAGAATTTGATCAAAAATGCTGCGACTTCTTGGCTAAAATGAACGAGTCGAGGTGCGGCGATCACCAGCACTGTTTCGCGCGCCTGTGCATGATCAATCGTGGCGGTCGTAGAGGTGTCTTGTTTTCTTTCGAGCAGGTGCTTCTGCCAAGAAGACGTGGTGGCTGCGCTCCAGTCTGACATGGAAGATGAGCTGCTGGCGTTCACCATTTTCACTGCCGCCCGCCCGATCACTGGATGTGGAGGCCCAATTTGGGCTGCTGTGGACTCGGATGATTGCTTGCCATTGGGCCCCATGTCTGATCAAATTGACTTGGGTACTTTTCTTTCTTTTCTTTTTACTTTACTTTTCTTTTCTCATCTTGTGCAGCAATATGTCTTTTTTGTGAATTTGGGTGTTTTAGCAGTTCAATGCAAGTTGCTCGAACATTTTTCTGAGTGATTTCATGAATTGGATGGCAGGCGCTCAAGAAGGCGACTGTCGAAAGCTGCAAGATGTGTTGAGGGATCCGCGAGAAGTCAAAGATCCAATCAGCTTGCTGGAAGAAGCCATTGATGCTGCAGATATTTTGTCTGACATAGAGGCCCTCAAAGGGTTCACTCTCTTGGCACCCACGGATTCTGGTAATGGATGTTCATATGCTTCTTTTATCTTTTCTTC
This sequence comes from Bryopsis sp. KO-2023, assembly GCA_030272585.1. Lineage (NCBI taxonomy): Eukaryota > Viridiplantae > Chlorophyta > Ulvophyceae > Bryopsidales > Bryopsidaceae > Bryopsis > Bryopsis sp. KO-2023. The sequence goes on along the minus strand of BSYQ01000007.1, from coordinate 919,825 downwards.
CCCTGGAGTTTTGCAGTTTATAGTGATTTTTTCTGTGGTGACCTTCCTCCATTCTGACTGAAATTTGTTATTTTACCCCTTGGTGTTTACCAGCAAACCTGTGTAATATGAGTTTTCTGTTTGTTATTTCAGCCTTCATCAATTTTGCCTCGAGCCAAGGCATCACTGTTTCAGACCTTCTTGGTGATGAAGAAATGCTGGAGATGCTTCTTAAGAAGCATCTTATCCCTGATGCATTGCTGCTGTCTGAAGACGTCCTGGAACCTTCAAAATTTGCATCGCTTGAGGTGACTAGGCCCAAAATACGTTACTTGATCACTCTATTAATCCGGACCAAATTAATCCTTTGTACTAGTCCCCTGCAGCTGAAAGCGAAAACTGTTCATACTGCAAAATGTGTGCAGTATTTCCATCTGTACTTTAGCCCTCTATTGAAGCAAAATGAGTCTTTTCAACATGTTGGGTTCTTGTTGTGGTGCAGGGATCAGAATTGAATTTCGACAAGCTCTCCACTGGAGGAGTCTCGGTCCAAGGGACGCCGATCAACCAGGCAGACATTGAAACGTGCAAGGGAGTCATGCATGTGATCCCTGTTGTGCTGGCCGATTCGGTGGACATCGAACCCACCACAAGGGATGCTGTCGTGGTGGTGTCCAAAACAAATCAAAAACCCGAAGATGCAGATGAAGAAGATAATGCCGATGAGAAAGATGAAGAAGGAGAACAGGAGGATGAAGATGAAGCACCTCCAAAAACACCCCTGGAAGAATCGGAGGAGGATGATGATGAAGAAGAAGAACCTGAAAAAACACCCCTCAAAGAATCAGACGAGGATGAAGCAGAAGAAGAAGAAGAAGAAGAAGAGCCAGCTGCAAAAACGGCCCTCAAAGTGTCGGAGGACGATGAGGCAGAAGATGCATGCGAGGAGGGAGAGAACATCGTTCAAGTTCTGACCTCTTTTGAGGAGGCTTTCGGAATGCTTGTGGAAGAGATTGAGGAGGTGGACAGCGTAAAGGAGCTGCTTGAGGGCGAAGGCCCCATCACCATTTTTGCACCGATCAATTCTGGTGAGTTTCCGCATTATGCAGGATGGCTGGAGTTTTTAGGACCGTGCGTGTGTCCTTCAATTTTTTGGTGCATTTTTGAGGTATTGATGGTAATGGAAGTGGAAGTAGGAGGCTCCAAGACTCATTGGTTGAAAAAGGAAAGAGATTAATCTAAGCCTTGTTGGGTGTGCACTCCACAGCTATCGAAATTGAGAAAATTGTCAACGGAGAGCGTACCGAAGAAGACATCGTCAAAACTTTGGAGCGCCTCATTGTTGTAGGAGATATTGCAGGATCCGACCTGGAGCCTGACTCTATATTAGTCACAATTGGGGTGAGTTCTTGAGGTCGAACAAGTTTTGATGCCAGTGATTTTTCTGGATCTGTAGACTCCATATGAATGAACAGTTGTTTCATACTTATCATCGGAAGGACCTTGAGCTTCTTTTGAAGGGGGGAGGAGGTTTAATACTCAATGACTGATACAGGGCGATGAGCTGAAGCCTACGGTGGATGATGGGACTGTCAGTGTAAATGGTGTCAAAGTTCGTCAGGCAGACATCCAGGCATGCAATGGAAGGATTCACAGTGAGTGCTCTTACTGCAATCCTGCATTGCATTCCCCTAGAATTTTGGTAGTCTTCTACTCCCATGAATGCAATTCTGTGGATCATTCTGAATTCCTGATCACTTTTTGTTCCAGTTGTGGATGCGGCACTCCCATTGCTGAGTGATGTTGAGGATACCGAAGAAGATACTGGTGCTCCTGGATCTCCTGGCCGTAACGGTGCTTCAGGCACTCCAGGATCCCCTGGAGCAAGTGCCGACAGTGCTGATGAAACTGAGACTGACGAAGAAGACTCCATTCCAGGTGGTTCACGAGGAAGAGCAGGTGCTCCCGGTGCCCCAGGGGGTAGCAGCAGTATGGATGTCGATGAGGCTGAAATTGAGGAAGAAGATGATGCAGACACTGCAGGAACTCCTGGGGCTGTTGGTGGTCGTGGTGGTGTTGAAGGTGCTCCAGGAGCACCTGGTGGGAGCGATGCAGACGAGGAGGACATGGAAGCAGATGAGGTTGAGACTCCACTGACGCCTGTCGTCAAAGAGGAACCTGAGGATAAAACCCCACTGAAGAAACCGAAGACCCCCAAGAAGAAAGGCGATCGAATCAAGAAGATGCCTGCAATGCCTGTGAAGACTGAAAAGGAGGATGAGGATGAGGACGAGGTCAAAACTCCTCTCAAAGATGAAGAACCTGTGAGTGCTTAAGAATCTGTTGAAATGTTCCTTGCAGACACTATTAACGAGTTGGTGTTGCTGTTCCACACGTGAATTGACTAATCCATTTGTGTGATATCTCTGTTATATAGGACATATAGAACATATCACTTTGTGCTGTTACAAAAGATATCACGGAATTTTTGAGTATGCTGTGTGATTCAGATATAAACATGAATTTTTTTTCCATAGATTGAGGGTGGTTCATGTGATTGCTCTGCTTCGGGGCTCACAGCTGGAATGGACACTGGGCGACAAGGATGTGCTCAGCATGTCCTGGAGTTTGGCAACAACACTCTGTTCTGCTACATCGAGGTGAAATACATATTTGGGGGATTCTTAAGATTATCAAAAACTGCACATTGAAAATCTCAGGCAGCTTTCATTTCTTCCAGAATAAAGGGAATTTAATAGTTTTAATGTGTTTCTTGTAGGATCCTGAGGCCTGCATGGAATCTGATCAAGCTGTGGATGTCGTTCCCTCCATCAAGTTTGCTCCAGGGGCATGGAGGGAATGTAGCAAGAAGGAGGTCACAGAATTCCCAAGCCTTGCCGAGCTCCTGTCTGAAGACATTGAACCCCTGGACCCCGTCTGGAGGTTGTTTGTCGATGCTGGCCTGAGTGAACTGTTGGAGGAGGAGGGTCCTTTCACAGGTATTGAAATAGGATTTTGTGTATATGTGCGATTTATGGTTATCCAGGAGAGGATTTTTTCCTGGCAACAAGATTTTGTGTATATGTATGATTCACAGTCATCATGGAATAATCCCTGGCGTTTTTCCCTTGCATTGCACAAGTGGAATCAAGAAACCTAGACCTCGTGTTTAATATTATTTATGTCTTGTGTGTGCAGTTTTTGTTCCTAGCCGCTTGGCAGTCGCACGAGGTATCGCATCCACTCTCATTGATGGCACCTCGCCGGATACAAAAGAACTAAAGAAGCTCATGGAAAATCATGTTGCAAAGGGAGAGTTTTCCGCCCGAGACTTGCGCTTGATGAAGACGGTGACTACCATTGGTGGCGCAAAGCTGGGGGTTCGTACAGATGAGGATGGTGGAATCTTGCTTGGCAAAGATGCCTCCGTCCAGTTGTCCAACATGTATGCAAGCAATGGCGTGGCTCATTTGGTCGACGATCTCATAGCCACCGGTGTTCTCAAAGGTAGCAACAAAACGCCCAAAATGGGAAGCACAAAATATCGAATGCATTCCATTTTTATGAGATGCATTCCAGAAATCTATAGCACTATCCGGAATATCCCCATCACCTGAAGGCAGAACTTCAAAACTTCCACCATATGAGGCTTGATTTCTTTAGCCGCCGTCGTTTTCCTCCCTGTTTGGTATCTTTTGCCATCAGTCTGTTTTCCTCATTTTCCCTCTTAGAGCGCGTGACTCCAGTCAAGGAGGCTTGCTCATGCTCCACGGATGGAATCAGTGGAGGGGTGGACACTGGAAGGCCGGGATGCGACACTCATATCCCAGGCGAGGCTGCTTTCTGCTACGTGAAGCATCCGGAGGAATGCCATTTAGCGACGGACTCTGAGGCTTTCGAAGGTGCCAAGTGGCTTACGTGTCCCGACCCTTGCTCCTGCTCCAAGGATGGGTTTTCTGGAGATGTGGATACGTCTAGGCCAGGCTGTGCACGACACGTTATCGGTATGATTTTCTGTCTCTGTTGGATCCTTGATTTTGAAATTATCAATTTTGGCATCTCATGAACTGATCCTCTTCCGCTTAGCACCCCCTGATAACATTTCTTCCTTGCTGTAAATGAGGGCTGCACTCCAAAATTTGTTTCCTTGCATTTGCCTTCCAACATTAATATCAAGAAATCAGGGCTTGAATATCAAAAAATTCATTTGGCCCTCGGTGGCATCATCAAAGTATGAATTGTTTTGTTCGTGTGAAACGAAAAGGGTCGGCGCCATTTTGCTACGTCTTGGATCCTTCTGTATGCAAGCACGCCACTGCATCTGAAGCATTCGAGGGTGCCTCCTGGAAGTGGTGCAATGCTTTCCCAAGACTGCCGTTCTTATCACTTGGCAGAAGGGGCGGCACGTCAGATGATCCTTGTGCTTGCTCTGAGGTAGTGCAAATGACAATTGTAACTTCAAAATTAAAATTAGCTCTCCTCCGGTGTCATGCATTCATTCATCCCTGGTGTCCCCAGCCCGAGTATTTTATTCTTCTCTTTTAGATACGAGCTGCAGGTGGAGTTGCATGTCGACTGCGTTCTATCGAATAGAATATGTATTGTTTCTTTTTCTAATAAATCTTTTGTAGAGACAACATTCTGTCAGACCACGATACCAATTTCCAGTGCTTTCCTTTGAATAGGATGGAGTGAGTGGAGGAGTTTACACGGGTCGATCCGGTTGCGGACGATTTGGGGTGCTGTTCGCTCCTTTCAAAATTTGCTATGTCTCTGAACCATCCCGCTGCCCCATTTCGTTACCTTCCTTCAGAGATCCTGGTGCTGCATGGAGGGTTTGCTAATTTCCTTGAAAAAGAGGAGCTGAACAAGAACCACCCAAGAGATTTTTAACACAAGAAAAATAATCTGTACTAGTATTTTATGTGTCTTTGTTTGCTATCCAAGGTTGTTCCATATGTCATTTGGGATAGAAGGGTGGTGGTTTTTGAGAGTGCTTTCTTTTTTATTTCCTTGTTGGTTTCCTGAATGAGAGGAGCCAGCATATTTTGATATACGAGTTGTGGGGCCCATTGTTACATGGATGGGTGTTACGGCATTGGGGTAGGTTATCTTTTCGTAGTCGGTACTAAAGTAATCCTTAGCCCCCCTGAAAGAAGAAATTGCTGGGGTGATATGGTTGGTTCTCTAATGTGCACCATGTATGGTGCTGTTCTGGCGGTGTTTTTTATTTTCGACTTTTAAAAGAGAGTGATTTGGGGATTTACCTATCGAATAATGTGTTGTCACAAGATCTGCTTGTCCACTAGGGTTTAAAGCATTTGTAACGATTTGCACTACCATTATCTGTTGGTTTCCTGGTTTTGTGTTTGCACAGTGCTTGAAGATTTTAATCAGAACTACATCCAGATAAATGTGAATGCATGAGGTTCTTTTTTAATCATTTGACGTAACACAGACCCCTAACAAAAACGTTTTGTCATTTTGTTTCCCATTTCCTCATGTTATCAAATAAGATCCACCAGTCGATTCCTTCTGTTTCTACACTTTCCAACTCTTTGATCCTCCTCTTTTCCCCCTCTTTTGCCCCTCCAAAGAAACGATCACGTTCCGTTTGCGAAACATAAGTTTTTCACTCATCAAAAACTCATTAAAAGTGGCGTGCCAAAAAGAATCAAGGGGAGAAATAGACGTCATTACGTCCCCAGCAGAGTTGGACTATCGCGCGCGAAGCACTGTGAGATTGGTGTTTGTTGTCCACGCACAGTCTCTCGGATTAACGATTTGATGAACAAGAACGTGTGAAATCACGGGGACTTGTAAAATCACGAAAACGGAATGCATGCACGTCAAACGACTAATGATTGTCTATTTGATGGGAGCTTGGTTTGGTTTGGTTTTTCTTACCAACTTTGTTGGCGGAATCTGGCAGCTGCTGAATCACCCTCGTCATCATCATCATCATCGTTCCCCTGACCGACGGTTGGCCTGCACGGTGGTTGTGCGACTGCGTTTGGGAAGCCCAAGGACAGGAGGAATGATTGCATTAAACGTGTTTTCCAGCAGGAACCAACACACAGATTGGATTTGTGAACATGGGCAGCCATGTCCGACCGACCTGTGAGGCAGCAAGCCACCTTCCAGGGTCCCAAAGTGTGGTGTGTGGAAATGGTGGCGGCCACAGAGCACCAGTCCACCTGAGTTGAGCGGTTAAGAAAGAAGCTTCTTATTTTTTCCGGTGGGCAAAACCAGGCATGGAGAAAGGGGGGGGGGGGGGGGGACAAAAAAGGAAGCAGTCTCGAAAAGAAGGGGAAAAAAAAGAGGAAAAGATGTGCTGATTTCGCAAATCCGGTTGTTGGTTTGGTGAAATTCGAATTGGTTTGGTTGGGGTAGTCAGTTGTGGGATGCATGGGTCGTTTGAATGGGATGGGAGGCCTTGGGTTGATTGTCTCCTGTTTCAACGACCCCTGGAAGCGATCCGACGAACGTGTCTTCCAAAAAAAAAGCACCATAAAAACAGGAACAAAACACCAAAAACACGCAACCCTTACAGTGCAGTGCGCTCACTACCATCCTAAAACAAATGAAAGGGGCTTCGTTGGTTGGGCCGCCCTTCTGGCCGGCCCAACAGGGAAACAGGGAATAAACTCCAGACGCTCGCACACTATTGTGTGAGGAGCCGCATCGACAGCCATTGGGCTGATCATCACCAACCAATCAGCAACATTCTTCTCCGCCGCCACCGCCACCACCTCCGTGTTTGCCACCTCCACCTCCACCTCCGCCGCCGCCTCCGCCCCCACCCCCACCTCCGAACTTTCCTCGTCCACCTCCACCGCCACTTCCACCGCCGCCGCCGCCGCCTCTTGCCAGCAGCATGCGGCTCACTGCACAGCGAAAACAAAATCAGTCACCTAAAAAACAGGCCCATCTGGTGGGGAAGGCGTGGTGGACGTCACTTTTCGGGCACCCACTTTTTCTGTCGCCACTTTTTCGTCGTCGTCCTCCTCCTCCTCCTCCACCACCCCCGCCGCCTCCGCCGCCACCTCCGAATTTCCCTCCTCCACCCCCACCTCCGCCGCCTCCGCCTCCGCCTCCGCCTCCGCCTCCGCCTCCGCCTCCGCCTCCGCCGCCCCCGCCACCACCTCCGTATTTGTCTCCATCTTCACCTGCAACGAGGAGACGACGCTCGTCTGGAACACACGCACAAGGCACGCTTCGTTCAGGCACCAAAAAAAGAAACGCCGAAGGCAAGGGCGAAGCCACGGCCACAGCGAGTGCGAAGTGCCACGCCTGGCTCACCTGCGAAGGAAGCTTGCGCGGCAGCGACCACGAGGCCGAGAAGGAGCAGAGCAGCCACGGTTTTGACCATGATTGACGAATGCAGCAGCAGTTGTCGTTGTTGCTTTCGAAGAGGGAAGACGATCGCAAACGTTTCTGAACAGGACGCTTCCAGGGCGCAATATGTAGGGAGATGATCGACGCGACTCCGTGGGATCCCCAACTTTGGCAAAGCCCTCTCGCGAGCCAAGCAAGCGCGCGCCAGGTGTGCCAGCCCGATTTTTGGATGACGATGATGATGATGATGATGAGGCTACTACCACGTGCAACCTCCCCCCCCCCCAAAAAAACACGGCAAAAAATTGTGTGCACAAAAAAGGCAAGGGGGCTGGTAGAGTGCGTTTGGGAATACCAAGGACAGGAGGAGAGTGATTGCATTGCATGGGTCGCTGTTTTCTTCTCCACAATCATTCTGATGTCATGCATTTCTACTGTAGATTTATTGACAAATTTGGTCCTCTTATCAACCAGCATTTCTTTCTCCTCTGTTCTTAAAAACAGGAAGCTGAACACTTTGGTGTTGAGAATAAGTCGGTGGAAATGATGGCACAATCGTAAGCACATGGTCCACATGTCCATCCAACCAGCAACTACAATCTTAATGCCTATTTTTTGGTGTCCGGCATTTCGATAATCCTTTGTGGCATTTTGTTGTCCCTTCGGGGTCCCTGCTTGCACCCTTTCAATTCAATGAATAAAGGAATATTTGTAGCCTTCTTGTATCCCCCCCCCCCCCCGCCGGGCTTCTTCAGGAAAGAAGGATCACTTCCAACATCTCAAAAATCACCCTCCTTTTGACACAGTTCACAATACAATCTCTTGATATCAAATATAAGAAGAAGAAATATAAAAAGAACTCCTAACCGTCTCATTAAATTTTCCCAACGTATGATGAACCACTCCGAAAGAAAAAGAGGACGTATGTTCTTGCATCCTCTCCCATTATGAATCAATCCCACACTCATCGACCCTTTTCTCTTCTCCAACCCCCCCCCCTCCTCCAAAAAAAAAAAAAGAAAGAAAGAAAAGAAAAACCATCAGAAAAAATCTAATCACTACCTGATACCAAATCCCAATTGCAAACCTTACGCCCATCACACACACAAAAAAATCTTTTTTTCACCGCTCATCCATAATATGCTCAAAATATGCCAACGTTTGGCGTGCAGCAAATTTTGGCAGGTCAAATGCAAATTCTTGTTTTTTGTTGGAACTCAATCCAGGAAGACCACATGTGCGATTTTCATCCCCACAATCCTTTGCATGACTAATCTTTCCACCGGAAAACAAGCATCGAATTTGCAGCACCTGCTGCCTCCACCGTCTCCATCATATCCATAAAAGGGGCAGCACCTGGATCACGCACAATGAATTCATATTATCGACAATGCAGACAACCGGGCCAGCAATTTTTATTCCTATTTATTTTTTTATTTTTTTTCAAACAAGAAAATCTCCAATTTTTATGGATCTTGGACCACACACAGTGTTTGCTCCCTTTGAGAATGTGAACTTTTCAAAGAAATGTAACAAGATGTTCACTTTGTTTTTATCATTCTCATTTAGTTATGATAATTTTCTTTATTTTTTAGAATAATTTTGTTGTTTATTCTTAATTAATAAAGTCAATATTTTTGGGTTTAAGCTACTTTCATATCAGATGTATTTTTGCATCACCAGCGCACATTATTTCATAAACATATTTCTCTGCAGCCAAAATTGAGGATTGGCTGGGACACAAAATCTATAATGAATCCACGCAAAATCCATGAATCCGCCCCCCCCCCCTATTGGTTTGTCTGTAGAAGCTATATTCTTCTCAGATGAGCATTGCTAACTATCAATTTGTTTCCCTTTTTTCATCACTTACCAGGCATCATCAGAGCCAGAGAAAATTCTCGTCCCCCAGCTGCTTCAGGAACTATAGTAAGGGCAAAGTCGTGCAAACTCTGCAAACACAAATTCACTGATGATATCACCACAAGCTGGGACCTGAAAATAAATAAATCTGGCGAATTTTGTGACGGTTCCCTACAGCCGAGACGACTTGTGGAGGAATTTGCAGAGCAAATAATGCTGCATAATGATATCGTGATTCTTACTTGCACAGCGTTTGTTTTTCTGAAGAGTCTCTGTATCCTGCTGCCATCAGGGAGTCGAAACGCAACGGTGCATCGATCTGGATCATCGGCATCAGGTTCTGGGGGCAGCCTTGCCTGGGCACCGGCTGCCACCTGCTCAGGGGTTTCTGGCACATTTGCTTCGTTCACATTTTCATGATCTGGCTCTGGATCCACATCATTCTCCTCCATGTCATCCGGGGATGACTCATCTCGTGGACCTAGCCAATTCAACAACACTTCCTCGTTAAACCAGCATTAAAGTCGATACATTTTCAACGAGAGTGGGTTTCTTTTGCTGAGGAAGGAGAGAGAGAGAGTGAAAAAGAAAGGGAAAACTGGGCATTGCTCTCCTCAAGCAATATACGAGTCATAAGCCATCTTCTTTGACAACTGGTCGAAACAAAGGTTTGTTTTTACCAGCGTTGTCAGCGCTATCCGGCACAGATGGCCCCGGCGAGCATCTGACTTGATCGTCGTCCGTTGATGAAGGGTAGAGCTCCGAATCGTCATCCCCAAACATATTGTCTTCGTCACCCTCATCTCCTATCCGCACAATCTGTCCTCATAAGCATTCCTAAGTTGGAAAACCTTGCCTTGAGATTCCACTACTCCACCACACTGTGTGGGTAGAGCCCTGTACGTATCTATAACACGTGCTGTCTTTCAATCTTTCGAGACAGGATTTCGCCAAATGGTTTTCTTCCCCTGGGACACAAGTTATGCAGGCCAGCAGGTCGACTGAAAGCTAAAAAGTGTCTCCACACTCCAGGGATCGCTTCTGCCCTAGATGCACACACAGAGACCATGTGTGTGTCTGCCTCGAAACACAGATTTCTCACCAGAGTCTTGTGGTTTCTTTGTGGATTGTATTGACATTGCGATGGCCATGGCCATTTGCTCATCCTCCGTCAGGGCTCCCTGTTGATTGATTCCAGCAGCAGACGCCGAAGTGGAAGGACCTCCCCCTCGTGACTGAAACCATAATTTGACATAATTTGCATCAAATCGTGGAAGAACAGACACTCATTGCATGTGGGTGATTTTATTCGCCCTGATTATTCTTTCGTTTGTGTTGGATGGATAAAAATAAGACGATCAAAGAGTTCGTTGTTCTTTTTTTCCCTGCAACTACGCAATACACATTCATGAAGTTGATATCGAGGTCTCAGATTCACCCAGATAGTCCAAGAAGCACATACCTCGTTCTTCTTCTTTTGATTCACCAGTCGCCCAACTCCTTCATCCAATGGGTTACACTCCATGAATTTGACCAGCTCCTCTATCAGCCTACATCCACACAATTCCAAACGTATTAAATAAAGAATCCAAACCAAAAGCAATTCTGAGAACTAGTCGTACCACTGGCATTCGAAGAATAGTGGCTGAGTCTGACCCCCACCTGTCAGACTCCACGAATCCGTCCATTCCTTGCATGAGGGCCCCAGTGACTGGGTCGATCACGAGAATAGCTGGCAAGTTCTTGGTTTTGTAGAAGTTTATTACTTTCTGGCCAGTTTCAGCCACATCGTACACTTGCATGAAAATGAAATTGGCTGCTATCATCTCCTTGACGGCATCGTTGGCAAATGTGTCCCGGTTCAACATGTGAGATCCGAACTCTTCAGCTGATTGGACATTCACCATCTGTCCATAAAAAAAATTGAAATTATTAAATGAAATTATTATTGATTGATTGGACAGATCCTGGAAGACAAGCATTACCATCACCAGCAGGAGCATTGAAATGATTGAAAAAAAACCTCGGAAAACTATATAATCGTCAAAATGCACATCCTGGAAAACGGGAAGGGGGGGGGGGGAACTTGCAAGATATGTGACGATAACTCCTGCAAAAGCAGTACTGTTGTGGTTTTGTGGATTTTCCTCAACATGTTGATGGGAAGGAAATTCGAAAGGACATACGTACAGAGATATGTACTATGATTTACCCACCAACCACTTTTTTTCATCAGCGGCGGCTTGCTTTGCTCGATCGAATCCTCCATTAAACATGATTTCCAATGGTGGCTTGAACAGTTTTGCCAATCCCTTTGAAAATGAACCAAATAAATCAACTCTCATGTATCTGTCAGAGAAAAAATGATTGTGATCCACAAAATGCTTGTGTTTCAACAAAACAAAAAAAAGATATCCATCTAGATGTCATTTTTGTGCTCCAAACCTGGAATCTGAAGGAAAAACTGTTGTGTTTGATTGGGAACTGATTGCAATGTGACAAGTCATTGTGCTGAGGTCATTTTAAAAGTCTATGTTTCTTTGATACACAACAAAGACATACCTTTGTAGCTCCAGGGGCATCGGCTCCATGCAACATTTCTTCACGCTCAGCACTACACCACCATCAACAAGGAATCTCACCACTTTGCAATGAAACGACGTCCTCCATTGTCACGACAAATCATAGAGAGATGGCACAGGCCAAAAAAAATGGAAAAAAATATACAAATTCCACATGTATCGACATATCGCTCTCTCAATGCATGATCCAGTCAGTGGTGGTGGTTTTTGTTTTGTCCGTTGCACAGAATCAATCGTTGGGGTGAACTTTGTCACTCTACTCGAGCTGAAAACTCTCACAGCAAAATTATGGGGTATATATTCCTTTTCACCTGTAGTTTCTGAATGCTTCATGGTGAGCGACTCTTTGTCTGCAGTATTCAGAAAAACCAGGAAGAATCAGATATCACATTAGCACGATACCACCACAACAAAACATAGGAATCCAACAAATTGCTATAATGAACATTCCAGAGCATATTCAACCAAAAACAAATCAACCAATGGCAAAGATCAGCACAATTCATCCAACAGACTTTCAATTTTCACTTTGGTATTTTTGGTGGTGTTTTTTCTTCTTTCTTTTTTCAACTCTTAGACTCTTTTAGGGATAAAAATAAAGAACTCCATGCATGTGATCAGCTAATCTGAAACTCACTAATACCAAGCCTATGATACATCCCACTGTTTTCAATTGGAGGCCAAAAAAAAACACCGGGGGATTTTATTTTGGTCTAGGAATATTAGAAATACGTGTCCAGTGTCAATCACTGATCCGCATTTTCTACAAACCACACGTTTTCGTGACATATACCAAAAAAAGAGTTGCTATTTTCAAGGGCGTACCCTCTGCCTCTCATGAATGGACCGCTTGGGCTCGGTCCGAACCCATCGACCAGTCTCTCCACTTTTGCAGGAATTGGAGCCCGAACTCCATCGTCTGTATCTGGGGGTCTGGGCCCAGTCCAAGAAAAACAATTAGAATAAATAATTATGATGCACTCCTGCACGTTGTAAATTTTTCACTTTCAAATAAATTATCAGCAGGAACATAAGAATATCCCTCTAAAATCATCATCCAGAAAACAGACGATGGAATGATGCACAGTTGTCCCTTTTCTTGTCTATGGAAAAAGAACCCCCTCACTCAATTTGGACAGAACAATTTGATAATGAGCAGTTTGTTCTAAAATGAAAACCCCACTCACATGACAGGGCCATTGTCAGCAGTTGAATCCGCTGCTTTACTCTGTCCACTTGCAAAATGGAGTTCGACAGCTTGTTGGAGTTGCCAGTTGGTCGCCTTGAAAAAAAAAAACAAAAAAACAGCCCTCACCCCCACGTCATACAGAAATACAGAAGCGTCAATTCAAACTCAACGGGGCTACGCGAGCTATAAAACGACTACTGTTTTCGCTTGGATTTCCCACAACCACAAACAACAAGCAACCACGCATCCCAATTAGATTGGGTTGGGGCGTTCGTCGTTCTACCTCCAGAAAGGATAGAGCAGCGACTTCATCGGCCCCCGTTATGGCCATGAATTGCGCGAGAACGTCGGAGTTCTCGTCTCCCATTTTGTCCTTCTTTGGTTCGTCCTTCCAGAAAACCGCTCCTTCTTATCCGGCTTGCGTAACAATCTGGAGTGTTCAACATATGGGGTAGAGCACAGCTCCGAACCCAATGACAAACGCACCGAATGAGGGCATCGTTTGTCTTGACGATGACAAATCGTGTCTGTCACCAGACTGTCGTACACTTCTCAATCGCCCCAGCCTGGCTTGATGGGCACGTGACTGCCACGCCATCCTCGAGCAAACCTGGATGTTCGCCGTTCAGGCCAGGGATGCATGAAAAAACTCCCTTGCATGTCAATGATTCCTTGCATGCCCAATGATTCAGAATTCCGAGCCCAGTTGAAAAACAGCTGCCACAAGCTCGTCCGCGATGATCAACAGCTTGGAGAACTCGTCCGTTTTTTGCGAGTTGCGTTGTGGACTTTGCCAACAAATCGATGTACGACACATGGCGACTATAAATTCTGAAGGCGGCGTGTGAAAATCACCCAACTCGTCGCCATGGCGGAAGCCGATTTTAGCACCGGGTTCAGTTTCGACCTTGGAGGAGAACAGCGCCAGGCTGCGTGGGAGCTCACATGTATGTTTCTTTGAATAAGATAATACAAGAACAAGGTTAACGAAAACGAAGCGTTCTGCAAGTTTGGTGTTCGCCTGGTTGGTTTGTCTGAACGTGGAGCTTTGTTTTCAGCTGCGATTCGAGACGCCGACCTTCCCTCGATAGGGACGAGTGTGGATTTCAAAATCAACAGAAGGCTCAAGAAACAGGTGTCGGGGAGTTTCGGACAACTCATAATTCACATGAAAACTGAGGATTATTGAGAATTCAAACAAAAGCTGCGTATCTCTGTTCCCTTGCTGTTGCTGTTCCAGTGCTGATTTGAGGTATTTTGCTAAAAAAAAATTGATAAATTGGCAGGGAGGTCAAAGTGGACAGAAAAGAAAACTCGAATTGGAGTCGGAGTCTGAATTCGAGCCGGAAACACCTCGCTTGCAAGGTATGTATTTCCATCTGGCACAATATGTGTTTGAGAATGAAGAGAAATGAAAAAATGTCCAGCCATTCAACCCCCAAAATGTGTCGGCTCATGCCAGTGTTTCCTCCAGCCTTAATGCAAGGGTTCAACTTGTTCTGACTTTTTTTCTCACTTTTTTTGAAATGCATTACTTCAAGTGAGTTTGAAAATCTTCTGTAGCTGGTCCACTGCCATGCTGAGCATCGTGATCCAAAAAAATAGTAATTAAAAAAATCCACGCAAGTCCTCTTGATTATTTGCAGATTTATTCAGATTTATTGCAGAAAAGGTTGCCGTCTATGTCCCGAAAGCACCATACTTAATTCCCTGCAGGAATGTTTTTCTTTTTGTTTTGAAGCCGATGATGGTGTTTATTTGAGAGATGGTGTTTATTTGAGAGATTTTGTCAAGCGGACAGCAATTTCCAATCCAAACAGAAGCAAAAAGCAAGGCTATTGATCTATCTGATCGAGCCAAGTTGAATGGATTTCATTTTGTTCCCCAGAGGAGAATGCAAAGAGGTCAAAGGGAAAGCAAACCAACAAAAAGGGGGCCATCGACATAGAATCGCAAGACGAGGAAATTGTCGAGTCTGAGCCGGAATCAGATGTGGAAAATCTGGAGGCTTTAACCAAGTCAGGGCAAGATGACCAATCACAAAACGCGCAGCCATCGAAGAGAAAACGGTCTGCAACATCCGGTTCAGAGTATTTCGATCGAGCGCCAGCCAGCACTCGCTATAAAGCGTACAGCTTCACCGACCTCAACCTCTCTCGGCCCCTTGTGAAAGCTTGCGATGCCTTGGGCTACGAAACTCCAACACCGATTCAAGCTGCTTGTATTCCACTGGCATTGGCCGGAAGGGATATTTGCGGGAGTGCGATCACGGGTTCGGGAAAAACAGCGGCATTCAGTCTGCCTCTTTTGGAAAGGTTGCTGTATCGGCCAAAACGAGTTCAGGCTATATATGTGCTCATCTTGACCCCCACCAGAGAGCTTGCTGTTCAAGTGAGTGTAGCATTGGTCCAAGTTAATTTCCAAAAGTAGTTAAGTTTGTTTTTTTCTTGTTCCCTTGTTTTGCATAAAATCCATGTGGTTTTTTGAGCGTCCTGAACTGTAGGTTATTTACTGGATTATTTCTGAGGAACATGAAGCCAAAATTCATTTTCTACATCCACTAGAATGCTTATCAGCTCTCTATTCGAAAGGTTTTTGAATGGCATTGTTGCTTCGGTTAAATGGAAGGCAAGCCCACTGTTTAGGTTTCCGATCCTCGGTTGCTTGTTTTTCCCATAGGTTCATTCCATGATTCAAACGTTGGCAAAATTTACAGACATCCGCGTAGCTCTAGTCGTTGGGGGCTTGTCCCTCAGCGCCCAAGCTTCGACATTACGTGCACAGCCGGAAATCGTAGTGGCAACCCCGGGTCGAATGATTGATCACCTCAGAAACTCGCAGTCAGTGGGCCTGGAGGAGCTCCAAGCTCTGGTATTTGACGAAGCCGACAAATTGCTGCAGCTGGGATTCAAAGACGAAATGGAACAGATCATCAGGGCCACCCCTCGAAAACGCCAAACCATGTTGTTTTCTGCCACCATGACTACTGGGGTGCAAGCTCTGATGGCATTGTCGCTCAAGAATCCTGTCAGACTGGCTGCGGACCCGTCCGGAAAAGTTCCGAAGAAGTTGATTCAGGAAATTACTAGGTTGAAGGGGGCGAATGCTGAGAAGAAGGAGGCGTTGGTTTTGGCGCTGTGCGCCAGGACGTTCCAGGAAAAAACGATTGTTTTCTGCAAGACAAAAAGTCAGGCCCATCGATTGAAGCTTTTGTTTGGCTTGCTGAAACTCCCTCCAGCTGGTATGTTGATATATTTTCACCAATCCGTATGTATTGATTGTTTTTCTCGCCCTTTTCATGGATCAACACTCGGACCTGGGCTGGCGTTTATTCAGAATATACGCTGGGGGATTGCATGACAAATTCGTATTTTTTTCAACGAGTCCATCCTGGTCAATTGACTAAGCTATCTGGCTGCATCTGTGAATCCAGGTGAGTTGCACGGAAACATGGCCCAAGCGGCGAGGCTTGATTCTCTGGAAAAGTTCCGGAAGGGGGAGTATGCTTTTTTGCTGGCAACAGATGTGGCTGGTCGAGGCCTTGATATCCTTGGTGTGGAAGTCGTAATCAACATGGATGCTCCCAGAGATCTGGACACTTATTTGCACAGGATTGGCAGGACCGCCAGGGCTGGTGCTAACGGCCGTTCGGTGACTTTTATTACCGATGACAATCGAAAACTGGTGAAAGAGATAATGAAGAAAACGGGATCTCAACTGGCGAACAGAGCAGTGCCTCCCAAGGTCGGTTTTAATATCTTGTTGCCAGTTATTGAAAAATATGTATTTTTCTGAAATGGGGGGCGTGATGTTGGGGTTTTCAAAAAAAATTCTTAAGGAGGGGAATAGTTCTTTCCCTGAAAGGTTGCAAATTTGTAACTTCTTTTTTGCCTTTTTTCGGAGGAGGAAGAATGTATCCGGTTTTCTGTTCAAACATCGTTGTTTTCTATTGTGGATACGAGCGCAAGCAAAAACCCAGAGACTGACATATTCTCTTGTTGTTCGAACAGGTGGTGGCCAAATTTGAAAAGCAGGTGTCAGACATAGGTCCAGACATCGACATAATTCTTGGTCAAGAAAATGAGGAGCGGGGAATTCGACGAGCAGAAATGGATGCAGCAAGAGCAGAAAACATGCTGGAACATGGCAAGGAAATTCTGGCTAGACCGAAAAGGACTTGGTTCCAGGGTGAGAAGGAGAAACGGGAGTTGGCGAAACTATGCAAGGCTCAAGCGGATGGAGAGCTGGATGAGTTGGATTTGTCAAGTCTGAATGTGGAAGCCAGGCGTGCCCCAAAGGAAAGTGGAGTCCAGAAGGGAACAAAACAGAAGAAAGAGTCCAAGCAAGTGGTAGGTTTTTGGTTTTGCTTGGAGTGCCATTCAGCTTTGTTTTTTGTCCAGGAGTTTTCGGTAATTTTCCCTCATCCCGTAATGAATTTCCCTGAGAAGAAGAAAAAACGGCAAAAAGCCCAATGTCGATGGACAAATGAGTTGAAGGTACTGTGTGTGTGTGTGTTTTTTTAACAGTCGGAGACGAAGCATTTGATGGGTGGGATCACAGCCATAAAGAAAAAAGAGAGGGAGCTTCGGAGCCAGGGAATGAGTGCCAGGGCGGCTGAGCAATTAATCGCAGCCGAAACTGCACCGAAAAAGAAGAAGAAAAAGGCGAAGAAGAATTCTGAGGAGGGCGATGGTGCTGCTGATGGTTTGTTCGAAGGGGATGGTAACGAAAAGGCACTGAAGAATGCCAAGGTGTATCCTGGGGGTGGAACCAGTGGCCGGCTGCAAAAGGACCCAGTCAGGACTGCCAGCGAACTTGCAAAATTGAAGCGTGGAGGAAAGGGGAGGCACGCATTCAAAGGCAGGAAACGTTACAAGAGGAAGTAGAGTTTTCGTGTTCGGGTCGGTTTGTGTGGTGGGGTGGGGGTGGGGTTTTTGTTTTTTTTTCCTTGTATGGTTTTAAGGATGCTGATGCCAGGCGATGTGCAATTCTGATCTGTCCCAACTTGCACCGGCTTTGAATTAAAAATTGAGAACACAATCACAGGATGGAACCCTTTTCCATCGTTCTGAAACTGAGAGCCCCAACAGTCCATCCCACAATCAAACTTGTGTTATTGGGGAAGGTTCAGTTTTCTGCTGGAAATCGAGAGATTCGAACCAAACGGATCTCTGCGAAACGCTGCACAGCAGTCTGGGCTTTGGCGCGAAAGGCATGCGTTTTCGGGAATCCCCTCGCCAGAGTGACCTACCCCATCAATCAAAGGACTGAGAGGACAGCCAGCACACCTTGACGCTGTTGTGTGATTTCAAACGACGACAGAAGCAAAGTCGGCGCGATTCTACCCTTTTTTTTTCCTTTTTGTTTCTCTTTTTTTGGGGGGTTTCGAAGCACATGCCCATCCGTTTCGAGCAAACCATCTCATGCATTTTTGTTACATTGTTGCTGCGCGCTCAAGCCCCTTTTGCCAAGCCCATCAAAGGCGCATGGAAGGAGCTTCCCGACATAATCGAGGGACCCTCGCAATACCATGGCTCAGCGGAAATCAACGGCAGCATCTATCTGGTTGGAGGAGTGGGCGCGTTCAGGGAAACGCTGCATTATTTGAGAGTGTATGATGTAGACGGTAGGATTTGGAGAGTGAAAAGCGCAGTGCCTCGCGCGATTCATCGACCCAACGTGGCAGCAGTGCGTGGGAAATTGTACGTTCTTGGGGGTTTGTTGCCATCCTTCGATGCTACGGGTCAGTCATGGGTGTATGATCCCGTAAAAGATGAATGGGAAGAGATCGAAGAGATGGGAAAAGAACAAGCCAGGGGAGCAGCCGCAGTAGGGGTCATCGGGAAAAACATCTATGTGGCAGGGGGGTTCAGGAATTTCCAGGCAAGTCTTAGGCAAACATCGGTTGAACGAATCTTGAATGTGATAGGAGTGTTGCGAATCGTGGATCTAAGTGACCAATATTTGAGGTGGTTTCCTCGAATTTGTTGAAAAGAGAGGGAATCGCTAACCATTCGTAACAGATGGTTTGAAAAAGGTAGTTGAGGGGGTGTTGAAAATCTGTATGAATTGGAGTTGGTTATGCAGGCCGTGGGGCTGATGTCTTGCTACGATACAAAGACTGGGAAATGGACTCATGACCTTGCCAAAATGAAGCACCCCCGTGATCATGCACTAGGAGTGTCTATGGATCAAAGCCTGTACGTGATAGGAGGGCGGAACGGTTCCATAGAATCCACCTCTAACCATGTGGAGCAGTATTTTCCTTCGGAGGATAAATGGCTAATTCTTAAGAAAACCCTCTTGAGCCGTTCAGGAATGGCTGGCGTTGTCATTGATGGTCGAATCATGATTCTGGGGGGGGAGGGGGTGGTGGGGCGATCCCTGCAAACTGGTGTCGACCATCAAGTAATTCCAGTGATCGAAGAGTTTAATGCCACGGCCAATAAATGGAAAATAAAGGGTTCCATGAAAGAGCCCAGGCACGGATTGTCAGCCATCAATCACAAGAACGAGCTTTTCATTGCAGGGGGTGCCAATGTTACCTTGTTTGGACCAGTGAGGGTCCTCCAGTCTTACATACCGCCCACGTGAGCATGAATAGAATCGTTTTCGTAGCTGGATGCTGGATGCATTCCAGATTTGGAATGAATGAATTGGCTAGAGAGAGTTCCACAGTGGCAAGTCGTCAAGTCACATGAATTAGAATAACTCTAGGATGTGGTTTAGGTGGGTGGTGGTGATGGGTGGTGGTGCTGAAAAGTAGTTCGTGTTATTTTCCAGCAGGCTAGAAATGAGAGAGAGACAGAGAGTGTGTGTATTCTTTCTTTATACTGTGTGATGACCTTTTCTTTGACCCGCTGTTCAAGTCGTTGGTAGGGACAATTCCTACAGGGGGCCAAGTTCTGTTCTCGATGTCCTGCGTTTGCAGTTATTTTGTAACAATATGAACTATGAAGTCTTTGGTTTGGTCCCCCTCATCTAGTAGGGGTGGCACACATACAAATATTACCCTTCTCATGAGTTTCTGTGGATTCCAACCTCGCTCCTGGCCGCCGATTCTGCTTCAAAGATTTGCTCAGTTATTTGATCCAGTTCCATCCATCACCGTTTCAGTGAGCAGGCCGAGTTACGCAGCCATGACGTTACCATTACAGGGCGAAGCCACACTGAAAGCAATAAGCAAGGAGGAAAGATAAACCAGGTGGCTTGGGTGCCAAATCGAAAAATGCCGATCTTTGGCGTCCGCTCAGGTCCATGCGCTGTTGTCTTCGCGATATTCGAGCTTGGTTTCTTGTTCGTGCGTGGCTATTACGCGAAGAAAGTCCAGAAGGTAGAGCTAGTTTCTCTGTTTTCTGGATCGATTCGTTTTGTCTAAGGATTAGGTGGGATCCTAACCCGCGATTTCCACCAACAGGCAACGACAACGTCAGACTACAAGGGCGGCGCCCATGAGCCCATCTTCTTGTGGGTTTTCTTCGCACTGTACAATGTGTTGCCCGCTCTGTACTTCGTCCTTCCATTCATGACTTTTGGCGGATACACTCTACAGACGCCAGCCACAATTCTGGCTGGCCTGGGAGCCGCCGTGTACACTTTGGGTCTGTGGGTGTTCTACCGGGCGCATGCTGACCTCGGGAGATACTGGTCTGTTACCCTTGAGGTTAGTACACCACCGAGCGTGTGCTGATTACGTCGCCAACTGATTTCCCCACTGCTTAGGGCTTTGCACATCTGTTGTGGTGTGCGATTTCTAGATTCGAGATGATCACTCTGTGGTGAAATCGGGAGTCTACAGCATCGTTCGCCACCCGATGTACGCCGCTGGATTTCTGATGGCTATTGCCAAAGCGCTGCTCATCAGCAACTTTTTCTTTGGGTTGGCACGTGAGTGTTTTGTGAAGAGTGGGGTGCATGTCTTTCCCAATTTCTCTACTCCTATCCACCCACAGCCCCTGGAAACAAAGGAAAATCTGACTAGGTCTGCTGATGTCATTCTTCTGCCCACATTGCACAAATTGGGAGAAACTTTAATGTGTTTCTCCCACCAAGGATATCGATGAATTGATGCTGTTGTTTTCCTTTTTTTTTCTGTTCAGCACTGCTCTCCATGGCACTGGTTGCACAATACAGAATTGCAAACGAGGAAAAAATGCTTATCCAGCAGTTTGGAGCAGATTACGAAGAGTACATGGCTGAAGTCGGGGGCCTTCTTCCAAAATGGCCCACCCCGATCAGCCAATCCACTACAAAAAGGGATTCTAGGACTGAAGCGTTCGCTTCTCATTCCACAAGACATGACAGATATTGCCACAAGAGAGGTCAAATGATCAGGACCAAAAGTACAGCCACATCACGGATTCGTGTATTTCAAGCAAAGAGTCCAGGGCATAGCCCAGTTTTGTTAAATTCGAAAATTCTAATGTAAATGCGAACTTTCCATTGTCAAAAGCCAACTGCAGCTCACTCTCATGAGACCTCCATAAAAAAATACCTCCCCTTCATCCTTTTGTCCTCCCAAATCGAGAGCAGAAAAATTGTCTGTGTCTGGTCTCCTACTGACAACGTGGAAATGGAGCATCGCGTCAGGATGTCCAGCTGGGACGCGCGCCACAGCTGCGCCACGCTCCTACACGCTTTCTGCTGCGGGATTTGATGTTTCCGTCTCTAGAGTTCGATCTGCAGCACTTTGCAGTAAAACTCGCCCCTGTGGCCGTCAGGCCACCGTCCTGGCAGAAAGAAATTCATAGTTTCTTTCTCTCACGAAACAGTACAAGCCAAGGTTTCATGGCCTTTCGGCTGTGCGCCAGGGGCCAGAGGGTCCCGGGGGTCTGACTTGGTTTCTTTCTCCACCACTGCTGAGAGCTGCGCCCCGTTTTCGACTGACACTCTTTGCGTGTCCAAAACCAGATCCAGTTCCACTTTCTTTTTCTTCCCTTTCGCATAACGCTTTGTTAGTAAAATGTTCCTGGAGCAGTCCGCCGTGACGTAGTAGATCCTGGCTATGTTTTCGAACTCCCCAGCAGCCACTTCGACAGCCACACTTTCTCTGTCCGCAGTCGCGGAGTCCGTGACATCACACTCGACTTTGAACTTCACACCCCCGCAAACGTTGCAAGCCATAAACTCGCCCTCCAGAAACACCGAATCTACTTCGACGTTGGAACAAGCTTCACAAGAATCCTTGCAGTCATGTGTAACCTCTCCTTCGCACTGTCCGCCGGTGAGCGCAGCCGCAACCAAGACAAGAATCAACAAAGTTTGGTACTTCATATTCGCCAGCTGCTCATCCACTTCTGGATAAGGGAGGTACTGCAACCGTTTGAAACGCACCCTGCCGACAGGGTCTTTGTGTCACAGAAAAATGTGCACCTGGCATAGCGTAAAACCACCAGGGGGAAAGAGCTCTCACAGCGGCCATCCCTCTGCGATTTCCTGTTGGAACTCGTGCTGAAGTTGAAAGCACATAACCACGCTAGTAAAGCAAACGGCTTTTGTCATTTCCTTGTGCGATGTGGAACGAACTGCGGTGCAACCAAAGATCAAAGTGGATGCATTCGTGCTTCTGTGGTGCGAAGGGGAACGAAGAGTGACCAGATCAGAGTTGGATTTCACGGCGCACCCCTCCCTGACGATCAATTGTTCGCTCAGAGGCGCACAGCGTTCCCGCGCGCCACGGGAAACATGAAGGAAATGACCAGACTGAATGTGATCTTCAACCACACGAAATTGTCCCGAACGAAGAACGGTGCGAGTGAAAAAAGTTGGAGAACCGCGGGGCCCAATTGACTTCAACACGAGTTTGGGTCGAGGTCTCTCGATTTCACGCGACAATTTCACATGGGAAAATGAACCTCTTGTCCAGATGCGAGATGATTCTGAACCAGTGTTACCCCCACCTCTGTGATACCGAGCTTGTGCTTGTATCACGGGCGTTTCGCCTCAGCTGTGACGTTGCTCTCTGAACTCACATGGAAAACTTCCCCCCGTCTTTCAATATTCCATCGACCCCACAACGCCAGTGCACCTTCATCGCAAATATTCCTGGGACGGCTGGGGTCGCGGTGAACGGCTTCGAACAATCAGGGAAGAGACTATTTAGGGCTTTTCAATCATGGAATGTGTTGGTGGTGCGCATGTCTCGCGCGTGTACCGCATCACACTTGAAAGGGCGTTGGCACGCAGTACCACACCGTGTCCACTAGCACAACCAAGAAAAAACTATCACACCTGAAATTGACGACGGCTCTCGTGTGCAGGTTCGCTTGAATGAGTAATTGTGATAAACCTCTGGGTGTTGAGATTAAGCCAGATGGGGCTCGAAGAGTGGGGATGGAGTGTCAGACGTGTGGACTCTGCCCTCTAAGTCGGAGGACGAGCCTGCGCATCGGCTGGCGTCCGCGGAAAAAGACATGCTGGTCAAGAAAAATCTGGATGGGTACTGTTCCTGATTCCTGGTCCACGAGATGAGTCATCTTCAGATGATTGGAGCAGAATGATTTGTATCCAGAGGAGAGGTGGATTTAGTCCCACCAGAGGTGGCAGCTGGAGTCCAGATGAGATTGTCCACAGATCTCAAATTTGATGATCCAAATCAACGTATTGCTGTGATCGTGTTCTCAGCAGCAGCAGGATAAAAGCCATCCAGTGAACCAACATCATGCGGCGAGGTGCTGGAATCGCCGAGAAAAAGAACATACTGCAGATAATAGGCTGAGTGCTCTGCATGGTATGCTGAAGGCCGCTTCAACAGCAAACCAAGCAAAGGGTCATCTCACGATGGGAAGTCTCTTGTAAAACACATAATTTGGGGAACCTGAGGAGTTTGCTCACTGGCGAGACAATGTGTTTATTTGCCTCTGGAGTCTAGGTTCCTTCACCACCCAAATAATCTTTGTGAACACTTAGATTTTCATCAACAAGCATCGGTCAGGCCATCTAATATGGTGAAAGTAATCAATATAGTGATCCCAATCCCAAGATATGCATAACATTGAACACCAAGCGATCATGAAAGCTCTCCACTGGTGATGTCCAGCCCTCATGGCTGTCCAGATAACTACAGGACCCCATTCAGTTGATGAGGGGTGTGTTACTTCATTGGAAAAGATACTAACATGCTGGCGAAGGTCATGACCTTGGCTGATCAGCTTCCGATTTTGGTTGCTTTTACCATTAAGCACAGTTTTGTACAATGCAGCCCCAACACATATAATTCGGACTTATATTTTGTTAGTATGCGCGGAAAAGATGGAGAAAACGCAACAGTATGGACAGGATCAAGCATTTTTGTCCATCTTTTCTTTTTTTGGAAATGAAACCATCTGTTGCTCTGCATCCTTGAGGGTTTTCTGCTGCATATATCTCTTTTTGCTCCCTGACAAATGCACAATTTTCGGTGAGGGTCGGGAAACGAAGCAGGCATCTTTCGTTTTGGGGGGGAGCCTCTTCTCCCTTTTTTTTCATATCTCAAACAGATGACGTTGTTTACGTTTGAAACCAAATCTGTTGATCCACGTGTCTTTTGCATCATTCTTTCTTCACATCTTTCTCCGCCGAAGATTTGCGCCATTTCGCGCGAGCACCCCTCTCGCGACGTCGCCTTGTCCATTTTTCCCCCACTCCTTGAACCAGTCCATTTCCCACGAGACGTCGTCATTATCGTGCGAAGCGCGACTATCCCCGACGCTAGCCCTCGGGTTCTCGATCCTACATCCTTGAGCATATGCCACCCGTCGGATTCGACGTGGAGTTCTTGCCCGTTCCGTCGTGAGTGAGCGATGGTGACTTTTGGAAGTGACCACCTTTTGTCAAGGACCCCCAGACCATCCCTGTTGTGCCCTGGGGTGGCATTCCATGGAGTGGGGAGTTCAATCAGTGAGAATAGATCCAACAGACACAACCCTTCTTTGGCACGAGGCAAGGCCCCTTTGCTTGCACCTTGTGGAAGATTTCTGGAAGTGGCTGCCAAAAGAGCACAAAGGCCAGTTCGCAGATTTGCTGCCCCGCAAGGACTGGGGCTGTTCCCAGCTGGACAGCAACAAGCCAAAGTGAAACTGCCCGCCTTGTTTCTTAAAGTTTCGGCAAGCGAAGTGTTGAAAGGAGATATCCTGCCAGGCTTGAGCTCTGGGATCAGTGGAGGGGTCACCGCAGTGGTTTTGTCAGAGGATGTGGATGCAAGCACCAGTGCCGGGGAACTGTACGATGCTGCTCTGAAACTGCAAGAAATCATCAGGGACAGAGCTTCCCTGATCATCGTCGATCGAACCGATATTGCTGATGCATGTAATGCCAATGGGGTGCTCTTGACACCACGGGGTGTCCCGACAGCGGTTGCCAGGAGAACTCTGAAAGGGGGTGCCGTTTTGGTGGGGCAAATGGTTCAAACTGTCGATGAAGCAAGGAAAGCAGCTGCTGATGGAGCCAACTTGGTGGTGGTTTCCACTCCGGATGGCAGCGTCCCAGACAAGGAGCTGATCGCACAGTCAAAAATCAAGCAGAAAGGTGGTTCGATTCCAGTGATTGCTCAGTTCGGCTTTGGCGATGCTAGCAGTCTTCGGGATCTCGTCAAGTCGGGTGCTGATGGACTTGCCTTGGATTCGAAACTGTTGGTCGTGGGGGCTAGGGCCTGTGGAAGCTCCGACAATGTGGAACCTGATGAAGCGGCGGAAATCATCCTTCAAAACCTGAGTGAAAAAGACACGGACGTGAGCGGCACTGGGAACACGCCTGGGAAGAAATTGCTGTCAAAAAAGGCAGATAGTCTGGTTTCGGAAGAGAAGGCCTTGGTAGAAAAAATTCTGGCAATGCTGAGGAAGGTGTCCCCTGAGATGGAGGAAATCGGACTGCTGGATTCAGCGCTGAAGCAACTGGACGAGCTCTTTCTGGTTGTCGTGGTGGGTAAGTTGCAACTTTTGTTTGACCATGGGGATTAGTTGAAAATGACAGGGGACTATGCTTAGGCGAAAAAGAAGAGTATGAATGTGAGGTCCAAAGGGAGGGAAGTCATTGCCAGTTTTTTCTCTATGTTCATCATGTAGATGATATCGCAATTCCAGGTAGTGGAAGAGACAAAATGACCCACCTGTCTTTGTCAAAACGAAATCAGCCTTTTTTTTGGGGGGGGGGGGGGGGTTGCCAGGTGGAAATAGATTGCTCAAGCTCTCCTGCATCGATTGAATTTCAATTGTTGTCTGTGAACAATGAAATCTGCAAGTAACCCCCACCGTTAGCAGGAGAGGTTTTATCTAAATGCTGAAGTAGATATTGGAATTGATTTGTCCGATTTCTGAATTGTGTGAGTTTCTTTTTCTCAATCCTTGCTGTGATTCTGAACAGGGGAGTTCAACTCAGGCAAGTCGTCTGTGATCAACGCACTTCTCGGGGATAAGTTCCTGGAGGAAGGTATTTTGCCCACCACGAACGAAGTGAGCATCTTGCGGCACACTGATGGTGAACAGAAAAACCAGACGAACGCTGATGGCATCGTTGAGCAGTTCTTGCCTGCGGACCTCCTGCGCGAAGTCAGTATCGTCGATACTCCTGGAACCAATGTGGTTCTTCAAAGGCAGCAGCGCTTGACCGAAGAATATGTCCCTAGAGCGGACATGGTGTTGTTCGTGATGTCGGCGGACAGGCCGTTTGCAGAGAGCGAGGTCAAGTTTCTGGAGTACATCCGGCGCTGGGGCAAAAAAGTGGTTTTCGTTGTGAACAAAGTGGATATTCTGGGAGGATCCCAGGACGTCGACGAGGTTCGAGCCTTCGTCGGCGAGAACGCAAAAGATTTGCTGAAACTGGACGAAGCGTTTGTGTGGCCTGTGTCTGCGAAGAAGGCGGTCGTCGCGAAAAGCGGCCAGAATCCAAATTATGAGGAAGATGCGAACTGGAAGGAGAGTAGATTTCAAGAGTTGGAGGAGTTCATTTTTGGATTCTTCTCGGGTGAGAGTGGTGCGTTCTCTGGCGAAAGCGTCCGGTTAAAGCTTCAGACGCCGCTGTTCGTTGCTGACGCTTTGATGGACGCATGTGGACGACAGTTGGAGAACGAGCTAGCGTCGGCGGAAAAAGATCTCGCGGCTGTTCGAGCCGTGCGTCGGCAACTGGAGAAGTTCCGTGTGGAAATGGTCAAAGACAGCGTCGTTCAGAGAAGGACCGTGCGAGATTTGCTCGACAAGGTGATTGCTTCGAAAGACGTTATTCGGACGTCATTCACTGGTGAGCTTCAGATCTTCGAACGTTGCCTCCTCGGATCCGTCGAGCTCCAGCTGACACTTGGTGGGTGTGTTGAAGGTCGTTTCGAGAATCGAGAGCTTCGTGGACGACACTCTCCAGCTGTCGAGGATTCAGACGCTCAGGGGCTACTTATCGAGCGGTGACGGGGCTTCCTCGCCTGATTTGTCCAAAGGCTTCGGAGCTGTGGCGATGGGGACGGTCGTCGAAGACCTGAAACAAGTGGTCGATGAACACGACTCGTGGCTGGGGAAGAATTTCGAAAATCAGGTGCTTGTCCCCACTCTGCAGCTCCAAATTTGGGATTAGAAAAAATCAAATTTAAAAAATCATGTCCGTCATGGATCGTTTGTCAACTTTTGCATCCCAAGATGGTGGTTGGCCGAAATTACTCAGTCAGTCTTCCATTCTCTTGTGGCAGTGCTTGATGGTCAGAAAATAGCAATGCTGGCCAATCATTCTTGTGCTGAAAGCGTGTGTCTGGTTTCGTCTTTCCACAGCTCGAAAACTATTTCGAATTTGCCCAGCGTTGCATCGACCAGAAAAATTTGTCGCTGGATCAAGCTCTGGAAGAATACAAAACCCTTTACAAGGTGGCCAAAGAGGAAGAGCTGCCCAAAGGATCCAGGGAGGTAGACTTGTCCGAGAACGGTGAACCTACCGAATCAGTGGCCTCCATCATTGAAAAGGTTCGTGCCGAGGAGAATCGCCCGCTGCTGATACTTGTGGAAGCTCTGCTCTCGACAAGCAACAGCTGCTTGCCCTGGCTGACTTCCACTTCTCTGCTAAATTGTGCAGAATCGGTCGGATTGATGGAATATGGGATGAGAAAATAATATTTCTCATTGACAGGCTCCTGTCAATTGTTTGAGGAAAAGCATGTTTTCACATCAGTTGCAATCTGTACCAGGTATTTCTGCAGAAACATTTGCACATGGTGTGATCAGGGTGTGTGGATTTGCAGGTCATGGCAACCCCAGAGCTTGGAGTGGAGTTATGCGAAAGATTGATCGAAGCTGAGATTCGGGACGCCGTGAATGCCACAGCTGGAACAGCGATTGCGGCGGTGGGCATAGGCTTAGTGTTGACCTTCATTTTACCATACACCTCGGAGGATTTCTTAGCCGTCGCATTGAGTTTGGTGATTGGGTATGTCGCACTGCTCAACTTGCCGCTGAGGAGGGGCGAAGTCAAAGGAAAGGTCCGGAAGGTTGCCACAGAGGTTTTCAAAGAAGTGGATGGGGGTATGGAGGAGGATTTGAGCACTGGGCTGGAGGATTGCGACAGACAGGTGTTGAAAATGACCGCCCCTCTGGAGGTGATTTTCGAAAAGGATGTGGAAAGGGTTAAGGCTGCTGAGAGTGCTAGGGCTGATCTGTATTCTGAACTGGAACGCTTCAAATCCAGAGTTGCAAGCATCGAGTAACTCCATGACTGTTGCACCCATCTCGTACAAGAGGCTTCCGGCTTATGTGAGGTGGTGCGTCTCGTTGGTTTAGAGGAGAAACTTTGAATTTTGAGGTCCGATGTTCATTGCGTAGATCTTTTGTGTCCTTTTTCTTTCTTGCATGCGTCATCTTTTTTCTGGAGTAGTTCAAGATTTCTTGAGGTTTTGGTCCGCTCACCGCATGGAGCAACAGATTTTGCAGACGGATCGTGTGGTGGCATATGTTTGCTTATTTACAGTTTTGTAAGAACCGCTTTACTTTTCCTTTCAAGTCCTTCCCACAAAAATGGTCTCGAGAAATCGGGCCAAAAGATCCGTCAAATACGAAAACTCACGAAAAAGGTGTCTGGAAGACAACTGTGCAGACAGTTTGTACGTGTGAAGATCCGAAGGTGGATTCCCATTATGCCTGATAGGAGGCCTTTTTGTTGCATCCCTGAATGATTTCTTCCCACTGTTTTTCCGAAAATGCTGCGCAAAGATATTTTGGAATTTTTTGCTTCTGTTAAGCCTAGCGAAAGAAAAAAACAAGGCTGTCCAGGTCTTCACACCCCCATCCAGAGATGCCCAAACTTCCGAAGAAAATTAAAGGGGGAAAGGGTTGGGTGAACTGGTGATAAGGGGTGTGGATGCATACTGTCTGTGCATCTGGGATCAAGCACAAAACCTGAAGGGGACAAAGTGAATAAGAGAAAAGTTTTTTAGTCTACATCTCCCCAAACTTTTGGTCCAATGAAAATATTAAGGTGGCCAAACCTGGTGACAAGGTGCACAGGACCACCCCATGCATATGGAATTTTAACGAATAGAAACGACCACCAGAAAAGATCAGCCTTTGGAGAGGCGTTCCACACTTGATTTGCGTCTGTGTGTTACACCATCCAATCCTCCTGAGGTAACATGCCATTCTGTGTGGATTGAGATTCGGGCTTTTTTGCTCGCCAGTCTTGTCATTGTGGGTGTTTTGGCTGGCTGTTGGGACGCCTCTCCTCTGAGCGTGGCTTCTATTCGGATGGGGGCTGGAAAAGGTCGGATGTCCGTGCTAATTAGCAGCTGGGTTGGGATTCTGGCTGTATGTTTGTTGGCGGCGGCGGCGGAAGGTAGGGTAGATCGTGTGCTTGGGGTGTATTGGCACAGCCTCGCTGTCGGTTCTCCAAGCGGGAGCGTCCAGCCGAGGGTAGTACAAGCCCTGATGGATCGCACGTGGACTTGTTTTTTTGTGTTCGTGTTTGAATGTTTTCGATTCAATGGGACCGTAGAGCACGCGTCTACTGTGGTGCCGCTGTATTGAGGGATTTTTTTGTATTGCAGGGCGTGAGTTGAAACAGGGGGACACTGCTGTTGAGCCCCGCATCGTGGTGCGTTGCGTTTTCTTGTGATTTCGACTTCCTGGAAAGACTGCCACATGACTTAGGGAATTTCCCAGCGCCCACCAGCTGGGATCGAATTTGATCACACACTTCTTTCTTTTCATTGACAATACATAAACTTCAGCCAGTTTTCCAGTGGTCCTACTTTTGTTTATCCGATCATGAATCACTAGGTCAATTTTGGCACTGTGACAGAATGGCAAGAGTGCGGAGCGAGGCCGATTTCCTTTCGCAGTCTCCCTAAAGACTTTTTTCACCCAGCGCCACTTCTGTGGGGCTGCTTTGGTGGCCCCCAATGTGGTCATCACAGCAGCCCACTGTGTGGATCCCAACAACCCCCAAGCTGAGGTCAGACCTCGTGTTAATATTGGAGGGCTGGAGCGCCGTGATCCGCAGGCTGAGGTGGGGTCAGTTGAAAACGCATAGATTCTACCTTCTACACAGTTCTAGTCATAATCTTAGAGTTTGTGATTTTCTGGGTTATTTCCGTGTTCCTTTTCAGGGAAGGGCTGAATTTTGATTTGGTTTGGTGTGCAGTTACGATTCACTTGCAAAACGATTTTACATGAAAACTGGTCCGGGGATGTGAAGCAAGGGTTTGACCTTGCAGCCATCATTCTGGACAAGCCATCCTCAAAACAGTACCTTGACCTCGACATCGGGGGAACCCAGGTGAACTAAGAAAAAATCAAATCCTTGGAATTTCCAGGCATTAAATCCAGCCCATCAAATGGAAGATCCCCACTCTGGATGTGCTGTCAGGAACTTTGGCTTGATGCTACATATCAAGATTATGATTGACAGCATCATAATCAAAGTTTCCTGACGTGGAATTAAGTAAAGTCTACAGAACTGGCTCATAATTTGACATTTTGTGGTTATCTGGGCAAAGGGGGAAGGCTTGAGAATGACCGCTTTGGGGTGGGGTCGAACCAATCTGGGTACCTTTGCCAACACTCTACAGCAGATGAATGGCTTTGTGATGATCGGAAACGATCAGTGCAACCTGAACGTCGTCTACAATGGGCTCATCAAAGACAACATGTTGTGTGCTGATGGAGGGGCAGTCGACACTTGCGAAGGTCATTTTCTGCTTGACACTCTCAACTACTGATACGGTTACCCAGTGAACATTCCCAGCCCACAACACTTACTTACTCATCTCACCTGGAGCTGTAGGTTTGTACCAAATACGTGTGCAGTCCATTACCATATACATTCCTGTTTCTTACTGTTGCACAATATGCTGGGGGAAAGAACTCCTAATTGTTTTAATGTGGTCTGTTTGTGTTTTTGTGTTCAAGGTGACTCTGGTGGCCCATTGATTTTCGAAGATCCCGACAGCCAAAGAGATACTTTGGTTGCAGTAACTTCCTTTGGCCCTGAAATCTGCGGGTCTCGGCGGCTGCCCAGTGTGGGAACTCGGGTCAGCTCTTTTCATGACTGGATCAAAAAGATCATCGAAGAAAACCCCTCATGCTCACAAGAAGACCGTTCCCCTGTCGCTGCTGAACAAGCAGGTAGCTGTTCTCTGTGCATTAAACCACAGGAAGAAAAATGGGGAACATATTGTGACAGGATATAATTGCAGGGATAGTTTTCACTCCAACAATGAAAATATGGTGGTATATGTATCTGACATACGTACAGACTTCACCACAGTGTGTAGCTGACTAGTTTATTCATCCTGACAGATTTTTTCTTGGGGGGTAGGTGGGAATTGGTCAAGATGGTTTGATTGTGGTGGTTGGGTTTCTAGGTGGCGCTGGGTCAGGGAATTCTTGTGAAGGGAAGAGCGGTGTTGATCTGAACGGTGGAATCAGCCCCATAAACGACGGCCGGAACTCGATCACAAAGACTGCTGGGGACTGCTGCAGCCTGTGCAAGAATACGAATGGTGCGACTGATCACCTCAACACCCTTTTTTTGGAGGGTAATATCTTATGTACCATAATCCAGGGAAACTTTTTTTTGGAAAGACGGTATTTTTGTGTCGCGATAATGTTTTGTTGAGGATCAAGAGGATATTGTTGTCTTACTTATGGGAATGTTTCTATGTCAGACTGCAAGGCATGGACGTGGATCAGTGAGAAAACTGAATTCAACCCTGAGGGCGCATGCTGGATGAGGAATTCCATTCCAGCGGAATCCTCCTGCCCTGTTTGCATCAGTGGGACGGTGTCTGGCTCCGATGGCAAGGAAAGCCCCCCTGATTCTCCAAGTGAAACGAAGTCGCAAGACAACTCTCCTGGGTCCTCCCAGGATCAGGGGGGCGTTTGTGGGGAAGTGCTGGATGGGGTGGACTTCCAAGGCTTCGACCTTGACCTGAGCAATGTTCCAAACACACAAGACCCTTCCAAATGTTGCGAGCTTTGCAACAATGATGAAAGTAAGCAAACAAAACATGGATGTATATGAAGCGAACAAGTTTTTGAAACGCGTTGCTCAATGGCTGAGGGTGGAACCAGATTTTTTTTGGTTCATATTAGGTATGTTTTCGTTTTCTCCACAGGTTTGGAAATCGGCACTTGAACTGGGCTGTTTCTGTAGTTCATTGGGTTTTTGTGCGTGTGTTTGTAAGGGTGCAAATCATGGACCAGAACTGATGATGGTCGATGTTTCAAGAAATATGGAGTACCAAAAATAGCAATCTGTGCTGGATGCAACAGTGGGATCATCAGAACAAGAGGTAAACGAAACAATGATTTTCAGCATGAAACCAGTTGACTGGGGCATTTCCATGATCGCTCAGATTGTCTTGTGCCAAAATATGTTGAATAGTTCCAGTCAATGTTTCCGATATATTTCATGGTGAGAATGAACTGTTATGGTGAAGAATATTTGACAGTTTTGTTGTTGTGTGTTGAATTAGTGTCTTCTGAGGAGATCAATCCGATCAAAGAATTAATGGCAGATGTGTCCGGTCCTTGAAATCAGCTGGGCGTTTTTTTTTTGGGGGGGGGGGGGGGGGAGGGGCTTGTCTATGCACATGGCCGGAAACGCAAGAAGAATCCATAGAGAACAACTTGAATCAGATTCAGCGACCCCAGTGGGAGAATCATGGGTTGTGCGTTTTTTAAGGGGGCGTTTCATTCTTTCTTGGGTTTTCTTTTTTGTTGATAAGAATTCTGGGGGCATGACAAGTTTCCAGCCCCTGTCCGTCGCCAGCATCGAAACCGTTTATTCTTTGGATTGGTTCAAGATTGATAATATATCATTTTGGGGGGGGGGATTTGGGTAGGCAAGGGGGGCTTCTAAAAAAACATGCACACAGCAAATGGGGGTGGGGGTGGGAAAACATGTGTTTATAGGAATAAGCACCAAGCACCACACATTTTCCAGTTTTTGTTCAGCACTGGAAGACCTATCTATCCAAACTAGAGTTTATTTGTTGGAAGTGCAGAGTATTCATGTGGTCCTAAGCACCGTATATGTAAAGAAAGAAAAAGATTACTAATTCGTCAGAGAGAGAGGAATCTGGTGAAAAAGCAATTCAGCTTCAGCTGGTATTTCTCAAGGGGACCGAAGAAAAAAAGGAGAGGGTTTTATGCTTTTTCGTTTTTTTTTTTTTTCACTTGATTCTTTTGAAAGCATGCTGGAGAATGGGGGGTGCATCAGTGTTTATTCTTGTGAAATTTTCCTAGTCAACTGCTCTCGAAGGGATGTCGATTCGGAGCAAGAATTGAACAGTGTAATTTCGTGGGGTGGTTTTCTTTTTGTGTTTGAAACACATGTGTTTATCATCAAGGTGGGGGGGGAAAAATTCTGCTGCGTTGTTTTATGTTATGGTTGCTAGCAGGATCTTTTTTCTGTATCTTATTTTTCAAAAAAGAAAGAAAACCATAGGGAAGGGAGGGGGGGAATCCTATAACGGACACAAGAAAGGGGGGGGGGGGGAGGGGAAAGCTAGTGAAACTAAGACTCCGTACAGTGCTTTGCGCAGAGTCGATTGGGAGGCAAAGAAAACCAATTCAAAGTGTTATAGAATGGGTTTGTTTTCCGGGGGTGAGGCTCAGCGGTGTGGAGGTAGGGTTTAACAAGCGGAAACAAAAAAAAAAGGTTGAAAGAAAAAGTTAAATAACAGGTACACTGGGTGGGATGCACTGCTGTCCTCCTGCAATAGGGAGCAAGGGTTGCTTAGTCTTAACTTCACCCCATTGGGGATTGAAAGGTAATCTCATGAGATTACTGATGATCAATGGAAAAATCATGGGTTGAATAAAGCGGGATCGAGGTGTTGCTGTTTTCTGTATTAAGCGATTGGTGCAACATCTTGGCATCGCTCTTGGAAGAAAATCCCACACAAGAGGGGAATGGTGGGGGCAGCAATCGGCGAAAAAACTTCCTGGTTGCATGTTGCATACCCATGGTTTTTCGAAACAGTCGGGGAAAATGGTGAGGTCTTGCCTTGCAGATTTGTCTAACGAGGGCGTCTCTGGAGTGTAAAGATTCGCCATTAGTTCGATGAGCGAGTGCATCGGAGACATTGAATTGGTGGTTGCTGTCAAAATCCATTCTTTGTTGCTCTCTTGTCCTGCACAGGGTGTTCATTTTCAAGAATTACGCTGCTTGCTTTTGCTTCCTTGGTTGTGGTGAATGCTGTGGGACTGGATGCAGTCTTGGAGACTGGTGGAACACCCTTTGTGTATCAAAAAGCTTCACTCTAGAAAGCTCTTTCAACCTTGAACATAATCCGATTCCACCATATTCACCGACACTGGAGGCCCTTGCGGTTGCTCAGAATGACCAGTCCAATGGGTGCCACAACACCAGCATCTCTAGTCTGACTACCACATCTAGCGGATGGAACTCATTCTAGCTCATTGAGCTGTGTGTCTGCCGGGCCCTTTCACAGAAAGTACTGCGCAGATGAAAAGAGGGTGGGTGGGTGTGGGAGAGAATGTTTTTCATGCACACCTATCTTTTTTCTTATCTCGTGTCCATTACATGCGCTGTATGATTCACTGACACAAGTCCTACACCACACCACAAACTGCAATGTCGGTTGGGCATGATGAGGGGCCACACCTCTCGGTGAATCCGGGACCTCAACTCACTTTCCTTCCTTTCCGGGAGCGCCGCCAAAGTAGGAACAACAGTCTTGTGAATCGATTACAATGACTGGCGACGGGCGAACGCTGACCATTCGGGCTCTGCTCGTGGGACTCGGGGTTGGGCTGTTGATGTGTTGCTCCAACATGTATTTTGGTTTGCAATCCGGGTGAGGAGATCACACAAAAATAAAAGATCTGGCAGTTGGATTCTCTTTTTAATTCGTCACATGATTTGGGATGAAAACAGTCGTGTCTGATTCGTCCAGTGAATTGCTGAAGAAAATGTGGGGCTCCATTCATTGCTTCTGATGGGTTTTAATGGTGACACTGATGTTGATGCTGGGTGTTGTGTTCTGCATCATTCGAGGGAAGAGAAGCATCTTTAAAAAACAAAATTACATTTTTTCCAGTAAATTTGGATGACGAATTCTTAGGTGGGGGACGATGGGCAGTTTGCAATCTGCTATTCTTGGATTCGGAGCATTCAAAGCTTTTCAGAGTTGTGGACTTGGACGTGGATTCTCTGTCACTGAAAATGTTATTATCCAAACTACATCTGTGGCCACTGCTACCATGCCATTCACAGCAGGTACCGCTAAAAATGTCAAAAAGTCTATGCACCGCCTTTTCGAGACCTATTGAATTCAGTATTCATCAATTCCAATATAAAGGTCGAACATTTATCTCTTTTTTATCTTTTTTTTTTTTTCCCAAGGTTTTGTCAGCATTATTCCTGCACTGGGTATGCTGACATCAACCGATAATCCATCCGGAGCGGTGGTGCTTTCCACGTCCGAATTGATTCTGTGGGGCCTGGCCCTGGCTTTTTTTGGAGTGTTTGCTGCGATCCCTCTAAGAGCACAAACAATCTTGAGGGAAAAATTGAGGTTTCCATCCGGAGCAGCCACAGCAAAAGTCATTGATCTCCTCCACCAAAAGAGCCCAGAGCAGAAGCAGCTACTGGAGGAAACTGATGGAGACCTTTCGTCTGCTGGAGAGTATGTTGTAAATAGTGCGTTTTTGCCTATGTTTGAGCTTTCGCGAAATGGGTGATTAGCTTTGATGTGTTAAATCTGACCTTGGATTTCTGTCTGGATGTTGGATTTTAGGCGAGAAGGCACTGATGGACACGACAGGGTGGATTCTGCTGAGACCCCATCATTGCTCAAGCAAAAAAATGATTCCCCTGATGCTGAATTGACCACGGCAGAGATGGAAGAAGGGCTGGGGGTCACAGGAAACTGGTGGCAATCGTGCAAAGCGTTGCTCTGGGCTTTCGCTGGTTCTTTTGTGTACAAGATATTGGCTGAATTGGTATGATAGATGTATTTCCTTAGGTGCATGCATGCATTGAACCCCTCAAACGTTGGCGTCTCAGTCAATATGTGGAATATGCATGACATCAGCTTTCCTCGATGCATGGAAGGCATGCATTCAAAATAATACAGCAGGGCGATCAGTCTTCTGAATATGCATCATTTTGTGGACATATCGAGTGCTCTTTCTGTGAGTTTTGACGCTAAATGAGTGTTACTTTTTATGAGGGGATGTCCTTGTCTACCATATCCAGGTAAGAGTTTCGACTGATGGAGGAAAAAGTGGCAAGCATATTTTTAGGGAATTCCCTATTTTCAGCTGGATGCACTTGAGTGTTCTGACTGATTGGGGATGGACGATAGCCCCTCAACTGGGTTACGTCGGACAAGGAATGATTATGGGCCCAAGGACGTGTGTCTCCATGCTGGCTGGGGCTTTTGCTGGTTTTGCTTTGTTGGGGCCTATAGCGAAGAGCAATGGGTGGGCTCCAGGGGAAATCGGTAGCTACACTGATGGTGCCACTGGTAAAAATATGTAGAGACTAGATGCCGAGTCTTTTTCAATATGGTTTACTGGGGGGGTTCCTGGTTGTCTTGCTTCTTGTGAATTCGAGAACGTTTTGGGTTTCGATTTTCTGGAATAAAGATGGGTGGAAAGTGTGGAAAATTTCACACTAGGTGTAATTGGAAAAGAGACTGGACACGCTGTCAAAACGGCTTCTATATGCTGTGAATGTCAGGGTGGGTTTTGTGGATATCTCTGGCCGTGATGCTTGGGGACAGTCTGACATCCTTGCTGTTTCTCACCATCGACTCTGTGCTACGGAAATGGAAGGAATTCACTGGTGTAGCCCTGGCTGGTAGTGACCTGGAACCCAAGGAGAATGGAATACCGGCGCTCTGGTGGATTGGGGGCCTTGGGGCATCCACAGGTGAAAACATCCATGACGTCTGTGTAATAGAGAGGCAGTTCCCTGCACAAGGTGGCAGTCCTGAATATGTCATTTTCTTTTCCCAGTCTTCTTAGAGATGCAGTTGTGTGACGCCTGATCTAAACAAGTTTGAAGCAAAATATTGCTGGTCAGTTTGCTCACTGTGGTTTGCTCCGTGATTTTTTTCAACAGCTTTGTGCACGGGCATTGTTTCCTGGCTCTTCTCGATGCCTGTATACCAGCCCATTATAGCTGTCGCCCTTGCTGGCCTGGTGGCAGTTCTGGCAGTGAGAGCCCTGGGAGAGACGGATCTAAATCCAGTCAGCGGTGTTGGAAAACTCTCCCAGGTGGGCACCCATAGTACTGTTGTGTTTGTTTCCGTGTGGTTTGTTGTGCCAGGACTATCTCTGACTGATGTGGTTTTTTTTTTCAGCTCGTATTTGCTGTGGTGACCCCTGGGAAAGTTGTTCCTAACATCGTCGCTGGGGCTATTGCTGAAGCTGGAGCAACACAGGCTGGTGACATGATGCAAGACTTCAAAACTGCCCACCTCCTGGGTAAGATTTGCCTCTCTTTCGTTGAACTTCCAGCAAACATCCATACTCGCTCAAGGTTTCCTGCCACCTGCCCTGTCCATGCTCCGCAAAAGGAGGAAAGGTGGTGGTGGTGGGAGGCGTCTCAAAGACGTCATGCATGCATTGATGCATCGGAATGGACTTTTGCGTGGATTCCTACGTCCTGGGTTCGGTGTAGGTGTACCTCCTCGACCACAGTTCATCGCTCAGCTAGTGGGCTCCCTGGCGTCGGTTTTCTTCTCGGTGGGTGCATACGCGTTGTTTTCCGCAGCATGGGAGATTCCTGGCGATGAGTTCAAAGTGCCTACAGCAGAGATCTGGATCGACATGGCGCGCTTGTTCAACGGAGGATCCCTGCCCCCGAAAGTCTTACCATTCGTGGCCGTCGGCGCTGTATTGGCGGCGGGGACCGTGGTCGCAGCCCAAATCGATTCTCGTGTGTATTCAGGCAGGTTTGTGAACAGGATTCCCAGCGGAATAGGTTTCGCTGTGGGGATGTATGTTGGGCCGAAGTACACCCTCCCTCGCGTGTTTGGATCCCTGGCAGAGCAGCTTTGGTTGTTTTATTCGCCGGAAACGCATTCTGTTCTCATGATCGTCGTCGCTAGTGGTCTCGTTCTTGGAGAGGGGACCGCCGCCATTGTGGTAGCCACCATCAAAGCCATCATTGGGTCAGCATAGGTTGTTTGCGGATGGCACGCAGAAGATATGGCCCATGCTTTTCAATTAGTGGTTGATCCAATAAAGCCAGCAGAATCGACTTGACAGTTGATCCATAGGTCTATCTTTGTACAATCTGTCGTTGGATTTTCTCATTGTTTCTCATTTTTGGTTGGTTGGGTTTCATATTTCACTGACGATGACGCCAAATTAATCTCTGCTGACAAAATGCATGCGTTCAATGATAGGATTGGTTGGAGAGATCCTCCAATCCTCTAGTAGGAAGACGTGCAAAACCTCGACACTGATTTGGTCGATGAATTTAGGAATTCACTGCACAATGAAGGAAGAAAATGAATGATCCTTTTTTTTCTTTGCTATCTTCAACTTTTTGTTTTTCTGGAGAGGACTGGGTAATGCTTGTAAAGTATGAATGTTTTCTTCTTTTTTGTTGTCAGTTCAATCAGCGATGAAAGTATGTAATTCGTTCAATTGCAAGAACAGAATTTGAAACAGAGTTTGGGAAAAGCAAAGTGCAAAAAAAAATGAACTAGAGCTGATCAAACTGTGCCATCCAGAAGACACGATTTTTTCCATCATTCGCCATGCAAGAAATTCATTCAGATGAACTGTTTTGCTGGATGCTTATGCTCTTTCTCATCAGTGTCAGAAACTGGTTTCTCTGAATAAGATGGCACCCCAACCTAGAAATGCAGAACTTTGAAAAACTGAAATTTATCGTTTACAGTAAAAACTGTGGGGAAAGCGTTGGCATTCCTTGATGTCTCAAAACTTGTGGTGCTCAGTCCTATGGATCGTTCGCTCTTCGTTTCAGGCCTAGAAACAATTGAAAAACTGGCCAGTCTAAAAGTGAGGTTCGTTTCTGGTGGATGGAAATCTTCTTGTCATGAATTGGTTTGCTCGTGAGTTCTGAAAACCAACACACTGGACTTGGCAGCACGCAGTAAATTGATGATATGTGGTGGAGTCGACTTTCCTCCAGGGGCTTGGACAGCCAGAATGTCAATTTTGTCAGCAGAAACAGCCTAAAAGAGACAGTGGCCACAAAAGGGGGTCAGTTCACATAAAGAGCTCTATCTAGTTGAACTCTTGAAGACAAGAAATTCTGGCAGGTTGAAAAGGTTGGAAATGAATCATCTCAACTCTGTCAAAATGTATGGACGGTAGTGAAAATAATAATGGGTAGATCAGAACAATCAAGAATCTAGGGGGGCTTGCCCGGATGATGGCCACTACCGAAAATGCTCTCACTCACCTGGGTTAATGATTTGGTGGGTTCCCCTCTTAATGGTCTTCGAATCACAGCAAATTCGTTCGCTGTCACTTGATCTGCAAAGGTGCTGAGCATCCTTTGAGCTGCCGGCGTCTCCAGGCCATTGTTGTCGATGGCACGTGGCTTAGCTAAATACATCTTATCCATCGAGTGGTCCAATTTGTCCAGAGTGAAATCCAGGAGGGGTCGACATGTTGGTCGAACCTCAAACATGCATCGGACGGCAGGCCTACCTATACATCCAGTAGATTCTCCATTTCATTTTTTGTCGCCACACAAACAAGGTCCTGACATATATTTGTTCTCGATGGCTTGGCATTTTAACGTGTTATGTCACTCTGCACTCATTTCTCAAATTTCCGGGTGGATAATGTATCATCGCATGCACTCGCAATGTCCATCAATAAGATTGGATGCTCCTAGTTTTCTACCATATGTTTCCTGTGGCTTGTGGCAATCCCCGCTGGTGTTGACCTTCACCACCAAAACTGGGATGAAAGTCAGACTCTTGACCACGGTCATGGCGAAGGAACCCATCACTTCAGAAACGTTCTTGGAAAGCTGTTCTGAGCCGATCACCACCAAATCCGCAGAAACTTCCTTCACATATTGCTCCATGACATCCAAAACCTGAAAGATGAAAGAAAAAGGAAAAAAAACATATGTTCAATCGTCAGCTCCCTGCCACCAGAAAAGAAAAGAGGAGGGGGGGGGGGGGGGTAGCACTCATTTGCAGCCAACTGGAGACTGCATGGAGGGTTCAGCTAAACGCACCTTTGCTTGCCCTCTCTTTAAAACTTTGTGAATGACTTTGTTTCTTGCGAAATTGTCCTGGAAGCTGCCAAGAAGCTCGTTCGCCTTGTCACCGCTTTCATCCCCAACGATGGATGTCACGATGTGCAACTCGTCCATTTCGCTCCGCAAAAATAACCTCACTGTTCTGTGGGCCATTTTGCTGACCAGATTGTCCACAACAAAAATCACAATGACAGAACCTAGAAGAGCCAGAAATAATAACACTCAATGCCTCTCGATGCTGTTTTTTGGGGGCAAATTGCGTTAGTTTCACATGTATCAAACGAAAAATACCCCCTTTTTCCCCATTCAACAAGATGCAGAATGCTCCTTTCAAATCCAGAACTGATCTGAACAATTGTATGATGCATGTATTTTGTGTTATAGCCAGAATCAAGAATCCATCCACAGGTGCACTCCCCCACCTTTTTTGTTTGTTTGCATTTTCGATTTGACGACAACGGGGGCTTGATCGGTGCTTGAACTGATCGCTGCCAGTTGAAACGCCGATTGGATGTCTTGGTGGGCTAAATGGGGCCCAATGTCGTGATACCAGAGCTTCTTGTAAACCGTAGTTTTCAAGCAAGGCCCTTTCGATTGGCCGATAATTGCTGCACAGTGTGCCCCAGGAGCCGATGACAAATCAGCCAAATTGAAGGATAAATAGCAAAGCTGGCCATGGACCTCTATATCCGGCCGGAACGTGTGGGCGCCCAACTGAGGAACACAAAAACGGTTTAAAATTCTCTTTCACTTTCCTGTAGTGGGGGATGGATCCCAAAACAGATTCCTTTGCATCTTTAGATTTAGTTTCATGTTCATTTTATTTCATACTTTTTTTTTTATTTGCTGCTTCTTTTGGCAGGGGAGTTCAAGAAAGGATTACGAAAAACTACCACTGGGTGCGACTGCATCACAAATTATCTGGGGACACAAAAATTTAACACTTTTGGTGTAACGACACCATGACATGGGAATCAAGTTGATTCATTAATAAAGCTAAAATTAGTAAGTATAATAGATTGTTAGAATGACCTACCACAATCTCCTGCAACGTCTTTGTTTTGATCATGTATCTGTGAGTGCACGTCACGACATTTTCTTCGCTTTCCGCTTGCATCATCAGCATTCGAGTTTTTGGGGTCTGTAGATCCGTGATTTTCAAATTGCACGAATCCCTGTTGTTTTCTTTTCTACCCAACACAAGACTCATGTGGGATCGAGCATTGCCAGCGCTTCCCGATCGTATCACCTGAATTTACAAGCAGTCCAATTGCACTCAGTCTGACTGAGGGACTGCAGTTTTTCTGGTCCTGTTGACACCATTATCACATGGTCATACCCACTATCCACAGGGATGACTAATATAAACTATCCACAGATATGACTAATATCAACAGTGCGCGAGAGTGTGCACGTATAGGTGTCTGAAACAGATGTGCTCCCACATAGAATCCTAGGTGCGTATTTGGCATGCGTTCCAGCAGATGCAATTATGAATGATGGAATAATAGAAGTATTATTCTTTGATGGAGGTAACATCGATCCTGAGAGTCTCGTTGCAGATGAGTGGATTATGAGGCATCATTGGCCCCCCAAAAAAAATTGCGCATCCTACCTCCATCGCCATATTAGCATTTCTGTCATCGTTACAGTAGATTGCAGTTGCACAAAAATCCATGTTGATCGTTGTGTCTGGGCCGAATCGTTCCCAGTCGAAAATCAATTGAGTGTTGATCCACTCCACTTCCACGGAGGCCAGCCACTGAATCAAAAATCCACAATATCTGTTCAATCAAATCCAGTGGTTTCAATATGCGCACACACTCAGTTTTCCCTTTCAATCTTGTTTCATCGCTTCCAGCAGAATCCGACGGCGTCCCCAGAAGTATGACGTGCTCGTTCAATAAATCAGGGCTTTCCCCCCAACGCAACAGCAAAATAGCAGGAAAACAGCATGATTGCCCCACATCGACACATTCTCAGGTCCATCAAAAGATGCATCATGGTGAATATATACATAAAAACAAAGATTTCCAAAAAAAGATTTGGTGTTAGATAATAGTGACATACCTGAAGAACTGTCCCATCCAATGGGTTTGACCGTGAGGTCTGTGGATCGACAGTGAACGCTACACCGGGCCATTTCAAAGCCAGAACACCCCATCCAGTGCCAGCCAGCAATCTTGGGCTGCCCTGCACAGATGTCATCTGGCTGTCTTGCTGACACGTCAAAACCCACACGAACCGTCAATACAGAGAACTCGGCAGATTTCGGAGGAAACCCTCCCCACCCCAGTGAAGCCAGACATTCATATCGATAATATACCATATTGTGGAGGACCCCAGGGTATCTGGGAATCTTGATAATGATGACGTTCTCCGGCGTCAATCCATAAAATTTCATTTTGGGCAGCAGTTCTCTGATTGCTGGCTCCTCATCCTCATCGATGCACAAGATCACTTTCAGTTTCTTGACTGCTCCAACCCCTGCGATTTTCTGGATGTCCACAACGCTCTGCAGAAGCCGCCGGCTGAAGACTGACAGCCCCTCCAATCGATCACCGAGTGGAACCTAACGATGCGTGCATGCATGTTAGTCCAAATTTCTTATGAAGGAAATTCTCTATTCTATAAAAAAAAAGATTTCAACGAATTTCTACCTTCCAAGGGTAGAAATCTTGGAGGGGTTTCCACAGGTCGATCGTCAATGCCGACGAGAGTGTCCCATCATCAGCATCCGAATTGGTTGGCATCTCCTCCCCAGCATCGATCAGCTGTAAAGCAATCTATCAAAAAACAACAAAAAACTATCAAAAAGGACCATCAAAAAGTCAGCATGTCTGTGTTCCTGTTGATTGAGTTTCATGTTGTAGGGTTTTCATTGCATGGAAGGCCCAACGACTAGTTTACCTTGCCTTCCTCCAGCATTGATTTGACAATTTGCTTGTACAGTCGACTGTCAGCTCTACCTAGCACAAGCGAGGACGGATCATATACA
Organism: Bryopsis sp. KO-2023; assembly: GCA_030272585.1. Classification (NCBI taxonomy): domain Eukaryota; kingdom Viridiplantae; phylum Chlorophyta; class Ulvophyceae; order Bryopsidales; family Bryopsidaceae; genus Bryopsis; species Bryopsis sp. KO-2023. The sequence goes on along the minus strand of BSYQ01000007.1, from coordinate 876,204 downwards.
TGAGGAGAAACCCATTCAGCCTCTTCCACCCAGCGTGCATTTGCTCGATTGGCATGCATCTGCATCATCAGCCTCGAGTCGTTCATCAGAGACATCAGCTTCCTTGCAGCTTCCTCCTACAACACAAGACATCAATCCACGAATTCTTTATTCACTAACGGTAACACATGTACAATGGATATTTCCCCCCTCCGGAGTGAAAACAGTTGATCAATATCCCTCAGAATGGCGGGTTCAGCTAACAAATTGATTATTATCCGAGAATTTAGGATTGGTGCCATTTTTTTGCAGAAAGCACAGACAGGGGTTAACCAAAACATACCTCATTTACAGATCTCAGCCGTTGCAACACATTGTCATACTCAGAGAACTGTATTGCCAGTTTTCCAGCGATTTCCAATTCATAGTCCAACTTTTGCTCATCGTCACGACACAGTCCCCCAGACTGACGTGCACTCTCCTCGATCCTTGAAATCAACCCTTGAATCTGCCACACCCAAAAAGGTTGTCGATCCATTGCATCTCAATTCCAACCTTGCCTAAAAAAGTGCTCTTTCACAGAATTGCTCGAATTCATGAAAGGTAAAAAAAGAGGGAAACCTCCATCCACAGCTACCTGGTTGGCGATCAACGATTTCGGACTGGGGGAGGGAGGCCTTGATTCGTCCTCCTCTTCATTTCCATTTTGCGATTTGTCTGCAAGCACTGGTTTCTTCCCTTGGTTTTTCTTCCGCAGAGCATTTCTTTTCCACCGTCGACCTTTTTCCAATGCCACCAATATGGGGTTCTTCCTCCCCTCCTCCGACACAAAATTGCAATAGATAGCTTGATGTCGACAAAAACTGGGAGCAGATTTGCCCAAGGCCATCATTACATAGGCTGGCACACTGTCCTCCCGAATGGATGTGGCATAGCTTTTCCTATGTCTGACATCCATCATGATGGTTTTCAAGTAAAGGTAAGCCTTTTTCTTAGCCCTTTCCACGTTGATCCTCCATGTCGGTACCTTGCATTACACACCGACTATGATTTCATTGCCGTTTCACATTCAGCGAAAGCATGGGCCACATGCTAACCCCCCGCTGTCTTTCCTACTACCCATTGGCAGGTCAAATTTCTCGAGAACAAACCCGGTACACCAACATCAGATCTGCATGTTCGTACCTTGATCCCCATGATTTCTTGGTAGTTTCCACTCGAAACTCGTGGCAGCTTCTGCTTGCCTTTGTTTTCTCTGCTATCCAGTGTATTCCCTTTCACAGTGGAGGTCTCCCCTCTGATGTTCCATGAAGACAGCCTAGGTACCGTTCTTGTTCTTTTCAAAGGATCGGATTTCACGTAGTTTCCAACCCAGGGCCGCCTGTTTTGCTCTTCCCCCTCCTACAAGGAGAGATTTTTCTTCAAATACCAAAGCTGAACCTAACCCATTGTTTGCAAACCTCATATTTCCACAGTTTGCTACTCGGTGCTGAAAAGTAACAACAAGAGACCCCCCTTTGAAGTCCACCGAAACAAAACAAAGGGCTGGTCTTATTATTAATCAACTATATTCTGATCTGGGGGGGAAGATAATAAAAATAAAAATAAAAATAATTGATACATAATGAAAGGAAGGAGTACCACTTCTGAACCCTGCCTTCTCTGTCCTGGGTTTAGGCATCGGCCGATTGGTCTCGGGCATCTTGAAGAGTTCATGCTCCATTAAATCGGCCTGCTCCTTCACAGCTTGCTGTGGATCCGCACAGTACATACAAATCTCAATAACAAATTTGCAAGAATAAAACAGCGCGTGGTGTTCTCTTTTGACACCACAGATTTATGTGCATGTCATTGGATCCTTTTTTTTCTCCTGTAAGTACAGTTCTCCTTTTCAGTTTTCTTTCACAAATCATGTCGAGGTGCTGACCTGAAGCCATTCGAGCTTTTTATTTAAGGAATCCCCTCGTTTGATCGGAGGCCTGTCCCATCCTACATGCACAACACAGAAAAACAATGCCCTCTCAGATCCACAACACGCACCTTCCTAAAATCCTAGCCTTTGTGGACAACTGCCACACCAAACTTGAAACTATAGGATTGAAAATTCAACCCCATAAATTACTGCAGTTACCCTGCTGGAGAGGGGGGATCTTGCGTGGAAAATAGGTACAAGTTCAGTGCTCACCTCCCAACTCATCCAAAGACAAATCAGAGGGCTCATCCGATGCTCGAACCTCTCTCTTTTCCGCTTTCAGTGCCCCCTCCAAATGAGAAATCTCATTCCCCATTGGAATTCAGTCTTATCGTTTTTTCAGTACCCAGCTCTGTTTGTACAAGGCCCTGGTACAATGAGCCTGAAGGATTGCAGAAACAGGAAAATGCTTGAATTCTGAAGATGTGTGCAAGTTTCTTGAGCAAGGCAGATTTAAGAGAGGGGATTATGTGTAGTGAACATGTGACGGTTTTGGGTTTAGTAATGAGCGGAGGTTACACGCTATGCAGCCAGTGACTTGGGATGGGCCATCGCTTTCTTCGTACCTCTATAGCGGAAACCCCCCCAATGTTTAAAAGGGACGGGGGTCAGTGCATGTGGTGTTTTTAGGGTTTGGCGCGCAAAGGCAGAAAGAAACCGATGACAGAAATCACGTGACTTCATTTCTAAAATGAAATTGATGCATTTCTAAAAATGAGTTCAAAATGACAAACTCAAAACCCATATGCACTAGCACAACTGTTTATCTGAAGATGTTACAGCACAAGGTACGTTTTCTGAACATGCAGTGGATCAAAACACGATTCAACATCCATCAGATCCTGACAAATGCCCCTCAAGCATACATTGTTCAATAAAAACCTGAACAAGAATAATCTCTTCGCACCAACGCAGCCCCACCCTTCACAAAACCATCCCTCCCCCGCATTCCTGACCTAGTATACACTCGCTAAAGAACATGCATCCCACATTTGTTTCTGACAAAATCCCCCTTCCCCCAGTAAAAGAAAAAAAAACGGACACCGTACACAGTCACATACGATCCTGTGGATCGATCCTTAGTCAGATCCAGCAGTCACAATTGCTGGTGGGGCCTTCATTCGCTCATGGACACTCCTGCATCTCTCCGAGCAAAACATTTCCCCATCAGAGCCTTGCGGTGGCCACAACCCCAGCATTCCACACCTCGCACATTGCCTCAGTCCATTTCCAATGCTGGATCTGATGCTGGCGATGGCTTGTCCGCCCTTTCCCTCCCTTCTCAATCTCCCGATATTTTTTTCGAGAGTGGCCCGCTGATCTGATGTCATTCCTGCGCCAGCCCGGAGCAAAAGCTCCACACATTCCACATGTCCAACCTCCATGTGATCGGTCCCTGACATAAACTGAACGTTCGGACCCACCCCCATGACCTTCATCGATTTCTTGACAAATTTACATGGATATTGAATAGCCCAAGCCATGGGTGGCTCAGCACTCTCTGGGACCCTCCCAGTCAGTCGTTCAACCACTACAGCCACCACATCAAGTCTCCCGGGTTTCTCCAAAATCAAATCCACATCGCCCTGGGGGCCATCCAAAATGGCTTTTAAACATTCCACACGGCCATACGCTGCAGCCAGCAATGCCGGGGTGGGGAAATCGACCGTGTAATGCAGGAATGGAGAAGGGTCACCTTCCTGGGTGTGTCCAGTTTCTAGATGAACCCCATGCTCTACCAAAAGCTTCACGATTTGGGGATAGTTACTGAGAACAGCCTGGTGGAGCAGTGTTAAGCCTCTGCGGTCTTCTTGATCCATGTGAATGCGGCTCCCAGCTGTTAGCAGTGCCTGTAAAACACAAACTCCTTCAATCACTCCTCCATTCCTCTCTCCAAGTGTCTTTCGGCAATAGAGCAAAAACAGCCACTCATGTTATTTTGAGCGGTTATCTGAGTGCATTTTATCATTACCTGCACAACATCGGCGTGCCCAGCAAGGGCAGCCACCCACAGTGGAGTTTGTCCAGATCGACCTCTCCCTTTCATAGGTTTGTTTGGATCAGCACCCTCCTTCAACAGGCAGGAAACCATGGCCATGTTCCCCTTATCACATGCCAGATGCAATGCAGTCTGCCCCTTGTTGTTCCCCTCGTCCAGCACATCAGTAAGCCCCAGACTCTTAGCTTTCTCAGTCACGATCCAAACCGTGCTCAGATTTCCTCCAGTAACGGCCGCCATTAGAGCAGTGTTTCCATCGGCATCAGGCAGGCGAATGTCAGCCCCTTTTCTGAGTAAGGATTCGCAAATTTCATCGTGCCCCATGCTGCAGGCCACATGCAGGGCTGGTAGTTTCTTGGATCCATATCGAATGCTGAGCTCCGACGGTGTCATGTTTTCCAGCAAAAGCTGAGCTGTTTCTTTGTGGTTGTTATGAATGGCAGCAATGATGGGTGAAATCTGCCCATATCCCTAAAAGCAAACCCACTCATTGTGTTACACCCCCCACCCCCCAACAATTCGTATTTGGGATCCAGCGAAAGTGGCTTGCTTAACATGTGGGGAGGAGAGGAAAAACAGGTTGAGATCAAAATCAATTGTGTGTGGTAATCTGATTGATTTTAGAAATTTGTTTGGTTTACTTTTGCTGTGATCATCTCGACAGGGCTGCCTCCAGCAGCAATGAGTCTGTAAATCATTTCATTGTCACCAGATAGAGCCGCTTGCACAAGAGGACTGCCACCCAGGGTGGATCCTGTTTGCCCCATGCTTGTAATGTACCTAGGAACAACCCAATCTCAGCAGAAATCAGTGACAAACACACAGCCAATCAAGCATGAAGATCGCACAACAAACTTGACATTACTGGTGCCTCCATCCGATCCGCGACTTGAGAAAAGAGGAATTCCGCACCTGATGGCGGCGCCAAACTTATCAGAGATTCTCGCCATGGTACTGGGCGACTGAGGAAAGTTACCCGACGAGAGGGGCCACAAAAGTCGTGAGCTCCAGAGCACTCGGTGTTGTGACGCAACCTTCCCTTTGTCAGCGTACTGGACCCGTCCAATCTCTTGGAGCAATCGGTGCTCCAGTACACACACACACACACACAACGATCAAACACTCACTGAGATGTGGACGATGAAAGGTGAGAGGATGGGGCCGTTGCGGTCGCTCTTTCGGCCGTCGGTGGTGCTGTTTCGGTCGCGTGGTCTCCTGTTGTTTGGGTATGGGGATGAAATGGACACAGGAAGTGGTGTTGCTAAAGTTGCCTATTTTTGAAAAGGTTTGCAAACATATTGCACCTGAGACCAGGAACCTGGATTCGATTTCTTTCCTATGCTTTTTCTTGTGTCAGCAAGATGGCGATGTCAAAGGTATGAAATGACACTGGACTGAACAAGAAGAAACTGTTTTGTTTCGATCTTTGGGATGCATGCGAAGTGCCATCTTAATCTTTGGTTTTTAGGTCTCCGATAGTTTGATCTTCGAAATGAAGTACCTCCATTTTTTTCTTTTCAATTTGCTGTAGGTTTTCCAAGGGAACACGTGTATATATTTGGAACCTGTGGCAGACATCGGAGAACGTGACGGACGAGAAGGACATTCGACGGCGGGGAGGGGACGAAGAGGTTCTGAAGTCGATGACCAGAAAACGCAGAATTGATGACGAAATCAAAATGGATGAAGGAATGAGACGATGCCATTCCTACAGGCATTCTCTGAGGTCCTACATTGGGATACTGTACCTCAAATGGACGGACGTGAGTGCATGCATGTTCCAAATACTGTTGCTGATTATTTGTAGAAGCGTGGTTTGCTAATATTTTTTTTATTTGATCAGAAAAAATTATATTAATTTTTATTTTTTTTTATTTTGCTGTCAGAATTTCCACATCTCGATTCGTGGGGATAATGTGTTGCGCGTGCCTGTGAGCAATGGCATGAAGCGTATTATCAACTATGAGTACCGGCCAAGGCAAGTGCACGAGGAGGATCAGGAAAGAATTGGTAAGCACCAGGATCCGAGTGCTTGTGTAACGTGTGGTATATTTGCTAATTGCATAAAAGAAGGAAAGGAAAAGGAAAGATTTGTTGAAGGGCTTCAATTGATCTTGTATGTTGGGATGGACGATTGCCGGATTCAGTTCCGACCATGAATTGTGGCTTTGTGCTCTTTGAAGGGGGGGATTTTTTGACAACTAATTGTTGCTATTCGGTGATGGATTTCCAGGGCCCGTCGTGGTCGGTGTGAAAGTTGGATTTGCGGTGGAGGCCCCTCACACAACGTGAGTGGCTTTTGCGTGTATCATTGAAACCGATTGATAAAACCATACTGGAATGTCTACTCCAGTGCCTCCTCTGTCGGAAGGGGGGGCAATCGGATACCTTGAAGTTGATTTCGTGGAGGCCTGTAGCCGCGTTGTAGTACAGACGATCGTATGTCTGACTTGGATCAGGCCTAGATTAAGGGACGCGACCTAGGTCACATCAGTGTACGATTGTATCACTGTAGGTCGTCTCATTGTACACACTGTACCAGTGAGGATGGAAGTACTTATAGGTCGTTGTTCTAGGTTTGAACATCTTCTGTTTAATACATTTTCCCTTCGTGTGTTCCCTGTGTTCGTGACCGACCAAAGCCCCCCATCAGTACCGTTGCAAACTGCTCGTATCCACAGAGCTGTAACAAGCCCTCCCATGGCAAACAGGTATTACAAAAAAAAACCCTTATATATTTGTTATTGGAAAATAACGAGCACTCCGCGGATCATGAGTAAGGCCTGCTACGGTGCATTCTTTTTATCAGAAACATGAGAAGCGTTTGATATACCTCATTTCGCAGTTGTGCACCACGCGAGCCAGCATCTCTCTGCAAGATTTGTAACGGCGGTGAGACGTTGCTCAGTCGGAGGGTGGAGGCATGCTCAATGTTTTCTTGCCAGAATTTTGTCCCCTGTTTCTTTAAGTAATTTTTCAGTTTTTGGTGTTATGTCGCTCAAAATAATACACACTGTTCCATACAATCATCCGTTCACCTTTATACGACTCGCCCAATCAAGTCAATCTCAGTCTAACGGTTCCCCACTCTAACCGCTAACCACTTGGCGTTACAACATAGCCGCCAAGAACCCGATCCGTTAAAATCACTCATAACAACTTCTCCCCCCATGACTACCTTGAGCATCTGCGAAATCTTTTGAAAAATCGAGCCCTGATGATACCAATCCAGAACAAACGATCGACTGCACTTACGACTGCCCATACAATCATGCATCTCGTCTCCGACCCTTTCCTCCAGAGCGTGAACTTTTTCGCGGGCCACCCCTTCGGCATAATCCCGATCATCGAGCCGATTCTGGTTAACGATCTCGAGTCGGTTGTCGAATTCCTCCGCGACCCTGCCGAAATGACGACCAACATCCTCACGAAGTCCAGCCACGTTAGCAAAACGTGGACTCTTGGTGGACTCCAGCTTCCACCTCTCCTTGTCGGTTCTGCACGGCTTGGACATGATGTTTCACGTGGACTCGTCGCTGTTCAACATGTTCCACCAGTGCCGCCACTTGCACGCGGTCATCCACATGCACCACGTTTTGTATGTGTTGCACGTTCTGCACGTTATTGACGACAAATTGTTGTGCAGGAGGAGCTTCATCTTCCTCGATACTCGAATACTCCGTATCTGGCGACGACGCTCGGTCGTATGGGACGATAGCTTGTCTTTGTTCGGGGTCCATAACGTTTGTTGTGACGACTTTTTGCGTGGGTTGTCTCAAGTCACTCTCTTTCTTGTGCGACTGCGATGAGCTGAGAGCGTGGGTAGTTTCTGCTGTGCTGGCTGGTCAGCTGTTTCCGTTTTCGTGATAGGTGTAGCTCCGAAACCAAATGTTATGTCGCTCAAAATAATACACACTGTTCCATACAATCATCCGTTCACCTTTATACGACTCGTCCAATCAAGTCAATCTCAGTCTAACGGTTCCCCACTCTAACCGCTAACCACTTGGCGTTACAACATAGCCGCCAATGAACCCGATCCGTTAAAATCACTCATAACATTTGGAGTGAAGGGTTGTCTTCAAAATCCTGTTTGGGGAGGGAAAAACAATACATATCAAAAAAGCAAAAAGCAAAGCACAAGCACAAGCTACAGGGGAAAAAAAAAAGCATAGAAAGCATAGATACAGACTAGCTACGGGCTAGTAATAGCCTAGTCAGAGCTTAAGGTCCATAGGATCCCAATAGGAGATCCTATAGCTCAAGAACCCTGGTGTCTCGCCCTGATGACATTAGGTCAAGGGTCCCATCAATGAGTGGGAGGTTTGATGGGTTAAAGAGACTTCGAGGAAGGGTTCAGGGAGGTTTTTGTAACACGGAGGTCCAATCGATGGTAAGGCTGATTTCCCTTTCAATCGAATTCTTCCTTTCTTGCACTCTTTTGAATCCCCTGTTTTTTGGTGAAACTGGTAGCTTCACTGAAATGAGGAACGTCAGCAACTCCCACCCTCCATGAATTTTTTCAAAAATATTGATATCAAAACAAAAAGACCAAAAAAACATGTTGATTGTAAAGTAAATAAACTAAACAAGAATGACGGATCGACATACGTGTTGATATGTTTCCAGATGTTAAACTCGACCCTGCGGTATCTCACGGATTTGGAGAGCAAAGGACTGTTGTTGGAGCATCCCATCCCGGAGTGTCTCAGTAATGAAAATTACCCAGTTGGTGATTTAGCACCAGCTCAGAAAACTGTGACGCAATCAGGGTTGAACAGCCGTAGCTTTTCTAGAGGGGGTGAAGGGCGAAGATTTTCTAGAGGTGGGAAAAGAAACTGGCGATGAAAAAAGAAAAAAGTGTTGGGAATCTTGAGAAAGAAAGATTAAAAAAAAAAAAAAAGTGTTGGGAAGAAGTTCATTTTATCTTTTTCAGAAGTGTTGGGGGAAGAAGTTCATTTTATCTTTTTCTTTTTATATATAGATATATAGCAGAGTTGTGCCGAAGTCGTTTTTGCGACAACGACAACGGCCGTTAACGGCGTTAACGGTTAACGGCCGTTGTCGTTGTCGCAAAAACGACGTCGGCACGACTCTCACACATTTTTTAATGATGTGACGCGATTGTAAAATCTCAAACGCACGAGCGTCGACGAGCTGATTGGCGATTGGGAGCGTCACTTGGAGCGAAAGTTGTGCGCCGTTGCAACAGCGCACAACTCTGATATATAGAGCCACTACATATATATATCTCTCTTGTGGTGAGACCAGCAATTAAACGAGTGGTTTTTCTTTTTGTGTTTACTTTGGTGATGGGTTCCGTTGAGAAGATGGTCTGGGGTTTGAATCTTGGTGGAGATATGTCATCACTGGGTCATGCTGCTTGGGGGTGGTGCATAGGCTGGATAGAATGCAAGCCACCCCAACTCCATTGTAATCGAATTGAAATCTCTCATGGCAAGGGTCCAGTATCCTTATTCGTGTTGCTGCTGGAAGATGCATGCTGGAAGATGTTGCTGTTGTCAGAAGCATGTCTGGAGATAATTTAACTCCCCCATCTCGAATTCTTTGTTAATGTCTTGATGGAACATGCATTTGCGGCAGCCAGTTTCTTGTGTTTCAACGAAATACAGAGAGTACCTCAACAATGCGGGGAAGGAATTCGGTGGTGGAGATTTTCGATTTCAAGATGGAAATCCAACCAATGTCACTCCGAAAGCCGGTAGGGTCGTTGCCTATTCAGAGGGTGAATCAAACATACATTGCGTTGAAGAAGTGGAGTGGGGGGAGCGATTCACATTGACCATGTGGTTTACAAACAAACATCATTATGTGGTTTACACGAGAGGCCAAATTCTGCGAGCTTTGTTATATATATATCCTCTGGTATGTGCAATCCAAACAGCATACGCTGAGCTGACGTTGCTGTGTTTTTATTTTGGGCTATATCAGAATTCTTTACAATGAGGATTGGCAAAGCAAGCTGTCATTGATATGTAAGTGGGGCCCATTTGAGAGCGAGACGGAAATTTGGAAACAGATAGACAGCATGCCTTCACAGGTAACAAAATCGATAAAGATGTTGTGTTTGTGTTGCTATTGCTGTTGCAAACAACAGTGTAATCAAGATGGTATGAGTGGATTAAATTGTGAACAAATGGAGAGCATGTATTGTACCCTTCTATCAAGCTCTTGCAAATATCCCCAGTGCAGGAGAACATCCACGAATTCCTCTAACTTTAAGTTTTAAAAAATACATTAATTTTGTTTATTTAACTTTAATTCCCTTTGTGCAAGTCCCAATCATTCTTGTTGGAAAAATCGACGTGTTGATTTGAAACATCGATGCCCACATCATTCCACCAACAGCAAAGAATGAAAGGGCCCACCCTGTTTCAATTGGTCTGGGCGAATTCAGAAAATCAGGAAAAAACAAGTGCCACAGCAACTAGTGCATTCAGCACATCACGATTCCCATAGTCACAGATCCTTTTATCCCTGCTTAGGAAACGGTGGAGTTATTTGCTGGAAGGCAAACATGCCACTCCATCACTGGCTGGATCCCTCCACCATCCACTTGTGGCGTTGCTCTCTTCTGGTGCTCCGTTTCTTCGCTGCAGGTATGACGATCGCCTCCACAATTGCGGCAATTCAACATCGGATTCCTCCCATTCTTTTTCGTGGAAGCTGCGATGCATCCGTGGACCAACGTGTCACTCTCTCTGGGCGCAATACAGCAAATCCCCTTTCGGGCGCTCCACCACCCAAAGTTTTTTTCTCGACAGAATAGCTCCAGTTGACTCTTTCTGGTGTTCCAAGCGAAGACAGAAGAAGAAGGAATTCTTGCAAAAAAGAAGCGGCACGAGTACCGAATCATCCAAGGGTGTTTTTTCTCGTTGTTTGCGTTTTTGGAGTTGACGGGGCAAGGGAGGGGGCGAACAAAGACCACCGGCACATAAAACGATCCCAAGGAAACCTGCGGTGTCAGGTTTTCTTCAGGTTCTCTTCAGCATGCCTGAGTGCTGGAGTCCTGTGACTACGGAGACGAGCGAAATTTTACAGCAATCACGAAATGTTCCCGTTACCGGGTCGATCGAGGGTCTGCCCACTCCCTTCCACTCCCATCCGTCCCAGAGGTATCGGGACGAAAAACCTATTCTCAAATTTGGTTGAGAGGGATGCGAGGCGATATTCCAAATTGACAAGTGGGGTTTTGGGGCAGAGAAATTCGGGTGCAAACGTGGGATTGGGCCGTGCCATGCTGGGGAGGAACTATGGGAAGTCAAATACCATGAAAACATCTGTGGGGAGTTGGAGAATTCTGTGCCAGCCTCTGAACGCGACCGTGGGAGCGACGAGTGTGGGCATGGAACAGGAAATTTTGAAAAACGAGATAGAGAAAGATAAAGAGCAGGGGGATGGGGTGGGGGGTGCTGTGGGTATAGAGAAGAAGAACACTGAGCTTGTGGAGTTTGCCAGAAGCGAATTTGAAAAGAGTGACCTTGAAGAAGTGCAAAGGGCTGAAGCCAGTTTCCATGTGGCCACTTTCTTGGCCCTGTTGGTGGTGGGTATCATAGTGGCAGCCCTTACGCTGTTTTTCACATCCAATATCGGTTTCAAGACAGCGGTGTTGAAAATATGGAGCCGATTGCTGAAATCAGTGGCTGCCAAACAAACCCTGGCCATCGTTTTCACGATGTTTTTCGTGAGGTTGGGTCTGACTCCGCTGGTGAGGTTGGTCCGGAGCTGTTTCAACATCAAGAGTGCCTGGGAGACATCGACCGAAGCATATTTGCTGGGGGAGATTTATCAGCCTTTGGAACTGCTGTTGGGGGTGGCTGCCTGTGCCACGTTGGCGGAAAACTTTCTGCCCCCCCTCATTTCCGTTCCCAGGTCAATGATCCATCATGTGGTTAGGACGGTGCTCTCTCTGACATTCATTGTGTCGGCTGGCCGAGTGGGGTTCACCGTCAAAAAAAGGATACTCCAAGAAACGAAATGGAAAATGGAATTGAACGGGAAAACGAGCGAGCAACGTCGGGTTGAGGCGATCGATAAACTCACCACCGTGGGGATTTTCTTTTTGACGATCGTACTTGGAATGCAGGCGGTGGGACTCGATGTCAACTCCCTGTTGGCGATCGGAGGAATAGGAGGTATCGCCATTGGTTTGGCTGGTCGAGACATTTTCGAGAATGTGTTCAGTGGGTTTTTGATCATGGGGGCTAGGCCGTTTGATGTTGGTGATGAGGTGCTTTTCCATCCGGAAGGAAAGCTGTTGGAGGGCATTGTGCTGGACATCGGCTGGTACAACACGGTTATCCGAAGTTTTGAGAGAGAAATGTACATCATTCCGAATTCGGTTTTCTCTAAGCAGGTGGTGCTGAACATCACCCGAAAAGGCCGGGAGTGGCGGTTTATCGAGACCATCCCGATTCGGGTGTGCGACGTGGAGAAAGTGGAGGCAATCGTTTCAGATATGAGAAGAGTGATTAGGCAGGACGAAAGAGTGATGCAAAAGCTGTACAGGAGAGTGTTTCTACACAAAATCACGAGAGAGTATGTTTCCATTTTTATCGCATTCTACCTCGACATGACCAATCGAGATGCCTTTTTGGCAGCCAGACAACAGATGTATCTGGCTTTCCTGGACTGCATCCATCGAAACGGTGCAAAAGTGGCCGAGAAGAAGCTCCTGGTGGATTTTGATCGGGCGTCGGCAAAAGGGTTGCTACCCCCCGGCCCTATGGATGCTGTTCCAGAAGAGTTGACTCACAAGGATATCTCAGAAGCAATCGAAAACGCTGCTCTAGCGATGAAACCAGCTGAAGTGACCGACCTAGTCTTGGGGACTTCCCTCAAGACGGATGCTTCGTTATCAAATGGATTCACGCCAATGTCTCTGGACGAAAAGACACGATTCGGTGATGATGCTGGGCATCGAGCGAGTCAAGCATTCAACCATTCTTCTTTCGATAGCTCGCCGTTCGACAACCTGCCTCCATCAAACCTCCAGGCCTGACTCCTGGGCCCAAGACAAGAATGAAAGATTTCCAGAATTGATGCACGTTCTGTGGGGTTGACAGATTTTTTTTTTGGTGGCGTTGTTTTCGTGCATTCATTCTTTTGCATCATTTGTGTATTGGAGCTTCTAGGGGCTTCGACGGGGTGGGGCCGATCTGTAGATTCGATGGCGCGCTTCGATGTTTTTTTTGATGTTATGCTCTTTAGCTGGGAGACGGGTTGTCCCTCATTCGGAGCATCTAGATGCATCCTTTTTTTTCTACAAATGTACATCTAGTAGAAATGAATTTTGTGTCTTTTCGAAGGCATGGTGGGTACTCTTTCTTAGACAATGAAGAAGGGTAAAAAAAAAAAAAAACTAACGACAAAAAGGGGAGATTGATATAGTTGGCACATGGATTCGACATTTGTTTTTTTTTTTACGCTTTTTTTTCTGGGAAATATGCACAACCAAATCCCCTGGGTAAGGGTGTTTTCTTTTCGGATTCTGGGGATATTCAGAGGTAATGGTGTAATATTAGCATCATTGGTGCCTTTCCGTATCTTTTTTTTAACTGAAAAGAAAAGAATATCCAATGGGTGTACTTGTACATGGGGGCTAAGATTGTCAATGTGGTCCAGGGGGGAGGGTTTGTTTTTACTTTTCGATTCTTTTTAATTTTTTATTGTGGACATTTTTTCCTTCTTTTTTCGAGTCTGGCAAAAAAAAAATGCTCCACACTATTTATGTGTGTATTTTTTAGTCGTCGGCAGCTGTGTTATTACATCAGCCCCATAGAATATGTCTGTATTATAGCATCAAGCAATAACACAGAAAGCGTTGTTTATGGGAGCTGTTCTGTGACATGGGTTGTTTTTTTTTGGCTTTGTCGAGAAATCAATGTGCTCAGATATGTAGTCATTCTTCTCTTTTGGGGTCCTGGGAAATTATTTCACTATCCCTCAAGTGCCCTTGTGTTGGTGGGTTGATGCAGGGGTCGGTCGTGTGTGGCTTTTTTTGTGAAGAAAATTGATGCTGTGTGCAATATTCTGTTTCTTTGTGTATAGTTTTCCAACTGGAGGTTGGGGTGGTCAATCAAGAGTGATTGGTGTGGAGTATTCGATTCCTAATAACAAGGGGGGGAGGGGGAATTTGAAAGGAGCAACTTTGTTTGAGAGAATGTTGTGATACTGATTTGTAATCCAGGGGATTCTAGATTGAGTGTATGTTTTCTTTGAGTGGATTATTCTGAACTGTCTTAATCGCAAATCCTGCACACTCTTTTTTTTGGTGCTGGTGGATTCGTTCATACAATAGTCCCTGACCATCCTTCCCAGTGACATTTCCTCAAAGTGTTTGCAGCGAAAAGCCACAACCTTAGAGGAGCAAAGTCCAGCAGTCTTTCTTTTCTCACTGTCCCTCTTTTACGAAAGATACAGCCACCTCACCCTCATACAAACCCAGTCACTTTCAACCCTTCCCCCAAAACTCATTACCAGTGATACGACATCATGACTATATTGAGGGTGTTTCCTGGGTTCGAGCACAAAATATGAAAATCTTTGGGACTGGACTCCCGAGGTGCTCAAATCAAATCACCCTTCTTTACACAATGTAAAAATCATCCCCAACCTCCACAACATATCACAGTTCCCTTCTCAGATCTCGAAAACTATTCAGCCCCGGACTCATCCATTCACCAAATGGCCCAAGACCTCCACCAAAAAGATAAAATAACCCCAACACGCAGCAGAGGCAATTTTTGAACTTGTCCGTAAAATACCCACAAATAAGCAAATTGGAAAAAGAACCTACCCGCTGGATCACAACCCCTGGAGGTTCATTCCCTCACGCACATCCACTTTCGGCTGATTTGATCATTGTAGCCGATTGAGATCATGTGGCCTGCGCGGATTGATTGATATTACCCCATAAAAATCCAACCAAAAACAAAACCATCTCTGCAAATATCGTCTCGCTGAAAATAGAAAAGTCAGCAACAAATCAAGCACACACTCCTCCCTTTCTATTTTTTTCTTTCTTTTTTCTTTGCTGTGCTACTGGAATAAGCGATGCCAGGCGTTTCTTTTCATTCTCTTCTTTCCATATTTGAAAAGCTACAATAAGAACCAAGGCAATCGATCCTCTCCTGAGGGGAGGAAAAAAGAATTCAGAACCATCTCCACAAATCTTTTTTCCCCCAAAAGCATGAAAGTTTGCACACTACAAAAAAAAACCCAAAACACATGTAAAGGGAACCACGAAAACAACAAAACCCTACCCATAATCCATCATCACAAAATAACAGAAACAAAAAAAAAGAACACGCTCCCCTCCCCAAAAAAAAGACTGCACCAAAAAGTCAGTACAAACAATCCGTGTGCAAATATAAGAAAGAAAAGGGAAAAAATGGGGAAAAAAAACCTGGCAGATATTTTCAACTCCAACCGCACTGAATTCTAAAAATCCGTGGGACATAACACGATAAACGTTTCCTCTCACTCTTTTTCACTTTTTTTTGTAGCGATTGTGAGAATTTCTTTCCTTTTTTGTTTTCTTTTTAATTTTTTTTTTCATTTTATGACGTTCGTCAATTCCCTACTCAACAACAAACAGAAAGCCCCAACAACAAAAAAAACTGACTGATCAAGACTCTTTCACCAACCCCCACCAAATCTGCATGCAATATATTGACTATATTCAGCATGGAGATCCTGATTGTAGCGAGGATTTTCTATCGTTAAATTAACCCACAGCAGAATGCCATGATTAACTATCATAACTAGAGCCTTTGCCATAATACATCTCAAAACAGCCCCCATACATATCAGCATCAAATGTAGGATACGCACTCTGATATCCAAAAAACACACTGATAAAAGGGTTGTTTCTCTTCCTAAAACACCCCCCCAAAATAACCACACACATACACGCACACGAAGGCAAAGCAATCGGAAACAAACATAGCAATGCTCACATTGTTTAAAGATCACGATGGAAAAAGAAACCCCTCCCAAAAACCCTCCCCCCCAAAATCGACCAAAAAGAAAAAGCAACCCGTTGGAAATGTGCCCTACGAAATAAAAGTCATTTTTGTTTTTTGATATGTCCATATGTCTCTTCCTGTTTTTTCTCGTCTTTTTTTCTTGTTCTGTGTTTCTTTTTTTTTTGGTGGGGGGTTCAAATCCTGAAACACCCCGTTTGTAGTCATCCCTGATCGAGATTGGTCATCCAACAACAACGAGAATCAAACCAAAATATAACCCCATGTTCAACAATAACATCTGCCTCTCACTTCCGATTGCCCCCAAAAGACTGCTCTCAACCAAGAATTCAAAAACCTATTTCAACCTTAAAAACGTTAAAAGATTTCTCGTTAAATTGCTGCTGCGTTGTTTCCGCTTTCGATTTTTTTTTCCCCTTTTTTTTTTCTTTTTTCAAAACCCCCCTTAGATGCCCTAAGCTCAGTTAAATACATTCAAATGTGTCATTACCAGACAGGCACGAGATAAGAAAGCCAAACCCTAAATGGTTGAACCTAGGGATTTTCTTGGTAGACGCCAGGAGGCGGATCGTTTTCGGCCGTTTTTATGCTAAGAAGCTCCACGGACATTAATTGATCTCAGCCGTAGGATGAATGATACTCAGTCTTTTCTAAATTTCGTTCTGATGAGTTCACCCTGCCAAGGCACCCAAGGGGTCTTGCAATGGCATGAGAACTTGGTCCACGATGTGGACCACTGATCTGCATGCTGGGATATCGGCCAGTATGACATCGGCCGCATCGCCCCCCGGTGGAACCACAAGAACGTCATTCAGAGAAGCGCTCACGAGAATGGGACTCCCAGACAATCGAGTGTCTACAGATTGACTGCTTCTGAGGTTCGAGGTGAGCAGCGGCTTCAGCGCAATATGCAAGCTCAACACCTTTCGAAGGGCAAAAATACTGAATTAATCGATTGAGAAATTACAGCTTGGCATCTGGAAAACAGAATCTTAGCGGCCGAAAGAAAAGAAGACATGGAGTGAAATGTGTCGACAGACTGTTCGTTTATAAAGGGAAAAAATACCTCTCGGACACTCTTTCTGTCAGCCAGGAAATCCTTCACTGTGAGTTTCTGTTTCTCGAGCATCAGCTCAAAGGCGAGATCAGTTGGGGCAAACAGAGTCACCTCCAACTTAGGATTGTCCAGATACTTCAAAAGGCCAGCCGCCTGGGAAAAACAACAAGAAATACACAAACTAAGATACACAACCAATCAAACAACAAAAGTTAAATAAGGATTGAGAACCGATACTCATAAACTTGATTCCCAACTCAACACCACAATAACGAGATGGCAGCTTTGCTGATTTCTTTTTCTGGACAGACCGGTGGTTTGCCTCACCTCCAAGGCCTGTGACAAGATTACAAGATTAGGATATCGTGCTATCTCAAACGGAATCGTTGTGCAGCCGCTGGCAACCTTGGACTCCGCTTCGGTTTCCCTCGGAATCTGCAAATTCTGGGACAGAGACTGCAAAACTTGATCATCATAAAACGACGAGGATTCCGCTCCATCAGTTTCATCGCCCCCTGTCCCCAGGCCCCCACGGCCTTTGACAACTTCCTTTTTCGTCAGTGGACTTCTTGATTTAGCTTCCTTGTCAGGAGATGCTCGATTGGATGGAGTCGAACCCTGATCCTCACTGGAAGCCTCGTTTTCATCCCCAAGCTGCTCCTCTTTCTTAACAGCATCGATCTGGTCATTCTGGCCAGCATTTCCATCAGTCTTACCCGAAGGAGGAGGGGTGGAATCCGATGAACCCCCAGAAGTGGTGTCTGGAGGCTTGATTTCATCGGTCAATGGTACTTCAGGTTCGCTCACTTCCACCGGCTCGGTGGACATGGGCTCATAGTATACAACGGTGGGGGCAGCAGTGTTTTCGGTAACAGATGTACCTTGAACAACACCAGTTTGGGCAGGCTGCTGGAGAATAACACTGGGAGGTGCCGGTGGAGTTTCTTCGGTCGACCCAGACCCAGGAAAAACATCCCCCCAAGAAAAACGCAGTGTTGGAGTTGGTGATGCAGTCGAGGCTTGGGCTGCAGACCCACAGTTTCTCCTTCGAAGACATCTTAGGGTCCTTCTGTTTCCTTGCCCTGCCCCACCACCAATAATCCACATTCAGATTCCAACAAAATGATGCATGCACAGTCAAATTCAAGCGCTGCAAAAATTCAAAGCATGAATAAGAATTCAAACGACCCTACCCTATCATATCATTCAGGGAACACCAGCGTCAAAAGGTGAAACAAAAAAAGAAAACAATTTCAGCGCAAACTGCAAATTTTGACAATGTTCACGTGGGGGTATTTACCAGCGGCGCCTATCGCCAAAACCAAGAGGATGGCGATGCGAACATTGAAACTCAATCGTCGATCAAACACGATCATTCAACTTTGGTCCAGCTCGACGAAATCGCCCTTCCAACTCAAACAAAGCGTACACACTAGATTGGCACTGCAATCGCCGCCAATAGTGATCTGATATTTATGTTCGGAAGCCTGCCTTCCAAATAGGCCAGACCCGACAGGTTCCTTGCAAACGTGGAATACGATCGAAAAAAAGAAAAAAACACACACGCAGGTTCTAGGATACAATGGTGCCTCGAGTTTTTCACACAGCGATTTAACTGGGTTTCCGCAGCTGGCGGTCGAAGAAAGCGTCTGTGCGACTCAAAATCGAACCTAACCAACCTAAGGCACCACTGCGAAACACCTGTTGTGTGTTGGCGAGGAAAAGAAAATCTTTTGTCGAGACGAGACTCTTTCAATCCTTCGATGCGATCTATCACTCGTAGGGTGTCTTTTCATGCTGGACTTTGGCCGAGCTGATGGCCGCTGTGAAGTCCAGACCAGACCTCAAACGAATCTCTTTCCTCGGATCAACTAGACTGCCGCTGTCGCCAGCGATACCTCGGCGAACCCCCTTCGTGTTTTGTTAAAAGCGCCGTTGCCTTTGTCTCCAGCGTGAAGGACTCGATCATTTGGAAAAAGGCCTCGAGTCGACCCGCAACCAGGAATCGGAGGTGACAATGGCGGTTTTGATGAGAGTGTTGCTGGGTGTTTTGGCCTGCTTGGCGTGTTTGGCGGCCGTTAACGCGCAAGTCCAAGTGGCGAGTCCTTGGATAGCGGGTCGCGCGACCTCTTACGGAAGCGAGCCCTGGCTGTGGAGTATTCATGAAGGCAGTTGTGGTTATGGCTATATCTGGCCGGACGAGCCTCTTGGCTGGGATAAAGCAGCCATGCCTGACGTTCATCCCGACTATGCGGGAAGCTGCGGGTAAAAAATCGCCGTCGTGATCGTGAGATCCTCAGTTCTGTCCAGCAACAAAAACCTTATCGTCTGCCATGTTCGTTTTTTCAATTTCCTGCTGAGAGTGCGAAGCGTGGCTGGTATGTCAGGAATCGGTTGTGATTTTTCCCGTTTCTTCAAGTGTGGGTCTATCGTTTTTTTGCAGTCGATGTTATGAGGTCGCGTGCGATCCGACGCTGTTCAGTGACAACTTCAACAATGCGATCGATCGCCGCCACGTTTGCTACGACTCCTCCCAGTCCGTCGTGGTTCACGTTTCAGACACCTGCCCGTGCAATTATCCTGCTAACTTCTACATGAATAAGAGGTGGTGCTGTGGTGACATGGACCATCTGGACCTCTCTATTTGGGCATTCGAGAAGGTAAAATTGCATCCCTGAATCTCTGAAGTTGAATCTCGAATCTTGTCTTCCCTAAGATATTCTGTTGGAGATATTATGTTGAGCTGGTTGTGGTGCCAGCTGATCGAAATCTTACCAACTGATGTGTATTGTTGCAGCTTGCGAATGCCAAATGGGGCGTAATTGGAATCAAGTACCGCCAAGTTCCATGTACACAAACCCCAGCCAACCCAGCACCAGCACCTGCCAACCCATTCCCTGGAGTGCCTCCTCCTCCCGGTGCCGTTCGCCCAACCAAGCCTCGCTTTGCTGGACCATCTCCCGTGGATGGAACTAACGAGGAAGCTGACATTCCTTCGATTGGTGGTGTCGAGCGTATCTTTGAGGGCAAGGCTCAGAAGGGATGGGTGGAGACATCCTGGGAGGTCAGTTGTCCCATTCAGCTGCTACAAAAGATTCTCAATACAAAATCTGGCGTACCACTGGCACACCACGATCTTTTCCAGATGTGCAGTGCATGATGCATCTGTGGGTCAAATGCGCAGTGGAGTATTCCTGGGCTGTCAGTTGCATGGCTGGTGGATATGCAGTTTCTGGGGGTTTGGCTGATTCTCTGGAGTGTTTGGTGTTTGCAGTCCAAGAAAGTGAGGACCAGGAAGACTGATCCCAAGACTGCTGCCTGTTACAAATTGGAATCCGGTGGAGCATTCGCTGTCGAAACCACCAAGCCAAACTTCTTGGGACAGGTCTCCCTTGAGTTCTGGGTTAGGACGAGCGACGGCGTCCCTGACATCAACATCAACATTGCTGGCCCTCGGGTAACTCGGTTTCCAACTCCAGACTTCCGCACTATTTATCACAAGTCCCCTGTTGATCGATTGGATTTCATGAGAGGATGTTCAGACATTGAAATTGACATCTGGCCAATCGCTGGTGAATTTCCTGAGTTTTGGTGGCTGTTTACTTTTCCATCCAGGGGGCATGCCGTATGGTGAAGCTTCAAGACATGAACAAGAGTGCAGTCAACCACGATGACTACACCAAGTTCGACGTCTACCTTGGTCTGTTTGACCGTCAGGATGAGCACACCGTCGTTGCTTTCGCAGCCGAGTTCAAGGGATGTGGAGGCAATGCCGCAGAGGATCTCACTCAACTCATGTTCACGAATGACCTCCCAGAGGAAACCCAGACCATTTGTCTCGACAATGTCAGACTTGTGGGTTAAGCTCAAGGGAAACAATGCACGTCCCTCAGTTTGTGCTTTTTTTTTCTCACGAGGTTTGTTGCAATATTATGGGGCTTTTTGTAAGGGAGGCTGTGGAGTAACGTTGATCTTTTGGGAAGCTGTGTGATCGGGTGCGGGATTCGTTAAAAAAAAAGTTGAAGAAGAAGAATCTATATGTGGGGGTGTGTCTTTTTCGTACCGTGTGGGGTTGATTGGTGGGTATTTGTGTATTTGTTGAACCAAAAAAAACTATCTAACAACATGGTGTGTACACATGAAGATTAAAGAAGTCGGATTCTGATATGTCATCGTTTGATACATTAGTTTTGCTTTTGAAAAAAAAAGAAAAGAAAAGGTCGTTCATGGAGAGGTGATGCGTTTTTGGCTTTCCACCTTGACAGATATCTATGGGAGAGTACTTGGATTTTTTTCAATAAATTGTGCTGCGATTTTTGGATTGGGAGGGGGAAAAAATGATGTGGAAGTGTCCTTGGGTGATATTGGAGTGGATGACTAAAGCAGTCATATGTGCTCTCAGACCTTTGCTTATGTAACTGATACAAAGAAACAAAAAAAAGCAAAAAAAAACAATGAAAATGAAAGAAAAAAATGGATAACATGGAAGCCAGTTGATATATACGTATGTGCGGGTGGCTGGAGGAAAAGGGGGGGGGTTGATTGCATGCAAATGGTCTTTGTTTTGTGGGGGAATTTGCTCCGAAAAGGATGTTCTCTATTTTTTTCCCCTTGCGAATAGACATTCGATCCTTCCTTTTTTTAGTGTTATTTGGACTACTGTGGGTTGCTTGCATTATCTTTCAGCAACAAACGTGGTGCATTTTTTATTTTCATGCATTCTCAGGTCCTGTCTTGTTTGTTCCATTGGGATGGAAGGGAATATGCTCTTTGTGCTGTTATGAAAGGGGCGGGGACGATCTTTCTTAACACCTGGATTACCAAAAGGAGAACATCTTTTTATTTGGATGGTTGAGAGGAGCATGGGTTGAGAGTGTGCTGGGCTTTTGGGGAAAAAAAGTGTGAGAATGTACCCTGCTTTTCGGGGGGAATGTTTCCAAATTACTTCCAACACATTCTCACACAATGTTTTGTTTTGCCTTATTATGCTGATTGATTTGAATTGTCATGGGTGTTAGTATGTTTTAAAGAAAAGCTTTTGCATCCTGGTTTTAGTTCAGGAAAGTCTGAACGGCGTAAGAGAATTCCTGTCCATTTTCCCATTGACCTGTGATGATGCTTCCATTGTAATTCTCCAGCACGACTGAGACTCCCTGAGAAACAGCCATTTTAACAATTTCTCAATAAAAAAGGAGAAAAGAAACCATACAAACCCCCCAAAACACAAGTTAGAAATGGTGATGCTTGTGCACTGCATTGAAGGCATGGAAAGTCCCTACCGCAAGCTGGATATCTCCATCTGACTCTGCTGCTTCGTATGCTTTGTTGATGAGATCAATTATGCGGGCAACAACTGCATGATCAACAGAAGTGGGTTTGGTGAAATGTTATTCGAAAGGAGGAGTGCCTTGCATTGAAACAATATCGCCGCCACCAACCTTGGCGATATGGAAAATCATTAAGGACATGAAGATCATTCTACTGCAGCACACATTGGTACAGGACCAAACCCCCAACTCTTAAATCTCCAGGTGTTCAAGTTTAAGAATGCATCGGTGGTCACCTTGACTTGTTGGATCTTCTTCATCAGATGCCTGTGGTGCGTTTTGAACAATAATGAGCAAATCAGAACCATGGCTACAAAAGGCGATGCGGAGAGCCTCCAACAGCGCTGGAGACGTCTCTGATGTGATCGAGTCGGCACTGATGTCGACTCCGAAAGTGTAGGACAGATCTTTTATGGCAAGGTTCTGGGCATTATCAGCACTTCCCCCCTGCCACCTTCAAGAAGTAACAAACTCAATAAGCAAATATACTGCAAGATCCCAGACTTCTGGTTCATCGATCAGGCAGTACCAGGAATGAATTCAGTACAGTCAGGTAATCTGATCTTTTCAGTGGCATGTTAGCATGAGATCGAGTGCATGGTGGGTGGTACCTTGCAGCATCCAAAATGGAGCAATTGGCAAATCCTGCAGTTGCCACGTCTGACACAGAGAGAACCTCTTCTGACTTGAACATCCACCATGTTGCTTCGTCGTTCTGTGGTGGGGGCGCTTGCTCTTCAATCGCATTGACGACTGCTGGACGGGGACGTGCCGACGCAGGCCGACGGAATGCTGAAGTTGGGCGCTCGACCATTTTCAACTTCCGCTGGACCGAATTCCTTGGTCAAATGAATCATGAAAGGTGCTTTTGCGTCCACAGTAACTAGATTTATCTGGACGTCGTCCCAAAGATCGAATCAAGACGTCATGGATGCCCATTCCTCAGAAGCTTCTCATCTCGTCTTTCCGGGTTGGAGTGCTTTGTGTCGTTCTGTGGAAGCTCTGTGCCCCCACACCGATTTCCTTGCAACCAATTCTGATCTCCTGGCGTCCAGCGAACTGTCGTTCAGATCCGTACTGTGATAACGTCTTGGGAAGCCCCCACCTTGCTTCCATCCTGTTCCAGCCATGTTTGAAGGGGAGCGTGGCAAAGTTCTGCAGCAGAGCTTAAAGGAATTTCTAGACCGCCCCGAGAATCGACCGTTGGTCGAAAAGCAACAGAGAAAAGAAGTCAAACAGGCTATCGCGATCAAAGAAAGAATTCGTGAACTCGAGTTTCGGAACAAGGTCTTCGCGTCCGATGAGGAGGCTCAGAATAACATTGGTCCCTTTCTTCAAAACAAAATCCTGCGCCGCATTGTGATGTGTTTCGCAAACGACGAAGCGGGCGATTTTGCAAAGTGGGCCAAGAACCCAAGAGTTATATCCATGTTGCGGGAGGCAAAGAAATTGTTGGATGAAGGGAGAGTGCGTGAGGACGAAATAGAACACGTCCTTTTACAGCAGCTGAAGGATCCACAGAATCCAGACCACAAGGAATTTGTCGAGAAAACGAAGCAGGTCGATTTTCCATGAACAGCGTTGAAAAGCACACGTACAGAAGACGTTTGTTCGTTTGAATACCCCCCATCGCTCACCACACCACAGTTGCAATTCAGGTGGTCAAGCTGCAGACTGATCAGCTAGTGGCGGCGCTCAACGAGCACCTGGAAGAACGGCGGAAAGGGAACGACGCCTACAAGCGGAAGATACTGGACCAAGCCATGGAACACTATACGCGAGCTTTGGCAATTGTAAACTTTGTTGAAGCGGCGAACCCGGTGGACCAGGAAGAAATCGAAAGGAACAAGGTTTCCGTCCTCTTGAACATGGCGGCTGTGCATGTCGAGAAGCAAGACTTTGGGGCGGCCATTGGCGCTTGCGGTGAAGTTCTTGGGATGGAAAAAGACAACGCCAAAGCCCTGATGCGCCGAGCGAAGGCGCACGCGTTGAGGCATGACTTCGAGAAAGCTCAGGCTGACCTTGGACGAGTGCTGGAGCTAGATCCGTGGAATTTTGAGGTTCATGATGAGCTGCAAAGGATTGCAAAATTGAGAGCGAAAGGCAGCGCGATGGAGAAGGCAACGTTCAAAAGGATGTTTTGCTAGCCAAGTTCGACAGTTCCACGGTTTTCTGGCAAAGGCATGGTCACGTGGTCGGGGTTCTTTGGTTTGGTTGGAGATGTCTGACTCAGGGGAGTCGCGAGGATGACGTCAACCCTCACCCTCTATTTTTGGAGAATCTCAAGACGCAACGAATTGAAGGGGGGGGGCTGGAGGCACTGGTTTTGTCGTGGCACCTCTCCACAGTCGGTGTCAAGTTCTTTTTGCTCTATAAACCCCGCTTCCCGTCTTGAATCGTGATGTTTCGAATGATACCTGACCGTGTCGTGCGTGACAGTGTCCGCATTCGACGCGGGAGCTCAGAATTCGCTGTCCAAGGAAAACAGCTCGCCAAAATCACCCC
Organism: Bryopsis sp. KO-2023; assembly: GCA_030272585.1. Taxonomy (NCBI): domain Eukaryota; kingdom Viridiplantae; phylum Chlorophyta; class Ulvophyceae; order Bryopsidales; family Bryopsidaceae; genus Bryopsis; species Bryopsis sp. KO-2023. Next base: position 851,357 of record BSYQ01000007.1, on the reverse strand, counting down.
AAGTTTTCGCCCAGGACTACCAGTGAGGGAATGACAGCATAAATCCACGTACTCACAGAAAAGTCAACGAGTTGGCAGATTTGCAACGCTTGAACTCACACAACAGCCCCGAGCAACACACCTTCGCGCTTGGACGATCACTGGGCGCGCGCAAACGGAACGGAGCCATTTTTTTACTGGTCGAAACGAAGCACGGGACAAAAGAACGGGGCAGCTGACGGGTGGAGAGCAACGGTGTATCGCCAAGTGAACGGGAGGTGACCTCAAGAAGAAGCAACTCGTTTAGGGAAGGATGCCAATTGCGGATGATGATCCCCGTTTGGCAAAGTGCGGTTTCGCCAAGCTCCAGGGAGATGGTTTTGAGTTTTTCATGCGGAAGTACGAAATTGGGCTCGGGAGGAAGAGCAAGAGCAATAGCCTCGACGTTGTTCTCGGTGAGCATCCTTCGTATTTTTCTCTTTCGCTGGAAGTTTGCCTCAGGGGGGTTGCTGGAGAAACCCGCTGAACGACGCTTATGTTTTCACGTCAGGTGACCATATGAATATATCGCGGAAGCACGCCTGTATAAGATATAACTTCGACAAAGGTACGGTGGGCGACATTTTAGTCCATGTTGTGTGGATTTTGTTTTGTTTTACTGCATGTCATTTGTTAGCATTCTGCATTTGTTTTTTTAGTGTTTGGTGATTAATTGTTTTGCCAGGTATTTTTGAGTTGGAAGTGTTGGGGAAAAATGGAGTGACGATTAGGGGGGTGTTGCACACCCCAGCATCACCGCCCATGGAGCTCAGATCCAGGGATTTGATACAAATGGGCGACAAGAGCTTTTATTTTTTGTTGCCAAAGGATGCATCAAGGTAAACAAGAAGGAATAATGATGGCACATACACAAATTGGCAGAAAAAAAAAGAGGCCAGAAAGCCGCATTTGGAACTGCAGCCAGTGTCAGCCAGTTATTGTGTAGTTGTGTCGATTTGAAAGGTGTCAGGCAATCTTGACAAACAAAGCTGCAGTGCTCTTTTGTGTACGTTCGTGGTTGGCCTATCTGCTATATATATTATCTATCTGATCTACTCTATTCTGCTTCTGGACAAGGAAATAAATATATTTTTTGTTGTTGTGGTGTTCTGAACAGACTGGGTCCGCCACCAAAGCAGCGAAGGTAACCACAAGGCTATGCTTTTGAGGTTCCCCAATTTTCGGCATCCATGTGCAAAACTCTTTGGACTCTGACAATGAGAGTGGCTCTCCGTGCAGGACTTCCCAGAACCAGTACGCCACTGGCCACACAACTCCCAGCAATGCAAACGGCTCCAACTATGACCCCATCCCCACACCCACACTTTCAGGAGCTCCAATGTGTTCAGATCCACACTTAGGAATGGGGAGATACAGACACGATCATGTTGACCCTCACCTTTCCTTGGGCCAAGGTGTGGGTGATTATGGCGGAAAATCGGATGGGTTGGGGGGAGTGGATGAAGTCCAAGGAAGTGGGAAAAAGAGAAAAACGCCTGAACTGGGGAGTGACGCCCAGGAGCTTGTGTTTACTCATCCTTCGCCAATGGGGGTGCAAGGTGCTCATTTGTACCGGCCGGGGTCTCTTGCATGATTGGATGGGTTTTCTGGTTCGAGCAGGGGGGGTTAAGAGTCATGCGCATGGGTCCTTGTATTGTGAATATAGATTGTTGGGAGAGGAGGGGGGCGGGGGATTTGATGGCGGATAGAGTTGCAAAAATTCATTTACTTTTGGGGGGGTTGTTCTGTAATAGGGATTCGGTGTTGGGTTTATCAATGGTGTAGTCAAATCACTTTTTTTCTTCTTTTTTGGGTGGGGGTGGGGGTCTGTTGTGCAAGCCCGGGAGGATGCCTGCCTTTCCCTTGTTATCCAGAATTAGTTTTCTGCTTAGCACTGGGCCACTCCATGAATATATTTATGCTGCACCACCACACAAAAAATGGCCACCAGCAGTGAAGTCCCTCTTTCCCCACCAAACAGATTTTTCAACAGATACGGGCCCGTGCATGAAAACGTTACACAAAACGAATTTTTGTCTGGGGAATGGTTTATCTGAAAGGATGCAGCCAACAGCATTGAGCTTGACGTGGGAGTGACACACACCCGATGCCAGAAACCGAACATAGTTTTTGTCTGCCATGCGGCACCATAAATGCTGCAAATTTGTGCAGGAAACTTTGGGCCCCTCCACGCTCTCCACCTCTTCCTTTTGGTGTCCACCCTGGGATGGCGTCGTTTGCTGATAGGATTCGTTCCCTGGGCTACGAAGAGGTGGTGGACGACAATGCGCTCTTCCAGTGGACGGAAAGATCCAGAGTGCTCACTTTCCTCACGGAAAAGTGAGATAAAACCGTTACAGCACTTTTTGTGCATGCGTCCGTATGTATGTGTTTTTTTTCGGAGTCTGCCGTCGTTCCAATACTCGAATCTGTAGACCGTGAGCGAGAGAGAGGTGGTGGCTTGAGAAAGGGAACAAACCTCTGATTTGTAGTCAGGGGAGTTCCTGTGGACTACCAGGTTTTGAGTGGATTGGGTGTTGATTGAAGGTTGCTGAAAGGAAAAACTGTGAGAGAGCTTTGCAATATCATGAGGAAAGAGGGTCAAGAGCAAGCTGAGAGCCCGGAAGATGATCGCACCCGCGAAGTGTCAGGTGAGGACATTGATTGAATGCCTCCTGACAAAAAAAAAGAAAACTAAAAAAAATTGGAGTTGGCTGTTCAATCACAGAATTCAAATAGCACAGTCGATGAGTTATAGATTTCCATAGATCTCTTATCTTATTTTGGTATAAGAGCGATACCAAAATTCAACTGTGTTGAACCTGTCCCTGAGGAATGGAGTTGCATCCCTCCCGTCAGGCCATTCCAGATGGCTCAAGTTTTTCATCACGATACTGTGAATGAATGTATTGGACTGAGGATTGATGGTGGTCAGTGTGACTCTAGGCCTCCTCCAAGTTCTCACTTTTCTGGGGATTCCAGCCACCCACCAGGACATCGAGGTAGGGCTTCCATCTGAACTATGCCTTTGACCCTGAAATAAACGAACAAAAAGAAGCGGTTATCCTCTGTGAGGGAGAAATCTCATCATATTGAAATCGAACGCCAAAAATTCAGATGTTGAAATAGTAAATGATCAGAGAACCACTGCGCCTTGATCAGATTTGATTCCAAGTAGGCTGCCTGTATACAGGAGGGGTATGTTAGCTTGGTTATGGTCAAGTTTTGATTCCGAGAGCAGCACTGTTCTCGTTCAATATTTCGCAGGGAATTTCTATTTTTGCGTGTATTTGCAAGCATTCACATGCATTTCAGTAGCATGTTTATATTGCTAAATATTGGGTTGTGAATTCGATTATGACCAGGGGCAGGGAGGGAAAGAGAACCGAGTGCGATTGTTGAATAGATTGGTGGAAATCGTGGAAAACCTTCCTGGAAATGCCGTTGCGAATGAAGAAGATACCAAAAAAAGGGATATTGAGGTTTATCGGGAAGGGATGGCTGCGAACGTGGCACTCATCACAGCTGCCATTCGATCTCGAAAAGGATGCTTGAGGCCCAAACTCAACCCATTGCCCACCGACATAATGACCAACATGGATGACCTCGAGTATTGCCCATTTCCCTCAACATACTCTTTTTTCTTGAAATTGTCCGCTGAGAATACCAGGGTTTTTTGTTTTTTTTAGGGGGGGGAGATGAGTCAAAGTCACACGATGTTAGAAATATTGTGCTGAAATGGGGGAGTAATTTTTGCTTGCAAAACCTTCTTTTGGAATGTGGTTTTTGTCATAGAGCCAGGGATGGCCTTGCTTTTCCTCCTTCTTGATTGTGGGTGACTCGACGTTGGTTGAGGGCTTCTTTTCCCAACTGTTTTTTTTTTTCTTGCACAACCATGTGTGATTTCACAATAGGGGCTCTACAATGGAGGATGTATTCAATGCTCTCTCGGATGTGTCGGTGGCCTTGGATGCAGCTAGATTGGAGGAACGGCTTCCGCCAAAAATGGAAGAGGTGACCATATCCCTGCAATATTCGTTATTTGAAGATGTGTGCAGAATCATGTGATATTTTCGAGGAAGGCTCCATGTGTATATTTGTATAGTCGGGTTTTCTACAACTGACTATGTTGAGCTGGAGTTTTTCTTGCTTCTTTAAGAGCAAAGGCTTGGGCTAAATCACCTCATTGTGGATGGCCTTTGTTGGGCAAGTTTGTCTAATGTAGATTAAACAGTCATTTATTCATTGTCGGGTTTGAAGAAAGCAACAGAAAGGATATACATATATATTTATCCATATATTTATTTATTATTATCAATTTTTTTCTGTATAGTTTTTTTCTGGACGAGAATATATGTTGGGTTTTTGGCTCTCAGAAGGAGGATGAAAATCACCTGGCGTTCAAGGAGGCATTGTTGAACGTCAAGAATGCAATGATACAATTCAACGAGCGAGTCAAGCGTTTCATGGAGGAATATCCGGTGTGTGGATTCGACAAGGTTATTGTTGTTAATTTTGTCCAGTCTGATATCCACAAATCCTTCTGGCTATCTGCCCTGAATGGAAAACTGGTGGATGCAGGAAAGTTTATGACCTCTCAGAACTAATGTAGTATTGTTTTTCACCTCAGAAATCGCACAAGGAGTCAACACATCATAGTTCTGTCCAAGGACTGGGGCCACAAGCGACAGCAATTCTGGCAAAATTTAATCGCATAATGGAGGTAAGAATCCAATCCAACCAGATACATCTGGCTTCTTTGGGGTTTCTTTTGGGGGGGTTGTTTCTTCTGATACACCCCCAGGTACGCTTTTGTTTTGGCTGCGTTGATCGTCTTTTCAGCAGAGTGCATATGTGTGTGTAGTGCAGTGGGTTGTCCTTCTTTTGATGTTTTGTTTTTCCCATGACAGTTGTGATGTCGAAATCCATGCAGGTCAGTTCAAGCATTCGAAACATCAAGGCTTTACGAGATGCAATTATGCCTGACAAGGTGCGGGGAAGTTTTTACTTTCAGAGTATTTTTTCTGATCCAGCTCTGGAATCAGTTTTCAGTTTCCTCCCCCCCCCCCTTTTTTCCTCAAAGATACCAGAGCGTTCTTTCAGATTGTTCTCCTTGAGCTCCAGAGAAGTGTTGGGGTTGTAGATGCTTTCTGAAAATTTCCTGTGGTTTTGGGGGAGGACAGGCCGAGGATGCCAAGGTGGACGAAATTATAGGCGATGCTCAAAACGCTGCAAAGATAGCCATGGAAAACTGTAAAATTATGCAGCAAGCCTCAGAAAGGGTGAAATCAGAAACCTGCGGGCGGAATCAATCCATGCTGTATCTCGAATAGAAAACCAAGAAAAGAAGCAAAGTGGGTGGGTGAGGGAGGGGGGAAGGAATTGCTGTTTCATAGTTGTGGTGCCTAGCTTTAAGATAGCCCAAAAGTTATTTGAGGAGCAAAACGTAGTAAGTTGGTCAGTGTGTGAATAGAACAGGGGATTGGGAATATTTTCGATATAGCAAGGAAGCATAAAACATTCATACACAGATAGTATGTAGATTTGGAACGCTTGCATGTAAATTGTTGTTTTTGGAAATTCCGTCTGCGATGTGCTTTATCTGTGAAAAGAAAATGTAGGTATTTTTCTGTCATCTTAGAATTTATTTCAAGGATCTCTGAAGGAGCCAAAACTTATGAAATTCAATTAAGATTTTTAAATTGAACCAAAATGTATACAAATAGATCACAATGGTTGCCTTTTCTGAATAGAAGCCATTATTGTTCCCGACGGCTCCCACAGTCAGTAAACCCATCACTTGACAACAACTTTTTTTTTCCATTCCTCCCCCCCCCCTCTTCCCATATCCTGTCCAAAACTGCAACCACAAAAAATTCCATAGCTTTCCCATCACCTGATTCATATCGTATCATAAAACGATACATGATATTAAAAATTCCCACTCATCTTTTTCTTTTCTTTAATTCCTGGAGGGGGTAGGACCAGTTCACTACTGAATTCATGAACCATCGCTCGTCTTATTTACTGCTTCCGGCTTCAAAATAGATTGAAAAGATTCGGCCGTCTTGATTGCGGTCGGGTTTGCAACTTTCTTCCCTGGCAAAATTTTGGGGCTTGGCAGGAGAACAGCATCCACAAGGTGGATCACTGAGTTACAGCCGATTACGTCGGTTTTGATAATATTAGCTTCGCTGGCAGCCCCCTTGATGCTGAGTTTGGTTGGGCTAGTGAGGTCATCCACAATTTCCAAGCTCAACGCCTTACCCTTTTGGAAAGAAAAAAGAGCACACTTGGAATCCATGCATGAAAAAAAAGGGAATGAAACAACCCTGCATGTGAATTTATTATTCATTCACTAGTAATTTATTCAATTAGTTTTTTTTAATTCTTGAATTGCTGGCCCACCTTGGAGTTTGCCAACATTGTCTTGGCTTCCAGCCCATCGCTGAAGTACCGGCTCAAGACAGGGGCTCCAGCGATGTGATAAGAAACCAGAGCCTCAGCGATTGCCGAATCCGGCACCAAATCAAAGAAACCCTTCCCCTTTCTTTCTTTCAGGAGGTTTCCAAAAGCGAAATCGACCGGTGCAAAAATTGTCACTCTGGTGTCCTTATCGTTGAAAAACGAAATCATGCCGGCGGATTGGATGATTTGGCCGAAGATTTTGAGCTGTGGGTTTCGAGTGATGACCTGGTAGAGGCTGAAGGGGCCAGCCTGGCAAGTTTTCTTTGCTGCTTTCTTGCTTGCAGATTTTCCACGCCTAGAAACGCTCCTCACTGCTAAATTCCAACAAAAAACAACTCACCATGTTATGATGCATCTTCGGGTATTATCATGCCGTTCAAGCAATAATGGAGAGGCCCATCAGCGGGAAAGACTTCAATAAACAAAGCGTACAAACAAAAACCACACCCCCAGCGACACAAGTTCTGTCTTGCGGTTTCTGAAACTCCTGTCACTTACCCAAAGCGCTCGAAATTTTGAAAGGGATGAGAACTCCATCAATTTTGTGGACGGCCGAACCACATGCCAAATCGATGTCAGCCTCGATGACCTTAGCACTGCTACCCTTCCCAGCCAACTCCACAGTTTTGTCGACCTCCACGAAAATGGAAGTACCGTTCAATGTCTTAATGGAGCCCTCCTTGAACTCCAGGGCTTCGATGTTCTCATCAATGATGTGGTAATCGAGGATCCCCTTCAAGGTTTCGGCGTCCTCCAGGAAATCTTCCCATGTGATTTTAAGTTTTTTGAGAGTTGCTTCAATTGCTGAATTGGTGGGGGCCAGAACGGTGTATTCGTTCTTAGCATCGGCAATATCACCGGACAGCTGGGCAGCATTCATCGCTCTACGTATATCCAAAACAAAACCAAAATTACAATTTTCATATTTCATATCAAATCGAATCATATTTTCAAGTGCTAACGGGGGATCGAGGGAAGTCTTTGCTGCAAGTGTTTGGTGTCGAATGATTTGGGCTGAACCTACTCGGCAAACATGCTGAGGTCCTCATCAGAACTGATGGCAAAGAAAGCATCGAAGTCTTCCTTGCATTTTGGCTTCGGGCTTGGTTCATCCAAATCCTCCTCATCCTCCTCTGATCCCTTGGGCTCCAACACTTCCTCCAAAGTCCCAGCCGGCAACAAAACCTCATCTATCAAGTAGATCACAGAATCGCACACTGGCACAGCTTTTCCAAGGATTCGGCCGGACGACCCAAGAGCCTCGATTTCCTTTTTGCTACCACCGAAAAGCGTCAAATCAGAGGCCAATGTCTCGAAAGTGGAGGTTTTGGCAATATCGGCTGTGGTGAGGACATCTGGAACGACATGGTATTGAAGGAGGGTTGCCACCTCATCGATGTTTGCAGCAAGCTCTGCTGGAGCCACACCCAATCCTTCGAAAGCCTCATCGGTCGGAGCAAAAATGGTGACATTCAAGGTTTCGCTGCTGAGGGGCTCGACCAACTCGGTGGCTTTCAGCAGGGCTGAGAGGATGGTCAATTCGGACGCCCCCGAAATAACCTCAGCAACATTGCTCTTGCATTTCTTGTCGGCCAATTTGCTTAGTGGCTTGAGATTCTTGAGATCAGCTTCGGGAAGCAGCTTTGTTGCTTCTTTTGGCTCGATGTCTTTTGGGTCGACCTCATCTTCAATTTTCTCTCCTGTTTTTTTGGTGGCCGATGATTTTCTTGATTTCTTCGGTTTCTCTGGAATGTCCTCCTCTGTTGGGAAATATCAAAAGAACACCTATTACTAAATCCTGTCAAGAGCTCAAAATTTATCGATCGAATCGAACGAGAACCCGCACGTGGGATCTGTGATCGTTTTTAAGAGCTAATAAAGCGTGAAATCGACATACCAGCCACGAAGACGGGCTCCTTTTCGGACTTCTCTTCGCATCGACCGCAAGTGCACTCGCAAAACCCACCGTCCTTCATCCAATCCTTTTCGCATTGCCCAAACTCAGCCTGCGCGAAAACCAAAACAAGTCAAAACGATTGCGAATGCGAGTCCTTTGAACACGATCCTGTTGGATCGATGGCTGGATGCATCGTTCGTCGCAAAAAAACCAACCTGCTCAGCGCACGTGAAATCATCAGTAGGAGGGTTATCCCCACAAGGACACTGGGCGCTGGCTGTTGCTGCAATATGTAAACACACCGAGCATTTTAAAACAGAAATAGAAATCCAATATGCGATCCGGCGGCCGCCGCCAGAAGCCACAGTTTTCGATCCGCAATTTGCACAATCGTGCTTGAATCTTTCTTCAGCGCCTACCGAGAAGTGCAACCCCAATCAGCAATAGAACGGGCAACGTGCCACGCTGCATCGTCTTATATTCTGGGCCGATCGAACGCAACACTGCGATTGATAAAGGTCAGACAAACGACTGCTTTCCCAAGAAACTGGCCAACTTCGAAGCAAATTTCCACCGAGTCTGGGCGACCTCGTTTCACTCTCTTATGCAAGGGATAGCTGTTACTCCACCGCACACAGTGTAGAAAACCATCTGTTGTTTGTGTGGCGATTTGACCTTGCCAGTCAGACTCCAACACATTTGAGGGGACGGTGCGGGGAAAAAGCTGTTGGCGGCTTGGGCACAGGCATTTCTGGGTTGGTAGAGTTTAGCTGTATCAATCGATCAATGAATCAAAATTTGGCTGGAAACTGGACAGTATTGTCGTCGCAACCGCTGAATCTTGTTCGGGTTGTGTCTTGTTACTTCCGCGGGTCTGTCGCTGCGCTAGCACCCCTTTAAAGGCAAATTTGGCATTGTTGTTGCTGCTTCTTTCGCAAAGTGAATCTCATCATCGTAGTGGTATCGGAGTCCTTCAAAGCCCCTCTGAACACAGAACAAAACACACACACAATTGATAATTCATCCAAAATTTTATTTCGCTTTTTTTGGCTTCTGGCTGGTCCCCACACAGGACCATAAGTGAAGCATGTGCACCATCAGTTCTTTCAGTCACTATTCAAATGGAGCCTCTATTAGTTTTTCTCTGACCTGCAAGCTCTGCTGCCTTGATGTTGGCTCTCAAATTTGGCCAACAACTGGACAAGCCAAAAAGTGTTTTGCTCTTATCAATGGCACACTGAATCATTGCATGTTTGGAAAACGCCCTGCCGAGATATCAAACCCATCAACAATGCGTCTAAATTTATAGCTTTCTTGTGAGTACTGTTTCTGAGTTCCTTCTGGCCACATCCTGGTAGGCATGGACACGCATCAAAGTCGATGGTTGCACATTTTCCATTGTGAGTTTTCTCGTTAACCGTCACCGTAGGATCTGTAGGGACTCTTTGAGGTCCTGGGAAATGTTTTATGACATGTTCAGTTCATTGTTGGTTGATATCAATGGAAATCAAAAATATCCTGATCCTGAGGCTCTTCATACTGATGGACTGCGGAAAAACGCACATATTGGCATTCTTCAAGCTTAATATATTAAGCAGAAGCTCTTAAAAATTGTTGTTAAAAAGTCTCGCTAACTGTGGTTTGGTCTGCTGCCCTTGAGAGGCCCCAAGGAAAATTTTGGTGGATGAGAAGGTTCAATCTACACCTCTTCCATTCATCAACCAGATCGACTTCTCTCTAAAATTGAACTTGTATGCACCCACATGATCTCTCTTCAAAAATATACAGCTTCTTGGGATTAATCCATGGAAAACCCCTCACTGTCTTCTTTTCTGTGGCTGTTTTGAATGGAAATTGATCAAGGGATGTTGATCTTGCCCAAAACCATCAAAGCTCAAAGCTTATTCAAGCCAGATATCCTCCTTTTTTGTTGGCGCCTCCGAGACTGACCCATCCGCCTTATTCGTCACTCTTTCAAAACGCAACGTATACGCCGCCACGGTATCCCCTGAAGTCATTTCATTCCAGGCTCGAGAAAGAACAGGCGTGTAGTGCATTCACCCTGCAAGTCAGTCTGGTCACCAGTGGCCATGAATCATTCAAGCATGTGCACAACCCAAACAGCACTACTTGGGTTCATGCATCCCTTCCTGTTAGAAATTTGAGGATGGCTGTTTGGAAAACAAACAAACTCAGTTCTTCCAATTCGATCATGTCTATCTGATGCTGGATGATGTCTTTTGTCACAGCCTCATATGTTTTGCAAAAGGGGGGTCTTTCTACGGGCAACGTCAGCTGCCATCGAGCACTGAGCTTCCCTCAAGAGCACCTGGGTTGGACAAAGCCACCTGGGCGCCGTACGAGTCATGGGACGGGTTCCCAGCCTAGCATCGATCCAACCACAAGATAATAAATTGATAGAACAAACGCAACATCAAGGTTCTGCTTTTCTTATGAATTCCATTCTTGAAATCTCGCTCCAGGGAAGAGATGCATGATGCTGCCAATCCCACCAAAGTGCGCCTTGGGGCGTGACACGAACTTGACGAATGGGGGCCGTGGGGTGGTAAAACGCTGCGGAATCGTTTCAAGACACCCGCGTGTCCTTCACAGCAACAGGTGCATTCGGCTGCTGGCGTACGACGGCAGTAAGTTCGAGGGGAAAAGAAACAGGCTGGTGGGGATCCACTCCACAGCTGATCTGCATGTGTAAATCATTACCTCCATGTGGAATGACTGCCAATAAATCCAACCTTGCAACTGGACAATTGTCGATAGCTTGCTTTTGGACATGGGCCTCTAACTGGGGCATCGTGGTAATGTCTACACAGGCGATATTTTAGAAGGAAACCTCATTTGGGATTGTGTGGTCCCTCTTGCTGGATCGGCTGCTGTTCCATGGGCCATCAAGCGACTTTGGGACAATGTGTTGGTATGTGCATCATCTGTTTCCTGGTTATTTTCTGCGGGAATTTCTAATTTTAGATTCTGATTTGTTCCTTTTTCTGTGTGTTTTCATCAGAAACCACAGAAGTGTGCTGGATGTCTTGGGGTTGGATCGGTGCTTTGTCCGAAATGCCTGGCAAGAGGAAAAGTAAGCCTTCGAAACGATTAAATCGCATCAAAGAAGGGGGATATTTCTCTTTTTCTGTGGAATTTTGCGTTGCAGACTGCCAAATTCCATGTATTGATCTTCCTGTCAACTTGAAGGCCCGGCGTTTTTCTAGAAAGGCAGAAAGGGGGTAACCTCGACCTGAACTGAGAAGATTCTCTTTGTCAATCAAAGGAGAAATCTCCATTCTGAGCGAACTTGAAGATCTGATTTGCTTGGTGGCCTTGTCTTTCACTGCACAGCACATGCGGTAGCAAACTGAATCTGCATTCTGTGGCTGGTTTTCAGGTTGGGGGGGTGTTCAATGATGACGTTGCTGAAGAGTGTAGGAGATGCAGGGGCTGTGGGAGGCTGCCTTGCATTCAATGCAATGGAACTGGTGTTCAAAATTCCTGGCTCTGGAAACCAAAAGATGATCGTGGGTGGGGTCCGAGAGGCAACGAATTCTGAAATTTTGATATTCTAATTTTCTTCAAAAAGAAGGAGGGGGAGGGGGGAGGGGTCTTTTGGCATTGTTATTGAATGGTTTTGCTGCCTGAAATGCAACAGGGTGGTGTATTCTCATTGGGATTTTCGTCTGATGGAAAGGATACTGGAAAAGCCTTTCATGTGGGGTAAATATATTTGAAAGAAAGGAGCATTAGCTTAAAAGACTAGAAAAGAAAGGAAAAAGAATGAGGCACGTAGCAAACAGCAAAATCAGATTTACATCTTTCCCCTGCAAGAAATTTCTCTCCAAAATCATGAGACAAGATGGCAGTTTCGAAACCTTTGCTCACTTATTGATCGACCTAACCTATTCCGTGAAAAGTCACGCCCTCCCCCTCAAGTACATTTTCCATTTTCCGCCTTTTCTTTTTTCTTTTTTTGCTTCTTTTTGATACAACATTGCGGCTTCTTTTCTTTTTTTTCTTTCACACACAGTCAGCTCCATTCACCCATCCCCTCTCTGGTCACATCCAGGATTTAAAAAAATATAAAATAAAAAAAAAATCCCTGATACACACAGGTACAGGCCCCTCCCCCATTCCCCCAAAAAATAATCCTGCAACGACACTCTGAAAAAACCATCAGGTGTTTTGAAAGAGAAACCACACCAACCCTGCGTCTACACGTTGGTAAATTCCTCTATTATACTACAACAAAGGCATCCTGCATTGATAAATCCAAAAAAATTGATGAGTTGCGCACTAAGCGCTCAACTGCATCACAGATACCGAATTCCTGCAATAAAAACTGGCAGTTTTTTTTGTTTACTTTTTCCGTTGATATAGAAATTTCCCAAAATTGGCACCAATGCACTCTCCATTTTTGTTTTCTTTTTGTTTTATATAACTCTTTTTCTCTCACAGCTTTCTGTTTTCTTCCCAAGACATCTACGATCCTAAGCAAAGCCGCCACCCTCAGACAAACTCAAAAGAAGCGGCTCCTCCTGTTTTTTCTGTCTAGAACCAGCACCGATTTGCTTTTTGTGCCACATCATCAACTCCCTGGCAAAATCCTGGCAATTATCCACGATGCAATTGTAAGTGGGGGGCATCACCAACACTTTCTTCAGCAAATCCCCGACCCTGCGTCCGCTTCGCTTGCTGGAATGCAGCCACGTTTTCCCCAGCGAATGTTTGCACCCTTTCACGATATCCATGCCGGCGATGTCTGCCTCAGACATATCCTTGCACCAAGCCAACACAATGCTGCCATCGCAACATTTCTTGGCGACCATCCACGCCTCCTCCCCATTAGGCCCTCTAACTTTTGCAGTTACCCAATCGTGACGCAGCACGCCACTCCGCCATGCCCCCAGAGGTGCGAAAATGTGTCGCAAGCAATCCACGACGAAATTCATGTGGCCGGGCGCCACGTTCAGCGGGCAATAGCGCACACCGAATTCAACGATTTCCCATTTGCGGTGGGCGATAACTTCCCTCGGCACTTCGAAACGTCCGCGAACGCGTATTCGCGTAGCGACGAGGTGACCCACTTCGACGCACGCGCCAAACACCGCGCCACCGACGCTCCCTGCTGTCGCGCCCACCCGCCCGCCGAGTCGAGCACCCACCAGCCCACATATCAAAGTGCCAGTAACGTTGCCCATGAGCCAACCCCTGCGACTTCGCGGATTCTTCTCTCGCTCAAAACTCTTTAGGCAACTTTATGACTAAACCAAACGTCAGCACTGTGCCAAGGCGAGCACCAACCGGGCTCCCAAAATCCTTTTCCACAAGGACGTCAAAAACCCCAAGCGCCGGTTTATCTACAGGAGTAGTCGTCTTTCGAAAAAACTCGGATTTTCTTTCTTCAAGCCTTGATTTCCTTGTTTTTTCCTTTAAGATAAAACACCAGCAAAGTGCGGGGTCCCCTGAAACGAACACACTCTCACTAGCAATTCCAAACACCAGTGTGTCGTCGCCAAGAGCGGAGCCACGCTACAGCGGCCCCCACACTACTGCCTAGTTTTTTTCGGAGACGTTTCGGTTTGGTGACACCCCTTCTGGCGCCCTGCGATTATTTACGGTGGTTGCTGTCGTGCCTGCGTGGCGCTGGCACTGAGCGATCTGTCTGGGAAGAAAACACTTTGTGACCAAGTGCTGCGAGTGACGTCACCAACAGTCATCGTTCCACAGGCCGAGGAAGCGGGAAGAGTAAACTCGCACCTTCCTGTGTTTCTCCCCTCGTTCGCTGTTTTGTTGCGTTCTGTATGAAGGGCCGAACATCGCGGCGCTTCTGGTTTCATCCCTCGAACAATAGCCCTTTTGAACGAGGTGGTGGTCTAAGACGTCGACGGAGGTAAGAACCAACGAAACTCCGTGGTTTGCGTGAGTATGGGTACCCATAATGCAGCCACAATCCATGATTCCGTGGTGGCGGCGGCTGCCAGTTGAGGAAAGAGTGTGGAAGGAGCCGAAAACACATTTCTACGATACATGCCGCCACCTCTGACCGAATTTGTCGCAGGACGAGGAGAGTGCCTCCCCGAAATGCACGCCCCCCAGGGGCTAGGTTAGCCAACGATGAATTGTTTCGCTGCACTCTGGACACTGGGAGCAGTGTTGCTTTCCACAATTCGATTCCAGCCCGCCACTGCGACATTCTTGGATGGTAGGTCTCTCATAATTGTCACAGCGGCGTAGAGCGCCAGCACAGCTGCGAGCACAGCTTTTATTGATTCATGGAGATAGGCTGTATTGAACTCAACACATATCTCCCTTGCATGCCGTGCTTGGGTGTAACCAACAAATTGCGTCGCCTTGACCGCTGGGGTCACCCCTGCAGCCGTACTTAACGGTTGTGGTGGCGTTTCTGCAGAACTGGAACGGCAGAAGTGGGGACAGCCCCTCTTGAACTTGATCACACGGCCTTTGCAAGGCACTTTACTCAGGTCTCTTCTCAAAAGCTTTCTTACAACAATCAAAAAGGTCCACACTCGAACAAAACACAAGAACCTAACCCAGAAGATCCGCACCAAGAAGTACAATACCCTAAGATCAGCCGTTTAAATAGGCTGCAGCCTGACTCACCCCGGTCCCACCGATCACCTAGGATCCCACCTACTGATTGAGACTCCCTAAGCTAGCAAACCCATCTGATCTTTCGAGGTACCCCAAGTCTATTCTTACAGCACCACCTCCTAGGACTGTCCAACCTAGTCAACCTTGCAGCTGAACTGCTACCTCTAGGCTGCGGTGGAACTGCTATGGCAGGACTGCCCTAACTATCCCCCCTCTACTCGACAGCACTCTGGCCCTGGCCAGTGTGACGAAATCGGTGGAGGCGACGTGGTTTGGGGTTACAGCTGTAACCACTCCCCTCCTCCCTTGACTTTTGTCCCCAAAAGTTTAACTTAACCTCCCCCACTGAACTTCTTCTGTGCCTGGTCTATAGTTGTTAGCTAGTTGTTCCCAGAACTTTTCCAAAAAGTATCAACAAGAAAATGTTTCGCTTAACTGCCTGACTGGCTACTATGTCTGTAGACGTAGTGCTCAGAAACACAAAACAAGTGCCCATTGTTACTGCAGATCCATTTTATTTTTAATTTCCACAGCAAAACTGTTCAAGGACATCAAAATGTAAACTAACAATGTTGTTCCTCAAACAGGTCCCCCCTTTTTTTTCTTAATCACAGCCATCAGCTGTTCTTTGAACCCAACGGGACTGTTCAAAGAGCACTCGAATGTAAACCAGTGGTGCTGTACTTCAATCAGTTCCCCCTTTCTTTTTTTTTCTCATAGCCATCAGCTGTTCTTTCACCCCTATAGGTCAAAGTGACCAGTTTGTCCATGTTTGTCCCTTGTTTACCCCCCTTTTTCTTCCCCAGTTCTCTATTGAGCTCAAAAAGTATCAAAAGAAAAGTTCTTTTCTTTATCGACTGACTGAATACTATTCCTGCAGAAATAGTACCCAAGAACAAAATAGAACCAAAAACAAAACAAAAACCCACCCACTGCTGCTGCAGAAATACAGCAATACCAAACAAAACAACAATACAAAACAAAACAAAACCAGAAAATACCATATTGTATTTCGCGATCCATCCGTACCACTAGTCAATCGGTCTCCGAATGGCATGGTCGTCCTTTCCTTAGTTGAACGCCTGGCTTCTGTAGAAGTTCTGCCACTTCATTTCTTTCTCCTCTCTCCGCTGTAAGCAAGGTGATGAGGTCCACTCCCAATCTCTCCCAAGCTCTCAACGGTATATGCTGCCGTAATGAATGAAGTCCCTTAGGCGCTTTCTCTCTCTCATGCTGCCGTAGCGGATATAGTTCCTTAGGCGCTTTTTAACTCTCTCTGCAGTTATGGCACGTCTGCCACACTTGCTCTTCCTCTTTTGATATACAACTCTTGCTGCAGTGCAGCTGCTGCACTCCTCTGGCTCAATCCTCTCCCGCCGATGTGCGCATTCTGTCTGTGGATATCTCGAACCACAGACTATCGTTGTTCCTCATTTGGCACCTGTCGCCATTCTCTTTCTCTGCTCAAGTACTTGAGTGGGTGAGCATCTCCTGCTACCCTTCAATATCGTCGACTTCTTCTGTGCACTTTTGCCTCAGCTTGTCTCCCAGCAGGCAAATCCTTTCTTTCCAAATATTTCATCTGATCCTTATCCATCCATTGATCCACTTTTTCCCCCTTGACCTTTTGCAACAACAATGGTAGGCAAGAAATATGCAAAAACCTCACAAAATTCAAGTGTCCCCTACCACTGTTGAGTACTTCCATTGGGACAACAATGGTTGCACCTTGTCAGCTCTGATCTGTGGTTCCATAGTAAATCATGGACGAAGCGCTGTGGAACCACTGACTATTGGATGGTCCAGCGGAACTGGAAGCCTTGTCAGTGCATCCGCATTTGCGTTACTCTTCCCAGCGCGGAACTCAATCGTGAAATCAAACTCTTGTAGGCGGAGTGCCCACCTCATCAGTTTCCCCGTCAGTTTGGTACCCGTCATCAACCATTGTAAGGCTCTTTGATCAGTCTGCAGCACAAATTCCGTTCCGTAGATGTATGGCCGAAATAAGGTGCAAGCCCACACCACTGCTAGGCACTCCCCTTCCACTGCAGAATAATTCCTCTCAGCAGGATTGAGTCTTTTGCTGGCATAAGCCACCACATGCTCTCTCCCTTGCTCATCCTTTTGACAGAGTACTGCCCCCACAGCCTGGGTGCTCCAGTCTGTTTGCAGAATGTATGGTAGGTGTGGCTGTGGTGGAGCCAGGACTGGTTGATCGGTAATGCTTTTCTTCAGCCTCTCAAATGCTTGTTGGTGGCGTTCCCTCCATTCAAATGGCACATTCTTCTTCAGCAACTCTGTCAGGGGTGCAGCGATCTTCGCGTAGTCGCGCACAAATCTCCTGTAGTAAGAAGTTAGGCCAAGGAAGGACCGCAGAGTAGACACATCCACCGGTGGCTCCTGCATCTCCACTGTTGCTATTTTCCCCGGATTCATTTTTATCTCTCCTTTCCCCACGATGTGGCCCAAGTACAGCAGCTCCTCAAACCCGAAGTCCGATTTCCTTGGGCTGATCCTCAGGTTGGCCTCCTTCAACCGCTGCAGCACCTCTGCCAGGATCTCCTGATGCTTTTCCCAGGTCTCCGCATAGATGATAATGTCATCCAGGTACACGATCACCCCCTTCCACAGCATGGGTCCCAGTACCTCGTTCATCATCCTTTGGAAGGTCGCTGGGGCGTTACTGAGCCCGAAGGGCATCACCACAAATTCATACAGCCCCTCCTGGGTGATGAAGGCCGTTTTCTCCGCGGAGGCGGTGCTCATCCTGACCTGCCAATACCCTGACCTCAAATCCAGAGCGGTAAAGAATTTGGCCTCCGAAAATTGGTTGATCGCGTCCTCAATCCTCGGGAGGGGGAAGCTATCCCGGGTGGTCACCTTGTTGAGCTTGCGGTAATCGACGCAGAACCGCACCGATCCATCTGGCTTTGGGACTAGGACGATCGGTGAGGCCCATGGGGACTTCGACTTCCGCACCACTCCGTCCAGGAGCATCCTCGCCACCTCCGATTTCACCACCTGGTTCTCCGCAAAGCTGAACCGGTAGGGATTCTGCCTGATGGGGGGATGATCTCCGGTGGGGATCTCGTGGTATAGGATGTTGGTTTGCCCGACTTGATCCGAGGACCAAGCACAGGCATCCGGGTATTGCTGCAGAAGATCCAGCAGCTCTTTTTTTTGGTGGGGGGTAAGATGGGGACTAATTTTCAGTTCTTCCAGTTTTTCTCTAAGTGACACCTTTTCCTCTTTTCTTTCCTTTTCTGTGGCAAACGTTTTATTTTCTACATCAGAAGTCCCAAGGGGAACCACCCCTGCCCAAATTTGGTTTTCCTGCAGCTGAACTGCTGCCTGTCCCATTTCTTTCAACCCAAACTTTTCTTTTCTTCTTCCTTTTTCTTTCTTTTCTCTTCCCAATTCTTTTTCAGCTGCTTCCCCTTCCCTTGAATTTTCCCTTCTTTTCTTTTCTTCTTCTCCTTTTATCTCTTGTCTCACCAGAATTTCTGCTTCCACTGTTTTACTATGGTTCAAACACTGCATGGCCCATGAGTCTGGCCACAGACTTCTGGCCCTTTCTACCTCTTGTGTTTGGCGTTGCATTCTCTCTTCCTGCTCCTTGATCCTCCTCCCTGATCGACGCCATTGCTCTTTCCGTCCCCCACGTTTGCCACGTCTCCTCCTTTTCCTTTTCCTTTTATTTCGTTTTTCTGGACCGACCCACTCCCGCCACCCCTTCAGGTGTCGCCGAAGGAGGACGTCGGTGGCCGGCCCACTCAAAAATCCGAAGTGGTATAGCTTATCACCTCACTCCCTCCTTTCCCTCCGGTTGCGGCCGTTGCTGCTGGCACTCCTGCTGCAGGCACTCCTTTCGGTCTCCATGCTTGTGCACTCTCCCGGAAGTAATCCAAAAGCTTTTTGAGCTCCTCCTTTTCTTGTTGTTTTAGTGCCTCCCGCCTCCGCATGTATTCCTCTGTTGCAGCATTTCTTCTCCCCTGTTTTCCTTCCCTTTGCAGTGTTTCCTCCAAACTCCTTTCATCCTCTTTTTGTATTTTCAAATGGTGCCCTCTTCTTGCATCCAGTAACTCCATCTCTTGCTGGTGGAGGTGTGAGGCTGCTGCCTCACTCATTCCGTTCTCCCGACGCATGGTGTAGCACTCTTGCAGCACCCTTGCTTGGTAATATGTAAGCCGGAGGGTCGGTGGATGTCGACTGGCGGCGTTGGGCTGGTTCAGACCATCATGAGTCGTCCTTGAGTTTGGCTGCAAAAGTTCCCCGGTAGAAGAGGGTGGTTGGGCTGGTGCAGGACTGGGCTCTTCGATGTGGCGGAGGGTCTGGTAGACAGAGACGACTGCAGCCGTTGCAGGCGTTACAGAGTGGATGAACTCGATCGGCACGCCACCCATGCGCTGTCCCGCCACGTATGGAGTGAGCCTTTTGAGCCCGTAGTCAATCTCGGTGCCGGTTTTAGCCAACCATGGAGTCCCAATGATTAGGGACAAATGCTTGTTCTCCACTACATGGCACGGTACCATTTGTTTGCTCTGCCCAAGGGCGATAGGTAGAGCGGGGATGTACCCTACTGCCTGCCGAGTCTGTCCATTGCAGTCCCGGTAACGCCCTCTTGGTGCCTCCATTAGATGTGTTAATCCCGTTTGTGTTAGGAGTTTTTTGGATATCACACAGGCACTCGCTCCGGTGTCAATGATCGCTCCTGGCACTTTGGTTTCCATCACTTTGGCTGTGGCTGTAGTAACTGCATATGAGCTTGTCTTGTCCACTTCTGCCATGGTGGTAACTGCTGGGACTTCCGCCATAGGCACCCGTAATGCCTTCAACCATGCGTCGATCAACTCCGGGTGGTGCTGACAAAGGTTTGCTACCGATACTTCTGCAGTCAGTCCTTCCACAAGCTTCTTGGCTTCCGCTGTAGTAAACATGCGCTTCTCCTGTGGCTTCACTGTTGATTTCTTGACCATCTTCTTCTTCTTTGCCATGGTATTTCTGGGCGATGGTACTTGCATCGGTCTATGCATCAATGGCGGCATCACAACTGGCTTGGATCCTTGTGGCACATCTTCTGGCTTCGGCAATCGCTTTGGAATCTCTTCTGGCTCTTTCTTTGATTCAAGGTTTGGCTGCTCTTTCAGTTCCTCCATTACAACATCTTCTGCAGTAGTTGCTTGCGGTTCTGAGGGTATTGGGCTCGTATCCACAGGAGTCCCTCCATTGCTTCCTTGGGCACTGTCCATTGCTCCATTGTCGACATCCATAGCAGAGTACAAGATTGATGCCATGACTTCCTCTGGTTCCTTCATGGCTGCTGTCACTGGGTCGGTCTGCTCGAAATCCATAATCAACTGATCTTCCAGTTCTGCTTGGAAACTCTGCATTCGGTTGGGACAATTTCTTCTGTAATGTCCAAGGTCTAAGCAATGCCAACACGTGACTTCGCTCATGTTTATCCGTCCACTCCTTCTCCTCCATTCACTTCCTCTGTGGTTTCCCCGGCCTCTTTCCCCATTGGTAGGTATTCGATCCACTCCAGCGTCTCCAGTAATGCCATGGCTCACCCTTGCCAGCTCGGGTTCTTCCGATTGTCGCATATCTGCTACCCTTTCTGTCAAGGCAGAGATCATCCTCCTGAGTTCGCTATACTGCCGCCCAGATATTCTCACTTGCTGCTCCACTCCTCGAAGTCTTGAATCCGTCACAATTTTGTGATCACGCATTTCCTTCCTTAGGCGGTCAATTTGCCCATTTACTCTCCGATCCATAACGCCCACTTCTGCCAAAACAGGCTCCAATGCTGCATGCTCCTGCAGTTCTCCCATCAGTTCGGTGGCTGGGACCGTCACTTCCTTCTGGGTGGAACTGGGGTCCACTTGTCTCTTCTCAACTTGTCTGGCTCTGGCACTGACTCCCTCCAAAGTATCCTCCATGGGTGCATGAAGTATGGGTGTCAACTCCCCCTGAGCTCCGTCCTTGTTCAATCGAAGTAAGGACCCATCTGCCACGGCTGGATTGCCTGGTACTCTGTTCGCTTCCACTTGTTGCTGCCCTTGGGATGGCAAGGATGTATACTCGTCCACTGTTTCATCACCCTTCCGGCTTTGCTCCAAGGT
Organism: Bryopsis sp. KO-2023; assembly: GCA_030272585.1. Classification (NCBI taxonomy): domain Eukaryota; kingdom Viridiplantae; phylum Chlorophyta; class Ulvophyceae; order Bryopsidales; family Bryopsidaceae; genus Bryopsis; species Bryopsis sp. KO-2023. The sequence continues at coordinate 830,231 of BSYQ01000007.1, read as the reverse complement.
ATGGGCTACTAGTGTTGCTGGGGCATCTCCAAACCAGGCCAGCATGTCCGTTTGCAACTTCTGCCACGTCCTCAATGGGTTTGGCACTCCTTCCTCAAGGGCTGGATGTCTGGATATCCAATTGTCAACCCATGACCGAGCCTCCCCGGCTGTATAGCGGACCAGTCTCTCTATCCTCTCGTCTTCGTGTGGCTGCACTGCTGGGGGTACATTCCAGCCAGAGCCTTCAGCGAGGATCCCATAGGAACGTAACCAGGTGGCCACATCTTCTGCCTCTGCACCCGTAAATGCGGGTAAATGACTGTTAGTCAACCGATTAGGAAGTCCTTCTGCTGGATGTATCATGGCGCCGCCACTGCCTGGAGTCGGTGGACAAACTGGTGGTGGAACAGGAGGTCTTGGTGGAACGGGTGGAACAACTGGACCAGGTGGCACATTTGGAGGAATCTGGGGGAGACTGGCAGCAAAGGCAAATGGGTTCAGTGGTGGATGTACTGGGGGCACAGGCTCTTCCTCGAAACTAGAGGATGTCTCCCTCTTGTCTCTTTCCCCTTCAGGTTTGTCTTCGTCGGAACTGGAACTCGAGGGCTCTGATGGGTCAACAGGAAAACCTGGCTCAATACGCACAACACTCCCTTCAGGCCGGCTGACTGCATCAGGATAATCAGTTCCTCCGGAGCCTGCCCTGTCGGTAGCGCCTCCATTTCCTCCGTTCCTTGCAGCAACACTGCTCTCTTCTTCCTCTTCCTGTCTGACTTCTTCCTTAACCACAACTTCTGGCTCAACAAAGGCTCCCCCCTCTTCTTTGATCACTTGTCCTGCTTCGTCTTCTTCTTTTACGTTTTCCTCAAGCACTTCTTCTTCCTCTTGGACAACCTCGGCTTCTCCTTGGTCAGTAACGCCAACGAGGTTTCCTTCTTGTACTTCCCCTCCAGTAGGGTCAACACTTGCTTGCTCTTCTTCTTCTTTAACGCCAGCACCCACTTCGTCGTCTACCTCTACCCTCGTAACCTCGTCTTCAGCAGCTCTGTCTTCTTGTCTTGCTTCACGTTCTTCACGAACACTCTCGACCATCACAACCTCTTCCTCGTTAACCTCGTTCACTTCCTCGTTATCCCAGCCGCCAAGAAGATCTTTCCTCAACACCCCTTCGTCGTCAACAAGACCAGCCTCAGAAAAAGCACCAACAGCCTCAGAAACCTCAACGTCCAGTCCTTCTGCACGACCAAGGCTTTCTTCCTCGTTTGGCTCTTCTTCCTCGTTCACTTTTCGTCAAGATCTTCTTTTTCTTCAGCGCCGCCACAGATCTGAGTGGCAAGTCTCCCTTCTGGTCGTGACCCTTCTCTTTTACCCTCTGTTCTCCTCCAAACCTCGGATAAGTACTGCCCTTGCTTCTTTTTCCACCTTATGCAGTTCGTCACTCTTTCTTGTATTTGTTCTCGACCTTGCTGCAGCCCAAACAAGACAAAAGCGACCCAACAGCAGTTCTGACCTAACCTTAGGTTAAGATCCCACAAGATCCCGAAACCCACAAAGCTTTTTCGCCTTCTCTTCACCCTTGTGAGCGACCCAAGCTCGACCTTGTACCCTTTTGAAACGTATCCACCCCTGTGGGTCCTTCTCTTCACTCTTGCAAGAGCTTACTCCGCTTCTTTTCTCACTCTCAGGTCTTGCTCGTCCAGACTGCCCACTTATAACGACTGCCAGAGCCGTAGTGCACGTCTGCTGCAGCACAGCTAAAAAGTGTGCGCGCCTGGGCTCCGAAACCAACAAATTGCGTCGCCTTGACCGCTGGGGTCACCCCTGCAGCCGTACTTAACGGTTGTGGTGGCGTTTCTGCAGAACTGGAACGGCAGAAGTGGGGACAGCCCCTCTTGAACTTGATCACACGGCCTTTGCAAGGCACTTTACTCAGGTCTCTTCTCAAAAGCTTTCTTACAACAATCAAAAAGGTCCACACTCGAACAAAACACAAGAACCTAACCCAGAAGATCCGCACCAAGAAGTACAATACCCTAAGATCAGCCGTTTAAATAGGCTGCAGCCTGACTCACCCCGGTCCCACCGATCACCTAGGATCCCACCTACTGATTGAGACTCCCTAAGCTAGCAAACCCATCTGATCTTTCGAGGTACCCCAAGTCTATTCTTACAGCACCACCTCCTAGGACTGTCCAACCTAGTCAACCTTGCAGCTGAACTGCTACCTCTAGGCTGCGGTGGAACTGCTATGGCAGGACTGCCCTAACTATCCCCCCTCTACTCGACAGCACTCTGGCCCTGGCCAGTGTGACGAAATCGGTGGAGGCGACGTGGTTTGGGGTTACACTTGGGGCAATTTGGTGTCTTTCGCGGGAATAGTTGATGCACTGTGTAAGTGGTGATGCTTCTCACACCCTTCCAACTGTCCTTACCAGCACACACATTGCTTCGAATCAAGCAAGACCTTCATGACCCGGACAATGTTTTGGCAACTTGGAGCTTCACATCCAAGCTTTCATTGTGCACTGGCTGGCTGGGGATCGAATGCAATTCCGTCGACCGTGTCACAAAGATATCCCTTCCTATGCTCAGCCTCCGTGGCTCTCTTCCGAGCATCTTTTCAGCATTGGACTTTCTGGAAGAACTGTAAGCAAAAACTAGTATCCTTGAGGCCAGGCCCTTCAAATGCTGATACAGTTGCACAGTCTCAGAATAATTCAGTAAAAAAAGTATGAATGGATATTGCAGGGATTTATCTGGCAACAATATGGAAGGTCAATTGCCAGATTTATGCTTCAACCCTCGACTAAGAGAGGTTTTCTTACAAGGCAACAGTTTCACTGGTGGCTTCCCGTTCAGCAATCCTTCGGAGTGGTCATCACCCCTTGGGCGCTCTATCGAAATTTTGTAAGTCGGTTTTGGATTGTGCACATGGACGTCTCAGTGCTGGAATTGATAGATTGTTCCTCCTATGTCAGCAAAAACCAGGGGCCTTTGTCTCTTTAGAATCCTAGCAACACAAACCAAGCCCTCAGTCAATACACCCCTTCTGGTGCTCATCATCTCAAGTTCAGTTTTTTTCAGTCACAGTGACTTCAACTTTCAGTGCACCCACCGAGTTTTTCAATTTCATTTTGAAAGGGAGAGAATGAACCTCAGTATCTTGCATGTTTGTAGGCACTTGGATGGAAATGACCTCACAGGCCAAGTTGGTTCAGGTCCACCACCAATATTCACATCCACTCCTCTCCAAGAACTACACCTCAGTGGGAACAACTTTTTTGGGCCATTGCCTTCAGGCTTTGAGGGGTTTCCGGACTTGAAACTGATGTATGTTTGTCAAAAATGACAAAGACCCAGTGTTAAAATATGATACGCTTTGTGAAATCAACAGTGAGTATGTTCATTCATGACTGTCGCTCTGTGTTGTATGGCAGGGACCTTTCAGGTAACAACTTTTCAGGACCTCTGCCAACGGGATGGATGGACTTTCCTAAGATGGAGTCGATGTAAGCTCCGCCAAGCTCTCTAGAACCCCTCAATTGGAAGAGCAGTGGTGCCACAATATTCTTTATCTTTTTTTTTTCTAATGTGGCTGTTGCATTGGCTGTGCATCTTGGATTTTCCTGAGGATAATTGATATACATTGTTGGATGGTGGCATTGGATCAGCTCCACTGACTCCTCTTGTGCCAGAAATTTGTCAGGGAACCGACACCTGTGCGGAGGCACCCTTCAGTTTACGCAATTGGTCAGTGTGAACGCAACACTGAGTGGACTTTACGAAGACTGTGAAGAGAGCTCTGGTGGATCTGGAGAACCCCGCGACAACAGCACAGAAATCCCTGATGCCCCAGAAGCATCCCCACCCTCACAAAGCGGCACCCCCCCATACCAACCCCCAGAGGACGCACCGAATCCCTTGTCGACTGAACCAGAGCCTGATGGTGGAGCGTCTACAGCACCACAGCCTTCTCCTGCTATGACTGCCAGAGCCCCAAGTCCAGCTCCTGAAGGAGAAGGGAGTTCCCCTGAAGAATCACCACCTCCTTCCCCCAACGAAGGACCAAATGTGCCAGCATCAGCACCCTCCGCAGAGATGAACGGTACCCCTTTGCCAACACAATCACCACCGAGCACTCCAAGCCCAGACACTGACACACGACCACCACGAAGACCCCCCATTATAATCATACCCCCAATTTTCCCCAAGTCATCAGGGGATCCTAGATCGGATACCCCATCTCCGCCCCCGCCCAGTCCAACCTCAACATTGAGACCTCTGGTTCCAACGCCACCTCAGGACAACAATGCGCCGAGCCCGACGGCACCTCAAAGCAACCCTCCACCTCTTCCAGGGAATCCAGCATTGCCATCCCCACCAGCACCAGCTCCAGCTCCAGCACCAGCACAGCCGGCACCACCGATCAAGAAGCAAGAGGGACCAGGAGCAATCCCTGAGATAACTCCAGGAATGTCTGTTGTGACATTACCCCCCCTGACCCCGAGTCCAAGCAATGAATCCCCTCTACAAGCCCGAAGAAGAAGCTCCAATGACCCGCTGCAAGAGGCCGGGGTGGAGTTTCTTTCCACAGGGACGGCACTGATGATGCTTGCTGGAGTCGTTTTGGTGTCTGCAGTATTCGCTGGGCTAGCTTACCAAGCCTGGAGTGCCACATTCCCTCCAAAGATGTCCAGGTAAATAATTGCATTTCAAGTATCATTTCTATCCAAAGAAAATAAGCAGACAGCAGATATTGACCTTGTTTCCTTCTTCCCTCTTATGACTAAACAAACAATCATTTTGGCCTCGAAAGTACCACAGTTGCCACCAGATCCTCCCAACCCCGATATCCACAGCCATTCAACCAGTCAGGTCCAATACATTTTACCAGAAAAGGATCTTTTTTTGCTCGCCCACAAATGGGATGCACTTCATTTGAGATGGTTTTGTTTTTGTGCCACAGTGTCTTCAATATCCGGACAAACCCAATGATCTATCTGTCAGGGGATGCATTTGGGTGAAGCCATTCCGGGGGGCACCGTGCTGATTGCAAGCAGGATTGCAAGCAGGAACTGATGGTTATGTAACCAAAACATTAGGGAAATTAACAATAGATGTGTGCATCAGCAGCCATCTGGTCGCCACAAAGGAAAGACCATGCATACATGAAACTTTATCATCTCCGTGGTTGGTGGAAACCACCACAGAAATAAATTCTTCATTTTTCGGCCTCTTGCAACACACTCGAACACATACAGCCAACCCAAGATTGAATATGAAACAGGGATCTTTTTCCCACTGCCCGCCATCGTTCACATCAATCCAACTCATCATAATTTACCTAGAGATTTTACAATGCTCGCTTTGGCAGCGTATTTTTGGTCAAAAATAAAACCAAAGCACACGGAGACGTTTCCCCATACTCGATCTTACGCAGACCTCGTTTTCGCCTGTTGGAATGAAATCGCAAACCAACCAATACCGCAACCACCCAGAACGAGTCCGCTGATTGCAGTTCCAAAGAAGAGCTTCCTGTTCTTCATCTAAATACAGATTTCCAAAATAATAAAAAAAAGTTGGCACATCCACACCACTGCTCCCCAACAAAAAAAGGACAGTTGAGGAAGGCAAAATACAAACTCGTTTTCTTCTTTTTCTTTGGGGAAAACGACATATAAATTGAAAAAATAATCACTGGATCTTTGTTTCGAAACTCCATCTTTTTTGAAGTAGATCGGATGATCTTTTTTGCATTCTTATCAAGCAGGGAACTCCAGTTTCCTGTAGGCATGAATTTGGGATATCACCTTTTCGAGGTTGTACATATTGGGGGCGTGAATGTAGTCCTCCTGCATGCATAAGAAGGAAATTGAGTCAATCTCTTTGGGGAATTCATTATTCCGTTGGCAAGAAATCCAGGCGATACAAGAAAATAAGTTTCCATCTCCTTCAAGCCCCACCCCCCACATAGACACAAACAGAAAAAAGGTGTACAGACATGGGATCGAAAAAGGAAATGTCCACAAAAGCTAGCGTTGAACTTACGTAGCTCCCCGTGGAGTGACCACCCCCTTGAGCGCGAGCGCTGGTTTGGAATCCGCGCGATACGCGGCTTCCGCTGCGGAATGCCGATCGAAGGGTTTGGGTGAACACCATTGCTTTATCGACTCGAGCGAGCTCCCTGAAAAACGCAAGTTCTTCTCTTTTTCCGTCCAACAAATTGAAATGAGGGAATACATGCCGTACCTTCATTATGCTTTTTTTTTCTATTTTTGGCTTCAATTTTTGGTGTGCAAATATCCCCCCAATTCGCCAAGCTTCTGTCTTGCTGTTGGTCGTTCACCCTTTTGGGATAAGAATCGAGGAGGACTGGTAGAGGAGTTGAAAAGCCAAGCTCTCGGTTTGGTGTTTTTTGAGAAGGCAGCAGAACAATGAAGGTGGTGGCTGCATACCTCTTGGTAAGCACCTCGTTTGTCTTTTTGGTTGTTTGGAAGGATTCTTTTTGTTTTGTTTCTGTCCGCTGTTTCTGCGTAAAGTGGTGAAAAAAGGATTTACTGTGGGAAGTCTCCAACGAGTTTATTTGATTTCGTCCAGGCCCAGTTGGGTGGAAACAGTTCCCCATCGAAGAAAGACCTTGAGAAGATTCTGTCGTCAGGTAAGGATGCCTTGGGCTTGTTTCTCGAAGAATCTGGCTTGCTTCGTGGGCGCTATGTTCACGGAACGGTTCGCTGATGAAATTAAATTATAGAGTTTTCTGGTGGGAAAGCGATGACGAAACCCTGAGAAGAGGCTTTGATCAAAGAACACCTGGACGGCTTTTTGAGAGCCTTTTGCTGAGTCGCCCTTTCTGTTCTCGACTTCCGTTCAGTGGGTGCCGAAGCCGACTCAGACCGAATCGATGCTCTGTTGAGCGAGTTGGAAGGGAAGGATATCCACGAAGTTTTGGCGGCTGGTCGCGAAAAGATGTCCGCAGTTCCAGCTGGCGGCGGTGGCGCTGTTGGTGGCGGTGGCGGTGGTGGTGGCGGTGGTGCCGCTGCTGGTGGAGGTGAAGCTGAAGAAGAAAAGAAAGAAGAGGACGATGAAGAAGAGGAAGATGAGGTTAGTGGTGGTTCCCCTGGTGAAAGTTTTCATTTGTGCCAGCATTCACTCAATGCACAAATTCAACAGAGCAAGTTGCGGGTGGTGTGTTGGAAATTCGATGGGGCCCAGTCATCAAGACGATTTGTTTTGCTCTCTGGACACTGTGTTTTGATTGTATTTGGATACCAAGTTGATCGAATTTGGGGAGAAAGCATAAGAGTAGTAATGCATCTTTGGTAAAGGCTTCAGCTGGTCAGTTATAATTTATTATTATCCCTAGCAAGTTGGGGCACCTGATCACTCACTGCAAGTTTTCCTTCTCTTCTGGACATGGATACGCTGGCACAAATTTGGCGAATTGAATAAACACCTCTCACTGCCACTGAGTTCTTTTCAAGTTTCAGAATCTTTCAGAGAAGTTGATGGATCTCTGAGAAGAAATGGGTTTTCAAATCAGAGCACAGGTTTCCAATCATTTATTTCTGTTCTTTCAGGACATGGGATTCTCGCTCTTTGACTAAGCTGCCAGCGATTTTAGTGTCGGATATTGTGGAACTGCCTGGGTTAGGGGGTGTTGTCATGCTCGAAGGGACTGTTGGGCTCTTGCGGTGGTGGCCCTCGATTTCCCACAAAATTCCGCCTGCACCTCTGGTGTGTTACTGTGGGTAGGGGGAAGTCGGTTTGGAATTTGGTGGGGATGGGCTGTAGAAAAGGGTGTGGTGGTGTAGCAGCGCACAGGGATAGTGTACCCCTGCCAATGTAATGAGCTCATCCACAAGATTTCAGGGTCAACATGTGGGCTTGATTGGGAGGTTGAAAATCTTAGTACTGGTTGGAAAAGGTCTGCTGCAGACGGCCACCTGATTAGAAATGATAAGAGAAAAATGGAACCTCTGGCTAAGAGAAAATCGCCATGGGCAAAATCATCAAAGGATGGATCTTCAAGGGGAGACTGTTGAAGAGTCCTTGAGGGGGAGGCTTTTCTGAGTTCAAGATTGGACTCCTACCCTTGCAAGACAAACCTTTTTGGGGTCCAGAGGGATGTTGTAGATTAAAGTACGATGCGATGGAGTGTGGGCGCTGTCCCAAGTGGGTGTCTTGATCCTGAATTCCCTTTCCCCCCACAGGAGCAACTGGTTTGGCGATCCAAACTGTGAGGAAGCCATGGAAGTATCTGGCAAGAACTTCTCGACTAATAAGAAGGTGAAAGTGAAGCATTTGCCCCCCAACCTTGCTCCAAGGTGTCCACTGATTTGTTCTAATTTTGAAGCACAGGAGGGTGGTAGGAGTTTTTCTGAACCATCAGCCTCCTGGTTGAGATCAGATGAAAGGGAAATTTTTCCCCTAAGCTTCCTGCTTTGATAATCATGTCCCCCAGTACCTAGAAATATTGCACCACCTGTAACAAGCCTGTTACGTTCCCCGAGGAATATGAAACCAGACTGCAGGGCCAGTCCACCAAGACTCCCAGTTCTTTCGGCTCAACAATGATACCAGCCTCCAGTCAAACACCAGTGATGTCTTGTTTGATGTAAAACATTCCACAAGTTGATGGAACAAATCATTGAACCTTTCTGCTCAGTGTGGGAACATCAGAAAGTCACCACTAGAGTTGCCAGAAGCCCACCCTTGCAAATTAGTTCAAACTGATCTGAAATGAGCCGAGAAAGACAAAGGAGGGACAGTATCCACTTTCCACTCAGGTTTCTTCCCAACAAGAAAAGATTATCTACTCAAAAATTGTATCAATGATACAATATAATAATTTATAATAATAATTAAAATATAATATTTTTTCCAAGCGCAAAAAGCCTGCCTGCCTGGTTTTCGAGATTATACCCCATCTGAATTGTAAGCAATACAAATACCATATTGATTGGTATTGGATTCGTGTGTTTGTCCACTGTATAAGATTTAAGACCCTGCATAAGACAAAACCGTTTCCATAACCATCTCCGCCCAACATACAGAGCCTCAGAAGAAAAAGAACTGAACGATCAGTTAGATAGATTCTCTTTATCCAACACAGTGCAAAAGAAGCAGCACAAAACCCACTGTCACTTCTTCAAGAGTAAAAGGAATGCTCTCTTTACAAATGAAATCAGGCTGGAAAAGCACAACCCCCGGATAAAACACCCTCCCCGTCCCCCGAGATTCACAAATTCTTTGGCACTCGTCTACCAAAAACCCTGATGCCAAAAGGATCCCCTTTTCTAAGAAAAATGGTCACCCCCACCCTTAAACTCCAACCCCAAACCTCAATCAACCCCCCCAAAAGCGAACTCCCCTACCCCTCCCAATTTATGAATCTATTGTACGGTTTCTTTTTCAACTTCTTCTCATTCATTCTTTCACATCCATATTGTGTACACATATATATAACAAAACCACCAACAGCCCTCCCAATCCAAAATGCCAAAAACTGGACAGATATTTTGGTAATGAAACAGGTCAACCCCCCCCCCCCCCTCTCTTCTTCCTCCCCCGGAGGTCCTTTCCCACTTTTTTCTTCCTTTCCCACTTTCTGTTTTAAAGATCAACCACATCAACAGTTCTATTCTTTCCTTAGAGCATTTTATGTCATGTTATCTCTCTAGAAAAACGTCCCAAGGCGGCCAGTTTTGAATTGCATCTTTTCTTTTCTGTTTTTCTGTCGTTGGAAAAAAAACTATTGAAACTGAATCCCCCTTTATCAATGGAAAGCGGGGACGTTATTTCGTGCACACACACCACACATCTGAGCAGCACCCCCAAACCCTTCGCCCCTCAGACGAGTTCCAAACAAAAACCACGCAAAAGAAAAGGCATTCAAAACTAACCTCCAAAACGATTCCATAGCCCTCGACTTCTTATTCCGATCCCCATTTTTGCTCACTCCGAAAAAAAGCAGATCCCAAATTAATGGGACAAAAAGAAAAAATCAAAATATGCAAAGCACATGAACAGCCAATTCAATTGATCATCTCCAAGATCTTCTCTTTGATTGCCTTGATCAAATCCCCAGCGCTGGAAACTCCGGGCTCCAAAGCAGTCAAAAGCCCTTGCACGGACTCAGACTTCAACAATTCATCCACCTTCTTTCCAGCTTCTGTGCCCTTGAATTCCACAGCAAGATCTTCGATATCGTCCCATTTGGCAACCACGACTGCCGAAACGACACCTGTCAAAATGCAGAAAGCGAACAATCCTCGAGTCGATAGTCTTGGAGTGTAGCTTCCCGATCCGTCGATGAATTTCTTGGTGGCTTCGTGGGCGCCCTTTGCGCATGCCGCTTGCCAGCCCCTATCTTGGGCCAGAAGGAATCCATGTCGGTCTTGCAGCTTCCTCATGGTCGCCTGTGTTAAAGAGGAACGGGGACAAAAAACACCGTCATTGAAAGAGATTGAAAGAATAAGCAAATGCAAACAGAGAAACAGAAAAACGGGGGAAAAGAACATTGAAAGAAATATGCAGAAAAACACTTATAAATGAACTCGACCGAGTTAAAACCTTGGAATGTTAGTGAAGGCCAGCTTAGACTTTACCATGAACGATTTCTGGTGGATGGACGATCTCGTCAAGTCTGTGAATTTCTTGGGCGAAGCGTGGAGCAAGTGTTGGAGGATTCGGCAACTTCCCTTGATTTGTTTCTTGTGATTGACGGCCCAAACCTGAACAAAAGTCACACATTTGATAGTTGGACCACCACACCCCCTCCTTTCATTCCTTCTTGAAGAAAATTTCCAGCAATCAAGTCAAGGTGAGGTTATGAAAAAGTAAATGATATTCTTTCCTTCACACTCGTATTCATATTTCATTTTTCAATTTCCTGAGGTATTATTTCCCACAATTTTCCATTGTGCATCCAAACGTGTCAGGCAAATTCAGAGGGGAAAATCCCCTAACGGAGAATATCTGCACTGACCTCGAAACACTCCAAATCATGCTGCAAGCAAGTCATCAGGTTTTCGGCAGCGATGGAGACCATTTCGTCGCCAGGGCCCATGTAGCCCCCTTCAGATTTCCCAGCAAAGGCGAGAGTCAGTGGAACGAAAGCTTGCAGCACCGCCGGAGACTTCACCGCAAGAGCAAACTGCCGGAACTCTGAGGAATACGTTTTCAAAGTCTTGGCTATCTGAGGGGGAACGGAGGCTGAGGAGTAGACCACTGACAAGATGATGTCCAATGCAGGCAGGGACACTACCGGTTCCTGCATCTGTTCAAAAAACATCAAACACTTTCTGTTTGGACGAATTCTTGCCAGCAATAGCAGGATGGAAGTGGCGGCCAACATCAGCGCAGCAGCAAAAAACGGAGGAGATAAACATAATCAGTGTGTGTGGGGAAATCTTGTGGAGAAAGAACCAGCATAAAATGATGAGCTTTGGGCTTTTGTCGAGATGCATGCATACAAATATGTATACCTCACTGCCCCCATCATTAAACTTGATCCCAGTTTTTCCAGCGGATCGAACCGCACTGGAGGGTGCCATCGAGCCAGCCCCTCCGTTCATTCCTTGGTCCAATGCAGAAGCCACCATGTGACTGATCTTCTTTTCCAAAACGTACAGAGATTCCGAAGTCTTTGGCGCCTGCTTCTTTTTGCCCTTGCCCTTTTTCAAAGCTGGGTTCTGAGGGGGGCACCCCACGAGCTGTGGCAACAGGACTCTCATCCAGCAAGCCAAAAAGGAACCGCACGCCCCCCTAATTGAGAATAACCAAACCAAAAAACGCTCTTACTATCATTATGAGAATAACCGAACCAACATTCTTATTACCATTATTAGTAATAAGAATAACTACAGGAATGGAAAAATTTCCAAACATGGAGGGAAAACACCAGGGGGAGCGCTCTCAGGTGGGACCATCTTGAACAAAGAGGGCAAGCCTCAGGAGCTGGATTATAATTTTCTGGTTCACCAAGGGATGGCCTTGGGTTCAAAAACATACCTTTCTGCTTGTCCAAAAACCCACAGGAGCAGAGGCAGTCGTTTGGGGGACGTGAAACGGGCTCCTTCGTAGACGATCTCCTCCATGCACCGAATCACAGCCACGGGGGAAGATCGGGCAATTGCCGAAACCAAGACAACCAAACCCACTTGATCCTTGCAGGCACCCACACCTCCTGTAGAGGAAACAATTTTAAAAAATGTTTCAAGAAAATTCAAGCATTTCATCAGACGTCTGTATAACCTTGCAACCTTCAATTACAAAAAAAAAGTTCGAACTTTTCCATAACTGTTTCGATCAGAAAAAAGGAAGATGAAAAGTGAAAAGACATTGATGACCACGCCAATTTATTCCCCCCCTCAAAAAAAAATATATATATATAAATAAATAAGTAAATGATAATAATTTTTAAAACATGTCAATTGACTGGAGTGTTTTTTGCAGCAACTGACCTTCGCTAGCATCAAAAAGAGCCCTCAAGAAAACAGCCAGTGCCTCGCTGGTTCCAGCCACAGATTTTTTAATCAAAAAACTCTCAAGGTCTTCATATGCCTTGCTATTCATTATCCCATCCGCCAATTCCGTAGTCTGCGTTCAAACACAAAAAAAAACCTTCAGCCAATCATGTGCTCAACTTTTCCCATCAGAAATGCCAGCAAAGCTTTCAAGTGATCATTGAAAAAGAAACCAAAAAATATACTAAATGAAATTTTGTTCCATGCTCCTCCAAAAAAAAAAAGTCCTGACATTTCCTGTTTCGTTTGTAATTTTTTTTTGAGTTTTGACCAGGGATATTGCCTTTGAATCGCTACAGAATCAGAGTGGAATTATTGAGTGTGCATTTACCTCATCCAAGGATTTGTTCCTTAAATCAGCTGGAAACCCAACGGAGGCATCTCTAAAGGCCCCTAGAAGCTTATCAGCAACGTATTCAATTTGGGCCGCTTCATTTTGAGGGTATCGTTGCTCAACCTCTTTCAAAATGGCCTTCAAACTCCCAGCAGAAATTCCTGAACCAAATCAGTCAATTTTTTCACAATAAGCAAACAAATCATTCTTCCCCTCAGCCATTCCACACCTCTCCCCCCCCCCCCAAAATTAAAATAATAATTAAAATAACAATTCTGCCATTTGCTCAAAATAATATTGTCTGGAACTATAGACAATGTGTTACAAATAGTACTCCAAATAGTTTTCACATTTGCTAAAGCAAAATATTGATTCAAAAGAGTTCCATGTTTTCTTCTGTCAAAATCAACCACTAACAATTTCTAATAGCAAAATTTTTCAAAATCTCACCTGTGCTGAATGGACCTGCTGATTTGCCCGACGCCCCAGCTTTCGCTGCCTTTTTGCTTGCTTTCTTCCTTTCCCTTTTTTCCTTTTTGTCTTTCTTTTCTTTCTGCTTATCCACCAAGCTGGTGCTCACTTCTTGAGATTGAGGGGGCGTTTCCGGCGTTTCGACCTCGTTGGCCGTGGTTGCAATTTCAGACTCATCAACCTTCACTCGAGGAATCTATTTAGTACCAAACAATTTAAAAAAGCTTCCATCAGCATTCAATTCACCATGGGCAATTCGAGAAATTCAACTATTTATGTGTGGACCTAAAACGAGTAAAATATATAAGTCGTCTGTGTGTGTTCTCGACCTAAAGAGAATTGAGTTTCGAAAATTCATTATTTGTATCCATGTCTGACGTGGAAACAAACAAAAAGGCACTACAAAGAGCAGTACATGCACACTGACCATGATTCAGGAGTCAAAACTGGTTTTTCCTAATTCAAATGACAATATATATACCCAAAGGCAAAACATGCTATTGAAGCAGACAAAAATACTTTCTCCCTCATGGTGGACATTCACAAGAGTCTCCATTTGCCTCGACAGAAGGGGGGGGGGGGTCCGTCTGTTGTACGTTGGTGTTTTCCAGTACTTCACCTTTTCCTTTTTCTCAGCTTGATACAGCGCGTCAAAAGCATTGAACGCTTTCTTGGCTGGGTCGGCGACTTCGACCGGTTTCGCGGCGGTCGATTTTTTCTTCTCCCCAGTATCTTCCCGCTTCTTTCTATCCCCTGTTGACACAACGAGATCTGGTCTGAGTTTGCTGCATCAACGAGTCCGTCAGTCGGACAAAAACCTCTCTTTATTGATCTCTACTCACAGAGGGGAAAAAAGGGAACAGTTGCTCCTAAGATCTACCAAGCAGAGAAGGAGAGGGGAAGGAGGAAAACAGAAATCCCTGAAACCAAGTCCGTTCGCTTAGCCCGAACGCGCACTGACCCAAGAGCTGACAGGTAATTCAAATAGGGGAAACCACCACGTGTGGCATTTTCCTTTCGCTACGAAACGACATCAAATCTCGAAGCTCAGGCGACGTCTTGCTACGGGGCAGCCGGAACGCTTTGACTTGACGCGAAGACGACAGCGTTGACCCATTCGACGACCAGGTCCTCGTGGCAACCTCGATAAAACCCTGCCTTGGACCCAGTCGCGCTTTCCCTTTTGGGCCCAGTCCGAAATCCCACACGTACCTTTCTTACTCTTGACGGTTTCCCACTTGGTGGTGTCGTGACGCATCATCGACAAAGCCATCGCAGCTCAAGCTCGAAGGAATAAAAAGAGTGAACGAAACTGAATTCGTGAAAGAAGCGGCAAACAAGAGGAATCTAGAGGCAGGAAAACTAATAGAGAAACGCTATCGCTCCTCGCCTACGAACGCACAACCACCGAAACTGTACGGCCAACTGGGCGCTTCTATTCCTTTCTGTTTTTTTTCTTTTCTCTCCTGATTTGGAAAAAAAATACCAACAAACCAAGACGAGTCCTGCGGGACACCTGTTCTTGGTACTGAAATAAGGGACGGAATGACTGAGGTTCTTACTCGTGTGGGTTAGTTTGTTGAAAGAGAAACCGTGGGCAATGGTTTAATTGCCAAATTCACCTCCAAGATCGCAATGATCACGGGCGCGGTTTCTTTGGGAGGTTCCAGCTTCCAGAATTTACACCCACTGCCAAACGACAGCCATGCAGCCAGCGCTGCAGAATTCTCACTTTTTTTGGCCCCAGGGTCAGACTCCTTCCTCTATCACTTTGTTCGTGAAGGAGTGAGTGTTTTCGTTCAGTCTTATCATTTGCCCTAGGGCAGTTGATGAGAGTTTCGCCCCCCTCAATTCGTTTTTTCCTGCACACCGGGATCTATTTTTTCGACCCATCATAACTGCCAGGTGCAAAGCACAGCACCCATTCCAAGGACAAAAAAAAAAAGAAATGAAATGCAATTGTGGGACTGTTGTTGGTGTGTGGTAGGCTGTTTGCATGCTTTCTACAACAATATAAGTCATCCATTTTGAGCCTGAGTAAAATAAAGCATTGGTAAACCCTGCTTCTTTACTATCTCCCTTCAGTGTTTGAACCCAGCAACACACTATCTAGTCAAGATGTCCATACAGCACAATGGCATAGGGATGGTGGAGTTGCTCTCCTTCGAGAAACCAGCTGTATGCTTACAGTTAGTAGTAACTTTCTCACAAGCAAAATAGTATAAAGTGCTCCCAAGGGAACAGCAGCAAAATTGTGAATAATCCATGTAATCCAAATGGACCATTATCTTGGTTTAAAGGCAAGCGATTAGTGGAAGTGGATTAGTCAGTTGTACAGGTGCACAATAGAAATGTTGCTCGAGAGGGGGAAGGTGGTCTGATTGTGATCCACTGTTACAGTCAGTTTGTGTGAACTTCAAGTTTGAAAAGTATTGGGTGAGGAACCTGGACAGGTTCAACACCTTGCCTGGGTGGATGTCGTTCAGTTTGCACGATTTACGATTTACATGCTTAGAGCTTACACACAGTTGATTCGTTTTTTTAGTCCAGCGCTTGTTATCAAAAAGGCAGGTCCCCCGTCGAAGCTCAAATTTGTGGTGGTTCTTGAGAATTCTTTGTGACATGGCTCAGAACCGAGGCCTGTTTCCAAGCTTCGTGGGGAAGAGCACGAAGCCAGTTCTGGCAAGATCGGGCAGCTTTTCACGGGCCGCTGTCTTTGCATCGTTGCTCCTTCTTGTTGGCCTTTCGGGTGGGTGACTGAGAACGACCAAAGACGTCCACAACAGACGTTCTTGAAAATGAGAATTCTCTTTTTCTTCCAGGTTTATGGATATCGGGGCATCTATTGTCGTCCAGAAACGGACCAGGCTATTCTAACGCTTGCAGCTCGACGCTTGAGGCGCAAGGCTTATCGAGCAGTATGTTTCCCTAGACAGTTGTGACGTCATTCTTGAGCTTGAAGATCGCAGACTCCCTGACACTGGGTGGGTCGAATGGTGTTCGAATCTGTTTCCAGGCAATGTTGGGACTATGCAGAGGAGGCGACTCTATCAAGACATGGCCACGCACGTGCAAAGGGATGGACTGAAGCTATTGGAAGTGGGTGAAGGCGGAAAGCACAATAGATTTTTCCAGTTCAAACACGGGAGGTTGACGCCCGTCTTGAAGAGATTATCCATACCTGTTCGGGCTGTTGTGATCCCCTTGCCCGACCTTAAAGTCACGCGTTTGCTGGAAACTGCTCTACGCCACCGTCTGGGGGGCATCGTGCCTGGAGAATTAGTGTGGTTCCAAGATACAAACATTTACCACGCAACAATTTTCCATGCTTCCTCGTACGAGGTGAGTCCCACCCAAGGTTTTAAGAAAAGAGTAAATCCTGCTCTGATGACAACGTACCACCACCACTATCCATCAAATTTGTTGAAAGGGCCACCATTACATACATTCCATTATTTTGCGACCAGCTTTACTAAGAAGACATACACACCTTGGTGGGCATTTGCATCCACAAAACAAGATGCGAAGGCATTAACATGTCACTCATGGGCACTGTGTCCAGCTTTTCGTGACGTTCAGTCTCATTTTAAGATAATCTAATATCAAGTGTAGTAAGTAAATATAAACAGATATATGTCAGCAACCCAACAAGCGTTCAAGTCCATTCAGTTCCCTGTTGTAGAAGATCCTGGCGACGTCCAAAAAGTCCAATCTGTTGGGAGCACAATATGCCCATTGAGGGTGATCCTGGAAAAGATTGTCGTCACAAGCACAGGTTGGTTTTACATCGATTCACCTCTTTGAAACGCTGCAACAATCAAATTATTCACTTCCGTTTCGCCAATCCCTTTCTCTACCCCCAGAATAAATAGATAGCGCGCTTATTTCTTTGTTTCGTATGGGAACCAGGAGTGATAATCGCCTGCTGGCAAGTCGCAGGGGGTTCTGAGCCCGCAACGTTTCGTAGATCCCTGAAGGAAGTTTTTGAACATGCACCCTCCTTGAAGCACCAAGTGATAAAGTCCCCCTGGATCCTACACAGCACGATTGCCAGACTGGTTGGAACACCGCCAGCAGAGTCCAATTCTGAGGCAAGGAGTAAAATCAGTGCCCTCGGCACCAGAGAAAAGAAGAAACCAGAAACTCAGCATTTGGACCCCACACATATCGCCCATATGGCGGACACCCTGACTTCTGAACTGTGTGGTTTGGAAATGGCGATCGACAATGCGTGGCTGGTTCATGAAAAGGATCTGCTGGCACTCGCCCTAGGAGGAGAATACGTCAAATATGATGTGCCTTTCTTGTGCAAGGGGGCAGGCCGTTAGAAACTCGAAATACAGAAAGAAAACCGGAGTCACTCATCTGAAGTCAATCCATGCGGAAGTGGTCACTGGAATAGAATTCTAGATGCAGGAGAAGTATTTTTCATTGATTGGGAAGTGTTTGTACGATTTCGCACCCCAGCTGCGAGGAGAATTGTTGTCAACAAACTCAATTCTTACAAAATTTGTTCCATTCTTACAGTGCCTGCAGCAAATCATATCTCGGAGAAACAATCCACCCTGCTACCTGTTCCCTCCATTTTCTCCACCCCGTTTTCTGTTCACTATATTTTCCTTTGGGGACAGGGAAACCAGGCGAAGAGTATACAACCTGTAAGTAAAAAGTAAGGTCACCTTGGGGGGGGGGGGTCACTCTATTTGCCAATCAATTGGCTCGAGCCCCTTTTTCTCCAGATATGCATTCGTCTTCGAGAAATGCTTGCAGCCATAAAAACCTTTGTTAGCAGACAGACCTGAGGGATGCACCGATTTTAGGACCAAATGCTTCGACGTATCCACATTCTTTCCCCTTGTCTGAGCAAATTTCCCCCACAAAATAAACACCAAACCGCTCCTGTTCTTGTTCAACTGCGAAATGGCCGCCTCCGTGAAATTTTCCCACCCTTTCTTGGCATGCGAGTTTGCTTTGTGGGCTTTCACCGTCAACACAGCGTTCAAGAGCAGCACCCCTTGCAGCGACCATTTGGTCAAATCCCCGTGAGTAGGTTTCGTGCCTCCGATGTCTGACATAATTTCCTTGTACACGTTTTGCAAGCTGGAAGGCACTTTTTCTGATTTGGGAACTGAAAACGAAAGCCCCATCGCTTGGTTTGTATTGTGATAGGGGTCCTGCCCAATGATGACTACTCGAACCCTATTTCAAAAAGAACAGCAAGCTAAGCAAGCGAGCCCAGGTGAAAACTACCTTCCCCATTTGCAAATGGAAAGCCGTGACAGGGCCCATGATCATTTTTTCTGCTTTTCCAGCAGTTGAAAAGGAGCTAAGAACGAGGCAGGGGGGAAAGACTTCAAAGTGGCCTTAGATAAGGTTGCCTATACAAATGCTCAGTAGAAGTCGTCATAAAATATTTGTTCGATTTTCATCAGCATTTTTTAATGCCCAGTTCTCAGGAATCTGTGAGTTAGGCCATGAACAATTATTCCAACACAAAATTCAAGCAACCAGGTTCAAACCTTTCGAATGGAACGCTGTTCAGGGCTCGGAAAATATCAAAGGGTGCGGGGAACACTGCTCCTTCTGACCACTCCTTCTCGACAAAACTTTCGAGGGTGGCCATGTAAGGTTTGCTGAATTCTGCCTCCAGTTTTTCCCCCCATGATTTCTCCACCAACAGACTGTTCAGTTTGGGATGTCCGCCCTTCTCCTTTGCACGCGTCACAGCCTAAAACCAACTTTTGTCTTTCAGTGGTTTTCTTGATACGCCACCCAGGTGCAAATTTTTGTTTCTATTCGTTTTCTTGTTCTTGTTTTTTGAACATTGCAGCATGGCTGAAACCCCCTGTAGCCTATCCACTATGCAACCCAGCGATTTGGACCCTACTTCTAGTTTTTATCTTTTAAAACTCATTTTGTGAATAAATGCAAGATGAACAACAGGATGAAATGCAGAAACACAAAACTTATCTTCTTTTCCAAGGATTTATGTTTTTCCACCGACCTGCCTGGCTAAGGCACTGTTTCGGTTCGCTAATATTAAGCCTTGCTGTGCATCAGTCGATTCGTTTCCTTCGCCGTCCGCGCTGGTGCCTTCCTTTCCACCAGATGGAGCCTCCCCTTGTTCAACAGTGTCTCCATTCTCATCACCGTCTTGTCCTTTTGACCCCGTCCGAAATTCGCCCAAAGGCAAGTTCTCATTCACACTCACAGCGGTAGATTTCTCTTTTTCGTTCAGGAATTCGCCTGTGGGCGCAACACTCGGATCCTGTGCAAGGAAATGTGCATTTTCGTCATTCCTGCAGACGTCCCTACTGATGTTTCCTCGATAGAACTATGCACGGCAGACTCAAAATGATGTTTCCCCCCATCCCTGAGGCGGTATCCTTTACAAGCATATTTCTTGAGCGATTCCTAGCCCTGGCGCGATAACGCAAAAGTGAAAATCGGAAGTATACCTCTTTGCGTTTCTTCGACCCGCTTCCCTCTACTTTGTGGAAAAAGTCTCGTATTCCTCTCTTGGGCATCCTTGCCGACCGTTGAAGTTTTCGAAATACCGTGGTGGTGGGGCGAAGGGGCATCCCTTTCTGGGGTAAAAGCGGGAGCTGCCTTCTGGGCAGGTTCATCATTGCGAACACCATGACGTAACCACGCTCCAGAAGGCCAAAATCTTCTGGACAATCATCACACTGCAAAGGTGTAACCCGAGTTAAATCAAATCAAATCATGATTTTCGAGTTAGGAGGTTCAGCGTTTGGGTGCAGGATTTAAAATGATTGGAGCGCGCGCGCGACAGAAAAACGCCCCAGTTGTGTGTTGATCAACGGTGGGGAGCCACCAAATCCAATCGCTGCTCAAGAGAGTAACCGTGCATGGAAATGAAAGAAAAAACAAAGGGGTAAAAGAGAACCCCAAAGGAAATAACCCAACTCCCTGTGTTCATGAAATTTCCACTCCCCAAAAGGATGAAGCGAAACCCCTCCAGTAGTTAGTAGTGTACGAAAGTACATCACCGAGTACCATGACAGGTGTGCCTTCCAGCGTCTGATTGCGAAATATTCGCCAGAAGTTCGCGGAGAAAGGAATACGTGATTGGACAGTGTCTGTCACACTCTTTCCTTCCCCTGTTTGGTGTCTTGGGAAAGACTCCCACGACTCAACACGCAAGCCTGTGTCCTTGCTTCCATAACAAAAACTGTTGGTGACGAAGCCAGTCGGGCAGAGAAGCGCTCAGCTTGTCACCTAAGAGCTCGGTCGCGAGGGCTCGAGATCTCCCGCCAAGGTAATGCTCGACTCCGCTTAACTCCAGCGACCAGCGTTGCAATCGTCTGTCTCGTTTCCAATCGGTCGTCGCGCTCTTAGTCTTTGACTCGTGTCGATGTCGCGAACGTTATTCTTTCGGAGGTGAGTAATGGAAGGGAAGGAAGTGGTGGGGATTGCGGTTGGTGGTTTTGCTCGGGGCAATGGCCTCGTAGGAGTTCACGCGCTTTGGGACATGTCAGCTGACGGTTAAGAGAGCGCGGAAAACAGCACAACCAGCGTTTTGTCAAGAACTCGATAGTCGGCAGTAGACAGGTTTTCATAATTGTTTGTAAGAGGTTGACAGAAACCTGTTAGGAGCGTGTGCAGGACGTTTGTCTTTTCGACCGCGACAGAAGGTATATCAATAACTTTCTTCGACCGCGGCACGCTCGTCAGCGTTCCGCACTGGTCGACGGAGATGCGTCGAGGAGGGAATTGAGAAGCGTGTGATGTTTGTGCGCAGGGACGGTTATAAGAGGCGCCAGGGCCCGCGAGGAAGGGAGAGAGCATGAGGAAGTCGAATCCCAACAACCCCCCAGGCGCCAGCAACGTCAATGTATCCTCCCCCGCCGACCTGGACGTTTTAATGAGAAGGATGTACCACACCATGAGGCAATCGCCCCTCGCTTCGGTGGATCCCTTCGACAGTTACCAACGCGCTCCTGTGTGTGACGCCCCTGGGCTCCACCTTCCGGTTCCCTCCATAGACGGCACATCTCTCCAGGGCTGCCCAAGGGGTGATGAGTCTTACCCACCTCCAGAATATCGCTCGCAGCCGTGCATGGCGATGCCGGTGCCGGAGAGGACCACTCCTGCGAACCCTATTCCCTCCTTGCACCCCTCCGCGTTTTCGAATCATGTGCCCCAGGCGTATCCCGAGGGGGTTCGGCTTTTTGGAATGGAGTCCCCCCCTGCGACACAGGAGCAAGAAGTTCCCCAGGGCGAAAAACAAGGGTTCGGAGCGGCGCTCGAAACCGCGGCGGTGAAGGAGGAGCCATTGGAAGCGGACGCGCCGGAGGAGATCGCGCGCAAAAGGGTGGAGGCGCGCAAAGAGCGAAATCGACGAGCGCAGAGGACTTTTCGTCAAAGGCAAAAGTCGCGAATGTTGGAACTGGAGGGAGAGGTGGAGCGTCTGTCCGCCAGGCTGGAATTTTTGAAATCGAATAACTCCAGTTTGCAAGCAAACGTTTCTTTATTGCACAAGGTGGTTATGAGGGAGTTGGTCGTGGAGTTGGGCACAACTTACCAAACCTTACCCAATTTCCAGCAGGAAAAACAGATCAATATCACACCCAGCAGTTTATATCTTTAACAATGCTAAAGTTTTTGAGTTTTGTTCGAATAGTGGTTTAGCCATAGGGAGGTTTCATTCTTTCTTTTCATAAGGAGGTCAAAAACTTTGTTGGAGCTCTGTCCCCTTGCAAATAGAAATGAATTTGTTCCTGACTCTGTGTTTTTATTTTTATTTTGGGGGGGGTAGGTACTTCAAGTTAGGGAGGAGCAGCTGATGGATTTGCAAAGAAGGCAGGATTCACATGATATGCAGGAGTCTCAACACAAACAATTTTTGTCCGCCTTTCCAGAGTTTTCTTTCGGAATGGAGCTGTCGTTGGTTGAAGAGGATGGATGCAAGGTCACTGTCACACCCGGCTTCGTGTCGACACTCAGCATGGAGCGAGCTAAGAGCATTTGGCTGGTAAGCATTTCGATTTCCCGCTGGTTTGATGATGTCTATTAGCAATGAGTAAAGGCGAACGCTGCAGAAACGGTCATCTCACCTTCCTCATGCCGTAACTCAGTCTCGTTGCTTTCTTTGGGGTTGGTTTTTACAGATGTATGGGAAAGAAATCTGTCGGCGAGTGGAGTCAGCCTCCCAACAAATGCAGGGTAATGATTCAGCAGCGACGAGGGAAACGATACGGTTGAGCTCCGAGATTGGATGCTTGCTGTTTCTGTTTATTCTGGCGGACCCGTCGAATTTGCCAAAAATGAAATATGCGGTTGAGATGGACATGAAGACGCATGTGGACCCTGTGGAAGCGACAAGGAAAGTGATCGAAAAGATGAACTACGACGATGAACAGAAACTAGCGATTGCCAGGAAATGGAGGTGGTTAATAGAGGTGTATGAGACGAAAACAGAGGAATCAGCACGATGCCAGCAGGTATTTATATCCCCAGTACAGACTGTGGTGAATATCACATCTGGCTGTTTCGATAGTCATTCAAATGTCGAAAAGTCAAACATTTACATCAATGTTTTTTTGATGTAAATTAAAAAACTGTTGATACATTTTCATTTTGGGAGCATGAGATATAGGGTGGAAACTCCCCTGAATTTGGGATAGTCAGTCATTGCACCACTTTAGTCATCCAAGAGCATGCATTCAAAACAGAGAATTCATCGGGAAGATCGTCATGCGTTCTTTGTTTGTTTCACAACACCTTTTGCATGCAAAATATTTCGAAGAAAGAGATTTTTGAAGTGCATTTTTTGTGTTTTTGTGTTTTTCCAGACTCTTAATTCTGGAGTGTGCTCGCTGACCAGCGTTTCGAAGCTGAGCGCAGAGTACATTCGGCATTGTGAAGTTGTGGGCAGAATGAAGGAACTTGTACTGGAGCGCCATGAGGCAGAGATGAATTACATTTATGAAGTCGTTGGGAAGGTGTGAACTCATGGACACTTTTTGAAGAGTTGCACAGGCCTGGGTTAGCTAAAATTGCCCAGATGCTTTGGGTGCATGTGTGTTTCGATCATATTTATGCTTTTTTTTCCCTCATTTATTGCACATTTTTGTTCTCTTTTCTTAAATCCAGTTGCCCCCATTGCCTGATCAACCCGCATGCATTCCCTTCTTTTCTAAAATTTGTTCTTTCTGCACCCTCGTTAAAATTTGTTAAAATTTATTTTTTGTGTTTGTTCTTATCGATTCAAAATTATAGGTGATCAGGCCGGAGCAAGCTGCTCGTCTGTTTGCCAGTTGCTTTCCTTACCCTCCTCAATATTTCATTATGGGGGATTTACTTGCAGCTGGGCTTGGGGAAAGCGACTTGCCATCCTCGACCGTTGTCGACGAAATGGTAATTCCGTCCTCCAAGAAATCGCTAAGCTCAATGGGGACCAGCTCTGAGTCTGTCCCGACTTCAATGGTCGAGTAACAGGAACAAAAGTTGTGAGGGAAGAAAAAAGGGCCGAAAAAAATGAAAAGGAAAGGAAAGGATTTTTCCACACACATTGGACGCACTCGAAAGAGGAAAAAAAGAAAACCAAAACAAAACGGAGGGATTGCTCTTCAGTTGAGCAGCCCCACTCGAAAGCATTCAAGCTAGGGGGGTAAAAGGGGGGTAAAACAAGACGGAAGAAAATGACATCGTGGCGAATGAATTTCTTTTTTTTTCTTTTGGTGGGGGTGGGGAGGGAACGGGAGGTTCAAGGGTTATTCAGGGGGCTCTGTTTTGTTTTTTTTAAGGAGGGGGGGGGGGGGGATACACCGATAAGAGTAGTGTGGAAACAGAGAAGATGAATTTTGGAATGGCATGCTGAACTTGGTGGAGGACATCGACAGTTGTTCGGGATTATTTTCCCACCCCTTTTGTTCATTTTGAAGAGGACATTCATTTGCATTCCAAAAAAGGGACCCAATCCTTCGAACAGAAAGGATGCGAGAGCTACGGATTTGGAAACAAGGAAATTTGTGAGTGGCCAGGGTTGGGGATGGAGAGGTTTGCATGTGCTCGTCTTCGTCTGCTTTGTTGGATTTTTCGGGGAAAACCATTTGGTATCTTTTGAAGCAGCAATTTTGGAGAGAAATTCTTGGTTGGGGGGGGGAAGAAATGGGTTTAGGGTAGATGCTGGATTTACCCAATTCATTGTCTCTGGTGCATGCGCTAGCAAGTTTGGACGGGTGGGATTGATAAGCAAGGGTGGTAGAAAAAAAAGAAAACCAGAATAGAACAAGCATTACGGTTATGGAGGGATGCCACGACCATCGATTTGTTTTCTTCCCCTCAAAGAAAAGAACTGTTTGGACTTGTAGGATGAGTGAGTATTAACGAGAAAAGGAAAGAAAAACTCCCCACAAAAATTAAAACATGATTTAAATGAACCTTGAGCAAGAGAAGGAAAAAGAAAGATGGACTGTTTGGTTAGGGCAAGGGATTAAAAGAAGAAAAAAAAAGAACCACCTCTTTTTCCCTCCCCTTTTTTTTAGATGTTAATTGAACTTTTATGTCGATTTTTGGTCTGGACGAAAATCATGTCGAGACATAGATTCTTATATATATTTAAAAAATATGAAGGCATACGTAGCGGCGACTCCACCACATTTTCTGTGGTCATTCTTGTTTCGCGTTGTTTTTTTTCTTCTTTTTTTTGTAATTTGCAGAACTTGCCGTCTACTTTTGTATGATAGAGACTTCCCCCTTCTTAACAAAGGGGTGCAAGAAGCAATATGGCGTAAGGAAAAGAGAAAAGTTACACAAGGGGGGGTGGGGAAGGCCGTTTTTTTGAGGGTTTTTTTGACAAGATCGTGCGTCAATTCGATGGGAAAAGGACGTGAATGGAAGAGAAGGGACCAGGGAGGGGGGTGCATTGTTAGCAGTTGATTTGGGTAGTGTTTTTTTTTTGTTTTGTTTTTTTAAATAACAGCGTGTTACTGTATTCTGTGTGTATTCTTTGCATCAATCGGCGTACTCAAAAATGGGTAGAAGCCGGTGGCATCGAATTCAAGAATAACAGCCAAAAAAGTACTGAAAAAAAAAGAAAAAAAGAAGAAAAAAAATTACGTTTACGAGAAACTCCAGCCAGGTGGTGCTCAAATGAAAACGAATCCAACAGATAATAAGGGAAAGAGTCAGACTGAGTTAAAGAAATTGTGGGGGGCTCGTGGTGGTCATTTGTTTTTTTTTTTTTTTGGGGGGGGGGACATTCTCCTTGGATTTGTAAGAAAAACGAGGGGTGTCCCCAAAGAATGGAGTTATCTGCGATTGGCAAGACAAGAAATTAAGCAAGAGAATGTTCAAAAGAGAAATTGATTAGTTATATTTTATGACCATACATAAGGTCCAATAAAGATGGGGATACATGTTGATTTTACGATTTGACTGTTGAAGTGTTTGGTGACATACCAGAGAAGGAGAGAAAATGTGGCACTTCTGATGCATTTAGTAATTACATTGGACATTTTTTTTTTCTTTTAAATATAGGGACTTGTGTTTGGCCCAGCTTCAGCTGATTGGAATTCATGTGTGTAAGAGATAACAGTTTGAAACAGTTTTTTTGGGGGAGGTGGCTTTTGTGTGAGCAACTGTCACTTTCAAGGAGGTGCTTGAATTCTGTATGTAGAGTTTGAAAAATGGGGAAAACCCATGCAGAAGGAAAACATATCTGAATGGATAGTGAAGTTCCCATGGTGAATTTTCTTTTGCTCTATTTTAAAAACTATGGGCTCCCATAGTCATTGTGGCAGAGAACAGTTCTGCCTATCTTTACTGTGTTTAGCCCATGTTGTCCAAGAAAAACTTTCTCAACAGATTAGTGTAGCGTTAAAATTCACCACTTTTTTCTATCGAGGGAAATAATGAAACGCAAGAATTTTCCGAAGTTCTCGGGTGACCGAGAACTTCGGGGGGGTTCATTGTTACTGTATGTTTTGGAAGCTTTTTACACAATTCCGTCTTTATTTCTATAGTCAATCAACCCAATTGTTGTACCCACAGTTTGACGAACGTTATTGGAGACTGCTGTCTTAAAGGAACGATGATGATGAGGGTGATTCAGCAGATGCCAGGTTGCGGTACTTCATACCAGGATCCTTCGCTCGAATTCGAACTGGCCAAGCGTGCCAGATGCGCCCGAGCGTCGAACACATGGGCTTTTGGAAGACACGTTCGTCGGATCGCTTCCAGGGGTCGTTGAAACAGGAGACAATCAACCAAGGCCTCCCATAACTCCGGCCGGCCAGCCAGCCAGCCAGCCAGTTCCACAGAATCGGCCTGTTTTCCCGCGTGAGGGATCACATCCCATTCAAACCACCCATGCATCCCACAACTGACTACCCCAACCAAACCAATTCGAATTCCGCCAAACCAAAGTCCCAACGAATCGACGATCATCAAACATCTGGCCCAAACCAATGCGAAATCAGCACACCACCAAGGTGCCACCCACCCCTTCTTTTCGAGACTGCTTCCTTTTTTCCCCCCTCCATTGTCATGCCCCAAGCCTGGTTTTACCAAACCAGAAAAATAAAAGTGTGCTCTTTCGTTTGCCCAACTCGAATAAAATTTGGGACCCTGGAAGGTGGCTTGCTGCTTCACAGGTCCGCCGGACATGGCTGCCCATGTTCACAAATCCAATCTGTGTGGCACCTGGTTGACTGGCGGTTGTTGACGTCAGCGCTTCATGCCAGACTGACTCGCACCGCTGGCCGGTCGGTCAGGGGTGAGTGTCGGGCCAGCGGTGTGATGTGTTGTTATCAGCCGGACCTAAAGTCTGAGCAAACGGGAAGGAAGGAAAGCCAAGAAAATGTATGGATAGAAAGAGCTATCAAAAGTAATACAAAAGCAAAGTAGGAACTCAAGGTACCAGGCAGAATGCAGCAAAAGAAGAAGAAACGCCGCGGAAGTGGCGTTTGAGAGGTCTTTGGGTTTTTGAAGCAAGTTACATATGGAATTGGTTTTCACATGGATCGTGGAGAACAATTCTGACCGGGTCCGTAGAGTGGATCGTCGCGACTAGGATTACGATTCGGCGGGGGTACGAATCCTACTCTCCACATTTTTCTCATTTTCACACCATCCCTGCAGAAGCAGCCCTCAACCTGCCTCGGCTTCTGCAGTCCTTCTTTCAAACGAAGTCGAAGAGTTCAACAGAATTTTGTGCGTACTGACGTAAGGTTCACTGTTGAAAACATCATCAACTGGTCGTTTTTTCTTAAGAAGCTTCAAACACACTCACACCTGGCTGGCACCCCGGCTGGTTCGTTTCATTTGCGGCGCTCTTCGCTTCAACCCCCTCCCTCCCGCCCCAGGTGTTCAGATATCGTCTCTCAACCCTGGGGTGCAGTTCCCCGATTCCACGAGTGTTTCAGTTTCGATTCAGAAGAACCTCTCGATGGCGGCGTGATCACGTGGGATCTTTGTGTGTGCACCGAAAAATGAATTGACAAGTTGAGGTCATGTTTTTGAAACTGGCTGTGTGGGGTGTTGGGAGTTGGGTTGAAACATGGGCATCCAGATCTGGAAATTTCCACAAATGTCACACCTCCCATTCCTGGGATGAAGCCAGCACACATGAATCAATGATCGCATCACACATAATGCGGACATATGGCAAGAACCAGTTGGGCGCTTGGTGTTGGGATGCGACTGGGAGGAACGAAGCGTCGTGTCCACGTGGGGCTTGCTTTCCCATAAATGCACGGGCCCTCAGCCACGCTCCACAAAAAAATCGATCCGACGATTGCTTCCATCCAATACAGCGTTCTTGAGAGAATTTGTCAGCAATGATGAAGGCCGCAACCGTTGTTCTGCTTATCGGCCTGGTCGTGGTCGCATCCAATGCTGCTCCTGACGGTGTGTTTCAGATTTCTGGTCGGCTCGCTCGCCGCGCGCTCAATTTCTGGTCATCGCTTGAACACGCAGTTGGAGTTTGATTGGCGCGCCCGCCTGGGTTTTCTCATCGAATGCAGATTTTGCCGTGACACACCCGAGCCGTGACTTGCTTGGCGGTGGAGGAGGAGGCGGAGGAGGCGGAGGAGGTGGTGGAGGTGGTGGAGGCGGGGGCCACTGGAAATGGGGAGGCGGCGGCGGCGGTGGCGGCGGCGGCGGAGGTGGAGGAGGTGGTGGAGGCGGAGGCGGAGGCAAGAAATGTAAGGATGAGTTCGCTGGGTCACCTGTGTAACGAACATTAGTTTCAAGGCTGCTTTAAACGACGGGGTGTGTGATGCAGTGCGTAAGCTTCTTGGCGGAGGCGGTGGTGGTGGCGGAGGCGGCGGCGGCGGAGGCGGCGGAGGTGGGGGTGGAGGAGGGAAATTCGGAGGTGGCGGCGGAGGTGGAGGTGGAGGTGGAGGTGGAGGAGGGGGCGGCGGGGGTGGCCGCAAGTAATCGTCGATTTCTGATGTGAATGTGTTTGTACTGTATTTTGGAGTACTTGGTTAAAACTTGTTCGGGAATATTTTTTCAGGCGTTGTGGACAGTAGGATCAGTTTTACGTTCTGCTGCCACATTTCTGACTGAAGGCCAACCAACCTTGCTAGCAACCTGTGATATAGGAATGTAATGTAATTGAATTGAACATTGCAATTGCAAGAAGCTGGAGGACTGCAATTGCAGTCAAAGGTGCAGGCATGGTGGCGTTCGTTCGCACGTATTATTCACATCTAAATCCAAGATTGCGTAGTTACATAACGGTGTGCTTTCCAGTGGCCACCATGGATGCACCTTTTGTCAAAAAAAAACACACAAATTTTCGTGTTCTGGAGGTCTGGAGGCCAGCCTGGATGGGTCGTCCACAGGGTTTCGGTGTCACAGCAAGGAGGCCTCCCAAACCAACCCCTGATCTCTAAAAACTGCAAAACCGTGCTGTCATTTACAATACGAATTATCGCAATAATACAAATACAATAGAGGGAAAAAATGTGTGAAAAACACCTCAGCAATATGACAATCCCAAAAAAGAAAACCCCACGTTTCCAAGAAATTGCCTCTGAAAAAAAAGAAAAACAAACCAGAAGAGGAGAGGAAAAAAGTTTGGGAGAAAACCCTCAGCAAAATGGCAATCCCCAAAGAGCCCTTGTTTTGTTTCGCACTTGAATTCATTCTCCGCAATCTCTTCACCGGATTCAAGGTGCCACCCACCGTGCATGCTTATCGTTTTTTTCTTCTTTTCGAAATTCCTTCCTTTTCTGTCCACTGCTCCATGTTCTGGCTATTTGCATCCCAAGCTTCTTTCTTTCACTCGACTCAGGTGGACTGATGCTCTGTGACCACCACCATTTCACGGGTCAGACGGGACGTCATGCTGCAAGGGAGTCAGCCAGAGTGGGGATCACGGGGCTGAGTGACAGACTGAGTGACAGACTGACCAAAAAAGCAACCCACGCACGATGAACCTGCTGCAATCACTCCTCAATGATTGATCATTGCTACATGGCACCTTGGGAGTGCAAATGAGAAGGGAGGAATCGAGTTGAGTTGGGCGTCAAGCCAGCAGTGGAGTACCCCCGGATGAGATTTTCGCTGGTGTGGGTGCAAGGGCTGAAGAG
Source organism: Bryopsis sp. KO-2023 (assembly GCA_030272585.1). Lineage (NCBI taxonomy): Eukaryota > Viridiplantae > Chlorophyta > Ulvophyceae > Bryopsidales > Bryopsidaceae > Bryopsis > Bryopsis sp. KO-2023. The sequence goes on along the minus strand of BSYQ01000007.1, from coordinate 800,349 downwards.
GCAAATTGTTGTCTCATTCGACCAAGCAGAGCTTCCAGACGCACACACAACCGAACCAGAGCAAAATTCGAACAAACAAACTACAAACTACTTTAGCCTCATCATCATCATCATCATCGTCATCCAAAAATCGGGCTGGCACACCTGGCGCGCGCTTGCTTGGCTCGCGAGAGGGCTTTGGGGATCCCACGGAGTCGTGTCGACCATCTCCCTACATATTGCGCCCTGGAAGCGTCCTGTTCAGAAACGTTTGCGATCGTCTTCCCTCTTCGAAAGCAACAACAACAAGTGCTGCTGCATTCGTCAATCATGGTCAAAACCGTGGCTGCTCTGCTCCTTCTCGGCCTCGTGGTCGCTGCCGCGCAAGCTTCCTTCGCAGGTGAGCCAGGCGTGGCACTTCGCACTCGCTGTGGCCGTGGCTTCGCCCTTGCCTTCGGCGTTTCTTTTTTTGGTGCCTGAACGAAGCGTGCCTTGTGCGTGTGTTCCAGACGAGCGTCGTCTCCTCGTTGCAGGTGAAGATGGAGGCAAATACGGAGGTGGTGGCGGCGGCGGCGGAGGCGGAGGCGGAGGCGGAGGAGGTGGGGGTGGAGGAGGGAAATTCGGAGGTGGCGGCGGAGGAGGAGGAGGAGGAGGAGGACGACGACGAAAAAGTGGCGACAGAAAAAGTGGGTGCCCGAAAAGTGACGTCCACCACGCCTTCCACACCAGATGGGCCTGTTCTTTGGGTGACTGATTTTGTTTTCGCTGTGCAGTGAGCCGCATGCTGCTGGCAAGAGGCGGCGGTGGCGGCGGCGGTGGAAGTGGCGGTGGAGGTGGAGGAGGAAAGTTCGGAGGTGGGGGTGGGGGTGGGGGCGGAGGCGGCGGCGGCGGCGGAGGTGGAAAACACGGAGGTGGTGGCGGTGGCGGCGGAGAAGACTGTTGCTGATTGGTTGGTGATGATCAGCCCAATTGCTGTCGATGCGGCTCCTCACACAATAGTGTGCGAGCGTCTGGAGTTTATTCCCTGTTTCCCTGTTGGGCCGGCCAGAAGGGCGGCCCAACCAACGAAGCCCCTTTCATTTGTTTTAGGGTGGTAGTGAGCGCTGCACTGTAAGGGTTGCGTGTTTTTGGTGTTTTGTTCCTGTTTTTATGGTGCTTTTTTGGAAGACACGTTCGTCGGATCGCTTCCAGGGGTCGTTGAAACAGGAGACAATCAACCAAGGCCTCCCATAACTCCGGCCGGCCAGCCAGCCAGCCAGCCAGTTCCACAGAATCGGCCTGTTTTCCCGCGTGAGGGATCACATCCCATTCAAACCACCCATGCATCCCACAACTGACTACCCCAACCAAACCAATTCGAATTCCGCCAAACCAAAGTCCCAACGAATCGACGATCATCAAACATCTGGCCCAAACCAATGCGAAATCAGCACACCACCAAGGTGCCACCCACCCCTTCTTTTCGAGACTGCTTCCTTTTTTCCCCCCTCCATTGTCATGCCCCAAGCCTGGTTTTACCAAACCAGAAAAATAAAAGTGTGCTCTTTCGTTTGCCCAACTCGAATAAAATTTGGGACCCTGGAAGGTGGCTTGCTGCTTCACAGGTCCGCCGGACATGGCTGCCCATGTTCACAAATCCAATCTGTGTGGCACCTGGTTGACTGGCGGTTGTTGACGTCAGCGCTTCATGCCAGACTGACTCGCACCGCTGGCCGGTCGGTCAGGGGTGAGTGTCGGGCCAGCGGTGTGATGTGTTGTTATCAGCCGGACCTAAAGTCTGAGCAAACGGGAAGGAAGGAAAGCCAAGAAAATGTATGGATAGAAAGAGCTATCAAAAGTAATACAAAAGCAAAGTAGGAACTCAAGGTACCAGGCAGAATGCAGCAAAAGAAGAAGAAACGCCGCGGAAGTGGCGTTTGAGAGGTCTTTGGGTTTTTGAAGCAAGTTACATATGGAATTGGTTTTCACATGGATCGTGGAGAACAATTCTGACCGGGTCCGTAGAGTGGATCGTCGCGACTAGGATTACGATTCGGCGGGGGTACGAATCCTACTCTCCACATTTTTCTCATTTTCACACCATCCCTGCAGAAGCAGCCCTCAACCTGCCTCGGCTTCTGCAGTCCTTCTTTCAAACGAAGTCGAAGAGTTCAACAGAATTTTGTGCGTACTGACGTAAGGTTCACTGTTGAAAACATCATCAACTGGTCGTTTTTTCTTAAGAAGCTTCAAACACACTCACACCTGGCTGGCACCCCGGCTGGTTCGTTTCATTTGCGGCGCTCTTCGCTTCAACCCCCTCCCTCCCGCCCCAGGTGTTCAGATATCGTCTCTCAACCCTGGGGTGCAGTTCCCCGATTCCACGAGTGTTTCAGTTTCGATTCAGAAGAACCTCTCGATGGCGGCGTGATCACGTGGGATCTTTGTGTGTGCACCGAAAAATGAATTGACAAGTTGAGGTCATGTTTTTGAAACTGGCTGTGTGGGGTGTTGGGAGTTGGGTTGAAACATGGGCATCCAGATCTGGAAATTTCCACAAATGTCACACCTCCCATTCCTGGGATGAAGCCAGCACACATGAATCAATGATCGCATCACACATAATGCGGACATATGGCAAGAACCAGTTGGGCGCTTGGTGTTGGGATGCGACTGGGAGGAACGAAGCGTCGTGTCCACGTGGGGCTTGCTTTCCCATAAATGCACGGGCCCTCAGCCACGCTCCACAAAAAAATCGATCCGACGATTGCTTCCATCCAATACAGCGTTCTTGAGAGAATTTGTCAGCAATGATGAAGGCCGCAACCGTTGTTCTGCTTATCGGCCTGGTCGTGGTCGCATCCAATGCTGCTCCTGACGGTGTGTTTCAGATTTCTGGTCGGCTCGCTCGCCGCGCGCTCAATTTCTGGTCATCGCTTGAACACGCAGTTGGAGTTTGATTGGCGCGCCCGCCTGGGTTTTCTCATCGAATGCAGATTTTGCCGTGACACACCCGAGCCGTGACTTGCTTGGCGGTGGAGGAGGAGGCGGAGGAGGCGGAGGAGGTGGTGGAGGTGGTGGAGGCGGGGGCCACTGGAAATGGGGAGGCGGCGGCGGCGGTGGCGGCGGCGGCGGAGGTGGAGGAGGTGGTGGAGGCGGAGGCGGAGGCAAGAAATGTAAGGATGAGTTCGCTGGGTCACCTGTGTAACGAACATTAGTTTCAAGGCTGCTTTAAACGACGGGGTGTGTGATGCAGTGCGTAAGCTTCTTGGCGGAGGCGGTGGTGGTGGCGGAGGCGGCGGCGGCGGAGGCGGCGGAGGTGGGGGTGGAGGAGGGAAATTCGGAGGTGGCGGCGGAGGTGGAGGTGGAGGTGGAGGTGGAGGAGGGGGCGGCGGGGGTGGCCGCAAGTAATCGTCGATTTCTGATGTGAATGTGTTTGTACTGTATTTTGGAGTACTTGGTTAAAACTTGTTCGGGAATATTTTTTCAGGCGTTGTGGACAGTAGGATCAGTTTTACGTTCTGCTGCCACATTTCTGACTGAAGGCCAACCAACCTTGCTAGCAACCTGTGATATAGGAATGTAATGTAATTGAATTGAACATTGCAATTGCAAGAAGCTGGAGGACTGCAATTGCAGTCAAAGGTGCAGGCATGGTGGCGTTCGTTCGCACGTATTATTCACATCTAAATCCAAGATTGCGTAGTTACATAACGGTGTGCTTTCCAGTGGCCACCATGGATGCACCTTTTGTCAAAAAAAAACACACAAATTTTCGTGTTCTGGAGGTCTGGAGGCCAGCCTGGATGGGTCGTCCACAGGGTTTCGGTGTCACAGCAAGGAGGCCTCCCAAACCAACCCCTGATCTCTAAAAACTGCAAAACCGTGCTGTCATTTACAATACGAATTATCGCAATAATACAAATACAATAGAGGGAAAAAATGTGTGAAAAACACCTCAGCAATATGACAATCCCAAAAAAGAAAACCCCACGTTTCCAAGAAATTGCCTCTGAAAAAAAAGAAAAACAAACCAGAAGAGGAGAGGAAAAAAGTTTGGGAGAAAACCCTCAGCAAAATGGCAATCCCCAAAGAGCCCTTGTTTTGTTTCGCACTTGAATTCATTCTCCGCAATCTCTTCACCGGATTCAAGGTGCCACCCACCTTTTTTCCTTTTTTTCTTCTTTTCGAAATTCCTTCCTTTTCTGTCCACTGCTCCATGTTCTGGCTATTTGCATCCCAAGCTTCTTTCTTTCACTCGACTCAGGTGGACTGATGCTCTGTGACCACCACCATTTCACGGGTCAGACGGGACGTCATGCTGCAAGGGAGTCAGCCAGAGTGGGGATCACGGGGCTGAGTGACAGACTGAGTGACAGACTGACCAAAAAAGCAACCCACGCACGATGAACCTGCTGCAATCACTCCTCAATGATTGATCATTGCTACATGGCACCTTGGGAGTGCAAATGAGAAGGGAGGAATCGAGTTGAGTTGGGCGTCAAGCCAGCAGTGGAGTACCCCCGGATGAGATTTTCGCTGGTGTGGGTGCAAGGGCTGAAGAGGCAAATTGTTGTCTCATTCGACCAAGCAGAGCTTCCAGACGCACACACAACCGAACCAGAGCAAAATTCGAACAAACAAACTACAAACTACTTTAGCCTCATCATCATCATCATCATCGTCATCCAAAAATCGGGCTGGCACACCTGGCGCGCGCTTGCTTGGCTCGCGAGAGGGCTTTGGGGATCCCACGGAGTCGTGTCGACCATCTCCCTACATATTGCGCCCTGGAAGCGTCCTGTTCAGAAACGTTTGCGATCGTCTTCCCTCTTCGAAAGCAACAACAACAAGTGCTGCTGCATTCGTCAATCATGGTCAAAACCGTGGCTGCTCTGCTCCTTCTCGGCCTCGTGGTCGCTGCCGCGCAAGCTTCCTTCGCAGGTGAGCCAGGCGTGGCACTTCGCACTCGCTGTGGCCGTGGCTTCGCCCTTGCCTTCGGCGTTTCTTTTTTTGGTGCCTGAACGAAGCGTGCCTTGTGCGTGTGTTCCAGACGAGCGTCGTCTCCTCGTTGCAGGTGAAGATGGAGGCAAATACGGAGGTGGTGGCGGCGGCGGCGGAGGCGGAGGCGGAGGCGGAGGAGGTGGGGGTGGAGGAGGGAAATTCGGAGGTGGCGGCGGAGGAGGAGGAGGAGGAGGAGGACGACGACGAAAAAGTGGCGACAGAAAAAGTGGGTGCCCGAAAAGTGACGTCCACCACGCCTTCCACACCAGATGGGCCTGTTCTTTGGGTGACTGATTTTGTTTTCGCTGTGCAGTGAGCCGCATGCTGCTGGCAAGAGGCGGCGGTGGCGGCGGCGGTGGAAGTGGCGGTGGAGGTGGAGGAGGAAAGTTCGGAGGTGGGGGTGGGGGTGGGGGCGGAGGCGGCGGCGGCGGCGGAGGTGGAAAACACGGAGGTGGTGGCGGTGGCGGCGGAGAAGACTGTTGCTGATTGGTTGGTGATGATCAGCCCAATTGCTGTCGATGCGGCTCCTCACACAATAGTGTGCGAGCGTCTGGAGTTTATTCCCTGTTTCCCTGTTGGGCCGGCCAGAAGGGCGGCCCAACCAACGAAGCCCCTTTCATTTGTTTTAGGGTGGTAGTGAGCGCTGCACTGTAAGGGTTGCGTGTTTTTGGTGTTTTGTTCCTGTTTTTATGGTGCTTTTTTGGAAGACACGTTCGTCGGATCGCTTCCAGGGGTCGTTGAAACAGGAGACAATCAACCAAGGCCTCCCATAACTCCAGCCGGCCAGCCAGTTCCACAGAATCGGCCTGTTTTCCCGTGTGAGGGATCACATCCCATTCAAACCACCCATGCATCCCACAACTGACTACCCCAACCAAACCAATTCGAATTCCGCCAAACCAAAGTCCCAACGAATCGACGATCATCAAACATCTGGCCCAAACCAATGCGAAATCAGCACACCACCAAGGTGCCACCCACCCCTTCTTTTCGAGACTGCTTCCTTTTTTCCCCCCTCCATTGTCATGCCCCAAGCCTGGTTTTACCAAACCAGAAAAATAAAAGTGTGCTCTTTCGTTTGCCCAACTCGAATAAAATTTGGGACCCTGGAAGGTGGCTTGCTGCTTCACAGGTCCGCCGGACATGGCTGCCCATGTTCACAAATCCAATCTGTGTGGCACCTGGTTGACTGGCGGTTGTTGACGTCAGCGCTTCATGCCAGACTGACTCGCACCGCTGGCCGGTCGGTCAGGGGTGAGTGTCGGGCCAGCGGTGTGATGTGTTGTTATCAGCCGGACCTAAAGTCTGAGCAAACGGGAAGGAAGGAAAGCCAAGAAAATGTATGGATAGAAAGAGCTATCAAAAGTAATACAAAAGCAAAGTAGGAACTCAAGGTACCAGGCAGAATGCAGCAAAAGAAGAAGAAACGCCGCGGAAGTGGCGTTTGAGAGGTCTTTGGGTTTTTGAAGCAAGTTACATATGGAATTGGTTTTCACATGGATCGTGGAGAACAATTCTGACCGGGTCCGTAGAGTGGATCGTCGCGACTAGGATTACGATTCGGCGGGGGTACGAATCCTACTCTCCACATTTTTCTCATTTTCACACCATCCCTGCAGAAGCAGCCCTCAACCTGCCTCGGCTTCTGCAGTCCTTCTTTCAAACGAAGTCGAAGAGTTCAACAGAATTTTGTGCGTACTGACGTAAGGTTCACTGTTGAAAACATCATCAACTGGTCGTTTTTTCTTAAGAAGCTTCAAACACACTCACACCTGGCTGGCACCCCGGCTGGTTCGTTTCATTTGCGGCGCTCTTCGCTTCAACCCCCTCCCTCCCGCCCCAGGTGTTCAGATATCGTCTCTCAACCCTGGGGTGCAGTTCCCCGATTCCACGAGTGTTTCAGTTTCGATTCAGAAGAACCTCTCGATGGCGGCGTGATCACGTGGGATCTTTGTGTGTGCACCGAAAAATGAATTGACAAGTTGAGGTCATGTTTTTGAAACTGGCTGTGTGGGGTGTTGGGAGTTGGGTTGAAACATGGGCATCCAGATCTGGAAATTTCCACAAATGTCACACCTCCCATTCCTGGGATGAAGCCAGCACACATGAATCAATGATCGCATCACACATAATGCGGACATATGGCAAGAACCAGTTGGGCGCTTGGTGTTGGGATGCGACTGGGAGGAACGAAGCGTCGTGTCCACGTGGGGCTTGCTTTCCCATAAATGCACGGGCCCTCAGCCACGCTCCACAAAAAAATCGATCCGACGATTGCTTCCATCCAATACAGCGTTCTTGAGAGAATTTGTCAGCAATGATGAAGGCCGCAACCGTTGTTCTGCTTATCGGCCTGGTCGTGGTCGCATCCAATGCTGCTCCTGACGGTGTGTTTCAGATTTCTGGTCGGCTCGCTCGCCGCGCGCTCAATTTCTGGTCATCGCTTGAACACGCAGTTGGAGTTTGATTGGCGCGCCCGCCTGGGTTTTCTCATCGAATGCAGATTTTGCCGTGACACACCCGAGCCGTGACTTGCTTGGCGGTGGAGGAGGAGGCGGAGGAGGCGGAGGAGGTGGTGGAGGTGGTGGAGGCGGGGGCCACTGGAAATGGGGAGGCGGCGGCGGCGGTGGCGGCGGCGGCGGAGGTGGAGGAGGTGGTGGAGGCGGAGGCGGAGGCAAGAAATGTAAGGATGAGTTCGCTGGGTCACCTGTGTAACGAACATTAGTTTCAAGGCTGCTTTAAACGACGGGGTGTGTGATGCAGTGCGTAAGCTTCTTGGCGGAGGCGGTGGTGGTGGCGGAGGCGGCGGCGGCGGAGGCGGCGGAGGTGGGGGTGGAGGAGGGAAATTCGGAGGTGGCGGCGGAGGTGGAGGTGGAGGTGGAGGTGGAGGAGGGGGCGGCGGGGGTGGCCGCAAGTAATCGTCGATTTCTGATGTGAATGTGTTTGTACTGTATTTTGGAGTACTTGGTTAAAACTTGTTCGGGAATATTTTTTCAGGCGTTGTGGACAGTAGGATCAGTTTTACGTTCTGCTGCCACATTTCTGACTGAAGGCCAACCAACCTTGCTAGCAACCTGTGATATAGGAATGTAATGTAATTGAATTGAACATTGCAATTGCAAGAAGCTGGAGGACTGCAATTGCAGTCAAAGGTGCAGGCATGGTGGCGTTCGTTCGCACGTATTATTCACATCTAAATCCAAGATTGCGTAGTTACATAACGGTGTGCTTTCCAGTGGCCACCATGGATGCACCTTTTGTCAAAAAAAAACACACAAATTTTCGTGTTCTGGAGGTCTGGAGGCCAGCCTGGATGGGTCGTCCACAGGGTTTCGGTGTCACAGCAAGGAGGCCTCCCAAACCAACCCCTGATCTCTAAAAACTGCAAAACCGTGCTGTCATTTACAATACGAATTATCGCAATAATACAAATACAATAGAGGGAAAAAATGTGTGAAAAACACCTCAGCAATATGACAATCCCAAAAAAGAAAACCCCACGTTTCCAAGAAATTGCCTCTGAAAAAAAAGAAAAACAAACCAGAAGAGGAGAGGAAAAAAGTTTGGGAGAAAACCCTCAGCAAAATGGCAATCCCCAAAGAGCCCTTGTTTTGTTTCGCACTTGAATTCATTCTCCGCAATCTCTTCACCGGATTCAAGGTGCCACCCACCTTTTTTCCTTTTTTTCTTCTTTTCGAAATTCCTTCCTTTTCTGTCCACTGCTCCATGTTCTGGCTATTTGCATCCCAAGCTTCTTTCTTTCACTCGACTCAGGTGGACTGATGCTCTGTGACCACCACCATTTCACGGGTCAGACGGGACGTCATGCTGCAAGGGAGTCAGCCAGAGTGGGGATCACGGGGCTGAGTGACAGACTGAGTGACAGACTGACCAAAAAAGCAACCCACGCACGATGAACCTGCTGCAATCACTCCTCAATGATTGATCATTGCTACATGGCACCTTGGGAGTGCAAATGAGAAGGGAGGAATCGAGTTGAGTTGGGCGTCAAGCCAGCAGTGGAGTACCCCCGGATGAGATTTTCGCTGGTGTGGGTGCAAGGGCTGAAGAGGCAAATTGTTGTCTCATTCGACCAAGCAGAGCTTCCAGACGCACACACAACCGAACCAGAGCAAAATTCGAACAAACAAACTACAAACTACTTTAGCCTCATCATCATCATCATCATCGTCATCCAAAAATCGGGCTGGCACACCTGGCGCGCGCTTGCTTGGCTCGCGAGAGGGCTTTGGGGATCCCACGGAGTCGTGTCGACCATCTCCCTACATATTGCGCCCTGGAAGCGTCCTGTTCAGAAACGTTTGCGATCGTCTTCCCTCTTCGAAAGCAACAACAACAAGTGCTGCTGCATTCGTCAATCATGGTCAAAACCGTGGCTGCTCTGCTCCTTCTCGGCCTCGTGGTCGCTGCCGCGCAAGCTTCCTTCGCAGGTGAGCCAGGCGTGGCACTTCGCACTCGCTGTGGCCGTGGCTTCGCCCTTGCCTTCGGCGTTTCTTTTTTTGGTGCCTGAACGAAGCGTGCCTTGTGCGTGTGTTCCAGACGAGCGTCGTCTCCTCGTTGCAGGTGAAGATGGAGGCAAATACGGAGGTGGTGGCGGCGGCGGCGGAGGCGGAGGCGGAGGCGGAGGAGGTGGGGGTGGAGGAGGGAAATTCGGAGGTGGCGGCGGAGGAGGAGGAGGAGGAGGAGGACGACGACGAAAAAGTGGCGACAGAAAAAGTGGGTGCCCGAAAAGTGACGTCCACCACGCCTTCCACACCAGATGGGCCTGTTCTTTGGGTGACTGATTTTGTTTTCGCTGTGCAGTGAGCCGCATGCTGCTGGCAAGAGGCGGCGGTGGCGGCGGCGGTGGAAGTGGCGGTGGAGGTGGAGGAGGAAAGTTCGGAGGTGGGGGTGGGGGTGGGGGCGGAGGCGGCGGCGGCGGCGGAGGTGGAAAACACGGAGGTGGTGGCGGTGGCGGCGGAGAAGACTGTTGCTGATTGGTTGGTGATGATCAGCCCAATTGCTGTCGATGCGGCTCCTCACACAATAGTGTGCGAGCGTCTGGAGTTTATTCCCTGTTTCCCTGTTGGGCCGGCCAGAAGGGCGGCCCAACCAACGAAGCCCCTTTCATTTGTTTTAGGGTGGTAGTGAGCGCTGCACTGTAAGGGTTGCGTGTTTTTGGTGTTTTGTTCCTGTTTTTATGGTGCTTTTTTGGAAGACACGTTCGTCGGATCGCTTCCAGGGGTCGTTGAAACAGGAGACAATCAACCAAGGCCTCCCATAACTCCGGCCGGCCAGCCAGCCAGCCAGCCAGTTCCACAGAATCGGCCTGTTTTCCCGCGTGAGGGATCACATCCCATTCAAACCACCCATGCATCCCACAACTGACTACCCCAACCAAACCAATTCGAATTCCGCCAAACCAAAGTCCCAACGAATCGACGATCATCAAACATCTGGCCCAAACCAATGCGAAATCAGCACACCACCAAGGTGCCACCCACCCCTTCTTTTCGAGACTGCTTCCTTTTTTCCCCCCTCCATTGTCATGCCCCAAGCCTGGTTTTACCAAACCAGAAAAATAAAAGTGTGCTCTTTCGTTTGCCCAACTCGAATAAAATTTGGGACCCTGGAAGGTGGCTTGCTGCTTCACAGGTCCGCCGGACATGGCTGCCCATGTTCACAAATCCAATCTGTGTGGCACCTGGTTGACTGGCGGTTGTTGACGTCAGCGCTTCATGCCAGACTGACTCGCACCGCTGGCCGGTCGGTCAGGGGTGAGTGTCGGGCCAGCGGTGTGATGTGTTGTTATCAGCCGGACCTAAAGTCTGAGCAAACGGGAAGGAAGGAAAGCCAAGAAAATGTATGGATAGAAAGAGCTATCAAAAGTAATACAAAAGCAAAGTAGGAACTCAAGGTACCAGGCAGAATGCAGCAAAAGAAGAAGAAACGCCGCGGAAGTGGCGTTTGAGAGGTCTTTGGGTTTTTGAAGCAAGTTACATATGGAATTGGTTTTCACATGGATCGTGGAGAACAATTCTGACCGGGTCCGTAGAGTGGATCGTCGCGACTAGGATTACGATTCGGCGGGGGTACGAATCCTACTCTCCACATTTTTCTCATTTTCACACCATCCCTGCAGAAGCAGCCCTCAACCTGCCTCGGCTTCTGCAGTCCTTCTTTCAAACGAAGTCGAAGAGTTCAACAGAATTTTGTGCGTACTGACGTAAGGTTCACTGTTGAAAACATCATCAACTGGTCGTTTTTTCTTAAGAAGCTTCAAACACACTCACACCTGGCTGGCACCCCGGCTGGTTCGTTTCATTTGCGGCGCTCTTCGCTTCAACCCCCTCCCTCCCGCCCCAGGTGTTCAGATATCGTCTCTCAACCCTGGGGTGCAGTTCCCCGATTCCACGAGTGTTTCAGTTTCGATTCAGAAGAACCTCTCGATGGCGGCGTGATCACGTGGGATCTTTGTGTGTGCACCGAAAAATGAATTGACAAGTTGAGGTCATGTTTTTGAAACTGGCTGTGTGGGGTGTTGGGAGTTGGGTTGAAACATGGGCATCCAGATCTGGAAATTTCCACAAATGTCACACCTCCCATTCCTGGGATGAAGCCAGCACACATGAATCAATGATCGCATCACACATAATGCGGACATATGGCAAGAACCAGTTGGGCGCTTGGTGTTGGGATGCGACTGGGAGGAACGAAGCGTCGTGTCCACGTGGGGCTTGCTTTCCCATAAATGCACGGGCCCTCAGCCACGCTCCACAAAAAAATCGATCCGACGATTGCTTCCATCCAATACAGCGTTCTTGAGAGAATTTGTCAGCAATGATGAAGGCCGCAACCGTTGTTCTGCTTATCGGCCTGGTCGTGGTCGCATCCAATGCTGCTCCTGACGGTGTGTTTCAGATTTCTGGTCGGCTCGCTCGCCGCGCGCTCAATTTCTGGTCATCGCTTGAACACGCAGTTGGAGTTTGATTGGCGCGCCCGCCTGGGTTTTCTCATCGAATGCAGATTTTGCCGTGACACACCCGAGCCGTGACTTGCTTGGCGGTGGAGGAGGAGGCGGAGGAGGCGGAGGAGGTGGTGGAGGTGGTGGAGGCGGGGGCCACTGGAAATGGGGAGGCGGCGGCGGCGGTGGCGGCGGCGGCGGAGGTGGAGGAGGTGGTGGAGGCGGAGGCGGAGGCAAGAAATGTAAGGATGAGTTCGCTGGGTCACCTGTGTAACGAACATTAGTTTCAAGGCTGCTTTAAACGACGGGGTGTGTGATGCAGTGCGTAAGCTTCTTGGCGGAGGCGGTGGTGGTGGCGGAGGCGGCGGCGGCGGAGGCGGCGGAGGTGGGGGTGGAGGAGGGAAATTCGGAGGTGGCGGCGGAGGTGGAGGTGGAGGTGGAGGTGGAGGAGGGGGCGGCGGGGGTGGCCGCAAGTAATCGTCGATTTCTGATGTGAATGTGTTTGTACTGTATTTTGGAGTACTTGGTTAAAACTTGTTCGGGAATATTTTTTCAGGCGTTGTGGACAGTAGGATCAGTTTTACGTTCTGCTGCCACATTTCTGACTGAAGGCCAACCAACCTTGCTAGCAACCTGTGATATAGGAATGTAATGTAATTGAATTGAACATTGCAATTGCAAGAAGCTGGAGGACTGCAATTGCAGTCAAAGGTGCAGGCATGGTGGCGTTCGTTCGCACGTATTATTCACATCTAAATCCAAGATTGCGTAGTTACATAACGGTGTGCTTTCCAGTGGCCACCATGGATGCACCTTTTGTCAAAAAAAAACACACAAATTTTCGTGTTCTGGAGGTCTGGAGGCCAGCCTGGATGGGTCGTCCACAGGGTTTCGGTGTCACAGCAAGGAGGCCTCCCAAACCAACCCCTGATCTCTAAAAACTGCAAAACCGTGCTGTCATTTACAATACGAATTATCGCAATAATACAAATACAATAGAGGGAAAAAATGTGTGAAAAACACCTCAGCAATATGACAATCCCAAAAAAGAAAACCCCACGTTTCCAAGAAATTGCCTCTGAAAAAAAAGAAAAACAAACCAGAAGAGGAGAGGAAAAAAGTTTGGGAGAAAACCCTCAGCAAAATGGCAATCCCCAAAGAGCCCTTGTTTTGTTTCGCACTTGAATTCATTCTCCGCAATCTCTTCACCGGATTCAAGGTGCCACCCACCTTTTTTCCTTTTTTTCTTCTTTTCGAAATTCCTTCCTTTTCTGTCCACTGCTCCATGTTCTGGCTATTTGCATCCCAAGCTTCTTTCTTTCACTCGACTCAGGTGGACTGATGCTCTGTGACCACCACCATTTCACGGGTCAGACGGGACGTCATGCTGCAAGGGAGTCAGCCAGAGTGGGGATCACGGGGCTGAGTGACAGACTGAGTGACAGACTGACCAAAAAAGCAACCCACGCACGATGAACCTGCTGCAATCACTCCTCAATGATTGATCATTGCTACATGGCACCTTGGGAGTGCAAATGAGAAGGGAGGAATCGAGTTGAGTTGGGCGTCAAGCCAGCAGTGGAGTACCCCCGGATGAGATTTTCGCTGGTGTGGGTGCAAGGGCTGAAGAGGCAAATTGTTGTCTCATTCGACCAAGCAGAGCTTCCAGACGCACACACAACCGAACCAGAGCAAAATTCGAACAAACAAACTACAAACTACTTTAGCCTCATCATCATCATCATCATCGTCATCCAAAAATCGGGCTGGCACACCTGGCGCGCGCTTGCTTGGCTCGCGAGAGGGCTTTGGGGATCCCACGGAGTCGTGTCGACCATCTCCCTACATATTGCGCCCTGGAAGCGTCCTGTTCAGAAACGTTTGCGATCGTCTTCCCTCTTCGAAAGCAACAACAACAAGTGCTGCTGCATTCGTCAATCATGGTCAAAACCGTGGCTGCTCTGCTCCTTCTCGGCCTCGTGGTCGCTGCCGCGCAAGCTTCCTTCGCAGGTGAGCCAGGCGTGGCACTTCGCACTCGCTGTGGCCGTGGCTTCGCCCTTGCCTTCGGCGTTTCTTTTTTTGGTGCCTGAACGAAGCGTGCCTTGTGCGTGTGTTCCAGACGAGCGTCGTCTCCTCGTTGCAGGTGAAGATGGAGGCAAATACGGAGGTGGTGGCGGCGGCGGCGGAGGCGGAGGCGGAGGCGGAGGAGGTGGGGGTGGAGGAGGGAAATTCGGAGGTGGCGGCGGAGGAGGAGGAGGAGGAGGAGGACGACGACGAAAAAGTGGCGACAGAAAAAGTGGGTGCCCGAAAAGTGACGTCCACCACGCCTTCCACACCAGATGGGCCTGTTCTTTGGGTGACTGATTTTGTTTTCGCTGTGCAGTGAGCCGCATGCTGCTGGCAAGAGGCGGCGGTGGCGGCGGCGGTGGAAGTGGCGGTGGAGGTGGAGGAGGAAAGTTCGGAGGTGGGGGTGGGGGTGGGGGCGGAGGCGGCGGCGGCGGCGGAGGTGGAAAACACGGAGGTGGTGGCGGTGGCGGCGGAGAAGACTGTTGCTGATTGGTTGGTGATGATCAGCCCAATTGCTGTCGATGCGGCTCCTCACACAATAGTGTGCGAGCGTCTGGAGTTTATTCCCTGTTTCCCTGTTGGGCCGGCCAGAAGGGCGGCCCAACCAACGAAGCCCCTTTCATTTGTTTTAGGGTGGTAGTGAGCGCTGCACTGTAAGGGTTGCGTGTTTTTGGTGTTTTGTTCCTGTTTTTATGGTGCTTTTTTGGAAGACACGTTCGTCGGATCGCTTCCAGGGGTCGTTGAAACAGGAGACAATCAACCAAGGCCTCCCATAACTCCGGCCGGCCAGCCAGTTCCACAGAATCGGCCTGTTTTCCCGTGTGAGGGATCACATCCCATTCAAACCACCCATGCATCCCACAACTGACTACCCCAACCAAACCAATTCGAATTCCGCCAAACCAAAGTCCCAACGAATCGACGATCATCAAACATCTGGCCCAAACCAATGCGAAATCAGCACACCACCAAGGTGCCACCCACCCCTTCTTTTCGAGACTGCTTCCTTTTTTCCCCCCTCCATTGTCATGCCCCAAGCCTGGTTTTACCAAACCAGAAAAATAAAAGTGTGCTCTTTCGTTTGCCCAACTCGAATAAAATTTGGGACCCTGGAAGGTGGCTTGCTGCTTCACAGGTCCGCCGGACATGGCTGCCCATGTTCACAAATCCAATCTGTGTGGCACCTGGTTGACTGGCGGTTGTTGACGTCAGCGCTTCATGCCAGACTGACTCGCACCGCTGGCCGGTCGGTCAGGGGTGAGTGTCGGGCCAGCGGTGTGATGTGTTGTTATCAGCCGGACCTAAAGTCTGAGCAAACGGGAAGGAAGGAAAGCCAAGAAAATGTATGGATAGAAAGAGCTATCAAAAGTAATACAAAAGCAAAGTAGGAACTCAAGGTACCAGGCAGAATGCAGCAAAAGAAGAAGAAACGCCGCGGAAGTGGCGTTTGAGAGGTCTTTGGGTTTTTGAAGCAAGTTACATATGGAATTGGTTTTCACATGGATCGTGGAGAACAATTCTGACCGGGTCCGTAGAGTGGATCGTCGCGACTAGGATTACGATTCGGCGGGGGTACGAATCCTACTCTCCACATTTTTCTCATTTTCACACCATCCCTGCAGAAGCAGCCCTCAACCTGCCTCGGCTTCTGCAGTCCTTCTTTCAAACGAAGTCGAAGAGTTCAACAGAATTTTGTGCGTACTGACGTAAGGTTCACTGTTGAAAACATCATCAACTGGTCGTTTTTTCTTAAGAAGCTTCAAACACACTCACACCTGGCTGGCACCCCGGCTGGTTCGTTTCATTTGCGGCGCTCTTCGCTTCAACCCCCTCCCTCCCGCCCCAGGTGTTCAGATATCGTCTCTCAACCCTGGGGTGCAGTTCCCCGATTCCACGAGTGTTTCAGTTTCGATTCAGAAGAACCTCTCGATGGCGGCGTGATCACGTGGGATCTTTGTGTGTGCACCGAAAAATGAATTGACAAGTTGAGGTCATGTTTTTGAAACTGGCTGTGTGGGGTGTTGGGAGTTGGGTTGAAACATGGGCATCCAGATCTGGAAATTTCCACAAATGTCACACCTCCCATTCCTGGGATGAAGCCAGCACACATGAATCAATGATCGCATCACACATAATGCGGACATATGGCAAGAACCAGTTGGGCGCTTGGTGTTGGGATGCGACTGGGAGGAACGAAGCGTCGTGTCCACGTGGGGCTTGCTTTCCCATAAATGCACGGGCCCTCAGCCACGCTCCACAAAAAAATCGATCCGACGATTGCTTCCATCCAATACAGCGTTCTTGAGAGAATTTGTCAGCAATGATGAAGGCCGCAACCGTTGTTCTGCTTATCGGCCTGGTCGTGGTCGCATCCAATGCTGCTCCTGACGGTGTGTTTCAGATTTCTGGTCGGCTCGCTCGCCGCGCGCTCAATTTCTGGTCATCGCTTGAACACGCAGTTGGAGTTTGATTGGCGCGCCCGCCTGGGTTTTCTCATCGAATGCAGATTTTGCCGTGACACACCCGAGCCGTGACTTGCTTGGCGGTGGAGGAGGAGGCGGAGGAGGCGGA
Organism: Bryopsis sp. KO-2023; assembly: GCA_030272585.1. Taxonomy (NCBI): domain Eukaryota; kingdom Viridiplantae; phylum Chlorophyta; class Ulvophyceae; order Bryopsidales; family Bryopsidaceae; genus Bryopsis; species Bryopsis sp. KO-2023. The sequence goes on along the minus strand of BSYQ01000007.1, from coordinate 783,785 downwards.
GGAGGTGGTGGAGGTGGTGGAGGCGGGGGCCACTGGAAATGGGGAGGCGGCGGCGGCGGTGGCGGCGGCGGCGGAGGTGGAGGAGGTGGTGGAGGCGGAGGCGGAGGCAAGAAATGTAAGGATGAGTTCGCTGGGTCACCTGTGTAACGAACATTAGTTTCAAGGCTGCTTTAAACGACGGGGTGTGTGATGCAGTGCGTAAGCTTCTTGGCGGAGGCGGTGGTGGTGGCGGAGGCGGCGGCGGCGGAGGCGGCGGAGGTGGGGGTGGAGGAGGGAAATTCGGAGGTGGCGGCGGAGGTGGAGGTGGAGGTGGAGGTGGAGGAGGGGGCGGCGGGGGTGGCCGCAAGTAATCGTCGATTTCTGATGTGAATGTGTTTGTACTGTATTTTGGAGTACTTGGTTAAAACTTGTTCGGGAATATTTTTTCAGGCGTTGTGGACAGTAGGATCAGTTTTACGTTCTGCTGCCACATTTCTGACTGAAGGCCAACCAACCTTGCTAGCAACCTGTGATATAGGAATGTAATGTAATTGAATTGAACATTGCAATTGCAAGAAGCTGGAGGACTGCAATTGCAGTCAAAGGTGCAGGCATGGTGGCGTTCGTTCGCACGTATTATTCACATCTAAATCCAAGATTGCGTAGTTACATAACGGTGTGCTTTCCAGTGGCCACCATGGATGCACCTTTTGTCAAAAAAAAACACACAAATTTTCGTGTTCTGGAGGTCTGGAGGCCAGCCTGGATGGGTCGTCCACAGGGTTTCGGTGTCACAGCAAGGAGGCCTCCCAAACCAACCCCTGATCTCTAAAAACTGCAAAACCGTGCTGTCATTTACAATACGAATTATCGCAATAATACAAATACAATAGAGGGAAAAAATGTGTGAAAAACACCTCAGCAATATGACAATCCCAAAAAAGAAAACCCCACGTTTCCAAGAAATTGCCTCTGAAAAAAAAGAAAAACAAACCAGAAGAGGAGAGGAAAAAAGTTTGGGAGAAAACCCTCAGCAAAATGGCAATCCCCAAAGAGCCCTTGTTTTGTTTCGCACTTGAATTCATTCTCCGCAATCTCTTCACCGGATTCAAGGTGCCACCCACCTTTTTTCCTTTTTTTCTTCTTTTCGAAATTCCTTCCTTTTCTGTCCACTGCTCCATGTTCTGGCTATTTGCATCCCAAGCTTCTTTCTTTCACTCGACTCAGGTGGACTGATGCTCTGTGACCACCACCATTTCACGGGTCAGACGGGACGTCATGCTGCAAGGGAGTCAGCCAGAGTGGGGATCACGGGGCTGAGTGACAGACTGAGTGACAGACTGACCAAAAAAGCAACCCACGCACGATGAACCTGCTGCAATCACTCCTCAATGATTGATCATTGCTACATGGCACCTTGGGAGTGCAAATGAGAAGGGAGGAATCGAGTTGAGTTGGGCGTCAAGCCAGCAGTGGAGTACCCCCGGATGAGATTTTCGCTGGTGTGGGTGCAAGGGCTGAAGAGGCAAATTGTTGTCTCATTCGACCAAGCAGAGCTTCCAGACGCACACACAACCGAACCAGAGCAAAATTCGAACAAACAAACTACAAACTACTTTAGCCTCATCATCATCATCATCATCGTCATCCAAAAATCGGGCTGGCACACCTGGCGCGCGCTTGCTTGGCTCGCGAGAGGGCTTTGGGGATCCCACGGAGTCGTGTCGACCATCTCCCTACATATTGCGCCCTGGAAGCGTCCTGTTCAGAAACGTTTGCGATCGTCTTCCCTCTTCGAAAGCAACAACAACAAGTGCTGCTGCATTCGTCAATCATGGTCAAAACCGTGGCTGCTCTGCTCCTTCTCGGCCTCGTGGTCGCTGCCGCGCAAGCTTCCTTCGCAGGTGAGCCAGGCGTGGCACTTCGCACTCGCTGTGGCCGTGGCTTCGCCCTTGCCTTCGGCGTTTCTTTTTTTGGTGCCTGAACGAAGCGTGCCTTGTGCGTGTGTTCCAGACGAGCGTCGTCTCCTCGTTGCAGGTGAAGATGGAGGCAAATACGGAGGTGGTGGCGGCGGCGGCGGAGGCGGAGGCGGAGGCGGAGGAGGTGGGGGTGGAGGAGGGAAATTCGGAGGTGGCGGCGGAGGAGGAGGAGGAGGAGGAGGACGACGACGAAAAAGTGGCGACAGAAAAAGTGGGTGCCCGAAAAGTGACGTCCACCACGCCTTCCACACCAGATGGGCCTGTTCTTTGGGTGACTGATTTTGTTTTCGCTGTGCAGTGAGCCGCATGCTGCTGGCAAGAGGCGGCGGTGGCGGCGGCGGTGGAAGTGGCGGTGGAGGTGGAGGAGGAAAGTTCGGAGGTGGGGGTGGGGGTGGGGGCGGAGGCGGCGGCGGCGGCGGAGGTGGAAAACACGGAGGTGGTGGCGGTGGCGGCGGAGAAGACTGTTGCTGATTGGTTGGTGATGATCAGCCCAATTGCTGTCGATGCGGCTCCTCACACAATAGTGTGCGAGCGTCTGGAGTTTATTCCCTGTTTCCCTGTTGGGCCGGCCAGAAGGGCGGCCCAACCAACGAAGCCCCTTTCATTTGTTTTAGGGTGGTAGTGAGCGCTGCACTGTAAGGGTTGCGTGTTTTTGGTGTTTTGTTCCTGTTTTTATGGTGCTTTTTTGGAAGACACGTTCGTCGGATCGCTTCCAGGGGTCGTTGAAACAGGAGACAATCAACCAAGGCCTCCCATAACTCCGGCCGGCCAGCCAGCCAGCCAGCCAGTTCCACAGAATCGGCCTGTTTTCCCGCGTGAGGGATCACATCCCATTCAAACCACCCATGCATCCCACAACTGACTACCCCAACCAAACCAATTCGAATTCCGCCAAACCAAAGTCCCAACGAATCGACGATCATCAAACATCTGGCCCAAACCAATGCGAAATCAGCACACCACCAAGGTGCCACCCACCCCTTCTTTTCGAGACTGCTTCCTTTTTTCCCCCCTCCATTGTCATGCCCCAAGCCTGGTTTTACCAAACCAGTATCAAACAACGAAGTAAACAGCTGCTTACATTGAATCAAAGTACCTTCGTTCTTTTAACCACAACCATGTTTGATCTATCCCATGTTCTAATCCCATAAGATGACCCCGTCTAATCAATCACGAGCTACCTTCCCATCAATTCTGACACGCTTCCCTAGCGCTTAAAATACTGACGTAACCTATCATGATGAAACACTCCCTTTATCTTAACCCCTTCAATGGTTTCCAATTCAAACAAACGATTCCCTTTCTTTTGCCGAACCCGATATGGTCCCTTCCATTTTGGCTCAAACTTCTGACCATGAACACCATCTCCAAGGTTATTTCTAACCAAAACCAAACCCCCATTCACAATTTCTTTTTCCAAAAACTTCTGGGGATCCAATTCTGTTACTTGCTTTTCTCCCATTTGCTTTTCCAGATCACGAATCTTTCTTCTAATTTCCAAAACATCCACTTTCTTTCCCTGTGCATTTTTACCCAATAAAATTTCTCTGGGAGAAAACCCCAAAACACTTGAACGAGAATCCCTCATCAGCTCAACTGCCTTAGTTACGAATTCCGACCACCTCGATTTATCCTTCCAACACATGCGCTGCAGTCGATGCACGAGCGTCTGATTCGCTCTTTCTACTCTACCATTTGATTTTGGCGAGTACGAACTGATCTCTACCTTTTCAATTTTTTTCTCGGTCAGATACTTGGCAAAATACGAGCTGCCAAAAGCTCCTCCATTATCGCCCATCAGCGACTCAATGCGGCCCCACTTGTGTCTCCAAGCTTCCACGAAATGAACAAGCTGATCGCTGGTCGCACTGGACACCGGTTTCGCTTCTATCCAACGCGAAAAGAAGTCTACACCCACCAAAATGTATTTGTGCACGCCGCTAATATCCAGGGGTCCCACAAAATCCACCGCCACCACTTGCATAGGTCGATCTGTAGGAATCGACAAGCTGGAGGCAGTCTTCCTCAATTTCCCAAACCGCTGGCACGTGTCACAAGTACGGCAGTGTGCCTCTGCATCCCTTCGCATATCTGTCCAAAAAAAAGAGCGACGCATCCTCTCCAAGGTTTTCTCAACACCAAAGTGTCCAGCTTTATCGTGGCACGTTTCCAAAACCGTCTTGACCATACTGCGCGGAACCACCACTTTATAATCCGAATCAACCCATTTCTGCAACATTCCATTTTTCCAAGCCATCTGATGCTTGTGGCACAATTGAGCTGCACGTAAAAATTCCTTCCATTGCTCTTCCTTTTCCAATTCCTTTTTCAAACACAACTCTTGATTTCCAGCTTCCACAGGGCAAACCTCCGAACGCTGAACGAGATAACGTTGGCGAGATAACAAATCCGCCAAAAAATTCTCCTGGCCCGCAATATGGTGCACACGTAGAGGATACACAAAAAGATCTTGCACTTGAGCCAATTGGCGACGGATAAAGTCGGTAGAAGACGTAGCCGAAAACATCGCCACCACCGTTCGATTATCAGTGTAGATATCGAATTTCTGGTTAATCAAAAAGGCTCGAAGGGCCGTGACCGCTCTGCAAAAACCCCGCAGCTCCGAAAAATTGGAGGAGCGAAAAGGCTGCGTATTATAGGCACTCCACATAGCCACCAATCGCTGACCTTGAACCAAGAGAGCACCATGGGCCAAGGACGAACTGTCAACGTACAGACGCAAAGGCTCGTCGGAATGGGGCTGCCAATAATCCAAACGCCAAAGGGCAGACGTAAGTCGCGTGACCACAAGATCCCAAGCGCGACAAAACTCCGGCGTAGAGAACTGCTCTGGAGGGGCCTGACAATAAGCACGCAGGCGAGCAAGAACCGCCGACACATTGGGATTGAAAGGAATCAGCCCCAAACACAACCCAAAAAAACTCCGCAACTGCAGGCGGGAAACCGGGCGCTGAAACGGAGCGACCTTGGTAATCACCGAAGGATCCAAACAAACACCCTGGGCTGAAAAACGAACCCCCACGAAACAGACCTCATTCTGAAAAAACGAACACTTCGAAAAATTGAGTACCCAACCGTCGCGCTGAAGTTCTTCACAAAGAATCAACAACGCGCGACGGTGGGACTCAATAGAATCGGACCCCAAACAAAGATCATCAACATACCCCGACAATTCCGCGTCCGGGACCTCTTTGCGTAACCGAGAACGAACACGGCTGAGAGAATATTGAATCGCCCGCAAAAACCAATGCATCGAATTATGAAACCCAAAGGGCAACCGAGTAAAAACGAAAAACTGGTGATCAAAACAAATCCCAAAAAACTTATGCAAGGACGGATGCAGGCGAATACAAGTGAACGCCGACGACACATCCAAAGTGGAAAAAATTTTCTTTTGCCCTAAAGTACGAACCAAGGCATGGCGATGCAAGCCCGGAGAAAACACTTGACGCACTGAGGCGTTGAGCAAACGAAAATCCACGACCATACGCAACGAAGAGGAATGAGGTTTGGGGACCATAAAAAAAGGTGCCATTACCCGAGGGGTCCAGGAAACCGGCCGCAGAACGCCTTGCTTGGTCCAGGTGGTAATCTGTTGCTGGGCAGCAAGAAACTCCTGACCCACCAGGGGAGGCTGGGGGGGTGCAAGCGAGCTAGGAGGCGACACAAAAGGCAGCTCCTCGATAACCTCAGGCTTGAACAAGCCCACTGTAGACGAAAATAACTCCGGAAATTGCGTTTGAAGAGCGTCCGCACAAGGACGAACATTAGCAATGAGGGTAGCAGGAGTCGCCATAGAAGAACCATCAGCCAAACAACGAAGAACGCCATCCGCTTGCTTAAGCTCCACAGTTAACGCCGGTAATAAAATCCCAGCAATCGCTGTCCGACTACCCAACATAACGGGCGTGGCTTGGGCATTGGTAAGAGTAACTCGAAGAGAATGGCCACGCATCCAAATAGCCGAGGAAGCCGAAACACCCGCGGGTAAACGCCCCGAATCAAAAAACGCCACGGAAGTGGAGGGAGCAACGGGAATAACCACAGTAAGCGTCGAACGGGCAGCAATAACCCGAGAAGAGCCCAAAGCCATAAACAACACACCGTCTTTCACCACGGGTGGAACCAACAAAGGCTCACCCGCATTGAGCCGCCAAGCAGAACCCGTGGATTCGGGGGCGACAGCCAAACATTGGACGGCCGGTTGCCGCGGAAGTTCCAAAACGCGGTGGGCGGGATTGGGCTTGGCTTTGAGCTCACAGAGCACATCATTGCCCACAATCATATCATAGCCCAAATCGGGGCAAACAAAAACCCAATGCTGTAGCGAGGCTTGACCTATAGTAAGAGTCACCTGAGCTGTACCCAAACAGGTCAACGCCGATTGATTCGCACAGCGCAAAACGCGCTCGGTAGGTTGGGGAACGGCACCAGCCAATCTTGCAATCTTCGCGGAAATAAGAGTAACTCCCGCACCCGTATCCAGAAGCCCATTGCACGTGACTTGAGCATTGACCACAGCAGGGCAAAACAATAACGAACCAGAACTGGACATTTTTACAGTGTTAACTGCGGGCTCGGTCCCTTTCTCCTCCTCCACGAAATCCGATGCAATCCCACCAAATAACGCATCCTCAAAAACAGGAGTATCGATATTGAAAATTTTTTCGCGCTCTGACTGACCAGGGCGGAAAGTCGGGGGCCGTTGCCAGGGTCGATTCTGAAATCGCCCCTGACGTTGAGTTCCGCGATCCCCATCTCGCAAAACATCCTGTAAAAATTTTCGATACCCGTGATTGCGCTTAGCCAAATGCCTGGACGCCATACGAAAATCCTGCATGGTCTTGATCGCCGAAAACTCCACTCTGTCGCCTTGGATAACGCTCTGAATATTGACCGTATCAATCTCCATTGGGTCGGCGGCTGATCCAACAACGCCCGCATCGGCCTCCCAAGCAAAACTTTCGTGCAGTCGCTTTAACATTGCCTTTAAGGTAGTCGTAGACTTAGGCAACGAGCGCACGAGTTCCTGCGCAGACTTGGGCAAATGCGAATAAAAAATACTGCACTTCACCGCTTCGTCGAGTTTACCCAACTGCTCCGCCTTCTGCACAAATCGAGTGGTAAAATGCTCCAATTTTTCCTTAGGCCGCATTTTTTCCCTGCGCAACTTTTGCTCCTCCGACGCCAGGTCAGTAGGTAACGCCGCACGCAATTCAGCGACCAAAATCATCCATGCCTCTCCAGCGCCAACCGCACTCAAAGGATTCGTAAAAACCGTAAATTCCAGGGCGTCCGCACCCGCGTATTTCTCGTTAATAAAATTTAACTCCAGTCCTTGCGTTTGGACCTTTTCAATTCTGTTCGCAAACAGCCGGCACGCTGAGCTTCCAGGGACTGCCAATCGCAGTAACGCATACGATTTTTCCTCAAAGGAAAGGCCCCCACACCCAGCATATGGAATCGCCCATTCGGCTACTTCCCTAGTCCAGGTAGCAAACTTCGTTTTCCCAAGCTCCGAAACCATATCAAACAACGAAGTAAACAGCTGCTTACATTGAATCAAAGTACCTTCGTTCTTTTAACCACAACCATGTTTGATCTATCCCATGTTCTAATCCCATAAGATGACCCCGTCTAATCAATCACGAGCTACCTTCCCATCAATTCTGACACCAGAAAAATAAAAGTGTGCTCTTTCGTTTGCCCAACTCGAATAAAATTTGGGACCCTGGAAGGTGGCTTGCTGCTTCACAGGTCCGCCGGACATGGCTGCCCATGTTCACAAATCCAATCTGTGTGGCACCTGGTTGACTGGCGGTTGTTGACGTCAGCGCTTCATGCCAGACTGACTCGCACCGCTGGCCGGTCGGTCAGGGGTGAGTGTCGGGCCAGCGGTGTGATGTGTTGTTATCAGCCGGACCTAAAGTGTGAGCAAACGGGAAGGAAGGAAAGCCAAGAAAATGTATGGATAGAAAGAGCTATCAAAAGTAATACAAAAGCAAAGTAGGAACTCAAGGTACCAGGCAGAATGCAGCAAAAGAAGAAGAAACGCCGCGGAAGTGGCGTTTGAGAGGTCTTTGGGTTTTTGAAGCAAGTTACATATGGAATTGGTTTTCACATGGATCGTGGAGAACATTTCTGACCGGGTCCGTAGAGTGGATCGTCGCGACTAGGATTACGATTCGGCGGGGGTACGAATCCTACTCTCCACATTTTTCTCATTTTCACACCATCCCTGCAGAAGCAGCCCTCAACCTGCCTCGGCTTCTGCAGTCCTTCTTTCAAACGAAGTCGAAGAGTTCAACAGAATTTTGTGCGTACTGACGTAAGGTTCACTGTTGAAAACATCATCAACTGGTCGTTTTTTCTTAAGAAGCTTCAAACACACTCACACCTGGCTGGCACCCCGGCTGGTTCGTTTCATTTGCGGCGCTCTTCGCTTCAACCCCCTCCCTCCCGCCCCAGGTGTTCAGATATCGTCTCTCAACCCTGGGGTGCAGTTCCCCGATTCCACGAGTGTTTCAGTTTCGATTCAGAAGAACCTCTCGATGGCGGCGTGATCACGTGGGATCTTTGTGTGTGCACCGAAAAATGAATTGACAAGTTGAGGTCATGTTTTTGAAACTGGCTGTGTGGGGTGTTGGGAGTTGGGTTGAAACATGGGCATCCAGATCTGGAAATTTCCACAAATGTCACACCTCCCATTCCTGGGATGAAGCCAGCACACATGAATCAATGATCGCATCACACATAATGCGGACATATGGCAAGAACCAGTTGGGCGCTTGGTGTTGGGATGCGACTGGGAGGAACGAAGCGTCGTGTCCACGTGGGGCTTGCTTTCCCATAAATGCACGGGCCCTCAGCCACGCTCCACAAAAAAATCGATCCGACGATTGCTTCCATCCAATACAGCGTTCTTGAGAGAATTTGTCAGCAATGATGAAGGCCGCAACCGTTGTTCTGCTTATCGGCCTGGTCGTGGTCGCATCCAATGCTGCTCCTGACGGTGTGTTTCAGATTTCTGGTCGGCTCGCTCGCCGCGCGCTCAATTTCTGGTCATCGCTTGAACACGCAGTTGGAGTTTGATTGGCGCGCCCGCCTGGGTTTTCTCATCGAATGCAGATTTTGCCGTGACACACCCGAGCCGTGACTTGCTTGGCGGTGGAGGAGGAGGCGGAGGAGGCGGAGGAGGTGGTGGAGGTGGTGGAGGCGGGGGCCACTGGAAATGGGGAGGCGGCGGCGGCGGTGGCGGCGGCGGCGGAGGTGGAGGAGGTGGTGGAGGCGGAGGCGGAGGCAAGAAATGTAAGGATGAGTTCGCTGGGTCACCTGTGTAACGAACATTAGTTTCAAGGCTGCTTTAAACGACGGGGTGTGTGATGCAGTGCGTAAGCTTCTTGGCGGAGGCGGTGGTGGTGGCGGAGGCGGCGGCGGCGGAGGCGGCGGAGGTGGGGGTGGAGGAGGGAAATTCGGAGGTGGCGGCGGAGGTGGAGGTGGAGGTGGAGGTGGAGGAGGGGGCGGCGGGGGTGGCCGCAAGTAATCGTCGATTTCTGATGTGAATGTGTTTGTACTGTATTTTGGAGTACTTGGTTAAAACTTGTTCGGGAATATTTTTTCAGGCGTTGTGGACAGTAGGATCAGTTTTACGTTCTGCTGCCACATTTCTGACTGAAGGCCAACCAACCTTGCTAGCAACCTGTGATATAGGAATGTAATGTAATTGAATTGAACATTGCAATTGCAAGAAGCTGGAGGACTGCAATTGCAGTCAAAGGTGCAGGCATGGTGGCGTTCGTTCGCACGTATTATTCACATCTAAATCCAAGATTGCGTAGTTACATAACGGTGTGCTTTCCAGTGGCCACCATGGATGCACCTTTTGTCAAAAAAAAACACACAAATTTTCGTGTTCTGGAGGTCTGGAGGCCAGCCTGGATGGGTCGTCCACAGGGTTTCGGTGTCACAGCAAGGAGGCCTCCCAAACCAACCCCTGATCTCTAAAAACTGCAAAACCGTGCTGTCATTTACAATACGAATTATCGCAATAATACAAATACAATAGAGGGAAAAAATGTGTGAAAAACACCTCAGCAATATGACAATCCCAAAAAAGAAAACCCCACGTTTCCAAGAAATTGCCTCTGAAAAAAAAGAAAAACAAACCAGAAGAGGAGAGGAAAAAAGTTTGGGAGAAAACCCTCAGCAAAATGGCAATCCCCAAAGAGCCCTTGTTTTGTTTCGCACTTGAATTCATTCTCCGCAATCTCTTCACCGGATTCAAGGTGCCACCCACCTTTTTTCCTTTTTTTCTTCTTTTCGAAATTCCTTCCTTTTCTGTCCACTGCTCCATGTTCTGGCTATTTGCATCCCAAGCTTCTTTCTTTCACTCGACTCAGGTGGACTGATGCTCTGTGACCACCACCATTTCACGGGTCAGACGGGACGTCATGCTGCAAGGGAGTCAGCCAGAGTGGGGATCACGGGGCTGAGTGACAGACTGAGTGACAGACTGACCAAAAAAGCAACCCACGCACGATGAACCTGCTGCAATCACTCCTCAATGATTGATCATTGCTACATGGCACCTTGGGAGTGCAAATGAGAAGGGAGGAATCGAGTTGAGTTGGGCGTCAAGCCAGCAGTGGAGTACCCCCGGATGAGATTTTCGCTGGTGTGGGTGCAAGGGCTGAAGAGGCAAATTGTTGTCTCATTCGACCAAGCAGAGCTTCCAGACGCACACACAACCGAACCAGAGCAAAATTCGAACAAACAAACTACAAACTACTTTAGCCTCATCATCATCATCATCATCGTCATCCAAAAATCGGGCTGGCACACCTGGCGCGCGCTTGCTTGGCTCGCGAGAGGGCTTTGGGGATCCCACGGAGTCGTGTCGACCATCTCCCTACATATTGCGCCCTGGAAGCGTCCTGTTCAGAAACGTTTGCGATCGTCTTCCCTCTTCGAAAGCAACAACAACAAGTGCTGCTGCATTCGTCAATCATGGTCAAAACCGTGGCTGCTCTGCTCCTTCTCGGCCTCGTGGTCGCTGCCGCGCAAGCTTCCTTCGCAGGTGAGCCAGGCGTGGCACTTCGCACTCGCTGTGGCCGTGGCTTCGCCCTTGCCTTCGGCGTTTCTTTTTTTGGTGCCTGAACGAAGCGTGCCTTGTGCGTGTGTTCCAGACGAGCGTCGTCTCCTCGTTGCAGGTGAAGATGGAGGCAAATACGGAGGTGGTGGCGGCGGCGGCGGAGGCGGAGGCGGAGGCGGAGGAGGTGGGGGTGGAGGAGGGAAATTCGGAGGTGGCGGCGGAGGAGGAGGAGGAGGAGGAGGACGACGACGAAAAAGTGGCGACAGAAAAAGTGGGTGCCCGAAAAGTGACGTCCACCACGCCTTCCACACCAGATGGGCCTGTTCTTTGGGTGACTGATTTTGTTTTCGCTGTGCAGTGAGCCGCATGCTGCTGGCAAGAGGCGGCGGTGGCGGCGGCGGTGGAAGTGGCGGTGGAGGTGGAGGAGGAAAGTTCGGAGGTGGGGGTGGGGGTGGGGGCGGAGGCGGCGGCGGCGGCGGAGGTGGAAAACACGGAGGTGGTGGCGGTGGCGGCGGAGAAGACTGTTGCTGATTGGTTGGTGATGATCAGCCCAATTGCTGTCGATGCGGCTCCTCACACAATAGTGTGCGAGCGTCTGGAGTTTATTCCCTGTTTCCCTGTTGGGCCGGCCAGAAGGGCGGCCCAACCAACGAAGCCCCTTTCATTTGTTTTAGGGTGGTAGTGAGCGCTGCACTGTAAGGGTTGCGTGTTTTTGGTGTTTTGTTCCTGTTTTTATGGTGCTTTTTTGGAAGACACGTTCGTCGGATCGCTTCCAGGGGTCGTTGAAACAGGAGACAATCAACCAAGGCCTCCCATAACTCCGGCCGGCCAGCCAGCCAGCCAGCCAGTTCCACAGAATCGGCCTGTTTTCCCGCGTGAGGGATCACATCCCATTCAAACCACCCATGCATCCCACAACTGACTACCCCAACCAAACCAATTCGAATTCCGCCAAACCAAAGTCCCAACGAATCGACGATCATCAAACATCTGGCCCAAACCAATGCGAAATCAGCACACCACCAAGGTGCCACCCACCCCTTCTTTTCGAGACTGCTTCCTTTTTTCCCCCCTCCATTGTCATGCCCCAAGCCTGGTTTTACCAAACCAGAAAAATAAAAGTGTGCTCTTTCGTTTGCCCAACTCGAATAAAATTTGGGACCCTGGAAGGTGGCTTGCTGCTTCACAGGTCCGCCGGACATGGCTGCCCATGTTCACAAATCCAATCTGTGTGGCACCTGGTTGACTGGCGGTTGTTGACGTCAGCGCTTCATGCCAGACTGACTCGCACCGCTGGCCGGTCGGTCAGGGGTGAGTGTCGGGCCAGCGGTGTGATGTGTTGTTATCAGCCGGACCTAAAGTCTGAGCAAACGGGAAGGAAGGAAAGCCAAGAAAATGTATGGATAGAAAGAGCTATCAAAAGTAATACAAAAGCAAAGTAGGAACTCAAGGTACCAGGCAGAATGCAGCAAAAGAAGAAGAAACGCCGCGGAAGTGGCGTTTGAGAGGTCTTTGGGTTTTTGAAGCAAGTTACATATGGAATTGGTTTTCACATGGATCGTGGAGAACAATTCTGACCGGGTCCGTAGAGTGGATCGTCGCGACTAGGATTACGATTCGGCGGGGGTACGAATCCTACTCTCCACATTTTTCTCATTTTCACACCATCCCTGCAGAAGCAGCCCTCAACCTGCCTCGGCTTCTGCAGTCCTTCTTTCAAACGAAGTCGAAGAGTTCAACAGAATTTTGTGCGTACTGACGTAAGGTTCACTGTTGAAAACATCATCAACTGGTCGTTTTTTCTTAAGAAGCTTCAAACACACTCACACCTGGCTGGCACCCCGGCTGGTTCGTTTCATTTGCGGCGCTCTTCGCTTCAACCCCCTCCCTCCCGCCCCAGGTGTTCAGATATCGTCTCTCAACCCTGGGGTGCAGTTCCCCGATTCCACGAGTGTTTCAGTTTCGATTCAGAAGAACCTCTCGATGGCGGCGTGATCACGTGGGATCTTTGTGTGTGCACCGAAAAATGAATTGACAAGTTGAGGTCATGTTTTTGAAACTGGCTGTGTGGGGTGTTGGGAGTTGGGTTGAAACATGGGCATCCAGATCTGGAAATTTCCACAAATGTCACACCTCCCATTCCTGGGATGAAGCCAGCACACATGAATCAATGATCGCATCACACATAATGCGGACATATGGCAAGAACCAGTTGGGCGCTTGGTGTTGGGATGCGACTGGGAGGAACGAAGCGTCGTGTCCACGTGGGGCTTGCTTTCCCATAAATGCACGGGCCCTCAGCCACGCTCCACAAAAAAATCGATCCGACGATTGCTTCCATCCAATACAGCGTTCTTGAGAGAATTTGTCAGCAATGATGAAGGCCGCAACCGTTGTTCTGCTTATCGGCCTGGTCGTGGTCGCATCCAATGCTGCTCCTGACGGTGTGTTTCAGATTTCTGGTCGGCTCGCTCGCCGCGCGCTCAATTTCTGGTCATCGCTTGAACACGCAGTTGGAGTTTGATTGGCGCGCCCGCCTGGGTTTTCTCATCGAATGCAGATTTTGCCGTGACACACCCGAGCCGTGACTTGCTTGGCGGTGGAGGAGGAGGCGGAGGAGGCGGAGGAGGTGGTGGAGGTGGTGGAGGCGGGGGCCACTGGAAATGGGGAGGCGGCGGCGGCGGTGGCGGCGGCGGCGGAGGTGGAGGAGGTGGTGGAGGCGGAGGCGGAGGCAAGAAATGTAAGGATGAGTTCGCTGGGTCACCTGTGTAACGAACATTAGTTTCAAGGCTGCTTTAAACGACGGGGTGTGTGATGCAGTGCGTAAGCTTCTTGGCGGAGGCGGTGGTGGTGGCGGAGGCGGCGGCGGCGGAGGCGGCGGAGGTGGGGGTGGAGGAGGGAAATTCGGAGGTGGCGGCGGAGGTGGAGGTGGAGGTGGAGGTGGAGGAGGGGGCGGCGGGGGTGGCCGCAAGTAATCGTCGATTTCTGATGTGAATGTGTTTGTACTGTATTTTGGAGTACTTGGTTAAAACTTGTTCGGGAATATTTTTTCAGGCGTTGTGGACAGTAGGATCAGTTTTACGTTCTGCTGCCACATTTCTGACTGAAGGCCAACCAACCTTGCTAGCAACCTGTGATATAGGAATGTAATGTAATTGAATTGAACATTGCAATTGCAAGAAGCTGGAGGACTGCAATTGCAGTCAAAGGTGCAGGCATGGTGGCGTTCGTTCGCACGTATTATTCACATCTAAATCCAAGATTGCGTAGTTACATAACGGTGTGCTTTCCAGTGGCCACCATGGATGCACCTTTTGTCAAAAAAAAACACACAAATTTTCGTGTTCTGGAGGTCTGGAGGCCAGCCTGGATGGGTCGTCCACAGGGTTTCGGTGTCACAGCAAGGAGGCCTCCCAAACCAACCCCTGATCTCTAAAAACTGCAAAACCGTGCTGTCATTTACAATACGAATTATCGCAATAATACAAATACAATAGAGGGAAAAAATGTGTGAAAAACACCTCAGCAATATGACAATCCCAAAAAAGAAAACCCCACGTTTCCAAGAAATTGCCTCTGAAAAAAAAGAAAAACAAACCAGAAGAGGAGAGGAAAAAAGTTTGGGAGAAAACCCTCAGCAAAATGGCAATCCCCAAAGAGCCCTTGTTTTGTTTCGCACTTGAATTCATTCTCCGCAATCTCTTCACCGGATTCAAGGTGCCACCCACCTTTTTTCCTTTTTTTCTTCTTTTCGAAATTCCTTCCTTTTCTGTCCACTGCTCCATGTTCTGGCTATTTGCATCCCAAGCTTCTTTCTTTCACTCGACTCAGGTGGACTGATGCTCTGTGACCACCACCATTTCACGGGTCAGACGGGACGTCATGCTGCAAGGGAGTCAGCCAGAGTGGGGATCACGGGGCTGAGTGACAGACTGAGTGACAGACTGACCAAAAAAGCAACCCACGCACGATGAACCTGCTGCAATCACTCCTCAATGATTGATCATTGCTACATGGCACCTTGGGAGTGCAAATGAGAAGGGAGGAATCGAGTTGAGTTGGGCGTCAAGCCAGCAGTGGAGTACCCCCGGATGAGATTTTCGCTGGTGTGGGTGCAAGGGCTGAAGAGGCAAATTGTTGTCTCATTCGACCAAGCAGAGCTTCCAGACGCACACACAACCGAACCAGAGCAAAATTCGAACAAACAAACTACAAACTACTTTAGCCTCATCATCATCATCATCATCGTCATCCAAAAATCGGGCTGGCACACCTGGCGCGCGCTTGCTTGGCTCGCGAGAGGGCTTTGGGGATCCCACGGAGTCGTGTCGACCATCTCCCTACATATTGCGCCCTGGAAGCGTCCTGTTCAGAAACGTTTGCGATCGTCTTCCCTCTTCGAAAGCAACAACAACAAGTGCTGCTGCATTCGTCAATCATGGTCAAAACCGTGGCTGCTCTGCTCCTTCTCGGCCTCGTGGTCGCTGCCGCGCAAGCTTCCTTCGCAGGTGAGCCAGGCGTGGCACTTCGCACTCGCTGTGGCCGTGGCTTCGCCCTTGCCTTCGGCGTTTCTTTTTTTGGTGCCTGAACGAAGCGTGCCTTGTGCGTGTGTTCCAGACGAGCGTCGTCTCCTCGTTGCAGGTGAAGATGGAGGCAAATACGGAGGTGGTGGCGGCGGCGGCGGAGGCGGAGGCGGAGGCGGAGGAGGTGGGGGTGGAGGAGGGAAATTCGGAGGTGGCGGCGGAGGAGGAGGAGGAGGAGGAGGACGACGACGAAAAAGTGGCGACAGAAAAAGTGGGTGCCCGAAAAGTGACGTCCACCACGCCTTCCACACCAGATGGGCCTGTTCTTTGGGTGACTGATTTTGTTTTCGCTGTGCAGTGAGCCGCATGCTGCTGGCAAGAGGCGGCGGTGGCGGCGGCGGTGGAAGTGGCGGTGGAGGTGGAGGAGGAAAGTTCGGAGGTGGGGGTGGGGGTGGGGGCGGAGGCGGCGGCGGCGGCGGAGGTGGAAAACACGGAGGTGGTGGCGGTGGCGGCGGAGAAGACTGTTGCTGATTGGTTGGTGATGATCAGCCCAATTGCTGTCGATGCGGCTCCTCACACAATAGTGTGCGAGCGTCTGGAGTTTATTCCCTGTTTCCCTGTTGGGCCGGCCAGAAGGGCGGCCCAACCAACGAAGCCCCTTTCATTTGTTTTAGGGTGGTAGTGAGCGCTGCACTGTAAGGGTTGCGTGTTTTTGGTGTTTTGTTCCTGTTTTTATGGTGCTTTTTTGGAAGACACGTTCGTCGGATCGCTTCCAGGGGTCGTTGAAACAGGAGACAATCAACCAAGGCCTCCCATAACTCCGGCCGGCCAGCCAGCCAGCCAGCCAGTTCCACAGAATCGGCCTGTTTTCCCGCGTGAGGGATCACATCCCATTCAAACCACCCATGCATCCCACAACTGACTACCCCAACCAAACCAATTCGAATTCCGCCAAACCAAAGTCCCAACGAATCGACGATCATCAAACATCTGGCCCAAACCAATGCGAAATCAGCACACCACCAAGGTGCCACCCACCCCTTCTTTTCGAGACTGCTTCCTTTTTTCCCCCCTCCATTGTCATGCCCCAAGCCTGGTTTTACCAAACCAGAAAAATAAAAGTGTGCTCTTTCGTTTGCCCAACTCGAATAAAATTTGGGACCCTGGAAGGTGGCTTGCTGCTTCACAGGTCCGCCGGACATGGCTGCCCATGTTCACAAATCCAATCTGTGTGGCACCTGGTTGACTGGCGGTTGTTGACGTCAGCGCTTCATGCCAGACTGACTCGCACCGCTGGCCGGTCGGTCAGGGGTGAGTGTCGGGCCAGCGGTGTGATGTGTTGTTATCAGCCGGACCTAAAGTGTGAGCAAACGGGAAGGAAGGAAAGCCAAGAAAATGTATGGATAGAAAGAGCTATCAAAAGTAATACAAAAGCAAAGTAGGAACTCAAGGTACCAGGCAGAATGCAGCAAAAGAAGAAGAAACGCCGCGGAAGTGGCGTTTGAGAGGTCTTTGGGTTTTTGAAGCAAGTTACATATGGAATTGGTTTTCACATGGATCGTGGAGAACAATTCTGACCGGGTCCGTAGAGTGGATCGTCGCGACTAGGATTACGATTCGGCGGAGGTACGAATCCTACTCTCCACATTTTTCTCATTTTCACACCATCCCTGCAGAAGCAGCCCTCAACCTGCCTCGGCTTCTGCAGTCCTTCTTTCAAACGAAGTCGAAGAGTTCAACAGAATTTTGTGCGTACTGACGTAAGGTTCACTGTTGAAAACATCATCAACTGGTCGTTTTTTCTTAAGAAGCTTCAAACACACTCACACCTGGCTGGCACCCCGGCTGGTTCGTTTCATTTGCGGCGCTCTTCGCTTCAACCCCCTCCCTCCCGCCCCAGGTGTTCAGATATCGTCTCTCAACCCTGGGGTGCAGTTCCCCGATTCCACGAGTGTTTCAGTTTCGATTCAGAAGAACCTCTCGATGGCGGCGTGATCACGTGGGATCTTTGTGTGTGCACCGAAAAATGAATTGACAAGTTGAGGTCATGTTTTTGAAACTGGCTGTGTGGGGTGTTGGGAGTTGGGTTGAAACATGGGCATCCAGATCTGGAAATTTCCACAAATGTCACACCTCCCATTCCTGGGATGAAGCCAGCACACATGAATCAATGATCGCATCACACATAATGCGGACATATGGCAAGAACCAGTTGGGCGCTTGGTGTTGGGATGCGACTGGGAGGAACGAAGCGTCGTGTCCACGTGGGGCTTGCTTTCCCATAAATGCACGGGCCCTCAGCCACGCTCCACAAAAAAATCGATCCGACGATTGCTTCCATCCAATACAGCGTTCTTGAGAGAATTTGTCAGCAATGATGAAGGCCGCAACCGTTGTTCTGCTTATCGGCCTGGTCGTGGTCGCATCCAATGCTGCTCCTGACGGTGTGTTTCAGATTTCTGGTCGGCTCGCTCGCCGCGCGCTCAATTTCTGGTCATCGCTTGAACACGCAGTTGGAGTTTGATTGGCGCGCCCGCCTGGGTTTTCTCATCGAATGCAGATTTTGCCGTGACACACCCGAGCCGTGACTTGCTTGGCGGTGGAGGAGGAGGCGGAGGAGGCGGAGGAGGTGGTGGAGGTGGTGGAGGCGGGGGCCACTGGAAATGGGGAGGCGGCGGCGGCGGTGGCGGCGGCGGCGGAGGTGGAGGAGGTGGTGGAGGCGGAGGCGGAGGCAAGAAATGTAAGGATGAGTTCGCTGGGTCACCTGTGTAACGAACATTAGTTTCAAGGCTGCTTTAAACGACGGGGTGTGTGATGCAGTGCGTAAGCTTCTTGGCGGAGGCGGTGGTGGTGGCGGAGGCGGCGGCGGCGGAGGCGGCGGAGGTGGGGGTGGAGGAGGGAAATTCGGAGGTGGCGGCGGAGGTGGAGGTGGAGGTGGAGGTGGAGGAGGGGGCGGCGGGGGTGGCCGCAAGTAATCGTCGATTTCTGATGTGAATGTGTTTGTACTGTATTTTGGAGTACTTGGTTAAAACTTGTTCGGGAATATTTTTTCAGGCGTTGTGGACAGTAGGATCAGTTTTACGTTCTGCTGCCACATTTCTGACTGAAGGCCAACCAACCTTGCTAGCAACCTGTGATATAGGAATGTAATGTAATTGAATTGAACATTGCAATTGCAAGAAGCTGGAGGACTGCAATTGCAGTCAAAGGTGCAGGCATGGTGGCGTTCGTTCGCACGTATTATTCACATCTAAATCCAAGATTGCGTAGTTACATAACGGTGTGCTTTCCAGTGGCCACCATGGATGCACCTTTTGTCAAAAAAAAACACACAAATTTTCGTGTTCTGGAGGTCTGGAGGCCAGCCTGGATGGGTCGTCCACAGGGTTTCGGTGTCACAGCAAGGAGGCCTCCCAAACCAACCCCTGATCTCTAAAAACTGCAAAACCGTGCTGTCATTTACAATACGAATTATCGCAATAATACAAATACAATAGAGGGAAAAAATGTGTGAAAAACACCTCAGCAATATGACAATCCCAAAAAAGAAAACCCCACGTTTCCAAGAAATTGCCTCTGAAAAAAAAGAAAAACAAACCAGAAGAGGAGAGGAAAAAAGTTTGGGAGAAAACCCTCAGCAAAATGGCAATCCCCAAAGAGCCCTTGTTTTGTTTCGCACTTGAATTCATTCTCCGCAATCTCTTCACCGGATTCAAGGTGCCACCCACCTTTTTTCCTTTTTTTCTTCTTTTCGAAATTCCTTCCTTTTCTGTCCACTGCTCCATGTTCTGGCTATTTGCATCCCAAGCTTCTTTCTTTCACTCGACTCAGGTGGACTGATGCTCTGTGACCACCACCATTTCACGGGTCAGACGGGACGTCATGCTGCAAGGGAGTCAGCCAGAGTGGGGATCACGGGGCTGAGTGACAGACTGAGTGACAGACTGACCAAAAAAGCAACCCACGCACGATGAACCTGCTGCAATCACTCCTCAATGATTGATCATTGCTACATGGCACCTTGGGAGTGCAAATGAGAAGGGAGGAATCGAGTTGAGTTGGGCGTCAAGCCAGCAGTGGAGTACCCCCGGATGAGATTTTCGCTGGTGTGGGTGCAAGGGCTGAAGAGGCAAATTGTTGTCTCATTCGACCAAGCAGAGCTTCCAGACGCACACACAACCGAACCAGAGCAAAATTCGAACAAACAAACTACAAACTACTTTAGCCTCATCATCATCATCATCATCGTCATCCAAAAATCGGGCTGGCACACCTGGCGCGCGCTTGCTTGGCTCGCGAGAGGGCTTTGGGGATCCCACGGAGTCGTGTCGACCATCTCCCTACATATTGCGCCCTGGAAGCGTCCTGTTCAGAAACGTTTGCGATCGTCTTCCCTCTTCGAAAGCAACAACAACAAGTGCTGCTGCATTCGTCAATCATGGTCAAAACCGTGGCTGCTCTGCTCCTTCTCGGCCTCGTGGTCGCTGCCGCGCAAGCTTCCTTCGCAGGTGAGCCAGGCGTGGCACTTCGCACTCGCTGTGGCCGTGGCTTCGCCCTTGCCTTCGGCGTTTCTTTTTTTGGTGCCTGAACGAAGCGTGCCTTGTGCGTGTGTTCCAGACGAGCGTCGTCTCCTCGTTGCAGGTGAAGATGGAGGCAAATACGGAGGTGGTGGCGGCGGCGGCGGAGGCGGAGGCGGAGGCGGAGGAGGTGGGGGTGGAGGAGGGAAATTCGGAGGTGGCGGCGGAGGAGGAGGAGGAGGAGGAGGACGACGACGAAAAAGTGGCGACAGAAAAAGTGGGTGCCCGAAAAGTGACGTCCACCACGCCTTCCACACCAGATGGGCCTGTTCTTTGGGTGACTGATTTTGTTTTCGCTGTGCAGTGAGCCGCATGCTGCTGGCAAGAGGCGGCGGTGGCGGCGGCGGTGGAAGTGGCGGTGGAGGTGGAGGAGGAAAGTTCGGAGGTGGGGGTGGGGGTGGGGGCGGAGGCGGCGGCGGCGGCGGAGGTGGAAAACACGGAGGTGGTGGCGGTGGCGGCGGAGAAGACTGTTGCTGATTGGTTGGTGATGATCAGCCCAATTGCTGTCGATGCGGCTCCTCACACAATAGTGTGCGAGCGTCTGGAGTTTATTCCCTGTTTCCCTGTTGGGCCGGCCAGAAGGGCGGCCCAACCAACGAAGCCCCTTTCATTTGTTTTAGGGTGGTAGTGAGCGCTGCACTGTAAGGGTTGCGTGTTTTTGGTGTTTTGTTCCTGTTTTTATGGTGCTTTTTTGGAAGACACGTTCGTCGGATCGCTTCCAGGGGTCGTTGAAACAGGAGACAATCAACCAAGGCCTCCCATAACTCCGGCCGGCCAGCCAGCCAGCCAGCCAGTTCCACAGAATCGGCCTGTTTTCCCGCGTGAGGGATCACATCCCATTCAAACCACCCATGCATCCCACAACTGACTACCCCAACCAAACCAATTCGAATTCCGCCAAACCAAAGTCCCAACGAATCGACGATCATCAAACATCTGGCCCAAACCAATGCGAAATCAGCACACCACCAAGGTGCCACCCACCCCTTCTTTTCGAGACTGCTTCCTTTTTTCCCCCCTCCATTGTCATGCCCCAAGCCTGGTTTTACCAAACCAGAAAAATAAAAGTGTGCTCTTTCGTTTGCCCAACTCGAATAAAATTTGGGACCCTGGAAGGTGGCTTGCTGCTTCACAGGTCCGCCGGACATGGCTGCCCATGTTCACAAATCCAATCTGTGTGGCACCTGGTTGACTGGCGGTTGTTGACGTCAGCGCTTCATGCCAGACTGACTCGCACCGCTGGCCGGTCGGTCAGGGGTGAGTGTCGGGCCAGCGGTGTGATGTGTTGTTATCAGCCGGACCTAAAGTGTGAGCAAACGGGAAGGAAGGAAAGCCAAGAAAATGTATGGATAGAAAGAGCTATCAAAAGTAATACAAAAGCAAAGTAGGAACTCAAGGTACCAGGCAGAATGCAGCAAAAGAAGAAGAAACGCCGCGGAAGTGGCGTTTGAGAGGTCTTTGGGTTTTTGAAGCAAGTTACATATGGAATTGGTTTTCACATGGATCGTGGAGAACAATTCTGACCGGGTCCGTAGAGTGGATCGTCGCGACTAGGATTACGATTCGGCGGGGGTACGAATCCTACTCTCCACATTTTTCTCATTTTCACACCATCCCTGCAGAAGCAGCCCTCAACCTGCCTCGGCTTCTGCAGTCCTTCTTTCAAACGAAGTCGAAGAGTTCAACAGAATTTTGTGCGTACTGACGTAAGGTTCACTGTTGAAAACATCATCAACTGGTCGTTTTTTCTTAAGAAGCTTCAAACACACTCACACCTGGCTGGCACCCCGGCTGGTTCGTTTCATTTGCGGCGCTCTTCGCTTCAACCCCCTCCCTCCCGCCCCAGGTGTTCAGATATCGTCTCTCAACCCTGGGGTGCAGTTCCCCGATTCCACGAGTGTTTCAGTTTCGATTCAGAAGAACCTCTCGATGGCGGCGTGATCACGTGGGATCTTTGTGTGTGCACCGAAAAATGAATTGACAAGTTGAGGTCATGTTTTTGAAACTGGCTGTGTGGGGTGTTGGGAGTTGGGTTGAAACATGGGCATCCAGATCTGGAAATTTCCACAAATGTCACACCTCCCATTCCTGGGATGAAGCCAGCACACATGAATCAATGATCGCATCACACATAATGCGGACATATGGCAAGAACCAGTTGGGCGCTTGGTGTTGGGATGCGACTGGGAGGAACGAAGCGTCGTGTCCACGTGGGGCTTGCTTTCCCATAAATGCACGGGCCCTCAGCCACGCTCCACAAAAAAATCGATCCGACGATTGCTTCCATCCAATACAGCGTTCTTGAGAGAATTTGTCAGCAATGATGAAGGCCGCAACCGTTGTTCTGCTTATCGGCCTGGTCGTGGTCGCATCCAATGCTGCTCCTGACGGTGTGTTTCAGATTTCTGGTCGGCTCGCTCGCCGCGCGCTCAATTTCTGGTCATCGCTTGAACACGCAGTTGGAGTTTGATTGGCGCGCCCGCCTGGGTTTTCTCATCGAATGCAGATTTTGCCGTGACACACCCGAGCCGTGACTTGCTTGGCGGTGGAGGAGGAGGCGGAGGAGGCGGAGGAGGTGGTGGAGGTGGTGGAGGCGGGGGCCACTGGAAATGGGGAGGCGGCGGCGGCGGTGGCGGCGGCGGCGGAGGTGGAGGAGGTGGTGGAGGCGGAGGCGGAGGCAAGAAATGTAAGGATGAGTTCGCTGGGTCACCTGTGTAACGAACATTAGTTTCAAGGCTGCTTTAAACGACGGGGTGTGTGATGCAGTGCGTAAGCTTCTTGGCGGAGGCGGTGGTGGTGGCGGAGGCGGCGGCGGCGGAGGCGGCGGAGGTGGGGGTGGAGGAGGGAAATTCGGAGGTGGCGGCGGAGGTGGAGGTGGAGGTGGAGGTGGAGGAGGGGGCGGCGGGGGTGGCCGCAAGTAATCGTCGATTTCTGATGTGAATGTGTTTGTACTGTATTTTGGAGTACTTGGTTAAAACTTGTTCGGGAATATTTTTTCAGGCGTTGTGGACAGTAGGATCAGTTTTACGTTCTGCTGCCACATTTCTGACTGAAGGCCAACCAACCTTGCTAGCAACCTGTGATATAGGAATGTAATGTAATTGAATTGAACATTGCAATTGCAAGAAGCTGGAGGACTGCAATTGCAGTCAAAGGTGCAGGCATGGTGGCGTTCGTTCGCACGTATTATTCACATCTAAATCCAAGATTGCGTAGTTACATAACGGTGTGCTTTCCAGTGGCCACCATGGATGCACCTTTTGTCAAAAAAAAACACACAAATTTTCGTGTTCTGGAGGTCTGGAGGCCAGCCTGGATGGGTCGTCCACAGGGTTTCGGTGTCACAGCAAGGAGGCCTCCCAAACCAACCCCTGATCTCTAAAAACTGCAAAACCGTGCTGTCATTTACAATACGAATTATCGCAATAATACAAATACAATAGAGGGAAAAAATGTGTGAAAAACACCTCAGCAATATGACAATCCCAAAAAAGAAAACCCCACGTTTCCAAGAAATTGCCTCTGAAAAAAAAGAAAAACAAACCAGAAGAGGAGAGGAAAAAAGTTTGGGAGAAAACCCTCAGCAAAATGGCAATCCCCAAAGAGCCCTTGTTTTGTTTCGCACTTGAATTCATTCTCCGCAATCTCTTCACCGGATTCAAGGTGCCACCCACCTTTTTTCCTTTTTTTCTTCTTTTCGAAATTCCTTCCTTTTCTGTCCACTGCTCCATGTTCTGGCTATTTGCATCCCAAGCTTCTTTCTTTCACTCGACTCAGGTGGACTGATGCTCTGTGACCACCACCATTTCACGGGTCAGACGGGACGTCATGCTGCAAGGGAGTCAGCCAGAGTGGGGATCACGGGGCTGAGTGACAGACTGAGTGACAGACTGACCAAAAAAGCAACCCACGCACGATGAACCTGCTGCAATCACTCCTCAATGATTGATCATTGCTACATGGCACCTTGGGAGTGCAAATGAGAAGGGAGGAATCGAGTTGAGTTGGGCGTCAAGCCAGCAGTGGAGTACCCCCGGATGAGATTTTCGCTGGTGTGGGTGCAAGGGCTGAAGAGGCAAATTGTTGTCTCATTCGACCAAGCAGAGCTTCCAGACGCACACACAACCGAACCAGAGCAAAATTCGAACAAACAAACTACAAACTACTTTAGCCTCATCATCATCATCATCATCGTCATCCAAAAATCGGGCTGGCACACCTGGCGCGCGCTTGCTTGGCTCGCGAGAGGGCTTTGGGGATCCCACGGAGTCGTGTCGACCATCTCCCTACATATTGCGCCCTGGAAGCGTCCTGTTCAGAAACGTTTGCGATCGTCTTCCCTCTTCGAAAGCAACAACAACAAGTGCTGCTGCATTCGTCAATCATGGTCAAAACCGTGGCTGCTCTGCTCCTTCTCGGCCTCGTGGTCGCTGCCGCGCAAGCTTCCTTCGCAGGTGAGCCAGGCGTGGCACTTCGCACTCGCTGTGGCCGTGGCTTCGCCCTTGCCTTCGGCGTTTCTTTTTTTGGTGCCTGAACGAAGCGTGCCTTGTGCGTGTGTTCCAGACGAGCGTCGTCTCCTCGTTGCAGGTGAAGATGGAGGCAAATACGGAGGTGGTGGCGGCGGCGGCGGAGGCGGAGGCGGAGGCGGAGGAGGTGGGGGTGGAGGAGGGAAATTCGGAGGTGGCGGCGGAGGAGGAGGAGGAGGAGGAGGACGACGACGAAAAAGTGGCGACAGAAAAAGTGGGTGCCCGAAAAGTGACGTCCACCACGCCTTCCACACCAGATGGGCCTGTTCTTTGGGTGACTGATTTTGTTTTCGCTGTGCAGTGAGCCGCATGCTGCTGGCAAGAGGCGGCGGTGGCGGCGGCGGTGGAAGTGGCGGTGGAGGTGGAGGAGGAAAGTTCGGAGGTGGGGGTGGGGGTGGGGGCGGAGGCGGCGGCGGCGGCGGAGGTGGAAAACACGGAGGTGGTGGCGGTGGCGGCGGAGAAGACTGTTGCTGATTGGTTGGTGATGATCAGCCCAATTGCTGTCGATGCGGCTCCTCACACAATAGTGTGCGAGCGTCTGGAGTTTATTCCCTGTTTCCCTGTTGGGCCGGCCAGAAGGGCGGCCCAACCAACGAAGCCCCTTTCATTTGTTTTAGGGTGGTAGTGAGCGCTGCACTGTAAGGGTTGCGTGTTTTTGGTGTTTTGTTCCTGTTTTTATGGTGCTTTTTTGGAAGACACGTTCGTCGGATCGCTTCCAGGGGTCGTTGAAACAGGAGACAATCAACCAAGGCCTCCCATAACTCCGGCCGGCCAGCCAGCCAGCCAGCCAGTTCCACAGAATCGGCCTGTTTTCCCGCGTGAGGGATCACATCCCATTCAAACCACCCATGCATCCCACAACTGACTACCCCAACCAAACCAATTCGAATTCCGCCAAACCAAAGTCCCAACGAATCGACGATCATCAAACATCTGGCCCAAACCAATGCGAAATCAGCACACCACCAAGGTGCCACCCACCCCTTCTTTTCGAGACTGCTTCCTTTTTTCCCCCCTCCATTGTCATGCCCCAAGCCTGGTTTTACCAAACCAGAAAAATAAAAGTGTGCTCTTTCGTTTGCCCAACTCGAATAAAATTTGGGACCCTGGAAGGTGGCTTGCTGCTTCACAGGTCCGCCGGACATGGCTGCCCATGTTCACAAATCCAATCTGTGTGGCACCTGGTTGACTGGCGGTTGTTGACGTCAGCGCTTCATGCCAGACTGACTCGCACCGCTGGCCGGTCGGTCAGGGGTGAGTGTCGGGCCAGCGGTGTGATGTGTTGTTATCAGCCGGACCTAAAGTGTGAGCAAACGGGAAGGAAGGAAAGCCAAGAAAATGTATGGATAGAAAGAGCTATCAAAAGTAATACAAAAGCAAAGTAGGAACTCAAGGTACCAGGCAGAATGCAGCAAAAGAAGAAGAAACGCCGCGGAAGTGGCGTTTGAGAGGTCTTTGGGTTTTTGAAGCAAGTTACATATGGAATTGGTTTTCACATGGATCGTGGAGAACAATTCTGACCGGGTCCGTAGAGTGGATCGTCGCGACTAGGATTACGATTCGGCGGGGGTACGAATCCTACTCTCCACATTTTTCTCATTTTCACACCATCCCTGCAGAAGCAGCCCTCAACCTGCCTCGGCTTCTGCAGTCCTTCTTTCAAACGAAGTCGAAGAGTTCAACAGAATTTTGTGCGTACTGACGTAAGGTTCACTGTTGAAAACATCATCAACTGGTCGTTTTTTCTTAAGAAGCTTCAAACACACTCACACCTGGCTGGCACCCCGGCTGGTTCGTTTCATTTGCGGCGCTCTTCGCTTCAACCCCCTCCCTCCCGCCCCAGGTGTTCAGATATCGTCTCTCAACCCTGGGGTGCAGTTCCCCGATTCCACGAGTGTTTCAGTTTCGATTCAGAAGAACCTCTCGATGGCGGCGTGATCACGTGGGATCTTTGTGTGTGCACCGAAAAATGAATTGACAAGTTGAGGTCATGTTTTTGAAACTGGCTGTGTGGGGTGTTGGGAGTTGGGTTGAAACATGGGCATCCAGATCTGGAAATTTCCACAAATGTCACACCTCCCATTCCTGGGATGAAGCCAGCACACATGAATCAATGATCGCATCACACATAATGCGGACATATGGCAAGAACCAGTTGGGCGCTTGGTGTTGGGATGCGACTGGGAGGAACGAAGCGTCGTGTCCACGTGGGGCTTGCTTTCCCATAAATGCACGGGCCCTCAGCCACGCTCCACAAAAAAATCGATCCGACGATTGCTTCCATCCAATACAGCGTTCTTGAGAGAATTTGTCAGCAATGATGAAGGCCGCAACCGTTGTTCTGCTTATCGGCCTGGTCGTGGTCGCATCCAATGCTGCTCCTGACGGTGTGTTTCAGATTTCTGGTCGGCTCGCTCGCCGCGCGCTCAATTTCTGGTCATCGCTTGAACACGCAGTTGGAGTTTGATTGGCGCGCCCGCCTGGGTTTTCTCATCGAATGCAGATTTTGCCGTGACACACCCGAGCCGTGACTTGCTTGGCGGTGGAGGAGGAGGCGGAGGAGGCGGAGGAGGTGGTGGAGGTGGTGGAGGCGGGGGCCACTGGAAATGGGGAGGCGGCGGCGGCGGTGGCGGCGGCGGCGGAGGTGGAGGAGGTGGTGGAGGCGGAGGCGGAGGCAAGAAATGTAAGGATGAGTTCGCTGGGTCACCTGTGTAACGAACATTAGTTTCAAGGCTGCTTTAAACGACGGGGTGTGTGATGCAGTGCGTAAGCTTCTTGGCGGAGGCGGTGGTGGTGGCGGAGGCGGCGGCGGCGGAGGCGGCGGAGGTGGGGGTGGAGGAGGGAAATTCGGAGGTGGCGGCGGAGGTGGAGGTGGAGGTGGAGGTGGAGGAGGGGGCGGCGGGGGTGGCCGCAAGTAATCGTCGATTTCTGATGTGAATGTGTTTGTACTGTATTTTGGAGTACTTGGTTAAAACTTGTTCGGGAATATTTTTTCAGGCGTTGTGGACAGTAGGATCAGTTTTACGTTCTGCTGCCACATTTCTGACTGAAGGCCAACCAACCTTGCTAGCAACCTGTGATATAGGAATGTAATGTAATTGAATTGAACATTGCAATTGCAAGAAGCTGGAGGACTGCAATTGCAGTCAAAGGTGCAGGCATGGTGGCGTTCGTTCGCACGTATTATTCACATCTAAATCCAAGATTGCGTAGTTACATAACGGTGTGCTTTCCAGTGGCCACCATGGATGCACCTTTTGTCAAAAAAAAACACACAAATTTTCGTGTTCTGGAGGTCTGGAGGCCAGCCTGGATGGGTCGTCCACAGGGTTTCGGTGTCACAGCAAGGAGGCCTCCCAAACCAACCCCTGATCTCTAAAAACTGCAAAACCGTGCTGTCATTTACAATACGAATTATCGCAATAATACAAATACAATAGAGGGAAAAAATGTGTGAAAAACACCTCAGCAATATGACAATCCCAAAAAAGAAAACCCCACGTTTCCAAGAAATTGCCTCTGAAAAAAAAGAAAAACAAACCAGAAGAGGAGAGGAAAAAAGTTTGGGAGAAAACCCTCAGCAAAATGGCAATCCCCAAAGAGCCCTTGTTTTGTTTCGCACTTGAATTCATTCTCCGCAATCTCTTCACCGGATTCAAGGTGCCACCCACCTTTTTTCCTTTTTTTCTTCTTTTCGAAATTCCTTCCTTTTCTGTCCACTGCTCCATGTTCTGGCTATTTGCATCCCAAGCTTCTTTCTTTCACTCGACTCAGGTGGACTGATGCTCTGTGACCACCACCATTTCACGGGTCAGACGGGACGTCATGCTGCAAGGGAGTCAGCCAGAGTGGGGATCACGGGGCTGAGTGACAGACTGAGTGACAGACTGACCAAAAAAGCAACCCACGCACGATGAACCTGCTGCAATCACTCCTCAATGATTGATCATTGCTACATGGCACCTTGGGAGTGCAAATGAGAAGGGAGGAATCGAGTTGAGTTGGGCGTCAAGCCAGCAGTGGAGTACCCCCGGATGAGATTTTCGCTGGTGTGGGTGCAAGGGCTGAAGAGGCAAATTGTTGTCTCATTCGACCAAGCAGAGCTTCCAGACGCACACACAACCGAACCAGAGCAAAATTCGAACAAACAAACTACAAACTACTTTAGCCTCATCATCATCATCATCATCGTCATCCAAAAATCGGGCTGGCACACCTGGCGCGCGCTTGCTTGGCTCGCGAGAGGGCTTTGGGGATCCCACGGAGTCGTGTCGACCATCTCCCTACATATTGCGCCCTGGAAGCGTCCTGTTCAGAAACGTTTGCGATCGTCTTCCCTCTTCGAAAGCAACAACAACAAGTGCTGCTGCATTCGTCAATCATGGTCAAAACCGTGGCTGCTCTGCTCCTTCTCGGCCTCGTGGTCGCTGCCGCGCAAGCTTCCTTCGCAGGTGAGCCAGGCGTGGCACTTCGCACTCGCTGTGGCCGTGGCTTCGCCCTTGCCTTCGGCGTTTCTTTTTTTGGTGCCTGAACGAAGCGTGCCTTGTGCGTGTGTTCCAGACGAGCGTCGTCTCCTCGTTGCAGGTGAAGATGGAGGCAAATACGGAGGTGGTGGCGGCGGCGGCGGAGGCGGAGGCGGAGGCGGAGGAGGTGGGGGTGGAGGAGGGAAATTCGGAGGTGGCGGCGGAGGAGGAGGAGGAGGAGGAGGACGACGACGAAAAAGTGGCGACAGAAAAAGTGGGTGCCCGAAAAGTGACGTCCACCACGCCTTCCACACCAGATGGGCCTGTTCTTTGGGTGACTGATTTTGTTTTCGCTGTGCAGTGAGCCGCATGCTGCTGGCAAGAGGCGGCGGTGGCGGCGGCGGTGGAAGTGGCGGTGGAGGTGGAGGAGGAAAGTTCGGAGGTGGGGGTGGGGGTGGGGGCGGAGGCGGCGGCGGCGGCGGAGGTGGAAAACACGGAGGTGGTGGCGGTGGCGGCGGAGAAGACTGTTGCTGATTGGTTGGTGATGATCAGCCCAATTGCTGTCGATGCGGCTCCTCACACAATAGTGTGCGAGCGTCTGGAGTTTATTCCCTGTTTCCCTGTTGGGCCGGCCAGAAGGGCGGCCCAACCAACGAAGCCCCTTTCATTTGTTTTAGGGTGGTAGTGAGCGCTGCACTGTAAGGGTTGCGTGTTTTTGGTGTTTTGTTCCTGTTTTTATGGTGCTTTTTTGGAAGACACGTTCGTCGGATCGCTTCCAGGGGTCGTTGAAACAGGAGACAATCAACCAAGGCCTCCCATAACTCCGGCCGGCCAGCCAGCCAGCCAGCCAGTTCCACAGAATCGGCCTGTTTTCCCGCGTGAGGGATCACATCCCATTCAAACCACCCATGCATCCCACAACTGACTACCCCAACCAAACCAATTCGAATTCCGCCAAACCAAAGTCCCAACGAATCGACGATCATCAAACATCTGGCCCAAACCAATGCGAAATCAGCACACCACCAAGGTGCCACCCACCCCTTCTTTTCGAGACTGCTTCCTTTTTTCCCCCCTCCATTGTCATGCCCCAAGCCTGGTTTTACCAAACCAGAAAAATAAAAGTGTGCTCTTTCGTTTGCCCAACTCGAATAAAATTTGGGACCCTGGAAGGTGGCTTGCTGCTTCACAGGTCCGCCGGACATGGCTGCCCATGTTCACAAATCCAATCTGTGTGGCACCTGGTTGACTGGCGGTTGTTGACGTCAGCGCTTCATGCCAGACTGACTCGCACCGCTGGCCGGTCGGTCAGGGGTGAGTGTCGGGCCAGCGGTGTGATGTGTTGTTATCAGCCGGACCTAAAGTGTGAGCAAACGGGAAGGAAGGAAAGCCAAGAAAATGTATGGATAGAAAGAGCTATCAAAAGTAATACAAAAGCAAAGTAGGAACTCAAGGTACCAGGCAGAATGCAGCAAAAGAAGAAGAAACGCCGCGGAAGTGGCGTTTGAGAGGTCTTTGGGTTTTTGAAGCAAGTTACATATGGAATTGGTTTTCACATGGATCGTGGAGAACAATTCTGACCGGGTCCGTAGAGTGGATCGTCGCGACTAGGATTACGATTCGGCGGGGGTACGAATCCTACTCTCCACATTTTTCTCATTTTCACACCATCCCTGCAGAAGCAGCCCTCAACCTGCCTCGGCTTCTGCAGTCCTTCTTTCAAACGAAGTCGAAGAGTTCAACAGAATTTTGTGCGTACTGACGTAAGGTTCACTGTTGAAAACATCATCAACTGGTCGTTTTTTCTTAAGAAGCTTCAAACACACTCACACCTGGCTGGCACCCCGGCTGGTTCGTTTCATTTGCGGCGCTCTTCGCTTCAACCCCCTCCCTCCCGCCCCAGGTGTTCAGATATCGTCTCTCAACCCTGGGGTGCAGTTCCCCGATTCCACGAGTGTTTCAGTTTCGATTCAGAAGAACCTCTCGATGGCGGCGTGATCACGTGGGATCTTTGTGTGTGCACCGAAAAATGAATTGACAAGTTGAGGTCATGTTTTTGAAACTGGCTGTGTGGGGTGTTGGGAGTTGGGTTGAAACATGGGCATCCAGATCTGGAAATTTCCACAAATGTCACACCTCCCATTCCTGGGATGAAGCCAGCACACATGAATCAATGATCGCATCACACATAATGCGGACATATGGCAAGAACCAGTTGGGCGCTTGGTGTTGGGATGCGACTGGGAGGAACGAAGCGTCGTGTCCACGTGGGGCTTGCTTTCCCATAAATGCACGGGCCCTCAGCCACGCTCCACAAAAAAATCGATCCGACGATTGCTTCCATCCAATACAGCGTTCTTGAGAGAATTTGTCAGCAATGATGAAGGCCGCAACCGTTGTTCTGCTTATCGGCCTGGTCGTGGTCGCATCCAATGCTGCTCCTGACGGTGTGTTTCAGATTTCTGGTCGGCTCGCTCGCCGCGCGCTCAATTTCTGGTCATCGCTTGAACACGCAGTTGGAGTTTGATTGGCGCGCCCGCCTGGGTTTTCTCATCGAATGCAGATTTTGCCGTGACACACCCGAGCCGTGACTTGCTTGGCGGTGGAGGAGGAGGCGGAGGAGGCGGAGGAGGTGGTGGAGGTGGTGGAGGCGGGGGCCACTGGAAATGGGGAGGCGGCGGCGGCGGTGGCGGCGGCGGCGGAGGTGGAGGAGGTGGTGGAGGCGGAGGCGGAGGCAAGAAATGTAAGGATGAGTTCGCTGGGTCACCTGTGTAACGAACATTAGTTTCAAGGCTGCTTTAAACGACGGGGTGTGTGATGCAGTGCGTAAGCTTCTTGGCGGAGGCGGTGGTGGTGGCGGAGGCGGCGGCGGCGGAGGCGGCGGAGGTGGGGGTGGAGGAGGGAAATTCGGAGGTGGCGGCGGAGGTGGAGGTGGAGGTGGAGGTGGAGGAGGGGGCGGCGGGGGTGGCCGCAAGTAATCGTCGATTTCTGATGTGAATGTGTTTGTACTGTATTTTGGAGTACTTGGTTAAAACTTGTTCGGGAATATTTTTTCAGGCGTTGTGGACAGTAGGATCAGTTTTACGTTCTGCTGCCACATTTCTGACTGAAGGCCAACCAACCTTGCTAGCAACCTGTGATATAGGAATGTAATGTAATTGAATTGAACATTGCAATTGCAAGAAGCTGGAGGACTGCAATTGCAGTCAAAGGTGCAGGCATGGTGGCGTTCGTTCGCACGTATTATTCACATCTAAATCCAAGATTGCGTAGTTACATAACGGTGTGCTTTCCAGTGGCCACCATGGATGCACCTTTTGTCAAAAAAAAACACACAAATTTTCGTGTTCTGGAGGTCTGGAGGCCAGCCTGGATGGGTCGTCCACAGGGTTTCGGTGTCACAGCAAGGAGGCCTCCCAAACCAACCCCTGATCTCTAAAAACTGCAAAACCGTGCTGTCATTTACAATACGAATTATCGCAATAATACAAATACAATAGAGGGAAAAAATGTGTGAAAAACACCTCAGCAATATGACAATCCCAAAAAAGAAAACCCCACGTTTCCAAGAAATTGCCTCTGAAAAAAAAGAAAAACAAACCAGAAGAGGAGAGGAAAAAAGTTTGGGAGAAAACCCTCAGCAAAATGGCAATCCCCAAAGAGCCCTTGTTTTGTTTCGCACTTGAATTCATTCTCCGCAATCTCTTCACCGGATTCAAGGTGCCACCCACCTTTTTTCCTTTTTTTCTTCTTTTCGAAATTCCTTCCTTTTCTGTCCACTGCTCCATGTTCTGGCTATTTGCATCCCAAGCTTCTTTCTTTCACTCGACTCAGGTGGACTGATGCTCTGTGACCACCACCATTTCACGGGTCAGACGGGACGTCATGCTGCAAGGGAGTCAGCCAGAGTGGGGATCACGGGGCTGAGTGACAGACTGAGTGACAGACTGACCAAAAAAGCAACCCACGCACGATGAACCTGCTGCAATCACTCCTCAATGATTGATCATTGCTACATGGCACCTTGGGAGTGCAAATGAGAAGGGAGGAATCGAGTTGAGTTGGGCGTCAAGCCAGCAGTGGAGTACCCCCGGATGAGATTTTCGCTGGTGTGGGTGCAAGGGCTGAAGAGGCAAATTGTTGTCTCATTCGACCAAGCAGAGCTTCCAGACGCACACACAACCGAACCAGAGCAAAATTCGAACAAACAAACTACAAACTACTTTAGCCTCATCATCATCATCATCATCGTCATCCAAAAATCGGGCTGGCACACCTGGCGCGCGCTTGCTTGGCTCGCGAGAGGGCTTTGGGGATCCCACGGAGTCGTGTCGACCATCTCCCTACATATTGCGCCCTGGAAGCGTCCTGTTCAGAAACGTTTGCGATCGTCTTCCCTCTTCGAAAGCAACAACAACAAGTGCTGCTGCATTCGTCAATCATGGTCAAAACCGTGGCTGCTCTGCTCCTTCTCGGCCTCGTGGTCGCTGCCGCGCAAGCTTCCTTCGCAGGTGAGCCAGGCGTGGCACTTCGCACTCGCTGTGGCCGTGGCTTCGCCCTTGCCTTCGGCGTTTCTTTTTTTGGTGCCTGAACGAAGCGTGCCTTGTGCGTGTGTTCCAGACGAGCGTCGTCTCCTCGTTGCAGGTGAAGATGGAGGCAAATACGGAGGTGGTGGCGGCGGCGGCGGAGGCGGAGGCGGAGGCGGAGGAGGTGGGGGTGGAGGAGGGAAATTCGGAGGTGGCGGCGGAGGAGGAGGAGGAGGAGGAGGACGACGACGAAAAAGTGGCGACAGAAAAAGTGGGTGCCCGAAAAGTGACGTCCACCACGCCTTCCACACCAGATGGGCCTGTTCTTTGGGTGACTGATTTTGTTTTCGCTGTGCAGTGAGCCGCATGCTGCTGGCAAGAGGCGGCGGTGGCGGCGGC
Source organism: Bryopsis sp. KO-2023 (assembly GCA_030272585.1). Classification (NCBI taxonomy): domain Eukaryota; kingdom Viridiplantae; phylum Chlorophyta; class Ulvophyceae; order Bryopsidales; family Bryopsidaceae; genus Bryopsis; species Bryopsis sp. KO-2023. Next base: position 749,701 of record BSYQ01000007.1, on the reverse strand, counting down.
GGTGGAAGTGGCGGTGGAGGTGGAGGAGGAAAGTTCGGAGGTGGGGGTGGGGGTGGGGGCGGAGGCGGCGGCGGCGGCGGAGGTGGAAAACACGGAGGTGGTGGCGGTGGCGGCGGAGAAGACTGTTGCTGATTGGTTGGTGATGATCAGCCCAATTGCTGTCGATGCGGCTCCTCACACAATAGTGTGCGAGCGTCTGGAGTTTATTCCCTGTTTCCCTGTTGGGCCGGCCAGAAGGGCGGCCCAACCAACGAAGCCCCTTTCATTTGTTTTAGGGTGGTAGTGAGCGCTGCACTGTAAGGGTTGCGTGTTTTTGGTGTTTTGTTCCTGTTTTTATGGTGCTTTTTTGGAAGACACGTTCGTCGGATCGCTTCCAGGGGTCGTTGAAACAGGAGACAATCAACCAAGGCCTCCCATAACTCCGGCCGGCCAGCCAGCCAGCCAGCCAGTTCCACAGAATCGGCCTGTTTTCCCGCGTGAGGGATCACATCCCATTCAAACCACCCATGCATCCCACAACTGACTACCCCAACCAAACCAATTCGAATTCCGCCAAACCAAAGTCCCAACGAATCGACGATCATCAAACATCTGGCCCAAACCAATGCGAAATCAGCACACCACCAAGGTGCCACCCACCCCTTCTTTTCGAGACTGCTTCCTTTTTTCCCCCCTCCATTGTCATGCCCCAAGCCTGGTTTTACCAAACCAGAAAAATAAAAGTGTGCTCTTTCGTTTGCCCAACTCGAATAAAATTTGGGACCCTGGAAGGTGGCTTGCTGCTTCACAGGTCCGCCGGACATGGCTGCCCATGTTCACAAATCCAATCTGTGTGGCACCTGGTTGACTGGCGGTTGTTGACGTCAGCGCTTCATGCCAGACTGACTCGCACCGCTGGCCGGTCGGTCAGGGGTGAGTGTCGGGCCAGCGGTGTGATGTGTTGTTATCAGCCGGACCTAAAGTGTGAGCAAACGGGAAGGAAGGAAAGCCAAGAAAATGTATGGATAGAAAGAGCTATCAAAAGTAATACAAAAGCAAAGTAGGAACTCAAGGTACCAGGCAGAATGCAGCAAAAGAAGAAGAAACGCCGCGGAAGTGGCGTTTGAGAGGTCTTTGGGTTTTTGAAGCAAGTTACATATGGAATTGGTTTTCACATGGATCGTGGAGAACAATTCTGACCGGGTCCGTAGAGTGGATCGTCGCGACTAGGATTACGATTCGGCGGGGGTACGAATCCTACTCTCCACATTTTTCTCATTTTCACACCATCCCTGCAGAAGCAGCCCTCAACCTGCCTCGGCTTCTGCAGTCCTTCTTTCAAACGAAGTCGAAGAGTTCAACAGAATTTTGTGCGTACTGACGTAAGGTTCACTGTTGAAAACATCATCAACTGGTCGTTTTTTCTTAAGAAGCTTCAAACACACTCACACCTGGCTGGCACCCCGGCTGGTTCGTTTCATTTGCGGCGCTCTTCGCTTCAACCCCCTCCCTCCCGCCCCAGGTGTTCAGATATCGTCTCTCAACCCTGGGGTGCAGTTCCCCGATTCCACGAGTGTTTCAGTTTCGATTCAGAAGAACCTCTCGATGGCGGCGTGATCACGTGGGATCTTTGTGTGTGCACCGAAAAATGAATTGACAAGTTGAGGTCATGTTTTTGAAACTGGCTGTGTGGGGTGTTGGGAGTTGGGTTGAAACATGGGCATCCAGATCTGGAAATTTCCACAAATGTCACACCTCCCATTCCTGGGATGAAGCCAGCACACATGAATCAATGATCGCATCACACATAATGCGGACATATGGCAAGAACCAGTTGGGCGCTTGGTGTTGGGATGCGACTGGGAGGAACGAAGCGTCGTGTCCACGTGGGGCTTGCTTTCCCATAAATGCACGGGCCCTCAGCCACGCTCCACAAAAAAATCGATCCGACGATTGCTTCCATCCAATACAGCGTTCTTGAGAGAATTTGTCAGCAATGATGAAGGCCGCAACCGTTGTTCTGCTTATCGGCCTGGTCGTGGTCGCATCCAATGCTGCTCCTGACGGTGTGTTTCAGATTTCTGGTCGGCTCGCTCGCCGCGCGCTCAATTTCTGGTCATCGCTTGAACACGCAGTTGGAGTTTGATTGGCGCGCCCGCCTGGGTTTTCTCATCGAATGCAGATTTTGCCGTGACACACCCGAGCCGTGACTTGCTTGGCGGTGGAGGAGGAGGCGGAGGAGGCGGAGGAGGTGGTGGAGGTGGTGGAGGCGGGGGCCACTGGAAATGGGGAGGCGGCGGCGGCGGTGGCGGCGGCGGCGGAGGTGGAGGAGGTGGTGGAGGCGGAGGCGGAGGCAAGAAATGTAAGGATGAGTTCGCTGGGTCACCTGTGTAACGAACATTAGTTTCAAGGCTGCTTTAAACGACGGGGTGTGTGATGCAGTGCGTAAGCTTCTTGGCGGAGGCGGTGGTGGTGGCGGAGGCGGCGGCGGCGGAGGCGGCGGAGGTGGGGGTGGAGGAGGGAAATTCGGAGGTGGCGGCGGAGGTGGAGGTGGAGGTGGAGGTGGAGGAGGGGGCGGCGGGGGTGGCCGCAAGTAATCGTCGATTTCTGATGTGAATGTGTTTGTACTGTATTTTGGAGTACTTGGTTAAAACTTGTTCGGGAATATTTTTTCAGGCGTTGTGGACAGTAGGATCAGTTTTACGTTCTGCTGCCACATTTCTGACTGAAGGCCAACCAACCTTGCTAGCAACCTGTGATATAGGAATGTAATGTAATTGAATTGAACATTGCAATTGCAAGAAGCTGGAGGACTGCAATTGCAGTCAAAGGTGCAGGCATGGTGGCGTTCGTTCGCACGTATTATTCACATCTAAATCCAAGATTGCGTAGTTACATAACGGTGTGCTTTCCAGTGGCCACCATGGATGCACCTTTTGTCAAAAAAAAACACACAAATTTTCGTGTTCTGGAGGTCTGGAGGCCAGCCTGGATGGGTCGTCCACAGGGTTTCGGTGTCACAGCAAGGAGGCCTCCCAAACCAACCCCTGATCTCTAAAAACTGCAAAACCGTGCTGTCATTTACAATACGAATTATCGCAATAATACAAATACAATAGAGGGAAAAAATGTGTGAAAAACACCTCAGCAATATGACAATCCCAAAAAAGAAAACCCCACGTTTCCAAGAAATTGCCTCTGAAAAAAAAGAAAAACAAACCAGAAGAGGAGAGGAAAAAAGTTTGGGAGAAAACCCTCAGCAAAATGGCAATCCCCAAAGAGCCCTTGTTTTGTTTCGCACTTGAATTCATTCTCCGCAATCTCTTCACCGGATTCAAGGTGCCACCCACCTTTTTTCCTTTTTTTCTTCTTTTCGAAATTCCTTCCTTTTCTGTCCACTGCTCCATGTTCTGGCTATTTGCATCCCAAGCTTCTTTCTTTCACTCGACTCAGGTGGACTGATGCTCTGTGACCACCACCATTTCACGGGTCAGACGGGACGTCATGCTGCAAGGGAGTCAGCCAGAGTGGGGATCACGGGGCTGAGTGACAGACTGAGTGACAGACTGACCAAAAAAGCAACCCACGCACGATGAACCTGCTGCAATCACTCCTCAATGATTGATCATTGCTACATGGCACCTTGGGAGTGCAAATGAGAAGGGAGGAATCGAGTTGAGTTGGGCGTCAAGCCAGCAGTGGAGTACCCCCGGATGAGATTTTCGCTGGTGTGGGTGCAAGGGCTGAAGAGGCAAATTGTTGTCTCATTCGACCAAGCAGAGCTTCCAGACGCACACACAACCGAACCAGAGCAAAATTCGAACAAACAAACTACAAACTACTTTAGCCTCATCATCATCATCATCATCGTCATCCAAAAATCGGGCTGGCACACCTGGCGCGCGCTTGCTTGGCTCGCGAGAGGGCTTTGGGGATCCCACGGAGTCGTGTCGACCATCTCCCTACATATTGCGCCCTGGAAGCGTCCTGTTCAGAAACGTTTGCGATCGTCTTCCCTCTTCGAAAGCAACAACAACAAGTGCTGCTGCATTCGTCAATCATGGTCAAAACCGTGGCTGCTCTGCTCCTTCTCGGCCTCGTGGTCGCTGCCGCGCAAGCTTCCTTCGCAGGTGAGCCAGGCGTGGCACTTCGCACTCGCTGTGGCCGTGGCTTCGCCCTTGCCTTCGGCGTTTCTTTTTTTGGTGCCTGAACGAAGCGTGCCTTGTGCGTGTGTTCCAGACGAGCGTCGTCTCCTCGTTGCAGGTGAAGATGGAGGCAAATACGGAGGTGGTGGCGGCGGCGGCGGAGGCGGAGGCGGAGGCGGAGGAGGTGGGGGTGGAGGAGGGAAATTCGGAGGTGGCGGCGGAGGAGGAGGAGGAGGAGGAGGACGACGACGAAAAAGTGGCGACAGAAAAAGTGGGTGCCCGAAAAGTGACGTCCACCACGCCTTCCACACCAGATGGGCCTGTTCTTTGGGTGACTGATTTTGTTTTCGCTGTGCAGTGAGCCGCATGCTGCTGGCAAGAGGCGGCGGTGGCGGCGGCGGTGGAAGTGGCGGTGGAGGTGGAGGAGGAAAGTTCGGAGGTGGGGGTGGGGGTGGGGGCGGAGGCGGCGGCGGCGGCGGAGGTGGAAAACACGGAGGTGGTGGCGGTGGCGGCGGAGAAGACTGTTGCTGATTGGTTGGTGATGATCAGCCCAATTGCTGTCGATGCGGCTCCTCACACAATAGTGTGCGAGCGTCTGGAGTTTATTCCCTGTTTCCCTGTTGGGCCGGCCAGAAGGGCGGCCCAACCAACGAAGCCCCTTTCATTTGTTTTAGGGTGGTAGTGAGCGCTGCACTGTAAGGGTTGCGTGTTTTTGGTGTTTTGTTCCTGTTTTTATGGTGCTTTTTTGGAAGACACGTTCGTCGGATCGCTTCCAGGGGTCGTTGAAACAGGAGACAATCAACCAAGGCCTCCCATAACTCCGGCCGGCCAGCCAGCCAGCCAGCCAGTTCCACAGAATCGGCCTGTTTTCCCGCGTGAGGGATCACATCCCATTCAAACCACCCATGCATCCCACAACTGACTACCCCAACCAAACCAATTCGAATTCCGCCAAACCAAAGTCCCAACGAATCGACGATCATCAAACATCTGGCCCAAACCAATGCGAAATCAGCACACCACCAAGGTGCCACCCACCCCTTCTTTTCGAGACTGCTTCCTTTTTTCCCCCCTCCATTGTCATGCCCCAAGCCTGGTTTTACCAAACCAGAAAAATAAAAGTGTGCTCTTTCGTTTGCCCAACTCGAATAAAATTTGGGACCCTGGAAGGTGGCTTGCTGCTTCACAGGTCCGCCGGACATGGCTGCCCATGTTCACAAATCCAATCTGTGTGGCACCTGGTTGACTGGCGGTTGTTGACGTCAGCGCTTCATGCCAGACTGACTCGCACCGCTGGCCGGTCGGTCAGGGGTGAGTGTCGGGCCAGCGGTGTGATGTGTTGTTATCAGCCGGACCTAAAGTGTGAGCAAACGGGAAGGAAGGAAAGCCAAGAAAATGTATGGATAGAAAGAGCTATCAAAAGTAATACAAAAGCAAAGTAGGAACTCAAGGTACCAGGCAGAATGCAGCAAAAGAAGAAGAAACGCCGCGGAAGTGGCGTTTGAGAGGTCTTTGGGTTTTTGAAGCAAGTTACATATGGAATTGGTTTTCACACGGATCGTGGAGAACAATTCTGACCGGGTCCGTAGAGTGGATCGTCGCGACTAGGATTACGATTCGGCGGGGGTACGAATCCTACTCTCCACATTTTTCTCATTTTCACACAACAAAGAGCACCATCCCTGCAGAAGCAGCCCTCAACCTGCCTCGGCTTCTGCAGTCCTCGTTGCATATGGAATAGGTACATATGCAAATTTTTTGTGCAGGTGAAAGGAAGAGAAAGATGCATGCTTGTATGGCAGAGACAATGTCTCTTTACACTCCTGACAGCAGCTCTTCTGAAACTCAGAAGGTGACTCTAGGGAAATCTATTCCCTTCTGCACCATATAAGAAATTACTACAAGCAGCGATAATGCCAAATTTGGCATTATTTATGTCATCATGATGAAATAAATACTTTTTGTTGCACTTTTTGTTGCAACCCTTACAAATCTGTAGTTTGTTTCTACAGACCAGTCCATGACACTGAGCCCCAATAAAAATCCACCACCTCACCACCATAATAACTTGCACTAACAAATAATCCCAGTCAAAATCCTAGCGTATGCGCCAAAAACCCGACCACCTAACTCAAACGCTTATTGAGATGACTCACCCCAACAATCATGTTGTTGGAGAATGCATCTCAAAAACCAAAAAAAAAAATAATCCTGAGTCATTCAACAAATGAAATCAATAACATCACTCACAAACACAGCAACTCCTTTATACATAAGAGAGGTTGCAAAAGCCAAAAAAAAACACCAAGGAAACCCAAGCAAAACTGTAAGGATCGGCCTACTGCCTGGCACCTTCGTATTTGCATCCCTTTTGCTCCACCGGCAACAACACAGAAAGATCGAAACCCAACTCCCTGGCTTTTTCACGCATCACCTTGGTGCCCTCTGGGTCCACCTCTTTGCGAGAGAACAGCCACAGGCCGACACCATTCACCTGGACTCCGTTGAAAAATTCACGGCCGGTCCTGCACCCATCGTCAGTCTCAACCTTGGGGGGACCTCCACTGACAATAGCCCAATCATACCCAAGCTCCTCATCTTCCGATTCCCCTGAAGATAAACAGGCCAATGGTGGGTTGAATATTTATTATACTACGGCATGAATGAAAGGTGCTGAGTAATATATCCTGCACATGTATACAGTAAATAGTCGTTCTGATAAGAAGAAAAGACAAATCTGTTTTTGGTAAAAAAATTGGTAAATCGGCCCTTTTTTTACTAGTGAAAGGGGAAAAAGGTAGACTCACCGACAGCCACCACCCAGTAGTTTCCGAACAAGGTCTCAGCAACAGTCTGGCCGAGAGTATCAACCAAGAATTTTGGGCCAACCTTCAGCTTGCTGGGGACAGACTCATCGGGAAGGAGAGCCCGGAGCTCTGTGAACGATCTAGAATAGAAAGCAAACCCCTCAAATTTTGTAACACAGAAAACTATTTTTCCTTCATTCGTTTTGCTTCCTTCACATTCTTTTCATAATATGCTCTATTTTCTTGAGAGAAGAATGATGGTTGAGAACTGCACAAACTTGAAAACAACTACTGACGGTAGTCTTTATTGGATTCAAAGAGTCAACAGGGTACCTTGAAACCAACCCCCCCCCCCCAAAAAAAAAAACCCATAAAAAAACGAAATACCAAAAAAACACAAACTTTTATAAACAAACTTACTGGTCGTCATCAGTACTGGCAGCTCCCATTGGTTCTCCATTAACCTTGTCAATGTTGGCATAGTTGAAGACCCTCAATCCTTTCTGTATTTACACAAGAAACTAATAAAGCTGGATCCTTGAACAGAAGGAAAAGAGGAAGAAAGAAGAAGCCTCCCCATATCAAATTACTGACATTAAGAGATGTCCCGAAACAGATGCCCCAAAATTTTTAAATTGGTGACATTTCCACTGAAAGAATGGGACCGCCAACAACATTGCTGACTAATACATATGGATGGGAGGGTGCAATCTCTGCTGGTCAATGAAAAACCTTGGACCTCAAAGAATTTTGATGGCCACTGAAAGAAACTCACCGTGATATCACCATCATCCACCAACTCATACTTAGCCCTCACACAGAACAGCGAATTTTTCCTCTGATAGCTATTGGTCATCTGCCAACAAAGTCCAACAGCAAAAAGAAATATGAGACGAACCCGTGCCAATTGAGAAACCAGTTTCTGAAGAAAAAAATTGTGCCAATTGAGAAACCAGTTTCTGAAGAAAAAAATTCAAGCGGAAGGGAAATGTATGACTAATGTATTGAAAGGACTGCACTGGATTCCAAATATCTGCTGTCTTTACTTTATGGAATGTGTGTCCAATGAGAGCCATTTCTCAAGCATCACCACTGCAGTTCAGAGTACCCTAGTTAATCGGGAAGTGTGGCAAAGCAACCCCACCCGCCCCTCCCGTCGCCCGTGAAACATCCCATCATACAAGTTCTACAGCGTGCGATCCCAATATCTGGATATCGGGTTAAAATATCTGGAGCCAAAATCGGCAAGTTTGCTCCTCGACCCACCTGCTCCTGAATGTACCACGGCGCGGAGATGTACTTTCGGACGTCGAAATCCTTCACGCTGTCGAATCCTTCTGGGGGACATTTCGAATTGCCGCAGAAAAGGCCCAAGAAATTATCGCACAGCAGACGCCGACTGTTTCGCTCCAAAGCAGATCCCAGTCGACAATTCAGGCAAATCGCCAACACCAACACCACGATCGTTCTGTTCATTTTGAATCGGTAGCAGTAAGCGGAGGTTTAGCAATGGGATTTGTGTTAATCAGTAGTGGGGAGCAGGCAGACGAAGCTTAAATGTGGTGTTGCAACGCAGCAGCAGTAACTTCGAGAAGGGTCGCGGGCTCTGGATAGTCATTGGTACAAGAGGGTTACGGGACGATTCTCTCGGACTGATAGACGTCGACTGCCCGTCTCCATCACCTCAGATGCATGCTGCAGCATACAGTACGGGAGGTGCCTACAAAACAACAGATCCGCCGACAGTGAAATAAAACCTCAGAAGCAGCACACCTATCCGAGAGAGGAGCTACTTAAATTTGGAAAGTTTTTCGGACGGCAAACAATCTCTTTGTTTATACATGCACGTCAAATGGGATTTCATGGGTTTGAATGACTAAAATCAGGAGGGGGTGGGTGAGTCATAACAATGGAAATAGATCTAGATGCTGACGATCAACATCAATAATAATAATAATAAGCTATAAAGAAACCGACAACAAGACTTCATAAAAAAAACTGCCAACAAAAGGTCCATCTGTGCCTTCGTTCTGCTTCTTTTCTTTCCCTTTGAATTTTACTGGATTGACTGCCATATATAATACTGGTGGGCATCAATATTTCCCCGCTTTCAGCTGTTCAAAGCGGAAACACATGAAAGGAGCAGTACTGCTTCCATGTTGTCCAAAGCCTCCCATGGACATCCATCCTAGGAAGGAGGCCCCTTCATTCCTTATTTTCACACTAATCCATGTCGTCTCCATCGGCTCTTGGCTTGTGGACTCTTCATAATTCCACAACAGATCCCTGAATGAATTTTCAATGGCAGGTGGCTGAGCCGTTTCAGATCAACAGCCGAGGCTTGTTGGGACAGGAACCAACCCTGGCTCACTCTTCAACAGGAGGTTGCAGCATGCTGTGGATAAAGAACAAAAGCTTACCTTCAGTCAATCAAAAGAAAAAGAAAAAACCACCATCCCAATTCTAAAGTTTCGGTTCATGTCGGTGACAGAAAGAGAAGAAAACCTGTAAATAAAAAAGCTGTTTTACGAAGCTCGAAATGGATCTCTTCAAAAATATTCAATTTACTAAGATTCCACGACGATGCAAGAACTATGTCAGATTCATTTTACAGAAATGGTTGGAATTTGTTGAATATGCCAAGAGCAATTTGGGAATCGAACCCTTTTTTGTGGCCCCATCATAACACACTGCTCTTTTTTTTTGTTGACGGAGAAAAAACCTTGAGGTAAAAAAACTCCAAAAAAACCCCACCCCCCATAAAAAGAAAAAAACCCACTCCCCCTATTGTTTCTCATAGTTTTTTTTTTTCAACCCCCACCCACAACATACACACAGGAAAAACTAGCACATCCACTCCCCTCAAATTTTCAATTTTTTTTTCATTCTTTTTCATTTTTTCATTTTTTCTTTGTTTTTCTTTTCTTTTTCAAGCCCCACCCCCACCCAACACACCCACATAAAATTTTTCAACACCTAACACATGCACTCCCCTCAAATTTTTCTTCTTTTTTTTTTTTCCTTTTCTTTTTTTTTCTTTTGTTTAACCCCACCCACCCACCCACCCACGGTGGTTGTTGAATTACAGCTGCCTCCTCTGACGCTCATCATATTCGTCGGCTCCCTGATTCCAGAAACTCAAACAAGTGAGGGGCATGCTTTTTCCTTCCAGGTGTTTTTTACCCCCGAAATATTTGGGATCAAAGTTCCGTGGATGCTTTCCTAATTGGATCCAACCAATCACTCCTCACAGGAAATGACCTCAAATATAATAGAGAGAGAGAGAGGGAACAAATTTAAAATTTTCGCTTCTTCTTGGCCTGCAGTTCATCATTTTTTTTGCCACATTTCACCGTACCGCTGAAAAGGTAAAGGGGAACGTTGATGTGGGTTTTTTCCCCTCCTCCACAGCCTTTCGCTGTAGTTCCTTTTCTTGATTCTCCAACATGTCTTGCCTGTGGAAAGGAAAAAAAATCCTGTTCATGGTTTGGTTCCACATAAACCACAATTATGGAAATGACAACACATCTGGATCAGCCGTGACACAATTTTCAAGTTTCCTCTATTCGGGAGCTTGACTTTTTCTTCCTCTCTTACCATCTTTGCAGAGCTTCCCTTTCCTGAGCCAACTGACCCGACAAGGTGATTCTTGCAACCTCCAGGTCGGCTCTGATCTCCTCCTGAGGAGAAGAAGAAGAAATAATAAGAAAAATTAATTTCCCAATGAATACATTTATTCATTAATTCATAAATTTATTTACAGTTCGAATGCAAAAACATGGTTTCAGAGGGTGTTCATAATTTGGACAATGAGTCTCCCCTTCAGGAATTGTTTGCAAATAATAATGGCAGCCAATTGGCTGCCACAAAATGTTTTCTGTTAATAGACCCTGGATGCAATAAATGACCCAAAACTAGTTTTCAGACACACAATTGCAATGGAATTTTTGAGGATGATTGATGATTAATTTTTTGTTTTTTATACCTGTTCATTGTACAGTCTCGATTGTCTTGAAACCAGGATTCTCTCTCTTTGCTTGAGCTCTTTTTGGAATCTCCTCAGTTCCTTTTCCTTGGTGGCAAGTTTGTCTCCCCTCCTCTGGAAGAAACCAAACACACTTGATTTGTTTGGAATTTTTTGGATTCATCAACATGAAAAATCAAGTCCAGCAGAGAGAGGGAAACTCCACCTTTCGCCACCAGTGGCTGAGACAGCACTGGAGTGACGTCCATAGAATCGCGAAGAGAATAAGGTGGATGTGCCTCCACAGAGAATGTAGGAAAGCGAGGCGAGGCGAGGTCTCACGTTGCGAACGCGGTGGCAACCATTTCGTCTCCGTTCCAGGCCAATGGACTCCAAAGTGCTCCACAGGTCAAAACAAAAAGCTCGCAGGTGAACGGCGTCAAAGACGACTTCGCCTAAGTGCGGTCGCCTCGGCTGGACGGTTGGAGCAGTTGGCTTCCATCTTTCCATGCGTTTCTGTCATGAACAGCAAGGGGCGTGCGGGAGTCGAACCCGAAGAAAGCAGCCGCGCCACCCCATCTTTGCCCGTCTGAATACAACTCAAAAACCGAATGCGTCGAGAGAGCGATGGCGGACACAAACATACAGCGACGACCAGGGACGTCGCCGCCACCAAGAAACAGCCCTGTCCTCTTGAAAACAAATTCGTTTCGAAGTGGAGCATAGACAGATAGCAGACAGAGCTACCAGAAAGATCACGAAGGAGAGTCCAAGAGGGCGTTCGTGCTCGTAGCAGACGAGCTAGTGGCGGCGCCAAGAAAGCATGACAAGGGGGAAAGACCTGCTCGTCCGTCTTTCCGCGCGCGCAGTAAATCGGGGTGCGGCAAACGGCTGCTCGTTTGGGTTCGAATTGTCTCCAAGTGATAGGTTATAACCTCGACAGTGTCGATCGAGTGTGTTCCAACAATTATTGAAACGACGGGAATGCCCCATCGATCGATACTGCCGAGGTGTTGAGAAACCATGGACAGCCACGAAATCGTTCATACTTTGGCTACTGGGGGTGTGCGACTGTGCAGCTATTCCCCACAGAATGATACACGCGGAAAGGAAACATTGAGGGGCACACACAAACACAATGGAACCGCAAACGTTTCTTCAGCACTGATGACAAGCAACCCACCTCAAAATTTAATTGAATCTTTCTAATTTAATTCATGTCTTCCTTACTGATATCAGTATTGGACAAGCAAACCAAGGGTTGGTGTCTATCATCTGGGGAAACTTTTCGAGCACAAAAAACCAACACCACCAACTCCACATCATAATCCAACCTAATCCTGAAGGGCCCTATACTCCAGCCGCTTTCTTTTCGCCTCCTCCCTGACACTGTCTTTCAAAAACAAAGTTATGATGCCTCCTACCATAGACATTCCCCCAACCACCCAAATCGCTGACTTACAGGACCCAGACATAGCCGCAAGAAATCCAGCAATCATGGGGCCACACCCCACCCAGATTCATGATGGAATGCATCCAGGCAACCCCCAAGCTCTTGTTTTCATCCTTCAAAAATGATAAACTCAGGGACACGGAAATCCCTAGGCCTCCACTTGCCCCCACATGGCCAATGATCAATGCAACGAACCCCAGAACGATGTGAACCTATCACGCAAGCCAACAAATGGTTTACATGAAAATATATGGGTGTCAGAAGAGCTTCCAACAGTGAAAACCCCACCTCCTGTTCCTAAACCAGGATTGCTTGATTGATTGGGGAATTAACCCTGAGAGTTTCCATCTGGTTGGGTTACTTCCAGTTGCCTTAATATTTGCACAACTGTTGTCATGAGGATGTTCCAGTCACATCACAAGATAAAGCGGTGAAACACCCCTATTACTGGGCAAATCTATGTGGGGACAGGTTCACAAGTGACCATATTGTTTTAAAGAGCTTAATTGGAGTCACGAGCAAGTGATCCCTTCGAACAAGCAACCGAGAGACACACACACACACACACACTCGCAACTAAACGAAATCCCCCAACAAATTCTCTGTATGACGGCGTCCTTTGTTTTATCTAATTTTCATCATGTCTTGGAAAGCCTCCTGCGGAACATTGACCATCCCCATTCTCCGCATTTTTTTCTTTCCTTCCTTCTGTTTTTCCAGCAGTTTTCTTTTTCGGGACACATCCCCTCCATAGCACTTAGAGGTCACATCCTTTCGAAAAGCCGATATCGTTTCTCTGGCCAAAATTTTGTTGTTGGCAGCCGCCTGGATGTTGATTTGAAACAACTGCCTGTCCAAAAGGGATCTCAGCTTCTGGCACAGTGCACGGCCAATCGCTTGGGCTCTCTCCCTATAAACATCAAAACTCATCAAAAAAAAAACTTTTGCAACATTCCCTCGGGGGAAATATTCAGATGCCAGAAAAAATAGTTAGGCAGGTTCACACCAATAAAGCCAAAGTATATTTCAGGAAAAAATGCTCAAAGTTCACTTCTTAGATAAAAGGTTCATTCTTTTTTTCTCACTTGTGCACGATCCTAGCCATGGCGTCGATCGACTCTCCATTGATCAAGAGGTCCAGTTTCTGGAGGGGCGCCTCGCTGTAGTCACCCTCTTCATAATCCAAGCTGGCATATCCCTGAGAAACGGACTTCAAATCATTGAAGAAATCCGCAGCCAGCTCTGACAAGGGCAGCTTGTACTTCAGCATCACTCTGTCTGACCCCAAATGTGAATGCTCTTCCATTTCCCCACGTTTTTCTTGACACAGCTCCATGATTTTCCCAACATAACTGGCTGGAGTGACAATCATGGCTGCGACGATTGGCTCCTTCACCAACACCAGTTTTGTGGACTCTGGAAAATCACACGGGTTTTCTAGCGACATTATAGTTCCGTCCTCCTGTTCGATTATGTATGGCACGGTGGGGGTCGTAAGAAGAATTTCAGCACCATACTCCTGTTCCAGTCTTTGTCGAAAAACGTCCATGTGGAGCATCCCCAGAAATCCACATCGAAAGCCTGACCCCAGAGCATTACTGTTTTCACGGCGCACTGTGACACTCGAATCATTGAGAGTAAGGCGATCCATGGCCTGAGCAACAAGCAGCCCCATAATTTAGACCAACTTTCCAGACATCCGGCAACATCAAAGCCAACCATTCATTTCTTCACCGCAGATATATATGAGGACGCCCTTCGTTGGGCAAGTTTGCCAATGTAAATTACACATTCATTCAATATATATACATATATATCTATCTATCTATGAAGCTCAGGATCGGAGGACGCAGACATGGAGGTATTTCACATACTGAAGGCCCGACTAGCCACCTTCATAACAAACAGTTCACTCACAGCATGCAGTTGGTCAAAATCATCAGCATTGACAGGATACAGCCCAGCAAACACGTTGGCTTTTGCAGGCTTGAACCCTGGAAGTGGCTCCACTGGGTGCCTTTGCAGATGCCAAGTGTCGCCAATTCTTGCAGACCTCGTGGTTTTCATTCCGGTGATCATGTAACCCACTTGGCCCGTCAGAAGTTGACCAGTCTCTGTGGGCTCAGGCATCATTGCACCAATCTATTTAAAAAAAAAACACCACCACATCAACAAGACATATGGACAGCTCAGGTTTACACGGGGAAGAAATACCTAGTTCACACTAATAATTCTTTCTTCCCTTTATTGATGGTCCCCATGTCTGACAAAAATATCCATTACATAATCACGTGTCAAACGTCATGACAAATGTTGAAACATTACCAACCTCTAGGACTTCGTAGGTCTCACCAGACGACGCCGATACGATCTTGTCGCCTTTGGAAACCTTGCCATCCACCACCTCTACCAAGCATATGACCCCACGGTATTCGTCATGAAAAGCATCGAACAGAAACAGCCTGGTTGGAGCTGACGCTGAGCCCTTCGGAGGTGGAACTACTCTGAAAACATAGACAGAAAAGAAACCACCATCGGCAACCCACGATGTGAACATGCAGAACTGAATCCATATGTTTTCAAAACCCAAAACCTTAGTGCAATGGTACAATCGTACAATCGAGAGCTCACGAGGATTTACCTTTTTTTCCTCTTTTTTTTTTCTTGAAGTGATGCAATGGGTAAAAAACTTGCAAAAGAAAACACACACACTCACACACACATCAGGGCGTGGCTCGTTGACTACCTACTCAACCACTCTCTTCAATATTTCTTCCACACCAACCCCAGTCTTGGCCGAAGCCAGCAAGCAATTATCAGGATCCACATCGAATGCTTGCTGCATTTCTTTGGCCACTCTTTCTGGCTCGGCTGAGGGCATATCGATCTTATTGATGACTGGAACCACCTCTAGATTTTGTTCGAAAGCCAGGTAGAAGTTTGCCACTGTCTGGGCTTGGATGCCTTGGCTGGCATCCACCAGCAAAATGGCACCTTGACAAGCAGCCAGCGATCGACTGACTTCGTAGCAAAAATCCACGTGGCCGGGGGTATCGATGAGGTTCAAAAGATAGTTTTTCCCCTCATGTTTGTAAACTAGCGACACGGTTTGAGCCTTCGCCAACCCAACCCAATGAGTCAGACTCCGAAATATTTTCAATGTGATACTTTCAAAAAACTTGCATTGTCTGTTCTTTTACTGGTGCGATTGCTGCTGATTTATTGGGGGATAATAATGGCCAAGATGGTAGCGCATCTGGATTATAGTATCTGTATTTTTTTTTCAGTTTCTGTCATTGGATTTATTCTAAGGGAACCAAATGTAGCACACTGCAGATTTCAAAATTAACATCAAAATATGAAAAGATGGGCCCTTACCTTGACAGTTATTCCTCTTTCTCTCTCTACTTGCAGTTTGTCCAAATATTGAGTGTTGGACCCCGACTCGATCGCTCCTGTAGTCTCCATGAGCCTATCTGCTAAAGTTGACTTTCCATGGTCCACGTGAGCTATGATGGAAAAGTTTCGAATACGGTCGGTTGGAAAGTCAGACATCTGGTGTCCGCTTTCAGAAAACCCTTTTTTCCTCTCCCCATCGGTCGACGTAGAAGCATGCCGAACATGCTCTCGCCCACAACTAGGCCACCGCGTTTGAACTTCATGTGCGGAGGTTGAAACGGGTGCAGGGAACGTAGACGAGAACCAAGGCTGCCAGTTTCTGTTGGTGGATGGGGCGTGATGGGGGCTCAGCGGTCCGGAACTGATGAGCGATAGCACTCGAAAGGTGGTGGACGTTTCAAGGGAGGATAGGACACGAGCAGCACCCCGCGAGAGCATAGCCACCCAGAAAAACGAGCAGTTCCTGACATTCGCGCCTGGCAAGTATGCAATCAAATCGTGCCCAGCATTCGGTACGATGTGCTGGCGGCACTATAGTACAAAACAAACCCCATGCAACAAGGAATTGGCCCCAAAGCCCCATCAGTTCTGTGACCAAATACTGAAACAAACTTGCTTCAGTGTGGTGCTCTGAGTTCATGGAGGCAACGACTAAATTTGGATCTTCTGAGGTTATTGGTGGTGCATGTGTTGTTTCATGTCGCCAAACTGTTGTTGCCAATTCTATCATGAATATTCCTCCTGAATATGGACCTTACTTTGATCAGGGGAATTTGAGAAAATCAAAGTTCAGTGTAATTTCCCCCGCCATCACCAGCTCTCAACTGGATCTACTGATTCCACAACAATTCTGGGAATCAATGCCAGTGTATACAACCTTACCACCCAAATCAAATCCATGATCGACTTCGATCCTCCAGAATAACCCCTGAAAACTAAGAATACCTTGTGATCTATTTGCAGCACATCAGCTGGTGATTTCAATCTTCTCTCTGGTACGCCATCCAAGTACTTGAACCACACCAAACTGAGCTCCAACATTTCTGTTCCAGCCAATTTTGGTCACATCCGATCTTTCATTGTTCGAAAAATTAAAAAACCCAATTGGGCACCATGGCGCTTCTCCATACTGTATTCGATGGAAACTATATGTACAGAAAAGTTTGAGCTGGCTGCGATTTGATTCAACACAAATCCAGACTTGCACATGCAAATCCCCCCTGACCCAATCAATACCTGTTGCAACACTATAACCCCAACTGTCACCAGCCCACCTATTTGGCCAACCAAAGCACAGCTTCCCACAAAGCCCAACAACTTTTTGCTGCTCCTCCTAGCCCTGCATCCGTTTCACTTGGTGAACCAGAGCTTGAAAACTGAAAGGCTCCTGCATGGCTATTTCCGAAAGCACCTTTCTATCCAACCAGATATTCTGGCCCTGCAGTCCGTGCATAAATTTTCCATAAGGCAGTCCGTGCTCCCTCGACCCTGCGTTTATCCTTTGAATCCACAGGCTGCGGAAATCTCTCTTTTTCGTCCGTCTGTCCCGATATTGGTACTGCAGCGCCTTTTCCACGCGAGGTCGAGCGATTCGGTGGCAGTTCTTAGCGCGTCCCCGAAATCCTTTTGCCAGGGCCAGGATTTTCTTCTTGTTCATAGGCATTGTGAAGGACTAGGTGCCAGAATCAGGAGGCTGGCTTGGTTTTACACTCCTTGATTGATCCGAGCTCGTACATGCAGAGGGGATGCTTCCCACATGATGATCAGCAAAAGGAATTCTTCCTGTGGGCTTGACCTTGCTTCCTGCCACTTGGCTTTGGATGTTTGTGCTGAGTTTTACACGGTTTAGAAGCCATGAATTTGCACCAATCCATTAATATTGGGATGGGGGAGTATTCCACGTGACCATTAGGTTGGCGATCTGCATTGATTCCTGTTGGGTGTGGAGGGCAAAAAACCCAGAAGGACATCCAACACGCTGGTTGCATCTTGCTCAGTCCCCGCCGACAGACGAGCCACCAATCACTCAAGAATGTTGACATTCCAGCCGCGATTGTGGGGCGCAGCTGCACCTTGTGCCCTTCCTCATGGCATGGCCTTGATGGCCCGCCATGGCGCGGCTGCCGTCACCCCCTGCCAGAGTGCCCTCAACAGGCCTTTTGTTGCTGGACGGCAAGGCAACAGTACGAAGCCTTGTGGCACGAATCATTATGGACCAAAGCATACGTCTTTGACGTCTCTGTTGAGAATCCACTCCACTTGATAATATTCCTGCGTCGATCGAGGATTTCGGACGAGAAGTATTAATCTTTGTGTGACATTCACCATTCTTTCTTAGTATGGGGGGGGGGGGGGGTGGATCATTGGCCAATGTCCATGGGTGCATGTTGTTGCTAAAGGTGAAAAGAGCCGGGATGTGAAGGCGTCAGCATTTGGGGTTCTCGCACCAGTTCTGAATGTGGTCACCCCTCAGGTGGCATTCAACATAATTTCAGTCCTGATGGTCCCCGTCTACTTCTTGATGGTTGGTTGGCCCCGAGCGAAACTGGTGGGTGCAGTCCATTGTCAATATCTAATGTTGATTGAACAACCCATGGCCATCCCGAATAAAAATCTGCCATCCATCATGGACTTGATCTTAGCTATTTGTTTATTGATCACCCCACCCACCAAACAAAAACCTCCAACCAAAAACCTAGGTGTATTTACATTGTAGATGCTTGTTAGAGGACTGTTTTAACTATATATATGGAGGGGCAAAAAAAATCTAAACATGTATGCACCCATCCAGAGACATTTTTGCTGACGAGGAATGTCATATCGCTTGTAGACCCAGGGTATTGTGAAGTCCTCTGTGCTGACCTTGGGGCTCTCAGCATTGTATGTGGCTGTCCTTTGTCACAGCTTTTCTGACGGACTCCTTTCAATATTGGGTGATTTTGTGAAGGCACCCTCTTTCGGCATCGAAGTAAGTTACTCCCGTTATTTATTTAATTGAAAAGAAAAAAAAAGAAGTCTTGCATTCCATTGGATTCAAAACCTTGACTGATGGTTGCCTGAAAGAATGTATGCAGAGAAAAAAAAATTAACTGTTTTTGTTTTCGGTTATTGTTTGTACAGGCCATTAAGGGTGGGGCAGCTAATCTTTCAAAACCAACATTCACTGCACTGGCGTGGGTGCACCTTTTGCTTCTGGATTTTGTTCTTGCCAGGTAAAAACAGTCCAGACGATAGTATAATTGTACTAACTTGTCATATGGTGGGCTGCCTGCGACAGAAGGCCGTATATATTTTATATCTGTTGGACAGTTTGAAAGCAATGATGGGTGCGTCACGAAATACAACTCCGGTAGTTTTTGAATTCAGTCCCAACACACTTTTTTTACACTGTGCATGTGTAGTCACTTGAGTTCCACGCACTGGGGGATCTCTCTATTTTCCTGGAAGCCTTGCCTTTTCATAATCCACTGGCTGGTACTTCTACTGCATAAGCCTTGAAAGTTTTATGAGCGGGGTCTGATGCCATACATCAACCTGAAGTATATATATATTTGTTGAGCAATTTTCGATGTTATTTCTTCCAGGGAAGTTTTCCTTGATGGGCTTGAAAAGGGAATCTTCACTGCACACTCGGTCATTCTTTGCTTCATGTTCGGTCCCACTGGGTTGGTTTCGCACTACCTGACAGGGAAGATGCAGGGCAGCCCCGCACTGGCCACCACATCCTAAACCACTTTGGAGTGATGCTGTCTTTGTACAGGAGTTGATGTATTTTTTGTCATTTTGAGGGTGTGTGCGGTGGCTTTATCTCCCCGCAACACTCTGAAAGGACGTGAAGTGAAAAAGTTTTGGACATTGAAAAATGGAAGGGATTGGGGTTATGCTCTGAATACCAAGGTACATTTTGCTTGTTTTGTTACTTAAAATTGCGAAAGTGTGTGACTGGGACTAAAATGTCCCTATTTATGCAGAGAATTAGCGCAGATTCCTGGTGCATGAAGTTATTGCTGGTTTCCCTCCGCTTTTCCATGATGGTTCACACCCTGCTCCCTACATTGTTTCCTGACAATTTCATCTGAATCATAGTTGCCAGAAACCCATGAAATAACCAGTGCATGCAGGTGTATATATTTCCAGTGCGTGCAGGTGCATATATTTCCGTTTCAATCTGGTTACAGCACACATCGAACAGCTTGGTGTCTTTCCATGGCATGCATTCCCCCAGCATGACACCCTGGCATACTTTGAATCATGTGAACAGAAAAGAAAGGAGTTGTGATCCTCACACTTTGATAAAAGAAGCGGCATTGCAGTATACATACCATTCAACAAAACCCATCAAACAAACCCCAGCCAACACTACAAGCTATCTTTTTTCCTTGTCCTCATTGTTTTTATACAATAACTCTCTTTTCCCCACATCGATTGGGGCGAATAAGCCCACAAATCTGGAACCCCCGACCTAAATCCCCCCTCAGACCAAAATCAGCCCTCAACAAAGCTCCCCATCCATCATCGAATCACGTCTATTGCCCAAATGGCCGGAAGTTAAAAAAGCCTTGGGTCTTGCCTTGTTGTCTCTGCAAATTAACCTGACTAGGTGCTTGCTGCTTTGATGCCGTTGACATGACTGGTCTTGGACCGCCAGCAGCACCTCCAGGGGGTGGAGGCGGCGGCCTTCGGCCAGCAGCCCCAGGAGGAGCAGGAGGCTGCCTCTGGACAGACGGTGCAGGTCGACTGGGCTTGGAAGTTGTAGATCGGGATGCCTGTGCTGGTGGCTGATTAGCAGACCGTCTCGAGGGCAATGGCTGACCACTCGACCTTGCAGGGGGTGGTGTCTTGGCACGAGGGGGTTTCACGATGTACTTGTACACCCCTTCCGGGTTTTTGTCCCTCGACACCTCACTCATCATCCCTGCCACAGAAATTACTTGCAATGGCATTCTTGTGGTGGGATTGTCACCAGAGGCTGATGAGTTTTCCCTCTGTGCCAGTTTCACCTTGTCCTCAGCATCCCCCAGCTCTGCCATGAGTTCCTTCACAGTGTCCCTGTGAATCGCAAGCCCAGGATCTTCCTCCAACAATTGCTTTCGGCTGTCCTCCGACAAACTGAGCAAATACCCTTCCATCACAGGGCCAAGCCTTTCTCTGGACCGATCCACCAAGCAGTGCACCACCACCTTCGGAATCGTCATTGTCAAGGTCTGACATACGAGCCTAGTGTAAACATGCATGTCCCTGGTATGCTGTTTCAGTGCCTTTTCCATCGACATCTCGACATCCCCCTCCAGGAAAATGCCTGGAGAAGGAAGCAACGTATTGTGTTCATCCCTGCACACCGAACTCCAGAAAACAGCTGCTCCCAACCCGTGTCCAACCTGCATAGGATCCCCGAGTTCATCCAAGCCTTCCATGTCAACTTTTGGAAGACCATTTTGGGCCTTGCTGCTTTCTTCAGGGATTTTTTTCGAGCTCCAGGAAGCGACCACCGCCCCATGGCGACTGTCATTGCACATTGTTTTGAGATGACTAAACCACTTGTATTTTTCGGAGGCATCCGGGGCCCGCAGGATCAAGTCTTTGTTGTTCTTAAACACGTTATCCCTCGGGTCCTTGGCCCTGATTTTAATCAACAGAGACACCGCGTTTCGGCGATCGAGATGGTCGACTGATTTTGCCACACTGCTGGTGGGCAAATCGTCCCCATCCGTCTCCTCAACCTTGCAAACTGACAAATCCACGATGCCTCTGGCTTTGCCACCTTTCAAGAAGGCTTCCTCGTTCGAGTAGTACTCCATGATGCGGGACTCCTCGATGATTCCGAAGAACCTTTTCTGCCACAGGGAGCTCTCCGCCTTGATGGCTTTGCTCCTGGAGTGGCTGCTGGATTTCTCCAGGTAGCCCGACAGCACAAACACAGAGTCTGCACTGGTGAACTGCTGGCTCTGTGGGGTGACTGAACGAGGGGTTTCAGCGCTGATCTGAGACAAGTTGTCGTCGAAGTCCTCCTCCTCCCCATCGTCGTCTTTTTGTCCCTTCTTCAGTTTGCCCACCCCGTCCTCGTCATCCGAAGGCTCCTTGTTCGCCCTGTCGTAGTGGTCCCGGAGGCGTTTGAAAGTTAGATAACGGAAAAAGGAGCACGACAAGAAGGATTTCTCCATTTCGACGACGTTCAGCGCGGTCTCCCTCGCCTCGTCCCTCAGGTCCTCCAGGGCATTCTGCGCGACGGGCAGCACGTTCTCCACGAAGTTAGGGAAACGGACGACGGGCGCCGCGAGGTCTCCAATCCCTGGAACCTCGCATCCAGCCCTCAGAGCTTTCTCGACAGCTTGGGCAACTGTGGCGTGCACAGAGTCCACCAAGTCCATTACGGGAGGGACAATCATCTCCACAGCCTTGCCGAACAACTGATTCAGCCCATCCTCCGGCGCGACGATGTACGATTGATACCCGTCTGCTATTCGGAGCTCCTCCTTGACACGGTCGATATCGTCGAACAGCGGACCAAACGGCAACCTGGCGATTTGCCCACTAAACCCGGTGCTCTCATCCAAAAGCTGGTCCTTGACTTTCTCCGATATTTCAGATCCTTCGACGAGAATGCTCGAGAGACTGCTCACAAAGTTGCGACTCTGACCGAGGAGATCCGCAACCCCCCGTGGTGCTTCGTTCAAGCTGTTCTGAACGCTGGAGATTTCGACACGTTTCCTGTGGATTCCTTTCAGTATCTCGCCCAACGCAGTTATGGGGACATCAATTTCGCCATGCACACGCACCATCGTGCGATCCCCCAAGGACGTTTTTCGTCAATAACCTCGGGAGTTCCCTCCTTTCGACTTTTCCCCTCGACCCAGAACCAAGACCCGATCCAATCGTCGAGAGACTCCCGAATAAGCAGCCCTGAACGGCACGGCAGCCCAAAGAGTGTTTTCTTGTTTCGTTTCCCCAAGACTTTTCACAATGAATAGCGGTCAGCAGCTTCTGGCGAAAAATAGCGTCAGATGCTGTTTGTTTTTTTCTTGCCCAACAGTACAGCAAGAACCAATGTGAGTTAGTTCGCTTGTGGGTTGACAGTGTTTCTGCTGTACGACACAGCCCGAATTCGAAGTGACCTCCCAACCACCACCATGGTTTGGTGGAGCCATTGACTGACTAAGTGATTCATGCAACCATTTTGTCCAAATGAGCATTGTTGCTTGTTTCTTTTCTTTTCTTCGACTTTTGGTTTTGTCACCTCAAGGTAAACCACAACAGCGATACAAGCATTTCCTATTTAATAAATGCTTAATACCCTTCCTGATTCCTTCTTATGGTCCAAAAAGTCAGATCTCCATACCACCTTGTTTAAATACAGTTCATTCATCCCTTAAGCACCCCTTCGAATGACCTGTAAACAACAGTTTGAAAGAAAATAGTGCGAAAACATGTTGAATTTCAAAAACATATCTTCGAAACAAGACGAGAGTTCCTCCAACAAAGAGTTCAGGCAATGAGAGGGGCAACTGTGGGACAACCATATTTTCGACATTGATACAAGCAATATGATTCACTGATAATGCCTCTTGTAAGACTGCAGTCATCACATTATCACACCTTTGTTGAAGTCATGTTCTTACATTGTAAAAACTACGACCCCTGTTCCAAACAAAGTCTCTTTAAATACCACGACCAAGAGTCCAAACTGTACAAACTACCACCAGCAGTCACCCAACTGAAGTACTACTTTCCACGCTTTGGAGAACAAAGAGGTTCTTGAAAACCTCAAGAAGAAGGTAAACCTCCCTAGTGAATTTTGCAATTAGGAATTTTAACAAAATTTTAACATCTTGAATTGACTCAGCTTGACAGAGAGACCCTCAGAAAAGGCAATATTTGAAATGAACAGCGTATTCTTAACAAATGTTCAAACGATCCCACTACCTGCCATGGATGGATATGCTGTGGCCCAAGACGATAAATATGGAGGCCATCCAATCGAGCGAATCACATTTTGCCAGAGTGAAACTTGGCCAAACCTACCGAACAAGATAGCAGTCTTTTCAGCGTTTACATGGGGGAATGAGAAACAACTCAGAATCTCTGAAGGAGCGAATCCAAGCTGAAGAGGCAGTTTTCAGTCCAGGGGTGTGGTCGGGGTGTGGAAAGTTGGACCTGAGCACTGCTGTCCAAACTGTGGGGAAAGGGCCATGAGATGGCGAATTGTGACCGCAGGGGTCCAATCAGTGAAACCAACCATGATGTGATTGAATTGGAGCGCTGGCCGTACAACCATCCTCTTATTCTCTCATCCTGCATGATTCCCTCCCTCACATTTTTTTTCCCCAGTCGACCCCCAAGTCGTGGCGTTGTTTGACCTCGAGAACTTTTACTACGCGGTGCACCACTTCTCTATTGAATAGAATCGCTCTTTGGACCACTCGCTGGGCGCGATGAGTTATAACGGTGGCGGCTACGGCCAATACGGACACGGAGGGTCGAATCGGTACACGGACAGCAGCTCGTACAGGGAGCGTTCCGGAGGATTTGGAGGTTCCTCGCGTTATGGTGGGGGTGGTGGCGGAGGAGGAGGAGGAGGTGGCAGGAGGGACAACTACAGGGACCGGGATGGTCTGGATTACATCAAGTTGGAGAAGCCAGACTTCACGGGTTTGCCGCCATTCGAAAAGAGATTTTATCACGAGCACCCTGCCGTGACTGGCAAAACCGAACAGGAGATCGAGGAATACAGGAGGGCGAAACAGATTCACGTAACGGGCAAAGGCGTTCCGAGACCCGTCACCAGCTTCGAGGAGGCATCTTTTCCAAGTATGTCGTGTTTTTTTTTTCCTGTTCGAACTTCGTTTTTGGATCCTACCGCGAACGTCGATTCCCGGTTGAAACTTTCTTTGTGATATGGTGGTTTGGGATCTCGTTGCCCTGCTCGGTGACTGATAAGAAAACGACGTCGACACGTGTACTTTATGTTTCGACTTCTTGTGAGTGCTTTTTCCACATCCCCTGTCCGTATTTGAGATGTCCTGTGCCTTTCTCGCGGAAAAGGTTACGTTTTGCACGAGGTCATGAAGGCAAACTTCAAGGAACCCACGCCAATTCAGTCGCAAGGATGGCCCATGGCATTGCTCGGTCGGGACTGTGTAGGCCTGGCTGAGACTGGTTCTGGAAAGACGCTCGCGTATCTGTTGCCAGCCGTGGTCCACATCAACGCCCAACCTCACCTGAGTGAGCACAATAATTTATAATTTTTTTTTCTGCCTATCAGATGTTTGTGTAAAGAGTTGAAAGGACTCTTGAAACTCTGGTTTTTCTGTGGGAATTTTCCCCCCCACAAAGGTTTTCTACCCTTGCAATCCTGGAGTTTGAAAATTGCTTCATAAGAATAGTTTTTCCTATTCTTTTTTCCTTTTCTTGCGCGGCACTGGTTGCACTTTTTCTTACCATTCTACCAGTTTTCTTTTTTCGTATCTGTCATTGTGCTAGAGTTTTAGAAATCTCCTTGGGGCTTTTTTTTTTGTTCTTTTTTTTTGAAGAAAAGCACCACCCACCAAGCTGCTGGCTGCAGGAGTCCAAACAATCTAATTCCATTTTTATTTTGACAAATAGAATCCGGGGATGGACCCATCGTGCTCATTCTAGCCCCAACTCGAGAGCTGGCCTGTCAAATCCAGCAGGAGTGCCAAAAGTTTGGATCGTCTTCGCAAATCAAGAACACATGTGTGTATGGCGGTGCTCCAAAGGGACCTCAGATCAGGGACCTGAAGGCGGGCGTTGAGATTGTGATCGCCACCCCTGGTCGATTGATCGATATGATCGAAGCTAGGCACACCAATTTGAGGAGAGTGACGTATCTAGTGCTGGACGAGGCAGATCGTATGTTGGACATGGGATTTGAACCGCAAATTAAGAAAATCGTGGCACAGGTGGGGAGGGAAAAAAGTAAAAAAACTTGCTCCAGTCAACACAATCTCTGCACGTTTGAATGACATTCAGGGACATGACGCACAGAGCTAAAAATTATTGATCGGTGGAGAAGTGTGGTTTTCCTGGATGCTGACAAATGGTCTCCTCAATTCGAAAAAATTGTTTCGCCAATGCAGTTTTGGTGTTTTTCTCGTCCAGATTCGACCAGACAGGCAGACTCTGTTGTGGTCAGCGACGTGGCCAAAGGATGTGCAACAAATTTCTAAGGAATTCCTCAAGGATCCGTATCAGGTTAGATCAATTGCCACACCTGCAAAGCTGTTTTTCCCAAAATCCTTGTTTTGAGAACATTTTTCCCTGCAAAAAATAAAAAACGAATATGCACTTCGTCTCCATGCTTTTTCATGAAGTGGGTGAATGATTGCTACAGGTTGTAATTGGATCACCGGACCTCAAGGCCAATCATAACATCACCCAGGTATTTGAATTCATTGAGGACGTTGACAAGTACCAGCGGCTCATCAGGCTTCTCGAGAGGGAAATGATGGACAGAAGCAAAATTCTTGTGTTCTGTGAAACTAAGCGAGGATGCGATTCGGTGAGAAAGGGTTGCTTCTGAAATAATGCAAATCAACCCACTGAAAAAGCATATTTGTTCCCCTCGAAACAGAATCAGTGAAGAAATTGGTACCAGATTTCCTTTCTTTTTGTTTTTATTCCAGGACTGATGGAAGATAGTATGTGAGATAGTTCTTGTGGAAACCACATTTGCTTTGCTTCTGAAGCTGATCAGAAACTGTTTTTGTGGCGTAGGTAACAAGACAATTGAGAAACGATGGTTGGCCGTCATTATCCATTCATGGAGATAAAAGCCAGCAAGAAAGGGACTGGGTGTTAGCGGTAAGTGATAATAATTGAAATTCCTGAAGAACCGCTGAACGCAATGAGCCCATGGGGGCAAAAAGATGCATGTTGAAACTCATCATTTGTATGTGAATTGCAGGAGTTCAGGTCAGGCGACAATCCTATCATGTTGGCAACAGATGTGGCTGCTCGTGGACTCGGTATGTTCGCCTGCGGAAACAAAATAACCCCTCCACAACCCCTGAACCTACCATTGTCTTAGCCATGATTCCCCTCGGCGGTCGTGGGAGAGCCCTGGATTTCCCCCCACGCTTCAGTTGAGAAACAAAAGAACGAGAAAAATACGTTCTTTCGAAGTGTGGGTCCAGGAACACAGACGGCAGTGTCCCGGGGCAACCGCTGAGGCTCCCCTCGCTGTGTTGCCCCTCCACTTGTCTTGGACTGTGTCTCCCGGGACCGGATAAAATTCGCGTGGTTTCGGAAGGGTGCTGGCTGTCCCTTTTTGATGGCTGGGTTCTTGCACGCACGTTTTGCGGGGCAAGACTGTTCCCTCGGCCTGCAGCTGTACGTACACAGTTACAGACACTCGCAACCTCCTCTCTCTTGGAGGGGAAGTGGGCTGCTTTTGGGTTTCCATCAACTTGGGAAACCATCATGTATGAGGGCAATTGGCCTCTGTTGGTTGTTTCAGCGCACGGCTGTCTCCACCCAGCCCCCATCTGTCTAAACACACGGGGGAAGGGAGGAGTCATCCGGTCCATGTTACTGCCATTAAAGGTAGGACATGGCGATGCGGAAGACCGATGGTAGCAGTTGACCAGTAGTTAGTATGATCACTATATGATTCCTACACAAATCCATGCATGTTCCGGCCTCCTTCTTGGACATCCACGTAACTCTAGTGTGGTGTGTTTGATTGGGTTGCTAGTGCCGAATCAAGTTGAGGAAGTATGAGGATTGGCCATGCATGGCTGGTAGCGTCAATTTCTATGGAGATGGCGATGTTGTGTTTGGCTTGTTGCTTTGTATGCTTTGATTCTGATTGGAGAGTTGTTCTGGGGGTGGCAGATGTGAAGGATATCAAGGTGGTGGTCAACTATGATATGCCAGCCACAGCGGAGGATTATGTGCACAGAATCGGTCGAACGGGACGAGCTGGAGCCAGGGGTACTGCGTATTCGTTCTACACTCAAAACAATGCACGACTTGCCAAGCAGATTCTGTCAGTGTTGGAGGAGGCGAAGCAACCCGTTCCGGATGAGTTGCGTCGAATGGCGAGCTACAGCAAAGGAGCTGGCGGTATGGTTTTCCGGTCGAGGCGCCAGGAGATTGGGAAATCTTTGTCAGAACTGTGTCATGTGCTGGATATGTTTTGACTTGTAAAATTGCATGCACACACGTGCTTATTGAGCTCTTTACCTACCTTTTTTTGCAGAATTCAGAAACCGCAATCGAGGAGGGGGTGGATATGATAGATCGAGGGGGCCTGGTGGAAGTAGCTACAGAAGATACTAGGGATTGGAAATTTAGTTTTGGGCCCACAGGGATATATTGTCTATTCAAAAACGATTGGGTTTGGGGGAAGCAGGGTAGTGGGGTTGTAGATTTGAGGGCTCTCTGGGCATGTTACTGTTGGGAGTGTGAATGTAAAAAGGAATGGAATTTAGTTGAGACTCTACAGTGGCTCGTTGCCCTCTGAACCTTCCATGCACATTGGCATATGGCTGCATCGATCCTCTGTCAATCCTTGATACATAGGAAATTGTTTTCAAAGACACCAGTCTCCAAACCCTATAGCTTGCCTTGTTAATCTCAATTGTAATATCACATCACCCAGCTCTTTTATTTTTCTGCCTCCAAAATTCAAAAATCACATTTCACCCATTTTTCCTGCAGAGAAAGTAGCTTATACATGACAGCATTCGATCCTACCAAGAAATTCATTTTGTTACCACCAAAGTGTGAAACTTGGGCCTTGGATAATTTACAGACTTCGGTGAATATAACAGCCTGACATCCAATACTCACCCAAAGCAGAATGCAACATCAAAAATGAAGCTTAATTGGCATTCCTCATTTCAACCCCTGCTCCCCCAAAACCAAAACCACGCACAGTTTCATCCCTCCCACAAATCTTTCACTTTTTTCATTTTTTTATCACATACTATCTGAAGAAAAACAGAAATGACAAGAAACTGGAAATTCTTTTCCCAACTTTCAAGAAAGACATGCAATGGATCCCAACCCACATGACATTATTTGGTACAACGTCTTTCATTTTCACCTCCCATACTACTCAGTGGAATTCAACCTATTCATTCACAATGACTAATTCCAATCTAAGATTGCTGAAACCTTCAATTCAAGGTGGTTTCTTGTCGCTGAGTATCTTCCCTTCGTCACTCATTATCCCAGCACCTGGGATGGACCTGGGGAAGCTTGGTCACACTTCTCACACTTCCCTTGTGTGGTTTGTAAAAATGACCTCGTCTCGGGGGGGAGAGAGAAAGGAGGGCCTGGATTGAAACGAATGATGCCAAACCAGGGCCAGGGTGGCAACTAAGTTCCGACCAGATACACAGTGGAAATGCAAAAAAAAATCACACTCAATGCATCAAATAGAATTCCACCTTGACCCCTCGCCCCTCCAGTATCCGTATGGCCTCCCTCACCTCTGGTTTGTCATTCAAATTTTGCGACCCAGCCTTACAACACCAAACCCGGATTTGCTTGACATTGTCCCCCACCCAGCATAATTGCTGGAAAGCCTTCGAATCGATATCGGACACATTCACCACTATCCGTCTCAACTTGGGCAAATTTCTCAACCAAGCGAACGCCCGGCCCATCACCTCCCCCCCCCACAAACGCAGCTCCACCAGATTGGGCAGCTTGGTCACCCACTCTAAATCAGCATAGGTCAACTCACCTTGACCGTTCCCCAGTGTCAGCTTTTCCAATGAATCCAAAGACGTGGTTTCCATGAGCACTCGGTTATCGGCCCAAGAGAATAAACCCCACAGCTCCAATTCTCTCAGAGTCGGTGGCAAAGCATTCAGAAAGCCATGTTTGAATTCATCCTCCAAGCTGAACAGCCCCATGTTCGTCATGACCAAGGACAAGGCCTCGAGATTTCTCAAGCTGCTCAGCGTTTCGCACACAGCTGGGTAATGGGCGCGCCAATCCATCGAGCGATAGGAAAATCTGAGTTGAGTGAGTTCCGTCAAGTTAGCCAGGCCGTTGAGAAGCGATTGGTCGAAACACTTGCCCTGGAGGTTATCCAGGGTGTTGGAGAGATCTGGGTGGTCAATTCTCATGTTACTTCCTGGTATGTCGATGGACAAGTGGCGAAGTCGAGGATTGCACTTGAATTTCATCAAGCTGACACGAACATAAAAAGAAAGAAAAAAACCTTTAAGAAACGCATTATTCTTACACTCTTTTTCAAAGGATCTAAGAAAACACAGCTATGACATACCAAATCACATTTCGAAAAAAGATGAATTGCATCAGAAAAACAAATTCATAATAATCCTGTTGTTGGATTAGTATTGGTCCACATGCCAGACCCTCACGCGTCTGGCTATATACATACTCCCCACACTTTTGCATGTCTGACCTACCAGCAATTGTCTAGGGTCAAATTTTCGAGGTTGGGGCATTTCCGCACTACAGCCAGGCTCTGGGCATCCTTGAGGGTCAAAGTTTTTACAGAATTCATTGGAATAAGAGCACCGAAGTCAGTTTCACTCTCTGTTTCATGAGCGAGGCTCAGCGTCTGGATATTGACAGCGGAATTCAGAATATCGCAAGCCGATCGGTCCATCTTCATACTTATAGATCCTAATTTCAAAAAAAGAAACGTTTTTTCATTGTGCATTTCACATTTAAAACACAAAGAGTTGCGTGTAGGCCAGCACCCTTCTTTTTTCCTGCGAAAGTTTTTGCAATATCCAGGTGTTCCATATCAGAAAAAAAACCCAAAAAACCCAAGTTTCTTGTAAACAATTTGTTTAATTTTTGGTGGAGTTCCATTTTCGCTCCGTTTGGTCCATGCTTAGGTTACCCATTCATTCATTTCGGCATTGTTTTTAATTTTTTTTTCTTGATTTTTTGGGGGAGGGGGGCATACCTGCTTCCTCATCGAAAGCCAATGTCATACTCCCAATTTCATTCACTGCCAAATCTGTCACATGGCTGAGTGATCCCAGCAAGCTCTTGGGAAGCTGCTCCGCACTGTCTCCACCAACCGTCACTTTTTTGATGTGGCTGGTCATTTCCTGGTACCAGCTCTTGTTCAGCCCACGCAGCATCGAAATCCATTCACTGAAATTTTCCCCATGGTGCCTTCTTTCTTGGAGATAACGTATCAAGGGGGGCCCCACCGTCTTGGCGTTGCACCAGGGCTGTGCAAGAAAAAAACAGAACAAAAATGCTTCACAATTTGGTCAAAGATTGAAAATGTGGTGGTGGTTTGGCAACTGAGCAACCACCATTCTGCAAGGAATCCATTGTGGATTTTTGTAACGCTGAGCGTTACTTGGGCGTGACTAACCAACGCCATAACACTGTAAAGACGTCGGGAACTCAGCCCTGGACCGGCGGATGCATATGGGGACAAGGGTGCTCTCCAAAGGGGAGGTCAAGGCCATTGTACTGGTTGGTAAAAAGTCGAAAAAACCTTGTCGGTCCTGATGCGCCCTTTCGACGCCAGAGCAGAGAAGAGAGGAAACTGAAACATTTTTTCTCGCGAAACCAACCGTCGAAGCAGATTGCTCTTCGTCCATAACAGGAAGGATAGCAGCGTTCTTTTTTCGTCCTCGCGCGCGACCTAAGATACAAAACCGACTGGAGGACGCCCCTGGCCTGAAGCTTCCCCGCAGCTCTCGAAAGCAGTCGTCGCCAGACGAAATGACCTGGAGCAGTGCAAATAAGGCGAGCGCTATTTAATGGCTCCGTTCTAGACTTTAGCATGGACTGGTGCGAGAAAAGGTGTTTGGATTCCCGTCGCCCTTCCCCAGTTGATATGACATGAAAAGCGCTCGATTCGGAGGAGTCCTGATATTATTTTGCTTGTAAGGGATTTCAGTGAGTGAAAGAACGAAAACAGGCCGGGGAAGAGTTGAATTCA
The DNA here is from genome assembly GCA_030272585.1 of Bryopsis sp. KO-2023. Taxonomy (NCBI): domain Eukaryota; kingdom Viridiplantae; phylum Chlorophyta; class Ulvophyceae; order Bryopsidales; family Bryopsidaceae; genus Bryopsis; species Bryopsis sp. KO-2023. Next base: position 718,041 of record BSYQ01000007.1, on the reverse strand, counting down.
GAGGGGTATCGTGTGGTTGACAACGTTTCGAATTTTTTCCTGTGGATTGGCCGTGTTTTCGATTGCTTTGGCAGGAGATCTATGCACGCAAGAATCATCCCTGGACCAGCTGTCCTTTCCAAACTCTCTTCAGATTCAACGCACATGGAGAAGAAGAGGTCCCTAGATGGCTGCAATTGTTGATGGCCTAACCTGGATTGATCCCAACAGCTGGCAGAGGAGAATGTCACCCTGTGGACTGTGGAAATATGCCAAAGACGATTCTCCTTCATAACTGTGCTCACAGATTTTGTTTTCGGAGCAACATTTCGAAGAATTTTTGTTTCTGATAGGGCCACATCCCTCTGCACTATCGAACGATGCTCTTTCCTGAAATTGAGTTTTGCTAATTGTGCATGTCACTTTGAAATGAAAGAAAATGGTGAGGGGGTTGATGTACGTTGATGCATAAATGTGTTATTGAAAACAAGGGTTCCCCAGGTCTAGATGTATAGATCAGGAGGTTGAATGTTTGCTACTTCTCTGGTCGGGGGCCGGAAAAGTGCTGATATATTGGTTGAATCAGAGTTACTTGTTGTACCCTTTTTTAATGTCAAAACTGCATGTGGTGGATTGACCAAGGCAACCGGATGAAACATTGCTAGATATGATTTCATAATTTTGCTGCAAGTGCAGAGTATCACTGAAGGTGATGGCCTCTTTCCACTGAGTTATGAGATTCCCTTGACAGTTAAACTTGACGATGAGGTCGAAGACAGTATGGGTTGACTTGTGTAACCCGCCTGTTCGTCAGCTTTTTGTTTTCCTACAAATATTACATGTCGCCCCTTGGCAGAGAAAATCGTGCCCCCCCCCCCCCCCCCAATGGAACCCCCCAACCAACGACAGAGAGAAAAGAAATGAAAAGTATGACAAATGACTCGCCACTTTTACTGTGCAAGGGTTGGCGATGTCACCATCCTCGCGGCATTATTTCGCGAAGCAAGTTCAATTTGCGACGCCACGTTGACAGCCACCACGAGTCCCGCCGGTCACGAGTTCCAATTGCCGCCGGCTGAACCTCAAGGCACAGTTGCAGTTGTTTGTCAACCACAAGGGACCGCGAGCTCGACGCCTCACGGGCTGGGGGTTGTACTTTCCGTTCCTGTGAGTGGCTACTCAGCCACCTAACGTTTGACCCTCGAGAGGGTGAATATACTTGCTGGGGGCTTCCCAGGAGGGGGAACGCTCGTTCGGCCATGCTGGAACAACAATTAAAGGTGAGTCCCCTTGTCAGCGGTTGCGACCCACCGGCGTCTCTCACGGGAACGCATGGAGGCGAAGGGCACAGGATACCGAGAAATGTTCATTAGCTCGGGAAACCGATAAATACAATTCCATGAAGGAGAACTTCGCTCCGCAACGGTTCTGTGAACACTCCGGTTCTGTTTTGTTCTCTTGCCGAGTTGAATTCTGCGAATTCCTTGGCGAGGATGAGGGTCCTGGCACTGGACTCTTGTCGTTGGTTTGTCCAAAGACGCTGGGTGTGCAACGCGACCCAACCAGTCACGACGACTCCGCGAAAGCGACGTCCCCTGCGGCGACGGGCGTTAGGTGGTTGTCGTGTACGGATCGTGACTCACCTCGTTGGGCCGATTTCTGTTGGGTCTTTTTCTGTTTCGGCGTTTGGCCGATTTTTTTTTTTTGGCATGCAAAAAGCGGCGCACGAGATACGATCCGACAGCGAATCGCGCGTGGGAGAAGTGCGTGCCTGACGCGAGTCGTCAACGCGATCAGTAGCCGCTGCCGCCTCTGCCGATGGCGGTGGGAGGATCGTGACGGGGTTTACAGGTTGTCATGCTGAATGTTGCCGACATGACACCAGGTGTTCTAAGAAAACTTTTTTAGACTTAACGCACGAACTTGAGCTGTAGGATTCCATGGGTCGAAAGAGTTAGATAGCCCGATAGCACTCGGGACGGGTGCATATTCCTAGACTTTCGTTGACTGAAATCGCTCGCCAGCAGCGGCTCCTGCTTTTTAAAACTCGCATCTTGGCGACCTAGCTTGTTATTTTATATTTTTTCACCCCACGCCAAAGGAGTTACGGCCTTCTCGGTGGGAAGCACCCTGGTGGAGGGAAAAAAGATCCACTTTGTGCTCTTTGATATGCATCTCGCGCACATCCAGTTTCGTTACGTTTAGAAAGAGTTTTAGTTGAGGAATACGAGGTTCTTGTGACGACGCCCGCTGGTGGAGTATGTGCAAGGTGCGCCAACGGGGTCGGATCGAGAATCGGAGAAAATAACGGGCTGCGTCTGGCAACTCCGTCGCTAACGTGTATGATTGGTGTTCTTTTAGGGTGGGTTGAAGACATTTTCTTCGCTCGGCCCCGTTTCGCTGGAGCACACCTGTTTGGACGACCTTTGCTTAGAACAGTGTTTGGAACGAGATTTGATGGTGTTGACGGGCATGATTCTTGACAGTTCATCGAAGGTTCTGTCTGGCTTTATCAATCCGGAGGTTCAATATTGTGATGGAAGATCCAGTCGCAAGGCTGACGACCCAAGGGTACGCCTGCCAGTTGTAAATCTTGTGCACGCTTTGACTTTTGTGGGGGGTTGGGCTTTGACGTCTTGCTCCGTTGGGGTTCGCGCAACTGTGTTTACGTCAGCGCATGTCGTCTGATCCGGGCGCGTGTCCTGTTTTCTTGTGCTTCTTCTGCAGGGTGGTAAGCCTCGCTCCTTCGGAAGGCGACCTTATCTTGGCATCCCTCCAACTCGGTGGTCGAGAGTTGTCGGGTGGGTCAGTCGACGACACTCCCCCACACTTTTCCTTGTTTCGGAGTGGATCGTTCGATCCCGTTGTCTGGCTTCCCTGATGGAAGCTTAGCTCCCTGTTGCGAGTCTCTGACCTTCCGTTGACTTTTTCAGGTGCACGCCACCGGAGCGAGATTTGCGACCCTCGGCTTCTGAAAACGAGGAGGTTCAAAACATCACAGAGCAGAGAAAAAACGCGACCCCTCCTCCCTCCGGAGGGAGCGGTCCAACAATAAATCGAAGAGAGAAACATAGTAAGGCCCAACCTTCTGCATGAATCTGGCCAGTATGGAAATGAATCAGCCTTGGACTTTTCGAAATTGACACATGACTGGTGCCTGACTAATGAGCATATAGTAGCCTTGGCGGGGTTAACTAACTGGAAATAGCTTCCACAAGACCCTGAGCGGTGGTGTGTTTTTGTGTCCATCAGGAGAAAAGCATAAGAAGCTTGTGATTCCATACAATGATGGTCTCTGGGCAATTTGGCTGACCAGGCGCTCTTTCCTCAATTTCCTTGCAAAGTTTGAATGGCTCTTAGCAAGCCGCGCGAAAAGCACGAAAAGTGTGAAAAATACTGGTGGCCGAGCAGTTAGGACTCGAAGAAGAGTGTTGAAACCTAGCTCCAGAGCAACGAAGCCTGCTGCTGGCCTTGGACCTCGTAAGGTCCAGAAAAAATTGGATGGTGTCAAAGATCCAATTAAAGAAACAGTCAGGAAGCATCAAGCGGATGTCTCGAGTCAGAATCTGGTGCTCAAGGATTCTGCTGAGCAGGCCACCAAGGTTCAGAAAAATCTGGATATTCCTAAAGGTCCAATGAAAAAAGTGGTGGAGAACCATGTGGATGCTTCGGTTGATGATCCGGTTAAAGACCACACAGAAATTTTGAAAAAAAAAGTGGTGGATGGTGCCAACAAAAAACCTGCGAGTGGTGTTGCTAAGACTGAGAAGCACGTCCCTCTCGAAATGCCAAAGGCGGTGTTTGACAGCTCTCAGGAGTGGAATTCGCTGGCGGACAATGGTGTTGGAGGAAATGGGAAGGGTTCTTCCAATAGCTCAGAATTGCCATTGCCAGCAACCTTATGGGACGTAAAGCCAGCACAGCCAGCAAAAACAAAAGTGCAGCCAGTGAAAACGAAGGCTTCAGCCAAAGAACCTGAAGAGATCACAAAGGTATCTGTGGAAGCTCCCAAGGAGGAGAAGATAGTCACTGAGTCGGCTGCTGAAGTCCCTGGTGAGCCTGCAGTCCCTGAGATGGATGCCAAAATCCCTGATGAGAGTGCAGTCCCTGAGGTGGATGTCAAAGCCATTGAGGAGGAGCCTGTAGTTGCTGAGAAACCTGTGGTTGCTGAAACTGTGGTTGAAATTCCTGAGATGACAATCGCTGAGGTGGCTGCTGAGGTCCCTAAGAAAACGATAGTTCCCGAGACTGTGGCCGAAATCCAGGAGGAGACTTCAATGCCAGAGATGGAAGCTGTTGAGGAGGTTGCAGGAAGGGAGGCTTCGACAAAGGGTTCAGTACCTGAATTCAGAGTTGTGGAAGCTTCTGATGAGTTCAAAGAACTTCTGATGGCAGACTCTAGCTCGTCTGATTTGTCTGGGGATGACAGCTCCATGATGGACGAACCTGCAGATGTTCCTTCCCTGCCTCAATCCAATGGGAACGGGGGAGTTCCCAAAAAGGAACAAGGACTTCCAGCCAAAGCAGAAGTGGATATCCCACCTACCCCCAGCACCCCTCCTAAAGAAATTCTTACTGGTAAGATGTCGGGCAGCACTGTTCCTTTCTGGATGGAAAATGTGTCTCGATCTGATAGCAATGGGGATGCTGTCGGAACTGGGTCCCATTCTGGTGGGCAGAATGGAGTTTTTGGAAAGGATCAGGGCTCTCCAGCCAAAAAGGACGTTGAGCTGGTAGGTTCTGCTCCCAGTGCCCCTGCTGCAAACAGTGGAGGTGGTACGGGGAATGGTGGTGGGAAAAGTGCTGGGGGAGGGGGAGGCACTGGCAAGTCCAGTAGAGGGGCTCATGTCAGCTCAGGGAAGTCTTACGTATCTGGAGGCGGCAGTCTTGGTGGATTTGGGGGTGGTGGAGGCTCAGATGGTGGAGATGATTGGCGTAGTCTGCCTGATGAACCAGCTGATGGAGAGGGCCCAGAGCCAAGAGGGTTGCTCGTTTTGGCAGCAGTTGCAGTTGTGGTGGGCTCCGCTTTCACTCAGTGGATCAGGAAGAAGCGACGGAGGGCTACTGAAGAAGCGTCCGCTAGGAGAGTTCTCGCGGATGATTTGAGAGGAGGTGGAGGAGCCCAGGCGTCCAGGACGAGTGGCAGTGATCTTCATTTTGACCTTATGGCAGCTGCTGGTGAGTGTTTTGGATCACTTTCCTGAACAAACGTTTCTTTCGTGAAACGTGGTGACCTCATGAAAAAATAATCCATGTAACAGTTTCGCTGTGTGTTGTTTGCTTGTGGAGATCTCTGATATGGTAATGGCTGCACCAATGATGCATCCATGTTCTTGATTCAGGTTCGTCGAACAAGGAGTGTTTGTCTAGCAAGGATCGTACGAGCAAGGAATTGATGAACGTTTCAAAGGAGTCGGTCGTAGTTTCCGGACCATCAATGAAGGAAGCTGTATTGGAGAGTGACTGTGACATCATCATCGAGCCCCAGAGTCGGACCACCACCAGGGGCCTCGACGTGTTTCAGGTCAAATCTCACAATGGAAGGCAGCAAGAATCGGATCGGCCCCTCTCTGGACGGCTTCGCACCGGGAATGGCACCTCCCCGAGCTCGCCGGACAAAGCTGTCGAGGAGGAGAGAAATCTGGGGAACATTTCGTCCAGATCCAAGGAATTGCAGGATGAGTTGAGCACGCTTTGGGAAAAGTTCAATTTTACGGATGAAAATCTGAGAAATAGTGAGAGGAGGAGGAAAGATGCTCTCAAGGACCTTGCTAAGGCAACTGCGTCTCGTGATACTGAAGTTGCTGATCTCAGGGCGAAGTTGTTGGGACAGGAGGAGCAGAGGAGTCAGGTAAAAAAAATCCCCTGTGCCAAGTGATTTCCTGGGTTTTGGAAAAATTCTTTATGTGATGGATCTTTCCCCACCCCCCACCCCCAAAAAAGTAAGACGCTCCTGTTCTTTGAAATGAATTCTCCCAGATACTTTGGGCATGCTGACTTCTCTCCTGCTTGACCAAAGTATTTTTTTTTAAATGAGTATTCTTTTCATGGTGAGGTCTGTAACTGCTTTGATTACTCATAGGTGGAGAAGAAATATTCTGAGCTGGATCAGGAACGCAATGCTTTGCTGACCACAATCAGAGATGCCCAGAATACATTACTGATGACCCAACCCCGACTCACTCAAGCTCTGGAAAAGATAGAGGACTTGGGCAAGGTTATCGTCGTCCAGAAAAAAGAGCTGGTTCAGTCCAGGCAAGACTTGGGGGACGCTGTTCATGAAAAAAGCGTGATCCAAAGGAAGGTCGTGAACATGGAGACGGAGGTGAAAGAGGTGGAAAGCATCGTGAACGTGATTGAGCAAATCGAAAACGATCTGGGGGGAGAAGTTTGGTCGCAGAACCATGGCGACAAGATGGCCAAGGTGGAGAATGGGTTAAAGGTGAGAATCTGCATGAATGTGCAAAAAAACCTGAGGAATAAATTTTGAAAAATCTTGAAAAATGCAACCCTGGTGAAAGAGGAAGAAAAGGTTTGAAAACTGAGTGGGCTTTTTTGTGTGGAATTCAGATTCTCCGTCAGCTTGACGTGAGGTCGCAACACAGCAGGCATATCATTGCTTCTCTCCAAGGCCTCCTGGTGAAAGTCAAGGATTCTCTGATCAAAACAGAGACGAGTGAGGTGGAATCCGCCAAGGTGGTCGACCTGCTCAAGGCGGCCGGCAAAGACCAAGAGAATCTCAAACAGGATCTGTGTGGGATGCGTTCCAAACTCAGGGATCTCTCTGGGGAGAGGGAAATCTTGCAGAGGAGCATCGATTTGTTGAAGAGCTCCTGTGAAGAAAAGACGGAAGCTCTGGAGGAGGTCAAGCTCAAGCATGAGGCAGCAGAGGAAGCTGCTGAATGGGTGAGCAAATGAAGAAAAAAAGTGTTTTCCCTATGGCTTTGCTCTTACTCCCCCCAGTTCTTGGAGTTTCGAAACCAAGCCTTTTGTAGATCAAAAGGCAGCTGCCGTTTATGAGTTCAGCATGTTCAACCTTTTTTTTTCCCTTGTTTTGTGTAGGCAAAATCTCGACAAGAACAGCTGACAAAGGAACTGAATGAGAGGAAGCAGGCACTCAGGGAGGTTCGATCCTCTTTGGAGGAAGCCAAACTGACTGGCAGCAGAGCCAGGGCTCAAGTTCAGCAGCTCAGAGAAGAGAAAACCGATCTTCAGAGGGAAATGACTGGCCTCACACGCAGAATTGATCATTTTGAGGTGACGAGATACATCAAATATGTTTCTGAGTCTGACAGAGACTGTGGTTTCACCTGCACTGAAAACAATCTGCAATTGCCATTGTTTTGAAAAGGGAAAAAAATGCAACAATTTCTGGCTCTTGCTGCAAAGCAGCGGCCCTGTGTTAAATAAGTGTGGTGGTTTTTCAGGAGGAAACCAAGCAGCTTCAAGATAGTGCTGATACTCTTCGAAAAGACCTTGACATGGAAAGGGGCACTCGGGAGGGCTTGGAAAAGAAAACCAAGACGATGACTGAAACGCAAGCTCAGATGGAGGGTGAGTACAACAAGAAAGCTGATGAACTCAAGAATGAGCTGGAGGAAGCCAAAAAAAGGGTCAGTGAACTCCAAGAGAGTTGCACCCACCTGGAAGGTGACAAGGAGAAGTTGGAAAAGGAGTTCAAGGAAGAAGCTGAGAAGCTCAGGGAAGAGATCGCAAGTAAGGAGGCGGAGGAGAAGTAGCTCGTTTCCCTGAAGTTGCTGTGGTGGTGATGGTACAAATGCTGAAAGATATTGTATCTCTCTCCCCCTTTTTCGATTGATCGACAGGGATGCAAGAAGAGAAGCTTCAAGAAGAGCGCTTGCAAGAAGAGAGGCTGAGGGAAGAGCGTCTGGAAGAGGAACAGCTGCCAGAGGAGCTCCCCAAAGAAGCAGGCGGTCGAGTGGCTGTCAACGGTGGCAGGAAGCTCGAGAAAATCATGCAGAGTGCCTTGCGCAGAACCTTGAAAAACAGCGTTTCGGTTTCCTATCCTGATCCGTCAGGGAGCGTGCCCATGACTGAGAACGATTCTAAAATCAGAGCCTGGCTGGAAGATGCTGACGACACCAGTCTTTCCTTGTCGCCTTCACCTGCCCCAGCCCCCTTGTCTAGCCCCAGAAAATTCTCCAGCCCAAGAAGGCTTGAAAACGAGAACGGTGGGGACACCGCCCGAGAATCGCTCCCTCGACCAGACACAAAGAAGCCGAAGCATCAGCCGAGGCAAAGGAGGGGCTCATGGCCTTTGGACATGTCGACCACAATCAGCGATCACCTGTTTGGGGCTGCCCAAGAGCTCGTCGAATTGACGGAGGCATCGTTGCAGCTGTCAAACGCCAAGGATACCATGGTTGTGGAATTGGACGATGCAAAGAGGGCTGTGGCCGAAACCACTACGAAGCTTGAGGAGAAAGATGCCGCCATGAGCGATCTTGCTGAGCATTTCTTGCAGGTAGGCTTCACGTTTTTGAATAATCCTCTTATGGTTATGCCGCCATGAGCGATCTTGCTGAGCATTTCTTGCAGGTAGGCTTCACGTTTTTGAATAATCCTCTTATGGTTATGTGTCAAGAACATGGTCTGAAGAACTATTCTTTCTGCTTTTGTAGGTCTACCAGATTGCGTCTGACCTGGCAACTGAGACTGACAACACCGTATTGGAGCTTCGTCAGTTGCAGCTGCTGTCAGACAATCTGAAGCAACAGGTGAGTGAGCGTGACATGATCATCATGGACTTGGAGAACAGGTTCCTTGGAGGTCAACCCCCCGCCAGTGAAGTCGATATCCACGATGGATTCTCCGATGTCAGCACGGAGTTCCCGAATGCCTTGGCTACCCCTCGATCTGTCGCCATGCCGACTCCCCGATCGCTCATCACCCCTCGGTCCACCACCAGTGCTGGTGTCGTCCCTCGCCCGAGATCGCAAAGCAGATCCAGCATGGTGACACCCACCCCCCGATTGAACGACCTGGTTACATCCCACTCTTCCTCAATAAGGCTGGAAACCCCCTCTCCCCGAATGAGATCGGTATCCAACATTCCGAGGGCTCCCGCCTCAGATACCTCCACGAGCCGCCCAACTCCACGGAGGGGGAATGATTTCTCTGATGGACAGCCCTACCTCCCTGGGGTGCCGAACACCGAGCATGCCTCCAGAGGGAGCGCGAGCAAAAAACAAAACGACTACCATCCGAAGAGCAGAACCTCCATGAAACGGATGTCAGCCGCCGCTCCGAGAAAATAAGAAATTGAAAATCTGTATAGAATTTTCCCATCCATCCAGAAGGATTGAAAAGACTCGAAAAAGAAAGGAGAGCAGAAAGAAGGGGGGAAAAAAAAAAGCTGGGTTGGGGGGAATGTGTACACCATCTTTGGATTGTTTGTTTTATCGTTTTATCGTTTTTTTCTTGAGCTGTTTGCCCCAAGTCGTGGTAGCATGTCAAAACCAAAAAAAAAAAAAAGAAACCGAGAAAATTCTTTGTTGCTTTTTGTTGCTTTTTTTTCTTTCTTTTTTTTTGGATTTTGGTGTGGGAGGGGAAACAAAACAAAAAAAATATTAAAACTTGATCTTTTTGCTTTTTTTTGGTAAGTGGGTTGACTCTGGAAAAACAAAAAAACAAAAAAAAGACGAAAAGAAAGAGAAGCGAAGCCAAGAGGGAGGGGAAAAAAAAGAAAAAGAAGGAAAAGGAAAGGAGAAAAGAATTAGGTTTTGTTTTGTTTTTTTCAAGCTGTGCCTTTTCTTGTTTTGTCATGATTTGCCTCTCGGATATCAGAGGTTGGGCAAGTTTCAGCAGCATAATTTGATGGCGGAGGGTTCCATCACTGGGGTTAAAAAAAAATTTTGGGTTCGAAAATTAAGGTATGAGGCGAGGTGTTGGATTTGCAAAAAAAGGGGTTTTTTCATTCTTCAGCAATTGGAAGAAGCAGAGGCACACATTACGTATTAAGCGGGGGAAAAAAAATAACAAAAAGGAAAAAAAAAAATCTTGAGAAAAAGTCGTCACCTGAGATATGAAACTTTTTATCCATATCTGAAAATCTGTTGGGATGGGGGGGTGGGTTTTTGGGAGGGGAAAAAAGAAAAGAGTGAGAGAGAAAGAGAGAGAGAGAGATACGTATATATTCGATGGTTGTTCGTTTGCTTGTTTTGCTTGTTTTTTTTTGGTTTCTTGTTTTTCTTTCTGTTTGTTTTTTTTTCGAATTTAGGGATGGTGGGAAGTAGAAAAGGAAGGAAAAGTACCACCATCCTATTTTATCGAATGAAAAAAGAAAAATTCACGCGTAAAAGGAAAAAAAAAAGAGGGGAAAGGGGGAGATGGTGAGGGATAGGGTTTGAAAAAAGGGGGGGGTATATGAAAAGAGAGAAACATGTACGTTGGAAAAAGAACGCCATATTTTGTGGATGTTTCTTTGGACTTTTTTTTTTTGAAGCATTTGAGAAGATAAGAAGAAGATAGCGACATTAAAACAGATATAAAAAAAAGGAAAAAAAAAAGAAAAAAGAGAAAAAGGGGGAAGGAAGAAAGGGAAGAAAAAAAAATGGAACGGAAGAAGGTTTGGGTTATTGGGTTCATTTTTATTGGGTTTCATTGATATTGTTATAGGACTTGTAGCAAGAGTGTAGAGCGGTTGAAAGACGCCGGGAGCGAAAAATACAAGTTCGAAGGCAGAGATGGGGAGTCCTTTGGTCGTCGTTTTTTTTTTTAAAGGAAAAACGGACCATTAAGGTCATTTGCCTGTTTGCTGAAAGAAAAAAGGAGAAGAAGCAAGGAAAAAAGAAAAAGTGTGTGGGGGGGGATTGGGGGAAGGAAAAGAAAAAAACCCACTTGGGTTTTTTTTTGTCCCCCCCTCTCAGACAGGGGTTTGAAAAGGGGGGGGGGGGGCCCAAAAAAAAGGGGGGAAACGGTGAGAATCGCTTTCAAGGAAAAGTCGGTGATGATATGTGTCAAGTTGGTGGTGGTGTTAGGAACTTCCCGGTGGGTAAATCTTTGCAGTTGGGTTTTCTTTGTGCTTCCAGAAAAAGAAAGAAAAAAAAAGTGCCAGGGTTGAGAAGGAGGAGCTCTGGTGTGGAAATTCGCACATGTGAGAATTGTGCCTTTATTTCCTCTCTATTTTTTTTGTTTAATTTGGAAGTCTGGTCAGGATGGTGGTGGTACGGAGGGTTTCTTTTTGTGCTCCTCAACTAGGTGTTGTAGAAAAAAAAGGAAGAAAAAGAAATGTGTGAAAAAGGAGTTTAAAGAAGAAGAAGAAAAAAAACGGTCGCTTAGCTCTGTGGTGGTTTTACTTCGCGGAGCAATTTCAAGGCGACGCCAGAAAATTTGTAAACAGAGTGTTGGATTTGATGGAACATCTATGGGGGACAAAATTTCAAGGAAAGGAAAGAAATTCAAAGGGGGAGGGGGGGGGGGGGGGGTTGGAATGTAGATGGAGAACAGTCGGGTTGGGGGTGTTTATTCCCTTTTTTTATTCTTTTTTTTATATTGGACACATGTTTTATTTCTCTTTCACGACTTCGGTTTGTTTTTTTTTTGTTTTATTTTGTTTTCAGTTCTTTTGTTATCCCCATTTCTCTTCGGCGGTAGAAGCGTCTAGGGGGGGTCTGGACAAGTATGGGGAGGGGAGGGGTTCGATATTTTTTGCTGAATTTCTTTTTTTTTTTTAATTTCCAATTTTGGACATTTTTTCTTGAATTCCTGATTCAGAGAGTGATTTGCATTCCTTGACATGCAATTTAGACCGGAAACTGAGAAAACACTATTAAAAAAAAAGGAAAAAGAAAGGGACGACACAGAATTGCACATTCTCAAGAAAAAGAAAAGAAAGAAAGCATTCTAAGCTTCTTCTTTCAGACATGAAAAATAGGAAAGGTAGGGAGTTATCACTGATGCCATTTTTCTTGTTTTTTTTATTTTTCATCCTTTTTTTTAAATTGTTTCCTGGTATTCTGCACTTTTCTTTCTGCACACGCGCATAATTTTTGAGTTGGTCTCTCTCTCTCTTTCTCTTTCTCTCTGTCCCTCCTTTCTCTCGAGAAAAGAGGTGGAAATCAAAACATAAAAAAATATGTATATATATATATATATATATATATATATTTATAAACGTTTTTGCACAATACTGTGAGCAATCACAACGAAAAAGAAAATATCTTTTGAAAAAAAAAGTAGAGAAAAAAAAAGGAAAAAGATGGGGTTGGGTGGGGATGGCCAACAGCAAAGGGATGTCTCTGAAAAATCTGTACGAATGGAATTCAAACCAAAGCTGTCTAGCAAAAAAAAAAAGTTGCAAGTCGAAAGAAAGAAAATCTAGAGAGAGGGCAAATAGTACTGTGTTTTTTGGGGGGTCAGACGATTTTTCTGTGTAGTACTTAACAACGTAAAATCCAAAGTTGCGAGGTTTCAAATAGCTGAGCAAAATTCCTATCAAGGGGCGGGGCAGGGGGGGGGGGAAGGGGAAAGTTCAAAAATGGGATGGGAAACTAGAAAAAGAGTGAGAAAATATTTAATAATATGTGAATCGAGATTTAGCCAAAGAAAAAAGAAGGGTCTGGCATATTAGCTCCAAGTGACAGGGGTTTGGGGTCAGATGAAAGCGAATAGCCAAAAAAAAGAAAGGAGAAGAAAACTGAAATCTCTGGGAAAAAGGGAGGAAAAAAAAAGAAAACTTAATGTTCAAATAGGATGATATAAAAAGCAGTGTGTTTTTTTCATTTCACCGGTAGCAGGTTCGGTGGTTCAAAAAGATAAGTTCATAAGGCAAAAAAGAAAGTGGAGTTTTGACGCATATTTTTTGGAGTTCCAGTATTTTTACGAGAGGTTGACTGATGAAGCGGGTTACTGATAGAGAGAATCATCTGGGAGCATTGTGGGGGTCTGTAAAAAAAGAGGAAAAAAAAAACACGGGCAAAAAAGAAAAAACACAAATATCATCTCTGCAGAATTTTTTGTGGCTGCTCAAAAGAGGGAGTCTGTGGTATTGGTAGTTGAAAGCTGTTCCATCAATGATAGATTGCAGCTGTATGTATATGTAAGTTTTCTACTACAAATAAAAATCCCTCTCAGTAAACGTTGTCATGAAACAATGAAAGCAGAATGAAAGCAGTCGAGGGGACTGGTGCATCCAGTGGCGTGCTGTTCAGCCACCACCACCATTTCCACATTCCATTCAATTATGCTCAGTTTGATTGAATGTGTCCTGCTGGTTCACTGGTCAGCTAAGTGGTTAAGTGGCTGTATGAGTGGAGAACAACAGGGCACCAGTGCAATTTCTTAAAAATTTCACCAGCCCAACAGTGGCCCTAAGTTTGGCTGTCTCATCTTCGATGATACAAATTACGAGGTTTGGAACACAAAATTGATATATCTCTGCTGGTTGTGAGCTCCATGGAGTTGTTGTCAATTGTCATCTTGGATGCGCTACCAACCGTCAGGTGGATGTTCATAAATTCAGATACTCTTCCTTTTGTCATCCTATCAAGAGGTAAAGATCACTGATTACTGAAATACTTCGAAGAAGAGCTCATGTTACACCCCACAATCTACACTACAGGAAACCACCCACACTCCACTAAGGCTGCTACGCCACCATCCTCCCTCTAAGCAAAATGCAACCCTGCAGAATTGAAGCAGGACAACAACTGCAGAAAATCCTCTTGAGCCAATTTCGCCGCCCTCCTTTTCCGAAACCCACCTTGCTCCAAAACCTGGTGGATGAAATCCCTGAATTCTCGGATAGCTTCTTTCCCCCCTGCTGCTTGGTCATCATTGCACTCCATTTCATCCTCTAAAATTTCCTCCAGCTCGTCGTCCTCCTCCCCCACCCCCAATTTTCCAAAAAGCTCATCTAAATCATGCTGGGCACTGGCGAAAGTATTCAAACCAGTTCCAGCTTCTGTGATTGGCATGTTGCCTCCCCCATGCAGTGCTTGATAAGTTCGGTAGTTTGTCTCCAAGGCTTTGAGGGTGGCTTTGCTGGTGAAAACGGCACCGAGGGTTCTGTTTTTCCTTTCGAAGCAGATTTTCGTCATGCCATCCCACTCAAGGAAGTTGACTGGGGGTGGGGGGTTCCTCGGCTCAATTCGCACAACGCTGGATTCCACTTTAGGTGGCGGCTTGAAGTTGTTTTTCCCGACCTTCACACAAGAAAACAGAGACATGTTTATTTTATAGGTGCTTGACGAAGCTAGGCAACATATACGAGTTTTTCAGAGCTCAAAACTGACCGAAAGGAACTGCTAAAAACCCTACTTCAGTTACTAATTTGCTGGAATTCTGAAAACGCTGCTACTGGAAATATTCCCGGAACCACCCAAAATACTCTTGCTTGACAACGCACAACTGACCTTCATGATATGGAACACTCTTGCCAACAACTGGGAATTCACAGCCAGGCGGCAAAAGCAGGAGTCTCCAGGTTTAGCGACCAGCCTCATTGCGAATTCCCTTTGGAGCAACAGAGTTGCCGAGCGGAAAGCAGGTCGGTGTGCCAGAAGTTTGAACAGGAGAGGTGAGGAAATGTTGTAGGGGATATTTGCCACACAAACGTCGAAATAGGGTAGATCCACTCTCAAAACGTCGCCTCGGATGATCTGCAGCGTTAGGGGATATTTTTCAAAGTGGGAAAATAATTAAATGGATGTCCACCAAAAATGGATCACCTTGTTGTGGATGGCCTTTGTTCGGCCAGCGGGTCTAATGCAAATCAGATATTTTTTCATTCATTCCATCACAAGAGTGGGGTGCAATACTAAAAAGTTGCAATACTAAACCTCAATGTTGGGAACGGCATTGACACGCGATGCGTCTTGTTGTATGCAGATTTAGATAGCATAGCTGCATACAGCATAACAATTTCCAAAGTATGTTCAAAATATTGCCACACTGCCATTGTGGCATTCCTTCTTCCGAAAATTATCCTCTCTTGATTTATTTTTTTTATTATTATTATTTATTTTTTTTTTTGGGGGGGTGACGTTTTTTGGGCAAATGGTCTAATTTCAGTGGTATGTATGGAGCCAGCAGTTACCTCAAGCTTTGAGCCCAGTTCCGTCCCTTTCACTCGACGCTGGAGCTCAAGGATCTGAGAAAAATTCAAACAATATTTACTTCGTACAGGAAAAACTAGAAAAGAAATCCATAACCTTTAACGTGAAGATTTATTATTTTCACATGCTTCTGTTTCTCCGAAAGTATTAACCCCCAAAACCTTCTTCAAATCAATTTTTTCCTTGCACACCAAGAAAAGAAAAATGATGAGGACACAGCATCCAATTCTCAGCAACTCAAAAAAAAATATTCTCGATGGCCAATCCCGTACCCACCAGTCTTCCATCCAGCTCCACTGCAATAACTTTTTTAGCCTTTTCCAACAGTTTGGTTGTTAAATTACCCGTTCCTGGTCCAATCTCCAACACCACATCTGTGTTCTTCACTCCCGCCTTGTCTACGATTGATTGAATGATCATTGGATTCTTCAGAATATGCTGCCCCCTTGATTTCCTGAATTCCAAGCCTACATCGCCACCATTTCAGCAGTCTAATGAAAACAG
Organism: Bryopsis sp. KO-2023; assembly: GCA_030272585.1. Taxonomy (NCBI): domain Eukaryota; kingdom Viridiplantae; phylum Chlorophyta; class Ulvophyceae; order Bryopsidales; family Bryopsidaceae; genus Bryopsis; species Bryopsis sp. KO-2023. The sequence continues at coordinate 702,481 of BSYQ01000007.1, read as the reverse complement.
CCCTCTTGATCATGATTCGAAAAATGTGAAGCAACAAAAAAAAAGGAGTTGAAATTGTGAAACAACAGAAGATCTTAGCGCTGTGACTGATTATATCCTGTTCTGCAATCACAATCCGCATGCCAGCCATCAAAACCTTGATCTGCTTGTCTGCTTTTCTTTTTTCAACTTGCCTACCATTTGAAGTGGATCCCTTTTGTCCTCCTCTCGTGGGTTTCTTTATCTTGCTCGCAACCCTCAATCCTTTTTCCGGCATTTTTCCACTCCTGTCTTTCCCGGGCACAGAATCTTTGTCGCTATCTTCTTTTTTACCTCCTGTGCCTCTAAGGTCAACTGCCGCCCACTTCAAGCTCGTCAAGCACCAGCTACACAAAACAGCCTCAGCGACAGTTGCGAGGAAGGAGTCGCCCAGCCCCACAGCAGAAACTTTTACAATATTCGTTATGATTACTAAAAACAAAATCTGACTGGACACTGTCGTACTGGAATCCTGAGGAAAATGTTAGAACCTGGCGATTTTGGTGTGGTTGGCGGAGGTTTGGGTTCACTCCGTTCGTTTTTGTCCTCTTTCGACGACGATGCAGCCCTGCAACACTCTGCCGCACTCGACCGTCTCCGGACGAAACACGCTCAGAGCTTTATCGCGCCCACGAAACACTTCTCGCAGTGTTCGTCGCAGAGTCGACGTTTCTCAAACGACCAGGTGCGTCATGGACGCGACGGCAGTCCAGCCAGCGGCGCCAATCGTTACCGAAGTGCGCCAGCTATCCCTCGAAAACGACAGCCTGGGTAGAGAGCGCGTTGCGCTGAGCGAAGTCGGGTGGAAGAAGTGGATGTGGCGAGACCACACCGTGAACTTCGTGCAGGCTGGCGAGTGTGGGGAGCCGATCGTGCTTATCCACGGTTTCGGGGCGTCGGCTTATCACTGGCGATATAACATCCCTGAACTTGCGAAGCAGCATAGAGTCTACGCGTTGGACTTGCTGGGTTTCGGTTTCAGCGAAAAAGCGGTGACGGACTACACAGGCGCTCAGGTGTGGTCCGACCAGGTCGCGGATTTCGTGCGGGAAGTGGTCGGCGAAGATACGAAGGTCGTTCTCGCTGGAAACAGTTTGGGTGGCTTCGTCAGCTTGGCGACCGCTGCGCGCCACCCAGACATGGTGAAGGGGCTGATTTGCTTAAACTCTGCGGGCTATTTCGAAGACCCGAACAGTGAGAACGTCGAGGTCGACACGGAGGAGCTCAACGTGCTCCAGAGTTGGTGGAAATCGACCGTGGCAGCCTTCCAGGAATCCGTAAAACGAGCAGTGATCATGTTCTCGTTCTACTCCACCAAATCGAGAGTGAAGCAGGTGCTGGATCGGGTGTATATCAACACCGACAGCGTGGACGATGAATTGGTTCGATCCATTTTGCTGCCGGCGGAGGACAAAAGAGCTGCGGAGGTTTTCTACAGGATCATCAGCGGAACTACGTCTGAATCTCGGGCGTCCGTCGATTCTCTGTTGAGGGAATTGAAGGTGCCGTTGTATTTGGTGTGGGGAGATCGGGATCCTTGGATCACGCCTGACAAGGCAACCAAAATCATGGACCTGTACAGCAATTCCAAGAAACTGGGACTGGATGCTGGTCATTGTCCCCAAGATGAAGTGCCTGAGCAAGTGAATGCTGCAATGCTCGAGTGGATGGCAACGTTATGATTGTTCACTTGGGTCTGGCACTCGTTCATTCGTGAATGAAGCAACAGCTATAGATACATATGCACATGAAGAAGGGATGATTGGATTTTTTGTTATTATTTTGACTCTCCTGGCGTGCGCACTGATTTGGAGCTGCGTTTACAGGGAGGGAAGTTTGATATTTATGGGGGATTCTTTTGGGGACAGAAAAAATGAGTGTGGGTGTGTGGTTTTTGCTCGGTGACCTACATATTATTGATTGGTGATGCATTCCGACAAAAAGGTGTTGTGAGGCGATTGCCTGGTGTTGTAAGTTGTACGTTAAATCTGTCTGATCAAAATCGTGCCACCCCGAAAGCGGTTGAAATCCACTTCATTCTGGGTTCTTCGAGACCTGAATCCTAGATTAAGCAAGAAAACAAAGACAACTCTACTCTACTACTTGATGGCACTTGACAACATCCCACCAACTCGAAAACCGATCCTTTCAGCATCCTTTTACTGCTCTGTGCTTGTGGTTTGAGCACAGAGAATCTAGTGGCGCTATGATTCCCCCTGCCTTTGGTCGTTGTTTTCGATGTTCTCCTTCCTGGGAGCTGCAGCGACACTTCCACAAATCGGCGAAGGTGGATCATCACCTAGAGTTCCCAGACACAGTTCGACTGAGGAGAATTTATGAACCACTGGCTCAATGCCCACAGGAGTACATCATCTCACAGTTGCCTTTGCAATAAGATTTCTTACAAGTGGAGGCTCCCACTGTCAAGTTTCTTCAGTTTCTGAAAGATTCTTGTGCAACGTTGAAGCTAGCCTCCCATCACAGCATTTGAGATTCCCCAAAATGAAGACTGTGATCCAGACTCCAGTATCAAACCAACACAAATCTGCTGGACTTTTTGCCTGGTCCCCTGACTTCACACTTTCCTTCTGTAACGCATAATATCTCTTTGTTTCTACTGCTTTTGCTTTCGTGGGTTACCTGCGCTGGTATTTTTCGCAAAAGTTTTCTTCAGCTCCTCATATTTGTTGCAAATCTCCAAGATATTGTCGTAGTGATGAGCCAACAGAGGATCATCTTCAGCAAACGGGGGAACGATCAGTTCTTCCTTCAAAGCCTACATTGCAACACAAACGACCAAATATGATGAGCGATATTGTTCTGGAGGCAGTGAAATTCGATGGGAGTGCTTCCCTAAAATAAACAAGAAAAAGACAACGAACTGGGCACAGCAACAATCCCACGAGCAGGGAAGCTTGAACTGCTGATCTCAATTTTCAAAAACAACAAAATGCTGCACAAAAACACCATGTAGAAAGAATCCAGGATAGAATGCAGCAACTTGGACAAAAACGCACTTGTCTGTCGTCTCCCTCGGTCCTGACTGCCAGGGTGGAATTTTCAAGGGGATCCGCCATTTTTTTCCCTCCCTCTAACAGCACAAGGAGCCGGTTCAAAGAAAAAGCCCACAGACGCAAACGCACACAAGAGGGCCGATTCAATATGATCCTGTGGCGGCGGCGGGGTCATTGACACCCATAACGCAGCTTCTGACGTCCGACTGTACGGCACAAACCTGACTGGTATATTTGTTTTCAAATCGCTGCTCAGCTGAATGCAGCGCAACAATGGGGTTCGTTCTACATAGTCGAGCGGGCGATAGCCAATCTTTAAAAGCTTGCATTGCCGCAGTGTTTTCAAATGCGAGCTTGGAATTCAAAAAAGTTGATGGTTTGGGAGGCGCCCCTGGCGGCGCTACCAGACAACTTCTCGTTGGGACCCAGGACGTGGTCGTCAGTGATCCGAATGCGATGGCAGAGCTCCTTGGTAACACAAAAAAACATGAGAACTGGATCTGAGTGATCTCATGTTTGAATTTCTTTACATTTGAATCCTTTGGTCAAAATGCCACATGACCCCACATGCCATCCAAATCCATTTCCTTTCTTTTTGATGGGGGGATGGGCAGTTGTGGATGTAACTTGAAATTGAAAACAAAATCAATCAGGGCTGTTCTGAGTCTTTGTATTTACATGGCATCGATTTTCAGGTGGCGAATCCGTCAGTGGACCGTCGAATTCTTTCGCAATCCAGGACTGGTTGGAATGGGAAACCAGTCAATTGAGACCAGCTGTTTACTCTGATCAAAGAGCCTCCGTTTTGCCGCCGACGTTGGCAAAATTGACTGAGGTTCTTTCAAAGAAGAAATTCATAATGGGGGATGGCCCCACTTTGGCCGATATTGTGGTTTTCTCGACTCTGTTGCCAATCGCTGAAGAGCTTCCGGAGGTCATCAGCAAGTTTTTGAAAAGCATGGGTGCCCTGGAGCAAGCCAAAAAGGGTGTGGAACAGGTTGGTTTTTAACTAGTTGGCAAAACAAATGCACCTAGGAGAGATTCAGTAGCAAAAAATCTTCGTCTGGGTAGTGAGTTGCACCACTGAATTTTGACGCTGACAAATAAAGATAATACCTCCAGAAAATGAGATGTGATTGGGTTTGCTTAGGGACCAGCTGGGATATTCAAGGAAAATTATCGATGTTGTGTTTAAATACTTAGGGGTATCATGGCTTTGTAATGGAGGGCTAAATTGCAATATGAATTTTCGGACACATGATGCAGGCGTTAGCGGGCGACACTCAACACAGATTTGGAAAAGTCCTTGCTGATGACATTGCTTTTTTAAAAGCCAAGCAACCCATCCTGCCAATTCCAGGTCAAAGGAATATTTTGGTGAGCTGAGGGCGACCTTGACTATATGAATTGACATTAATTTACTAATTTTTTGTTTTGTTTTGACTTGTTAATTTTTGGGGGGGGGCAAAAAAAACAAAAAGAATCAGTCACGAACGGTCCATCCTTTGGATTGCCATGCTCATCCTTAATGTTTCATGATGATTTTGGCCAAAAAATCTCAAAAAAAAATTCGGTCTGATGCCGAGCATACCATTGAGAAGACTCGATTCGGTGGTGGGATGTGTGGGGTGTGGAGGAATGCATCTGTGCTGTTGCATAACCTTGGATCGATTTGCATGGATCAGATCACGAGTGCATTGCCTTATGTGAACAATGTTCCCCACCTGGGAAATATCATTGGGTGCGTCCTGAGTGCCGATGTTTATGCAAGATTCTGCCGAGCCAGAGGTCACAATACCATATACATCTGCGGCACTGATGAATATGGAACGGCGACAGAAACAAAGGTGAGTCAAAGAAACTCCACATCGAATCAGTTTTGCCCGAATGCCTGTAGCCCAAGTCATAAATTGCTGACAGGTGGTGGATTACCAGATGCTCCGATGGTCCAAAGGGTGGAGAATGAAATCATTTCAAAAACAAACACTCTTTTTGTGGGTTCATGATGGATTCCTTGAGATTTGTTTAATGCGCACTAGATTAAACAAACCAACGAAATGGTGCATATACAGAGGAAATTTGTAGGGTGCATTGTGCGGATTTGACTAATTCTGAGCTGTCCACTCGCAGGCCTACGAGGAAGGGGTGACCTGCCAGGAAATTTGCGACAAATACCACGCAATCCACAAAGGAATCTACGATTGGTTTGACATCAGCTGTGACAAATTTGGAAGGACGCCCACGAGACATCAAACGAAAATCTGTCAAGACATTTTCTGGTCTTTGAAGGAAAAAGACCAATTGATAGAGGAAGAAATGCAGCAACTGTACTCAGAGGCTCTGGGCAAATTTCTAAACGATCGATTGGTTACGGGCATTTGTCCAAAATGCAAATACGAGGTGGGATTGGCGGGATGTGTTTTTAGAGCAACAGTCATGGGGCTCCAAAACCACATGCTGTAGATTTGCTTCTTGAGGATTGGATATATTTTTGATGTTCCATAGAACCACTCTATACAGTCTGATCTTTGCTGTGTGAACAGAATGATGACTGATTTATTTTTCCTTACCGAGTCCAAACGAGGGTTTTTTTTTTCTTTATTTTCATCGCAGGATGCCAGGGGTGACCAGTGCGATAACTGTGGAGCTCTGTTGAACCCCACTGAATTGATCGACCCCAAATGCAGTCTGACAGGCACCACCCCTGTTCTTCGAACCACAAGGCATGTATTTTTAGACTTGCCGAAATTATCCGAAAAACTGCAAGCATACATTGATACGACATCCCAGTTGGGTGGATGGAGCTCAAACTGTGTCCAGGTAGGTTGAATGGAGGTGTGCAGTTTGGAACGTTTACGAAAAATTTTCAGTTGACCCCCATTCCGTTGCAGGGGATTTATTGGAGAATATAAGTCTATCCTTGGATATTTTTCTCGTCTTATTTGCTCTGTTTTTGCTGGAACCTGTAACTTTGCCATTTTTGGACACAGGGGGTGAATATAAATAGTCCATCTTTCAGTTGAAGGGATTTTTTGCCACACACGCTGTTGAACAAATAGAAACCCATGAGTTCCGAGTAGCAAGTAGCTATTCGAAGGACATCCACTCGCACCAGGAAAAAAACCTGGCAAATGTAAAACTTCTCAAATGAAGAAATTATGATTGCCTGTTTGAAAAAGAATTATGCCCTGTGTGGCAACAGGTGACCAGGGCTTGGATGAGGGATGGGTTGAAACCAAGATGTATCACCAGGGATTTGAAATGGGGAACGTCTGTGCCTTTGGAAGGATTCACCGACAAAGTGTTTTATGTTTGGTTCGATGCTCCGATTGGCTATCTGTCAATCACAGCAAGCTACACTCCTGACTGGGAAAAATGGTGGAAAAATCCAAAGGTACAAAGGGGTGGTTTTTCGAGCTGAAAACTATTTTTTGAATGGACAATTCACGTGAAGGGTTTTGATTTTCCCCCAAAAAATTCTTTGGGCTCTTTTTGATTTTTGCCCTTTTCTGGTCGCTGAAGGAAATTTGGTGCATGCATGATGGATTTATTTTTGTTGGTTTTCTAGGATGTGGAGTGTGTTCAGTTCATGGGGAAAGACAACGTGCCATTTCACACTGTGATTTTCCCTGCGACTTTGCTGGGGACTGGCGAAGAGTGGACCATGATGAAGAATATCTCCGTTACAGAATACTTAAATTACGAAGGCGGCAAATTCTCGAAATCACGATCCACAGGTCGGTGTGAATGCATCTTCTCTTACAACGCCAATCCATATCCATATCTGTAAGCAAACAGCGCTCGGTTTTTTTCCTGAAAGTATTTTTCAAAGTTTTCCCTCCCCAGGTCCATCGTCGGTGCTATGAAAACATACGTTGATATAGTTGCTGTAGTTGAATCTTAAATGAAGTGCTGGCCTAGGGGGGGGTGAAACTTTCACCCCCTTCATAACTAGAAGAGAATAGCTAGAATTTCCCCACATCTTGGCACAGTGTGTTATACTTTGTCACATAAAAATAAGGTTTCTGCTGGCAATTTAGGTGTGTTTGGAAATGATGCCAAGGAAACTGGCATCCCTGTCGAGGTGTGGAGGTACTACCTATTGGCAAATCGCCCGGAACAGCAAGATACGGATTTCATGTGGGTAAACCTAGCTTCCCAGAACAACAACGAACTCCTGAAAAACTTGGTAAGTGGAACGTATCGCAGCAAAACTGATTTTTCTTTTCTCAAGCCAGGTTGGAAAACCATTGGGGATGTCCCTTGGAAGAAGTTGAAGCTAAATCTGGAAACAGGAAAAGAAATCCACTGGCAGATTATTAATCAGAAACCGAGGATCGCCTCAGCTGTTCAGATGGAAAAAAAATTATCGAGTAGAATTCCACAGACTTTTCACCATCGCTCCTTTTTTTTAAAGGTTTCCTGTCAATAGCAGGTTTAATGTTCGTTCTGTGATATTCAGGGCAATTTCGTGAACAGATCCTTGAAATTCGTGGAGAAGTTTTTTGGCAGTGTGGTGCCTGAATCCTCGGAGAAGGGTCAAGATATCGTGGCAGCGTTGGGCAAAGAACTCACTGAGAAAGTGAAGGAATATGTCGAGAAAATGGAAAAGATTCAGATCCGGCCAGCATTGTTCACAGCCATGGACATCTCCTCTTTGGGGAACAAATTCTTGCAGGTACCTTGCTTTTTTTTCCCTTTTTTTTCCCAACGTTTGATTTCAATATTTTTGTTGACACTTTTTGCTTCCACCGATATGTGATCTAAAACGGAAAAGCTCCTTGAATCTTCATGCCTTCTGCCCTGATTTTATTTTGAACACATTCGAGGCATGTGCATATGATTTAAATTGCAAAATTTTTCTTGGCAAGTTTTAGATCATTCACAGAAAAGCTTCAAGAAAAGTTTCAACCTTCTGAATATTGATCGGATGGAAAATCTTCAGGATAACAAAGCATGGGAACTCGTGAAAACAGACGAGCCTCTGTGCAGGACTTTGATTGCCACAGGGGTTGGGATGGCCAGAGTCCTCGCCGCTGTTTTCCAACCGTTCATGCCTTCATTGACGGAGAAAATTCTCAAACAGTTGAACTTGGGATGGGAAGCAACCTCTTTGACCCAGGATGAGATCGCCAAGATGAAGGCTCCCGATAAACTTGTGCCAGCGGGGCATAAAATCGTGGAGCCCGCACCCTTGTTTACCAAAATCAGTGACGAGGAAGTGGAGGCATTCAAGGACAGGTGGGTTTTGTCCAATACTTGGTATAGTATTGGAAAAACTCATTCTTCGTCTATACCAAGTATAGAGGGAGAATGATTTCAGTTTTATTCCAGGCTACTTCATTCGGAGGGGAAGCCTGCGTGCAAAAACAGAGGAATGATGTTTGTAACAGCACCGGATGCCTTTCTTATTTCTGGGGGCTAAGAAACATTACTTCTGATATGTCCCAGCTGTTTCAAATGAAGAAATTGAAAAGTCCTTGTGATTTTACAACAGAAGTTTGCTGGTTGGATCGAACAGAACTGCTGGGTATGAATCATAGGCTGATTTTCCATTCATGTCTTGAATAACTGTATGACTATTGTTCCAGATTCAAGGGCCCTCAAGTGGCAGATGCTGCTTCGGCCTCCACCACTCAAAAAGGGAAAGGAAAGCAGAAAGGGGGCGAGAACTCCGGCTCGAAGTCGAATGGGGATGTATCCCAGGAAAAAGGTGGCAAAAAAGATAAGAAAGAAAAGAAGGAGAAGAAGGAAAAAGCTGCCCCAAAGAAACCTGCGGAGGACAGGGCTGTGGATGTTTCAAGACTCGATTTGAGGGTGGGTTTTCTTTTCTTGGAAATCTCAAGTTGTTTGAAAATAAAGGTACAAAAAACTCAAGGTTTCTTTTTTTTCTTTTGGTTTTCAGGTGGGGCATATTAACAAGGCTTGGAGACATCCAGACGCCGATTCGCTGTACGTTGAGGAAGTGGATGTTGGAGAGGAGCAGCCGCGAACCGTGGTCAGTGGATTAGTAAAATTCATTCCGGAAGATCAGATGCAGAACAGGAGGGTGGTTTTGGTGTGCAATTTGAAGCCGGTCAACATGAGGGGGATCAAATCACATGCCATGGTCCTCGCAGCCACCAGCACAGATGGCACCACGGTGAGGGTGATTTGCGCCACTGTAATGGTATTTTCTTGGGCGAATTCGACTTTACATGCTTTCAATACACACCACTTGGGTCCTTGAAGAGGCCTGGCCTTTCTCAAGAAACAGTGGAATGGTTTGGGGTCGTTTTATTTCACCACTGGACTCTACTCATAATACGGTGTTCTTGTTTGTCATGTTTACTTTGAAAAGTTGCAAGTGGAGTGCGCACACACTAGCAATGAAACTCCAACACCCCTTGAAACATCAAGAACGAAGGGTGGAATTAACATTTTGGGGTGGGACTTATTAGGTGGAATTGGTGGAGCCTCCTGAAGGTGTGGCACTAGGAGAGCCCGTGACGGTGGCTGGATTTGAAGGGGAACCTGATGCGGTGCTGAATCCCAAGAAAAAAGTTTTCGAAACAGTTCAGCCAGACTTAGCTACCAATGGGGAGAGAGTTGCTTGCTACAAAGGGGTTCCATTTTCGACCACGAAGGGCCTGTGCACAGTGAAATCGATTAGTGGAGGATCGATAAAGTAGAAATTTTTGCCGACTGCACTCGAGGGGAGGGTTTCATTGCTTATTTATGTGTCTCGACGTTGAGAATTGAAATTGGGTGCATGATGCAACAGTCGAATTGAACTCAAATGCTACGATGAGAAAGAATTCGCTTTTAATAGTTTTAAGGAAAAGGACACATGCACTGAAAGGGCCACCTCTGGCAAAAATGCGTTTATATATATAGAACCCCCCCCCCCCCTCCTCCAACCCTGCCCTCTGATAAACACACCAAAAAACCAGCAACCAAATGGACAAAACTGAAGTCTGAAGACAACGATAATCAATGCTGATGCTCATAAAGCAAAAAGGGAAGTGAACGAAAATTGAGAGGGGAAAAAGAATTGTGTCTCAGGAAGCCAAAGGTGGGGCTTCTGGCATTTGAGTGTAGTCTTGGAGGCCTCCGAATTTGCCTAGGGGCCAGTAAACAAAGGTTGCTCGACCGATGATATTTTCGACCGGGAGAGGTCCCCACAAATGTGAGTCATAGCTGTTGTTCCTATTATCCCCCATGACGAAAACCTGCAACAAATTCGACAGAACAGAAATAAAAACAAGCACATAAAAGCATCAAGAGTGGAATGCCCAAGGATTTCAAAGGCAAGTCTGAATGGGGCAGAAAGAAACACATACTATATGTACATGTAGATTTTTCTGCTGAACTCAGAACAGCAAACCGTGCACAAGAGCAAATGCCATGGGATACCCACATTCTTGGGGGGGATTGTGAGCTTGCCCAAAGTATATCCAGGAGGTTCCTTGATGAACGGCTCGTCCCTTGCTTTGTCATTCACATACAGTTTTCCTTTCTTTACCTGTACAACCAGGCACCAATTTGAGCACGAGCAAAACTCTCACTTCCAATTGTAAATTTTTGCCACAGCCTAAATTACCAGCTATTCTGCAAGTAGTCTTCCCCCCACCATAAAGCCCCAAAACGATAAGAGTTGAATCAAAACATCGACAAAAAAATTATCACCAAAGGTGCAACCAGAGCCAGGGTTTGTAGCAAAGTAAACAAAACAATGGATTGAACTCGTACTTGAACAGTGTCCCCTTCTGTAGCTACGATTCTCTTAATGAAAACATCACGGCCAAAGAGCCTGTCAGGAACGACACCTTCTACTGGATAGAAAATAACAATATCTCCAGGAATGGGACCTCTACGAAAAGTCGAAAAACAAAACAACATTCACATAAACATGAAACCATCAAATATCAAATCCGTCTGCAACCTTCGGTTCATTGCTATGGCCAGAAGGTTCAACGAAAAATCCATATAATACATCCGAATTCGACAACCAACTACAAAACTATGTTAAAAACTGTGGAACCCTGACAAACGATTGATTTTTGACAAAATATCAATCCACAACACAAAGGTTTCATGATTAAAGTGCAAAAAATCTGGCTTACCTGTTGAATCTGTACGTGATCTTCTCTGCCACAAGCCTATCCCCAACATCGAAAGTTGGATACATTGAAAGGGATGGAATGTACCTCGGCTCAGCTACCACCCTATTAGATGTTGAAAAACGGATTCAGAGAAAGCTAATAGAAGAAATTTTGATATCCGCAGCCCACTCTCTGCCACACTTCTTCTTGTTTATTAATAATATGGACAACCACTATATGACTTCAGAATCAAAACTACTTCCAAGAGGGCGATCGATCCATTTTCACTCTTACCATCTGAATCCATATGAGATCGTCAACGCACCCAGGATTATAACAGCATCCTCCCTGTCAAATTTGAGCGATTCTGGCCATCCAGCTGGAAAGAAATCTTCTTTGTCAGTTTCCTCAGCACCAGTGGGTCCTTTTCCATCGCCCGATCCAGAAACTAAATCAGGAGCTTCACCAAGCTTCCGCTCCGACACTTCTACATCTTTTCCTGCAGAAGGAGACACATCCACATCAAAAAATGATGAGGGGCATGAATTTAGCATGCATGCTGCAGCCACATAATCATGCCTGATGATTACATGTTGCATTCATGTGTGGATGGTGGTATTTCTTGGAATGCATGCAATTCGGAGGGAAAATCCTGTTCGCCCCCAGAATTTCCATCATGGCAATACTGAAAATCTGGAAGCATTTGTGCCACGTTTTCAACTTTCAGTTATAATTGTTTGTTACTCTGATCTTTTTTGTGAAGACTTATTCAAAGCTACAAGTAGGAGCCTTACCCAAGTCTTGCTTCTCAGCCCGACATACAGACCCACCAAAAGTCCGTCTAGAGGATCCACCAAACCTGTGCAGAAGAACGTCAAGCCTTTACCCCCCAAAGCCACTTAACAAAAACTGGAAACCAATCCCAACTTTTGAAACGGACGCTCTACCCTGGATGTCGAAACGATCGCGTCGAAGAGATTCGAATAGGTTGGTATTGGCGACCTTCACAGCGACCACACTCAATTGTTCTCGACGCGGGAAACCTTACAGCCCGCATCGTTTCGCTGAAGCTACGAGAGCAGAGTTGCAGGAAAAAACCTCATACCAGCAAAACTTCACACTTTTACAGAAACCAGATGACTGACTTGATCCCTGTGACTGTAGAATCTACCAGTGATTTGCTCAACGACTTCATCAAAACAGAAACTCCGGGACGTCATACAAGACGTCAGATCTTGAGAAGTGGTGATTGCGAGGGGGCTGGACCGAATGGCAACGTATAGACAAACTGGGAGAGCCAGAAAGAAAGCTGAGAATGACGTTTTCGGTTACGAGCCTCCCCCCGATCAAAGGACGCCCCACCGTGACGTCCTGAGATGGGTGCAGAGTTTGGATCTATCGCATTCGCTCAGAAACGTAAGAAGGTAAAAAAATATGGTTCAGCTGCGCATTGATTCTCTGATGTATGTTGGTGGGGAAAGAAAATTGCTAGAGTGAAGAAATCTATTGAAATAAATGGACATAGATCAGCAAGTGATCGATTTTTGACAAACAAACAAACAAACATCAATTACAATCGATTTTTGTATTAAGGCATCTTACAGGAATGAACCGTTTTAGTTTAAAATTTGAGGTATATTTCAAGAAATGACCAAGGGAAATCACAAATCTGAAACATGAATCATTGCTACTGCCACCAGAATAGATTTAATTTTCTAGAGTCGACAACATGATACACAAAGGTAAAAATGTGTTGAAGTGCTAAAAACTTTGTGGATGATATTTTAGGGACATGGCTAATGGGTTCATGGTGGCTGAAATTCTCAGCAGATATTTTCCGGTGAGGATGCTAGCACCCAACTCTGCAAAACCGATGAATGCTAATTCCAAATTCCAGCAGAGCAGGTCTTGCAAAACCAAGTGTACTCTGTCGATCTTTTCCCATTGATCCGAGCAGAAGTGCATCCCTCGATGCTGTTTCTGACAATGCATCTTTCCAGGAAGACGTCCAAATGCACTCTTTTGAGAATGCCACTTGTACCCATTTCAAACGGGACAACTGGATTCAGCTTCAGAAAATCTTGACAAGGCGAGAAATTGAACTGCCTGAAGCAATTGTGGTGGGGACAATGGAGGGCGACTATGGTGTGGGGGTGGGCCTGCTGGAAATGCTCTATGAAACCCTTAACCAGAAAAAGTAAGAGGCAATCGGTGCAGTGGACTGCCATGGTCTGTGTTTCGCAATCTAACTAGGTTGCATGACATGTTCCCTTTCTCTTACCTGAAACTGATGGCAAAAAAAACAGGCAAGACTTGCTGAAAAGATTTATTTGAATGTTGTCAATGAGGTGTGGGTTTTTCTGTTCTTTCAGATTGCCTGAGCCGGAGCAACTACCAGATTCTGGAGAAAACTTCGTTCCGGACCAGAATCTGGATTTCGGAGCTCCTTGTGAGTACACTGGAAAACAAATTAAGAAATATGAGTTAGAGAAGACGATTTTTCCAGAACCGCCTTACCCTGGCTTCGACAAATAAATGTACCAGAATTGGAGAGGACTGATTCTCTGGTGGATGTGTTATTTTGCAGCCCCGATGGCTGGAGATTCGTCAGGTGCCGCGCGAATGGGGGCCACTCGAGTTTCCAGAAACACAGGTTCAAACCAAGGCATCGAGTTTGGAGATGTGAACATTCAAGCCGTCAGCGACGCTGCCGCAATCAGACGAGCGCTCAACGAAGACAAGAAATAAACTCTGTTTCATCATTTGGTTGGGGCACATCAATTTTTCTCCTTTGGCGTCTTCTCGTGGGGGAGGGGGGGTTCTAGAGCTTGTAGAAGAACGTGCGATTGGGAGGCGCGTCAGCAACACTGAAACTCATCTCGAGCCACGATCCCAGGGTGTGATCAAAGGGCGTTGCGAACTCTGGCCCCGCTTCTTGTCATACTTGGGAGGGTGTGGTCTTTTCTTCGGACTAACGCATCGAGCCAGCCAGTAAAAATGCGCTCGGCAAGAGTTGAATTTAAGACAGCCACAGCAGGAGCACTGGCTCCGCCTGCCATCAACATCAATGGGACTTATGTCTGCCCTGCATGCATAATCATTTGGAACAATGAATGAATACACCACCAGTCACCCTTGGTACATATAACTCTGCAGCCTCCATTTTCCCAGTCTTGTTCCGTGCCTCGCTCGTCACCAAACAGTCCGAACCAGACAAACCCAAATCGCTGACCGCGACGCGCGGGCGTTCTGTAGAATTACGAACGCGACAGGTTCGATCTCTCTGTGATCATGCCGTCTGTATATTGTCCCGTAACGGATACTGACATTCCAAAATATTCTCCTCTTCCCGCCTGTTGAAAAATACGGCGATGAAATTTTGCACTGTACCTCTTTCCAACAGACTGCCTGAGCATTGCTCTCTTTATGGAGACTGAGCAAATGGTACAGATCACCCCAGATTGTTTTGCTGCTCGAAGAATCGGTGGTTGCCTGAAGCCCAATATTCAGGTTAATGGGAGCAGCTGTTCGTTTTTTTACTGTTTCACCATCTTGGTGCAAGGCTTGTGTATCAACAACATGCGTATCGATTTTCCGGAGAGGTGGGGTGCTTCCTTGCATTTGGAACTTCAGCACTGAGATGTTAAACAGAGCAGCTTGGGTTGGAAGTGTTGGGGGGGAGGGGGGGAGGGAGCTTGTTGGAAAAACACCCCCTAAGATACACACAATCAAGGAGAAGTGGTTTCAACAAATGGGGGGGGGGGGGCTGGCTGCAGTGGCCATTCTTGTGGCGAGCCTAATTGGATGGACAAAAAGCTGAAAACCCTTGGCAGCAATTCACATGTGTGCCTTTCTACTGGTGGGAGGAGAGAGAGATTCTTGAGGGTTGTTCTGGGAGAGGTGATTTTGGGGTGGAGGACAGAAGGAAATTGTCATGGAGGGGCATCCGGAACAGAAGAAGTTTCGGAGAGCGGAATCGGTTCATTTTGCTCATCGTTGGTTTAAGGGCGAAACTAGAACTCAGCGAGGGAGTGAGTGGGTTCTGAGGGTACCGGTGGTTAGGTTGGAGAGATATTAACCGCCAAGAACGGTCCAAGTGAACTCGCTTGATAACAGAAGGGCGGAACAGCTTTCGGAGTTTTCGCAGTCGGGATCTCAGCCAAGAAAAGGACCAGGAGAAGAGTGATTTTTTGGCGGCCAAAACGTGTCGGGATGTCCAAGGTGGGAAAGAATGGCGCCGCATCGAACAGAGGCAAGCGCAAGCGTTCCCGTTGCGGACGTGAGGCGGGGACCACGGCGGCAGTGCGGGGGGCGAAATACCACTGCAACTACTGCAACAAGGACATCTCGGGGCTGGTTCGGATCAAGTGCGCGGTGTGCACCGACTTCGACCTGTGCCTCGAATGTTTCTCCGTCGGGGTGGAGGTGCATCCCCATCAGAACACGCATGGGTACCGGGTCGTGGATGACTTGAGTTTCCCGCTGTTTGCGCCCAACTGGGGTGCGGACGAGGAACTGCTGCTGTTGGAGGGGGTGGACATGTATGGCCTGGGAAATTGGTCGTCCGTGGCGGAGCACGTAGGGACGAAGGGAAAGGAGGAGTGCGAGCGCCACTACTACCAAATCTACCTGAAATCGGGGGTAGGTCCGGCTCCGACTCCCACCAACACCCCGGCGCACACCGCCGCGGGGATGCACGCGGAAACCCCGCCTCCCAAGCGCTACAGACTGGATTCCAGCGCGGAGACGATGAAATCTGGGAAAAAGATGACTCAGGTTTCGGGCGAGGTGTCTGACCAGAGTGGGACCCCTGTGCCGTCGGGTAGTGGGGTGAAAAAGGGGAGGCGCTTGGAGCACGACGGTCAGTGCCAGGGCGATGTCGAGGGGGAAAGCGACAAGCGGAATGCTGTCGAGGAGGTTGGGAAAGGTCGAAGGGCCGCTCAGAAGGCCGGTGAGAAGGTGGGCGACGACCAGGAGGATGTCCCCGGAGGAAACACGTACGAAGTTACGGGGTACAATGCCAAACGGGACGAGTTTGACCCCGAGTACGATAACGACGCGGAATCGTGCATAGCGGACATCGAGTTCAACCCAGCAGACCCAGAGGAAATCAAAGAAAAGAAGCTGAGGTTGTTGGGAATTTACAACGAGCGTCTGGACGAACGTGACGTGAGGCGCGAGTTCGTCAGGGAGAGGAAGCTGCTGAACGTCAAGAAGCAGCAGGTGCTGGAAAAGAGGAGGCCTGATGAGCTGAACGAGCTTCATGCCAAAATGAGGGTTTTCGCCAGGTTTCTGCCCCAGGAGGAGCATGAGGCCTTGGTGGAGGGGCTGTATGTGGAGAAAAAGCTCAGGGAGCACATTGAAATCTTGAAGGAAATGAGAAGGAAAGGGCACAGAACTTTTTCGGACGCTGAAGCTGCGGAGCGAGACACGAAAACTCGAAGAGCGATCAGGTCTCGATACTGTGTGCCTAGAGCTAAGGGTGCCAGTGGTCAAAACAAAGCAGGCCAGAACAAACCTGGGAGTGTGCTTGCCGACTGGAGGGTCAAAAGGGGGGTCAAACTTGACATCACGTTGCTGCCTGGCTGGGAAATCCTCTCAGCGAAAGAACGGGAACTCTGCGTTGCATCGCGGTTTGTTCCAGCTCACTACCTTGCGCTCAAAGATAGGTTGCTGAGAGAGGCCGACAAATTGGGCTATTTCCCTCGCCATGATGTCAAGACCTTCTTCAGGTTGGAACCAACCAGAGCCCTCAAGGTCTATGATTTGATACTGGGAAGCGGATGGATTAGAAGCTCTCCAGCGGAGCCTATCGCCCAAGAAACTCCTACTAAAGGTGAAAATGGGCAAGACAATGAGGCTTCTGCTGCGATGGAGGTTTGTGTTGACTCACCTACTTTCTGAGGTGGAAGTTTTGTGAGGAAAACATTCTAAAAGTGAGGTTTAACAAAGAATGATTTTTAATGGGGAAGTTCGATGGGAAAGAGAGAACAGAGATCAACTTGTTTATATGGACTGTGAATAGTGAGTACCTCAGGAGAGGGTTTGTGCTTCCTTGTAGCGGACTGATTAGAGAGATTTGAAAAGTGGAAAGGGCTTGTAATATCTTTGGGAGTGGGACGTCAATTCTTTTGGTGTGTTTTGGGAGGGTTTATCGACATCCAAGTGTCGGAGTCCTTTTGCATGGAAATAGAATCATTTTCAATTTACATGTGTCTCTGTCCAGATGGAAAAAACTGTGCACACATGCACCAACATCACTGCTCCCCACCATTTGAAACAAAATGCGGGAAAGAAAAAAGGAACAGAGGGATTCTGTGTAACCCGTGAGTTGAATCTTTCCATGCCACTATGAACGATTTCTCACAGCCTCAAATGCTTGCAAGCGAACGCGGGACTTGTATGCATTTGGCTTGTTCACACACAGTTCCTTGATCATCTCTGGATTTGATGGACCCCTTGCTGGACGTGCTGCATTTCTTGGATCGCTTGACCTCGATCTGTTGCATAGTCTAGGCACAGCAACTGAGCATGATGTGGCCTGTGCCACTGACTTCGCCCGCCTTGATGTGTAAGTGTTGCGGAAATTCCTTGGCTTTCTGGGGGGGGGGTAGGTGTGGCTGTCCACCTCGACCGAAGGGGAGCTGGATACCACAGAATTGAACAAGCTTGCTCTGTTATGGATGTCCGCTTCAGGGGCCAGGGAAAGACCACTGATTGCCCCATGTCTTCGGGTAATGGGTATCACTTTCCCAACAAAGCTGTTCCTGGAAGTGTCAACAGCCCCTTGGTCTCCCCCAGCATCGTCCCGAAGCCAGAACCTATCATTTCCAGACCGAGGCCACTGGTTCTCTTTGAAATCAGTCATGTCTTCATTTGATTGGGGTGCATGGTTGTCCGAAAACTTCACCATTGGTGGAGAGGATCGGCTGAGTTCAATGCGCGGTGTGGGGAATAGTTTGCCTGTTGGCAATCAAGACACCCCTGTGAATAGCAATTTTCTCCATCAATGATCGAAGCTTCCCATAGTTATCTTTCTACACAGCAACCTCGAGGCAACACAATGAAAAAATAAGTATTGCACCAACTACTGGAAGGACAAGCTGATCTGGAAAGGTGACAAAATATCACCTGTGAGGTCTTCCACCTCTTCGTTCCAGATGGAAAACTTTCTTTTGACTTCTTCAGCAACCTGTGCCCTGTCCAACAGTAGTTCTTGCTGACATTGATTGGGAAAATCATGCAATTCAGATGGATTGATTCATTGAGTCATAGGTGCAACAACAGCCAAATCTCCTGGCAACCTGCGGGTTTTCCAGTAGGGGGTGTGGAAATCTTCGGAGTCGTCTGAAAAGTCCAGTCCCACATCAATTTCCAAAACCAAGCCTGTTATCGGTTGCTGGCGCTGTCTTTGTTTGGAGCTGGTGGTGGACGAAGAACTCGATGACGGCGCTGAAGGACGCACAGTAGCGTTAGATTATCCCAGTCAAGTGACGCACCCCGTCTTGCGGTCAGAGCCGTGGTGGTTTTCCTTGCACGCGCTAGGATAAAGGCATCAAAGAAAACGAACCACGTGGCGGATCGGGCCCTCTGGAAACGTCATATCTTGGTTCTGAAGCCAACTCCATCCCCATATTGTGTGTTTGCCTCTGTCGGATGGACATCCTCCGGCGAGTCAGCCTGACGGTTTCTTCCCTGCAACAAGCCGAACCCTATTTAGTCCCAACTAACGCGATAAATGCGAGCTTGCTCGTTCATGACTCTGCTTCGCCGCCCGCCATCTTGACCAGTCAAAGCACTGGACACATGGCACCTTCCAGCCACAGACGTCAACCTGACGCTTTCGTCACCTTGCCAGCATCCCTTCGTTTTGAAATATCAAGCGGCGTCTGAACGTATTGTTGTTCATCACGCCCTCCAGTGTCTTGCGCCGCCGATAAGCGGTTGCCAGCAGCTGCAAGGGCATCCCTCCTTTCGTTCCGCCCTGCTTACTATCCCGACCCACATCTTGAACTGATTTTAGGACAGTCGTCATCAGGTGGAGAAACTCCATGAAGTCCACAGAACCGGAGCCGTCTGAGTCCGCCGCTCCCAATATTTCATCAATTTGCTGCGAGGATACCGCCAGCCCAAGAGCTAGGAACGCCTCCAAGAGCTCGCGACGCTCAATCGACCCACTCCCGTCCGTATCAATCATGTGAAAGGTTTCCAAAAGCGACCGTTTCTGTGCCCTGGTGAGCTCCGGCTGAACGAATTTCCCCCTCTTCTCCAGCCACGTCACGATAGAGAAGGCAGCATTCGGAAGCGAGCGCATTGTCCTAACGCTTGCTGAGTTAACAAGCCTTATTAACCTGAGGTTTACTGGAGGTTTCGTCCGACCAACTCGCTACGTTCCTGGAAAATATCAGCAACCCTGTGAGCTGTGCACGGCCTTCACTCCCAGAAAGGTTGAAAGCTGATTCCGAGTTGATGCTTACGAATTCAGCGGACAGGAGCAATCTCCGTACTCACGTCGTATGTACAAACCTTCCAACTCTCTCACGCCCTTCCTCAGGTAAAGCCAAGACCAAACATAAGCTCCGTGTTTGAATACACATAGAAAGAAAATGTGCGTGCGCGCACGAACCAGGTCTGGCAGGGATGTCGGCTGTAACTGGCAGAGCGTTGATCTTAATGTGTCTGGAATTGCAACAAATTGTTTAGGTGGCTTTCTTTGTTACTCTCTTCAAATGATGTTTTGGAACATATTCAGGAAAAAAAATCAAAGAATTGTTTTTGCCCCTGGGCGAAATCTGGGTAGAACAGAACTAACCGAGAATTGAAAGCATGACTAAAGATGAAAGATATTGAAAGAAAGGGATTTGTTTTCAGGAAGATTGAGGATGAAACATTCGAGGATATCTCTGATTTTCTTCAATCATTTTTTTTCAAATCTTTTCATGTATCATTTCATCTGTTCTTATTTTCTTGTGGCCCAAAAAAAAAAGAAAAAGGAAATAAGAACGGCAAATGTTGGGGCCACAAAAGGGTCGAAACGTTTTTTTACAGCATCAGTTTTGGGCCACAAAAGGTCCACATCCACCCAAACTTTGTAAGGCCTGGGGCCACGATATTTTGCATGAATGAATAAAGTGGATGGAAACATCAATCGTATCCAATTTCATACCTTCAGCAAGGTTTCTGAGTGATAAGGTGTTGACACTACAAACAATCTATTCCTCACCCTCAGTGGTGTGCGAACAAATCAGTTTGTAGGTCCGACAGCACAGGTGACAGTTTGTGGATCTGACTGCACTACAGGCTACAGACGGAATGAAACAAGGGAGACGTGAAAGAATTATGGTTGCATGGCTTTCTTGCTGGGTACAAAATTTTGAGTCCATGCGACTGTCTTCCAGGACAGAACCATGGTCGTATCAACAGACCACCTGACATTTTTCTGGCCCAATATTCACCGCACAAGCACTCCGAAGTGGCACAGCACAATATGAGCACCCACGATGACTTACCCTATGTTTTCTCTATGCGAGTCACAGAAGACCATTTTCCCAAGCCGACCTAGAATGACCTTTCGGCAGAAGAAACCCTATGAGTCGAATCCCTGCTAATAATACAGAGTCGACACCCCCTGCTACTTTGTCCTTACTCTTGACAAAAGAGGGCCATGGTGTGCATCCCTGAGACCTTCGCCAGTCAGCATCGCATTCAATAGAATTTCACGGCTGTCAGGCTTGGATTTGGATCCTTGACTTTTTCCACCTTTCCCAGTACCTCCTGGCCTTCCAGCACGCTTCATAGGTCCAGGCGCTGGTTTCTTTTCTCGTAGCTTGGCAACTGTCCTGACAATTTTCCTGGAATTCTCATTGACTTTCATTCTCACTGATCCCTGGGGAGTCAAAGCCAACAAACCAAGCGTCTAAGGAATTATCACCATGGTCCAAGCACTGTGCAAATTAGACAACCCTTTGTTTTCATGCAAAATTGGACTGCTCTTCGGCTTTTTCGCTGTGATTCATGCTTACCCTTGAATCCAACATCCCAGACTCAGGGATTTCTGACTTTATGGTCAAATGGCTGACGATGCCGTTCAGGTTGTCCACCTGCTCTGAGATCCTGACGAAATGGCTCTCCAACTGAGCATCTGCACCACCAACTCCCATTTCCTCCAACATCTCGACCTCCTCTTCTTCCATTTCTGCCAAAAGTTTTGTTGCCAAAAGTAGGTGCATCCCTGCATATTTCATACCACAAAAAAAACCATGAATTGTGATCCTGGAGCAAAGTGCTGCACAATAAATTCAACATCAAATTCGGACATGGTCTCCCGTTGAGCTAGATTGGTCTCACTTGGGACATACACTGAGAGCCAACAGGAATTATCTGTTGTGCTGCACAAGATTTGTGCAAATTCCTGTGCATTCCAACTGAAATAAGAACAAAAGCCAGCAACACTTCTTGATGTAGCCAGCGTGGAGACCAAGCAATCATCCAGATCATAAAGTGAAGCCTGGAGGGTGGGCAACACACCTTCAGCATTTTCCTGTGTGAGAGCTGTTGGATGGACGGCATAATGCTGCAGAAGAGGTCTCAACTGCTCTCGCATTCGAGCCATCTTGACATTGCACACGGAAAACTGATCCAACATGGGGCCCCACTGCACTTGGTGAAACTGCAGAGTCGTCAAAATCGCATCCAGCGATTTGCACACATCTTCCGTCCGCTGCTTGAACTAAACAGACAGAGTTCAAAAATAGAGCATTCAGTTTTTTGCCAGTGTCAATCAAGGTAGAGTGGCTTGTTTTTTAGTGGTCACTGTGATGTTGCCCAAAGGTTGTGAAGGAAATCATATCCAGAAGTTGGATTTTGAGGCGTGCACTGGACTGATTATGATCTCACTAGGCAATTGAAACATACCCAGGTCTAAATTGATGGTGAACCGTGTTTCAGCCAAGCTTCGACACTCACAAGAGCCAGATTCATGCTGGTTTTCGAAGACCCCATGAGAACCTTCTTGAGTTCATCATCTCCTCCTGCAAGAAAACGTGCTTTGCGTTCACCCAGCCGACGAATCACGCGCGAGAATGAAACCAGACCACGATGAATCTCACCTCGGTTGCCATCTGTGCCCATGTTGATCGAATTCCTGGTTCTTTGGGGGATTCGAGTTCTGCGAGGAAATCGACAGAGTTTGACACCCCAAACACAACATCATCGCACGTGACACAACTTGACAAGACCTTTCTTTTGCATCAACAGAAATGTCTCCGCCATTCCTTTTCTTTAGGACACTTCCACTTCTCCTCAGGAGCCAGCCACAGCCTAATTTTTCCTTATAGGGATGGCCTAATTTCTCCAGAACCTTGGGAGTGCATTTACACATACAATTCGAAGCAGATGCCAACAATTTGAGATCTTGTGCAGAGAGAACAAACAAAAAGACAGCTATCTGGGTTGAAATTCGAATTTCAGGATCTGAATCTCTGATCTGATCTCATCCAAACACACTGAAGCTGGAAATTCAGAAAACAAAGAAAGCAGTTGAATCATTCGTTGCTGTTTCCAAGAATGAAGACTGAAAGTGGAAAGTGGAGCTGAGATTTACAATAGAGATAAAATACAAAAGTCTTTTTATAATTGACGTAACGGATCAAGGTGTTATTCTTGTACACAAAAAATGGTGTCCCCATTAATTTAGAGTGTGATCACATTGTTCCCAAAAGAAATCAATACACTTTTCCTGTCATTCAACCCCCAGTAATGTGTTTTCTTTCCCCCCGTGCATCTTCCTCGGTGTTTTCTGATCGATAAACACATGTCTACTTAGCATCAGGAAAGAGAGTGGACAATTCTGTTCGTCTTTCTTCACGATCGAGGGTCATTCCAAATGCCATTTCAGTGGGAACAGTCTTGCTTTCTTGACATCCATAAAATTCATGCGATGACTGATAGAGGATTGTCAGGAATGAATGTCAGATGGACAGTTATTGGGCATGACAGATCGGTGTTAATTGGTGAGTGTTGAAGTTGTGAATGTAACAATGCATTGGCCTTCTCGTCTGTCAACTCCGGAAACATGTCACTACCAACAAATTCAATTTGCATAAGTTATTCAAGGATGGCACAGAACGCAATCAATGATGCCAACCTTTCACATACGGATTTCTGTAGATTTTGCAACTGTTGAAAAATAGAGGGACATGTGCCCACATGATCGAAGACAGGAACAAAAAAGTTCGAAGACTACTGGAGCCATGTGCTTGCGGAGGTGCCGGGTTTTCCGTTTTTTCTTAACCGATTGTTTCAAGGTAATCTCACCAAGGTAAGACACAGTTCCAGGGGCATTGAGTGGTTTTCATATTTCCTCAATCCAGCCTTTCCAGGGGACGTGTGCTGGTGTTTGCGATGAGACAGGCAAATATGCCAGGCACAATTACTTCGAATCTTGGAATCTGTTGAGGACAGATAGCCTGAAACCTGCATTGCTTGTCCATACTGCATTGGATTGCTTGCAAAACTAGCCTGACAGGGTGATTCAAGAATTGAGTTCCTTCAACAGTGATATTCTGCAATGTCTTGAGCACCGATATTGAAAACCTGAGCTATGAAATTCGAAAAAATGAAAGCTTGACAACCACCACCAGAAACTTATCACAACATTCATTCAATGCTTGAAAAATCTGACAAAGAGAATATATGTCATGTTCATATACTTTCACTCTTGCATGAAGGTTCACTGCTGGTCTTGATGCCCTCACAGAAAGAGATCACTAACAATATTGATGAAAAAAGGCAATTGAACGCTGTGCTTTGTTGGGGTTAGAAACGTAACCTATGCTTTGAAATCAAATGAATGCCCAGTCAGATTTGGAATAACAATTGCAGAAATTGACGTAGGCCTTTTGTTGTGTTCGGATTGGAGTGTTTTGTAAAAACAAAAGATGCTGTGTGTACCAAGTACTCAATACACATTTTTGGATAGAGGAACTGTTGTAGAATAATACCCCAAAAAGCAAAAAACAAAAAAAAGCAAATTGCACAGAGTCATGAAGTGGCTGAACAGTCCAGACTTCACGAAGGATTTGCAAAGGATTTTGTTGTTGTAGTTCAATTCACTTTATCAAAACATTCATCCGCCCCATGTTCTCTTCATCTTCTTTGTTTCTTTTTTGTTTTCCATTTTTTACTACTAGCTACAATAATCACACCATCCTGATCCGACGACCCGGGAAAAAACCACGAATTCTGGCAAAAACCTCTTTAATCCCCTGAAGGCCCTGAATTGCCTCCACCCAATCAAAATGTCTCTCCAATCAAATTCCTCATTTCCACAACCCCGTTCCACGAAACTGAGATGCATCTGCAGGTTTCACCACCATTCATTCCCTAGTATTCTTGTTCTTTTTTCTAGTTTTTAATAAAGTTGCACCTATCATTCCCCCCCCCCTTTTTTGATCAGCGCCCAACCCTCTCCGCACCTTCCCCCCAATCAAATCATATTCAACAATCCTTTTATTGCATCTTTTTTTTTTGAAATGAAATCATCTAATTCAACGAATTTTGTGACGTATTACCCTTCCCATTTTTTTCCACCAAAAAAAAAACCGTCAACAACTATTAGAACAAAAAACCCCCTCAAAAAAAAAAGAAACCTGGTTGAAAATTGACCTCAAACAAACGCTGATTCGGAAAGAATCTTTTCAACATGAGTGTTGTTTTGTTTTTTGAAACCCCCATCGGGATGATATGGAATAATTTTCAATTCCATCATTACACCTTCACGTTTTTTCCTCCCCCCTCTTCCCCCCCCCCCTCCTTTTCCCAGTTCACAAAAAGAAAGTAAAAAGGGGAGGGGGGAAAACACCTAATGTCATTCGCACACTTGTAGAGCACTCTGTTCAGCTGGCCTCGTTTTTATGTATTCTGAAATTGGCCCGGTCCATTTGGAGAGCATCGCCTTTTGATTTCGCCATGGTGGAATGGACAGCTTTTGCTCCACAAAAACTTTCAACATTTCGTCGCAAACTAGAGAAACGAGTCGTTTCAATGCATCAGGATGTCCAACAAATTCACTCGACATCACCTGAATGTTTTCACACAACAGCACAAATAATTACTTTACGTACTTCAATTTAAACGAATAATTAAGTCAACAATCCATCTTGTTTCGACTTTCATAGGAAGTACCATTTACACATGTGATTTGCCCTTTGTCTCTATTTCAGTGTTTCTAGCATTTGCTCAACATTCTCTTTCTTGAAAAAAAAACCATGCACACACAGACGTCCCCACACAGGTTTCATTTCAGCATGCAGATTTTAGCATGCATCTCCGGAATGACCTCCCACTTTCAATTACCTTGAGTAGCCCTTCAAACCACGGCGAAGGATGGGCGATCGCAAACTGCTCTTTGAACCTC
Source organism: Bryopsis sp. KO-2023 (assembly GCA_030272585.1). Lineage (NCBI taxonomy): Eukaryota > Viridiplantae > Chlorophyta > Ulvophyceae > Bryopsidales > Bryopsidaceae > Bryopsis > Bryopsis sp. KO-2023. Next base: position 676,949 of record BSYQ01000007.1, on the reverse strand, counting down.
GGGTCCACAACAACTGGCGTTTTCTGATATGCCAGAGTGACCCCCGCAGGGCCCAACACCCCGTAACACACCAGGAAAGAATGCCTTAGGTGTTTCCACATCTGAGAGGGGGCTGACTGAGATTTTCGGGGTTGACCATCGCCCACCACGTCCACTTTGTACCCCATTCCTTCCATTTGTGTTTTCAACAGTTGAATATCTGGGCTGCCGCCCTCCGACAGGCACTGTTCCGGCCAAAGCATTCTTACTACATCACAGATCTGGAACCAGGAAAAAAATTAGCGGCGTGATGAAATGTTCTAAGATGAAAAAACAAACAAACACACACTTGCTTGAAAAGTGTACATTAATAAAGTTTACTTGCTTTTTCAAGGGGCCCTTTTATTTTCCGGTACTTTTTCTTTTTCGTTCTCTTGAATTGTATTACATCCAGGTCAAAATGCTGTGCAAATGAGTGATTTGCGTCACCATTGCAAAAGATTAAAAAAGTCTGGTTCCAAATGGATCCAAACAGAATTTCTCCATTATTTTACAAGATTGATAGTAGAATTTTCCGACCCTAAAATTGGAATCAATAAGTTACTTGCCTCTCCACACAAACCACGGCTTTCTTCTTTTTCAATCTCTGTTGCTATCCTTTGCGACACGCAATTTAAAAATAAGCCTTTCTTCCCTTTTTTCCAACTCCTCTTCTAATGGAATATATTTGGGAATTATGTTCGAGGGCTAGAAAACAATTACATTTCCATTCCTTTCCTATTGTTCTTCTTAAGCCTCTACAGCTGTTCAAATAAGAATTTATCAAACAAAACGCTAATAAATTGATTTGCAAATCTGGCCCAAATATATCACTCATAGTTGACAGGGAAAAATGCGACATTTGAAATTAAAAAAAATAAAAACTAATAATGGATGTTAAGGAAAAGTTGGATGTTTTTAATAGACAAACTGAATTACGTGATGTGCAGTTAACAGACACCCCATCCTGGTTATTTGTCCAAAAAATAACAGATGTTATTTTAGCAGTACCGATTTCTCCAATTGTGATGCTGGTGTCATTAGCTCCTGGGCCCTCTCCATTGCCAAAGACCTGAAACAGTCAAACTCCTCCAGACTTCCCGTTTCGGAGAGTCCCCTCAAAGGAACCCCAAAACTTCCCGACTCCGACGAGAAATCCATATCAAAAACGAGGGAGGAGGAGTTTTGATGCCTCCTGTCTGCCTAAACAGCGCCAACAAGAAGACAAAATCAAATTAATTATTGTAGGAAAGGTAACTGACGGTCGACGTCTTATGCAACGTCTAAGCCTCCCCAAACAGCCAGGAACATCCAATAAAGTTGGTTCGAAAGATTGGGGGACATTCGCTGGTACCTGCGAAGATTGCACCGTTACCGCCGACAGGAAGCCCCTTTTGATCGAGGGCTGAGCCATTGATTGGGGAGAAAAACCTGGTGGCATATTCCAGCACGCGCCAAGAACGCTCCTCTATTAAAAAAAACTAAAATCCAAAGCTATTGCTCCTCGACGATAGCGCGCGCGCTGCCACGACTTCTTCCAAAACGATAGAGTCGTAAAAAACGGTGGCTGGGAGTAGGCCAACACCGCCTTGTGTGGTGGAAGAAACACAATTATATGGTGCATGAAAGGATTCCTGGGGGGAAGTTGTGCGCAGCGCGCGCGCGCATCACCCACCCCACGTGTTGATTCCGCGATACTTTTTGGGATCGTACGACGAATCCAAGGACTTGATTTGCTGGCAAAAAAACCCTTCGCAGAACAGGCCGTTTATATCCGTTTCCCCCCGCTTTGTTCGACCCCCTGTTTCTCTTGCGGCACGATGGCGGGAACTATCGGCCGACAGTGCTTGCCGATCTACCCTGGGCTTTCCTCACCGTCAGGCCGCCGCACGTCTACCTCCGTTCCCAAATCTCGAAGGAACGGACGTCTCGGAGCGGGACGAGTGAACCGCAGGATGTCCGCCGTACGAGCGAGTTCCGCGATCGAGAAAGAAACCATCGTGGATGTCACTCCCGAAACACTGCTCAGGAAAGACGTCGACGGACCCGACACCATGCGAGCGCGTTTCGAGGAAAAGATCAGAAGTGCGCAGGATGCTATATGTTCCGCGGTGTCCGAACTGGACGGAAGCTCGTTCAGGGAGGACGCTTGGACTCGACCTGGTGGAGGTGGCGGGATCAGCCGGGTGTTGTCCAACGGAAATGTTTGGGAAAAGGCCGGGGTGAACGTGTCCGTTGTGTACGGCTCGATGCCCCCCGAAGCGTATCGAGCTGCGACGGGGAAAGGGGGAAACGGAGCCGCTGAAGGCGCCACTGAACGAGTCCCCTTTTTCGCCGCTGGCATCAGTTCAGTGATGCACCCTGTCAACCCCTTCGCCCCAACGATGCACTTTAATTATCGGTATTTCGAGACGGACGCCTGGGGCGACATCCCGCCACAGTGGTGGTTCGGGGGTGGAACGGATATCACGCCTTCGTACGTGGACGAAGAGGACATGCGCCATTTCCACGGAACTTACAAAAACGTGTGCGACAAGCACGACCCCGAATTTTACGATAAGTACAGGCAGTGGTGCGACGATTATTTCTTAATCAAGCACCGTGGGGAGAGGCGGGGTCTCGGAGGGATTTTCTTCGACGACCTGAACGACAGGGACGCGGATAAGATCCTGGGCTTTTCGACGGATTGTATGAATAGCGTGGTGGACTCCTACATCCCAATCGTGGCTAAACACAAGGACGATCCTTACGAAACCCGCAACAAGGAGTGGCAACAAATACGAAGAGGACGCTATGTGGAGTTCAACTTGGTTTATGATAGAGGAACCACCTTTGGGTTGAAAACTGGGGGAAGAATAGAGAGCATTTTGATGTCTCTTCCTTTAACCGCCCGCTGGGAATACAACCATCAACCGGAGGAGGGCACCCCAGAGGCTGATTTGTTGGATGCATGCCGGAACCCCAGGAAATGGGCTTAAAAAAACCAGAACTCCCCCCAAAAAAAACCCTCCAGTTTTGTCTTATTGGGGAAAAAAAACAAACGAAACAAAATGCTTCCCATGAAGCTTTCGTTTGATCACAACATGGTTTGAGAAAAAGTTGTGGTCCGGTTTTTTTCATCTTTGTTGATAAAAGCGAGGTTTCAGTTTTTCTGGGAGTGTTTCTCTTTCTTTTTTTTTTATTTTGGAGATTTATCTTGAGTGTGGGGCAGTGAGGAGAGCAACATATGGGTGTACAAAATCGATCGTGTGAAAAGCATTTTTGCCATTAAAAAAAAAAAGAGTATTGTGGGTATTGTGGTTTGGGATCATGAAGGGAGATGTATTTGGAAGAGTACTTTTGGTTTTGGGTGGGGTGAATCAGTTGTAGGAACTTAAACTTAACGACGGTGTTGAGGTGTTTGGTTCTCTGTATCTTAAGGCCTTGTTGGAGAGATCCTACAAAATCCTCAATCGGAGCCTGCCAGTTTCTTTTTGGGGGTTGTTCCCAAGTAGGATCCCAACACCCTGGTTCCCAAAAAACCCCTCCCCCTACTGTGGTTGTGAAATATTATGGAAATTACAGAAATTGGGTCTTGACATCATGGCCAACAAGACACAGCCATGAATAGCTGGAAACTGACGCTGACCAGCAGCACCCCGATTGAGATAGAAAAAGACTGATAGAAAAACAATCTATGATAAATTTGCCATCTTCATCACATATGATATGATATATGATCAGATATGTGACATATCTGATCATAATGGCTGGAAGAACCAGTTCAGGGAGCAGGGTAATAGTTGCTATAAATTTTTCATTTGGGCGATGCTGTGTTTGTGGGGAATGATGACTGTGGCTCATGTAGCCAAGTGCAGATTCACCCCCTGACATGTCCAAGGGACACTAGACCATTCATATCTGGCACAAGCAAATCCAGCCCGAGAAAAACAAAAAGAATTTGATTCAACAGAAAGGTATCATTGGAAATCAGGTGGTCATTCCTCGAAATCAAGAAATTAATCAGCAGTTTACATTCTCATCAACAGGCTTAATGTTCTGCCTGTCTCACAAGTCTCCAATCATGACTCAAGAAAACCCCCACAACTCACAAAGACATCCCCTCCTCTGAAACTTGGCGGTGCCAAACTCTGGACCTCAGTAAGAACAAAAAAAAAACACACTGCCAAATACAATCCAAATGAAGCACCTCCTCACTAATTAAGAATACTCGGCCATGGGCCCTGTGCAATTCTGCGCGGCTCGTCCATGTCAATTTTAATTTTTGTTGTTGGCTTCCTCCGTAACCCAGGGCAACTCACAGGTTTCGGCATCGTCCCCACCACAGCCTACTTCGTCAATTTGGTCTCGCCTTTTCTCGAGGACCATGGAGAGATCAGGTCGCCCCGTCAGTGGAAGCCTGTAATTCGCCCACACACCATACACGGCATCTGCAGCCTTTCTGATGGGTTCATATTTTGTGACAGCATAGACCCATCCAAGGCCAACAGCCTCATAGCATCGGCGGAAAACCTCAATGTTGGTTACCACGGAGCCATCTGGCAGAATGCCATGGATGTGGCCCATTGCCTACAAAATTCAACAAAAATGGTAAAAAGAAGTGTGTGAATGAGTTCCTACATCATGTATGCCAGAGGAGCGCATCCTTCCATCATTGGAGAAACAACCCCACTTTTCCAGAACAAACAACATAAACCGCTGAACGCCCAAGTTAGGCAAACATGCGGTGAGGAAATGGTTTTTTGCTTGTGAGGCAAAAAAAACCCCGATTTCTCAATGGGAACCACAATCGAAGTTTCAACGAGTGTGGTGGTCTGACCTCCTCATACGTTACGCCAGCATTGTCTTCAGCTCGGTAGTCCGGCGAAGAAATGTCGACAAAATCAATATTCCCCACTCCGGCATCTCTATTTTTCAACATATCCACCTCCCTCATGCACAGTGGACAGTCCCCATCAAATAGCAAACGGATCATCCATGTGCCTGGCTCAGCCCCAACTGGGCTGGTTTCTGCTGGATTAACGCACACTCCTCAGCACATCGGGCAAACCAGGAACTCGATAAGTCTGACAAGGGAAATTCCGAGACTTTATTTTCAAAGGCACACAGCAACATCGCTGTGGAATGGAATACCCCAATGCAAAAAAGACTACATCCCTCTCGACAGCTGGGACACTCGACCAATGTTGTGCATGATTTCCCGGCTGCAGCCTAATATGATCACTGTGATCCTCTCCAGTACTTAGCTGACCACCATTAATAAAGTACTCATTGACTACTTCAGAAGTTTAGTGTCGATAACAGGTTTTGTAAAAGTTTTTGTTACGTTTTCAACCAGAAAGAGCACAGTCACGTCAAACTGTTTGTTCCTTTCACGAACTCGGCGCGTCGTCAAGGTTCAACTTTTGCACCTGGGATAGCATCACTTGCTGGCGGATCCGCAATAGAAGTGTTCTTGAAAAATAAAGCCACGTTTCTTGGGGACCTGAATCCGCTCCTAACACCGCCCGTAGAGAGGTGGGTGTCACGAGCGGCGAGAAGCCGAGGAGAGGGCCCACGCCCAACCTCCAAATACTGAGTTCGACAATAGAAATTCCAAAGATAAGTCGGGGGGTTGAAAGTCTTTTTTGGGACGACGACTGTCAAAGCACGGTTTAGGGGTCTTTGAGGAATGCCACCTGGAGCGAGCTCCTGACGACTCCTCCACGTCCCAAACACGAAGACACGTTCATTGTCGTGGTCCTAGCTAAAGTCATTCCTCGAAGTGCCGGAGCAAGAGATTTGAACGAGCGTTGCATATATTTTCGCGCTTTTCTGAAAGACAGAGGGGGCCTTCGGCCAAAAAGGACAAACAATGGTACAAACGTTATAATGACGTCATGTTTTTGTGTGGGCTTGAAAAGAGTTCGTCACTGCGCGAGTGCATGGATGAGGTCGAAGACGGAAAGGCGGAGTCAGCCGTCGTGGTCCTTTGTGGGTTGCCAGCTTCTGGGAAATCGACCTTCGCCGCCAACCTTACACAATATTTGCAAACGTCTTCTGAACGTGTCCAAGTGGTCGCGGTATCCTTCGATGCACAGTATGACGACCTGAAGCGCTCGTCAGAGTCCTTTGACCTCGACGCGTGGCACGCCAGTAGAGCAGGATGCAAGGCGACAGCGACCAGGCTGTTGAAAGAAAGCAAAGCGGACAACGCTCGATGGCGGTTGCTTCTCATTGACGATAATATGCAGCTGACCAGCATGAGACACGAGTGGTTCCGACTGGCACGCGACTGCCGCTGCTCGTATTTGCAGATCTATTTCAAGTGCCCCCTGGAACTCTGCAGATCAAGAAACTTGAAAAGAGCTAGCGGCGCCGTCGTGAAAGAAGACGTCTTAGTGAGGATGGCTGGCTCATTCAACGAGCCCGCACCAGAGAAACACACTTGGGAGGAGTCAACGATCACTATTGACACTTCAGTGACGAACACGGCAGATCCCAAGCAGCTGGATCAGATCTGGAACAACATCTTTGATCTTTGGGGATCACCTCCTCCCGTGGGAACCACTGCTGAAGAAAAGGAAGCTCTGGAAAGAGAGGGGCGTCTTGCGAACGCAAACAGCTTGTTGCACGCTGTCGACGAAAGCTCAAGAAAACTGCTGTCGAACGCAATGCAGGCGTTGGCGAAAAAGGGCGTTCAAAGCAGCGCGTTGAGGCGGGTTGGGAGAGAGTTGAACATTGAAAGGCGGGAGATGCTGGATAGGTGTAGAAATCTCGGGCCTGACGCCTCGAGTTCGGCTGTGGCCGAACTGGAACAGTCATTTTCGAATGCCTGTGATGAAACTGTAAGGAGTTGCTGAAAACGAGATGCACACCAAGGATGCGCAATGTGTGGTCGGTTGGACGATCGTTTCACGACCACAGAAATACCTCATCCACCATTCCCTAAAGATGCTTGAGGTTGAAACACAGCATGGGAGAATCGTGCCAGATATCTTGTTCAGCTCAACAAACTTGGCAGGGCAGATGAAGAGGATCTTTGGCCTCATGGTTATTGCGAAGTGTGTATACATTTGTATATGTTTGCTTCAGAAAGCGGAAAGGATTTCTTGAGTGCCTACCAGGAAGCCAAGGGTTAAAGAATAATCATGTAAAGAAGGCAACAGACATAATGTCACACATGGATGGCTACATTTTTCCCGACTAAATCCCGATTCTGAAACACAACACGACGAAGAGCACTCCTGCCTACCCCTCCCAACCCTGCTCATCATCACCTAAGGAATGTACAAAAAGGAAGCATGAAATGAATGAAATATCCTTAGGAAACGGCAGCTCTAAAACACTGATGACTTCCCTCGCTTCTTGACAATCAGCATGTCCTTGGCTTCATTGATTTTCGAAGCCATGTAATCGCTCCCACCTGATCGACAACAGCAGAGAAATCAATCGTAGGTGTATGATTTACCAATAATGATTAACAGTTCCACAATTATTCCAGGGTGACAAGCTTTGATTTGTAACAAATTTTTCAGTGTGAGTCCCAAAAACACCTCCAAACCACAACCTTAGACAAAATTAAACGACAAGGGATCGGTGTGCTTGGGGGTTCATTTTATCACATCACAATATCCTGACACAGTAATTCGACATGGGGGGCAGTTTCAATTTCTTTTCACATTTACATTTACAATGATGGCAGCTATTGCAAAGACAAGGAACCCTAACTAGAGTCTAAGAAATTTGCATTTTTTCTTTTTTTTCTTTTCTTATGGAACAACCCCCCCGCAAAAACAATCATTATGTATGAACTATCCATACATCGAGGACCGCATTGTTTGACTGTATTGATCAAGCCCTACCAGCATCGGGATGATTGGCTATCATTATCCTACGGTGTGCTTCTTTGATTTTCTCTTCCGGTGTGCTTTCCCTTAATCCCAAAATGAGGGCAGCTTCTCTCCGAGTCATCTCAGGCAGAAACCCACCCTGCCAACAGAAAAAAAAAATCAAATCGGGAGTTGCATTCTTGGGGTAGAACTTCCACATGGTGCATAAGCACAGTGCAAATGACCGATAAGACATGATTGCTCTCCCACCTCAGCCCATGCTCTCGTTTTTTTTTTAATTATTCTTTTGAGAAATAGGAGCAAGCCACATTTTATGTAGATATCATTTCTTATCGTGCATCATCGAAATCTAAGTAGAAGAAAAACCTTTGTATAAACCAAGGTCTGAATCTTGTGGGAGGATTTTCCAGTTCATTGTGGTCGGGTAATGAGGCTTCGAAATCAGGGCAGATTTTGGTGCGATCAGTTCTATCAACTGGATCAATGTGAGGCCTATCATTTCCAGATTTTTCTTTTCTGAGCAAAATACCTACCTTGTAGAATTTCTGAGGGGCGGCCTTGAAAGCATTGAAAGCTTGAAGTGCCGACCTTGCGGCGAGGGCCGCCGCTCCAACGCCGATACCAGCAAGGATCGTCGTGCTCTACACGAAAAGAAAAACAACATTCGCCCACTCCAGCCCAGGAAAAACCGAAAAATCTCGTTTCAATGCACCTTATGTCGACACATGGAAATACTGCCAAATAATCCTCACCATCGAATCGTAGACACTGCCACCACGAGTGTGCAGAAAACCCCAAAACAAGAAGAAAAAGCTTTGCGAAGATTTGTTCTGTATGGCCCCAATCACACAGCAGTCGACAGGAAGGTTCGCTGGTTTTGTAAAAGTTGATGATTCAGCAGAGGCTGGGTGTCAGACAAAACCAGGGAAATGACAAAAGCCGAAATATTAAAGCGTTCGGATTCAGCTTTGCAGCGTTGCGCAGCCGCTGGCATTGGGGTGTGTCGGAAATGGCTTTCGAAGCTTTGTTTGGAGGGGGCAGCAAGAAATCCTCTTTATTTAAAGAGGGAAGCAAGTTTTGCCGTGCTGCCGAAGATGACCCGCAGCCAATCGCACTGCGTGAAGACAAGGTTAGCGAACGGCTCGTTATTTCGGCACGTACCTGTGTGAAAATTTCATATATTTTTCTCAAGATTTAAACTGTTTGTGGTTGGACTTTCGCCCAGGCCATATGAAAAGGGGTGGAATATCGAATGCATTTGTACATTTGAATCTTTAGGTTTGAATTCAATAGAACTGGATGTTCGCCTCATGCAAAATACTGCAAAACAACAAAAATACAACATTTCAGTTTCAAAATTGTAAGACGCAGTGGATTTCTTTCAATGACAAAAAGAAACTGATGATAGCGAAGCAACCCACCCATAGGTTTTTCCCATGAGTTGTTTTTTTTCACAATTTTGTGAAAATATCTTTACATTCAGCGATATTGGCTCTTGAATAGCAGTAGTTCAGATGTGGATTTTTTCTGTGGGGCTGGTTCTGTTCAACAGAAAGCAGGCAAGAAGCATAAGAAATCATCAACAGAGGAAAATGACGTAGGCGAGGGGGCCAGAAAGAAAAGGAAGGAGCGATCTGAGGTAAAACAGTGGAAAAAATGGTCTTGGATGTGCTGCGAATTTTCTTCTGTTTGATGTGTTTCTCTTGTGATTTTTCCCACGTCCTTCCCTCACTGTTTTTGAAAAAACCTGTCAAGTTGCACCAATCCACGCAAAAAAGTGTGGTTGCTTTTTTGAAATGCATTGATTAATGTGTGGATTTTATCGCCATTTTATTTATTTTCAGTTGGGGTTTCTGCTTCCACTGTTTTCTTACTATACCTCGTCTTCTCCTTGCTGTTGGGGCTGTCACAGATTGACGAAGGAAAGTCAAAAAAAGCAAAAAAGAAATCAAAAATACCAGAGACAGAGGAGGGGGGTGAAGTGGAAGATCCAGAAATCAATGAAACAGAGGATGAGTCAATTGAAGTTGAAGACGTTGCTTCAGATGAGCTGGTTGAAGAGGAAAACCCACCAAGTCCATCTAAGAAGCCCGGTCAGAAGAAAAGATTGAGCAAGAAAGAATGCAGGGTAGGATCTCAGAAAGCTGTAGGGAAATGTTTCGTGTCCCAGTGAGGTTTCAGTTCTGCCCTGTGTTGGGTTTATTACGACATTAAGATTGCCTTACAGCAATTTTATTAGTGAAGTTTTTGTTTTTGGTAATGGTGCTTGATGCACCATTGAGCATTGAGATATGCTTGTAGGAAAGGCGAGAGGTGGAGACAGAGAAACTTGGCCGGACAATTTTCGTGGGAAATCTGGAAAACGAACCACGATTAGTGAAGAAATTGAAGAACACATTCAAACAGTGAGAGCAATGCTAATTTCTTAAATGAGTTTGGTGCTTCATTCATGTTTTGTGCGGAATTTCATAATTACACTGGAAATGAAATTCCTGTTGGTGATGTGATTGAGGGGGGGGGGGGGGGGAGGGGCTACCGCTCACAAAAAAATCAAAAAAAATCGAAGAAGCTGAAAGGTTATATTTTCAAGCATTGGAATTGCGTTTTTCTGCTGTCAAGAAAGCACTCCTATGTGCATCTTTCTTTTTTTGGGTTTTCTTTTTTATTGTATTGCGTTAAGAAAATGTGCGGTGGTAAGACCGGTCAAAAATTTTGATGCGTTCTTTTTGGGTGTGGAAAATAGATTCGGGGCTATAGAATCTGCTAGGGTTCGATCTGGCGGTGTCGCTGAAGGCTCGAAATTTCCCAAGAAATTTGCGCGATGCCAAGGTGCTATTGGGAAGCAAGGGACCTGTAATGGCTATGTGGTGTTCAAAGAGAAAGATTCGGTGAAAGCCGCTCTGGGACTGAACATGACAAAGGTAATCATACAGAAAGGAACAAACAGTCGATCAAACCTGTCTGCGCCGAAAACAACTGCATTTGTGAAAAGTGTGTTGTTCTTTTCTTCATTTTTGCATGAAAATTTGAATCGTCGAGTGTTTGGAGGGCTTGCCCTCCAAACAAAGATCTCATAGAGACTTTCCACATTTAGCTAACTTCTTGAAATTTCCATTCATTTTTTCCATCCAAAAAGATAGCACAGTTTGGGGATCGGCACATTCGAGTGGACAAAGCTGCCCCCCCTGCTCATGAAGCCGGGGATGCTGCTGGATTTACGTACGATCCCGACACCAGCGTTTTCATTCACAACCTCCCGCCAGAAGTGACCGACGAAGATGTGGTGGAGTACTTCAACAGCAACGAAAAAGCTGCTGATGATTGCAAGGGGAAAGTGGAGGCCGTGCGATTGATCCGAGACCACAGGCTCAGAGTCTGCAAAGGCATTGGCTACGTCAAACTGAAGTCGAGAAAAGCGGCCAAGGCGGCTTTGGAGCTGCACAAATCCACGTTCATGGGGCGAAGTCTGAAGGTCAATCCTGTGAAGACATTGAAGAATCCAAAAGGTAGGAAACCACCTGGGAATTAGACTTCAGGAAAACAGCATGTCAGAATCCCTGAGCTGAGTTTTCCTCACAGCCCTCCATTCTTCGCAGCTTCCCCATGTCTTGAATGGTGTTTATGTTTTTTGTTCCAGATGTGAAGGTCAACATGAAGAGGTACTCTTCAGCATGGGAGGGGGTTCGAACCAAAGGGCGGAAGAAATTGGTCAAGACTACTGCTGGGAGCCATCCATCTGGGGGATCCAAGAATATGACTCGCAGAAAATGATGCTCATTTGTAATCCAGTTTCCCAATGGACTTTCAACCTCGCTCCATCATCTTCCCATAAAATCATCAAAGTCTAGCAAAGACATCCATCTGTACAAAAATATTTCAACGGGGTTTCCACCATCAGTGGTTCTGTCAACAACAATAAGATATGTTGTCTGCTGGAACCCTACATCACAAAAGGGTTCAGTCGCCACCTCCGCCGGAAGCATTTTTATTTTAGCTGCTAAATCACCGCCAAATCACGAGGGAAACCACAATCACATTCGCACGGCGACGTCCGCCCTTTGGATATGATACAGAAGCATCACATTTTTCAAAAGATTTTGGCGGAATTTTCTGCGAGGCGACCAAATTCCGATGTCTGGTGCAGGTCCAGAAAAAGGGAACCCGCCCCTTGTGCAGACACGCCACTTTACGCGCGATTTCAACCTGTCATGGGGCAAAGACAAAATCCAAACCCTCCATGGTTGTCTCCTTTGCTGGATCAATTCAGTTCGTAAGCGAGTGTTAATCCGATGTCGTGCCATCCTCAGCGGAGGTCTCACAAAAAGAACCTGGAGGTGGAGTCGCGCACCCAGGCGCAGTCGGAAACCCAAGGACGTCTAAGGAAACAGGGGGACGAGCAGGTGTGGTGCAATTTTCTGGGCGTCGTTCGGGAGGGTGGGCAGAGAACTTCATCTGTTTCATACCTGTCTTCTTGTTTGTAACCTTTCAGGGAACGTGAAGAACGCAGCCAAGCGTGTGGTGGAGTATAAATTGTCGGAAACATGAGTTGGCTGTGGGGTCTTCTCGTGCTGGCGCTCGCGAATGTAAGGATGACCTTGGGGGAGATTTGTTTCAGAAACGGGGTCCATTGCTTTTCCCGTTGACTTTCTCGTGCGAGTGTTCTAACCTCTTGGTTTCGGAAACCAGTCAGCTGCCGCTTCGTCCAGAAGTCTCCTGTTATCTATCGGAGCTGGGAACGGAGGAGGTAGGAACAAAGAACCATTCGCTCCAAAGTACCGCAGCTAGCGCGCAATCCCTTGGACCAATAATTACCTCCTTGACATTTTCATGCACAGGGTGCATAAAAGCGGAGCGGTACTCGTGTGGCGTCCCTGCCGAGGTGTCGTGCGGCGAAGACGTCTCCTGCGTCTATCCCCAAGTGTGCGATTATAATGAGTTGGAGCGCTGCAAGGAAGGTTGGTTTTCAAAAAAGCTTTGCCCCGTTGAGTCGGAAAAGGGCCACGAAGTGCGAGGAATTTTATTTTGGTATCGTGTGTGTTTTCCAGAAACTTTCGTGGAGGAAGAGTGCACTGGTGAAGACGAGTTCGTGTGCAAACTTGTGCAAAAGCCATGCGGCGACGATCTGTTCTGCGCGTGGAACGAACTGTGTAACGAGTGCACTGGTACGCGTGACATCCTGTGACGCTCGGCTTCGTCGTTCATAAGTGCCAATAAACAACAGCAAGCAATATCCATTCGTTCAGGTGAGGATTGTGAGCAACAGTTCAGCTGCAGCCCGTTGAACGATCTTCCCAAAAAATGCACTTCCAAGCCCCACTACAAGTGCAAGGAACGTCTGGAGCACAGCTCCGACCCCGGTTACTACGGTGGCTACAAGTACGACTGGCTGCCAAAGGAAGAGTGGAACCGAGGTAAGTCTTGCTCCGCAAAAAGCGTCACACACGAATAACTCAGGTCAAATGAAGGTTGAGGGGGGCGACGTCGCATCTTTAAGGTCGTTTTTCTTATGGGTATTGCCAGAGTTGAAGTGCGGGGACAAGTTGTGCGAGGACAAGCACCACTGTGCAAGGGCGATGGCCGAAGAGTGCGTGGTGGACCCTGAATATGAGGACATCGCTGTTGGCGTGGAGTGTGGCGAGAACTTATGCGAACCAGGCCACAAGTGCAAATCCCAGAGGAAGTGTGAAGACGTCGAGAAGAAGGCCCTCAAGTGCGCAACGGTGAAGAAGCACACCTGTGTGGATCCCGCGCAGACCAAACACGAGAACTACTTGTTCCGCAAGGCTCCAGAGGGCTTGACGTCTTGCGGGCCGTACTGGTGCGTTGGAGAGACCTGCGACTCGGCCAGCAGCACTTCTTGTGCTGGACCTGGCCGCGCCTCTTCCTCGGCAAGGGTGTCGGGATCTGGCTCGGTTTCATCAACGTCCATAGCCACCGGCCGTTGAATATAAAACTGAAAGGGGAAACGTTTGGGCGGGGAAACTGTTTTGTAGCACAGGTGGTCCTCCTGTGGTTTTGGCGTGACAAGCTCTACCTATAGTGTTCAAATAAAGTGGCGGCATGGGTATATAATTTGGGGGACGTTTCCTTCCTCAATGGACCTGTCGCCAACCCAAGTACTCACCGTCTGGGGGTCTGCAATGTCCATCATTGCCGAAAAACGCAGGAATCTGTGTCAAGGTTTTTTACTGCATTGTTTGAAGTCGATCAGTTTTTAGTTATATCAATTGTGAAAGAGAAAGCTTGGTTTGTTTTCCTTTTTCGAGTAACTCTATATCAGAGGTGTGTTGTGATTAATTTGTGTAATACCTCGTTTCACTGGCTAGGCGATCCATCTAGGTTTTCTTCCCGGAGCTAGGTATGTACATAGCACTATGTGTAAGCACATTTCTTTGTGTCGACTGCTCCTTTTTTTTCACCAACAGAACATAATCCACCAATAGAACATTCAGTCCACAGTTTTGAGGTGGTCACCCCAATTATCGATTCTGCATATTACAACAAAAAATACAGATCAAGACGTCGATTGGCGCCGAGTGATCAGGTTTCCGCCGGTTTGCACTGACGCATCCCTCCCGAAACTAACCCAAGCTCACAATACAGCTGCCCAATCCAACCATCCTTTGTTCCACAAGTTATGTATGGTTTGTTTTTGCGTTTTGAAATCACGGCCCCATCCCCGAACTTTATGTGGCCGTCAACCAGTGAACTTTATGTTATGTCATCGAGCTTGACCTATGCCATCAATTTGGTGCACTTCCTTCGTGGCTTTTTCATTCTTTTTTTTTGTCCATAGCGCACTCACCCACTTCACTAAAAGCCCCGAAAACATCAATCACCTTATCCTTACCCACACTTGGATGTTTCAACTATGGATCCGACGGGGAAATTCGATCGATCCTTTTATTACTCAACTCGCCTCCTTTGTTCACACCCACTCTCGAGCAGCCCCCTATCAACTTTGGAAAATTTAAAATCACCCATCTGAAAATCGCCCACCCCCATCCGGCGAAACCTAACTCAGAATTCTACAAATCTCTTTCAGCGAGAACACCTCAGCCATCAAACCCTTTCTATTTGATAATGACGGAGAGCTGGGCCCTGCACAGGTACCCTTTTGCCAGTACGTCCCCTTTATTCGCATTAATTATTGACCCTAAATGAACTGGAACCACGCGACAAAAAGATGGATCCTCTCAAAATTGCAGTCCGCTCGCAGCCCCACACTGAGTGAATGCATGGGGCTGTGCCAATAATCATAAATAAAACCAACACCCACTGTTTGTCCGTCCCCACAAACATATTGCTCTGATCTAGGCATATCATATCGATTGAAAGGAAAAATGCACTGGGAGCTCGACTCCAATCATTCACTTCAACGAAATTCATCTAAGCATAGAAATTATATATGTATAAATATATAGATATATTTTTCTTTTCTTTTTTCCCCATTTTTTCCACTCGCAATCATTTTGGCCTTTTTGTTTTCTTTCTGTGGGTTTTTTTCAACGCGTGCGAATTTACTAGACTAAAGAAAAGAGAAAAGAAACATAGGCGCGGAAGAAAAAAAAAACGTAACAAAAAAAACACATTGGCAATTCTTTCTTTTTTCTCCTTCCTTTCTCTTTTTTCCTTTAATTTATTCATGTCTCGACGATGCATGGAAATTCTAACAGCAATCGGATCGAAAAGGGATACAAAAGTTTAAGAGTTGAAAAAAAAAAAATGCAAGAAAAAAGAGTGAAAAGTTGAAAGCATTTCATTGCAAACTTGGCTAAGCAGCGGGAGGGGGTGGCAGCCTGGACTCCGGTAATGGACGAAACACGATGGACGTCTCGTTCGCTCCACCCACCCAAGTCCCTATCTTAAACCCACTGCGAGGCCGAGGAATTTTCGACACTTTGGGAATTAAGCTCACGCTGCGTCCCCATTTCGTTTTCGGCCCCAGATTCGATGCGTAGTCTCGTTGATTGTTCAGCCAATACAATTCTTTCCAGATTCTCCCCCAAGAAATTCCCTTCGCCCCTCCTTTGAATATGGTGGGCACCGGGCAAGACTTCGACCTCGAAATTTTGGACATCTGTTTCCATCGTTGGCTGATTGAGATCGGCTCTGGGTAAACCTCATTCTCATCCACGTCTTCCACAAGGATACTGTGCCCATCCTCCGACTCAAACACATTCACAGGGTCGATCGCTGTGTTTAGAACTTGGTTCCCCCCATCTCCATTGAATGTCTCCTCCATTGAATGGACATCCTGTGCATGGATCCCACTCGGCCCTGCCCTAGGCTCAAATCCATCGATTCGGCGGATATCATTGCTTCGCAGAAGCCCGCCCACATCTTGAATGCTTTCAAATGCATCGATGGTGTTCATGGAGCCAGATTGGTGCATGCTGGAGAAAACTAAGAAATTTCCTGAAAGGGAGCTGCCCTGATCTTTGTTCTTGGTCGAAAACAGCGACGCATGTGGCGAATGCAAATCTTGGGAGTGCGCATTGTCCGCCATAGAATCCATGATGACCACGACCGGGCCCTCCAGCGTTGTACACGATTCCCTGTCGGAAATAGAGACGTCGGCGTCCAAGCCCAAGCGACCCGCCCCTCCTTCACACAGCTTCAAGTGGGCCCGTCTCTGACGCATCTGACAATACCCATATCGAACGCTGGACGTCAGGAGCCAAGCCCAAGCAGGAGATTCTCCCCAATGCGCGACAACTCGACAAAACAGGGCGCTGCACACGAGAAACGTACCATTCGCCAGGTGTACAAAGCGTAGCCGACGAACAAAGCGATGAACACTACCACCGAAAACGTGGAGCCCACCAAAACCATGTCGTCGCCCATCCTGCTACGCCTGGAGATCGCCCCCTCGAAGGGAAAAATCAGCTCCGTTGGTCGACACAGCTGGACAGATGAAATCCTCGGAGCAAAGTTGTATCGCGGGGGTAATGTTTCACCATGTCTGTCCAGAACTGCGACAGAGCTCAGTGATGAAATTGTCCATGTTACTGTGGGGTGAAAAGAGACTATGGAGTGGAAGAGGAGTTTATGGAAGGGGTTCAGCTATGTCCAGGTACGATTTGCCTGGACAGAATGTTTGGATATACACTGCCATGAATGCTGAACAAAGCAACTTTCAGTGCCAGTGAATTCTTGAATGTTGTGTGAGTTTTGCCTTCATACTGGCCAAGGCTTGTATTCTCATTTCAGGAGCTTTTGCCCTGTTCGGACTCCAGAGGAGAGAATCCAACAATCAGGGATGACAAAAAATTATTCTTCTTCGCTGTTATTTCTGGTTCAAACTTAGTCCAAACAGAAAATGCACATGCACACAAGCCCCTTCATGTCAGGCAATGCTGGAGAGTCGATCGTCCGAAAGATGTGGAATGTTGAAACAATTACAACAAAACTCCACCGAAAAATCCGATCCCCCTATTTCATATTAATGAATTCGTGACCTCCTTTGCACAACTCGCATCGGTCCTACAATAGTAATTCCGAGGAAGGAAATCGGCGACAAAACGAAAATGTATGTGGCCTTGACAAGAGGAATGGCATAAGACATTTTTTTTTTCTTTTCCGTATCGAACAGGCACCCAAAAAATCCTGGGCTACCCAATTCCAGTAACACTCAAAACCCCATGTTCTCTCACTCCCTTTTTTTTAGGCTTGTCCGAATAAAAGCTTTTCTAAGAAGAGGTTTTGGAGGCCACTTCAGCGGCGATCAGGGTGGCTGCATCGCCAACAGTGCTGATCTCCTCCGCCTCTGAACAAAAGAAATCAACCAATCATCAAAAACAGTCATACTCTACCACACTCGCCTTTCCCCAAAGTCAACCCCCACCCCTGATATCAAGTTGCTTGTAAAACCCACTCAAAAAGCGAACAGACTTTGGCCCGTTCTCTAATTCACGTTGTCAGTGATTAATCAATTAATTAGTGGGTGACTGGTTCCTGCTGCTTTGGATTAAAAAAAACAACATTCTTTTACCCTAAATTGCAGCAGTATATTAATGCTGCAGGGTTTGTTCGTGTGCCAAAAAAGTGCAATGTTTGAATGCTCCCTGCAGTACTGGGTTCAATTTCCACCCGCACTAGCAACCGCTTTCTGGAAACTCACCGCCTTCATCCAGGTCAATGCCAAATTCCTCCTCCAAGGCCATCATGACCTCCACCTGGATCAATCGCAACAGCAACTCAAATCTAAGTTCCAATTGAGATCCCCTCCCCCCTTTCATTCTCATTGCTTGGTCTGCTTTCAATTCAGTTGGATTTTCCCTCCCAGTTTTTTCCCAACACTTCCAACACACTTTTCACGCAGTGTCGTGAATTCAGCACTTACAATGTCCAAGGAGTCGGCCTTCAGGTCAGCAAACTTGGTAGTGCTCACGGGAGTCTGTCGCGCCACCACACCAAACTCAGTGTAAACTGTGTTTTTTTAATTTCTCTCGAAACGACGACCCAGAGAAATAACCCAAGACCACGCCTACCTCTTCCAAAGCGAGCTGCTCCTTGACGATTTCTTGCACTCGGCCAAAAACCTCACTCTCGTCGACGGCGCGAACGATGAATTGAGGGCGAGTGGTGGTCAGACGGACCTGTTCGACGAATCAAAAGCCCACAGTTATCCCCATGAGCTTAAAACTCATACACGCAAGAGTGACCCCAGCAAAGAGTCGCGCTCCTTGGCGCATATAGGTGCAGTACCGCACGGGTTTTCCGCAAAGAAAGACAGACAAATCCAGACCAATACTTCGAGTCATGCGAGGAACTTCAGTGGAACAATGGGGTGGGAATACCAGAAATACTCGAAACGATTCCGGAAAAAAATAGAAGAGTTTGGGATTCCTTTCTTTATCCCCCGCTTTGAAATGCGTACCCCAGAAAATCCACGGTTGAATACCCGCCGCCCAGCGACGGCTTTGGTTGGACACCGCGCGGTCAAAGTGAAGGAAGCCATAGTGTGGTGGGAGTGGAAACGAAAAACGAGTTGCGCCGACAGTAGGAAAAGAGACGATCAGTGTGGGCGGAAGATCAAGTAGACGAATATGGCAAAAGCTTCGCTTTGAATCGGAACAGGGGGGGAGAGGGGGGATGCGGGTATGTCTGACGGAAGTAAAAACACTCCGATCGGGGAGCAATAAAGCGTTTGGGACCGACTGGCTGATTCTGTCGATCTTCCGGGATGCAGCTCCTCCCCTGAACCGATTCTTTGTGAAGCACTCCAGGACAGGATCGGTCGACATCGACATCAGAATCTAATGAAAAAGCGGACGCCGATGTTTATTGGATTTGAGGGGAGTTCCCAGTAGCCGTCCCTTCTCTTCCAAATCGCATGATGTCTTGCAAAAAAGCTGGTTGCTTGAACTGGTCTACAGCATTGTTTCCAATTTACCCACGATCTGTTATTCTCTGAAAACTGTTCAAGTTACGTTTTTCAGCATTTCCCAGCAACACTGCGTTGCCAGGATGCCAAATCCAGGCTGCAGAGTTTTGGAAAATGTGCACATTGTAGAGATGAGACACACTTTGGAAGTTTAGGGTCTTCCATCACCCAAGGGAAGCCCCGAAGGGCAACCCTGAACACACAAAGAACACTCTTGGGAACGCCCGAAAGGGACTTACAGCCTTCATCTTACACCTCCGTTCCGACGCCCCAAATACCTTTCAACACGTACCGCTACCTGTAACCACACTCCAACTAGGTCGTACTGCCACCCATTCCTGATCATAATCTTTCCATTATACAGTAGAATTCGGTTACTAAATCACATTCGGGCGGCGGGTTTTTCGCTTTAGTACGCGGCGGATTTACAAAACAAAGTCCGACATTTCCTCTTTCCCAGACGCGTCAAAGTGAATCAAACTTTAAAAGACTCTTGAATAGAGGCCTGGCGCGTCAACTGCTGTCGAAGGAACGCCACGACGATGTCTTGGGCATTCTCGTAGACCTCGATCTTGTCAAAGCCCCGACGCTCCAGGCCTACTTCCAAACGGCGCAGCGCGCGTCCTCTCGTTTGACGATTCTCGTAGGAAATTCGTGAGCACCTTGATTTAATACCCGAAATCCAGATTGATTAAACAGCCACCCCCACCCCCTGAAAATTCCGTTCCTGGAGATTTTGCTTCAGTAGACGGCGTGCTGCAGTAGCCGACGAAATAATAACCGAATTCTACTGTATAACCAAAACAAAACAAAACAAACATCAATTACATTGTGTAGGAGAAACATTATATAACCAAACTCCACCTATCTTCTACACACATTTTTTTTGAATTGAATGAATCTGAGGTGAAAAAGATGGTCATATCGTTTAGTCAGCTTTCAACACAAGGCAGCAGATCTCCTCTAGAGTCAGTGGAAAATGAAAGCGTTGAGAGACAGGCCAACGCCCAGCGCAATCCGATGTTCAGCTTTCTTCTTCGTATTTGAATTGCTCCATTGGTTTTCTGATCCTCGCTCGTTTCCAAGCTTCACAGTTGGATTCCTTGAACAAAAAACGTCACTCCCCAAGTGGCAGTAGGCGAGCGTCCAAGCGGGGTTTCACAGGGAGCTCTTGGTCTTTGTTTTTGATGTTCAGGACGGAGGAGGGATACAGGATATTGCGCCGGTTGTGGGAGGCGGTCTTGGGAGCCGGTCGAGGATTTCTCCGATCGCGAGAAATCCATCTCCAGGGCGCCGAAGTCGACATTTTTCTGACGAATTCGTGCCATGCATTACCTTCGCTGCGATGGGGGCTCGACGGAAGCCGATCGCGCTGTTTTTGGCCAATGACTATCGGACTACTGCCCGACGTCGACGGAAATGGCCGGGGCGCGGTCGGAAGGTGGGGTCCTATCGATGAGCTGGATTTTGGCAACCCATGTTTTTCTTCGTTGGCGGAGATCAAGCGATTTGTTGGGACCATGGCGGGCGAGAGATATGTCCCACCCAGGGGCAGGAAAAAAGCGCAAGATGATCGAGTGATTTTGCTGTTCGACTTGAATGGGACGCTGGTGTGCAGAGGGGGGAAGAAAAAAAGGTCCATCAAGTTGAGGCCAGGGTTGCATCACCTGTGGAGACTGAAGGTGACTTCACACATGAAAATCTTGCACACAGCGTTTTCCCTGAGATTAGGAAATGGCCATAATGGCAGCCAACTAGACTCCCTCCTCCCAAAAGCAAAATAATCAACCTGGATTCACTGTGCAAGAAAGGCATCCAGCTGACATGACAGCAAAAATCAAACCCCATGAGAATTGAAATTCCATTTCATGGGCTCACACTCAAATCTGGGTGCACCGACACACATGTTTTCAATCAGTCAGCAGTCCGAGGCTCTTCTCAATGTTCTGTTAACAACAGACGCATTTCCGAATCGGCATATTCACATCAGCCGCAGGGCATAATTCACAGAGAATGCGCCATTCTGTGGAGAGCGGGATTTCCAATGAACTCGACAAGGATGGGCTGTTTGATCCCGATTTGATTCTCTGTCGAGACCACACTCGTCCGAAAGGTGGGTATGATTCAGCAACAGGCCAATGATCAATCTGCCTCTCCTTTAAATATGTTGAAATCAGTTTTCATTACGCTGATGTTCAATTGCTTTCCTTAAATTAAGGAAACATGTATCACAGCAAGACTGGTCATATAGGCCGTCCACTATGCGACTAAATGATTGAGCGTGCTGCTCCGAAATTTTATCCTACCATACCATTTTGTTGAGAGAGTGCTTTTTGATGGTTCAGACCTGGTGGAAGAGCACTACATGCTTCAATATTCAATGTTTCGTTTGTTTTGTTCCCAGATGTTTACTTTGGCAAATTTAGAGTTGACATCAATCTGTGAAAATTTTGCTGCTTTGGCATTCACACCTGCGGAGTTATGCCGAATTCTTCCAATGAAAAAAAAGTCATCTTGTTTCAGCTAGGGTAGGTGGAAAGAGATGGGACACCATGAAGCCGCTTGGTCCGCTGTTTTCGGATCTATCGAAAGTCATTCTTTTCGACGATGATGCCTACAAGGCTGCCAAGGGGGAAGAAAGGAATATGGTCATTTTGCCATCCTGGAAACTGGAGTGCCCACGGGACGACGTGATGGTTCACTTGGCCAATATCCTCACGGAAAAACTGGCAAATTTCCAGGGAGGGGATGTTCGGAGGTGGACTTCAACTGTCACTGATGAGCTAGCCCGAAGGTCCACACCTCCATCAAAGTCGTGTAAAACAGAGTTTGAGCCATCGATGCCAGAAGTTCAGGGGAAGAATGGGGAGGGCTCAAGTGAGCAGCCGGATTTGACAGTGGAGAATGGTGGGATGGTGGGGAAAAGCGCAGGGTCGAGCTCAAATGCCAGGGAGGGGAAACTGAGTAAAGAAGAAGTTGTGGAGGTAGCCATAGAGACCAAAGGCGAGAGTGTGAAATTGGAGGTCCAAGTGGTGGAGGCAAGAAATGACAAAGAAGAGGAGCGCAACAACGTTGTGCCGCTTTCTCAGGAATTCAAAAACCTTGGGGTGGGTGGTGAGCCAACGGAGTCCAAGGAAACGGTTTGAAAACTTTGAAAACGGACATGCCCCAGGGGGAGTAGGTTGAAGGTTTCATTTTTAGGTAGAATTCAAAATTGCGGAACAATTTTAAACTTTGGAAGTCTTTCTGTTGGAGCACCCATTGACCATGGAGTAGCAAAGGATGGTTGTCCCTCATATCTATCGCCTTATTTTTCCAATCACTCCAATGAAAGAAGAGTGGGAAGCCAATAAAGTGCTGGATTTTTCCACAAATATAGCCGTTGCTGTGAGGTCATCACTGAAAGCTCTGGCAGATTTGGGGTGGTTTCCCACTGATAAGCTAAGTATAAGAAAAAAACTCCAGCAGGATTTCCGAAGAAAATCCAATTTTTAATTTGCTGCCAGAGTGCAATATGAATATTTTGGGAAGCAAATAATTTACTGACACAAAATTGTCCATTTTGACAGTTTCATAAATTAGAAACACAAGGAAGTTTGGCAGAGATTTATAAAAGTCTTCCAAAACTCATTTTTTTCCTCACCAGATTCCACAAAACACAATGCTTATCCTTGCAACAAGAGTGTAAGAAACAGTTAGCCTATTACACAAACATCAACAAAGCTGTTTCACATCCTGACCTGACAATGTCCCCCAAACCACAAAAGGACGGGAAAAAAATACACCAACTTGGGAGTCCATGTGCATGCTTTCCAAATCTTGATATTTCTTTCCCCTTAGCCCAAATTATGGGCAAAAATAATAGGAAATGAAAAGGACCCCAACAGTTGGTGGAATTGAATGCTTGCACACAGCTAACATTCATCCCCACTCACTACCCCTGAATCAATATATATCTATCCACTTGCTCCCAGAAAAAAATGAAAAGACGAAATAAAAAACACAGCATTCATTCATATGTTTTGCATTCATATACTTTGCATGTAAGCCTGGCTGGTCTGCAATCTTTTACAAGCACCAGTTTGCAAATATCAAAAGTGCAAAGTCAAAGTTTGACAAGAAAAAAAAGGAAACCCAAAGAAATACAACTCAAAAAAAATAGCTATACACACTCTCCATACTCTTCTCTTTGTTTTGTTTTTTTTCTCACCCCCTGCTCCTATAACCCGACATTAAATGAATGCATACATGCATTGGTAGATGCACCACCCTAGAAATGGGATGTGCATCCCCCTCGAAACACCCGCAGACTCCATGGCCTATGGATTAAAACTCAAACGATGGGGGCAGCTGACATTGTCCACCCAGCCCATCAATGGAATCTAAATCTCTAAGATCCAGCAACATTTTCCTCCCTGGCACTTCCCTTTCAAAATCAACCACTTGCTGCTGGTCCATAGCTTTCTCAGCATCGGTCGGTTTTCTTACAGGTTTTCCCCTAGGCTGTCCATCATCCATCGAAATATTCATCCCAAGCCCCAGCTTTCCTGCCACTTCGTTGAACCCCCCGGAGCGCTCGATGGCTCTCCTCAAATCGTTTCGGCCAACCCTTCTTAGGTCGCCTTTCGTGGGCATCACACCAGGGGCTAAATCATGCATTTCGATGAATTCCATGATTTCGGTATGGATGTTGTCCATGCTCTGCCAATAGCCCCTGGGTCGACGAGTTTTATGCTTCAGCCGCCACCCCATCTTTTCGGCCACCTTTGAAATACAAACACACATGTCAAACGCAAACACAGTTCTTCTCATTGGACTGCTTACAGCTCCACCCAACACCACCAACAACCAGCCATAGTCAGCTTGCCCTATTCCCCTATGCAACACATCGCAGGAAAAACACATGCCTCCTATCCGCTATGGGCAATTCTTTTTCCCTCGAAGCTTCATGTACCTTTGCATGGCCACCATGGGCTGCAATAGCTTTCTCCAATCCAGACATGTTGTCCGCTCTCAACTCAGCCCTCGTAGGAACATAATTCCCGCCCCCACCATATCTCGCTTCAAGCAGAGCCCTAACCAAGTTGAAATCCTCCACCAGCATTGTGGTGGGGGGAGCTTGGCCTTTGAACGATGCCAATGAATATATATCCATCGGCACTGGCTCAGGAACAACTTCCACCCGCTTGAACAATGTCTCCACCTCGGATTTAAGCGACATGAGGTTCAGGGGTAGGTCCTCGAACACGGCACTGCAAAGTAAACCCACGCATAAAGTTCTTAAAGAGAGGGATCATGCAAATTTGCATTTTGCCCCCCATGACACAGTTGCACTTTTGACAAATGTTAGCATTATAGCCACAGTGCAACAACACATCTAAAAATCGAAGCAGCAGTACCAACGGTTGAAAAGACCTCCATAGTCTATCAAATATTGTTTTGGGACATCCCAAAAAAAAATTCTGTGAAAGCTCCAGCCACTTCTTTACCCACCAAGATCACATCTGGTAAACTGAAACGAGTATTAAAAAATAAATAAATGATCGTATGCTTCTCATTGATTTAACCAAAATCCTACCATTCCAGTGTGTGTTCTATGAGGCGCATGGCATCCTCTTCCATAGGGACCTCCACTTCGACTGCATACTTGAGAACGGTTTCTGGATTTTCTGGTGTGGACCTCATGCTCTCCGAAAGAATCCACTTTCCTTGCAGAATATCCATCTCGCCTCGGCATTTCCTGAACTGAATTTCGTTAAACTTCTTCTCCACGACATGCAACTCGTAGGCACACCTCAGGTCGATATATGGCTGAGATTTCCGCACAACCTGCAAAACCAATGAAGCCGTCTTTGAGGAAACCTTGAAAGGTCAAAAAAACATATCGAAACGAACCCGAATTGTGGATGGGTTTCAGGGTTTGACCACTGGCGAGAAATATGGTGTTCAGAATTTGCGGAGATTCACCCAACCTGCCTGAGACGACGGTATGTTTTTGGAGCACGTGACGCCGTTTTGATTATCTTGCTTTCGACCATGTTTGGAAATATTTCTGGCAGCCTCTCATAGTCCGTCAAGACATTCCAGACTTGAAATCTGGTAGCCTTGATCGAAACCATCGCCACCACCCTCCTACAACCCAATTTGAATCGCCCATCAAACCTCGATCAAAAAAGCTGAACAGGGAAAGTACAGTGGACAGACATTGAAGCTTCTTTTCACTGCAGCTGTTTTCATGGCTCCAGTTGGGGATTTTCTTCAATAGAAATCAATTTTCCATAAATGCAACTATGAAGTGTAATGCCACGAAGTGCGGTAGACAAGAAAACCAATAGGAGAAATCACCATTATTACCAGACACCCCGCTTGTCCAAGAAAATTTTCAAAAAAACTGGCTATATACCTGCGCAAAGTGCCATCTACATCCAACTTCCTGAAATGCACTTCACTGATTGATCGCTGGCTGTTGTTCACATTGAATTCAGGATAGGGAAGCTGCAGACAAGGATCAAACACGTTTCAGTGCGACATCTGAACTCTTTAAGAGGTTTCTTTAAAGGTTTTCAGGTTGAGCCACAAACTAGGGGAAAAAATCAGTCAAGAAAGCTATACACAAAATCTCAACCAATACTATTTTTCCCCCAATATCGATCAAGTCGCCGGTGTTTGTGAATCACAGCTAGCACTCTTCCATTTTGTTGTTTTAATAATAATTCAATGCGGAAATGAATGTAGGGAGTTGTGTGTTCACCTCATCTTTCACCGAGGGTTTTTGCGACTTGGAGGCTGGCACTGGAACCGACATTGTTCCAAGATAGGAAGTGGGCTCCTCTGTCCATCTCCTGTGCAAAGATAAAAACCAAACAGAGATGGAAAAAAAGAGACTAAACATTATGAAAATAGCTGGCGAATATGTCAAAAAACGGGGCCCCCACACGGTGAGAATTCCATCCATGGAGTGCTCTGCGGATTGGGGACCTCATCCACAGAGAAAACGCAACTGCAGGCTTTCAGTCTTGAAACAAAATCATTTACTTTTTGTACCAAAAAACACCCCAGGCAGAAAAGTGCAGGAAGGAATGAAGCAGCATCAGCTTTCCCTGAGTGTGGAATCTACAATCACATATTCAATGAACCAGCTGCGCTTGCCTGTCAGTGCGTATATCTTTCAATGGGCGATTCCCAGCCTTAGGCAGAGTCTTGCCCTTGCGCACTTTCAGTGGTACATCGGCCTCCAATGCTGCTGCAATGAACCCAGGAGCAGAAGCCCTCTCTTGTGCAATCTAAATTTCATAAAAAAAATTATTTTACTTCAGGGGCAACACTATTTTGAATCTGTTTTTTCCGCCCTCTATTGACACTGAGGAGGGGAGGGGAGGTGTGTGATGCTAAGAAGATTATGCAATGCAGAAAAACAAAATAAGGTGACTCCATCACCAAAAACATGAAGGATTTTCGTCATCAGAGTTTCTTTCTTTTAATCCAGACAACACACAAAAAAACCTATGACGATGGTATGGAAAGACAATTTCTTTTCCCCCACACCTTTTCTGCAGCCCTAGCAACGCCTCGAATATTGAAAGGTAGCCAAGCTCCAACAGCATGCATGAACAACATCTCAGGAATATCTCCCTTTGGACGAACTACCACTTCGAAACGAAGAATGCAAGTGTTGCCATTGTAACTAGGTTCAAGGAGCCACCGCCCATAATACTCCTGTATTATCAGGTCAACAATCAATTTTTAACATCACCTCACAGGCACCGGCCTCTGCTTTTGAAACAAGTTTCCTCAATGAAATTCGTCTCACCTCAAAATCACCCTCCACCATTCTAAACCTGATTTCCCTCATCCCCATGGGCAATAATCTCTCTTCAACATCCAAAAGTCCTTCCCCCTGCAATTTCCAGAAGGGGCTGGAGCAAAAAACGGCTCGCTGAAACAAACGAACTCTGGCTGATGATTGGCCCAATGCCTTAGATTCCACCAGAAAAGGCACAACCTTCCTGAGCTGCGCATAGTCTGTCAACACCCCCCAGACCTGCAACAGATTACAGAATCCCCTTTCTGGACATATCCACTCTACCACCGTTTTGCCTACTCACAGAGTCGACTTTTTGTACTTTGGATGGGTGCATTAACACAGCAGTATTGCCGAGTCAACCCAGAGATTTATAACCCACCTGTTGAACAGATGCCGACACCAAGGCTTTGGCACTCACTTTTTCTCGTGTGACATTGCCATCGATCGACAACTCACGACTCTCCGGTTCACCTTTTGAAAAGAATCAAAAAATGACTAAGTAGCCATCAAGACAGGGGCAGATCCTTAATCTATCCCAGCAAATCACCCTTTTTGAAATTGCTTCCTTGTGTTTCCTCCCCCTTCAACTTCATTTTCTCATCCAACGTTCATGTCCCGGCATTGCTAAAACCACCCTTTGAAAAAAATTCATGACAGATTGGGGCCAAGGATTCCATACAAAGACAAATTGGCCCCAGAATAGGGCACTTTGTTTCGACCAAGATCTGCTTTCCAACCAACTGGATCTCTTGGGGAATTCGTGTCTTTTCGAAAGGGTTTCTCGATCTCATGGCGGGCAGGATGCACATGGGCCCACGTGCCTTCACATCGAACGATAAACCTTTGCGGAATCCCCCTGTGCATTCAGTCCGTTGGTGCGTAAAAACCAACTACTAGTTCCAACAAACTTTGTAACACCAACCTGATATCTGGGCCGCCGCTCGCAGCGCCGTCGCAGGTCGTGCAGGATTTTTCCTGTATTTACATGGAGAACCCTTGCGACACGCTGAAGAGTTTCGAATGGGCGTGGCGAAGGGGCTTCGAGCGCGAGGCCGCTCATGAACCGGCCGTTCACCCGCGCAATGAACCCAACGACCTCCGTTCATAAGATGTAGATTCGGTCATGTGCGCGCGTGAGGAAGCCACACGCTAACGACAGACGCACAGTGAGTGGGTTTCTTCAGATTTCCTTGAAGTCGCCCAAGATTCGTGATTCGGATCGCAGCAAATCATCTGAGTTTTGTGTTTTTTTTGCCAGCTTGGTTGTAGAAGATGTTCGATCAATTCGATCGTCTCGTACACACAACAAACGAACACCAAATTTGGACATCTTTCAGAATCTTTCAGTTTCGTTGGTGGCAGGCATGTAATCATTGATTGATTGATTGATTGGTGGCAGGCATGGCCGACACCTGTTTCTTTCTGGCTGAGAGGCTTGCGAGCATCCTCTTTGCTTTGCTGGAGCAGTTTTCACCGTTGGTGGGGTGAATTCAATATCATTTGAAAGAGGTTAGTTGTGCTCCTGTTTTCTACTGTTTTTTCGGATGGAAAAAACACATGGGACATATGTAGTTGAGGGAAATGCTGCTCCCCCCCCTGTGATCAGTGAAGAGCAGGCATCTACAAACGCGGGAGTTCCCACTTTTCCCACATTTAAGCTAATTGTGGGAATCCTCAGATTTTAAAAACGGGAAAGGTGGGACAACACACAAATCGAGAAATACAGTGTCGAAAATCCAACTCTGAAGATAAATATCGTCTTAAATAGTCGAAGAAACATCGTATTTCCCTCCCCTGCCTCATTGGGCGTTCTCAAAACACTCTCCAGTGGAGGGAGTCTCTTCACAAGCAACACAGTTCGGTCCTGTCCGTCAAACAACGTTATCCTCAACTGCCCTAGGCTGCGAGGAGTGCGCGTGGAGCTTTTTCAAAAAAAAAGCATATTGCATATTGCCGTGCTTGCAATATCCGAGACGAGACTTGTGTTGAACACGATACAATCAGCCATCCAAACATGATGACTCATCCACCCAGTCCCCCCTCCCAGTACAAAGATTCGACTCCCAGCAGCCCTACGTCCCCTCGATCGTTCGCAGAACTTCCCCAGCAGCGAAACAGAGACTTGCAACAATGATGGCAGCAATGCACGGCGTCGATATCGGAACCAAGCCTTCACTGGCGCCCATCCCTATTCGATCTTATGGACCGTCAGGGACGAGGGCGTCCATCGGTCGTTGCTCGATAAAAACACACCCTCACCTCCGTCGACATGAAAGGGCGTTTTCCGCAGTGTGCTACTCGACCAATGCAGTCGAGACGCAAACCGAAACTGTTGTGCCAGGCGCTGATCAAAACAGGAGTCTCGTTGTAGCGGTTGACGACACAGACGTGAGTGTTTTCGTTTCTGTGTTTTCTGTGGGTGTTGCTGCTCTTCACCAATATCGTTAAGCAATCAAAGACAAATGGAAAAGGAAAATGAAGCAAAGCAACCGATCCTGTGGGCGACCATTCGATATTTGTGGCTTTCCCTCCACTGAGACCGCCACAAATTGCCATTATGCTCCATTCATCAAATTAGTGTTCCACACTGCGATCTCATGTCTATCAGACCAATTATTGTGCAAGAAAGTCTCCTTTTTGGTCTTTGAATGGTTGTAAAAATGTGCTGCAGGATTCTGTGAGGGCATTGGAGTGGACTGTCAACAATGTTTACAGAGGCGGTGAGGAAGCAGATTTAAAAAACACCCAGTGAACTCATATTCCAGCTTTTTGGAGCATGATAAAACACTTTCGAGTGGGGTAGATACATTTTATCAGAATATTGGTACAGGTTTTTCCACAAGTTGTAATAGTGTCGTTATCATTTTATTATTGACACGTGTTGTAATATTGTGGTTGAAAGCCTGCCTGCTGTGGGTCAATTCACTGTGCACTTGGGGATTTTCGCGCATTTTTTCCACTATTTTTTTTGTAAAATTGACTAGGTGACTCGCTGCATCTTCTGCATGTGGTTCCTTTTATCCACCGTCGGACTGTCCCAAGCGCTGTCTATTATACACCACCAGTAGATCCAGGCCTCCAGGAGCAACTGGTGAGTATGGCAATTCGAAGCGATTTCCAGTACTTCTCTTCAGGCTGAAGCATTGTTAAAGAAATTGCAATCACACTGCAAAACATGCATCTTAAGGCGTTTTCAAAATTCAATACCTTTTCAGCAATCCAGCAATGTTATTATGTGTTTTTTTGGAAAATTGTATTTGGTATTGATGATTGTTGTGCAGTGTTGATTTTGAAGGGCTGATGTGTTTTTTTTGTTGCAGACTGAGACTGCTGAGGTGGTTATCAATGAAAGATTCACCCCGGTGTTGACCGATCTTGGGGTGGGCTGCAAAGTGGACATCATTTCTGAAGGCAGCAATGAGACCATTGCTGAGGCTGTGTGTGATGGTAAACAAGCCGAAATTCACACAAAAGGCAAAATCAAACATTGTGGTCTTTTTTCAGTCTCCATGCAAGCAGCCTAGCACAGTGTTAATAATGTATACATACAGAAGTATGTGTTTATTGTTGGAGGCTTGCAATGACCCTCTGATTGTTCTCCTGAGTTGAACATGCACGAGTGATTCCCTCTGGGTGCTTGTTTTGTAGGTGCTGTTGGTTTGGGTGCATCGATGGTGGTAGTCGCTGCTCATAAGAGGCATTGGTTGGCCTCCTGGCTCGCCGGCTCAAAGAGCACCGAAGTTGCGAAAAAGGCACCCATCCCAGTCATCGTCTTCCATGGCTGACTGAACAGAGTCTAGTGTTCCACTTGCTGGACGCTCTGAGCTTGTTGTGGAGGAAAATGCGTCTCCTTTTTGTGGTGTTTTTGTTTGTTTGGGGGGGGGGGGGTAAAAGAGAAGAAAAAAGAGTGAGAAGAAGAAATGGACGAGGATTTCCCGTTTTTGTTCAAGATTTTGACCTAGTTAGTTATTTTGTGTTTTGACCTGTGGTTACTTTTCAGGAAGAGAGAGACAGAGTCTATGAAATATGTATGGGGCTGAAAGCCCATCAAGGAAAAGAAATATTGTACATATATGTGTATAATTGGTTCAAATTATATATGTATATCAAGGGGTAGGAGGGCCATGACGACTCCATGCGTGCTGGGGTTTTTTGTATTTATTTCCTTTTTTTGGAGTGCATTTTATGCGGATTTTTTTTGCTTGGATCCCTATTGCAGAGCAGAGAATTGCAGTAGAGCATTGCGAAGAAAATTTTGTGTCGAACAATAAGGTCTGTATTTTGCGAATGTATGAGAACCTGAACACTTTTAAGGTCCTGTTTAATGTATGGATGGCAAACAAGAGCTTCGCCTGGGATGTCTTGTTGTGGGGTTGGTTTGGGACAGTGGGATTCCTTGTGAAATGTTGTGTGTAGTGGTTCATGAAGAAGCATTTTGACTGAAGATCTATGTACAACAACAGAGGTTGTAGGGTTTTTTATTTTATCCACTCCTTGAAATAGGAGAGGTGGCATATCTCAGGGAGATTATCAATTGAACAACAAGAAAGTCACCCGTAAAACTGGGTGAACATATCGGGTGAAAGAGTGGGGGTGCCTTGAGACTTTTTTGGACAAAAATGCAACTTTGGATCAGGTTCAACTGCCCCCCGTCCCCTGGCTGTTAGAAGCCTTGAACATCCCATCGCATGATTAAGACCGAATCTTCAGGCAGCAAACTGGTGTAGACTATCATGGAAAAGACGTGTGTGCTCACATACAAAAAAGTGAACCAAGCCACACACTAGATCTAAGAAACTCACTGTATCGGTGCCAGGAACCGTGTTACGATTTCCTCAGCCTTCGAGCTCGCAATAGCAGCTATGGCTCACAGGGGAGGGCGTTATCTTAGAACGATCTGCACATGCTTTGTGGCGACGTCCCTGCTCGTTAACACAATAGGTGGGCATGCCATTCCGAACCCTGTACATTCAGTGGAGCTCACAAAATTGATTGCATCCTCCAAGAGGAAGTCACTCAACAACAGGGTGGCGGCGCCTCAATGGCGAATCGATGAAGGTTGCAAAGAACGTAACTCAGGTGTTTTGCTACAGTTTCTGCCTCCAAGCCCTTGGATTGTGCCTTGACTCAGAAATCTGAGCCTTGTGTGGAATGTCCCGACGGCTGGTACCTTGACCAAGGCCTCTGTCACGGTACTCCTGCATCAACCTTGTTCTGTTGTTTAGTTAATCTTCTGTATCTTTTAAAACTTATCGCAAAAATATCAACTGTTTGGGATGTGATGGCGACAGAGTGCCCCATGGGCTGCGACATTTGCTCAGCAGTGGATGGATGTCTTTCTTGCAAGAAAAAGCATCAACTGATTGCTGTCCATGGGACTGGTGCATTTTGTATTCGATCAGCCGACAACCCTGGTAAGATCCCCAAATTGTGTTCTCATATTTTCCCTGGGCTGTAAGATTTTTACCGATCTTGTGAACCACGAATCCAGAATTATATGTCTTATAGGACAATGTTAATTAACATGAAAGAAGAAGCGTTTTGGTGCAGACTACATTTGGCTGTTTTCCGGAGGGGTTCTTTTGATGGTCACTTTTGCTGCAATTGTACATCGAGCCACTCAACAGCAGCCAGATATCGCAGGCGAAGCACAAGTACCTCTGAAAGCAACAATGGTGGATGTGTGAAGTCAACACATGAGAGGGGTTTTCGGTGTCTGGTGATTGGGTTCGGTGGGGGCGTTGTCGTACAAGCTGGTGTTACAGTGCATTTGTTATTAGACTGGGCTGTTTATTTTGATGTCTTTTTGGATAAGCTGCTTACACTCGTACCAAACAAGCCAATTTTCATTTTTTGTAGCTTGCCTCAAACATCATCAATCTGTGTTTGGTAAAACTGATCATTGTCGACTCTTTGAAGTCAAAACATTTTGAGCTTTTTCTGCAAGGATATGGGTCTTTGTATTTTTGCATGATGAGCACTTTTCATTTTGCATGATAACAAATGTTGACAGATTTGCCTATTTGTGTGTTTTTTATCAAAAAACTCATGAGTTTGTTTGTTGATTGGGTACAGAGACCACTGGATCAGCAAGGAAATTGCTGTCATGTCTTTTGTGTTCATCTCCCCAACGAACACAACTATGCACATAGGTTGTTCAACACGCAAAGACGAAAGATTGTACATTACAGTACCTAGAGCAGCATAACAAAACCCAAGAATGTCAAGGTCCGAAATTCCATGCGAGTAAGCAGCTCAACGCGATAACATAACTCATCAAGCAGATATCCACTAACTACCACCCATCCAGTGACTGTGCAGAGCTTACTGCCTTTTTGTTGCCACTATCCCTCTAACCGGGGAATGTTGCATTTGAAGTTCATGCAAGGTAACCCCAGGCCATCATGAAGGCTGAGGGTTCTCTTCTGAAGGAATCCTCACAAAAAGACATCGTCTCATAAGCAAGGCAAGCAATGTCGGTACCCCACCAGCACCAAACAAGTATCAATCGGATGCACCACACGGGACAGTATTCCAGTCCAGACCCCACAACCAAGTTTGTGAAACTTTTCTTTTTTGTCGGCGGCAGAGGGGGGGACAGAGTCGTTTTTGTACGTCCAGTCATCCACATGGGTGTAATTTTGCGGCTTTGGACGCACAGTTTTCAAAGCCTGCTCCATCGTGAACCTTTCGCTGAGACATGGCGTCAGCAAAAATACCTTGGTCGATGATGGAACTTCTTGCGTTGGTGTCACAATCAGGCAGACAACCCGTGCGGCGCTCCCTAAAGATTCCCTGCTCTGCACAAATCCTCCACCGGTAAAAAAGGCGTGTCCATAGCCTGCAAGCCTGTGCACACACCCACACGGGACTCGTTTTTCTTATCAGGCGCCACCGGTCCAATAACTTCGAATCGACACGGGGAGTTGTGTCGTAGTGAAGAAGAGTTAGCTTTTAACTTCACGGTTGGTAGCTTGACGCCGACAATGGGCCGGACTTGTTCGCTCCTGCTGGGCGTGCTGCTCGCGCTGTGTATAGGTGAGACCCCTGCGATTTGAAACGCAGAAAAAACCCTCCCAGATCGATCAATTGGCGTTCGCAGCCCGTGCGTGCGCCCTGTTGGGCGCTTCTGTTGGAGATCTGTGGAATTTTGGGGCGGCTAGTTGCGGAAATATCTTGTAGAATCATGGATCTGTTTCTGGGGTTAACAACCGATCCTTTAGTGGCGCTCTTGCCTAGGAATTTTGGATCTGATAGTGGCGGTGGTGTTTGATCTATCGCTGTTCAGGCGCTGCGGTCGCTCAGGTGCCGGCGGGATGCGATTGCACAGACAATCCCCCTGATGACGAATTCACTTGCGAACAGCAGGTACGTGATTGAGTATTCGAGTGTTTTTTACACTCATCTTGTTCGTCTCGTATTGCGCGTGGTGGCTGATAGTGATGGATTGAATTGGGGTTGTCTCTGTGCAGAGTGATTTTGGGAAGTGTTCAGAGGATTGGATGATCTCTAGCAACCTCTGTGAGTACACATGTGGAGCTTGCACCTGTGATGATGAATCTGATGATGCTGCTCCTGAGGAGCCCGAGGAGGTCTCTGAAGGTATCCTGCTCCCCTGCAACAGCAACGAGAGTTTAAATTCGTAGAATTTTTGCCATCGAGTTCTTGCTGGAATTCTGTGAAGTAACTTGTCATATGATTGGAGTGTAGACGATGCTGATGCTGAAGCTGACGAAGAGGCCGAGGTTGATGCTGAGGCTGATGAAGAGGCCGAGGTTGATGCCGAAGCTGACGAAGAAGATGCTGAAGAAGAGGCTGAGGCTGATCCTGAGGAAGATGCTGAGGCTGAGGTTGATGCCGAAGCTGAGGAAGAAGATGCTGAAGCTGAGGTTGATGCTGAGGCTGAGGCTGAGGTTGATGCCGAAGCTGACGAAGAAGATGCTGAAGCTGAGGTAGATGCTGAGGCTGATGTTGATGCCGAGGCTGATGAGGAAGATGCAGAGGCAGATGAGGAAGGCCCAATTGTGACTCTTGGTGATGATGATGAAGAAGTTGTTGAGGATGCTGGTGAGGAAATCGCTGAGGACGAGGA
Organism: Bryopsis sp. KO-2023; assembly: GCA_030272585.1. Classification (NCBI taxonomy): domain Eukaryota; kingdom Viridiplantae; phylum Chlorophyta; class Ulvophyceae; order Bryopsidales; family Bryopsidaceae; genus Bryopsis; species Bryopsis sp. KO-2023. The sequence continues at coordinate 641,814 of BSYQ01000007.1, read as the reverse complement.
GGCTGACGAAGAGGAGGCAGCCTTGGCTGATGACGAAGTGGAAGATGACGCAGCAGTTGGAGTGATTCTTCCCGACCTTGCTGCAGCTGAGGATGAGGAAACCGTAGTCGAAGAGGAAGAAGATCCTGAGGCTGTGGAAGAGGAGGAGGCTGTTGTTGAGGAAGATCCTGCTGCTCTTGAGGAAGAAGCTGTTGATGAGGAGGACCCTGCTGTCGTCGTTGGGGATGAAGAAGCAGTTGATGAGGAAGACCCTGCTGTTGTTGTTGGGGATGAAGAAGCAGTTGAGGACCCTGCTGTTGTTGTTGGGGATGAAGAAGCAGTTGTTGAGGAGGATCCCGCTGTTGTTGTTGGGGATGAAGAAGCAGCTGTCGAGGAGGGGGACCCAGCTGTTGTTGTCGGGGTTGTCGGGGATGAAGATACTGTTGCTGAGGAAGATCCTGCCCTTGTTGAGGAAGAAGCGGCTGTTGTCGAAGAAGAAGAAGCAGTGGAGGACGAAGCTGTTATTGAAGAAGAAGATGCAGTGGAGGAAGAAGCTGTTGTCGAAGAAGATGAGGCAGCTGTCGAAGAAGACACTGCTGAAGAGGTTGGCGCTCTCCCTTTGAACATTTTCTTATTCTTGTTGTTTCTCTGCTATTTTCAGAAATGGTGAGAAAATAGGTTTAATGTGCGCAGGATGATGAGCCTACTGGAGACGAAAAACCTCTTCAGGAGTTCGCTGATCCTAATGCAACATGCGGAGTCTCTTTGTACGAGGCACTCAACACTGGAGAATCAACTGGAGCTTTTGCTACTCTCCTTGCAGCTGCTGGGCTGGACACTGATCTTGGATCTGAGAAGGATTCCTACACAGTCTTTGCACCAACAAACGAGGTAAGTGCCTGGAGCCACCTGGTACAGAAGGTATTCTTCACTTAAAGCTTCAACCAAAAGCTTCATTGGATTCTGGAGGAGTCTAGTGTAAAACTGAATCAGCCCAAGCAAGAGACCGTGATTTGAAGAACACACAGTGAGAGCATTTCACCAACTAATCTTGGAAAATCAGGCTCTCTTAGTTAGAAGGGAAATTAAGTTTGAAATCTGGGTGGCCTGCAGGCTGTGGAAGATGGGGTTGGTGCCCTTGGCATCTCTGTTGATGACCTCCTCAGTAGCCCCAAGGGCGAGACCATTGCCAAGTATCACGTGGTTGAAGGTCTTTTGGAGCCAGCCAAACTGAAGCAACCCAGGCAGATCGAAACTGTTGGGGGAGATCCTTTGATCGGTGGCAGCGTTCGGGAAGTCGAGGGCCTTGGCTCCACTGCCAAGATCATCGGAGATCCTATTCCCATCTGTAACTCTCTTGTGTACGTGGTGGATGCGGTCTTGCTGCCAGCTTCAGACCTGGCAGGTATTGCCCCTGTGGACATTGCACCTGCTCCTGAGGATGAAGATGAGAAGGAAGCCGTTTGTGAAGAAGGCTTCGATGGATTTTTCGCCGTTTCCGAGGATGAAGACCTCTCTATCTTGACAGAGTGAGTAGTTTGTAATGCTGAAGTGTAGGGTTTTGTTTCATTGTGTGGAATATGGACTGGTCCCTCAAAAGTCGAAACCCATGATTTGTGATGAGGGGTGGCGATATCTTTCATCCTGATCCTCCAGGTTAATGCCCCCAATATCAAGCTAATCAACATTCTAATTTAAACCCAATGAGCATGGTGAGTGCAGTACTGAATTGAGATTCTTAAATGGTTGCTGTGGCTTGGTGTAGGTTGTTGAACACATTTGCTTTGTCCGCCGACTTGGCTGATGGATCTATGGAGTACACTCTCTTTGCTCCCACCAACAATGCCTTCCAAAAGGCTGCCGAAACCCTGGAGACCACTGTCGATGACATGCTGAAGGATCCCAACACTGTCGGCATTCTGGAGTATCACATCATCGACAGCATTCTCACTGGCAAAGATCTGCTGAAAGAAAAATCCACCGAGTTGAAGTCGCGAAATGGAACTGACATTGTGATGGAGACAAACGCTAAAGGCACTGTTGCCGAGCTGTTCGGAGTGGGGTCCAGTGCCAAGGTTACTGAAACTGATATCGATAAATCATGTACCGCTGCGGTCCATAAAGTGAACAATGTCCTCCTGCCTTTCAGAGCGGCTTCATCTGGCACGGGTGTCCGAGGTATGCGCTACTATATTGTCACATCCCTTCCATATTTCGAAAAGCCAGCAGAGTGAGACAATTCACGTTATCTCTTTTATCAAGGATATTTTAGATTCTTGTTCGCTTGGTTTTTCTAGAGTTTTTGCTGTGGATGGCCTTGTGTCAGGTGTTGTTCTTGTATCAGGAATCAGGTTGGTGGGCAAACGTTTTGCAGTGCGCTGCAGATATGTATTGAGAAGGTGTTCCCCATCTTAAAGAAAATCAATCATTTGGCTTTTGTTTAGGATGTTTTGTTCTGTGATTTTTGTAGCAGGAATCTCTGCCCCGTCCAAGGCTGTTGCCTCCTCCTCCGACAGCCCCCCTGCATCCACGAAGGCACCGGCGGGCTCTGGCGGTTGCCAGGTGGGAACCCAGAGTCTCTTTGAGGTTCTGGGCCAGATCCCAGAAATCAAGGTGTTCTCATCCATCGTGAGGCAAGCCAAGCTCGCCAGGGTGTTCACCAACAAGAGCTTGAAGGTCACCGTTTTCGCTCCGATGGATTTTGCCTTTGGAAACATTTTGCCCCGAGGAAAGGGATTCTTTGACCTCGTGCCAGATTTGGTCCTTGCAGAGAACCTTGTCAGCAACCACATCGTGGGAAAGCCCCTCCCAGCTCGTTTGCTGAAGGATGGCCTCAAAATGAAAACAGCTTTGACTAAGAAGGTAACCACACTACTGCCTGGCGCCCTTCTCTCTAATTCAGAATCACACAAAAATATTGCCAAGAAATTTCTACCGCACCTGAGTTGTCTATCAGGCCCTTGAAGCAATTTTGTGTTGGGTGATGGCAGGGCAAGCGAGAGACATTGGAGATCCTGGAGGACCCACTTGTTTTCCCAACTGGCCTCTCGGTGGAAGCTCCAGAGTCCACAGCAAATATCACGAAGCTGGACATCTTTGCCTGCAACTCAGTCATTCACTTGGTCGATGCTGTCTTGCTTGCGGACTTGGAGACCATTCCTTCGAAGACCGTCACTTTGGCGGAAGCTCTGGAAACTTCCGAATCCTATGGATCTCTTCTCAATCCACGGTCTGAAGATGATGAGGGTTCTACCTCTGGTTAAGGAAAAGAAAAAAGGTACTGACACACACCAGTCAACAAATGCAATACGCAAGCTTCTTAGCCTTTTTGCCCCAAAAACAAAATAAGAGAGGGCCGTGATGATTATGATGGATACAGAATTTGTATTGCCCTCGTGCTTTTTTTTTGGTGTCTTGTGTGTGTGTGTGTGCTTAGCGGGACATATCGAGGGGAATTAAGAAATTGCATATGGGGTTTGAACGATGATAAATTTCTCGGGAGGGAAAAAAAAAGAGGGAGGTTGAAAAGAAGAAAAAGGAAAAAAGACAGGGAGATTATTGTTTTGACGAAAGGTATTTGGTGAAACTTTTTATCGAATGCCCTCTTTTGGTTTTCTTTGCAAAATTGAAAGAGTGATTATTTGATGTTTGATGTCCAGGGAAGTGCATGTATTGGTGAAGGAAAGCAGAAAAAAAAGGGAGGCTATTTGTAGTAGGAGTTTTTTTTCCCATCCTCACTCTATGTCCCTCTGATTTTTAAAATGTTTGTTTTTCAGACACACACACACAAAAAGAGTTTCTTTACAGTATCTTCTTACAGTCGTTTATTTTAGGAGGTTAAAAAAGTAGGTGGAATTTTTCCTTTTTGTTTTTGGTGCAGTGACCCCCCTTATCTTTTTATCATTCAGATTGTTGAGGTTGGCACGACCCCCCTGTGTGGCCTGCTGATCCCCCCTCTTTCATTATATAAAAAAGAAAAAGTTGACTGGAAAAGAAAGAGCAAAAAAAAAAGGAAAGGAAGAATGGGTTCCTTAAAAAAAAATAACTGCGTCTTTATTTTGACGGCCCATAGACGTTCTTTTATTTCCAAATCTAAGAAATTTGGAGAGATAATTATTGGCTGTGGGGCTGTGTAAACAAACACCTATGGGGGATGTTTTCTATAAAATGTCAGCCTTTCATTTCCGTCGATTGTTCATTAATTTTTTCTTGATTAAAAAAAAGGAAATGGGGATCTATGTTCAGCCAGACAGGACATTGTGTGCTAATTGTGGGGGAAGGGGGGGAGTTCAGATTGCATGCATCCAGCAGGAAAACTTCTACATCTATAATATTTTCAACCGTAGGTGTCCCCATTCCAGGAAAGGGGTTGCCTCTTGAGGGTAGGGGTTATATGTATTTATTGGCGTTTTTTGAGAAGCTGCCCAGTGGGTTCTCTCCAGGTTCTGATAATGTAGGCGAAAGGGAGTAGTCATGTAAGTAGGAAAATATTTGCTTTTAGGACATCCCAGAAAAGCTTCATGCTGGTGGATTGTGAATAATTGATTATCCCCAAGTAGTTATTGTGTGTGAACGCCCCCAGGAGCATTCTCTCTTGATTCCCTCATAAAACAAAGAGTCTGAGCCTATGACAAGCTGTTCAAAATAAAGAATAGATTGATAATGTTTGGAGACATTCATTCATTCATAATTATAATTCACACACATGCATATATATCATGCATGATTTCAACACCTTGAGGAATTAATGATGTATCTATATTCCACAGCCATAAAAAATATATACAATACAAAATGTTTAAAGTCAGAGATAATGTATTGCACCTGCAATCCATAAATTCCTTCTCCTGAATTTGACCACGGCATGACCCTTCAAAATATGCACAGGGTTTCTAGAAACTGTGAGGGGGGAAAGGCCATCCTGGCAAGCACCCACCTGAGCAGATGCATCTGATCTTCAATTTGATCACCATAAAGGGCGCTTGAAAAAACAAAAAAGCATTCGAAAGCAACAATTTCTAGGTCACCAGGAGCGAACCCATATGATGGCAGCCTGAAAAGAACGACTTTCAAATGCTTTTCAATATCCGTGGACAAAACTAACTTTTGAAATTAAAATTGAAATTAACTTTTCGGTAATGCGGGCATATATGAGGGCTTGGAGGTGAAGTTATATGAGGAGTCTGGGGAACAGTTTCACTTGAGTAGGATATTAGTTGTTTCCAACGATCGCTTGGAATTGTGGATGTTATGTGCTGTGTTGCAAAATAATGCAGTCATGACCTGGACTGCCTTCCGCAACGTTCCACATCCAGAAAACATCTCTTCCCTGCCACTATCTCATTCCTCCTTCAAACAGTGGAAAGAAAGAAAGTAATGACTGAAAAATCATGTCATGTCAGGCTCCTCCCCTGTGTCCCCGTTTTCTACCTCTTGGGAACGATCTTCCCCCCGTTTTCCTTCCACGGCCCCTTTTCCCCCTTGTGCTTGCATCTCCCATTCTATCAACACAAGAACCACTAACCCTGTGTAACTCGCCATGAATTTCTCCATCATAGACCCCACCAACATTCCCGCTTTCTAACAAACATCCAGGTGTTCGTAATTGATCGGTAACCGGCGGTGCCTTTTTTGTATGAAGTGGGATACTATCTTGGATCAGCTTGTGTAGAACATCGTGGCATCCGTTGGAAATATATAACTGGTTGAAGGGGTTGATGCACTCGAGGGTTCCAAGGAGGAGTTCAAGCTTTTCCTTCACCGCTGGATCCGCGGCGGCTAGACTTGGTGCAATGCATCCTATTGGTAGAAGCTGTTCGCGGGGTGCAATCTTTTTCAGCATTAGACACCTGCAATCCTGGGACATCAGAATACAAAGTAGAATGAGTGAAATCCGCTTGCCAACACCACATGGTTGCGTTTAATAACATATTATATTCAAATAAGTTCTGGAGCATACATTCAACATTCAACCAGGTCCAGAATCCATCGATATTATCCTGTCTGTGATAAAAAAAGGACCACTGCAAAAAAGAGGATAGTACATCTCATGATGTCAAGAGATCGAGCAATTACAGGAAATGTATCCTGCACTGCTTTGAAAATTGGTTGGAATACTGCTTCTCCCACCTCGGATGGTCTCGCGATGTAGTGCATAGGAAGAGATGCTTTCGCAATGTTGGAATCCAGATCCTGGCGACCTTGCACCAACAAAACTTGAGCCTGATCGTTCAGCAGTGAACACAGGGAGGACAAAATGCAATCGTTGGTAGCATCCTGCGCCGCCAAATTAGGGAAGAGTGTATGCGGTTCGCCCGTCAGGCAAGTCTCCGGGATTTGATCAAAAGGGATTGTGGCAATCGCATGGAGTATTGGGCGATGCATTCCCACACTGGTTTCCCAAGTCTTGGTTGATTCAAGCAGATCGGAGTAGTTACTGAAGGACGGTAGTCGCAAGGTCGTCGATCCTACCCGGATAATTCGATTGTCAAGGCCGCAATCTTGCCTTCGGAGGGGAGCTCTCGTGATAGAGCACCTGAAATGCACGTTCAGACCGTCTGAACGAAAACCCGTGGCCAGTCGAAAATGGTACCACTTGAAACGGTGTTAACGCCCACCAAAACGCCCATATGCATGCAACATACAACAGTGATACCCCCAGTAGAATTTCAAGTTCGCACCGTGCGTCGCTTATCCCCACGGGGTGAGGAAATACAGAGCCAAACTCGACGGGCGCGTTCGACTGATCTTCAAGGGGCTCCCCATGACATGGGCACGTCGGCGTCGCTCTGAAGCTCGTGTCCAACGATATCTTATGTTCAGTATACATGCACATGATCTTGTCCCTATCGAGAAACGACTCCATTTGGGGTATCATCAGATCCACTTCTTGGTGGTTGTTTGCAAGAAGGTCGCGAACCCAAAGTAGAGCCGCTTGCTCAAAACCCAACGGGTCGCAGGGACATATCGTGAAAGTGACATTTTCCAAATCCGCGACGCCAGAGGCGAACTCGACTAAACAAGACTCCGGGGATGCTTCGTTTGGCGGCGGATCCTGAGGGATGCATTGACAAACAACAGCGAATAATACACAAAGCGACTTCTTCTTTAACATTTTCTTGGCAGGAAAGCTCTGTTGAAAATGGGTAGATGCTCACAGCTGCGAAGTTGCATGGGAAGACGCTGAAATGGACCTCGATCGAGGGATCCATCTGGAGCACTCGTTTCAGGTGCTTCCCGAAGCGGACATCTTGCGCCACGATATAAATGCTGCGCCTTTGGTGCTGGAAATCGTTGCCGTTGGCACTCTTCTCTGGACGAGACACGAGGTCTACGATGGATTTCAAAACTGTCGCCAGTTTGTACTGGTCGGGATCGGAGTGCGCGGCGCATGGCTTCAATTTTCCCACAGCCTGGTGGAAGCTCTTCAGGCACAGCTGCGAAAGAAAGCCTCTTCGATCGCCCGGTCGAAATCGACGGACCGCTTGCTTGAAAGCACACTTTCATCGCTCGTTCCCACCTTCGAAACGTCTTGCAGGACTCTCAGCTGTGCGTCTCTGGACGATGGGGGGCGGGAAATCGCGCACAAGCCCGTGCGGAACTCGACGAGAGGTTCTGTACAAAGGCACAGTGTATTGGCGGCGTTGATCAGAGAATCCTGGAGCGCTTTAAGGGAATTTTCCTCCAAGGCATCGATAACCCAAAAGCTTCGGTGAACGAGTGCGTTGCTCATCGAATTGGCTGGCTGTTGTCGGCTGCGATAGTTGTATCTGTTCATGATGTGGCTGAGATTCTGTATTTCTGGGAGTCGGGCTCTCCGCGGTGTCAATTGGAAACTCTTAGTGTTTCTTCTGTTTCCCAACGTGAAACAACGTTGGCATAACTTGCCAGCCTACGTCGTGGAGAACGCCCCTTTTGTTTCCAACGTGAGGCCTGGGATTCCAAATCAAGGATTGATTTCGATACCTTCCACTTCGCCCCCTTGATGGTTGGTGTGGGGAGGACAAACTTAGGTTTGAGCAGTGAACGCAAGACATCATAGACGTCGCCTTGTTATCAAAAGCTGCTGTGCTTTAGGTGTGACATCTGTCGAGTCCTGGATATGATGATATAGCCAAGAAACAAAACCAAAAAAAAGCCACCGCTCTCCCACAATTTGGCACACAACCAAGAGCACATGTGAACCAAGATCCCAACGAAGATAAGCCAACACAATTTTCACACAATCGATCTCAGGGCCGCTGCCCGCAATGTACATGGAAATAGGATCGTGTGATCCCAAGGAGACGTCAAGAAAACTGTCACCATCATTCTGGGCTTTTTATTAGACATTCGAGCTGATCCAGGGCTGTTGCGTGCCCTGCTTTGTGGTCGTTTCCCTGGCCTTTTCTGACCATCCATCGCAAATTGGTACAGTGGCGATGGCTCTCGGTTCGCTGGCTCCTTCTCCTTTGAGGACCGCTGTGGCCAAAGTGAGGGTCGAAAATGCAGCCACCACCGCACCGTTTCACGTCGTTCGACGATACTAAACCCGTCGGTTTGTTCTTTCGCGCTTTCGTAACTACGAACATACACGCTCGTGTGCACGACCCGTCGGGATCTCGAGCGGGCGCCCCTGATAGATCTCACTTTCGCAGTGTCGATCTATTTCGGGACGCGCCATTCGTCGCAAGTTTGTCTCGTGTGTTGCCCTTCCTAGAGTCGCGTTCGCTGTCGAGATCTGCTTCGAAATTCGCCCCGAACTCGATCCTAATACCTTTTTCTCTTCGCCTTTTCGGTTATTGGGGGCGTTTTGACCGATTGTTTCTGGATTGTGTTTTTGCAGCCCTTGTTGGGGCGAAGGGCCGGCCGAGTTCGAAATGTGTCCGTCCGTGCGGCTTTCATGGTGAGGCCCTACACCACAAGGAAGGGCGATACGTTCGAGAGCATCGCGGAAAAAAGAGGTAACAACAAATATGGCATTTCTTTGAAAAGCGGAACCGAATCTACCTGTCCTTACCTGTCTGACATGCGATCAGTCACCATCGTATCTACGATTAATAATCAATAGGGAAAATTTCCAGAATTTTCACACAAATTTTTATCTCTTAAGTACAAGCATTACAATTCATGAGGGAGTTCTCTTGAAAATCAGCATTGGGAAGTGTTGGGGGAAAACAACCGCCAAACTGATTAAATGTCCATATCATTATTTTGTCCGATCATTCTTGGGGCTGGACAGGAGGGCATAGTTTTTTATTTTGTTTTTTTCTGAAAATACCTGACTAGGGCTGCACACAAAACGAATGTAGCAAAACACCAGCGTTCCAGAATCATACCACTATCTCGAGTTTCTCCAATCTGGGGGCGTACTCCAGTATCACTAGGCATTATTGGTGAAATCACCTGTTGCTACAGTGAAGCAACCATATTGATAGGTTTTTGGGGTCGCCTTTTGGGGGAGGTTTCTGTGTCCAGTTTCGCTTAATGTGTGTTTATGGGGGGTTGTGTGCGTATCGTAGTCACAACTTGGAAAACTCAGGGTGTGCGGTGACAAATACATCTAAATATTAGTGTTATATTAGTATTATTATATAATTGCAAGGCTTGCTGGCACTTCTTGGTGCTCATCCAACTCTGCAGAAAGGGATTGGCTAAAGTCGGTCAATGGGGATGGCCTTGTTCCAGGGTTCGAGGTTGAGGAGCTGAAACAATTGAACCATCAGCTGGACACCAACGCGCTGGAAGATGGTGTGACCATATTGGTTCCGGCAGATCAACTTTCCGTTAGAGATAAAGACATCATTTCTGGAATCGGAAAGCACAGCTACAGAACGTATCCTGTCCGAAAAGGCGAGACTGTTGAGGACATCATTGCCAAGAGGGGTATCTCGATGGCCGAGATGGAGAAACTCAACCCCGATGTGGAGTTGGGGAAAGTGAAAGGTCAGTCATGCGTAACTGAGAGATGGTGGGGTTCTCTTTTTTGGAACGCCTGGATGAGGGGAGGATGGTGCACTAATGGCTGGACTCACATTTCCAATGAAATATTTTCGTTGGAGATATCGTTGAGCAAGGATTAAATGAATGCATCATTCTGCTTTGTTTCATTGATACTGTGCAAAATGGAGATCTATCAGAAAAGTAACAAGATGGAGCTGGGACCTGATGAGGTCTTTGTGCTGTTGTATTGTAATTCAGCCAATCAAATTCTGAAGTTGCCAGCTGGGAAGTACACCGTCCGTGAAAAAGAGATGCTGATGGGCACTGCAGGAGTTCCGAATGAGTTTTTCCAGAGCAAGGGTTTTGTGTTTTCCGCATCAATCTTAGGTACGGTGACCTACTCCCCACACACACAATATATATTACACATATACATACATGTACATGCCGCTTTTTTTTTCCTTTTTTTCAATTTCATATCCAGTTTGTATGGGCAAACCTTATCTGTGTTTTATGTAGGATTGGCAGTGGTTCTCACAATTGTCACATGGTTGAAGGAGAAATCCAAGGGCGATGACGCATGATAGATTTATATATTTTTTTTCTTTTTCTTTGGGGTAAATTTTGAATGTTAAAAGTTTACAACAGACAAGATTAGGTGAAACAAGATGAATGTCGCTGTTGATGAATGGATGTGGGTGAGTTCTTTGTAGAATGAAAAATATTTTATGTCCTCTTTTTTCACTTTTTTCACTGTCAGTGATGAGGGTTGGCGGATCTTTATGTTGTTGTTAGAACTGAACCCCCGTACTGCAGTCATCGTTTTGACTTTCATTGTGCTTTTTTTTCTTTTTGTGTGGTTGATATGATGAGTAAGAATTCTCCGTGTTATCTCGTGTATTTTGATTTTTGTATCTTCCTTTAGCTGTCCTTGGGGGTGTGTTACCAATGGACATGATATTTATGAATATACAGGACTGCATGTTGTGTGGTCATGAGTGTTTTTTAAGTTTCACTTCAGTTCAGACAAAAGAATTTCATGACGGTGAACACTGTCAAAAATCTTTTAAAAAATGAGTCCATAGATACCGTAAATGGGGTAATGTTTGCGCGCATGAACTTTCGCGTGTTTTATTTTTGCGACACTAATTTTTGCGATTCAATCAGGTCGCAAAGGGCCCAGGGTTTAGGAACCCAATTTTTGCGACACTAATTTTTGCGATTTTTCCTACTCGCAAAAATTAATCCAACGCAGAAATTACCCTATCTACGGTATACATACAACAGGGTCCCCAACAGTGAGCTTTGAGATTTGCAATGATTTGAGATTTCCACATCTACTGCGAGCACTGGATTCCAGAAAACATCCTCTTGTTTTTATCATGTCAATGATTTTGAATGACTTTGCTTGCGACTGGCGGTTGACGTATACAAATATATATATGACTGCCCAATTCATCCGCATGACTTTGGGTACAAAGGGGACGGTTTCAGCGCAAGGAAAGGGAGTTTTTTGAAAGGTTATTTTGGGTCGGGCTCTTGATCAAAGTCGAAAGTTTTGAAACGTTCAATTGGGGATCCAGGGCGAATCAATCGTCCGATATAAAGGATTTGATATGAACAGGAATACTCCTCCTTGTCCCTCAACTTGGAAACGTGATGGTGGGTCGCGAGAGGCTATCAGAGTTCTGGGGAAATACTCTATCGAAGCGAAACTGCAGGAACAAAGAACATTCATTTTACACAATCTTCCTCTCAAAACAGATGACCATGTACGCAATTGTCTGGCACGAAACAAGACTGATTTTTTTCAGTCTGGATGTCTGCATCCAGACTGAAAAAAACATTCTCACTCTTCTGTGACAAGAACAGTGGTTAAAATCCAGCAATACTAATACACACAAAAAAAAATAACGATAATCAAAATTGGAACTTCGATGGCCCACAGTTTCTGTCCTTCATTCTACCCCTGTGAAAGTACGTCTGCCAGTATCCACAAGAATACTCTTCTTTGGTCCTCAAAGTAAGGCACACGACTTCTTTCCTGCGGCACATTTTCTTTGACGGGCATTTCTTCAAGAAGCACTGCTTCAAATTGGAATTATAGGCAAAAGAATCGCAGTCCACCGACATTTGACAAGCCGTTTCGCAATCCAGCAGAGAAACCATGCTTCGGGATCCATACTGCCCTTTCGAGTATCTGTTGTGCACAAAGAATTAATGTCAGTTATTAATTGTGGCATGTACTTCTGACTACCGTCCGGGTTTCTTCAAGGAGTGGGAAAATCACTCGGAACGATTTGAGAAGGCAAGGGGATAAATGAAGAGTATTTGTGAATATATGGGCATCTGCATGCATGCACAAAAAGCAAATCAAGCTGGTGATATCCATTTCTTCTGTAGAGCCTACACTGATTGCACTAATAATGCTAAACACACTTCCTCAATTTTTCGGCTTATTCCATCGAGCTGATTGGCAATAAAGAACTCACTGGTTCTTGTCAATGCTGCCAGTAGGGTCATCTATAAAGCCAGGGGCTCCCACTGGATACAGCACGTCTTGCCCCTCATCACAAGCCACGAAACCTCGACCTTGAGTGGAGTACATTGATGCCAAGGAATCAAAATCTCTGTTTCGTTCACACCCTTGCAGCCCATCACCAGAGTGGCCATAGAAACACTCGCACCTGGCAATCATCCACACCACCAACTCAGCTCAACTTCCACCAAAACTTCATGGGGAATGTTTTCTCGAAACAGCCGAATGGGTACGATGCACTCACTTGTAGCTGCCTTCCAAATTCACACATCCAGCATTTTCCGCACAGCCTGCGGTGGCCCTCACACATTCATTGATGTCAAAATCACAAAACGGACCTTCGAATCCAGTGCCAGGCTTTCCATTCACCCACGTGCTCTCGCAAGAGGTGGTGTTTGCATCAGGGGTAAAAAACCTCCCGGGATCATCACAATTTGGCAGCGAGGGTTGGTTCGACTCTTTGATGAAAGATGTGAATAATAAGATTGATTGAAAGGCCACGTCTGATTTAAAAATGGCAAACCTCTGAGCGTCTCCCCCATCTTTGACAGCAGACTGCCCATCGTCAAACCTAAAAAACCCTCCAAACATGTAGATCCGTTCATTGAATCCACTGGACTGATTGAACCTGACCAAGTCTTAGAGCTTCACTTAAAACCTCTTCCCAACTTTCCCCTTTTGGTTAGAAACACCTAAAAGTGGAGGGGTTTTGCCCCCCAAAAAATTCATACACAAAGAAATCGTCCTAGAAACAAATCTGCGAGAAAAAATAAACTGGGAGGGGGAAAAATTATGTATAAAATAATGAAACAAACATAGCCACACCTACCATTGCCAAAACATTGCTCCTTGGAGGGGTCCCTTTTCCATTTGCCTCCTTGCTTCATCATAAACCACACCAAAAAACTTGTTTCTGTGTTCCATGGTGGGGCCCCCTTGTTGAACTTGATTTCCAAATTCTTCCAGCAATACCGGCCTCTTCATGACAGAAGCATCCGCCACATGCTCTCTAATCCATAATCTTTGGAAAGCCTCCGTGGGATCGCCCCAATTGTCAATCCAGCTGTGGAAAGTCAGAAAATCAATGGACTTGGACCTGTGGTTGCGGATGAAATCCTGGCCTTCCTGAGCCAGGATAAAGCCACAAATGGTGTTGGTTATTCTACCAGGCCCTCACATCCTTTGTGAAAAAAAGCACAAAAAAACAACAGTGCATAACAGCACTACCACATAAATAACTGTACCTTCTCAGACCAGCGGCCTCCCCCCTGTGGATTGCTCCAAGTTTTTCCACTCGTGGAATAAAACCCATCCATCCCCACGGTCAGCAGGTGATTGGGGTCGATCCGTTTGACATACGATGCCATTTCATCTATCCAATTTTGTAGGTGCTCAGGACATCCCACACATCTAGGTTCATTGATCAAGTTCCAGGCCATTATCGTGGGATCGTCCCGATAAGCTCTGCCATTGATCGTATTGACTCTATTGATTACAGTTCTGACATGCGTCTGGTAGTATTTCCTGGCTGCTCGATCCTTGAAAAAGTCACCGTGTCTATGTACAAAGGAGAAAAACACTTCAACACGGATGCATAGTGAAATTTTTTTGCTGTCGGGGGAATGTTTCAAGCTCATGTCTGAAAGTAGGAGCGAAAGAAATGAAATCGTGTCAGCTAGGAGATCATGGTCCAGAATTTCAACATATCGAAATCCACAACAGCCTTGCTTGAAAAGCTGGAATTTGGATCTGTGCAACCAGTTGGGCACTTTTGTCAAATTGAAAGTACCCCCTTCCCGAGAAAACAGAAATTCGTTTCCTCCGTACCTCGAAGCAGATCGGCTCCATTCTACATACTCGTTCACTCCGCCAGCCTCGGACCAATTATCTGTCAATGATAAGATCATACGAAGTCCTAGCTTCCGAGCAAGGTCAAGAGTGTAGTCCAATCCCCTGAACATCTATCCACCCAAGACATCATCAATCCCAGCGATATGCTCCTTGTGTTGCTTTTCCCGGTCTCAAATATACAGCAACAGCAATGAGTAGTTTTGGTTTCTGTTTTGACTTTGTCTTCAATTTTGGGGATAACTTGGCATTTTGGTGTTTTGGGATTCCAGACAAAAAGGAAGAAAGCGCTTTGGTCAACAACTCACAGCTTCGTTGTAGACTCCTGGTGATATTTGTAGTGCATACTGTTTCGATACTGAGTGAGCCCATATTCGCATCACATTAAATCCCTTCGCCTTGCCTTCTTCCATCATGTCCCTGATCATCTGGAAACAGAAAAACCACAAGTGCATGTGTATTTAGGATCGGTTGCACACACACCCAATGGATCAGATCAGATCAGATCGAAGTGGATAGTGGAGAGGGGTTCCAGAATTTCGAGGTCCATGGCAGCATCAACAGATTTTTTGTTATTTGGGGTTGTTTCCACCACCTCTATTTAAAAATTACTGTGGTTTTAGTTTTTGCGGGTTGGTTCGTGTTTTCGGAATTCAGCGAATGGATGATATGCATTTGAAATAGCACTTTCAATCTGTTCGCACTTGCACCAGAAAAGCCAGGGTAGCTCACTTACTTTTGGACCCGTTTTTCCAGGTGGGTAGCTGGAGCCTATCAGGTTTGGAGCTCCAGCAGCGGCCTCCAAAACCTGTCAATTGATTTTGCCCAAAATAGAAATCGTGTAAGCATGTCCTTTATACACAATCGTCATTTTCAAGTTGAGAATCTCAACAAAACGAGCTCACTCTTTTCTTCTTAAGATTGTTTTTGAAGACTGGATGCGAACACCCTTGCTTTAAAATTAGTCATCATGCAAGTGGTTTCGCCTGCATCGATCATCCGGCATGTGGGACATTTTGGGTGGATGTTCAACACGCAGATTTCTCCACCTGAAATTACTCACCTCCCATTGATTCCATCCAGATATTCGAAACCTTTTGCATCCTTCCACGAATTCCCCATTGTGTATTCTTATGAAGTACTCCTTTCGACTGGTTGTGTCGATAGAACGTTCGAATCCCTGTGTTTGAGATTTCTTAGCGAATTTCTGGCCGTCCGCGTGATTCTCGCTTTTGGCGGCGCTGGACGCAACGTCAATTCTCGTAGATACTCGTCCTAGCGCATGGTTACAGGACGCAGATAGGGACCCCGAGAAGCAATGAACACCAGTAAGGATGTAAAGTGCGAGGCTGACAGCAACGAATATTATCAGAAGGACTGGATTAGGGATGGGTCTGTTGTTGAAGTGGCGTCTCATGGCAGAAAGGATTCGTTGGTGTAAGAAGTGTGTTGGTTTTTGGTGGAAGAACGGCGAGGGAGTCGCATCAAGGGAAAACGAGCGAAGCGGCGGTCACACCCCTTGTTCACATCGACCCAGTCCTGCAAGAATAATTTTTGTTGTGTAGGCTTCGAGAGTCAGAAAGGAATACATCGACCATCGTAACACGCATGTGCTTCGTTTTCGGAGAAGGGTGGCTCTTTTCGCCAGTGTCGTTGGCGGCTGCTTCCCCTGTGTGGTCGGTCGTCTTCGACAGGGCTCGAGAATTCGATTTATTGCCGCTAGGTCGAATCCCTCTACGTCGAATTTACCCAGTCATTGTTGTGACTGATAAAACGGAATTGCGCGTTTCATCTTCACACTTTCAGCAGGACAACTTTCAGGGAAGTGGCTCGAGCAGCAAATGAAGTATCGGGAAAGTGCATTTTCCTGGTTCCCCCATTTCCAGCGTCGTCGAGCTCAAGGGAGCTGTCGCCTTGGAGCGGCACAGTGGATTCGATTTCCACGACGACTCGACGGAGAGGCCACTCACCGCATCGACAGGTAGACGCAGACGCGCAGACGTCGCGAACCAGAACTGCTGTGCCAGACTTTCGCAATTTTTCTGATAAGGAACAGAGGCGACAAGTGCAGGACAGTGACGACTCATGTGATTTTTATTTGTTTTTCGATGCTGAGACTCTACTTTCCTTTTCTTTTACCAGGGTGCCCAGCACTCGTGTTTGACAACTGCACAAATTCTCAATGTGAATTCGTGATTCGTACTAAATGTTTGTACTCCGGATGGCAGTTGGATCCGTTTCAAAAGGTTTAGGGGACCTGCCTGGCTGATACGGAGGATGTGCTGTTGGGGGTCGCGACTTTGAGAACTCTGAGGGCATTCAATGGCAGTCATTGCATGATCTCATTGCCGAGAGGAGCTACTCTACTGAAACAGGTAAATTTTTTTGTCAAAATTGATGCAAGTCTCTCGACAGACTTTTTCGCTAACTTTTTCGCCATTCTTGTTTTGCTGATGGGGGGGGAAGGGCATGATTGTTCATACAACACAAGTCCTCAAACCACCAGTGTGGGTGACAAAAACCCTTGCTGCTAGTCAGGCATGCTCCATGCAGATTTCCATACTGATTGACCTTGACCTTGGGTCATTTAGACCAGAAATCATCACCATCTTCGACCCAAACCAATCCAAGTGCACCTTCATCCTTTTGATGGGGAAAGAATGTGGGGTGGTGAAAATTTAATCTGAGGATCTAATATTCTGTTCTGTTGTGCATGTGTAGTTGACAAAAGAGGTGGTGGATGCTGCGTAGGGCGGTCAATACAATAGCCTCTTCAGCGCTGGCATTGCGAATGACAAACGAGGCTTTGCATCAAGCGGCCACCAATCGAACCTCTGAGGTTCTGGATGTTCTGTCGACGGTGACAAGAAAGCAAGCCCCACGAAAACTTGGGCTTTCCAGAAAACCCTGCTGCAAACAAGAGAACACAAAGGTATGCAGACCCCCCCCCCAAAAAAAAAAAAGGAAAAAAAATCAGAAAACGAAATCAGCCACCTCCTGTTGTGACCATCACTCAGCAACCCAACACCTACCATGGAGCTCAAACCGTCCGGTGGAACTTTGCATCGACTGAAGAAGTGTCTGGCTACAGCTGCTCCATGGTGGCCAAGGGTAAACCCAGCAAATTTGGCTCGTGTGCTGGTGATGTGGAAGGCAGTGCAGAATACACACTGGAGGATGGATGGTACAAATTCCAAGTGTCAGGGGAGGGCCATGCAGGCAATGTGGGGATGTCCGATGTTGCGAAGTTCATGGTGGACTTGCAGCCTCCCCTCATAGGTACGGATCACACTTTTTTTTTTAAGGGCAGTGTTTGTGAATTGAGCACAAAGAATATCGCAAAACCAGTCTTGCATCATTTACAAACCCTCGCTCGGAAGTAGACACAGGCAGATTTCAGACAGTCCATTAAAACGCTGTTCTGACTGCGCCTTGCAGTTGTTGAAAAACCAAAGCCAAGCAAGCAAGGAAAACTGGACATCGGGTTTCAGGTCATGGACAATCGTGGATCAGGTGTGATTCCTGCAAACGTGTCTTGCCTGTTGAGAAACGAGGCCTTGGAAGTGTCTGATGACTGGGTCCCAGAATGCACGAGTCCAGTGACTTACGACCTTCTTGAGGACAGATACATCTTCAATGTCCGAGCTGTTGACAGGGCCGGTTTGCACTCACGTCAGGTTCGTTGTCAGCTCGGACAATCCAGAAAAAAGGCGGAAGTACATTCAATGTCTGTAGCGGTCGGGGTTTTGGTAATCTGCTGTTCTGTCCTGAGCAGAAAGGTGCGTTGATTTGCAGGATCACATCATCATAGTGGATTCGACCCCCCCTACTGCGAGAATAACAAGCACCCGGCCCGTGGGACCTCAGCCTGCGTTCGTTATATTCAAATTCACGGGGAAAGATGAGCCAGAGCGAATAGCCTCTCTGGTGAATCATTACGAATGCAAACTGGAGGAACGAACTCCATACAAGGCTTCCACGGCAGATCGCATCAAGGATGGTTCAGACATGTGAGCTGAAGCACCAGCCATTACCCCGATGTGGACAGAAGTATTGCACGATACTGGGTCTGTCCCCTCCCCCACCCCTGACATTAACATGGAACATATATGTTCGTTGTTGGAAGTCACTGATGTCTGACCCTGCAAGGATTGAGGTGAATGTCACAAAGAGTTCCAAAAGTCGACTGTCCTCGACAGTGAAGAGCCAGTTTTTTAGTTTTTTGAAGGGAGTGCATGTTTTTTTTTTGGGGGGGGGGATAGGCATGTTAGTACAAAAATGAAAAACAACCCCCCCCCACACACACACGAAAAAAACATAGAAAAAGCAACAAAAAAGTGACTGGGTTAAAAACCAAAAACGAAAAAAGAAGGGTACTACCCTTCTTACTGACCCACCCCAATAGTATTGGGGTGCGTCTCCGTCATCGAAAAAAGAGCAGTTGTGTTAAGAAGGGGCACGGAAACGGGTTCGATTCCCAAACTGCTCAAACACATATGCCTAAACAATACTAAATACACTTTTGTTATGACCTTTGAACCATTTTGAATTCATTGCAATCGACAGCCGAGTTTGGGGTTCAGCTTTCAGAGTGAAAGCACTTCTTGGCAACTCTTGCATTCTTTGGTGGCTATTTAATGGTGAGTCCTTCCATGCACAGGCTGAGGTTTACACAAGCAAATGAAAAGAAAAATGAACGAATGGAACCCCCTCTCCCTCATGTTTTGTTTGGATTTTTTTTTTAACGTGACCGTTCCCTGATGTCTAAATCTAGTCGTTTCCTAAGGTCTTGCATCTCCGTTCCCAATTTACTCAGCCTTTGCTCTGTGATCGATGGGTAATCTGCCGCTGATGGAGCCCCACCGCCTTCGACCAAACTCGATCGAGGAGAACTTCGCACACTGACGGAAAAAACAAGCCAAATTCTGTTATTTTTACTCAAAATGAACCCCCCCAAAATATCATTAGAGAGGCCTGTGACACCCACCTCAGAAAAACCGCTCCACCGGTGGATGGAAAAAAACAACTGAATTCTAAATCCTCACCTTGAACCCTTTCTTTCCCTGGGACTGACCCTCTGCTCCCTCGGACCAGACCCCCTTTGCTTTTCCAACAATGATCGCCTTGGCAAATTCTCCATCACTTGCAACGAACCCCTCCCCTCTGCCCCTAACTCCATTTGGCTTAGGATCAGTTTGGATAAGAGGTGACAGAAGACGGTACTTGTCCCACACGGTGTGGTGTTGAACACACCACAAGCACCAACAGCAACTCTCTGTGGATCTCGAAATCGTTAACACCCCCACTCTATGCAGATGTGATTTTACCATAATCAGTCCACTTGTCAACAAGTGGGCTTGCAATTGATTTCACTTGTGGGCAAGTGGATCTGCAAGTGGTTGCAAAGAAAGAAAGGTTGCAGGTGGTGGCTTGCCTGGAAGTGGGGCTGCACTGCAGCCCCACTTGCAGGCACGCACACAGAATTTTTTGCGGTGCTACAAAAGCAGGTCCCCGGGGCAACAGCTTGCAAGCTGTTCAATTGAACACCGATGCGATTGCACTTGAGGATCGCTGGGAAGAACGCGTAAGATTGATCAAGGTTGTTCAGTTGGAAAGGAGCGACCCAGGAGATTTGAAACTTAGGTCCTGGTGGTCGACAGTTGCTTTTTATTCACACTCTCGCTTGAACTCTTCCTTGCAACGTTCGACTTTCGATTCCCATGTTTCCAATTTTCTTTAAAAGCTTTCTTGTGGGGATGGATGTAGTTTTCAAGCATGTGCCTCCATTGCGTTCTTCAGACTCGCACTGAATGATTTTTGCCATTTTCAATATGAACATGTTTCAGCATCATGGAGGGTTATGGCTCTAATTTGCGATAGGTTGTAATTATTTGTTAATTGATTGTATCTCAGTTTATGCAGAAGACAGTTAAGAGTGATGCTGAAACTAGAGATCAAATTTTCGGAGCAGAAAAGCTGGCCATAATGATGGAAAAGCTCGAACAGCTTGAATACAAGAGAAAAGCGACATGCTTCGTTCTTCTTTTTTTTATATACTTTTTTTGGATCCCGACAAAGTCACTCATCAATTTTAAAAATCAACCCAAAACAAACAGTGAAAAAAAAGGGCAAAAATGGATCTCATCACAGTTCTTCCGGACAAAAAAAATGCCAAACGAAATCAGGGAAAACTTGCACCTACACTGCCATCTGAAAATTCAGCTTTTCTGCTTTTTTTTCCATTCTATTTTTTTTCCCAGATTTGATAAACAGCGAAATGATTATTGCTTCAACCACCCCAACAAATCTAATTAGCAACAGCCAGGCTACCCTCTGACAATAATTTTCCAGACCCTCGAGCAAGACTTCATCTCAGAGCACACACTGGTTTTCTTCGGAAAACAGAAACTCCTGCTACCTCAATAAAGACGATCAATATGACATAAAAATGACTGATCGACAACAAAAACATCTGTTTTGGGCCCCCCCCTTTTTTTTTCCCACTGGAACTCACGAACCACCGCGTTAATTATCGTAGACCCTCAATGCCAAGCCCATTTTTTTCTTTTCATCCATTGCAATTTTTCATCATCCATTACCCACTGGATATCCCCCCCCCCCCCGCCCCAATAAAAAAAAACAATCAGATGGATCGATGCATCTTGAGAAAATCTACAGCAGAAAACTCACCACAGCAAAAACAAGTACACCGATCATTTTCATCGGGAAAACAAGGGCAACACCGTTTTCCTTTTTTCATCGATCGATACTGAGGCATTGTGAGGCTCCGAAGACATGGATGCATTTTTTTCAGCCTCGATTTAGACAGCTTCTTTGAGAGCTCGTCTGGCTAGCCTCCGTAATACCTTGACGTCATCTTTTGCCCCTTGGATGCAAATAAAATCCATTGGATCATCCAAGGTCTTGCATCTGTAAAAAAAAATAAAAAAATAAATAAAGAGCAATAATGAATGAATGAATGGAAACATATATTTCCATGGTGTCCGGGGTGTCTGGGGCTTTCCACCTTGATATTATTTTCTTAGGGAAAAAAACTAATCGAAGAGAACTGCACGTTGACTGACAGATGTATGTGCATATTTTTTTATTTATCTGTTTTTATTTTTCTCTCCAAATAAATGCAATGCCTGCCCTTTTGAATGAACACCAGTACCCAGTGAAATCCATTTGACAAAATCCAGCACACCATTGATGTTACCTTGACAACCAAAGGCATGCGAAAGGTTTTTTGGATACCGGCCTCAAGAAATCAAACCACCACCGCATCCAAGGCTCATTGCCAGGGTCTCTGCATTCCATCTAGACGATATCACATAGATGCTATGCCACAACGACCTTGAACGAAAAAACCAGAATCATAGCATAACAATCAGAAAAATGATAAAAAGTTCAATCAGGTGTCTTGGTACCCGTTAAAAATAAAAGGAAAAACAGAGGGTGTAGCACACAAGACACCTCTTTTTAACCAACCAACCGACCAACCAACCAACCTGACCTGCAAACTGTCCAACCAACCAACCTGACCTGCAAACTGTCGCTCCTACACATATTTTTTCTCACGAAAAAAAAAAAAAAAAAAAAAAAAAAAGCACTCTTCGTGAACTCAAGAAAAAGAGGAAAAAAACAGAAATAAAAAAAAATTGTGGGGAATAAAGTTCTTTCCAGTCCCCCCCAAAATAAAAAAAAGGAAACAAAAAAGACAATGTACTTCTACAGGAAATTATTCCTTACCTAAAATGTGAGACTGAAGGAATGTCTGGAAACTCGCACTTCTGCCCCATTCGGTGTCGCACCAAGTTCAGCATGTTCTCGGCCGGAAGCTCCTCTAGACGGTTCTCAAAACACTTTTTGGAGGACTTTTGATCTTGGAAAAAAGGGACGTTTTCACCTGAGCATCGCCTGCGCCTCGTTCTTTTGCTGCCATTGTGACTTCCCCCACCGCGTCGAACCCTGAGGTAAGGGCGTTTTAGAGGGTCGTTGAAAGTCGCCCAACTCCGCAGAATTTTTTTTGGCTGGCGTTCTCGCTCCGACAGGCGTTATTTTAGACGGAACACTGCGGCTCGTTCGCGTACGACAGTGCTCGATATTCATCGTGGCAGCGAATCCCACTGCCGTCACAAAAGGAAGTGTGAAATGCGGGAATTAGAGGGTCACGTGGGCACGTACGTAAATTCGACGGAGCAGGATTCGACCTAGCGGGAATATACCGAGAATTCCACCTCCCATTTGTCTGCACATCCACCCCACTCAATCGAGCGTTGCTTCACGCCGTCCAGCCACCAGGACGGCATTCCACGAATCTGTGCATGGGCAGGCACGCAACAAATCGATGAACAGGCATCACGTACTACCACTAATCTTTCAAAACCCCAATCGTAGGATCAAGGCATGAAGCGTCACACATCTCCATCAAAGCGGTGGTGGGGAGCACAATTCGCAAACCTCGCCTCTCCCGCACACGCCGCATTGAAACGAGCACACGATGTCCCTCTCTTCGCACCTCACACAGGGGTGCCAGTTCAAAGCCCACGTAGCGAACCGGCAACGTTTCGCTGCAGCAAGGTGCCCATCACGAGCCAATAGGGCTGTGAGGCCTGGACGTGGTGCGTTCAAACTACACAGTCCGAGCAACCCCCTCCGTTAAAATCCACTACACCTGCAGGAACCCAGGTGTAAGCAATAGTTTTCAGTTCTAAGGAAAAATGTATTGCCAGTATGAACTTGAAACTTTATTTGAGCATGTGTGGAGAAGGTGTTTCAACACAGCATTCAGAGCAGAGAGTGTAAAAGTTTTCTTGTGTGTGTAATTTTTCAGTCCAAGCTGTTGCTGCTCCACCCCGGGAGCGAGTTGGTGCGCCCTCAGGCGAAGATGTTGGTCCAAAAGATGCCCCTCTCAAATCATTGTTTCCTGAAGAACCCAGCCCTCCCAGTCCTGTAAGCAATAACACAAGAAAGCTGACCTCCATTCCCCCACCTTATTTTCTTCCGATTGTTTTTCATCAATGCATATCTCGCTCATCTGATGTTTAAAAAAGGGATGCTTTCTCTGAAACAAAACGTGCCTCCTATTCTCAGAATTCGCCAAAGCTGAAGGTTGCGATTGTCGGAAGTGGGCTGGCAGGGTTATCCACTGCTGTAGAGCTTCTCGATCAAGGGTGAGTGGGATTGCAGATGCAAAAAGTAGGGCTACAGCTTAGTTTTTTAGAACCGTTATGGTTCACCTTGTTGCCTTCAGCAAAAATTTAAGATGCTTGGTGTACATGTAATATGTGTCATGGTTTTGATTAGTATATTGCTGAGCTCCTTCCATGACTAATATAAACCATTGAATCTTGTAGACATGAGGTGGAGATATATGAGGCAAGGAAATGGACAGGGGGGAAAGTAGCGTCCTGGAAAGACAAAGATGGAAACCACATCGAAGTGAGTTCAATGCTGCTTGTGAATTTGAAAGTGTGGACGGCTATAGTCATATGCAAACACCGATTTAGATGCTTTTTTTTTGAAATGTCTGGCCTCAGGTGGGGTGGGATTTGACACCATTGTTGAGTTAACTCTACTTTTGCATTCATTCATTTTATTTTTTTCTTTAATTGTAGATGGGATTGCATGTCTTCTTCGGATGCTACTTCAATCTGTTCAGATTGATGGCCAAGTGTGGGGTGATTGAGAACCTCCTGCTGAAAGATCATGTCCATACTTTCATCAACAAAGGGGGCGATGTCCGAGAACTGGATTTTCGGTTTTTCGTCAATGGGATGAAGATTGGGGCTCCATTTCATGGTAAACCGGTGTTTGAATATGAAAATCGAGCTAAAGAATAGTTAGCATGTAATCGTGTATCGACTACACTCATAGAAATTTTTGCAGCAAGATGCCCCGCCAACCCTTGCTGTACAAAACACAAAGGAAAAGAAATTTCACATATTGCGAACATTGATTTCTTTTGTCCCAGTGGCGAATATCCACCTTCTTGATGTCTGTGAAGCTTCAAGTTAAACCACAGAGTATTGACCAAGAAGATACGAATACGAACAGTCGGTTTTTCTCCTGTTCCTTGAGTTTGTAGCAATCTGGTGTGGTTTCTCCGTTTGTCCAGGTTTGAAAGCTTTCTTCACGACACCGCAACTCACTCCGATCGACAAGGTCCAGAATTCCCTTGCTTTGGGGACTTCCCCCGTTGTCAGAGCTTTGTTCGACCCTGAAGGAGGCATGCAGGATGTCAGGAAGCTTGATAATGTCAGCTTCTCGGATTGGTTCAAAAGTCATGGAGGCTCACAAGCTTCCCTTGACAGGATGTGGGACCCAATCGGTGAGGCCGAATCTCTTCCAACAAATTTGCCCTCAGGATTTCATAACTGGACACTAAATCCATCCCATATGAGGGGGGGGGGGCAGGTTTTGTAGGATATTTGGGATAAGATTCAGACACCGTGGATGCACAGGGTGGTGCTAGGGATAAATCTATCAAACAAGACAAATGTGGGGAGTCTCATATTATTAGTTGAACTTCTTTTGATTTCTTAGGCTTATGGGAGTTGTTTTCACCGAAATCGTTTCTCGGCATTTTTTCTGGTGTATAGTTGAATTTCCGGGTTTTTCTTATATGTGTGGATTCACAGCATACGCTCTTGGATTTTTGAACTGCGACGACATTTCTGCGAGGTGCATGCTGTCCATTTTCCTTTTTTTCGCCACAAAGACGGATGCCTCCTGTTTGAGAATGCTGAACGGCTCTCCTCAAGACAGACTTCTCACACCCATCACAGATTACATCAAAGCAAAGGGTGGTAAAATTCACACCCGCCAAGGATGCAGGTGAGCATGCAGAAATTGTCAGCCCTCTTCCTTCCTTTCTTATGGGTGGTATACCTTTGGAGAAGTGTACAACTGCCTTGAATGGACCTGGTGTATTCAGGGAAATATTGTACGAGGAGGATGCCAGTGGAGTGCCAGTCGTGACTGGACTGCAAATGGCAAATGGAGAAACTGTAACAGCAGATGCCTATGTTGGAGCTTTGGATGTCCCAGGTGCCAAGAAGCTCATCCCTCAGGGCTGGCGCAAAATTGAAATGGTAAATTTCAACGCCCTGCTTGCTTTGCTCTCAACACAGGGATCAATTTTTCCAAATCCAAATTTTATTATTCATTTTTTTAAAATCCGGTGGGGGTGCGAATAATCGACAGATGAGATTGTCGAACATCAAATGGCATTTTTGCTGTGAAAACTAAACTGAACTGAACTAAACTGCTTTTTTTCTATTTTTTGTGTTGATTCGTTTTGCTGCTCCTATGCCTTTTTTTTGTGTGAGTGTGTGGAGTGTATCGGGGTGTAATAATTGCATTCTTGTGTTGTGTAGTTTGACAATATCTTCAAGCTGGTTGGAGTGCCAGTGATCACAGTCCAACTGAGGTATGACGGTTGGGTCACTGAAATGCAAGACCAGGAGAAGGCCAAGGAACTTGGCAAAGCAAGAGCACATGGATTGAACAACCTGCTGTACAGGTAAAAGGCATTTTACACTTCGACGGGCTGTAGGTGGAAACAGAATTAAAAAATAGTGTGCATGAGAAACTGCTTTGAAAGTTGTCGAGAATTGTATGCACTCTTGGCGCCACTATGGGCATATCTTGAAACAACAAATCTTCCCCTATGAATTTTCTTCTGTCTGTGTGTTTTTTTTTCTGAATTGTTGTGCCTTGATACAGTGCCGATGCCGACTTTTCTTGTTTCGCGGATCTTGCCCTGACCTCCCCAGAAGACTATTACATCGAGGGGGAGGGCTCGCTCATGCAAGTCGTCATCACACCAGCTGAACCGTACATGCCCCTGGATAATGCAACAATCGCAAAGAAAATGGACGAACAGGTAAAGCATCTGCAGAAACCTCCCCTTACCCTGCCACGATAAGCCAGTGATTTTGTTTGGCTGAGGTTTTTTTTATGGAAGCGTGGTGATGCTGGCGAGGTTTCCGGCCTGTCCTTCTTGCAGTGGATTCAATGAGTGTTATCCGTTTTTTCCACTGTGTGCGAATGGTTTCCAATTCCGTAGGGTTGTATGGGTTTCTCTTTCAGTTTGGACGATGGATTAAGGCAATTTTCTGTCTGTTAACATCAGGTGAGGGTCTTGTTCCCTTCGGCTAAGAATTTGACTGCGACATGGTCCTCCGTGGTGAAAGTTGCCCAATCGCTGTATCGAGAGGCTCCTGGCTTGGACCCGTTCAGACCTAACCAGAAAACCACTGTCGACAATTTTTTCCTTGCTGGTAGCTACACAGCACAAGACTACATCGATTCCATGGAGGGTGCTACTTTGTCTGGTAGGAAAAAAGACGGGGAGGGGGGGGGGGGGGGTTGATGCATTCGGTCGATAATTTCTTCACTATTTTCTTCACTTATTTATTTATTTATTCACTTTTATTTGTTTTTAATCATTTTTGGAGGGTGAGCATGGGATTTGAGGTCCATGGTTTATTTGGGTATTGACTGAGATTGAATGTTTTTACAGGTCGCCAGTGTGCAGGGTTTATTTTGGACTCAGTGGCTTCGCTTCACAACGAGAAAGCCCTGACCAAAATTACGCTTGATTGAAATTCTGCTGCAGACTTCTGTTTTTTCTGCAGACTAATTTTGGACATTGAATTGCTTGGGGATTGATGGGTTGGAGAAGTTAGTGCCATGTACGATTGGTCAGTAATTGACCTTGTGTTCTGCTGATCGTTTCCACTGTTATGTTTGGATTTGTATTTTACAGGTTGCCCCCACAACCGAGAAACTGAAAAAGGGGGAGGGGGTGAAATCAAATTCGAGAATTTGTTGATTTGTTTACAAGATTCCTTTCTATGATTTTGTGTTCACAGTGTCCATCTCAGCAAACAGTTAACTAACAAGGCCTTAGAAGCATTGTGGATCAAAAAAATATGGGATGGGATGGTGATTTATACCGGCGATGAAGTAAATATCAAAAACCTGATTTCCATGTGTTGTCCAGGCCTCTCGACCTCAGTCAGATTTTAGTCAAGTAGAAGATATTGTTTGGTTCCACTTTCCCCTTTTATGGCTGTTGTTTCTTTAAAACTCTTACAACGACCTTAAAAAGGCGAATAACGAACAATGTGGATAGTTTTATCCTTGCCCCAGTCGTACAATCACGACACCAACTTTGTGGGTACAACAAAACCTAGTTTTCAAGAAACTGATCAAGACATATGGATGGATGCCACACCATGCACCAAGCATTCATTCCAACATACTTTTTGTTACTTAATATACACTTAAATAGATGACTTGAAACAACAGATGCCTTTCCCAAGTAGTACTCCAGTGTATGCAATGAATGCGATCCCAATTCATTCTAATCTTGTTTCAAGTCTGAAAAAAAGTTATTCACCCCAAAACAGCACAAAAATAAATCAGATTGTGATTGTCAATAAAAAGTAATTCCATCTGGAATCCAGGAAAGATAAATTCCTTGATAAAGCACATGCACCCCCCCCCCTTTTCTGCATATAGCATTGACTCAATACCCTCTCTCTTTAACTATTTGTCACAGTCACCTTCAATTGCGGGACTACTCAACGACACCTATCAGTAAACTTCGTTTTCCAGACCCCAGCTTCTATAACCAGGTACAAGTACTATAAAAATCATTTTTTTTTTCGACTTGGTACTCAGTACCAGCAATCATTTTCGACCGAAAAATCGGCTCCCGCGTTGATCCTTTCTGTTACTTCTTCTTCGGATTGCACGCCTCTCATGTGTTGTCGCGCAAACTCTTCCGCCGTCACCTCATCATTGTATTCCCTGATCCTAGGTGGCAACCCTTCCTTGAACCACTGGTGCTCCCAGATCTCGTGCATGGCGATCCGATTCTCTGAGTTCCTTTGGAGCGTTCTGTTCAACAAGTCCTTGCACTCGTCCGACATATCGTTTGCCGACACATCCCGCAAACCCGGAACAAGTTCGAAGGGGCCCCTTGATGCGTTCACCAACTCCTCGACGATCTCCCGGGGGGACATCTCCCCTTCGTTACTGTCGACCAGCGGCCACCGATCCACACCCAGGAGCATTTTGTAGAGACAAACCCCCAGTGAGAAAATGTCACTCTTTTTCAAAACTTCAGCGCCCAACCGCGGGGCCCCTGCTGGTCGATGTATTATCTCGGGCGCGATATACCCCACCTTCCCGACGGCTGAGATCGGCCTGATATTCGAGTGCAGCTCCACAGAGCACTCGTCTCTAGACAAGCCGAAGTCACACAACCTCACGCAACCCCTCATCAGCACCCCGTCTATTCCATCCAGCTCGTCGAGGAGGATGTTCTCCAGGCTGATATCCCTGTTGAGCACCTTCGACCGATGACAGTAATCGGTTCCGCAAACGAGCTGCTGGAAATACCACCGCGCCTCCTCCTCACTCAAACGTCCGTGTTTCAGGACTTTCTTCAAATTCCCTCCGTTCACGATCTCTAGGACGATCAGCAGGTAGTTCCTCGTGAGCCGCACCTCGCGAAACCCAACGACGTGATTGTGTTTGAGTCGTCGATGGTTGATCACTTCGCGCAGGACGCGGAACCGTCGACGATCCTCCACCAAGAGTCGTCGTGGGTAACATTTGATCGCAACTGGTCCAACGAGATCACCGGTTCCGCCTACTCGACGAATGTCGTCAGCGCCTATTACAAAAGTCTGGCCACCCCTCCCCAAAAGCCCTGCGTACCTAATCCAACGTGGGAGGTCCAGATCCAAGGGTGGGACCCAGTTTGTGTCCATTCGAGACCACAGTATCCGGTTTCGTCTTGAAAGTTCAGTTTCTCAGCGTAAACTACTTAACCGACAGGAAGAGCAGGGTACTTGTATACCCAGAAACGTGCCTGAGTTGCGTGGCGACCGACTGTCGACCACGATACACAGGACATCATCCTGGAAGCCGGGGGCCAGGGTGTGACGGGGCTAGAAAGAACTTGGCAGATGTACTGCCAAGAAATGTAACGATTATTCCAATAATAATTCGGATGAACAGACTCACCAACTCACACTGATAAACAGTCGTGTTATGCGCTGCTCTATGTGAGACCTGGTGGTTCGCACGTTGGGTTCAACCCCCGACGAGGTCGATGACGTAGGAATAGTTGTATATTGATGCGTTGGTTGATATCGAATAGCTGGCAAGCCAACCCATGGCTAGCGCAGAGTACTAGGAGTCTTACTATCGGCCCTGTCACTCTGTGACATCCGAGGTATGACTTCTACGAAAAGTGCGGCTGGGAACACAAGGGGCCAACGAAAACACGATAGAAAACAACACATCGAAAGCAACCCCCTACGAAACACGACCCATAAGGCGATCAATGCAGCTGTAAGTCGGATCGCTTATGCGATCCTCGCTGCGACGCCGAACTCGCCGCCAACACACGTGCGCTAGCACTTGAACTGGCGGCGAGTATGAAAATAGCGCCGAGGTCTGTTAGAATAATTCAGACCTCAGCACTTACCTCGTGAACTACTTACCTCGGATATCTATCTAAAGAAAGGACTTCTTACTCGGGACGAACTTAAGGAAGCTTCGCGACTTACCTTAAACGGGAATTCTGACCGAACGAGGTACTTCTGGCTAAGGATCAGATTACTCAAGGATAATGCAGTTCATTTTCAAAGTGGGATACCTCATCCCTTCTCTTTTCTGTAAACATTTCTCTGCAAAATTATAGGTGTGTGATAGTGTGTGATAGTGTGTGAATAAGAACTCAGAGGAAATCCCTGAAGATTTCCTCTATTTTTCTGATCTCTGGACGAGAATGTTGATATTCGGAAGTGATTAGAAGTTAGGGATGTCAGCTGAGTAGCTGAGGATAAAATAGGTTGCTTCTGAGTAGCTTTAGTTTCAGTAGTCAGAAAGGGAAGGTGCTGCCCTTCCCTTAGGAGTTTTTCCACTCAGAGGAGCTGCCCTCTCCTCTGAGTGGAATAACTAAAACACAAGGAGACACTCAGAGGAGCTGCCCTCTCCTCTGAGTGTTTTCTTGTTTGTTGTCATGTTTCTCCCTTCTTCAGCTTAGTTTCCAGAGTCTCCTTAGGACATGGTCTCTTAGCGACCACCCTCCGGGGAACTCCACTTTCTGTCTCGGTCGCAGGAGCAAGTCCCTCTTAGCGGGTGTCTCCTTTGACTTCGACTCGTCTTACTTTCAGGTGCCTGGTCTTAGGCCTTTCGTTGTTAGAGGGATTCGAGACTGTGACTCTCGGATGGCAATGTTTTGTTAGTGCGACTGGTCTTAGCCGACTTCTTGGGTGACGATAGTTTCAGTGCGTTGCAGTTTAGATACCAAGTTTTTGAGATGACGTTTAAGGTTGGCGCAGTCCGACTCTGTTACTGTAGACGGACTCTGCAGTAGTTCGGTGCGACTCAATTCGCGATTGCGGCGCGAATGAAAGTTAGTAGTTGCGCCGAGTGCGCTTTTTGGTTTCGGAGCGGCGACGAGCTTCGGATTTGTTAGGAAAATGGGCCCACTAACATCACAACAAAAGTTCTGTGCAACACTGTTCACTGATCACCCTGGTGACCACCTCTCTCTAAGAGAAAGCTCTCCAGAAAATAACACAAGTGTAACACACTGTAGGAACAATGGTTGGAGCAACGTCTACCGACAAGTATCGTGCTCCCAAGCTCGAAAAGTTTGACGGAAAGAAACCTCCAGCAGCGGAATGGTTCAAAGCTGTAGAAGCAACGGCAGAAGCCCAGGGCTGGCCTGCTCGTTTTAAAGTTATCAGAGCTAAAGCGAACCTCACGGATGGGGCGGCTCGCTGGGCCGCCGCTCTTGCAGAAGATATGAGCTGGGAGAACTTCCGAAAGAAGTTTATGAAAAGATGGCTGGGGGCCACCGATGAGTTGATGAGCGAGCTGAACAAACGCCGCCAGAAAACTAACGAAACAGTCGAAGACTACGCCGACGCCCTTAGGGGCTTAGCCGAAGATATCACGAACATTCAGGCCGCAACCCGTGGAGATACATCCTTGGCTATTCAGTTAAACGACGAGTATCTTCGTCATATCTTCCAGGCGGGGATATCTCCAAAAATAAGGGATGCTATAGCACCCTTCCAGCACCAAGACTTTGATGCAGTGGTGACTGCTGCAAAGTCAGTGGAGGGCTTAGGAGTGAATAAGAAAAGGGGAGCTCCAGACAGTTCAGATTCTGACACAGACTCAAGAAAAACTACTGAACAGACTACTGACTCAAAAGAAAAAAAGCTTATGAATAAGGTCATGAGCAAAGTTCAAAAAGTTCTGGAGAATCATATGGGCAAACTTTATGCAGCCCTGCCAGCCCCAGAGGAAAGATTGCAAGAATGGCAGCAGAAAGTTAAAGGAAGAGCTTCAGGGAACAAGGGAGGAAGGAGTCAGGACATGGGAAGAGCTAGGACAATGGGATACTACAGTCCTCTATTGAAGAAAGACCTGAACTTAGGGGAATGCTGGAACTGTGGGACACCAGGTCACAGGTGGGGGAACTGCCCCCAGAAAAAGTCAGGAATTACCTATAGTCTACAGTACAGAGCTGGCACCACCCCCATCATCTTACAGAGGACTACAGACAGGGGGAACTCCAGACCTCAGGAGTTTCAGATGAACATGGTGGAAGGAAAGACTTCAGGGGCAGAGAATAAATACAGAATGGGGAAAAAGCATGCCTTACAGGATGCCCAGACATTCTTAGACAAAGCAGAATTTCCAGTACCCTTGAAAACATTCATGTATTATGCCCCTGAGATTAGAGAAGCCCTCCTGAGGGAAGCTGAGCTCATGAGTTCAGTAGATGCAGGGGTAACTCAACCCCTCCACTTTGACCCTGAAACCTCTAGCCAGGAAGGAGGAGAAAAAGAGATAGGGATGTTGGAGGTGGACACTTTGCAAGGGGAGGCAGCCCCCAGGAACATCCCAGCTAGATGTGCTATCAAGATTAATGGAGAGACAATGGAAGCAATAGTGGACACAGGAGCTAGTCATGGGTGTATGTCAAAGGCAATGGTGGAAAAGCTCGGCCTGGTGGATCAGGTCAAACCTTCAGAACTAGTGTTCAGGACTGCTAGTGGAGAGTTGGCCACCGCCTTGGGGTACCTTCCCAAGGTGTTTATCAATATAGGAGGGACAGGCTCCCATGGGTCTTTCATCATCATGGACACAAACACCTATGATGTTCTGTTGGGAGTGGATTTCCTGAAGACCATCAGGGCAATGATAATGATGGGCCCTCAGCAGATTTTCTATCAAAAAGGGAATGGGAGGATGGGAGCTATTCCACTTAGGACACAGGAGGCACAAGACTCCTCCTTAGGAGAAGCAGTCCATACTGCAGCAGGGAAGAAAAGGAAAGGAGGGAAACTGACCCAGGAGAAGAAAGTTAAGTTCAACCTCACTCCAGAGACTATTCCAGACAGAGTTCCACACAGTCCCTTACCTCCAGGGTTCAGACAGAACAACACTCCAGCTAAAGGAGGGCAGAAAACGAAGGGAAGAGAGGGACCTTCAAAGGATTTTCAATAGGGTCAGAGGTCAGGCCAGGTGACCTCGAGGGTGTGGCCTCTGGGTTGCACAGATTTACCACCAGAGGGGTAACTTCCCCTGAATCGATATTGGTGGCCCAGGAGGAAAAAGTCTCTACTTTTGCAGACTTAAACATAGGAGGTAGCCTTTTCAGGAATGGAAGGAGGGCAGTGGAGAAGCTATGCAAGTCTAGGAGGGATGCCTGGTCTCTAAGTGAATATGAGATAGGTACCCTCAAAAACCATAGTTACAGGATAGAGACTGGCACAGCAAAACCTGTGGCCAGGAGGCAGTATAGAGTTAGTGAATTCCAGAGAGGGGAGATAGAGAGGCAGCTGGAAGGACTGATCAAAGCAGGGGTGGTTAGGCCTAGCTCAGGGTCACCCTGGTCTTCACCCACCCTCCTGGTCCCTAAAAAGACTCCAGGGAAGTGGAGGTGGTGTGTGGACTTCAGGGATTTGAATGATTTAGTGGAGGCAGATCAGTATCCCCTGCCTCTAATAGATGAGCTGCTGGATGACATGGGAGGGAGGAAATACTACTCTAGTTTAGACCTGAAGTCAGGATACTGGCAACTGCCCCTGGCAGAGGAGCATGCAGGGAAAACTGCCTTTAGGACTTCTTCAGGGCTATATGAGTGGGTTAGGTGCCCTCAGGGACTTAAGACTATGCCAGAGGCCTTCCAGAGGGTGATGGATTCCCTATTTGGCCACCTGGAGGGGGTCCAGGTCTACCTGGATGACATAGTCATCTTTAGTTACACCTTCCAGGAACATATGGAAACTCTGGAAAAGGTGTTAGATATTTTAGAGAAGGAGGGGGCTAAATTATCCATAGAAAAGTGTTTTCTGTTCCAGGAGGAGGTGGAATACCTGGGGCACCACATCACAAAGGCTGGGTTTAGCCCCCAGGAGGATAAGTTAGATTCCATTAGGAAGTTAAAGACCCCCACCACTGTCACACAGGTTAGAGCCTTTTTAGGGTTAACAGGCTATTACAGGAGGCATGCCCCAAACTATGCTAAGGTGGCAGGTGCTCTTACAGAGTTGACCAAGCAGGGGGTGCCTTTTCTGTGGACTTGGAAGTGTGAATTAGCATGGAGGCTCTTGAAAAAGATGTTGATGACAGCCCCAGTGGTGACCTCCATAAAGAGAGAGGGGGAGGTATTTTTGTGTACTGACTGGAGTCAGTATGCAATAGCTGGGGTATTAGGTCAAATTCAGGAGGGTCAGGAAAAGGTCATAGCTTATTTTTCTAAGAAAAACAGTGAAACAGAAGCTAGGTATGCTCCTTCCCAGGGGGAGGCCATGGCAGTGATTAAGGGCATTAGAAGATTTAGGTATTATTTGACTGGGAGGGAGTTTACTGTTTTCACTGACTGCAAAGCTTTGATCTGGCTGATGGGGTCCAAGAACCTGACCTCCATGATGGCTAGGTGGGTGTTAGAGTTACAGGGGTATCAGATTAGAGTAGTTTACAAGCCTGGGAGTCACAATGTGAATGCTGATGCATTGTCTAGGCTTGTGATGAATAGGGAGAAAAAAGGGAAAACACAGGACCTGCCTACTGTGTCAGAACATTTGCCTTTAGGGAGGAGGCTTAGTTAGTTGATTCTAGGAATCAGAGAAAGGTCAGTCCCAGGGAGGACTAACTAGAGGCAGTTATGGGAAAGCTGCCTAGGACAGAGGAAAGGGAGGCAAAGGATTAAGCCTGGGGATAAAAGGTTTATCCAAGGAAATCCAGGGAGAGTGAAAAATCTATGGGAAAAGTCGAGCAGGATTTGGAGTCTTAAGGGAGGAACAGACAGAAGGAAAGTAGACTACCACCAGAAGCCAAAGGAATAAAGCAGAGTTTGAAATATCGATTAGGAATTCAAACTCAGGAGAAAGAAGCCTGTTTTCTGCTAAACACTCGAAACAATGGATGCAGCTCAGGCAGCAGCTCTCGCGCATATTATCGCAGTCGTGTTGGAACTTTTAGTCGAAATGGAGGACTACGAAGAAGAACTTCAGGCACGACTACTTCAGGGGGAGAACGGGATGAATATCCAGGCGGAAAGGGAGGCCAGAATATATGTCTCGAAACTGGCGCAGTATACCGGAACTCTTTCGGCTATTCGTGCCTTGCTAGACCAACACAGGGCGGGTATTCCAGTTGGTCCAGGCCCCCTAAGGGTTGCTAGGCAACAGATAACAGCAGCACTGGCAGAGCCTATCGGTTCTGCAGCAGGAGGGGGCCAGCCCTTTGACCCAGCCAACCTGCCGACCTTTTTCCCGGTGGCTCGAATCGAAGCGAGATTTGAGGAGGATAACAATGGTGATATGCAGGAGGTTCCTCCGGACGAGACGATAATGGTTTACTCCTCTGGGGAGGAAGAGAACGAAAGAGATGTGGGAGCACCAGGTCCCAGTGGTTAGGTTGTGTTTTCAGTACTGGTGGATGAGAGGTGGTAAAGTGAGAGATGCCCTGGGAGGCAGGAGGCAATAATGAAGTTGTTGTTGGGGTTGGAGGGTTGGTGTTGTAAGCAGGATTCTGCAATTTCACTGTGAAATGGTTTCTTCAGATACAGTCAAGGTTCCTGGAACAAATGAGTTTCACCCCCTTGCTTAAACATTCATCTGAGTTTCTAAAAATCACTTCTGAAAAACAGGAAACCACTCTGCTCATAACTAAACGATCCCAAAGAGATATGTGTAAAGGTCTGAGGGTTAAAGGTAATCCCAGACAAATGTTTAGATTCTGTAGAGATAAGGTATCCTGAAAAAGGGAAACTCTCAGAATAGAGGACTACCGGCTTGGATAAGTCTGTACACACTTTGATTTTCATAAATCAATCCCTGTGAGGACCTCAGTCCCAAAGTCTAAAAAGGAGTGGTGTTTGATCCAGCCTAGAAGTTAAGGTCACTTTAGGTCACTTGGGTGAAAAGTGCTCTTTCCCAGAAACAGGGCTGATAGTCCATACTCTGGGATAAAACAACAGCAGGTCTAATAACTAAGAGATGACTTCCAAAAGCTTACAGCTCTCAGCCAGCTTACCAGCCAGCTGTGACAGTTGTACAACCTGGAGGATTTGTATTTAAGTGGAAACCCTTAAGACTAGAGGAGAGGGCAAACTTTGTTCTATCTACCCAGGATAAACAACTTAAAGACAAGTGGAAACAGAGGCCAGGAGGTTCTGAATTAGAAGCTTAAGGCAGTTTTAGGAAGAGAAGTGAACAGATGAGGAAGTATGACATCTGGAAAGACCCTTGCACCCTAAGTCTTTTGCAGAAAGACTTTGATCAGTATGCTAAGTACTCTAGCCAGGAGAAAGCTACAGCCAGGAAAAAGGAGTTTAGATACATCTGGGATGCTGAAACAGAGCAGATGTTTCTGAGGGATCCAGGAGGGGATAAAAAGAGAGAGGTTCCAGTCGAGACTAAGAGGGAGGAGCTAATTTTGGAAGCACACATAGCTGTGGGGCATGTGTCAGTAAAAGGAACTCTGGAAAAGCTCAGGGAGCACTATTTTTGGTATGAAATGGAAAAACAGACAAAGGAAACCTTAGAAAAATGTGAGACCTGTCAGGAAATCAGGCCAAAGTTTTTGATACAGCCTAGACTGTTACAGACCCCAGCTGGACTTCCTTTTTATCAGTGGGGAATGGATACCTTTTCGATTAGGATGCCTGAAACTCAGATTTTAGTTCATATTTTAGTGGTGGTAGACTATTTTACAAAGTGGGCAGAAGCTGGGATTATGGATGCTAAGAGTCCAGTCTTTATTTCCCAGTTTCTGTTCCAGAATATTATCTGTAGGTTTGGGGTCCCCAGATTTTTCTTGTGTGATAATGGGACAGAGTTCAAAGGGATGGTATTAGATTTGTGTCGACAGGAGGGAATAGAGTTAAAGATATCCAGTCCTTATCACCCTAGGACTAATGGATTAGCAGAGAGGTTAAATCAAACCCTGAAACAGGGGATAAAAGGTAGATTAAAAGAAAAGCAACTAGGAGAGACACCCACTACAGGGGCTCTCTTATTTTCAGTTCAGGATTTACAGGGAGTTTTATTAGATAGCCTGAGGGATTATAATAGTCGAGTAAAAGAAGTTACAGGTTACAGCCCATTTGAATTAGTTTTTATTAGGAGACAGGTAAATAAAAGAGACTGGGCAGCCTATCAGATAGGTCAGCACAAAGGGGAGTCCCAGGGGAATTTAGGAGAAGGATCCCAGCCTCAGGGAGGAGGTTTTGGATCCCAGACTTTAGTTCAGAGGAGAGAGGAGGCCGTTTTATTAGATCCTGCAGTCCAGGAGCTGCCGATTTTGATATCAGATAGAGAGTTAAAAGAGTTGAGTGAGTTAAGAAAAAGGATGGAAGGAAGAGCTAAGGAGTCTATAAGAACAGCTCAGTATCGTCAGCAGAGGAACTATAGTGATAAACTTCAGAAGGAAAAGAGAATAGAAGCTCTAAAGATAGGGGATTCAGTGTTAGTTAGGATTAAAACTTCGAAAAAATTAGTGGTGAAAGCTCAGGCTGGCTTTCGAATAGAGGAGATAGATAGAACAGGAGTTCGAGTTAAGGTGTCTAAGGGTACTCGGCAGAGTCGATGGGTAGCACTCGAGGATATCGCTACCCCCGAGTAAAGTCAGTAGTAGTTAAGCTAGTACTTAAAGAAGTTCTACTTCGAACCTCGGACTTAGTTATTAGAGATATATCCAAGGATAGGTAAAGGTTTCGAGTGAGGGTGACTTAAAGGAGGGCTCGTGGGAGGTCACAGGACGGCTCAAAGAATATCTCGCTAACGAGAAAGCCAGTGGAAGAATATATATCGAACGAAAAGACTCAGAAGGAAAGGATGGCTGGAACGATGTCCGAGCAGCGGTTGAACGAGTGCATGGCGGCCGAAGTGCTGCGCCTTCGGACGGAGTTAGAAAAACAAAAGGGGGAGGTCACTAGGCGGCTCAAACGGGCCTTTACGAACGAAACTGCAGCTGGGAGGACTGCACGAGATTTACTCAGGCGACAGAAAATCGCCCTGTTAAGTAACTTAGAAAGTTTGGATAGAATAGATGATTTTCGCCAGCGACTGCGAAAAACAAAAGTAGAAGAAGAAATTTCAGAGGGGCGACTACAGGAGGTGGTTCGCGAGAGGTCTAGGACCCCTGGGTGGCGACGACAGGACTTAAATCAAAAACGACGGCTGGAGGTTGTGGGTGACATGCACGAGCAGGAAATTAAGCGAGCGAGAGGAGGGGAGAGCGAGAGCGATGGATTCGATGTTACGGATAGCGAGAGCGAGGGGGAGAAAGGAGGTTGAGACATCAGCAGTAGAGGTAGAGAGGGTCGAAGTCGAATCCCAATGGGCTTCAACTCCGGCTGGTTTTTTGTTTTTCGTTTTCGGCTGATTCTCTAATTTCCGACGTCGGGAAGTTTTCTGCTCCTCGATTTCGGCTGGTTTTTTCGACTTAAATTAGGCTTTCATTCGAACTTAGTTTTTGTTCGAGTTTGACTTTCGTTCGGTAGCGAGGTTTTCGATTTAGTGTGGTTTGAATTCGGTTTCTCGAATTGTTTTTCGTTGATGATTCTGGGGATAGGAAAGTCTTAGAAACTAGTTGGGTGGAACCCGGCTGCATCGTATTAAAAAAAAAAAAAATCATTGAGTGCATAAAGGGGAATTTTATTGCTGGTGTAAGGGTACTGTTCTGAGCACCTTTTTGCCATTAGAAACAAGGGGTTTTTGGGCAGCAGATGTTGGAATTAGGAAACGGAATAAGCAAAAGGTGCAAGGGGTTAATGCGAAGCATGAATGAAGGGAAGTGGAACTGCATGGGATGCAGTGGGTTTCTAGCCCGAATGAAATGTACGCATAGGGTGGTTTCTATGCGGGTGTAAGGGGGATCGTCACAGTTGTGACGGGGCTAGAAAGAACTTGGCAGATGTACTGCCAAGAAATGTAACGATTATTCCAATAATAATTCGGATGAACAGACTCACCAACTCACACTGATAAACAGTCGTGTTATGCGCTGCTCTATGTGAGACCTGGTGGTTCGCACGTTGGGTTCAACCCCCGACGAGGTCGATGACGTAGGAATAGTTGTATATTGATGCGTTGGTTGATATCGAATAGCTGGCAAGCCAACCCATGGCTAGCGCAGAGTACTAGGAGTCTTACTATCGGCCCTGTCACTCTGTGACATCCGAGGTATGACTTCTACGAAAAGTGCGGCTGGGAACACAAGGGGCCAACGAAAACACGATAGAAAACAACACATCGAAAGCAACCCCCTACGAAACACGACCCATAAGGCGATCAATGCAGCTGTAAGTCGGATCGCTTATGCGATCCTCGCTGCGACGCCGAACTCGCCGCCAACACACGTGCGCTAGCACTTGAACTGGCGGCGAGTATGAAAATAGCGCCGAGGTCTGTTAGAATAATTCAGACCTCAGCACTTACCTCGTGAACTACTTACCTCGGATATCTATCTAAAGAAAGGACTTCTTACTCGGGACGAACTTAAGGAAGCTTCGCGACTTACCTTAAACGGGAATTCTGACCGAACGAGGTACTTCTGGCTAAGGATCAGATTACTCAAGGATAATGCAGTTCATTTTCAAAGTGGGATACCTCATCCCTTCTCTTTTCTGTAAACATTTCTCTGCAAAATTATAGGTGTGTGATAGTGTGTGATAGTGTGTGAATAAGAACTCAGAGGAAATCCCTGAAGATTTCCTCTATTTTTCTGATCTCTGGACGAGAATGTTGATATTCGGAAGTGATTAGAAGTTAGGGATGTCAGCTGAGTAGCTGAGGATAAAATAGGTTGCTTCTGAGTAGCTTTAGTTTCAGTAGTCAGAAAGGGAAGGTGCTGCCCTTCCCTTAGGAGTTTTTCCACTCAGAGGAGCTGCCCTCTCCTCTGAGTGTCTCCTTGTGTTTTAGTTATTCCACTCAGAGGAGCTGCCCTCTCCTCTGAGTGTTTTCTTGTTTGTTGTCATGTTTCTCCCTTCTTCAGCTTAGTTTCCAGAGTCTCCTTAGGACATGGTCTCTTAGCGACCACCCTCCGGGGAACTCCACTTTCTGTCTCGGTCGCAGGAGCAAGTCCCTCTTAGCGGGTGTCTCCTTTGACTTCGACACGTCTTACTTTCAGGTGCCTGGTCTTAGGCCTTTCGTTGTTAGAGGGATTCGAGACTGTGACTCTCGGATGGCAATGTTTTGTTAGTGCGACTGGTCTTAGCCGACTTCTTGGGTGACGATAGTTTCAGTGCGTTGCAGTTTAGATACCAAGTTTTTGAGATGACGTTTAAGGTTGGCGCAGTCCGACTCTGTTACTGTAGACGGACTCTGCAGTAGTTCGGTGCGACTCAATTCGCGATTGCGGCGCGAATGAAAGTTAGTGCGCTTTTGGATCGTCACACAGGGAGCGGGTACAGTTGTGGCAGAAGGTGACATGTCGGATTGGTATGGTAGACAGTCAGAGGAACAAGTAACGAGTGAAATGAATGACCTGACCTGCAGATGCTGAGTCGTGGGCTCCTTTCTGTGGTGGTGTGAGAATGGTGATGGCTTGGAAACACATTAGTAGTGTAGGTGGCTTCTTTTCAAACTTCTTTTCAAACGGTCGAGTTTCTCTTTTTTCGATTCTGATATGGAGACAGTGACGTATTCACTGCACCACCAGTGTGCTGACATTTCCCTTCTTCTCCTTGGGCAGTGTAATCATGGATTGCCTGTCAGTTTTTGTTTGGAAGAACACTCGTTCGGTGTTTGAATATTTGTGTTTCTTTCTCGAACACCCGCATGGTCCGAACACCTCCTCTGCATTCCGGGACAGTCGGTGAACATTCGTTGCTCACGCTCAGAGCATCGCCTGAGATCGTCCATCGTGACGTCCTGCACTTATTATTTCGTCGCCATGCTTTTCACTTCCTTTTGGATTGCGTGGTGTACGCCACCTGTTCGAATGACAGAAACTTCCGGACCGACATCATATCCAATCGCCATCCATTTAGCACGAGCAAACAACAGAGCTCACCGGTGCACCTCTCCCCCGTCCTACCCTTCCATCCTACCTCCACTGAATCGCCAGCTTCCACCGTCAGTATCGGACAACACCTGTGAGTAGGTCGTCATATCTTTTCACCCAAATACGCGGGTATCCTGCCTGTGCGTTTCTTTTCTTCTTCGGCGGACGCCCTCCCATCCACCGATCTTGAAACGAAAACGCTGCAAGTCGTCCTTCCTCAGATAGAAACGTGGCGGGCTTCGTCGCAAGGGGCGCGAAGTCGTGACGCTTTTGGATTTCCGTTGTCGGAACTGCGATATGATTCTCGTATTGACGTCGACGTTGTGTGAAGGCCATGTCGGAAGCCACCCCCAATTACCAAACGTGGACAATTAAAGTTTATGATGTCATTGGGAGCACCGGAAACATTTACTTCTGGACACCGGAGTTCAAACTAGGCCTCATGGAAGGTCAGCAATGCTTTGCCTGCACAGAGATTCACTGACTGGTGTCATTCTGAACCCACCTGGGAATTCTTTTCTTGTGCATGTGTTCATAGAACTGTGTGTGAAATGAGCTGTTTTGCATTTTTTTGCCATGCAGTTGATGTCATGCGAGGGAGACATGCATCAGAAATTGTAAGAGTGAATTTCCCATCAAGTCCACCAAATGCCATGGATTTTGGCTGATTGTCTGTACACTCGTATTACTCACTCCTTTGATCTTTTCCAGGCTCATACAGATGACAGGGTAGTAGAAGATTTTCGAATGCCGATCATGCAGTCATTCAACATGTAGGTGGAATCGATCCCAGGCATGCAGACAGCATGCAAATTCTCAACATGCGAAAAAAAAAAAGAGCTCAGAAATTGTGATGGTTAGGGAGTGAGCATCGCCGAAGCAAAAATAACGTTGCCTGTCTATCTTCCCAGTATTTGAACTTGAAACTGCAGCTCAATCTGTGTGTGTTGGTGGAGCAGAGATGTATATGAGGATAGCACTCACCTTAAGTTGAAGTTATGGTCCACTGATTTGGAAACAGGAGATTTGGAAGTGATTGCGCGAGGAGGTGGGCTAGAATTTCAAAGGTTTACAATTTGATATACAAGCACACCAACAGACACCCAACTTTTTACTTTTTTGTAATCTTTTCTTTTCGTACATAGACATGACGATATTTTTGTTTTTGAATTCTTGGCGGGGAATGTGTGTGCAGGGATTTCGTTGGACAAATTGAGAGCAAGTCTTCCGCTCGAAAAATATTTCGTGCTCTATCTCCAGACGAAGGATAGGGGTGGCTACGTCAAGCTTGGAATCACAGAATACGACCCTGGTGAAGGAGGTAGTTTGCTTTTTGGATGCATTTGTGACGCTCAGAGTTGCATGCGCAGCTCCATCAAGGTGGTGAGAATGATAAATTTTTTTTTCTGTTTTTTATGCCCAGATTCATGTTGCATTGATGATGACATTGATGAGGTGGGAAAAGAAAACATTGAAGATCTGCTGCAATGGACAGAAGATTCACAAACACCAGAGGACTCCGGTCCAGAGATGCCCATCAGCCCAACATCAATTCCACATTTCGATTCCATCACTGCTACATCGATCTTGCAATGTAAGATTGTTGATCGGGAAGTTTTGAGCAACCAGGTGCAGATGGATAAGAATGCCAATGGAGCGGGGCCCTCGGAGATCCCCAGGTCGAGTCAAGAATCAGATTTCGTATCTGAGAGGACAACAGCAAAGACCTCAGGCGAAAGCCAAGAGTCGGGTGCTGTTCGACGGGAGCTGGGGGTCAATTTGGAGAGTGAACAAACGGAGGAGAAGGTGCGCATGCTTCACATCAGCCCTGCATCATCTGTTTTGACATCTCACAGGCATGCATGCATGCACTTGATCCCCATATATATCTGTGTCACCCCTATCTCAGTATTTTGCAGTTCAGGTTGATGGGCATGGGGTGATTCAGGATAGTAAAATGCTGTTTTGGTGTGGATGTTGTAGGAATCTGCCGGTCAGTGTGGTGAGGGCGTCCGTCCGCATAAGATCATCATTTACACAGCATCGCCCCCAAACGAAACTGTAGGTAGTGGAGATGAGGGCGCAGGCCACGCAGCAGACAGCAGCCGATCTGAAAACGAAAACCAGGATTCCAACTTGCCAGAACGAACCCCTGATCGACCACATCACAGGTGCCTGAAAAAATCGGGCCACACCCACCTGTTCTGTGGACTTCTTTTTTGGAAATGTGGAACGTGCGCCTAAAAGAAAAGCAACTTAGGTCGTAGCCAGGAATTTATTTCAAGATGTGGTGTGGATTTTTTTTTATCTCTATATTTTTTTGAACTTTCCAATTTCAGTTTGAATTGTGTTGCAAGTGTACATCAGGACGTTTAATTACCTAGGTACCAGTCAATTTTTTGTTATTTTGGTGGGGTGGGCGAGAATAAGTGGGAAAAGGCATCAAGTTGGTAGCCCGGCATCTAAAAAGGGCTGGAAAAAGTACAGAGAGAAATAAAGGACAGAAAGAAAAAAAGAAAGAATTTAGGATTGGTTGAGATTTTTTGAAAACGAATTGTATTGAACCCTTGAAATTGAAAGGATTCTTGTTGTCCTATTTTCTCTTCTGTTTTTTTCTGTTCCTCCGCTGTCTTGGGCTGCAATTCTGGCATTTGTTTGTAGGGGAGGTGCGGCTGCCTGGATTGGTATCCTGGCAGCAAGCCTGGCAGGTGTGGGAGGTATGCTCGTGAAACACTTAGTCATTGGCAATGGGGAGCTTGCGGACCAGGATTCTGAGTCAGACGATGATGAATAATTAAATCAAGGAGAACACAGATGAACAACCCTGGAACAACT
Organism: Bryopsis sp. KO-2023; assembly: GCA_030272585.1. Lineage (NCBI taxonomy): Eukaryota > Viridiplantae > Chlorophyta > Ulvophyceae > Bryopsidales > Bryopsidaceae > Bryopsis > Bryopsis sp. KO-2023. The sequence goes on along the minus strand of BSYQ01000007.1, from coordinate 598,124 downwards.
TCAACCAGGGAATCAATCTCCTTGCATCCGATTAAGAACAGAAGAAAAAAGACAAAACGCTAAACAACAGAGTAAAAACTGTATTGCCACAGCCAGGAGACTGAAGAAAAGAAGTTTTGAAAAGAAGCAACACAATCCTTTGTCATTATGTCATTTGAGAATTTGTTTGCAGCACAAAAGAAAAAAAACAATTTGAAAAGAAAATTTGAGAAAACTGCAAGTGGGGAAGGAAAGGGAGGGGAGGGGGGGTTATGGGATGCTGGAAATCAAACGAAAGGAAAATTCTTGGGGGGGAGAATTTTAGAATTGGAAAAGTATACTCACTCGAGGGGTTGCCATTTGAGAACCTCGAACGGGTGTAAGTTTTGAGTGCATCAGGTCAGTTTTTACTTTATGAGTAGCGATTCATAGGCAGGGGCCACTTTCTCTTTCACCATGGTCAAATCGGCCACCAGGGAGTCTAATTAGAGAGATTGTTGATAAAGAATTGGGGAATATTTATAGTCCGTCCGACGCTATTTCATCTTCATTTTTCCCTGTATTACTCATTGGATGATTTGTAGGTTAGGGAACGAACAATATTGTGAAAACCAGCATCATTTGTATGTGGCATGCTTGACTGATTTTGAATTGAAAACACAACGTCAGATATGGACCCATTGAAAGGAGCAGAAAAGGCCCCTCTCCCCTCCAGCGCCTTGAGCTACTTCTGAAAGTTGTGGTTTCAAATGCAAGGAAATGCAAATCTTCCATCGAACAGCACCTGTCATTGATTCATGAACCGTGCTAACTCACTCGTGGGGTTTGGAGGCTCAGCGCCGCCGCAATCCACCCCCTCTGCCGCCACTTTGCTCAGTTCTCGTCAGCGTTGTGAGAGGGAATCTTCTGAAGAGGTCGATTGGAAGATTGAAACTTGTGGTGCCACTGTGTTGCTCTGGTATGGCCACAGGTGATGCGGGTTTCCTTGCTTCGCGGTGGCGACAAACTTTACAACAGCGACACTTTCGCAGATTTGTTAGGAAAGTGGGCGCTGATTGCAGAATTCGAATGTATGTAGCGTTTTCCACAGCACCGACCTCGCAGCAGTGGCTGGGTTCTTGACGGCGCGAGAAACGTTGGCGTTTTTCCCCCACAGCACGGATCCCGCGTGGATTTGTCGGCGACGATCACACGAGCATGCAACGCGCGCGCGAACAATTCGAGAGCCCACGTGTCCAAATTCTTCGTCGTCGCTGCCCTGCTGGGTATAATTTCCTGGGAACACAGATGGTCCTCATTGAAAAATTCACACTGCTGAGAAAAAAAAAACCAGAAATTTTTCCCGCTACGGAATTCCTATAGCGGTCCTTTTTTGCGATAGTTTTTTTTGTGCGACTCGAACATATCATGTCGCTCTACACCGCCGCCGTGCTGCTCTGTGTTTTGTCACTCACCGCTGCAGCACGTGACTTGGCAGGGGTTCGTGATGGTAGGCACACATTTTTATAGCCCTATCTCGAAAAGCATTGATATGGCAACGACAGGATTGTTCCCCCACCCAGAAGCCTGTTTCCTTGCCGCAAGGCTTGAAGGTCTGGACCTGACGGTGACCTTTCCCTGCAGATCTGACCACGGCCCCGTCGACTCGTACTCTACTCGCCAGACGCAGCAAAAACAGCAAACCCGCTAGCTCGACTGTGTTAAGCCTCGACCTCAGCGTCAACGAAGGAACCAGAGTGGTGACCGCTGGGGCATCGAATGGAGGTGGGTCGACTGACTTTCACGGGAGGGGAGAGATTTCTGGGATACGTGGAAATTAGTGTGACCTCAATGATGTGCATGAATTTGCTCCTTCTTTCTTTCCAACAATCAGGTGGCTTCGGGAGTGGTTCTACCAGGTCTCCCAGCAGGAGGGGCCAAAGGAGGGGTGCACCCAGTCCCTATTCCTCATCGGTGTTGAGAAGCAGCACCACCACCACCACTTCAGTTTCATCTCCAACACGAAGCCTGAATCCCCCGCCTGTGAGATATAGGCCAAGAGGTGGATTTTTCTCCTCTTCTAGGTATGGAGGTCCTGTCCCTTCAAGGAGGACACCAGGACTAGCTCCAGCCAGCTCCTCATCAGCGTTTGGGTTCTATGGATCAGGCGATGCGGACCTCAACAATGTCACCGGAGTGGTGAGATTGGTTGAGGCTGAGGAGTTGCCCCAAGGGGAGAAGGACTTGAACCACGATAGTTACACAAGTGCATCAAAAAGCCCAAGAAGGCCAGCTCCAAAACCTGTCTCCAGGGCAAGTGCATCAACCAGTTTCAGTGGGGTTGGGGCCGTGGAGGCATCATCGACTGTTCGTGTGGGTAGGAAATCACCAAGTTCTCCCAAGGCTCGATCATCCAATGGTCGGCCCAGGAGGTCCCCGAAGAAGAGATCCAGACGCACCAGGGGTTAGTGGGTTCATCACAGGGACTTCAAACATGTTTATTCTTTCTTTGGTTTTCTTTGGGGAGGGTCAATTCATGAACAAGTTAGTCAATGGGTTCCTTGTATGATTTTGCTGAGATGATGCTGTGGCATGAATCTCTGAATAAAACCAAAACACATTTACTGTGTTCTTTTTTTTCATCGTCAATACATATTCAGAGAATGGTCTCCCCTTTTCAACACAATGGTGCAAGAAAGTGTTTTTATGTTGGGCAGCCAAAGATTGCCTCGTATCAGGGTGCTGTTTGTAAACAATAGAGTCTTGTAAAGATCTGAAATCGTTTTGTTTTTTTTGTCCTGGCAATATGGAGTTAGTTTCATGGGATATCAACGTGAGGAATGTATGAATTATCCTGTTGTTCATTGGCAATTTTTGCTTTTTCTGAATTGTTTGAGCACGATCCGTTGTTCCACAATTTCTGTCACAAAAAAACAAAACAAGCGTCCACACACAGGAGCCAACTGTGTACAATCCAATGAAACATTGTTTTAATCAACACAAATCAAAGTGTTACAATATTCATTCACACTTGTCTTGTCCTTGGATTGTCACTTGTGACTTTGTAGTGCGCAAATGAAGTAAAGTGGGTCTCCATGTGTTGACATGGTTGACATGGTCATTTTTTTCCGATCCGCACCAGGTTGCTCTCGAGCTTCACCCCTTGAAAGACTCCTCGGAAAGCCTGGGAACTCTTCATAACAAGCTGAGAAAGCTTCTACCAACCTGGTCTTAGTTGAAAGATGATCTTCCCTCTGGATCATGTTTGATCACACAGTGACGAATGTGCAATTTCTGGTCAAGCCATGGGGGTTTCGTTTCTTCTTTTGATGAACACAAGAGCATCCAGGGTGGTACAGGAGGTTCGATTAACCCGCAGATGGAAAACAGGGGATGTCCCAGAGGAAAATGACAATCCAGAGACTTTGGAAAAAGTTTCTGAAGGCCAAAAAGGGTGTCTACCCCCAGGAACTTTTTGGAGTATTGTGCAGAAGGGAAAACGAACTTTCCATAGACTTTTAACTTCAAATTCTAGGGAAGAAACACATCCCCCTCGATCCTCCCAATGTTCCACCCCGATTGAAGCGATCGAAACACAATCACAGGCAAGACACAACAAACAGATCCCTATGGGGATTGTTTTTCTGGTATATAAGAATCCAAGAGCAGGATCCAACATGCTCTGGATGTTATTACCCAACCTCTCTCCAACCTACATGGTACTTGACATGCATCTTGATTTTCACAAGTTCCCCCCCCCACCCATGATTGGCAGCCTTTCTATTGCCAGACATCAGCACCGAAAATGAAACTAATGCACTGAAAACACACAAAAAGAGAAAAGCTAGCCCCCAACCCCGCTCAAATCCCATTCAACCCCCCACCCAAACCACACAATTCTTTTTTCACTTTCGACTGAACTTGTTTTTTCTTCATTTCGCAATGTCAATGGAAGGGAGGAATGAACCTGGCCATTGTATATTAAAAAAAAACAAAACTAGCCATTTCAAAGTTCCACTCTTTTTTTCTCATAGACTGAACAAGGTGCATGTCCAGGGCACCTATCATTAAAAAAAAAAGCAACGCAAAACCTTTATTTTCTTTTTGTCCTACCCGATTTAGACTCTCTTGATTAATGTCCAGATCTTTTTCCTTTTCCCCCCTTTTTTTTTTTTTTGTAACATGCACTCGGACCTCCCAACCACCCGAAATCAACCATAAAGGCAGTCAAAAAGAGATTGTAGTAAACACCCCACCCACCCCCCTTCTGCATTTCCCTTTTGCCCCATTCTACTTGTATTCGACTCATATACAAGAAAAACACACTGTTGCTCCATTGCTTCCCCCCCCCTCCTCCCACCCTCCTTCTCTACATAAATCTTAACAAAATGAATGCCGCTAAACCAGTAGTTCATTTCATCTAATGTGAATGAAAAACATCCCCCAAACTAAAATAGAACGAATACACTGCCCATGCTCTGTTCGACCACTCGAGGTGAAGGGAGGCCATTTTTTTTCCTGCTATTTGTTTTTTTATATATATATAATTCGTCGCACGAATATATCCACTGGAAGTTTAGACTTAACTCAATACAAAGCCCTAGACGAGAAAAAAGCATCCCATTAAACCCCACATCGTACACAGTCAACCGACCAGGGATGCCACACGAATGTCCCGAAAATAAACTCATAATTTGAACTTCAAGGAAGGAAAAAGAAAAAAGAGAGAAACCCCACTCTCTCTCTTTTTTTTTTCCCGTCCCATTGCCCCCAAAGTCAAAAACCCAATTTTTTTCCCAAATGAAACGAATGACAGATTCTTGATCTTTTCATTCATCTGGGCTCAAGCTTTCCAAACTTACCCTCAATAGATCTTTTGATTTTGATTTTGGTGTTCCTTTTTTTTGTTTGTTTTTTTTCAAAATGCGATCGACAATTTTCCCCAAGATCTCCCCCCCCCTCTTTTTTTATAGTCCCTTGTACATCATCAAACGAAAATAAACTTTTTTCTTTTTTTTGAAACTGGTTTCAAAACCTGGCCGTTGAAACCCAATCTTATCACACTATATGGTCACGCACTCGTAGTTGGCACCAAGGGGGAAAATTGGGAGGGGTTTCGAGAAAAGAAAAACACCGAAATGCAAACACACAGGAAATACAGAGAGATAACACACACACAAGGAAAATCTTTTTTCCAGATGCAAAAGTATGAAACAACATTTTTTTTCCTTTTCTCTCTGCCTTGTTTTCCTTTTCCCCCATTTGAAATTTTGTTTTTTCTGTGTCGAGTTTCTTCCCCCATTTTTTTTACCACAAAAAAAAATATGCATCACGGGCCCCTCCTTCATTCAATTAAAAAGAAAAAAAAAAAGAAAGAAAGAGGCACGAAGAGAGGAAGAAAACAACAAGAAAAAACGAGCCCATTTTTTTCTCTCCTTAATCCTTTTCGTTTTTTTTTTCACCACCGACTACATTCGGGTGTTCAGAGAGGCTTTTCTGAACGAGAAAAAAACATTCCTGTCTGTTTCCAGGATGAGACTCCACTCTTATTCGATCACCGAATTTTGCTGAGAAGTCCCCCCCTCCCTCTTCCCAAAACAACACCCCTCTTCTCAAAACAAAGCTTCGCCAGGAAAACAGCACTATAGGACAGCGCCATCTTTCTTCCATTTTCTCTTTCTGTTGATAATTGTGCAGTTTGCATAGTATTTTCTTTTTCTTTTTTCGAATACAAAACTCCTTGGTCACCCTAGCCATTTCTGGGATGGTCGTTTCGCATGTCTTACTTTCTTTCTCTTCCCCTCCCCCCCCCTTCCCTAATCCCCGTACATAAGCAAACAACAAAACTCACTTTCACATGGATTTGGCCAACCCCCATTCAAGGGTTCAAACCACACTCCGATCTGATATTGTAGTTCACTGAAGAACAACATATACATTCCCCAGATGAATCGCCGGCACAACAAAAACTGGGTCAAAATGCACCTAACTCTAGTTCTCTGCGGACACCAACCCCTGCCCTTCATACAAATTACAAACATCACACATCGTTAACCCCCCTCTCTCCCTCTTTCTTTCCTTTTTTTCTCCTTTCAAGGAAAAAAAAAAGGTCAGATCCCTGAAATGGAATCCTTCCTTCTGGACCTCTTTCCACAACCCTTCTTCCCCCGCCCGCTTTTCTCCTCTCTGCCTTTGTGGGATTTTTTTTGGTGTGTTTATCTCTTTTCCCACTACAAAGGAATCTTTCTTTCTTCGATGAAAACTACGATGACCCATTCCACGTTGAAAAATGCATATTTTTTACTTATCCCCTATAAGTTTGTTTTTTTTGTCCTCATGTCCATTGAGAATCAACACCCATCCCTTCGCTCAAAGGGAGAAAACCTTTAAAAAGAAAAAAACCACATGACAAAAGAAAAAGAAAAAACAGTTCACCTCTGCTCATGCCAACAAAAAATATAATTTTCGTTCTTCGTTTTCTTCGGATGTCTTCTTTTCTCTTTTCCTTTTTCTTTTCTTTTCTTTCGTCCTTCTGAGATATCATTTGCCCAGTTTTTTTTCTGTTCTCTTTCTTTCCCCCTCCCCTCCCCCTCCCTTTCTCACACTTTTCCCTTCAGAAACCCCCAAATGCTAAGTTTTCGAGATTTCCTCTTGCATAGGTGTCGGAGCCGACACCAACAAAAAGCATGGGAAAAAAAATGAGACAGAAAGAGAGACAAAGAGAGAAAATGCACCGACCAAAAAACCCCCACTAAACCAGAAAATTCTATGGATGGACTTGGACTGGTACACCACGTGATATTTCAAACCCCCCTCCCACATTGCTATCATACATATGTGAAGAATGGTTATCTGAGCGATCCTCGCACACATTCATGACGGATGATTGCTGTTCTTGTCTGGACTCCACAGGGGTTTGGGTGACCGGACATGGGGACGCTGAGGAAATGTTGGGCGAAGTGTCTTTCCTCTCGTGGACGGGGGAGCTGGTGGTGGGTTCAGGGGTGGGGTGGAGCGATGGACGGAGATCCACCACCACCACAGTAATGTTATCTCGACTTCCTCGATCCATAGCAGCTCGAGTTAAAACCGTTGCAGTCAATCGAGCAGCATTTGCCTCGCATGCACCTGGAGGACGGTGTCGAGAAATTCAGAAAAGTGAAAAATAATTCAGAAAGAGAAAAGAGTGATGAGTTCCTTTTCTGAGAAACTTCCAAAACAGCTGACTAAATTTGTGGCACACAGAAATCCATTAGCGAGGTAACTTAACAAAAATCTACTTCTCTTCCCCCAGAAAGAAAAAAAGGAAATATAGAAACGTCTCAGTCAAAAGTGATGGGTCGCAGCATGTGTTTTCTTTCAGAGTGCAATCAGATGATGATTGCTTTTGAACATCATGGACCTTTTTAATATTAGAAATCACTCATCAAGGGGACAGCATCAAAAACATATCCAACATAACACTCAACTAACACTCACCTAACACAATCCCCCCCTCCAAAACAAAATGAGGAGACCCCCCCCCCCAAAAAAAAAAAAAGTGTGATATCATCCCTAATCACATAAGATTTCTGTGGGTAAGTTCATTACTTGCGTAGTTTTTCCCCCACCCACCTTTTTCACGAGCTCGTTGCATGCATCTCATGGCCAAAGTGCATGCCTCTTGATTGCTAACTACATCCCAGAGACCATCTGTGGCAAGAATGAGCAGCTCATCCTCAGGGAGTCTATGAATAATTGTCACTTCCGGGTCGGGGATTACAAAAGGACGAAGAGATCGATCCCCAATTGCCCTTGACATTGCGAGCAAGCCCATGACTCTTGCTCCGTTAAAGAAAAGAACTTGCCCACCAGCATCTTGGACTCGTTCCTAAACACCATAACATATCCCTTCACCACCAACCTTTTTGGGTTTGCAATCATGACAATCTACAAACTTCTTTCGTTTCTCGACTTCCCTGATGAAATCCAGTTGATTTGAAAAACATACCCTTCGGAGGGGAAGTTCACTTGGATAGGTCAGATTTCTTGCTGATGTTAATTTCTGGCATTCAAACCTCGCTTTTATTGTTTCACTAATATTCTTGGCTATTCCAGCCAAAATTGAGAATTCATTAATTAATGAACTTAGTGAAATTCACAGGAAAAGAAATGTGTTCGCCAAACTTACAGTTTCATCATCTCTTTCAGGTTTGTGATCAACAGTGAGCGGAAGCGCTCGACCATTTCGACACAGAACTGCTCGAGAGTCGCCTGGAACACGAATTCAACCCCTTGATCAGCCCCATCTATTCTATGTCCCCAAACCACTGAGGTTTTTTCTATTCTTAGATGGAGATCTATTTCACTTCCCATTCATTCTCATCAAATCGCCACAATCACCAAAGTTCTACCATTGATACAACTACAGCAAAATCAAATTTACTCCTCTATTTATATTTCCTTTCACCAGCTGAGTCTGGCCTGACAGAAAGGAGATTCCTGCTAGGTTGCAAGCATCTAAAACGTTGTTTTTTTTTGGGGCCATAAACTGTTTTTTGGAATGCTTAGGTTTGAAACAAGTGCTGAATCTCACCCATCCATTTCCGATGGCATGAGTGGTCACCTGATCAGCACTTACCACAATAGCCCACGAAAACATTCTTCGGGCCCACGAGGGAAACAACAGCAGTGCTGCCAACGAGGGCCGATTGGTCATCCTGAATGAACTCTTTGTCAGTGGTCATGAAGCTTTTGTGGAAAACAGAGGCCACTTCTTCCGAAGACTTCGTGTGAGTCCTCTTGAGGGGGGCACCACTCTTTGCCGAGTTGTGCTGGGTTGCCAGCAGGTGCTCCTCCTCAGCTTGCGCCAGCATGTCCTGCACCTCCCTCTCTTCCCAGGCCTCCAAAAAGTTTGCGTGCATTCGTTCGGAACAGTGCTTGGCTGCCTCGACGCCCCCATGTCCGTCATACACCGCGAACAGGTGCAGAGAGTCTGTGGAGTCGGCAGAAGCGGTCGAAGGCTTGGATACGTCGCTCTTTTCGGAGGAAGTGCCATCCCAATCCCCCAGCGCGGTCGACAATTGACGGATGTGCCCCGTTTCCAGCGTCGGTGGCAACACCGGCTCCAGCTGACCCAGACCGGCATAAGGAATAAAGTTAGGTTGAATCACGTACATATCTTCCATTTTGGACCTCCTTCCGCACACTGCTTTGACGCCGTGTGGTGGGCAGTTGGACTTCGCAGAATCGGACCCAAAAGAACAGGTCCGAGCAAATTTCTCATTCTCGCCACAGCTGCAGCGATTGGTCGACGGGGATTGCAGGGAGGCCTGCGAGTCGGGAGTTCCGAGCGGCGGGCGGACGTCGGAAGTCGCTCCCAGGTCTAAAGAAACGGTGCGGCTCATCTCGGTTGATTCCTCGATATTTTCTGTTCCAAAAAAATAGAAACGCCGACCCTAGGTACCCAAGCACGAAAGAAAAATGGCCTTCCCCGAAGCAAAGCGTTTGTTTTCTGGGTGACACGTTGCTTTCAATATTTGGAGCAGGTCACAGGCTTGGAAAATATAACACTTGTTTGGAATAAAAACCGATAAAACGAGGGCCCCACTAAAGTTTTATGTTGTGCTTCCCTCCGTGAAGCGACCAAGCCTGCCCGCCCGACACAGTCACACACAAAACAGGACTCGTTGGAGGAAGTGTGCAGGACAAAACGGCTTTTTAAGTAATCGTTGGCCAACGCCCACGACGTCGAGGCCGAACGGAGAAAAAAACATACGCCGAGCTTTCCAGGAGTGCTCACTTCGGGTTTTGTTCTCTTGCCGCTGCTAGTGCGGCTGGACGCCTACAGGATAATCTTCCGAGCGGAAACTGGCGAAAAAAACACGCTGACCCCCACTTTCACGTTCGTGCTGCAACGAACACTGGCCATACTCCGGACAGGGATATAACCTGGAGTAAAACAACCAGAGCAAACCGTCAGCCCACACGTGGTCGAGGCTACTAATGGCGCCTCAAGACAGGGCAATACTGGCAATAAGAGCAGCTCCAAATCTTCAACACAGCACTGCATTCCGCAGAACGCACGCTACCCAGCCGCGCTGCACTCGGTTTCCCAACGACTCTTTCCGCGTCTCTACAGAAAAGCTTGTGGCTTTTACAGAATTTTCTAAGAAAGATGAGCCATCCTGAAATTGACACCTGCGGAGAACCTACCCGCTTATCTCCACCCAAACACCCCGGGCCGAAAACCAACGGAAAATTCTTCAACACAAGGACATTTCGACCAGAGAAACTAACGTGAAGGTAAGCGTAGTGCAGCGCTTTGGGCACCTTAAGGGCGAACTCACCGTCTGACAGCTTCAGCAACCCGTTCGACACAGACTGCGCTTAAGTCGCGTCGTGAATACCCTACCCAAGGGAAAGAGAGGTGCTCAAGACCGTCTGCCGCAAACTTTTCTCGTATTTCTGAGTTACGGGACTGAACTCGCGCAACTCCTGAAGTTTACAATTCCAATTCGAATATCGAGTCCGTGACTGAAAGCAAAAGCACACTCGCGTGTCGCGAAAAAGAGAATCGCGCAGTCTAATGATTATGACTGACATTAGCCTTTCTTCTCTACAAATGGCCGTCCCACCGCACAATGCGGATGGCGTCCAAACGTCCTAACCCCCAACAACGCCAGTTTCTCGAGAGCCAGGGCTGCAGATATTGGCTGTGCTTCGAAAATCCTGGGAAGCGAAGGCTGGTTTTGCTTGCACAAAGCCATCGAGGTGGAGAAGGCACTGGCCTTTGAACACACCTTTTTCATCCAAGGAGCGTGCCGACCGCCCGCCAGCGGCACGATGTCCATCACATCAACTTGTGCCTGGTGGCCACCCTGTTTTTAATCAATGTTGAGAAAACAAAACCAGGGGCGCTCTCAAAGTTTGTCCCAAACCATGAAGAAACGACCCGCAGGAGTTTGTCCATCCATTCATTGTAGGACTCTTCCTTGTGGTTTTCTAGGGAGATGGCGTCCGAAAGGAAAAGATAAAATCAGAAAAATCTTCAACAGTACAGTCTGTTTCTTTTTTCTTGTTTTTGAACTCTGGACCCCAACACCTTATCAACACATCCCAGTAGACTGGTTCACAACTAATCAGAAGAGAGAAGACATGAAACTCATGAAATTCATCATCTCCATTTGAGTTTCACAAGATTAAGATTCTTAAAATTAATGGTTTTCCTGCATTCTTCAGGCATTCCGGGTTGGTTGATCTGAAATGATGTGAGTTCTGTGATCTGTCATTTCATGTTCAATCTTCACATCTAGGCAATCGTTAGTTTGCAGCAAATGAATCCTGGAAAAGAATTCTTTACATTTCCATTATCCACCCAGCATCGAACTCAACATTACCGATCATCAATTCCCTACATCAATTGATGGTTGCACAACACCCCCCCTTCTTCCCCAACAAGTCAACAAATCCGAATATCCACAATGCTAAACCACGGTATCCATCGCATGCACAAATTAAATCTTATCCTCATACTCGGCGAGAGGGGATGGGTTGGGCTTCAGTCCCTTACGCTTTCTGATGTCCAGCACCAAGGTGCTGGCAGCATTACCCTCACTCAGTGGATCTTGAACCATGGTCTCCCAGTGATCGAACACACATTGAGGGAAGGCCTGTCCAGAGGTGGCAGCCCTCAAAGTGGAGGTGAATCCGAAAGACTCGACGACAGGCAGGTAGGCCTTGATGTTGTAGATGGGGGTACCAGGCCTCTGCATTTCTTCGAAAACGTGACCACGTTTCTGATTCAAGACAGAGTAAATTCCTCCCAGAGCGTTTTCTGGGGCCTGGATCTCAACAAGGTAGATGGGCTCCATAAGACGAGGGTCGGCGGTCAATTCACAAGCATACAACACACGTCTGCAAGTGGGGATGATCTGTCCACCACCACGATGGATAGCATCGGAATGAAGAACGACATCGTGAACCTACAAGACCAAAACAACAATGGTTGGGAAATGGTCGAAAGAACAAGGGGACAATTAGTAAAATCCCACTCGAGACAGATATGATATCAGCTCACCTCAAAGACGCATCCACGCATGTTCTCTTCGCACATGACTCCCTCCTTAGAGGCCCACTGGAATGCAGCGACGCAGGAATCCTTGATTTCATTCAAGTATTGGACTCCCTTGGCCACATCGATCAACATGTTGGGACCCATGGTGTCGGGACCGAAAGCCCAGATCTTTCTGGAGGTTTCCTTATCCCAGCCGAACTCCTCAGACAGAATCTTGGTTCGGACCTTGGGGTCATCACGAGGACCAACCTTGCCCTCATCAATAGCCTCAGGAAGACCATCCTCAAGAGGACGAGCCTAAAGAGTTGAAAAAAAAATACTTCAATATATCTGCAGGAGTCTGGATCTCAATCCAGACAGATAGTTTGCTGGTATCTGTTGGCACAGTGAAGGAGACTAGCACAGGCTGATTCGTGCACCAGCAAACACTGTAGCTTCATGACTACTCACACTCATGTACAGCCTGTTGTGCTTGTTTGGTGACTTGGACATGCAAGTGTGGTCTGACTCAGCGGTGACAGTTTCCCTGAAGGACACGACGGGATCAGAGACACGGATCTCGGCACCACCCATGAAGTCCTCCTGGAGATCCTTCAAGCAGATCTCAAGATGAAGCTCTCCAGCTCCAGCAATGATATGCTCACCTGAAAAAACCCACAAAAAGGCATTTCAGCAAAAGAATTCTTTCCATCCACTGTAGCTGTTGCGACATCCAGTATTGAAGTTAATTTTTATCATCTCTCAACACATAGGGACCATCCACACACACATTTTGAAATTCTACTCAATCATCCTAGTACGGATTGGGGTTGGTTTCTCAAAAAAGCAAAAAGGAAAGGCAAGCCATCTGTTTCGTTGAAGGTCAAACTCACCAGTCTCTTCGATGGAACATTGGACCATAGGATCAGACTTGGACAACCTCTTCAGACCCTCCACAAGCTTGGGCAAATCACCAGCAACCTTGGGCTCAACCGCAACACGCACAACGGGAGACACACTGAACTTCATGGCCTTGATGGGGTGGGCATCATCGCACTTCTCGTTGGTGAGGGTAGCATTCTTGGTGATGAACTGATCCAGTCCGACGAGGGCCACGGTGTTACCACAGGGGACATCCTCAACAGCATCTTGACGCCTTCCCATGCACAGCACGGTACGCTGGACGTTCTTGAGGTACAGATCCTTCTTGGATCCTGGGGCGTAGTTTGGTCCCATAATCCTGACCTGTAAAAATGGGTGTCCACACATTCCTCAAGGACTACTCAACAAGGCATGCACCTTGTTCAATTATTGCTCCTCGTATCATACTGAGGTTGAACTCAACTCAACTCAAAAAAGCTCCCCCCCCCCCCCCCCCGCCAAGAATGAGAGGGATGCTACCCAGCAATCTGATCTGGAGAAAAGGTGTGAAAGATGGAAACAGGCCAGTGAGCTCACCTTTTGGCCGGTAGCAACCTTTCCTGCAAAGACACGACCGAAGGCGAAGAAACGACCCTTGTCATTGGATGGGATCATCTTGGAGACGTACAACATCAAAGGACCTTCAGGGTCGCAGTTTCTGATGGCAGTGGCATAAACATCATCCAGAGGACCCTCGTACAAGTTATCCACTCTGTACACTTGAGCAACGGCTGGGGATGGCAAGTGATAGATCATCATCTCCAACAGGGCGTTCTGGGCTGGGAGCCAAGTCTGCATGATTCTCTTCATCAAAGGCTTTCCAATCAACTCCTTGTCCTCAGACTTGAGAAGAGGGGTGATGCCGAGCTTGTCAGTCATGGCAAAGACCTTCTTACGGTCATCATCCATGCAAGCCTTGATCAGGACTCTGATTGGCTCGTAAACGAACTGCACAAATCTGTTTGAACAGCAAGCAAGATCCCTTTAAGATATGGTACTCCCAGCATAGGTGAACAAACTCCAGGAATTTTCATCCTGTCCATAATTCAGATTTGACCTACTACCACACCGGGAACCTTGATATTGTCCTTGAAAAATACCAACACAAAAACTTGAATAGAGTGTAAGCTACTCACCCTCTCTGGCAAGTCTTGCTGTCGGTTCTCTTCTTGGTCCACTTCTTGGTGGCTGGATCAAAGAAGTTGTCACCCCACAGCCTCTCCATCATCTTGGTTTCGTCCGTTCCGAACTTGGAGGCATACATCCTGGCAAAAGTAGTCAGGGTGAAAGCCCATCCGTGGAGACCGGCAGAGAAAGACACGGTACCCTTATCGGGGTACACTTGGCAGTCTCCAACTCTCTCGTCGGTGTAGGTGGCCATAATGACATTGGCATTCTCAATGACACGGAGGAAACCAGTGTAAGCCTCTTCTCCCTCCACCATCAGCTCCAAGAAGCATCTGTCCAGCTTGTTCACAGTCAAGACTGGTTTGATACGTTCTCCCAAAGCCTGGTAAACCATAAACAAGAAACCCCTTGATACAATATCCCACATGAATTACCAAACCTTTGATGAAATCAACCAGAAATCCACACAAGTCATTGACAAAAAGCACCAGGCTCTTTGCTGAAAAGGGGATCCCGAACACTGAGGTGTCAATGATGATTTCTGTGTTGCAGAAGATTGGGACTGGTATGATGCATGACTCGATTGGATCGACTGGCATTACCTGTCGAAGCACAGTCTCAGTCTGGACACAGACACCCTCCACACAGTCGACCACCACAAGGGCACCATCAGTAATACGCAAGGCAGCCGTAACCTCCGAGGAAAAATCCACGTGCCCGGGGGAGTCGATCAAGTTGATGAGGTAGTTGTTACCCTCACGTTTTCCTGTGAAATTCTTCAAGTCGGCATCTTCCATTTCATAAAACAAAGAGATTCCGGTCGACTTGATGGTAATGCATCGGTCCTGCTCGTCCTGCCTGGTATCGGTCAGACGCTGGTCTCCGGCCTGGATGCAAACCAAAGCTACAACTGAGTGCTGTGGAGTGAAACTGAGGTATAATTCTTTTTGTCACAGGTTGCTGTTGAAACTGAGGTTTAACCCAAGACCTCCCTGAATTTGTGTTTGCATAGCCATTGTGGTCAGAACCTCAAACTGATAAGATCCTAATTCAGCCCCTGGAGAATGAAAGGTTCGCAGCTACCTACCCAGATGGAATGTCAACCATAGTGGTTTTAAACAGAAAATTTATGCGTTGAGGGGTTTGTGACAGCTTTTTTGCCCTCAGGCAAACCTAACGCAACAGTTTTTCACGAGAATTTTATCAAGCGCATGGACTCACCGCTTCAACAGCAATGATACCCGCGGCGGCGACGAGGGAGTCCGTCAAGGTGGACTTTCCTGAGAAACGACACACACAGACCAAAGGTCAGGCAGCTGTTGGAGAATTGTGGTCTTCAAGCCGAGTCTGACAAGAGCTCTAGCGGACCCGACGTCTGATTTGGGGTACAAAAAAGGAGAGATGGGGCGCTGGACCCCCCCAACTTCCTCTAACCTTCACCCGACAACGGATGTAGTGCCACAACAACGAGAGGCTACAGCACCGATGCAACCCAGGCAAAACAGGTACAACAGCAAGGGGGAGACTGGACGCACACGGACAACATTTTCATAATTCTGAAGGTGGGCCGTTTCAGGGTAGATTCGCTTCCCTAGAAGCGGTTTTTTGACGTCGGACCCTGGTGGACTCCCCTTCTTAACCCCCGTTTTCGAGACACCGCTGCTGGTGAGTATCTCACCGTGGTCGACGTGAGCGATCACACTCATGTTTCTGATGTTGTGCTTGACATCCATCAACTGACGGAGCTGGTCGATCGTGAACTTCACCATCTTGTTTACTTCGGGCGCCGGAAGGCGCGAAACAAAACGAAGTGGTGGTTCGAGGTGTTTTAACCTGGGTCGACCCTGGAGTTCGGGGTCGGAAGGTCAGCACCAACAAAATGTCTCCCGCAAAAATTCCAAAAAGTGAAAGAGGGAGAAGTTGATTGGGGTGCTGGGTATATGCGCTGGTTGATGGCGGCGGATCGTCATCCGTGGGAATAATGACGTGCGAACGTGTGAAGAGAGGTACAGCTGGTTGGGAGCACTTTTCTTGTTGGAATGTCTCGGTCGGGTTCGGGCAGTCTGCCTCTTATTTTGCATGAATGTACCTCACACTTTGCAGTCAAGAATGCCTTCTCCTGTTCTTGCTTGAGTGTGGGATGGAGTTTTCCATTTGCAAGCTTGTTGTGAGTTACCCCTTCTCTTTGAGGTTACTCGATAATTGCTGCCAATGGCCAAGAGATGGGAATGAACTGTGGGGTGGTCGGGTTGATAACCTGCAGTAATATTCACGAAAAGATACTCTCCCGATTGGCTAGGGGTTGTTCTTGATTGGACACAGCACCGGGATCACCAATTATCACAAATGGTTGTGGCACCAAGGGATGAATTCCAGCTTCTCTCAACCATCGCTTTTAACTTCCATCATAATTACACAGATAATTCGCAGACATGGCCCCATCCACAAAGTTCTTTGCGGACTGCCAGATTCTACCCAAACCCAATTGTCCCCATTCTTACCAAGAACGACGAAAAGCAGTGGTGACCCCACCGCACGAACACAAAAACAGAACATAAATGTCAACCCCCCCCTGTCATCCATACCCAATATTATCCATATCATCAACAGACTTGTCCTCTCCCAACACCGTCCACCCAAAATAACCTTTCTGCCATCCATACCCAATACTATCCATATCATCAACAGACTTGTCCTCTCCAAACATCATCCACCCAAAATGAAATCCAATGGTCTTCTCTAGGTTCCACAAATTGAGCTTGCCTCACGGCTGCTCCACAAAACATCAAAATTGTCCACAGCTTGAGAACGAAACATTCCCCGCTGTGCCACCCCTCCCCAAAACTCCCCCCCAAAACCCCCCACCCCCCACAGAGCACAACACTCACTGTGCATAACCCCGACGAAACTTTTTTCGTCAATCTACAAAACAATATCTGGGCCACATATTTATGAGACCGTCAGTATCAAGAGGGAGAAATGCTTCGAGGGCAAAAAGAAAAAATCCCCAAACAAATAGACTTAAAAAACAACGGGGAAACAGCACTGATTACTCATGCCTGCGATACAGGCATCCAAGAAACCAATGCATTATGGCTTTGTTGCCACCCATATTTTTTTTTCAAACACCTCTTTTTGGTACCGATTGCAGTCTGTGCAGCCACAAAAGAATATTACTTGTACACTTTCAACTCAGCAATCTCCCCTAGGGGAGAATGCTTTTCAGCCATTGCTCCACAGCAAAAGGCTGATCATCTTCAAACAACTCTGGTTCAGCCCCTCCATATTTCGTGTATATGATCGTCCCCACACACATCGTAACAACTGCTGGGGCGAATAATGCCATATGCCAGTCCCCAGTTTTTTCATACAGAAACCCAGTCAGCCACACCCCCAGTATTCCAGGGATGGCTGCCGAGGTATTGGTCAAACCCAGGAGAAAACTTGAGTACTTCGTTGATAAATCCTGGTGGTTGCTAAACAGCCCGCCCATGCAGAAACTGGCTAGCCCGATTGCTAATGCAACACATCCCACTTCGGTGGTTGGATCATGTGACGCCACCCCTCCAACCAAAAATGCTGCCGGTCCCAAGCATGCGATCGCTTGAATGAGTTTCCTGACTTTAGCGGTTTCCCATCCCGAGGATATCAGTCCATCAGCGACCTGGCCAGAGAGAATCGCACAGAAATACGCCACGACGGGTGGGAACAAAGACACTTGGGCTGCCCCAGCGATGTCCATTTTCAACGTGGATGTTATGTACGACGGCAGCCAGGCCATCATGGTGTACCCAAACCAATTGGTTGAGAAATGTGCGACCGCCAGGGCTTGAACCGGGGTTGATCGCACAATAGCTCTCCAAGGAATGCTGTCACCTTCAGCTTCGGAATCAGTGTCTTCTGAGGAAGCTTCCAGGGAGGATCTGGCATTCATCGACTGATACAGCTCTGGGTCTGATTCTTGGATGTTGTTCAGGATGTCCCCAAACCATAACACCCAGACTGTTCCCAAGCACCCGAATGTGGTGAACACCGAAGCCCAGCCGAAATGGTCGATAAGAAATGGGACGATCAAGAGTCCAGCAATGCTCCCCACATTCAATCCCCCAAAGACAAAAGCTATCGCTCTGGACCTCTCCTCTTTGGGAACAGCTCGGCCCACAATGTCGGTTGCAGCTGAGGGTGCCACAGCTTCACCCAATCCTACAGCAGCCCTTGCTGCACATATTCCAGGGATTGTCCCCGCCAAGAAAGGAAGCCCCAGAGTAGCAGCTGACCACAATCCAACTCCTTTGGGAATCACAGCTCGACCCCCATATTTGGAACACAGGATTCCCCCAGGAATCTGAGAGAGCAGGTATCCATAAAAGAAACTTGACTGCACGAGACCAGCCACAGACGGGCCCCATCCAAACTCGCGGGCCATTGGAATGATTGCCAGGCTCATGTTAACCTTGTCCATGTTTGATATCACAAAAGCGACCGAAAGACCGATGAGAAGCCTCTGCTGTTCAGGCAACGCGTTCCATCGATCCCCAACCACTCTCTCCCCGACCATCGTGACATCGCATAAGAAACTGTCGATTGTCGTCACGAGTTCCGACTCCTCCAGTCGGGGGATTCTTTTTTGTACAGCGGACGGTAAATATTGCCTCAACTGTGAAGGGACACCCAGCATGCCCTTCAACGAACGTTCGCCGTTCTTCGGGTTACAGCGCGCCACCACGCTCCTCGTCAGCCCCGACGCCTTCATCCTGACTCAGAAATGGCCAGTAAACAATGAGTTCTCCTTTCGTTGGGTTTGACGATACCTGGACTGCTTCGGACTTCTCTGGGAGCTGTCGAACTGTAAGAGCCCTTGACGGAAACAAGAAAAAATTTTCAAAATTGCGAGTCGGTCCAGAAAAAGCTTTTTTTTCCCTTGACCGGGTGTTGCAAAGAATTGTCGCAAACTGCTTTGCTGCGCCTTTAAAACCCCCGTGTCCACAGCTCATCCATCTTTCCAATCATACCTGCCAGTCGTGACAACCACGAATCCAAATGAGTTTCGACCTGTCCCGTACTTGCCTGCGTTTTCGTGGTGGTGTAACGCCTGGATCACGTGAACCATACCATGACAAGTTGACCAACTTCAAGAATATCCACAAGGGAAAATTCCGTCCCCAGCACTTGGAGCTTTGCATGTGGCCAAACCATGTCTTCTGTCAATTGGACATGAAACAAGTTTTTTTTCCAGACTGTGCTCACGCCCAGATCCACCCCAGGCGCCAAATCCTGATGCTCTTGTTTTGGCCAGCGGCACACATGCACGGAAATGTGCCTCTGTAATTTCTTGATGAGAAGAGAAAAACTGGCTGCACTCTGATTTGACTTGGGAACATCACCAAGCCCAAGGAGGGCACACATTAACTGGCTCGCTGTTCCGCACGTTCGGAGGAAGCCGTCGGTCGTTCCTTCAGTGAGTTGTTCGCGGTGATCTCGCGGCAACGCTGAGGTGTGTTGCGCGTTTGAAGTGGCGTGACGAAGGCTCGGAAAGGGAACAGAGTAGAGGTTGAACCAGGAAAAGATACGTCAGACACTCGTGTTCCGGAAAGCGAGCGTCAGAAGGATGTCGCCGCTGCCGAGAGTGTTTCCAGGTGCGTGCACGACACGCTCGCAAGGTTGCCTGACTGCTGTTCTGAGTATGGGTGTCCGCGGGTGTCAGAAGCGAACTTGCCCTGAGACTTCTCGTTCACCGAGCTTGCCTCTGCGCGCAGCCATGGCCATTGTGCTGCTATTTGGATCTTAGCTCGCTCGTCGTTCATGTCGCCAACAGGTCTCTTGGCCTTGTGCTTGCTTCTCGTGGGGGCGTCTGCACGTACGCTGCAGCAAGCCAAGTCGGCAAAAGGGAAAGCAGACAAAGCAGGGAAAGGTTTCTTATCCGATGCGCTGCCCTTGAAGATTACTGTAACCACCCCTGCGAATCTCGCCGACGGCAAAGGACGCACGTTGGTGCTGCAGCAACAGCAAGCTCTCACGGTAGGGGAAACTTCCGCGACTGTCCGTTTGAGAAGGAATCAGCACTATGTCGGACTGACGCCCTGACGCCTATTCTTGCGAAACTGCAGGTCGTCTTTTCTCGGTCAGTTACCTCTCTTGGAGAAGGTTTCGGGACGACTTTGGCCGACGACAAGGTATCGTATCGTATCTTCGTCCTTGATTTCACCAATCCAAGTGACTAACCGTGACACACATGCATGTTTGCATGCATGCATGCATGCATGCATCACCCTTTACCAGCATGCATTCATGTTGGCCGGGAAAACCAGAATATCCATTTGCAATTTTAGAAAGCAAATCCAAATCCAATCGAGAAGAGTAGAAAGTCTATTGTTTTGCAAATGTGGTTTTCTGATTGCAGATACCCTTCACGCTCGATCCGCCGCTTGCTGGGAATGGCCGTTGGGTGACCACCTACATTTATAGATTTGACCCGGATGGTGATTGGCCGCCAGACAGCGAAACGCAGCTCAAGTGGAACGCTAAACTGAAGAGCCACGATGGTCAGCACAATCTTCAGTAATATAGAGCAAACAAGGTCAAATCACACCAACAAAAACAAGAAAGAAAGGAAACAAAAAATGCAAGGAAAGCTCCACTCTTGTTTGTAAGTTTTCCTTGGTGAACGAGATGCAGCACTCTCAGGAAATGAACAGAACTGCCAACTGGTTTTGATGTTGTAGGGATTCCTGTGGAGCTGCCTGGTAATGGCAAGATAGTGCTGACGACAGAATCTTTGACAATGGATATATTTGATGTGACTTCTGAACGATTGGATGAACTCACCGGAGGGGCTTGGGATGCAAATGTGGGAATGAAATCCGATATACTTCCAGAAGTGCCTCCTGATGGTGTGTTGGAGGAGCGCAAAATATATTTACTGTTAAAATTAAATTGTCGTTATATTTGTTGGGATGTTCGTGCCAAAGTGTCTGTAGGCCATCTTCCGAAGTCATCTCCAAAGAATCGATTTGTTGTCGGAAAACGGAAAGTTAGTTTTCGATCAAGGACATTTGTGACTGAAAAGAGTCATGGGAGTAACTTTATGAAAGGTTGAGGTTTGATTTCTTTGGTTGTGTCTTTAGGCAAGATCGAATTACGATTTTCCTACCCTGTGGAAACGGAGACGCTTGCTGCGAACTTGAAGGTATGTAACAAACAGAAATATTTTGTAAATAAAAGGGTGAAAAAAGTCCCTTGCATCACAATTTTTATTTTTGGAAAAGAATTTTGGGGACTGAAGCGTAGCTGTTTCGTTTCTCTGAAATTCCCAGACAAAATTGCTTCGGTATTCCTGTGCAGGAAAGTAAGGAAGGATCTGAAATGAAGAATTGTGTGGTAGGTTTTCAATCTTTTTTTGACAGAAGAAACTGTGGAAATAGCTGCGGAACCTTGTGAAGATTTTCCTGAAGAGAAAGATGCAGGTCCTGGGGAAAGCTCATGTGCGATGGTGAACGTCACCTCCGGGACGGGGCTCGAAAAAGGCAATCGGTATGAAATGCTATTTTATTTTTTTTTGGAAATACGTCCTCCACATGATCCCTCCCCCCCCTTCTCGAAAAAGAAGACAGAGCAAAGAACACTACATTAATAGTATTTTACTAAGTATTGGCTTTGGGGTATGCTGTCTTATCTAGAAAAAATCGAAAAAATCACCTGACCTAAAATGTGAATTTTCAAAGTCTCAGAAGTCGACAATTGGGAAACAGCTGCTATTTGTCAGGGTGGTTTTGCAAGCAGCACTTTGGCACACTAGAGTTTTAGTTGGAAAAGAAATTCCACAGAAGGGACGATGAAGAAAGCTTTCCCCAATGTTTTTTCACCATCCTTTTTTTTTGGTGCAGGTTTGTTTTGACGATGGAAGCTGGGGTGAAGTACAGTTCGAAGGCTGGTCCTCTCAAAAATAAAGCAGAAGCCCCTTTTGGCAGTATCAGAGCTTTCAGGCTGCCTTTCGAAACTGGCAATGTCTTTGTCCGGTGAGACTTTGTTGCTGGTGGCCTTGCCCATATCAAGGCAAGACTTCTTTTATCTGGTGGAAAAATTCGAACCCACAAGAATCTCCTGGGATTTTCTTTCATTCTCATTTAGGTTTCTTTCTTCGTATTGTGCAGATCTAGAAACTTGGACATGTGGGTGCCTCACGGCCTTCCGGATGGTTTCCCTATTGCGAGTTTGAAAGGGGTTATGCGACTGAACAATGCACTCACAGGTGCCCAGGTAATGCTTACTTTCCGGTCCGTTTTCAATCATCCTGGAAAAGCTCCTTCATGTTCTGTGAGGATCAGTTTTTAATGGCGTGCTGTGTTGTTCCTCAGATCCCTTTTGACCTGCAACAAGTTGACAATTCCACTCTAAGAATCCAGGCAGCTTTGGAACCCAGTCAGACATACAGGTTGGGTCTAAGAATTATTCCCTCGAGCAAATCCAAAACCAAGGACTTCGACATGGCATTGGCTGCTTATTCTCCATGTGTCGATTAATTTGGTTTAATTTCTGGTTACTCTTTTTGCAGGATCAATGTGATTGGGTCAAGTTTGCTGAAGGATGGTCTCGGGTTACCTCTCGAGAGGTCTACCATCGAATTTGAAACTGACGACATCCCTGCTGAATTTCAGTCTCTGCAGAGTGGTACTTTCCCCAGGTAGGTGTTCATTCCTGTATTTTCTGAGTAAAAATTGATGTGTAGTTTTCTGGTCGTCGGTTTGAATTCGACCAATTCTTGGGCGGGTGAGATCCCTTGTTAATCGCTTGTATCGATTTGCAGTCTTTCAGTGTTTGAGGAGGGCCAAGATTGGGGTCAGAAAATTGTTGCCTTATCGAAAGGAAAGACTGTGAGGACCAAGGCGGCAGCTGAGGGCTGCAAAGACGTCGGTTCGCTGGTTGAAATTTGGAATCTCGACGAGGAGCCCAGCGTTGTCTCTTCTTTCAATATTGTCAGAAGCAGCAGCTCTCGATCCTCCTTGGAGAGTATTTTGAAGAAACCAGGTGAGCCCTTTTTATTCCCTTGTTGCATGTCAAAACGCCAGGTTGATGATTGGATTTTTGAATCTGGAGCAGCAGCACCTATTCGTGGAAGATTTTGGCCAAATCCGATCGATCGTTCTTTGTTGTGCACTTTCGACTGATTCTTTTTGTTTTTTTTCGACTTGAATTACCTGCAGATGAGACCTTGGAGCCTGAAGATGCAGACGCCAGTGGGGATGCTCATGAAGTATCAGTAGCTTCTTTGCTTGAAACATCGGGTGCCCTGGCACATCAATACTGCAGGTGGGTAACCCCTCCAGACCTTTCCCCATTTATCTTCCAAATAGACGGTGTTAAGGAGACAGCAAACTCTATCTTGAGCGACCTGGGGCAATTAGTAGCGACTGTCCATGTCTTTTGTCTGTATTTTTGTTGATTTTTCTGGGATTTTTTTGTGGCTGGCAGTTCTGGGAGGTACAAGTTTCACCTGACCGTGGAGACCGATCTGCAAGTTCTGTTCTTGAGATCGGGGGCCAGCGGAAGCGCTCCAGCCACAGGGACTGCTTGGATAACATCAATGTCCACAGGCAAACCAGTGGAGGGAGCAAATGTCAAAGTCTACAACAGAGAATCAAACTCGGTGAGTCACTCCTTCCCCCCTTCCTCCTTTTCCAAGGTTACGGAATCCGATGTCAGCTGACGGGGTGAGTAATGTTTGGGTGATTTTTTGTGTAGGGTGGCCTTGTCGCTGCAAAGGACTATGCTCTCGTCAGCAAGGGAACCAGCGATGAGTTGGGCCGTGCTGCTTTGAAGCTGGGGAATAAGCTGGGCCAGCTGGATGCTTTGGTGGAATACAATGAGAAATTCTTGTTCATTCCTAGGATTGACATAGTGCAGGCTGCCTCCAATGATGTTTTGGATACCCTGGTGCTGGACAGAAAACTGGTCAAACCTCTAGAAGAACTCAACGTAAAGGGTAAGTCACTTTCCGATTCACCTTGCCTGAGCTTGGACTTAACCGTTTGCACTGTAATGTGGAATGTGGCCAGCTATTGGATCCAACAACCTTCCGTTTTGACCCAAATTTCTCACTCTGATTTTATTTATCTTGCGAATCAAATCAACATCAAGTATTTTGGTGACTGTTTTTCCTCAGGTTATGTTATGCAGCGGGATGGGTCAAGCTTGAGCCCGATTCTTTTGAAAAATGCCCGCCTTGTGGTGTCCCCAACCTTCAACCGCACAAAAGAAGCATTGGCCTCGAATGGGGGCTTCACGATAGGGGGTACTACTGACACTTTCCCAGTCACTGTGAATAAAAAATTTGGAAGTTTTCAGGCTTCCATTGCTGTGCCTGTCGATGCTCCATTGACCACTTACAGAATCAGCTTTGAAGCTGTGGGGGCGAAAGGAGGGCCGATTTCTGGATCCAGTGAGACTTTCGTCGTGGGGGATCCAAGGCCACCCACTGTGCAGCTTTTGGTGGATGCTCCAAAATGGGTATGTTGGTCAATGGTGGAACTTTTTGTTTATTTGGAAGAGATGGCCATGGGACCCAGGACCCGCTGCATACTGCTTGTCATTCACCTATATTTGGATTTTTTGAGTAAAATTTGATCGATGCACTGTAGGCACTGCCTGCTTCTAAAGTCAGCATTGATGTGGAAGCTGTAAGTTTCATCGGCGCCCCTGTGGGTGGGGCTAACATGGACGTCACATGGACCGTCTCAGGTAAGATCCCTGCCAACTGCTCCCAATCACAGCATCTGGATTCACACTTTTTTTCAAAAACTGTTGGAAAACTGCTTTCTTCTCTTCTTTGTACACTAGATTTTACGAGGGAAGAAGAGGATGAGGAGCTGGAAGGCACCACCACCATCAAGACTGATTCTGATGGCACTGGAACGGCAGTCATCGATTTGAGTGTGTTTAAGAAGCCCCCCTCAGTGGGATCCATCCTCGATGCTACTATTGAGTGGGTTGGGCCAACTCGAGAGCTCATCACGGAGGAAGTGTCAATCCCGTAGGTTTATAATGTTTTGAAACACATCCTCTTCCGATCCTTTCCCCTGCCCCCTGCTCCCCATATTTCAATTGATGTTATTTTTTGAAGCGTTCGTATATATGTTTGTATTTTGATGCATTTTGACTGAACGGATGATTTGTCATCTGCTCTTCCAGGTTGGAAGTGGCAAATGTCAAGTTTGAATTCACTCGATCATCAACAACAGATTTGCCAAAACGAAGCTTCAGCGTTCGAGTCAATGTGACTGACTTGGAGGGGGAGGCTTTGCCAAAATTGTCCCCCGTAACTTTGGAATTGAAAAAACTCCGTGAGCCGGAAGATCCCGAAGAAGAGACCCTGAAGCCCACCAGTGGGGCCGAACCAATAGATGGATTCTCAGTGGAAGATTGCGAAACCACCTCAGGTATATCCACAAGAACATGCCTTAGGCATATTTGGGGGGGCTTTGTTGTGGGGGGAGTGGTGGTTCAGAGATTATCAGTCGTGAATTTACTGGATTCTGCTCATTGTTTGGTGGTGTGGACCTGTTTGTTGGGCCAACCCTTGCATAACCTCATGGAAGCTTTTTCTCAATTGAAAGTAAATTGATGTTTAAAAGAGCTTAGGAAACAAGTTGGACTGGATGCCAGGTGCATTTGAATTTGACTGTCGCTTCTCCATGCCCGTCATCGGAGAATATGCTGTGGAGGCTTGTGTGGAATCTGGCAAAGCAACCGTGTGTGGACGTGAATTTATGGGGCTTTCTGCGGAGCAATGGAAAGAAAAGTAAGTATTTGTGCTGTCCTGTTCTGTTTGCTTTCAGGCGGTACATGCTGAGGTCTAACTAAATGTTCTCCCTCCCCACAGTCCTCTACAGCAGTTTCCAGACGTTGGTCTGACTGAGCTCAGCAAAGGACCCTACAAGGTCGGCTCTGTTGCAAAATTTGCCTTGGAGAATCCATTCGTGAATGCCCATGCCTTTATAGCTTGGGGAAGCGAGTTGGGGATGAAACAGAAGGTAAGTGAAAGCTTCAAGCAAGATTCCACCCCCAGCTTTTTGTAAAATCCATGATTGCCTAACATTACCCACCTCCTGATAGAGACTCCTTCTGGCCATAAAGAGGTCGTCAGCATTTTCAGCTCCAATCCTCAGATTCATTGTGGCTGAGGATGGAACAGTTTGTATTATGATTGGCATAAAGAATGCATGATTTATAAAAAAAATCTTAACAAGAAAGACCAAGCACACACTTGGATGTTTTGTCAGAGTTTTTCCTCCTTTTTTCCTGTGATGCAATTTGCAGGGCTGTGTCCAATCGATGTTCGCTGTATGTTTTGAACAGGTCGTAACCCTGGAGGACGTCAGCTTGAATGAGCTGGAGGTTCCTGTGGACGATGTCTGCGAGGCCAATTGCGCTGTGTATGTTGCGGTGGCTGTTCCTCGTCAACGTACGAATGCCGGGATTCCCCTAAACATCATAGTTCACCCCTTGTTTGACCCTGCCTCGCCTCACACAAAGACCTTCACCAGAACCATTGAAGCCGTCCAGGTGGGGATTGGGAAGCTTCTTGTTTTTCTGAAACAAAACAAAGCATTGCCTTGTGAGGAGGACTCATCGTGGGCATCAGCTGGTTAGATAGGCTATTTTATTACTGTGATGGCGCTTTCAGGATCGAAGTGTGGCCGTGTCGATCGAATTCCCAAAGCTGAAAGGAGAACCTGTTATAGCCCCCGGTGAATCCACCCCAGTCGAGGTGACAGCAAGCGGCCCTGCCGAGGTCACTCTGGTTGTGGTAGATAAAGCGATTCTGGAGCTGGTGCCTCTGAAACTCAAGGACCTCGCAGCTGAATTCGTTGTGAATTTGGCGATGCGATTCTCAGAAACCAGCACCTCCGATTTCCTGGTCTCCCCACAGGCCATTGAGACTTTGGTGGAAAAATTCCTACAAAGGAACGAGCTCAACCCTTGGGCTTTTACTATTACAGACGTAAGGAGACTTACCGTTTTTCACTTTTTCCCTAGAAAAAATTACCCTCAGTGATTTGTTTGGTTAATCAGCGTGGCACATAAAACATAACATCAAATGTGTGCATTTTTTTGGTTATGTTTTTTCTTCCTGCTTTTTTGGTTTGTTTTTTCTTGCTGGAAGTTTTTTATGGCTCAAGTCGTGCATGTGTTGTAGATGCTTCCTTCCTTTTCGAATGTGGACCTAGCACTCAGCGATGAAGACTATGTGGATTCCATCAGGCAATTCATCACCGAAGTGCCTGTGAGTGGTAAGCAGTGATAATTCCAACACATGTTTTTGTGCTTGGGGGGTTCATTGCTCCATACTTTCTCACGAGCAATTCAGGAACGAGCTGTGTTGGGGTATGTTCAACCATCAGATGGGATTTATATGGCTTCTTTTTTGTGTGGGTAGAACTCGACATCATTTTCAGCCCTCGTCTTCTTTCGGCGGAGGTAGCAGCATCCCCGGGCACTGCCCTTTCTGCCAAAGTCAGTGCAGACGATGCAGAGGCCCCAGCTGAAGAGGAACGTGGATTGGTTCGAATTCAGAAAGACTTCGTTTCCACTCCCACTTTCGAAACCACTGTGACCAAAGCTGGCAAAGCCACCATTTCTTTCAGCGCCCCTGACAATTTGGGGACTTTTGCTGTTCGAGCATATGTTGTAACAGGTGAAGATCGAACTACCTGTTGTTGTTGTTGTTTTTTGGGTGTGGGGACTCTTTGTTTTTCTTTTTGTAGTCCACAACAGTAGCAGTTGATTTGGTGTTCTTTTCTTTTCAGCTTCTGACATCATTTCATGCCCCACTTGAAAGAAAAGAAAGAAAGAAATCCATGCAAAATTTTAATCAATGTTCATGCAG
Organism: Bryopsis sp. KO-2023; assembly: GCA_030272585.1. Taxonomy (NCBI): domain Eukaryota; kingdom Viridiplantae; phylum Chlorophyta; class Ulvophyceae; order Bryopsidales; family Bryopsidaceae; genus Bryopsis; species Bryopsis sp. KO-2023. The sequence goes on along the minus strand of BSYQ01000007.1, from coordinate 570,201 downwards.
GGTTTATTCATATAGTGTGCTGTTGGCTCAGATGATGGCAAGTTTGGGAGCGAAGAGGAGGAGTTGATCGTACGAAGGACAGTTTCTTTGACCCCCTCCGCCCCAAGATTTGCCAGAATAGGCGATGTTTTCGAGGGAGGTGCTGTAGTCACTATCACCGGAATCAAGAAAGCTTCGGTGGCAGTAACAGTCACTGCGAACTCAAATTTGGATATCGTGGGGTCGAAATCAGTGAAGGTTTCAGTTGGGAGCGATGGCCAAGAGGAAGTGAGGTTCAATTTCAAAGCAACCAAGATCGGAGAAGCCGAGTTCACCATTTCTGCGGGTGGGTTCTTTTTGGCTGATTTTTCTTCGCGGCTGAGTTGCATGGAGGCTTGATATAGGGCAGTGTGCTTGTGGAGAGTGCAACTTTTTGATGATGTGTGGTTTTGTAGATGCTGGTTCTGGGTCAAAGGACAGTTTGAAGATCAGTTTCCCTGTGGAGGGGCTCCAGGAGCAGGTGACGTTGGGCTCTTCGTTTTCCGTGCCTGCTAGTGCTAAGTTTGTAGAGGTGCTGGATTTGCCAAGAGCGCTTGCTGGAAGTGGATCTGTCAAAATCAATGCAGGAGTTGGTCAGCTGCCGGCTGTGTTGTCGATGATTCAAGACATCTTCGAAGAAAATCTTGAGTAAGGCATCAGTCATCCTGTTGTAGACCCCAGTTCAATTTTGGGGTGGAAAATCGATGTGATCCATTTCTCCATTTGTTTTAATTTGGAGAACTGAGGGGCAAGATTTCTGACAGTTGAGAGGGGGGTGTGAGTGTGTTTTTTGTGATTTCAGGAAGGAATGTCCCATTGATGCTGATTTCGCTCTGGCTGCTGTGGCCATCCCTGTCATTGCTGAAGCCTATGGTGTTCTGGATTTCGATGACAACCTGATAGGCAAAGAAACGCTTGAACTCGTGGACAGTCTGGAGCCAGCTTACATCAAGGGTTTCCTTGCTTTGGGTGTGGGCAACATGACTGACATCAAGCGAGGGCTGCAGTACAGTTTGCCTTGCCCTGAGGATCGCAACGACGAGAGGGAGAAGCCGCTGTCGCTGAGGCAAAATGCAAAGGGAGCGTGGATATACAAGGAATTGCTGGTCGATGCCAAGGATTCCGAACTTGAGGTGATAAAAAATGTCCCCAGAATGAAAACTGTTGAATGTTCTGGAATTTTTTTAGCCCCTGGCAATTATGCAAGATATGTTGGGGAGGTTGGTGGTGGGGTTGACAGAATTGGATGAATTTCACAGGCGGTTGCAAATGGAACAGCTGGGATTTCTTCATTGAATGCACTCTGGTCGTCATCCACCGCCGGCAGCCTCGTCCAAGAGGCAACCGAGTTGAGGAAAAAATCCAAGTCACAAATTTCAGCTAACACTGTGGCAATGGCAAGGTATGAGGATAGACCCCGTTCATATGTTTCGGCTTTGTGTTTACCTTGAGTTCCAACATATATATTGCTTGAGCCTGCAAAAAATTCTGTGTCCTTGGTATCTTGAAGAAAAATGTGAAGTGCGTCGTACAAAGGTGGAATTCACATATATATATATTTCCACATATTGTTGCACAAAAATGCTTCTGCGTTGAGAAGAATATGTCCAGCAGTCGACTACTACCCACTCTCAACTATGTCGTTTTTTGCTTTTCCTGTGCCTCGATGTCGTTTGCCTTGAAAACGTTGTTTGCATGGAATGAACCAGAGCGGCTCTGGGAGCCGATTGGGCACCACCCACAGGCTCTAGCAAAGATGTGGTGGCCGATCTTTCCATGGAGCGCCTCAGCAAGGACTTCGATGAAATGTCCGTAGAAGGCCAAGCCTTCTACATCCTGACCAGACTGGCCAACGACGAAGGAAGTCACCCCGATGTCAAAAAGGCAACGGATACCTGGACTAGTAATACCCGAGCAGGAGGCAGAACAGCATATATTGCTCAATCTGAGGGCTCTGCGGCTGCAGCAAGTAAGCATGAATACAACAGCAGGGTTATGCAGGCTTTTTGCAGCCAATATATATCAATGCCTCTTGGTTGCTTCATCCATTTCAGTTTTGTGAATGTTTGTTTTTTGTGATGTTGGATAGGCAACGTGGCCAATGCTCTGGCTCTGCTTGCGATGGTCAAGGCGGGTGTGAGCAATGGTTTTCTTCCTAAACTGTCCAACTATGTTGCAAGGCCGCCTGTCAGCCAGTTTGGCTTCAGGGCCCACACCAACTTCGACAAGATCACAGCAATGACAGCCATCAGGGCCTACGATCAATCAACAGGCTCGGCGGTACCCAACATTCGACTCATAATCAAGAGTGGGAAGGAAGAACTAATGAATGTGAGCAAAATAGCATGTGTTGAAATGCTTACCACGTCTTTTTGACGCATCAAAACTGGATCAAGTCTTAACAGTTACTTTCCTTTTTGTCTCCATAGTTTGTGCTCAATGATGCGAAGCGGCCAGTGTCGACTGTGTCAGTACCCTGGGAGAGCTTAGCCAGCCCTCCCAAACCCCTCGAAGTCAGTGCTGAGGGAGTGGGTGAAATCTCGATCGCCGTCAGTATGACTTTCGTCCCCACCAAGCTGCTACCCTTCCCCACATTCAACGGCATTTTCGTCGAAAGAGGGATCCGAATCGCCGGAGATGAGGAGAGCAACGAAGCAGGACCGTCCTTGGCTGTGGTTCCTGTCGGCTCGATTGTGATCGTCAATGTTCAAATCACCACCCCTGATGAATTAGGATCCACATCAGTCCGAGTGTTAATGCCCGCCGGGTTGGAACCAGTTGACCCCAACGTGGAGCAAGAGGGCAACGCATGCCCACTGCCATTCTTCGAGTTTTTCGGACCTCGATTCTTCTTTAGCTGCCCGGTGCAGGAGACCTCGCCCACCGTGGTAACATTTACTTACGATTCTCTGACGGCTGGGGCTCATGACATGACGTTCCGAGCAATCGCAGCTGCTGCTGGGGAATTCGCTCTACCCCCTGTTCGTGCATTCGTCAATGACCAACCTGAGATCATGGGGCTGAGTTCAGCGGGTAGTGTAGAAATATGCAGCGGAAAAGGGTGCAAACCGGTGGCTGAGAAGCCGCTATCCATCCCAAAAACTTGCCCCAAGGACTGTAATGGTCTTGGAGCATGCGACGTGGAATCAGGGAGCTGTGTCTGCCTTGATGGGTTCAAGGGAAAAGACTGTGGGAAGTTTACCTGAGAAAGAAAAGGAAGGGGGGGGGGGGTTAGGGATTCTCAAGAGCATACATTTTCGTAGTTCAGGTTTTTGACAATTATTTTGAGGCACTATATCTGGGGCTGTTTCGTACAAACTGGCTGGCAGTGTCTATATCAGTTAATAACGAGACCACGGGGGGGCCTGGGTGTTGAATGGAATTAAGGACAGTACTCATTTTTGACTGGGTCGATTCTCGTATAATTTGTTGGGATCCCATGCTGGGGTTGGTTTTTTTTTGGAGGGCTTGATTCTTTTTTCAGGGGGAGCAGGGAAATGCTATGTTTCGTGGGTTTTTCTTTGCTTTTAAGTTGCTCTCTTGCCAGCAGGGGCAAGGCGTTATTTTAATATTGGCTGTTGGGATGGTTGGGATGGTGGGCGAGGTCATGTTATTGTGCTTTTTTTTCCCATGGGCATGGTTTGATTGGGACGCTGGAGGCTGGTTTCTGAATGCATGAGTGATAGAGTTCGATTTTATGGGTAGGGAGGGCTGAGAAGACTCAGTTGTGATTTGTGCTGTGATGGAGTGTAGTGTTGGTCTGAGCCAAGTCCTTTGTAGCGACTTTTCATATCGAACCAGTTGTGTATGGAAATTTGAAAACCGTCGCCAGCATTCCATTCTACAACAGCAGTTTGGTCCCAAATGATTTCAATTTTCATCCTTGGGAATGTTTGGAATCGACTGGTCTACCTGAAATGTTCAATTTATTCGGAAGTGAGGCTCACAGTGTTGAATTATAGGTGAGGAGGTGTGAGAGAACACAGACAAGGAGAAGAATGTGAAGGAGTGTCTTTACACTGGCGACCAACGTCTTTATAGTTCGATTCACTGTCGGTTCTATTGTGGCGTTTCATCAACAGTGCTGGATTAGTTCAGTCCTGAAATTTTGGAAGAAGCCTAGGAAAACATGTTAAATTGGGTGCAGCAATTGTCAACCTCCTGATTCACTCCTGAAAGCAATTTTTCAACTGGATGGATCCATTCGATGGAGTGGGTTGAGATTCCTCCACAGAAGACCATTTCCTTTGGAGTCCATCCAAACAGAATTGACAAACAATATCAACACATCCCTTTAGATCAAGACCCTCAGTTACACTCTGGTTACATTAATGTAACCAGAAATATTTCCCAGCAGATGTTTTCACTTACACTGCCAGGCTTTGAATCTGGGGTTTTATCCAATCAAGGCCTGATTGTTGTGAGAAGATATCTGTAAGCTGGCTTTGATGGTCTTTGCTATTTTTAGGCATCTAGCTCGTTATACACTGACTATTTTTCTGTGGGTCTTTTTTGAAACGTCGATTCCTGATTTGGTTGCCTATCTGAACATGTACCAGATTGAGCATGCCTTTTCTTTTTGTAAGATTTGGGAAATGTCCATTGTCCGATCGTCCAGACACACACACACACTTCTAAAGCGGAAAAAAGACTGGCAGTTCGGTGCTGCACATATTGCTGCACCTTCCAAATTCCAGTGGCGGCGCGTTAAAACATGAAGACGCTTTAGAACAAAATCATGAATCGCCCTGTACATAGTGTCATGTGAACGTGGGAGTGTCTGTATCACGTTTTTCCAACCAGGGTCTGAAGCCCTGTTGTCAGCGACACGATGTGATGGTTCATATTCAAGAGAGCCAGACGTGCAAAGAAAGTCTCGATCCATCCTATTCGATTTCGGATGCGACGGCCTTGGAAACGATCTCGAAGTCCACCTGTGGGATCGCTGGCTGTCAGACAGCCTCGCCGCCAGTCATTTTAACCCCACCAAGCGATAGGTGATCCAAACCAAATCGCAAGGCAGGCCTCTCGCTCTACAGTTCCTCGACCTACCGCCCTGATCTGAAGACTGCAGTTGTCACGCACAAAACAAGTGTCGCTTGTGCTTGTCGGGGTGCAATTTCTACCTGTCTGCTGCTTCTGTGATCTGGGGAGGAGAGAAAAACAATGGCGGCTGGACGTTCTTTGAAGAAATGCGGGAATCTGTTGTGTGTGGCGATTGTCATGATGCTGGCAGGTGCGCCCTGGCAGGATGGCCGGACGCGACGAAGTTTCGACCCTGTACTTAAGCACCAGTCCAGACGGGATCTGTCAGGCGGTGGTATCCTATCTTTGGGATTGGCTCGCGTTTGCGCCGATACCCCTGCTTCCTCGATCTCGTTTCGATTGCCGGCGTAGAATTTTTCCCCATGCAAAGCGATCCTTGTGTCTTAACGCAGATATTTGTTAACGTCCGGTTACCATTCTTTCCCTGTCTGATGAAGTCTACGGATTGCTTTTGAGTTGGCGCTGCAATCTTTTGTCGAGTACGCAGTTCCCTTGTGTGCAAGGTGGAGCGCTTGTGTGTCTCTAATGGATCGATTTTCTTGTTCTACGCAGTTGCTGCTGCTGGTCAAAAGAAGGGCAAGTGCCAGACTGGCGATAACCAGACCCTCTTTCAAGTTCTCCAAAGGATGCCCGATATTTCTGTCTTCACCTCCCTGATCAGGCAGGCCAAGATCATCCCCACTTTCAACGACAGGAACAAGCAGTTCACTATTTTTGCTCCCTATGACTATGCTTTTGGTAACATCTTGCCAAAAGGCAAGGGTTTCTTTGACCTGATCCCTGACGAAGAGATTGCGAAGACACTCGTCAACTTCCACATGGCAGTCCCAGCTGTTGCAGGCCCAAATCTCAAGGATGGGATGAACCTGACCGCTGGCATCAAAGACAAGGATGTGAGTGCCTGACCCAACCAATTTGTGATTTTTTGAACTTCTGAATTCAGGGAGCAGTGTGTTTGCATTTTGCTTGCAAGGTTGGTTGCACTCATGCTGCTCTTCTGTGAACCTGTTTTGGTGGAGATCTCTGATGTGTTGTGTCTGTGTGTGTGGTTGCAGGGTGACTTCATCAATTTCACAGTTAACTCTCAGCTGGACCCCTTGAAGCCCTTTTTCTTGGAGGGTCCCATCAATGAAGCCAACATCAGCAAGCCTCTCGGAACCATCGCCTGTAACTCCGTGATCTACAAAATCGACAGCGTCTTGCTTCCTTCCGACAAGCTCTTGGTCACTGTCAAGCCGAAGAACACCGTCGAGATGGCTGTGAAGGAAGCTATGGACTTTGAGCTCCTGGTGACTCCTCGGGATGCTGCTGATGTGGCTGAGGCTGATGTGGCTGAGGCTGATACTGAAGCGGCTACAGCTGAGGTAGATGATGCTGAGGAGGAGGCGGCCGATGCTGAGGAAGCCGATGCTGATGCGGAGGCTGATGATGCTGATGCTGAGGAGGAAGATGCTGATGCAACTGCTGAAGAGGCTGATGCCGATGCTGCTGAGGAGGTGGAAGATGATGCCAAAACTGCTGAGGATTGATCCTAAACCAGCAGAAGAGATCAGCATCCTGAGAGTTCATTGGAAAGAAAAACACTGATAGGGGGTTTTTGAAGGGAGGGGAAAATGGGGACTTAGGTGGGGCAAGGTGCGAGAGGGACGAAAAAAACGAGAGTTTTGGGAGGTCGGAAGAAAGCAACAAAGAAAATATATGTACTGCAAGGACCCCTAGGATAGGCAGAGAAAAGAGAGTCTTGTTGTTCTATATTTGGACAGCACGAAATTAAAGAAAGAAGAAATTGAGATAAACGAAGAAGGAAGGCGTTTTGATCCTGCATGAATTTAGGACGTGGCACGAAACATCGTCAAGGTGTGTTTTACTTATAAACAAACTCTTGGATGGTTTGTGGTCGTTTTGGCAAATTGTTGAGGTTTGTTGTTTTAGGTGGGGGGCAAGAGAGCAAGCCAGTTTGAGGAATATGGGATATTGGTTTTATTACCGGGGACCGAAAGTTGGGAGAGTGAGTGAGAAACAGAGAGAGAAAAAAAAGAGATTTCAGCAAAAAGAAATTGGTGGGGGAGCTAGAAAAGAAAATATCAGGAAAGGACAAAATACCAGTGGCAAAAAAATCGCATTTTTCGACAGGGAGGCTGAGAAAGCAGGGTTTTTTATATCTCTCTTTATGGTTTCCCTGGGGGGGCGCTCAGTGATCATGGCTTTCTTATTCTATTTTTTTTGTCCTTTCATATCCTTTCCGTGATCGTTCGTATTTTGGTCTTTCCTGTCTCGGGTTTTTGTTGATAATATATATATATATCCTAAACTGCTGCTATTTCTGTGCTGATGTCTCCCTGTCGGTCTTGCCTTAGTGTTTTGCCTGTATTAGTGTTGGGGTTTTAATTGTTCCTAGCCGTTTCTTTGAGCAGAGAGGAATGGTGTATAAATCTTGTTGCTAGCCTTTGTGATTGATTGTTTGTTTGCTGGAAGGTGCTGGCTGGCTGGTACAAGACTCTTTTTAAAAAGAAAGTTGGGTTTTGAAAATACATTCTGCTTGGCTGTGGATGGTACATTTATTTTTTTAACAATATCAATAAGTGGGATCAGATCTGAAAAATTTCTTGTTCCATCTCTCCCAGTTGCTGTGGGTTTGTTTGTGAGTCTCTCAACAAAATAAAAATTCTGTTTTGATCAAAAGTCGAGCAAAAAATCGTTAGTATTTTTCTTGCTGGTCATTCTCTTGGAAATTACATCAAATGTCATGTATGTCAGTCTACTTTCTAATTTGTGGAGTGTTAACACTGAAAGGAAGATATCAATCATGCTCCAAAAAAAAAAAAAAAAAAAAAGCAGGTGGTTGAAATATTCTTGAGAAGAAATTGAGAAACACAGCTATAAACTTCTGCAAACCGACCAACAACATACCAGCTGGGAATACTTGTGTGTTGATTGATAGTGATGATATTGCATCAACTTATGCAAAATAGGCAGGCAACTCCTCCTAGTCTGCTTCAACCAGTTTATTACTTCTGGCTCAGAGCCGATTCAGAATCAGTAACACTGACCTCCCTTCCTAAGAAAAGAAAAGAAACAATTCTTTGTACCATATTCGTAGATGGGACAGTGCTGTGGCGGCACCCAGCCCACCTGTGATCATTGCTCTGAGCCCATTGCAAGAGCACAAGAGATGTAATAATTATTTGATTTTCCACTTCTAAAATGCCGAATCAACCAAATTGGATCCACCTGAGAACCACCATCTCCCTCAAATTTTGTTCAAGTTTAAAGGGAAGGTTTTCTTTCCTTTATCCCTTTCGAGCATGACTGGAACTGATGTGTTCGCGATGTTGGCAGCATGCAAAGAAAAAGACACAGTGATTGCAAAATGACGAATAACGTTACAAGATAGCATCATCGCAAGAGAAAGAAAAGAAAAAATGTGACAAGAAAAATTTAAGTCAAATTGAATGAACCTGCCAGCCAATCATCACTGCCCCCCCCCCCCCCGTGTCAACATACAGTCGACCCCATGAAAACATCTACCCATTGTGGCGACTATGTGGCTCCCGATTTGATTGAAAAACAACAGAAAAATAAAATAAATCCCACCTCATATTTGTTGGGCTCCTGTGTAAGCACCCCTTCTACACAACTAAAATTCCCAATCACTGGTGTGTTCCTTTTCATGTTTTCTTTTGGTCGAACCCTTCCAAGACGACAGGTTGAGTATTCAAAAAGAAATAATGTTGCAATTAAAAATTCACAAATCCACCTTTTTCTTGATGCCCATCGCTCCCCTCAAATGAAAAGATAGTGTTTTATAAATGTAAGATTTAAAATTAAAAAAGAGCAAGAGAGGAAATGAAAATCAACACGTGGAGTTGCTTCACTTTCTCTCCCCCCCCCCTTTCACATGCTTGATGGACTTCTACCCGACCTTCCTCCCAATCTAAAAATAACTGTAATCTGTTCTTTTTTCAGTTCCATTTTTTTTAAATCATGCCAGTACTACAGCACATGTAGTGGTTTTGGGGGGTAAATTTAAGAAAAAAAATATCCACCACGGTTGCCTTCCATCATTGCACCAGAATTTTCCATTTGTTTTTTTCTATGCAAGAGTTACCAGGGTGACCAGAGACCCCACTATCATCCCCACCATCGCCCCAACCATAACTTGCAGTTTAGTGTGGCCCAAGGAGTCCCGCAAGCGACCGTTATCTTGGATAGGGTGGTCCGGTGGCATTTCCGAGATAATCATATTTAGGGCGGTGGCTTGTCTGCCTGCGTGCAGTCGAACCCCAGTGGCGTCGTACATCACCACCAATGAGAACACCAAAGCGAGCGCGAAAATTGCGCTGTCAACCCCCTCCTGGGCGCCAACTCCAACAGTGAGCCCGCTGACGAACGCCGCGTGAGAAGAGGGCATTCCCCCCGAGCTTGCTATTCTATGCAGGTCCCATACGCCTTCCGTGTACCGATATGAGAAGATTTTGACGGTCTGGGCCAGGAAAAATGATGAGAATGCCGACAGAAAAACGGTGTTTCCCAATAAGCTTCCGCCCATCCCGATGAACGTCCTTTGGGGTTGAGGGTCCGTCTGGTTGATAAGAGTCCCGTTCGTTGCGAGTGTTTTCCCCGCCTGGAGGTTCTCCAAGGTTTTCGCGCTATCTACAGACGCCTTCCTCTGGAGGGCGTGTTCGATGGCGTGCAGGGCCGATCGAGTGCAATTAACGAAACTCGAGGCTTGAGCGATGTTGCCAGCAGTGAATAAACAACACAGAAGCAGGAATGCACAACAGAGGTGCATTGGGGTGGAGGTATGAGGGGGTGAAGCCCCGGAACGCAATCATGTGCTGAGACCGACCTTGTCATTCCCCCCCAGCGCGCTTCGACGACCAGCATCACAGGAATCACGTGGGGGAATAAATCAACATCGGATGATGACACATGATGTTCCGAAAGCATTACGGAGAGATTCGACGAAGATTCCTCGCTGCTCCGAAACAGTCAGGATTTGGTTGCGACTTTTCTGCCTTGGAGACATTACTCCCAACCACATTCATTTCAAAGGATGCATTTCTGGTTTTCTTCTACTTTCTTGCTGGTTTTTCGAATCTGTTGAAAATTACATTCCCATCTTCCCCCCACAAAAACTTGAAAACATGTTGAGGATGTCTCTTATGCCAGGTCAGACATCTACATCTCTATTTTGCCAGGAAAAAACTACGTTCCCTGGCATGTCCCCCATTGGCCAAAATGTCTCATCCCGCTGTCCAGTTGAATCCTATTCCTATCCCCAGAGCATGTACTTCAGGGTTACACCCCACAGCCGCAAAAAAATTCTATGAAAATAAAATGCTACATCGCTAAGTTCTTGACATCTAATCTTCAGTTCTTGACCTTCGCTTCCTGACGGCACTCCTGGCCGTGGCCTCCTCCATAATTTCATGTTCCATTCTTTCCTCAAAAGGTGTGTTATGCCGTGGGATTCTCTGTAAAGGGTTATACCTCCTGGTCGAATTTGCTTTCCCGACTATCTGTAACATCACATAAAACAATCTTTCAGTTATTTTCCGATCAAACATCCAAAAATGGCAGCATCGCATTATATTTCGCCCCCCCCCCCCCTCCCATGCCAACACCGTTACTACCACCATCTTATCCACACAGAAGTTTCAAATTCCTTCTTCTTCAATTGACCCTGTTTAGTCTCAACTTCTCTTGAAATAATGGACACTGAACAGCCGAAAGTGATATCAAGCATGACTCCAAATCAACGACCCCCACCCAGGTTGGACTCTACATTCTTTCCAAGGGGTAAGAAATTGATTTCGGTGAGGCCTACCTGGGGAGTCATGTACCCTCCAATAAGAAATCGATCAAGAGTCGGATCAGGTGTTCGTGGTGGAGCCTCCAAACGTATGTCTGCAGGGGGGTCGATTTCCACATCTGAATTCCAGGCAACGCCACAATTTCCTTTCTGGGTGGATGCTGTCGAAGCATAAGATGCACTTCGCCCTTCTTTGCACACAGATCCTCTGTTTGAGTAACTACGAACTGGATGGTTTTCTCGGTTGCTGGTGCTTCTTTGTGGACTGCTTGCCACAATAGGTGGATTGGAGGGGCTGGTGGAAGCTTGTTTGGGCACAGGAGCTTCATCCGATGAAGAATCTGACAACCAGGACAAAATGTTATGGCACTTCAAATGCAAACATAATTAAAAAATTGAGAGAGACAATTGGCTCTTTGGGTAGGATGACTCATTCGATGTCCATGTAAAAGATTTTGACTGAAATGGGGGTTCAGGTCAAGTGTTTGCAGCCTTGATGGATGTTTGGTTCTGCTTACCCTCTTCTGCAAGCCAACAGCTGTTCGGATCCTTTTCCCACACAAGCCGATCGTCGTCGCTCTCGTAAAGCTGGTTGTGCCTGGCAGGACACGGAGTCTGCATTTCTCTGAGGCCAATCCCAGAATATCCTTCCTGATTCGTGGCATCTTGTGGGGTCGACTTGTCTTGCAGCCACCACAAACAGGGACACCATTGCTTCAACAACTCCAGCATGCCGCTGGATTTCGTCCGTATCGTCGAGTGGTTCGGAAACAGCGTCTCGTCGGTTTAAGTACTTCCAGCGGTTACGCACTCAGAAGCGAATGTGGTGACGGCTTGCAGTAGAGGGAAGTGTGACGAATGGGGATTCTGATACACGAAATGGGTTAAGGAATAGCGACGTGGGGAGTGCTACTGGGGTGTCGTCGCCACAGAAAAGAATATTGTGTGAAAGCGTCACGGGGTCTCTTGAAAATTGAGTTTGTCTGTGTGACAGACGCACAGTTTCTGGCTCATCACACTGTTGTGAAAATCGTTAGTGTGAGATTTGCTGCGTTCTTGTGGAATCAAGGATGGGTGCGATGAGAGTGTTCATGCCTGACCTGGCTGGGCTATTCCAGAGGTTCTGAACTGCCCAGGTGGCTCATGCTGGCTTATTTCTTCTCCAAACAACGTATCATCCATTGAAGGAGCGCTGCTTATTGGGACAACCTGAAGCGGTCGTTTTTTCCAATGAACCAGTTTTTGTGCCCTTGGGATCGACTTGTATAAAGTTTCACACCCCCAATTTATCAGAGTTCCACCAACAGTCACACCCCATAATGTAGAAGACACCAGGAGGCGAGGTCTGTTGAAAATGGTGTCCAACATCAAAGAATGGAGTGCTCTGGCATTGGTGGCGACGTTCACAGCGCTGCATGTGACTTCTATTGGCATTTTTGCCAAGGGATTCTTACTGACAAGGGTGGAGCTCCCAGATGTCAGTCCTTGTGCTTTGCCGGATGGCTTCGATTCGAACAGTGGCTCGCCAGGCTGCTGGAGCCGACCGCGCTTCGAGAAAGTCGTCGTCGTGATCGTGGATGCTCTGCGGTTTGATTTTCTTGTCAGCGATGGAAGTCCAGGAGATATGATGCACGTGGGACGATTTCCAAAACTTCTTGCTTTGCATGAGGCAGCCGTGAGTTGATGAAATGTCTCTCGAGATTCACTTGGTTTGATCAGTAGCATGCAGTCGCCACTGTATCAACCAGGGGCAAGAACTTGGGTGGACATCAAAAATTCAAAAATCCAGAGCTGCACTGGATTAAAAACCATTTACAAACCACCATAACAGCAGAGCCAACGATCTTGAAATGCAATTGTCCTTTTTGTATCTCACTGAGTCTGTCTGGCTGTCAACAGGTGTGTGACTCTTTTCAATTATGATTTGGTTCAGGGTGATGCCTCGGTGTTGCTGAGGTTCAGAGCTGACCCTCCTACCACAACCATGCAAAGAGTAAAGGCCATGCTAACAGTAAGTCCCACACGAGTTGGAAAATTCTGTTCCCTCACAATTTGCCAATGTAGAAATTTATTTGAACTTGTTATGCATCAGATCACAGTTGGGATTTGGTTAACTTTCTGGCGTAGGGAGGGTTGCCGACGTTTCTGGATGTGGGAAAGAGTTTTTCTGCCTCAGCGATTTCTGAAGACAATCTCCTGTATCAAGTGAAGCAAAATGGAGGCAAATTGGTAAGGAAGCTCATCGATTGTGTATCTGTCAGGAAATTCCCAGATCATGTTTCCACGAAACGAAAAAAAAAGGGAACACATACAAAGCCATCATAAATACATTCTTGGAAACTGCATGAAGGTCTTTTCGGCGGACTGACGCCGTTAGACCAATGGATTTTGCTGCCAGGAATTCCACCAAAGATATTGTCCCTACCTTGAATTTACACACAGGTTTTTGAGGATTTTGTCCATGCTTCTTGCAGGCTTTTGTTGGGGATGACACTTGGGATCAGTTGTGCCCTGATCTGTTCGACATTTCTCTTCCTTATCCTTCGTTCAATGTCCGGGATCTGGACACAGTCGATAATGGAGTCTGGGAGGTATTCCTTGTGGCTGACAAATCTCCTGCCTTCTGGCTTTTTTCAAACTAAGCTGAACATCTCTTCCCCCAACCTTTAATTCTGCTGCTCATTGCCATTGAAACAAAAAGCACCAGTATTCATCACACCACTGTCTTTTTCTTTTCTCTGGAAAAAGCTTCAAACAGCTTCAGACTGTGTTCTTGCCTGCAGAACTTGCTTCCGCTGGTGAAGAATCGAACTCAGGATTGGGACTTCTTGATTGGCCATTACTTGGGGGTCGACCATGCAGGGCATGCATTCGGGGTTCAGACTCCAGAAATGCTGAAAAAATTGCAGCAAATGGATGACCAAATTTCCGAGGTCGTGGAAGAAATGACAAAGCTGGCTGGTCCCAATGATCCCCATCAAAAAACGCTGCTGCTTGTTCTCGGAGACCATGGACAAACTTTGCATGGCGATCACGGAGGCGGAACCAAGGAAGAAGTTGACAGCGGCCTCCTAGCATTTGACCTTGGGTCGATGGTGAAACAAGGGGGTTCTGGAAATACTGTGCCAGATGAGCCAGGATTTTGCTCCGAAATAGCTGATATGGACCAGTTGGATTTTTCTGCAACTCTGGCTTTGATGCTGGGTGTTCCAATACCGTATGGTAGCGTTGGCAAGGTTTTTGAACCGCTCTGGGGAATATCAAGCAGTGCATCAGAGGATGAACTGCTACAAGCCCTGCGCGTGAATGCTCATCAGGTTTGCAATGTTTACAACCTCACATTTTCCCTTGGAGCTCTGCATTGCTTCCGTGCCTATGGGCTGGAGCTGCTGTATCCAGTTTCACACGGCAATTGGTTTCACTCATTTTCTGTTAGCAAGAAAGTCTTTGAATTCTGAACTCAGGATTGTTTTTTGTTCTGGTATGCTAGGTCCACCACTACTTGAATGCTTACTCCAACATTGCCAATGTGAATTTGGCACGATTGAGACAATTGCAGGACAAGTACAAGGAAATCAGAGACATGGAAACCTCAGCAAGCGTGGAGTAAGCTTTACTGTTATGCACCCCCAATAAAAAATCACATTAAAGTTCTTTACGATGTCCAGTCGCACCTTTTTCACTCAAGCTCATTTTTTTTCTTCTGGTTTTGATACTCAGGGACTATGTTTCTTTTTTGGAACTTTCAGCTGCGTTCGCTCGAGAGCAATGGACACAATTTGAACCTGTGTCGATGGTCTTGGGACTGGCGATCCTTGGGGTGACTTTATTTCTGCAAGGATATATTGCAACGTGAGTGAGCAAAAGTCCAGATTTTGTATTTGTCCTAGTCGTCTTCCCCTGAAAACAGACTTGGTGGCTGACATTGCTTCTTCTTTTTGTTCAAGTTCTGTGGGACCAAAGGTACAATCTTGGACCTTCCTCGATGGGAGCTTATTAGTAATGTGTGCATTTCATGGGATCGCCCTGCTATCCAACAGCTACATCATGGCTGAGGGCAGAATCACTGGTTTCTGGATTGGCACTGCAACCCTTCTGCTGATTCGTGATTGTCTGTCCAGCAAGCACACCATCCCCAAAACAAATGGAGGTACTTTTACTAAACAAGTGAAACGTTCGGGTTCTGTTTTGTATTTTGTGGCTGCCCTGGTGGTTTTTCTGTTTTGTTCCATTCTCTTTGTGGTTCTGTTGCCTGTAGGGAGTAGGAGAAACGGGAATCCCAGCGCAAAGGTATGTAGCAATGGAAATTTGGGTGGTTTATGATTAAATTGGATGCATTTAAATCCAGCGATAGCGAAGGACTGTGGTGATTATGTTTCATACCGATATCCCCCATCTTTTGTGGCAGGGGCTTTGTCCCTTGATTCAGTTTCAGCCACTTGTCAACTTTTTGGATTATCGATAAATCAAATAAAAATTCTTGGAATTTTGGTGCGATGATTGTATCAGCAATTGGATTGGAAACATGTCGTATTCTTATTCAGGACTCAAGGGTGGAGCAGCCAAGTCACAGACCCTGGAGTACCATCTTTTGTGGAGTGCTTGTGTTGGGCTTGAATGTGGCGATGGAGAAGATCGGTTTCATCGACCGAACAGGGACCAATCCATTTGATAAGACCACTCAACACCCAGGTGAATTTCCTGTAATCAAAAATGGGGCTCGAACAATAAGCGAATGCAGCAATTCTTCCTGTATTCTGGGTCAATTTCGTACGATAAAATCAAGGGTGCGCTGTACCTGTGGATAAAGAGGCTTTCTGGTGGAAATATTCCTCATAACTGAGAATTGAGTTGACTTGCAGTGGTTCTTACCTCTTTCCCTTGCTCGATTGACAGGTGGAGACACTGGTGGCTGGGTGGAGATAACTTTGAGTCATGGAGCCATCGTGGCCATTCCATCCATTCTGACATTCAGGGAAGCTCTGCGTGGGTCTACCTCAAACAAAGTCGGATCGATTGGGATCCTGTCCAGAATGTCCAAATTGGCGCTTTGGTTGGAGTTTTCCTGTTTGTCAGCCTGGTGGCTACTTCGAGACGGAGGGGTACCCAAAGAGATTTCCTTGGGGACTGTGGTTGGGTTGTCAAACAGTGGGATTTGGGGATCCATCTTTGATCTGCCATTGCGGCTTCTGATCCCGAGGGTGATATACACCTTGTCAGGATCAAGCTTGGTGGCTGTGCTTGTGGGCCGACGACTGTCCAGAGAGAAATTCGACGATCCATTTGATTTTTTGGAGTTGTTCAGAAGCATTATAGGTTGCTTGCTAGCCCCCCTCCTCTTGGTGTCTGAAAGGACGGGTTTGCTTGTGGGATGCCTGGCGGTGTTACAAATGGGGTGTTTTTTCGAGCTACTCAAAGGAACAATTGTTTCTCCCCATTACCTCGCCGGAATGCTGTCATTGTTCGGGATGCAGGCATTCTTCTTTACAGGGCATTTCTGTGAGTTTTCGGGGTTGCAGTACAACTCAGGGTTTGTGGGTTTCGATGAGTTCGAGTTCTTTATATCCGGATGTCTGCTTGCCCTGAATACTTTCGGTCCACAGATCATTGTCATGCTTGCAACGCCCATTGGAATGGTGGGTTCAGCCGCCAGAAGGGAATTGGTGGGAAGGAAAGCTAGGGATGACTCCAGTCAGCAGCATATTAGTGTGAAAAACTTGGGTTCTGACACCCGGATGGCCGTGGTGGTGTTGATCGGCATCAGGACATACTTCACTTTTGTTTCAATGCTCAGTGCTGCCATTCAGAGGCGGCACTTGTTAGTGTGGGCAATATTTGCTCCGAAGTTCGTTTTCGAGGTCTGTTTCTTGTTAGTTTTGGATGCTGGAGCACTTTTGCTGATTCTGCTATTGGGGAATTGACCTTTGTAAAATCAAGGCTGTTTGTTTTGCATTTTGTTTTGTATTGTGGGATGGGTGATAAGCTTGTGTTTCCAGCATGTTGCTTGGTGGGAAACCTTCCATGTCCCTTCAGGCCAGATGGCAGGTTAACGGGGTGGAGTGCCATTACAAACCCAAAAATTAGAATCCAATATCACACTACAAAAGGATCTCCAAGAGTCTCTTCCAGGTTCTTGGTGGTGGTTTCGTGTGTCTGTGTGTAATGATGGCTGCTTCCCAGCATCTTTCTCTGGTTGCAACACCATTACATTTGCAGGAATCGCTACTCCATCTCTCAACATACGAACATACGGGGGGGTTGAAGAAAAGTCTCTGAGTTTGAAAGATGGAAATGTGGTGCAGCCACCAGCAGCATCCTTTTCTGGCGGATTGTGCTGAGGCGCAAGTCGGCGCAGCCGCCACGGCAACACAGCGTGGCAACACAATCACGCTCCGTGTCTGAATGCATGTGCGCAGCATGATTGTGTTTGCCGTGAAAAGACCCGTTCGTGTTGCTGGATTAGTACCCCACACAAAACATCAGTCTCAAGAGCAGCGGTTCTAGACTGTTGATCGAGGTTTTGTTTGCCCAGGAGGTGGTGATGGAGAGTCACCCCCTATCGTAACGCTTCAGGGGAAAAGAAGTTTAGGAAAAAAAAGGCGAGAGACTGGGCTCTCCCCCTATTCCCCCCCTGTTTGAAACCACGCCATTGTGGTTTGAATATCTTATGTGCTGAACTATCAGGTTTTTGTCCGAACGGTGTTTTTTTTGTTCCTTTTGAATAAGGCAACTTGTTCAAGATGGCAGCCTCGAAGGCTGGAGAAAATGTTGTAATAAAGTTCCGGGTGTTGGCCACGGAATCCGCGACTAAAGTTAGCGTAACTGGAAGCGCCGTCGAGATCGGATCGTGGCATGTGCACTCCAGTGTGATTTTGGAGGAGACTGGGGACGTGAAAGGTTTGGCTTCTGTTTTGAGAGAACCCCCCGTGGAGTGAGCGACGTTTTTGTGACGTCTCATATTGTCCCCCTGCACTCGAGCTCGCTCGCTCGAAACCTCCCCTTTCGAAATGCTGGAACTAGGTTGCGTTCCTATGTTGTTTTCTGGTGGGGGTTCATGGTCTTGAGTCATGCCCAGGTGGCTTCACCTCGTGGGAGAGCAATGCTATTTCGTTGCCCAGGGCCAGGTAATATCAAAGCAATTTCAGTAGTAGCCTGTAGACATTTCCCTTAGTCAGATTATTTCCCCATCTGTTGAGTATACATTTTCAATTGCTGGATGTCGAACTCTACATGAAGCCGGGAAAATAGCTTGCTTTTCTTACTAATGGTGATGATGTGCCCAGTTCTGGCAAGGCAACTCCTGCATCTTCATTATTACTCTTGTTACTCTTTTAATTTTTTTGCTTGATACTGTACTAATGAGTAATATGGGCCCTAATACTATTTGTTATTATCATCATCATTGCTTAAACATACTTTGATTTTTGTGTTTTTTTCTTGATTCAGATTTCCTCTGACATACCGATGCTTCGTGAATGGACATCGCTTGTCTCCCACAGCTAGGCCCATGTTGTGGGATGTCGAAGAGAGAATTTGTTTGGAGCCACCAGAAAATGGGTAGGTGGAGAATTTCAACTCATGCAAAATTGCACATGATGGAGACTGCCTGCACAAATTATTGTGTAAAGGCTTCTTACCGGTTCTCTGGGGATAGGAGTTGTTCGTTAGGGTTTTGTATTGTGAGTGGCCAGTCTGGACATTTTAGGCTGTCCAATTACTTCTACTGTGTACTCTTATCCACTCGGGTAAGAGTCGGTGTTTCTTTATCATGCTGTGCTTACGCAGAGTAATAGAATGCAAGTTTATCATCACAGATGAAACTTGCCAGTCAGGATGGGTGACGAGTGCTGGAGTCGGTGCTTTTCAGCTGCGAATCAGTTTGAAGAAATCAGCGTCCAGTTTTGCACGGCTCACCATTCCCTGTGACGAGGAGATCGAGGTGATTTTGAGAGAAGCTGTTCCACACGATCCAGCCATTCCAGAAGGCAAAACATTTGCCGAAATTGGCCTCGATAGTTTTCCAATTTACATGCTCACAGGTAAGTCATCACTAGCAACTGATTCAACTGATGTTTCGTGCAAGGGCTGCCACCTCTTGGGTACCCCCCCCCCAAAAAAAAAAGGAAAAGAAAAGAAATATAGACATATGAGGTTGATTGATGCATAATCCGTTGTATTGCAAAGTGCCTCTATCGGATTGTGGATTTTTTGTTTTTTTTGCTGTGTTTGTTTTGATGCTCCAAGGCACAGTTCAAATTCCTTGTCTAGGGCAATCGTTTGAAGCGTTAGCTTTCAGGGTGGATGTGATCGGTAAAACCAGCAAGCAGCTGATTGCGCGAGGCTTCGTTCCTCACCAAACTTTTCAAGCTTTGGAGGGCCCCATCCTCTCTGCATTGATGACCCCCGATCTGAAATCAGCAGGATGGTTTGAAGCCTCGTTTCTGGTCGTGGTGGCATGTGAACATCCAAACAATGGCTTCAAGAGCCTCCATCGCAAAAGGTGGAGAGCACCATGGTTTTCATGTTTTGGAAAGGAGAATAGGGTTACTTGCTTACTGCTTGAGACTAAATTCAAGTACTAGCACTTGCTGGAGTAGCGTTGAATGAAGGCAGCAGACTGATATCGTTTATTGAGGATGAATGAGGATTTTAGCCTCGATAGATGATCACTCCCATGCGATGTTGATTTCCAGCATGGTGTATCTTTGATTCAGATGGACATCCAGCCAAGTTGGTCTGTTTTACGACATTGGCCACCGAGGAAGTGGCGCCAGCAAGAAGGATCGAAGCCTTGTGAGAGAGAACACGGTGCTTTCCTTCCAAAAGGCTGCCTCAAATAAAGCAGAGTTTGTGGAATTCGATGTGCATGTTACCCAAGATGGTAAGGACCGATCTTTTTTACCACTCTGATGATTTTGTATTCCTGCTTATCACTCGTATCACTCAGAAAGAGTGATACTGCACATGTTTCGTGGGGTTGAGAATCGTTTAATGTTTTCAGGGGAGGTGGTGGTGCATCACGATTTCACTGTGAAGCTCAATCTGGGCGACGAGGTGGTGCCGATCGGGATCCCTGGTCTGACATCCCGGCAGCTCCAGAGCCGCGACATGATGGTGCACACGATTCCCTCCCAGGAGCACCGAGACCTCATGAAAACGCAGGAACAAACCCAGAAGAAAACACTGAAGCGGACTAGGTCGGACGTGCATCTGAAGAATGGATCATGGGAAAGCCAGAAATACCCTGACGCCTCAGCTTTGTCAGGGGAATTTGATGATGGGGTGGAGTTCACAGGTCCACCGATCCATCCTTCCCAGTCAGAGCCTTTTGCTGGGCTAGAATCCGATGAGGGGCCGAGGCTAAAAGCAGTACTGGAGGCAAAGAGCAGGGAGGGGGATAGTTCGACAGATTGCTCGATTTCATCGAGTTCTTCGACAGCATCCATGGAGCATGCGAATCAGAACAACGACAATTCTCAAACCAATGTGTTCAGGATTGCGGACAAGATGGCCACCCTGAGGCAAGCGTTCCAATGCACCCCAAAGTCTCTCGGATTCAACATCGAAGTGAAGTACCCGACCGATGCTCAGAAAGCAGCCCTGGCCACCAGATTTTACTCGAGGAATTTCTTTGTCGATGCGGTATTGAAGGTGGGTTCCGGTGCACGTGAGGTTGGGGGAATTAACTACACACAACAAAGAAATCGTTCAGGTTTGAATTTGTTGGTTTCAAGCTTTTGAAGCAGTTTCAGCAAGAAAAGCTGTGATTGATCATTAATGCTGGCCAATTCTATGCTTTTCTCCAGGAAGTGTTTGATGAGGCTGGAGATCGACCGATTATTCTGTCGTCGTTCGACCCAGACTGTGCAACACTGCTCAGTCTGAAACAGCCCAAATACCCAGTTTGCTTCTTGACTTGTTCCGGGACGGAACTGTACGATGACCCTCGCATGAACAGCCTGGAGGCTGCATTAACTTTTGCAAGATCCTCGAAGCTTCAGGTATGTTGCTTTTTCTTCCTCCTTTAGGAAATTGGCTGCATTAACTTTTGCAAGATCCTCGAAGCTTCAGGTATGTTGCTTTTTCTTCCTCCTTTAGGAAATTAAGAGGCACATTATTTGTGTTTTTTTTCGTTTTTTTCCTTTTTGTGGGAAAATGCCAATCCTCGGCTTTAAGGAACAAAGCAAAAGAATTGGGTTCAGTGTTGATATTGGTGCTTGTGAGTTCTAGAAATGAAGGATTTCCTCTAGGTCAGCAGTAGCTCATGCAGAAATGTGATTTTGAGGGCTGGTGTGTCTTCCAGGGGGTGGTGTCAGAGTCATCAGCTGTTCTCGTTAATCCCAAGAAGATCGTGGACGAATTCCACGACTGTGGGTTGTTTCTTTTCACATGGGGCCACCTGAACAACCATTACGAGCACTACATGGCTCAGAAGAATGCAGGGGTTGACGGAATCATTCTAGATGATGTGACTCGAATGAGTAAAGCCACCATGAAGGAGGATTCCATGTTCAAAAAGACTATGAAATCTCCAGCATCCTTCGGATATCTGGATGCGATTGAAAGCCTGAAGGATGGACTAGGAGCGCTCGTTAAACTGGGGACGATACCTTTTTCAAAAAGCTAGGGATGAATGAACAAGACGATGGGATGGATCGTGAAATGAAAAAAAAAAGACAAGTCTGATTTTGGAGAGTGATGATTGGCTCTGCGGATTTGCCACTGACATGATGTGCATCCCAATAACTTATATGGGATGCCAGGAATATCTTTGTCTTTTTTCTCAAATATGATAATTAATTTTTCAAGCAGTGTTTGATGCTTTTGTGGATGGACGGGAGGAATCAACGTTTTGATGCTGAAATATTTTTCAAAAGAAGGGGTGCTGACAGGGATGAGAAACAAAAAACAGGATGCGATTCTGAAGTATATATTTCGTCTATATTTTATTTCTAAAAAATAGGTTCTGTAGTCGAAGAGTGTGAAGAGGGGGGAGGAGACGTGTGCATGCAGCAATATTTTTTTCAGCCGGTGGAAATGTCACGAGGGGGATGTGAGGTCATTTCGAAGAGTTATGATTTGGCAGTGTGTGGGTTGTGGAACACCGGATCTAATTCTGTAAGCAGAACGTTTCGCATTATCAATCTGCCCCCCAAAGAATCTCAACCTTTTGAATTCTCTGTCTGAAATTGAAATTGAAGTAGTGGATGGTACCAATATCACAATGCAAAAACCCTCAGGGAGTGGTTTTTCACCACTCCCCCAGGTTGAAAAAGAAAAAAAAGAAAAACTGTCGACAAAATCCCCAGTCCCCTGTTGACTTGATGAAACAAAAATTTATAAGAATAAAAAAGTCTATCATCTAGGGAATCTTTGTTCTAACTAAGCCAGCCCAAACGGACACAGCCTTTTGCTCAAAGTCAGAACAAAGGGAAAAAGAATAAAATGATCCTCCTCACTCCTCCCCCAAGCAAAAAAATAAAAATAATCATTGTTTTCCCCCCACCAAATAAAGTAAATATAATCCTCATTTCTTTCCTCCAGCAACACAAAGTACCCCAATAATCATTAATGTAGCTCCTGCTAATTTTACAAGAGACAAAGTTTCATTCAGAACCGCATACCCGATGATATAAGAAAGCACCAACTCCAAGGACGGCACTGCTGCTCCAATGCTGGCATTACACAGCTGGAAGCCCCTCACTTTCAACACTTGTGCACCCAGAGAAGCTGCGCATGTGGCAACCATCATTAACCCCTCCATGGCCGAAAACTGGAACTGTGCATCTCGGGGGAACCCAATCGCCAACATTGGAACGGACATCAACACTGCTGTGAATTGAAACCACAGGGTTATCGTGGATGAGGTCGCCCGATCGCCAATTTTCGCCACACACAAATAGGCTATTGATACGAACAGGGCAGATAGTCCCCCGGTAGCAAAGCCAACAGTCCTTTCAGTAGTCCACTTCACAGCCAAGTTGCCGAACAGGAATGGGGGTTGTGCCACCAGCACGATCCCCATCATGCTGAAAATCACCCCGATGACCATGACTGTACGAATGGTTTCTACTCCAAGAATCCACGAAAGAGAAGCAGTGATTATTGGATTCATGTAGAATAGCGCAATCCCATCTCCGATTGGCAAAAGATGCAAAGTAATGTAGTAAAAGGCAATGGAGAGGGCTCCAAAGATACCACGTGGAATGGTCAAGTGTAAAATGCTCTTCGGTCCTAAAATCAGCTTTCCTGAAGACTTTGACCAGAACGTCAATGTGCATGCTGCAAACATCCCTTGGAAAAAAACAAGCTCAAAAGCTTGATATTTATTTTCCAGAATTTTTGTGAGGACACTGGTCATTGCACTTGGCACCAGTGATGTGAGCAGGCATATTAAACCCCTGGACCATAGCCACCTGTGATCAAGCAAACAATATCACTGGGCATCATAAATCCAGCAATCAGATGCAATTTGCTTGCATTTATTTATTTATTCAGCATTCGTGTTCGTGTGCACTGGGTTTGTTCATATGAATGCATTCGAATAAATACAACCTGTGCTTTAGACCAGCCAGTCGATTTCACACAATACGTCTTCGTTTCAAACCATTCTGCGCGCCTATTGGGTGCACGGGAACCTCCCATTTTCAATTTTCGCACCTGAATGGTGAATGTTGAGGGCCACAGCTGTACCCACGCTTTTTCAGCGGCGGTCCAAGCAAATGCACCGACAATTCGGCTTTGCTGACGGCGTGCTCTTCGTCCATAACCCACCACGCCATTCACCAAACGCTCCCTGGTGCTACGTTTGATCAGCACAATGTATTGGTGGAGAGCTCCTGGACGGACCTCTGTGTGAAACTGAGTCGTTTACGCGCACACAGGCCCCCACTTCTATGATCAGAAGGAAACATGCCAATGTTGAGGGGTTGGAGGCCTTCAACGTCAAATCCAAACGCCGCCCAAATCTGATATTTCCTCGAACAGCCGTCGGGCTGTCCGAGACTGGCGCAACGCCACAGCAGTGTGAACACAAAATTTCTGTTTCATACCTCGGGTCTTCGACTGCGACGTCAATCAATCAATCAATTACAGCAAAAAGAGGCCATCATCCCCCATAATGCCAGAGTAATACAAGGTAAGAACAACAAAAAGAACCCACCCAAAAGAAAGCTCCCTGGACAAAGAAAATCCAACCGTTGCAAAAAAAATAAATGATTAAGCTAAAAGAGATTGCCCATGTTTATACATTGAAAACAAAATAGAAGCCAAAAGCCTACTAGAGATCTTCGAAAAAAGAGCTTTCGGAGACGTATAGCGAAAGACCCAGGAGTAGTGCCAACGAATATCCGAATAACCACAATCATATAGGGAATTGAGTAGACCAAACTTCCTTCTTGAACAAATTTATCTCCCGCTACTGTAGTAGCTTAATATTCGGCTGAACTGTTGCCCGGACTCTTTGTTGTTAGACAACAGGTAGTACACACCAGAACATCAACAACGCCCGAAAGGGACTTACAAGACAAATTCTAACTGTGGCCGCTCTTTAAATTCTTCTCTAGAGGATGCGGGGAGAGGTTTTTGTTCATCTGGCTATTGTTTAGTGGGCGAATGTGGAATGGGAATGCGAGGGCCCGACCCCCGTCTCAGGAATCTTAGGAATCTGTTTACACTTCAGAAGGATACTGGGGCTGTGTGTGTGTGAATGGATTTTTATTACAGGTCTTTTTTTACTGGGGCTGTACACTTGCAGTTTTTGAGGCATCATCATGGGGGTTGATTGTGATTTTGTAATTATTAGTCATTGGTTTTGTGGTGTTTTACGGGTTTGGGTTTTCGTTTTACGAGGCAAACGTACAGCTGTTCATGGAAAATCGGTATTACACATTGTTGCGTCATTCGAAGTGATCTGCATGGCTGGCGCTTACGTGCTTGCAACCATGCCTCCTCGTATCGCAGAGCACAGAGGTCAAAGAGAGTGAGTGTATGGCCACACCCACAGAGGGTCGCCTTTTTGGCAGAGTGCTTTCGCAATTTGCATACTCACCAAAAGGAGTGTGGGTAGTTGACGATTATTCGGAGCAGAAACAAAAGTGCTGCATCTGATACACACTGATCAGGTTCGATTCGTCTTGTGGTGGCGTCCCTATGACTGTATGGTCGCTGTCGGAGAAAAAAAAACGTCCCGATTTCTTTGGCGGCGGAAGGTGGAGCGTTTTGCTCGTACTTGGTCGTTTCGTGACGCTTTTCTGTGGCGGGTTTCGAAATGCTTGCCACGAATTCTGAATCTTGTCGAGGGAAAATAATAATTTCTCTCTCCTCCTCCCTACTGCAATTAAGATTTTCCTTGTTTTCTTTTCCAGCTGAGGTTCTTCGTGCAATAATTTTGGCTCGAACCCGCTCCACCGTTACGCCCCCCCCCGTCGTTTAAGAAAAAAGCGTCGGTAACTGTTCGGTGCCCCCGCACAGCAGCGTCGATTTCGATGTTTTCCTTGCGAAAGAAGATCCAGTCGCTACCGTGCTTTTGCAAGCTGAGAAGTCGGACGGAATTGAAGAAACATGAACTCCAATTTCTCTATTGCAAAGAGTGCACGAAAAAAGAACTCGTGGTATGGCATCTCTCAACGATCCAGCGGGAATTCAAACACATTTTTTTTTCAAGTAGAACAAGTAGATTAGAACATAGTGAACATACAAAACATATTTGCTTTCATTTGCACATTGGATCAAGCTGCATGTCCCTTTGCGTGTCAAAATCCTTGCAGAGTGTGAATCCTGATCAGAATTGCATGGTGCAATTCCTGCGCATGTCAAGGAAATATTTGTTTAGCAGCACTCGCACAAGAGAGAGTGCCTTCATCTGATCTAGATAAAATCAAACTGAACTGTGGGATAGAATTTTGATTTGAGTTGCACCCAGCCTGGGTTTGAATCCTGTTGGTCGCGGATTGATTTGTGATTGATCCCCAAATTTATTATGCTAAAAGGACTTTTCAATAGTCACAAAGAGGGAATCTGAAACTGAGTTGTGGAAGGTTGGGTTTCCAGTGTCTAAAACTTGACCACTGCATTTATTAGGGAGTGTTAAAAAAAGCGTGTGGTGTGTGGATGCAGTATGAAATCGTCAGTTATATCAATGATATTGAGGAACGGCTGGTCCAGTATGGGTTGCAAGAGCCCCATGATCCCAGAAAGAATCTGGTGCAAGAATTTGTCAGACAAACGTATGTCTGACATAGAGGAGTGTCTTTTTTCTTTCTTTCTTTCTTCTGTAATCTGGAAAGAAAAAAGAAAAAGAGAAGCAAAAGATCGTGGTTCTAGTGGATAGCGTCAGATACTTCTTACTTGCCGTTTTTCTTGAAAATCGTTGAACAGATTTTTTTTTAAACTTATCATACTTTTTGTGGTTGGGAGTTAATTCGAAATATCATGCATGGGGTTAGTTTCTTTAAAGGAAATCCAACAAGGATTGGGTCAAAGATCTATATATGCATGCGAGTGTGTTTACATGTTAGGAAGTGGAGGGATTAAAAGGGGGAAAAGTGTGAGTATTAGATGGTTTACTAATTTTGGCTGTTCAAGCAATAATGACGGAATTGAATGGCTAAGAAAAAGACAGAACATATATTGTATCATGAATGGTTTCGGTCGCGAAAAAAGGAAAAAAAGAAAAAAAAAGAAAGAGAAGGAGGCAAAAAAGATGGGGGTGAATGTGGCTGAGAGTGGAAATTGTGCAAGTTATGCGTAGATGTCATCAATCTATGTTTTCCAGCTCTCAAATAAGGGGGACAGTCGCAAGCACTGTTTCGGTTCAAACTGTCAAGGATTGGGAATGCAGAATTTCCAAGTGAACAAAAAGTGGGTTTGTATTAGTGTTATGGTCTAAGGATTTTTGGGGGGAGATTATATATCGCCAAAACAACTCTCGAGCAGAGATGTCGTGCTATTATTGCCAATAGAATATGGGTCTTTTGGTTCAAAAGTGTTTCCCCACCAGTTCCATGTGGGAAGTCCGTTCGATCTGTTTACTACTAGGGGATTGAGGGGATATGAGGAGCAGGGTCTTTTTCTGTGGATGATTGATTGAACGGCTCGAGGGGTGACTGATGTTTTTAACCAATGGGGTGAAACACGTTTTCCACCGACGTTTGGGATGTCGATATGCAATGTCCATGGATATTCTGCATATTTTTTTCTGGGGGGGATTCTGTTTCCGATGCATTGCATGTATATGTGTGTGCATTGGTTTGCAGTTCAGTTCAGTGCAAAGTCAAATAGCTAATTTGCTACCGATTCCATTTTTGTAGACAGCGAGAGAGAGAGAGAAGGGTTATTGAGAAGGTGTTTAGTGCAGTCTTGGGGATTGATTTTGTTTACTTTTGTTTTCTTTCCTTTTTTTTTTTTTTGGTTTTAATTATCCTATCTCGTGAGGAGTTTTTTCCTTTTGTTTTTTTTTTAAGTATGGTATTAATGGAAGAAACTATGAGGAGGAAAAAAAAAGAAAAAAAGAAAAAGAAAAATGTTTATTTCGATTCTGATAAGAATCCCCAATGTGGGCTGATGTTTGCTTTCCTTTTCTCTGTTAAGGAATTTAATATTTTTTTTGTCGATTTTTTTTTCAGGGTTTTAATTACAAGATCATTACTGTGAGTGTTGATTTCTGTGAATCCGTTATTTTGTCGGACATATTTGTTTGTGAAACTAGAAATAAACCTGTGCTTGCGAGAAATTAGAAAAACAAACTTTGAAAACCAGCACGATGTATCCATTTTTCTTACAATATTCGGAAAAACATTATCGTTCCAAAGGAGTATATTTCCAGCCTGAAATAATATTTGCTTTGAGCCAATTGGAAAAGATGATCCAAATTCTCTTGAACTATGTGTGTGTGTGTGTGTGTGTTTTGTATGGTGAGAACACACAAACCGTCCAGACCATCCAGACTTCTGTTTGTCCAGGGTGCACTGGAATAAATGTGAAACATTAAGCCATTAATGTTTGATGCGAGAATCACTTTCAGCCAAACAAGTTCATAACAAGTAAAACTTGAGTAATTAGAGAAATCATAAAAAGCGATAGGAAAAAAAAAGCATCTGGAAATCAAATGCAATGAGGACACACTTTTTAGTGCGACAGTTCCATTCCTTGTGCCACCCTCTTGAAAAAATTCTGTATTTCTGATTCCCAGAAGATCCTTTGGTGTATTTGTCGGCTTTGCTTCCCATTGATCCAAATACGCGAGTGTTTGACCAGCAGTTGTGATTCTGTCAGTTTTTACAGTTGTTCTCTTTTGTGAAGTACCAGTGAATCCTTGAACAAACTCACCTTATTTTCTGAAAATTTGTTTTCCACCAGGCAACGGACACTGATGGAAGTTTGTATTGTGAAATTCAATACTCTGATTGAATCTCTGTCCAATTAAACCCCTGAAACCACCTTGTTCTGGTGAACGATAAGTTGTTTCGGAAAACCCAACAGAAAACTCGCTTTTCAACCATGGGTTCATTGTAACTTCCGAAGAAAGAAAAAGCCCAAGATACTACACCGCGCACGAATTGTCAAGGAAACTGAAAAAAGAGAGCAAATAGTAAGAATGTATTTTCCTGCATAGCTACCACAAGCAACCCTCCCTGGCAAATCTATTTTTAGAAACGTCTACAGCCTTCTCCAGACCGAAAAAAACAAATCAAGAAAAAGAGGAATGGTGCGGCTAAGATGATGAAACGAGGACGCCGTGACTGGATGCACCTGCTTGATCATTTTTTGCGTTGCCTGAATTCTGAGGCTCTTCCTCATCCTCTCCATCTTCTCCCTTTAAAACCGGACACCAGAAAAGAATTTAAGCACACAAAAAAACTAATTCATTTCGACTAAGGAGAGCGCCACAAAACTCTGGTTTCTTTTTTTCTTTTCGAGGATTAATTTTGATTCATGGAGATCAACACGAGAAAACCAGGAAGGTAAAGAAGCCTTTAAAAAGGAAAAAAAGAACACGAAGAAGAAAGGCCGCCCACATTGGTCCAAGGACCAGGAAACACAAAATCAAGCTTGAAAGCCTAGGAAGATATCTATATGCCTGAGCTCTCTGCTAAATACCCAAGCCCTTTTCCTCTAAAATTCAAAAAGGCATTTCTGATGACATGCAAGTCCTCCACTTTTCAGCACTCCAGGTATAATATTGGGCGACGGGGGGTTACAAGAAATCAGTATTGTCTGATTAAGGGGACTCGCCCAAAGGAGAGGTTTCATAGAAAGAAACCAAACAAGTGACAAAATCAAAATAGCCACACCTTCACACGAATCTTGTACTTGGTTTGAAAAGCTGCCAGCCTCTCCTTTTTTACTTCAACTTCCTTAGCAAGTGTCTCCAGCGTCTTTCGAAAACCAACACATAAATTCAAAATACTATATTTAACAACGAATAAAACACCAAGCCCCTCAACTACTGCCCAAGTAAGAATAAGCTCCAATTCTGAACTGCCTTCGCCAGGGCTCCTGAATGAAAATCAAAACTCTCGTCTTCTCACCTTTCTTATCTGCTCCTCAGTTGATTTCACAGCGGGTAGCACTTCTGAAACCGTTCTTTCCACAAGGACGTCGCCGATCAGTCGAAAACATTTTCTATCTGACGCCATAGGCTCAAGTGCACTTATAACTTGACGGTGTTCCGACCCATCGCTGCTGAGTTCGTTCATCTTTGTCCATATCGAGTTCAGCTCTTCTCGCATCGAGGCAAACCTGCATCGACAGGAAAACCGTCAGGGAGCGCTCGCGGAAAAATACGCATGCGAAAAACAGCACGAATAAGGGCTCACTTCTGGACGATGTCATTTTGGTTGGTGAACACTTCCTCGCCCGACGTCTCAGCGGACATATTTCTTCAATATATCACCGCAGCCAACTCTTTTTACGGGACGTTTCTGACAAACGCAACAATCGCCTGGACACCATCTTCCAGAAACTGGATTTGATTCTTGAGTTCGTCTCATGTCACGTTGAGTAAGACAGCATTGTTACGTCGCCTTTCGTCACCCAACCCCACTCGAAATAGCCCATTTTACACCATCTCAACTTATCTTACTGATGTCAACTTGACAGTTTGATAATTCGGCACTCCGTCACCACATCGTGTAGGATAAACTCAGCCGCCCCAAACATCACAAATCTCACATGCTGAGTAGTGCACCAGCAACGGCGACGAAGATGCAGGCGCTGGGCAAGTTTTCCCAGCACCACCACCTCCAAGCTTTCCAGGAGCACATTCGAGTGCCGCTTTCAACTGGCGCAGCGAGCCCATGCATGCGGCCGACACCACGGCGAGGCGTGCGTCTCGCGGCGTCCTCTACGGAAGTATCAGAGTCAGAAACCGCCGCTGCCTCCAGTCAGAACGCTTCGAAAACGGCTCTTGGGACCTGCTACGGCACAATCGACTTCGAACAAGTACGCAGCTGGTGATCTGTGATTAGACATCGATCCATGTGGATCGATGTCGTTTCTTGCGCTTCCTTTGTGTGACAACTCCAGTGATTTGTTTCACTTCTCAAGCAATCCTGACGTTCGTTGTGTATTTTCTAGATCGATGAGATCCCTGTGGAAGTGGAAGGGAAGATCCCAGAATGGTTGAAAGGCACCCTGTTGCTGAATGGCTGCGGTGATTACACTGGTAGGTTTGCATTCAGAGAGGGCATCATGTGAAAATCGACGTTGTCCGTGCTTGAATTGATCCCTGTGATCTGGTCGACCATGTGCATTCAAATGCCGACTGTTTCACTTGTCTTTCCAGCTTTTGAAGGGTGGTGTTGTTTTTGCATGTACAGTTATGAAGCACATGTTTGATGGGTTTGCTCTGCTCCACAAGTGGCGCATTAGCGAGGAGGGTGTTTTCACTTCACACCGGTTTTTGCAAACTGAGGCTTACAAACATTACAAGTGAGAGGAAATCCTCCGAAAATGAACATATCCTGACGAAAAACAAGCAATATTAAGCTTGAAAGTGGGATCATCAGGTTTCAATTTTCGGAAGAAAACATGCAGAATTTCAGTAGTAATTTCCATTTTTAGCATTGGAATTAATGAACTGGGCCCACGACACCATACTTATTGATAGAAAACGATTTTAAATAAATTCCCCTTCAGATGGATTACAAAATAGATGATTGGGAACAGCGGGTACTGGAGGCCTCCGACCTGGGTGTGAGTCATTTGAAACAAAAATTGTCTGATTCTAATTTTGACACTAGGGCTACGGGGAAGCTGAAATGGAAAGAGTTCGCCGCTTCTCCCGAGGGCTCGAATGTTTTCACCAATATAGTTCTGTTTGCATCGATGGGGCTTTTTGGAAAGCAGGCGACCACAGACAACGCATCCGTTTCTGTGATTCCCTTTGGAGGCAAAGTGCTGGCTGTCAGTGGTGTGTTCACGAAAAGATAAATGACACTGAAAACAAAATCTATTTTGATATTGTTCAGCGATTTACGAATCCACAATGGCATAAATGCTGGGAACAATCGTTGATGTATTGTTTTCATCACCTTTGCTCTTTTCTTTTCTGTTTTTGAATGCGTGCAGGCTGTTTCTAGTCTTATGTTCATTGTGCCAATGCAGTCTGTGAGCTGTTACAGTTTGGTGGTTGCAGAGCCAAAGACTGCTGCGTTCGAGATAGACATGGATACAATGACAGTGGTGGAGCAAATGGCACCAGATGTTAAAGGAGACACTGTTACTGCCCATCCGTTCATTACCGAACAGGGCGACATTATTAATGTGGCATCTGATGTGAGAATTCCGCTTCTATTTGACCACTTTGACAAAATGTTTCTGCTTCATTTTTTTCCCCTAGGATATTCAACGTTTCTTGAAATTTGACCTTAATCTCGATACGTGCAACTCCTGCTGATGTGTCCCAAAAAAGCTTTTGGTTTTGTTTTGTGCACCTGGGTTTCCAAAATGTGTTTTTTTAGGGAGGAAAGATATGTAATTATGACGTACTGATTGTTGTGTTTTGCAGTTTGCAAAGGGATATACGGTGTACCGGCAGAATAAATCCACGTTCGAGTGTGAAGAGGTTGGTTTCGTGCCTTTGCAAGCTCCTTTCGTGGCCTCCTGGATTCATGACTTCCCTGCAACCAACAACTATGCAGCCATTGTTGAAACACCCTGTAATATTAATTTCTCGGCGTTGATGCTCGAGACACCTTCTGAATACGGAATGATGAAGTGGAATCCTGATGCATGCACTTTCGTCCATCTGGTCCCACTCAAGGGTGAAGGAAAGGTAATTGACATACATATTGATGCAAAACCGTTTCTAATGTTGAGCTAATCGGTTGGATCTGGGTTGGCATGAGTTCAACTAACGATTTTTTGCTCAGTGTAACTGCATGGAAATTGTTGGATCGTTCTCTCCTCTTTCCCGTAAAGCGTTTTCTTCTGTTGTGGCTGGACAGGTTCGAACATTTCGGTGTCCGACTTTCTTCAACTACCATTTTGGGAATGCCTTTGAGTCCGAGGATGGCAAGCGCTTCTGTTTCGATGTGGCGATGTACAAGGATCTGAAAACTCTGGTCGACAACAGGCTGGATGTGATATTGGAGGGGGGAAATGATATGGCGGAGTCCATGCTGTGCAGAATTGAGGTGCCCTTGGAAGGAGATGGAGGGGTTTTGAAATGGGAACCTCTGGTGAAGCCAGAAATGCATGGAAAATATTGCGACTTTCCAACGATCAACGATCGCTTCAGGGGGAAAAAACACAGGTGTGTTGCTAGCACTACTGGGCATATTTGCAGACGCATGGGTGGCCTCATCCCAAGAAGTGGAGCAGACTAATGTTTTGATATCCGTTTATGTTTTTTGCTGAAATGTGCTGGAGAGTGTAGGCTGTACGGAACTTATTCTTGCAAAAATGCAACAAGGGGCTTCTAGCAAAAAGCATGTCCTGGGTGGGAAATGAACATCCAGTCGGTGGTGTTTGCTCAACAAAACATAAGAATTTCGATTTGTGGTGGATATTTTGTAGGTATGTGTACATGACAGGAGCATCTCGACCGACATGCAATGGAAACTGTTTGGTCAAAGCGGATGTGGAAGAAGGGACGTGCAAAGTGTGGAATCGCGGTTACTTGGCAGGTACACCTTGCAAAGTGAAGTGTGTTGTTTGTTGTTTAATCTACACGGAAGAATTATCAAGTAGTCACTGAGAAACTCCTGTAAGATTATTTCACAAAACCCACTTTTACCGCATTTTTTTGTTGCTGCCAGAACGCAACTCTATTGCTTTTTTTGGGCCGCTTTCCTTCCTCTCGGGTTGCAAAGACTTATTCTGGGGTCGATACTAAATATTTTGATTGTAAATTCCATTTCTTTTTTGTGTGTAGGTGAACCCTGTTTTGTGGAAGCTCCAAACCCAACCTCAGAAGATGACGGGGTGGTAATTTCAAGTTGCATGGGGCCTGATGGGACCACCAGTTTGGTTATTCTAGATGCTAAAACCTGGGAGGAGGTGGCTGTTGCCAAGATGCCCTATGGAATTCCTGCCAGATTCCATGGACATTTCTTCGGACAAGAATGAAGATCTCTTTATGGAGAAAGTAGTCTGGATTATTGTTTATTTTTTGTTCTGGTGCTTGTGTTTTTTTTTTGCAAGTTTCTCAGCCATTTGTTGTTCTATATTTGCTTGTAACTTCATTCTTCTTGTTGATCTGATTGTTTTTCAGAGGGACTCATCCCCTAATTCTCAATCTGGAGGTGTCTGATATCAGCTGAAGAAGACACTCCAGTCGTTTTTACTCTTTTTTCTTTTGGGGGGGGGGGAGAGGAGGGCGAAAAACCCAGCAGGCTTCCCATCATTTTCTTTGTTTTCGTGATCCATCATATTCATTCGAGGTTGCAGATCCATCCACTGGAATAACCTTTTTCCCACAGCAACAGTTTCGGGAAGCAAAGGATTACAGAAAAAAACGTACAGAAGTTTTCACGTGCGCACTCGCAGACGGTCGAAAGACTTCACACAAGAAAAAGAAGTGGTCGAGGATTTGGTGGCGGACTCCAATGATCAACCCAAGAATATCGATATCCGGGACACGTATCGCGGTGTGCGCTCCTTTTGCGTCCTGTCTTCGTTCCACCTGAAATCGAACCAGTTGGACCATCGCGCGATACAGGCCTTCACGAACGACGAACTTTGGTGGTTGCGGGGTGTTTTAGAAAGAGCTTTGCTGTCAGAGGGATATCTGTGGGGCTGGTTGCGCCTTTCGTCGGCGATTTTCACGCCAGGCCTGACGCTTTGCGAGTTTTTTTGATTTGGCGGTGGGCCCGGTTTCGTTGGTGTAAGTAGCCACAATGCTGACGAAATTCGAGACGAAGAGTATGCGCGTCAAGGGGTTGGCTTTCCATCCGAAACGGTGCGTCGAGTCCTGACTAGCAATTCGACCTCGCTCGTCGAGTTCTTTGATCGACAGAGATCTCCACCATGTTACACCTTTTGCTAACCTTGTCGAGAATCTGCTTTATGGCTTCAGACCGTGGATTCTAGCCTCTTTGCACAGCGGAGTTATTCAGGTGGGGCTTCGACGTTCGAAACACCAGTGCTTTCCCTATTGACCTTGACACTCGGTTTTGTTGAGCTGGGGGCCCAACCTCTTCTCACTGTTGTGCTGTCGTCGTCGACAGTTATGGGACTATCGCGTGGGGACGACCATCGACCGTTTCGACGAGCACGACGGTCCCGTGCGCGGCGTGTACTTCCATCGCTCCCAACCCTTGTTCGTCTCTGGAGGGGATGACTACAAAATCAAAGTCTGGAACTACAAACTCAGGAGATGTCTGTTCACGCTGCACGGCCATCTAGACTACATTCGGACGGTGCAGTTTCACGACGAAAACCCCTGGATTGTGTCGTCCAGCGACGACCAAACCATCAGGATATGGAACTGGCAATCTCGCTCGTGCGTGGCTGTTTTGACGGGGCACAATCACTACGTGATGTGCGCCCAGTTCCACATGAAGGAGGACCTGGTGGTTTCTGCGTCTTTGGATCAGACTGTGAGGGTGTGGGACATAACTGGGTTGAGGAAGAAGTCCATGTCGCCTGGGGGTCCAGGCTCTGGAAGTCCACAGGGAGAGGATATGCTCAGACTGCCACAGGTGCTTCAGAAACACTCCAGACCATTCGAGAAACGAAAAATTAGAAAATTTCCATTTACTTGGAGGGAGCTGAAGCAGATATTTTTAGCTTCCACTTCAAAACTAAAAGAACAGAAAAGGGTTAAACCGCGTCCATGTGAAAAGTCAATCCTCAATTCACCAAACAGGAGCCCCAGTCTTGTCTGGTGGATATTCATTGCGGTATTCTTGTGTATTATACACGGAGCTGTTTTTCAATATTGATTTTTTAATGGTGTTATTTTCAGCAAATGGGTGCTGATCTCTTTGGAGGGGGAGATGCAGTCGTGAAGTATGTTTTGGAAGGACATGACAGAGGGGTGAACTGGGCGTCATTCCATCCAACGCTTCCGTTAATCGTTTCGGGTGCTGATGATCGACAAGTCAAGCTGTGGAGATACAACGGTATGTCTCAGGTCAAATTTTCTCTCCCACAAAGGACAGATTGGGTGTATTGTCCAGTTGTCTTTTTCCAACTCAAAAAAAGACACATCGCTCATCTGCTGTGTGGACACAGTGAAACAGGAAATGAAAGAAGAGTGAAATAGTTACTGTAGAGAAAAGGATGAGACTCTCAAGAATAGAAATTTGATCATTCTGGGAAAAAAATGTGGTGCACAGATTTTGTTGATATGTCTGTGTGCTGCTTTTCAGAGACGAAAGCTTGGGAAGTGGATACTCTTCGGGGCCATGTGAACAATGTGTCTTGCGTGATTTTCCACGCTAAGCAGGTGAATTAACCATCAACAGAGCGGTTTTCACTGAGGCATTGCACATTTGGCTGACATTTCTAACGTGAAGAAAGCTGTAGGATATGTCGCCAGAAAGGAGAATCATGCGAAAAATATTCAAAAATTGATCAGTGATCGCGTCTTTCAGCTGACTTTCGGGAAAGATTGTTGTGCCACTCGACAGAAATTTGAAGTTTGGGTTGTGAGTTTTAGGACCTCATCATATCTGATTCGGAAGATAAAACCATCCGGGTGTGGGACATGTCTAAAAGGGCTGGGGTGCAAACTTTCAGAAGGGAAAACGATCGCTTTTGGATTCTGATTGCCCATCCCGAACAAAATCTGCTGGCGGCTGGACATGACAGGTACGAAAGCACAGAAACACTTGGGAAACTTCTCAACAAACTCACTATCCACCCCAGATATGCTGCAAGTAATGGGAAAGGCATAGAGTTGAAGACAGTACCGAGTTCGTGCCAACGAACTGCCACGAAAAGAACTTCCAAAAAAAACACTCTCTCTTGTTTTGTTGCTTTTTTTTTCTTTGAATGAATTCGCAGACTTTGTGATTTCACAGTGGGATGATCGTATTCAAGTTGGAACGGGAAAGACCCCCCTACACGGTTCACCGGGACAGCCTGTACTACGTAAAGGATCGATATTTGCGTGTGTACGACATCAAATCCCAGAGGGACAATCCAATCGTGTCCGTGAGGCGGCCGGGAATGACC
The DNA here is from genome assembly GCA_030272585.1 of Bryopsis sp. KO-2023. Classification (NCBI taxonomy): domain Eukaryota; kingdom Viridiplantae; phylum Chlorophyta; class Ulvophyceae; order Bryopsidales; family Bryopsidaceae; genus Bryopsis; species Bryopsis sp. KO-2023. Next base: position 533,696 of record BSYQ01000007.1, on the reverse strand, counting down.
GGAACTAACACAGCACCCCGATCGATGTCCTACAACCCTGCTGAAAATGCGGTGCTGTTGACAAATGATTCGGATGGGGGTACTTTCGAACTGTACATGCTGCCGAAGGATTCTGCTCGCGGAGATTCGACACCGGTGGGTGCGGTGTACAATTCGAATATGTATTGCTGATTTGAGAAATTGTCGCTTTTTTTTTAATTAAGATTTGCATATCGCGCAACCCGGAAAGATGGGGACTCCAAGATGTAAAGCTGTTTAAAAAACGTGGTGGAAACCGGGTATTGTGTTTTTTTTCATGTTTTTTTCCCAAAGTATATTTTACGCTGGACGATTGAAAGGGAACCAATAAAATTGTGCGGGTTTTCGAATAGCTTTTCTTTGCGTGAGTTCGTTCTCCTTGCACATGGATCATCCAGGAGAATGTCCCTCAGGTCTATATTTCTGATGTGTCTTTCAGGATGCAAAGTCTGGGCTGGGTTCTTCTGCGGTGTTCATTGCCAGGCAAAGGTTTGCGGTGCTGGAGAAGTCCCACAACCAAATCCAGATCCGAAACTTGCAAAACGACATCACCAAGAGAGTCCCATCGCCCTGTTCTGTTACTGTGAACATTTTTTATGCAGGGACAGGGGTTTTGCTGTGCCAAGCCGAGGACAAGGTGACTGTTCACAGCTGAACTTTGTTTATATTGAGTCAGACAGATTAAAAAAAATCCTGTAAATTTTTTTGGGGGTGGGGTGGAGAGGGGTTTTTTTTTCCAGTCGAAAACTCGAGTAGGATTTTCTTTATGAGTGGGAAAAACAAAGCAAGGTGTCGCGCAAATGACACATATTCCTGGGTTGATTTTGGTCGGTTTTTCCTTTGCAGGTGATCTTGTTCGATATTCAGCAACGGCAATCGCTTGCAGAATTGAGTACCCCTCTGGTCAAGTACGTGGTCTGGAATGATGAAATGACCAGGGTGGCCTTGCTGAGCAAACACGCTGTTATCATCGCGGACAAGAAACTCCAGAATGCAACCACCATTCACGAAACCATGAGGGTCAAGAGCGCCGCTTTTGATGCTTCTGGGGTGCTGATCTACACCACCTTGAATCACATCAAGTATTGCCTGCCTAACGGGGACAATGGAATTATTCGAACTCTGGAGAACCCGGTGTACCTCACGAGGGTATCTGGCAGCGCAGTCTTTTGTCTGGATCGGGAAGGCAAAAACAAGAAGATTGAGGTACATTCACTCTCTAGCTATAAGGCGTTGACTAGAATATTTCTCCGATCGAGGTTAAGATGAGGGGTTGAAACTCAGTGGCTGACAGGGATTATGGTGGTTTGTGCTCACCAGATCGACAACACAGAATTCATGTTCAAGCTGGCGCTTGTCCAGGGTAAGTATGATCAAGTGATGAGCATGATCCAGCACAAGGACCTGTGTGGCCAGGCCATCATCGCTTATTTACAAGAGAAAGGCTTCCCTGAGGTAGCCCTTCACTTTGTGAAGGACGACCGATTGAGGTTCAACCTGGCGATCGAGTGTGGAAACATTGAGGTGGCTCTCCAGTCCGCCCAGGATCTGGATGATAAGGACACCTGGTATCGCTTGGGGGTGGAAGCGCTGCGTCAGGGAAACCATCAGATTGTGGAATTCTCGTATCAAAAGACTAAGAGCTTCGAGCGTCTGGGATTTCTGTACCTCATCATGGGCAACACGGTGCGGTTGAACAAAATGATGAAGATCTCGGAAATGTACAACGATGTGATGGGCCGATTTCAGAGCGCCTTGTTCTTGGGCGATGTCCGAGAAAGGGTCAAGGTGTTGGAGGAATCTGGGCAAATCCCTCTAGCCTACGTAACCGCCAAAACTCACGGTTTGGACGAGGAAGCCGAGAGACTGAGGGAAGGTTTGGTTGAGGAACCCGAGGTGGATTTGAGCGAGTCCAGTCTGCTGATGCCCCCAGTGCCGATTTCCAGACAAGAGAATTGGCCATTGCTGACGGTGAGCAGGGGATTCTTTGGCGGAATGGTGTCCAAGGTGGAAGGCAAGTCGAAGGGGAGAATCGCAGCCGAGGTTTCTGAAGGAATGGAAGAGATCGAAGCTGGGGGTGCTTGGGATGATGATGATGATTTGGTGCTCAACGAGGAGGGCAGTGATAAGTTTGTGGACGCAGTGGATGGTGAGGAAGGGGAAGAAGATGAGGAGGGTGGATGGGATATGGAGGTACGAACAGCTGAAAACTCAATTGCACATATATACCAATGCATCTGTACCAATTTTTATGTGTAGAGTCCTGCAGTAGAGGGGGAAAGTGTGCACGTGTGTTAGATTGACTGGTGGGTTCTGCGTCAGCTTCTGAAAGGGTGTTTCATTTCAGGATTTGGACCTCCCCCCAGATATTGCGAAGGAAACTGTTGGTCCATCCACAGTCTTCACGGCCCCAAATCCTGGCCTGTCCGACACCCAGAAGTGGATGCAGAAATGTTCCCTGGCTGGTCAGCATGCGGCGGCTGGTCAATTCGATTCAGCCATGAGATTGCTCAACAGGCAACTGGGTATTTGCAATTTCGACCCATTACAACCATACATGATGAATTTACATCGAGCTACGCATGCGTCCTTGCCTGGGCTGTGTGGGTTGAGTCCAATGGTGACCACTTTGGATAAGTCGTGGAGTGCTGATGAGCCGGTGGCTCCTCCAGTTGCCCCAGTATCGATCTACACTCTCGCAGCGCTGGAAGATGAACTGAAAAAAGGGTACAAGCTGGTTACCGCTGGTGAGTTAAAGGAGTTTTCTGTCCTTTTCTTTTGCTGCTTCATCTTTCTTGATTTGGTGGCTTTTTTGATCAAAGGAAAAACAGCACCACAAGTTTGAGATTCTTTTCAGCAAGGATTTTTATAATACACCATGGCTTGAGCTTCCACTTCTCCATTTGCATCCTGTGGTGGTTCTCTGACCTATCGTTTGCTTGAAATACATAGGTAAGTTTACCGATGCTGCCAAAGCTTTCACTACCATATTGCACACGGTGCCGCTTCTCGTGGTGGAAACACGAAAGGATGTGGACGATGTGAAAGAGCTGGTGGGCATCTCCAAGGAGTACTTGCTGGCTCTTCGATGCGAAATGAAACGAAAAGAAGTCAAAGATGACCTGCCAAGAGCAGCCGAGCTGGCTGCGTACTTCACTCACTGCAAACTGGAGAACGTGCATCTTGTGTTGGGCCTGAAGCTCGCCATGACAGTTTTCTTCAAACTCAAGAATTTGAACACATGTGCTACTTTCTGTCGTCGATTAATAGAGTTGAATCCAGGTCCCAAGGTGAGTGTTCCACAGGATATAGGGTTGACACCTTTTTTTTTCCTGTGTATTTTTCAACTGCATAAATAATAAAAGAAAAGAATACAGCAAAAAGACAGGAATATGGTACAATTTTAGAGAGGTGTTTAATTACTTTTTTGGGGGGGGGGTCCCCAAAATGTGTTCTTGTGGAATTCAGCAAACATGTGCGAGTCGGATAAAAAAAACATCTTGAAATGTCCCAAACAACTTTTTTTTTTTTAATAATGATTGGATCTGAGCAATCATTCACCTCAAAGCACTACCCTTCAAAATACATCTGACAAGAGGAAAAACAATCGCTGTGGCTGAAATTTTCAGATGGGGCAGCAAGCTCGGCAAGTTTTGGCAGCATGCGAAGCCAAACCAGAAGATGCCGTCGAAATAAATTATGATCCCCGAAACCCCTTTGATGTTTGTCCGCTGACTTTGACACCTATCTACCGAGGCTCAAAGTACGTGGAGTGCCCCTACACGCAGGCCCGCTTCCAGCCTGATTGTGCTGGTCAAATTTCTCCCATTGGAGACATTGCCAAAGTAGGCATGGATGCCTCTGGATTGATTTGTTCAACAACCCAGCTCCGATAATGGCTTGGTTTTCTTCTTAAGAAATCAATGATTGAGGCTGGGGGGTCGGGCTAGGGGGGATGTTGGCAAGGGATCCTTTTTGGTGCGTGAACAGGAAAAGGGGAGGGGGGGGGGGAAGGGGTCCATTGGGAGTTGCCTGTTCAATTCGTTTCTTTTGGGTGGGGTGGGGTCTTTGGGGTAATTCGGGGTTTGGGTGGGTGCTTCTTTTCGAGTTTCTGTTTCGATGCTGGGTTAGTCTGGACCAAGTTGGCTGATTGTAAAAGAACTGTCAAAGGCTCGGATGATATCGGAGATCAACAGGGAGTGCCAGTTTAATGCACTGTTCTGGAAAACTCACCATTGCAGAGTCTGGAAGCTGTTTAATCGTGCCGTTTTTTGGGGGGGCTAAAATGTGTTACTGATTTATGTGGTGAGTCTCCCAAGTAGCACAGCTGACCCCTACCTGAACCCTACAGCTCAAGATTTCTCAGGCATCCAGCATGGATAAATTGAGTGTTATTTCCATGCAAGACAAGGAACTTGAAATAGAAATAGAAGTGAATCGATGCAAAAAAAAAAGCTAAGCTATTGAATAACCAATAGCTTCACCCCCCCCTTCTGTGTCCAGTTATTACTTCAGAGAATTTTGTGAGATGCCAACTTTTTCCTTTTTCAAGTTAAAATGATATTAATCGGAGTCATCCAGTACTCTGGATTCTTGCACTTTGCACAGGCCTTTCCTTGAATTTTTAATGATGTCATCCACCAGAGGAATCGGGAAAGAAGGAAAAGCACACAATGTCAGGTGAGAGGGGAGAAAAGCGCTGCTGGTTGGAAATATTGAATATTTTGCTGCAGTAGAGCAGTTGAAAATCACGAAACATATGCAGACAGACATATGTTAAAACATATGTTTAACAGTAATATCTCGCCTAGCTCATCACTTTCTCAACAGGCTTGATGAATAGATTGTGGCACAAACATGTAGTAGAGATTGGTTTACTGAATTCCAAAACTGGGGGAACTTCCAGAAAACAATTAATGTCAAAAACTGTCTGCAGGTCATTTTTAGAGCTACGTAACACACCAACAATGACGGCAAGCAAACATTCAGCCGTTCGATTTCAAATCTCCCACAAAATGAATCCCTCACTGTGTCTTTTCCCTCCATTGGTCACACATGCACTCCATCCAAGAATCCCAAACAGAAAATTCATCAAGATATTCCTTCCAAAATCCAAATTCAAAAATATGGAGGTCCCAACACCACCTTCAACTTCTCCTCCAAAGAACAGAAAAAAATGCCTCTCCTCCGAAGAAAAGAAAAGAAAAGAAATGAAAACAATACCAACATAAAAACCACCTTTCCTTCTTATACGAGGGACGGTTCATAGAACTCTGGAGCCTTATATCCAAGCAGATTGATCGATGTGGCAGTGATGTTTGCAAGCCCTGCATCTGGAAGGTCTTTTCTGAACACAACACGATCCGGCAATCCTGTTCCTCCGATTGCAACTGGGACGGGGGCCAAAGTGTGAGATGTCAAAGGCAAGGCTTTCCCTTCGTCATAAAGCGGCTCTCCATTCTTTCGACGCTGAACCATATCGTCGGCATTTCCATGATCCGATGTCAAAAGCCAGCGCCCATTGAGCTGCCAACAGAAATTTCACAGTCAGTCATCATCAACATGACATCAATTTGCCCTCCAGATGATTTCAGGATCGTGGGGTGAGGTATCGAATACAGTGGATGGTCAGCATTTGTTCCAATCAGCTTTTTATGGTGACAAACAAGTGTAGTGGCATAGCAGATTCGTTTCAATTGCTACCAAAGCTGTGGATTGCAATTGGGGGTTAATGTTTAAGCCCAATGTTTATGTGTAAACATTCTTGCCCTACTGTAGCAGTCTTATCTCATACCTCGTCGCAAACATCCAGGAGTTCTTGGACGCATTGATCCACAAGAGTGCATGTAGAGATGGTGGCTTCGAGATTTCCGGTGTGGCCCACCATATCTGGGTTTGCAAAGTTAATGCGCACCATGTCATACTTCTTTGATCGCATGGCCTCCTTGCCGGCCTCGCAAATTTCTCTTGCTTTCATGTCAGGTTTTTCGTCGAATGAGCAGTTGTCAGAAGGAATCTTGAAACCAAACCAGACACACACTCTTCAACATCTTAGCAGTGGGCTGTCGAGGCATTTTTTTTGATTAAATTACACACCCTCCTATGTCCACTGTTAAAAGGACTTTCTCTGACTCATACAACTAGGGGTAAATCCGGCCGATGAAATGAAAAAATCCGGCAAAAATCTCAACAGGAAATCACTGGAGATGCAAGCACATAACTTTTCTTTTCACATGATTTGTGCATGAACCCTATATAATCAAGGTTTTCAACAGATTACACCAAGTAAAAATTGCGGAAAATTGAATGTTCACTTATTTCTTATGACCTTTTAGTCAGCGCGACACGGCAAAAATCAATCCCTCCAAACAGAAACTTCAAGTGCTGAAAACACCCCTCACTGTTGCAGAATTCAGTCTTTTTTTTCTTTTTCAAAAAATACACATCTTTTGGCATTCTTTAGCACAGGCTTATTCTCCCGCTCAGAAACACACTTTCAAGAAAAACAAACACAATTTCGATTGATGAGATGTGCATGTGGATTTTTACCTCGACATAGGTCTCGAGGTTCTCATCGAAGTAGCCCGACCGATTTCCGTTCCAGAAAAATGTAACGTGTCCAAACTTTTGAGTTTCAGAGCAGGCGAAGGTTTTGATGCCGTTCTTTACCAGATACTGGCCTGAAACCTTGTTAATAAGAGGTGGGGGCACTAAGTAGTTTGTCGGAAGCTTCAAATCTCCATCGTATTGCATCATGCCAACAAAACGAAGGTTCTGCAGTAGTCGAGTTGAAACATATAAAACCTCTCAATGATTTGATGTTTTCTTCATTGTCTGGCAAGGGTGGTTTGAAGCACATGTTTTTTTATCGTTTTCCATCCATTGGATACAAGGTTCAAAAAAAAAAGTGTATTTAAAAAAACCACAAAAAAACGCTCTGGCAACACCCAGGATCCTTTCGTTCGGAAAACAAATACTATTCTTTTTTTTTTTTAACAACACAACAGAGCCTTGCCAATATCCTGGACAATTCTATGTATGCAAATCATTGTATCAATTCTACTGAGACAATTAGTCCACAAATATCAACACATGAGCACCCAGCTCAATTTCTTTTGAATGATTAGACCCCACCTTTGGGAAACGCTCCCTGTCAAAAGCTTTGAAATCTTCATACTCAAGGGCTTTGCTCATTTCCACCATCCTATCGGCACGGAAATTGAAAAGGACAACGGCATCCTCATCATTCACAGGTCCAACAGGATTGCCATCATTATCCACAATCACAAAAGGGTCCAAATTCTGATCGGAAACGGGCTTATCACCAGTGCCCTGTTTTGAAAAATAAAAAATATTCAATAATTAACAGACAGTTCTTTTAAGAAAAATAAAATCCACTAATCCAGGCACACAAACAATCAGAAATCGAAAAAAATCTATATATTTTGCAGGCACCTTCACTCGCTCTGGATTTGGTCCATCACAAAAAAAAAAATAATTTCCCAGCACCACCTATATATATATTTTTTTTAGTTTTTCTTTTTTCTAAAGGAAAACGACTGTTATTTCTTCAAAGATTTTTTTTTTGAACACTGCATATCGTCTTTACATTTCCAATGATCATCTGTTAACAAATCAAAACATGTTGTTGCCATCAAAATTTGCCCCAAGAATATATTCCAAAGAATATTGGGCTGCAGCAGCATTCCATTGAGTTATCTCAAAATAAGATTGCCAAAACACTGACCTTCAGAGTTACGATGGCATCAGCAGCACTCTTGAATGTGTGAGGTGCTTTTCCAAGGACGTGGGCATCCCAGCCCCTCTTCACAATATTCCAATCGGCCTGGTTCAAAACACAAGGCACTGAAACCCAGGAACTGGTTCAAGCCCATTCTTGGACCCCAACTATTATATATCTTTTCAGACCCCCACGGCCCCTTCGAGAGAAGTTCACCTCATACCTCGTATCTGTCCATCGTGACCTTCATTCTCCCCCCGCCCGAGGCAATTTTTGCATCACAGCCCTTTTCCTCGAGCTTTCTGAGGTCCGTCTCGAGTGCATCCACAAACTTAACGGAAGAACCGTCGGGAACGTCACGCCCGTCCGTCAAGATGTGCACTCTAATCCTTTTCGCCCCACTCTCCACCGCTCCACGCAAACACTTCTCGAGTTGATTGTATCGAGAGTGCACGCCGCCGTCGGACAACAGACCGATGAAATGCACAGTATGCGCTTCGAAAGCTTTCGACACCAATTTCCAGCCGTCGCTCTTGAACATCTCTCCCGTTTCGAGACCAATGTCCACCAAGCGCGCTCCTTGATCAACGACTTGACCCGAACCGAGGGCATTGTGGCCCACCTCCGAGTTCCCCATGTCCGCGTCGGTTGGCAGCCCGACCGCAGTACCGTGGGCGCGAAGAGTTCTCCATCTGTCGAGAGCCTTTTCCTTCAGTTTATCAGTGCAAGGGGTTTTCGCCGAGTGCACAGCGTTGAACCCATCCTTGTACTCGTTTTCTCCCCACCCGTCCAAAATCACCACCATCACGGGTCCATCGGGCTTGGGGATGTCAGGGTGAGGGCCGAGCGTAAAGTCTTCCTGCGTGGAGGATTCCGCCATATTTCGTTAGAGCTTCGAAACTCGCGCGCAAAAAGTTCGCTAAACCAAGCCGAAGTCGTCACCACAGTTTGGGTGATGGCGTCTTTTCAAAACTGTCCTCACGTGGGACATGCATTCTGACGTAACCGCACCAGATTCCGAATCCAACAAGAGTCGTCATATGGAAGACGTCAACGCAGCGAACCGAAAGCCGCTTGTGAGGGGTACCTGTTGGCGAGACGAAGCTCCAGTCGAGCTGCAGCTGTTTCCCATGTCGAGAACCGACCCTTCGAAGTTTCCGCGATCTTAAATGCTCGTCGAACGCTCAAAAGAGGAAGTTTCTGGCTTGCACAAAAATAGACGTCGGCGTCAAATTGGCACCTTTATCGCCAAGCCAGTTGCCGATGGGCTTGCATTTGTTTGTCTTGAATCCATACCGATGTTGAGAATGCAGAAATCTTTGATATCTGAAGTCGACGACCGCCACAGCCTCGCCTTCAGAATAAAATTTCGGAAATCGGAATCTTTCCCACGTCACGATTCATAATGCTTCCCGATTGTAAAGAACACCGCTGCTGGGTTCATGTCTAAGTAACCCCCCCCCCCAATCAGAGCAGAAAACACCTTCCCATCCAGCAGCATTTCGTCACGATGGCTGCTGGGCTCGCCGCCACTCCTCAATCTGCCTGGGAGCTCTGGTCCCGAGTTCGACAGACTTCACCTCTGATTCAATGCATAACCAATTACGTCTCCATGGACATCATGGCCAACGTTCTTCTGGCTGCTGGGTGCTCTCCAGCCATGGTACCTGAGTCGATTGTCGATTACTGATCCTGAAATTCCCCAGTCAGTGGTGGAGAAGGAGATCCACTAGGAACATCATTCTCCAGACATTGTGAGTTTATCTGCTGCAGGTTCATTCAACAGAGGAGGTGGATGAATTCTTGGCAATCGCATCTGGTCTTCTCATTAACATTGGAACCCTGGATCCCGACTGGGTGGCATCCATGAAGAAGGCTGCAGAAACGGTCAGTGTTGATTTTCCTTCACCCAACATGGGATCTCTCGTCTCATTCGTAAGTTGTTGAAGAATGATACTGCAGGCTTCGAAGCTTGGGAAACCTTGGGTGCTGGACCCAGTGGGTGCTGGAGCCACCACCTTTCGCACCAAAGCATGCGTTGAGTTGTTGAAACTGAAGCCAACAGTGATCAGGAGCAACGCATCTGAAATCATGGCTGTGGCTGGAGCTGCAGGCAAAACAAAGGGAGTGGACAGCGTTGCTACTTCTGATGAAGCTTTGGATCTCGGGCAACAATTGGCTAAGGATGTTGGATGCATCGTGGCCATCTCTGGTGCTGAGGACCTTGTGAGTGGTTTTCAAAAGTTTCTGAGGCCAGATCGAGTTTTGATGAGCGATGTTGTTCGGACTCGTCTGCTTTATTCGATAGCCCATCCTCTGTGAACACACACAGTGGGAGGGTGGGGTCTCAATATCGATGCTATGTTAAGAAAAGTGCAACTGAAGCGTTGTTTCTTTCATTGATCTGGATGAAATTGAGGATTTGTCTTGGCCTCATTTGAGTGATTTGGAGTGTGGGGCAACGAAGCTGGTGCAGATGCTTTGTGCTTAGGTGACGGATGGTGAAACGGTGGTGCGCGTGGCTAATGGCGTGCCAATGCTTCAGAAGGTCACTGCTACTGGTTGCTCTGTGACCGCCTTGATTGCAGCTTTTGTTTCGACGTCTCCAGAAAACCCATTACTCTCGACAGCCCATGCCCTCAGTATATTCGGGTACGAAAAGCCAGTTGGTGGCACATGTTTTGGCCTGCAGTTTGCTGGGTCAACAACTTCTGTCTTTTTTATGAACTCATGCAGTAACAAATTACAGACTGCAGCAAATTAATTAACTTTGAGATTGTTCTTTCTTTTAGGTTGGCAGGGGAACTTGCTTTAAAAAATGCCAAAATCCAGGGCCCTGGAAGTCTCAGAACTGGATTGATGGATCATCTACACTTGATGGGCGAGACTGAGGTGCTGGAAGGTGCCAAGATAAGGATTTGACAGCAGGACTTGATGAATTTCTTTTGCTTTCTGGAGTGGAAAGGGGCTGAACCTGGAACTGGAGCAGGGGTTGGAGTTTTTGTTACAGTGTGTCCTTTTTAATTGGCCCAAGGAGTTTTTTTCTCCCAGTGCCTAGCCTGCAAAGAGCAACCCTAAAGGATCTTGCATCCCCCTGAAAAGAAAGCGAATTGACGTGCGAACTTCTGATGGACTTGTCTCACTCTCGCAACCGATCGTCATTTTCGAGACTTCATACAATGACCCGCTTCTGGTCAACGACGCGTGCTCTTTCCCCCTCCTGTGCTGATGCACAGAGTTGAAGCGTTGAGTGAGCGTGCGCACATCCTGTTCTACGATTAACGTGCATAACGGATGGGATCGCATGGGAATCCAACGTTGGAAAAGTCCATGAAACGCAGACGATGAAACAATCCAATTCGATGCAAGTTCATCCACACCTGGGCGTTGACGACGATGAGGATGATCAAGAAGACCGTGCTCGGAGTTGCTGTTGGCCTTGGGGTGTGAAGGCAAAGCCCCAAAACGGTACGCTCACAGAGCGAAAAACGAACACACATTGCCGCATTTTGAGTCGATGGGATGCACTCCGCACCGCCGATTTCAGCATCATTGAATGCAGCGGTCAAGATGTTCGATTTCTTTTCGGAATTCTTCGTTTGGACGGGACATGGGGTTGCGCGATTCACAATTTCCGAAACATCAAGCGCCTGTTATGTGATCCCCACTGATTGTGTTGTCTGCAAAAGGACTGCAGAAGCCGGCGCAAGAATGGGCAGGTCCGATGATCCAAAACGCCCCGTCTCATTTGAGAGATCTGTTGGAGGACCTGGTGGAGAACCTGGAAGTGAAGAACCGCATGTTTCACGGGAGAACGTTTCACACATGCTTTTTGGGCCATGATGTGGTGAACTTCATGCTCAGGGAGCGGTATGCAATCAACGCCACAGATGCTGTGCGTATTGGAAACGAAATCCAGGCTGCGGGGATCTGGAACCACGTCTGCAGAGATCACCTGTTCAAGAATGAGGGGCTCTTCTACCGATTCTCTATCCATGAGGACTTCCATGGAGGGTGAGGATTAGGGCTGCCTTGGGTAACGGCTCAATTCGAGAACAAAACCTTATGAAATTTAGGCTCCAGAACGACTGCATGTTTCAAACTTGGGTTCTGAAAGCCAAGAAACAGAGCCAACACCATGCTCGAATGTTTGCAACATATAAAAATAGACTCGGTCACACTCCACGTCTGGCACGCCGCAAAAACGTAATGGGAGTTGCTGGCTCGCGTGGTGTTTCTGGAGATTGTCCAAGGGTTTGAGCCCAACCACCGTGGGTGTCAAGTATCAGCTGTGGGAAAAAACGACGCCCTGCGTTTGAGAAAGGTTTCAAGATGCCGGAAGCGGCCGACTACCAGGATGAGTTCATGGCAAAAATTGCGGAACAACTCATAACCAACCTCACCATCAAGGATAGATCGTTCCGCATGAAGACCTACAAGAACTGTTTTCTTGGTTCTGATGCCGTCGGTTTCCTCACGTCGATGGGTTACGCTAAAGGAGACGCGGACGCTATTGCTCTCGGCGATCGCCTCATCGATATGGGGATTTTACACCACGTGACGAAGGATCACAGCTTCAAAAACGAGGCCTTGTTCTATCGGTTTTCGTCCCACGAAGACTTTCACGGAGGGTGGGGCTTTGGCCGGGTTGCTGTGTTTTCCTTGTTTTGTTTGGACGTCGAGTGAAGTTGCTGTTGCTGACTCACAGTCTGCTCACGAGTTAAATAGACGCAGCGAGTTTAGGGTGTTTCGGCGACGCCTTTCTCTTTCGCGCCCTCTCGTAATACCCAACCTTGTTCGCCACTTTGTGATCTCCGTTGTCATATTCATGTTCAATAGCTTGGTTCGCCCGCGAAACAGTTCCGTTTGAGAGCCTATGGCGTTCGCTCGTCCCACTCGATGGACACCATCCCATCAGTCGTTAACACTCCCTGTGTCACGCAACGACCGCACTGAGTTGGCGAGGCTTCCAGGGGTTGGGGTTGGGGTGCCCAGATACAGGTCTACACACATTCGATGTTACCATCGGCATAAAAGTGTGGGAGGACGTCTCTAACTGTGTACTCTGTGGTGAATAGGCACGTCACGAAGTCTGATGGCTCCAAGTTCAGCTGGGCTGACGCCTTGTTCCGCCCAGATACTGCGAAGGCGACCCCCAACCTGCAGCCTGATATGCCGGAGTGGGACTTGAGCGACGCCACTCAAGCTATCGCAGACGTCCAAGTCACTCCTTTGGACGAGTACAACATCAAGTTGCTGGACAACGTGCATCCTGCAAACTGGAAGGATCCCGTGGCCACATCCAAGTAGGTAGCAACTTTTTCCACCAGCAGATGGATCTGAACTCACCCATGAATCATATTGAAGTGCATGGGATTAGATATCACAGACTGAGTGCCAAGCTATTTTAATTTTCAAGCAGTGGATGAATTTTAGCTTCCTCCATCTCAAATCTTTGTTTTCAACCCGGATCCAGATGCTAAATGTCGAAATGCCAACAAGAAGTGGTATGAAGTAGATGATCTTGCAAGGAAGAAAAACTTTGTTTGTTGGCTAAGGTACAATTTGGTGGTGATCGGAGCTGGTGCTGGTGGATTGGTCACATCTGCCGGATCAGCTGGAGTGGGTGCGAAAGTCGCCATCATCGAAGAGCATCTCATGGGAGGGGATTGTCTGAACGTGGGATGCGTCCCTTCCAAAGCTGTTATTCGTTGTGCCAGAGCTGTATATGAGGTAAATGCTGTTCCCTCTGTCGAAAAAGCCATGGCATGGTGCGGCTGTGGTGTTGTCTAATCGGACTGGTGTCTCGTTGATCCAGGCGAGGAATGCTGCTCAATTTGGAGTGACGGTGACTGGAGTTGAGGTGGACTTTGGGAAAATCATGGAGAGGATGAGGAAAATCAGAGCACAGATCAGTCGGGTGGACTCTTGCAATCGATATGCCTCGGAGCTGGGAGTTGATGTCTTTCAGGTGTGAAGAAGGAACGGGATTCTTGGCTGAGTGCAAGTTTTGTTTTCTTCGACCCTCTTATTGATTTCAGCAAGAATTCAAAAAAAAAAATTAAGGAGTTTGTTGATTTTATTTTTTTGGTTGTTGGGACAGGGTCGTGGCAAGTTTATCGACAAGAATACCATTGAGGTGAATGGGCAGCAACTCAAATTCGCAGCTGCCGTCATTGCAACTGGTGCAGCGGCATCCATTCCACAAATTCCGGTGAGAATGACAAAACTGATCGGAAAATCTACCGATGCTGCTCAGCAGCGCCCTGGTGGAACGAGACAAAACAATAACTTAACACTAACATCAGCATTTCTGTTTTCGTTTTCCAGGGATTGCAAGATGTTTCGTTTCTGACAAATGCAACCTTCTTCAACCTGACCGAGTTGCCTAAACGATTCGGCGTAATTGGAACTGGCGTAATTGGTAATGTATTCCAAAATTGCTTCTGTAGTCTTTGGTTGCAACTGCACACATTGAGAACCCTTTTTTTCCCCAACCCAACTGACAGTGTAATAGAGGTGTTGCGCTGGACTTTGAAAGTCGAGTAACCCCAAGTAAATAAGGTTTGATGGTTGAAACAGTGATTTACAAGTGTTGTTTGGGTTGGGTTTCTCCCAGGTTTGGAGCTTGCTCAGGCGATGGCAAGGTTCGGTTCCGAAGTGACGGTGTTTGGCCGATCTGGCAAAATCCTGGAGAAAGAAGACAGGGATGCTGTGGAAATCGTGCAAAAACAGTTGGTTGAGGATGGGATCGATTTCAAGCTGAAGTGCCAGTATGACAAGATTGAAAATTCTGACACGGGGACGATCTTGATTCAAGTCACAAACAACGGCATCCAAGTAAGGACAAAACAAGGCAAAAAATGAGTCGCACACAAAGAAGAGAACTCACCCCTAAAGTTCCTTTGCTTTCCCTCTGGTGTCAACTACAGCTTTTTTTTGCCTAATTTTTGCCTAATCTGTCATCTTTTTTCTTTTTTTTTAAATTGAAAGTGGTTCTTGATTTGTTGCGACTCGAAGGGATTTGCTCTGGATCCATCCAGCTGAGGATATATCTTTCTTTTTGTGTTTGTTTTTTTCCCCCAAAATCTAGGAAACCGTGGAGGTCGACGAGCTTATGATCGCCACCGGACGAACTCCCAATGTCAGGAATTTGAATCTCGAAGCGGCAGGGGTAGACTACGACAAAAAGGGGGTGAAGGTCAACGATCTGCTTCAAACTTCGACGAAAAATATTTTTGCCGTGGGGGATGTGTGTACGCAGTACAAGTTCACCCATGTTGCCGATTTCATGGCAAGATTGGTCATCAGAAATGCATTGTTCTTTGGATCCGGGAAGATGTCTTCCCTTTTGATCCCTTGGGCAACATTTACGGAGCCTGAGATTGCACATGTTGGTAAGCCACAGAGTTTTTCGAATAGAACTAATATTTGAAGAAGATATCTCCCGCTTTTTTACCTAGATTGTACTGGCTTCAATTGAGAAGTCCAGGGGAAGAACCATTTTCCCATGCGTGATTCACTTTCTCTTTTTATCCTTTTCGAAATATGGCACGATGATTTTCACAGGGTGATGCTCTATGTCGTGGAAAGGGAGAGAAAAATCAAAATCATGTTTTTTCTTAGTTTGTGTTTGTGTGTGCACTTTATCAAAGGCTTGTATGAGTCTGACATGAAGAAGGCTGGGATCAAGTACCAAACATTCATCCGGAAATTGGACGACGTGGACCGAGCAATCTGCGATGGCCAAGAGGAGGGTTTTTGCAAAATCTATACCAAGGAGGGGAGTGACAAAATGATCGGAGCTACCATCGTTGCAGCGGATGCTGGAAACATGATCTCGGAAATTTCGGTGGCCATGCAAGCAGGATTTGGACTCGGTTCGCTTGCTTACGTCATCCATCCTTATCCCACACAGGTTGGCATTATCAAAATGTCCCACATTTTTGTTTCAAAAAATTATTTCAAAAAAGCAAGGGTGTGCGGTGGAGCGTGTCCAGGAACAGAGAGCTAGATCAGAAGTCATCTGGGGTTGCGTCTGTTTCGAGGAATGTGATGGAAACCACATATCTCTGTGTTAGGAATTCCCCATGGAAGAATAGAACCCTGAGTTGGACCTGGATGGTGTATTTGACGGATTGTTCAGGGTTTTGCATCCCCTGGGAACAGAGTTTTTCCTGAAGCTTATTTTGTGTGTTTTGCAGTCCGAGTCCATTCGCCAGTGTGGTGACCTCTACAATAGAACCAGATTAACTCCTTTTGTGAAAGGAATGTTCCGAAATTTGCTGGCGTGGAGAAGAAATTGAAGTCTCGACAAGAACCATGTGTACATTCTGCTCGCGGCAACGAATCAATTGGGTTAATTTTTCGTTTGGTCATTCGTTGGTGTTCTGGGCTGTGTGCCTTTTTGGATTATTGTTTTTGGAAATTAGTTGCTAGCTAGTTGGAAGGTTTTTCGAGAATAAAATGTGGTTGTAGCTAATAGTTTCTACATCCTGGGTATCCTTTTTTCATCAATATGACATGATTTTGTAAGAAATTGTCATCCACTGTATTTGATATAACATTTTTTCTCATGTACTCTTTCTAATCAGACCGATACTGCTGAAATTCCCCCCCCCCCTTTTTTTCCCATGTGAGAGAAGTTGCCATAAACTTGATCAAGAACAACAATTTATTTTTTGAATCTGCTGACGGTTCCTGAATAGAAGTTGGCAGTCTTCGTGCGTGAGTGGATTTTGATGGTGCAAATAGTGTGCCAGCAGAGGTTCTTAATGGAGTACGACCCCAGCATCCAATAATCACGCATTATGCCAAATTTACAATTAATTTAATTTTGCCAAATTATCCCAAATGTTCAACTAATATTGTTATTGTGAGAGAACTCGATGTGTACATAAACAGTTACATTGATTCCTCGATGTCCCATGTCAGATTCCAAGTGTGGTTTTCCTCCATTATTTATTTATTTATCAAACAAAGCACTCCTATCAAAACCAACCAGCAAAAAAAATCAGCAAGGGTATTACAAATAAAGTGACACTAAACAAATTCATTCATACTTTTCTTTTAAACAACAGTCTATTGCCCATCAACTCCAAAAAAAACGCAGTCGCAAGGACATTAACACCACTTTGCAAAATCAACAACAGGCAAAAAAAAAACACCTTGCTGGAAAGATCCTTCAAACAACCATTTTCTCGTACCTTTGCCCCCCCTTCTTTTTCTCTTTTTTTTTTTTTTAATATCGAAAACCTCAAAAGAACCATTTCCCCTCTGATGATATGAAGCTTTCGAAGCACTTGTTATTATACACAAGCATTGATATGGAAGATAAACGACAATCCTAACTAGGCCTGAAAATTTTCAAAACGCACCTTTATAACTCTACTCCTCAACAACAAAATCATACCCCTGCCCTCAACCCTTCAGCCCCCATATCCAATATTCCCATTTTCAACATCCATCTCACCCGTTACACGAACCCAAACTGCCTCAAATCCCCCCCTCCATCCCCTCAAAAAAAAATTATTTCTAATATCCTCCACAATTGCTTGTGCTTGAGTTTCTTTTTCGCCCTCCCTTTTCTAGCCACACACGCAACACCCACTGCTGACGATATTTTCATGTTGATGGATGCAAAAAAAACAACATCAGTGTTCGATGTTGTTTTCATTAAATTTAACCTCTCGGACTTGCTCCAGTGCCGCCTCCACACCCTTTGCCAACCCCTCCAATCGGCCGTGCAACGAATGCAAATCCTGGTTCATGTAATTAAGGCTCTCCCTCCAGAAAACCCTATCAAACTGTGGAATATCTGAGGGGTACTGCCCGTACCCCCTGTTGTACGGAACAGGAGGGTACAGGCACAAAAACAGAGTCAATATTTGAAACATAAACAGCACCACGATCCCTATCAACAGAAAGAAGTTCATCGACACAGATGGAATGTAAGATGTGAACCTATCCGCCCATGGCAAAGGTTGTTCCATTGGGGACTGCACAATTTTCGAGTCGGTCTGCTGTGGATGTTCAACAGATGAAGTTTTTCCGAGCAGCTCAATCCTCTCCGAATCCTCCAAGCTCTCTCTAAGCAAACCCAACAGCTTGGTCCTGAGCTCCTGGCGAGAAAGCAGTTCGTCCAGATTGTACTCTGCACGAATCGGGGCCTCGACTGACGCTTCAGTGGCAGACTGGGAGCTGCTGGCTGCCAGGGCCACCCTCATGTTCTCAAACAGCTGGGCAACAGAGTTCCTGAGCTCTTTCATTACGCTGGATTCGATCATCATTCGGATGGGCGAAATGACATGGCGGATGAAGGGAACGCTTCCATAAATTGTCACTCGGCAATTATCCTCATGCGTCCCTCGATTGACCACTCGAGTGATGTCCCATCGCATCTCCACAGTGAAGTTATCCCCATAAGGAATGTCTTTCATCACCTGGGCAAACACAAACAAAAGCAAGTTTCATTTTTACCTCGTTTTTTCAAGCCTTCTTAAAAGCTGTTTCAACATCTTCCAGCAGGGCAGGTATCCCCTTTTTTTTTAGCCAAACTGAAAAAACTCCACTTTCAGTGGAATGCTTGAATCCACTTTGTCCCAAATATTCGTTCACTGCCTCATTGAGGGAACGCCATTAATCTGTTTTTTCAATTTCTGTTTGTGGGAGGGGGTCAACGAGTCGGAGAAAAACATGGAAAACAACCCAATAACTATGCACCGACCTGCGATGTCTCGAAGACAAGGGTATCCCCATCACCATACACCCTGTATCGCTGGTTCTGATTACACTCCGTTTCCTTTGGGGAAATTAACCCCACCCGGAAGCCCCCCGGAGCTTTCACGGGCGAGACGAAGGTAGAATGCCGAACCATGCCCTCCAACCCTGAATGCTTTTGCCATTGAGACAAACGCAGTCGCTGGTCCCCTCTGGTTCTGTGATATTCCTCCAGGAAAATTGATTCGCTCGACAAGGTTTTCTGGAAAAATTCCCGAACTGGAACCGAGAAGTGTGCTTCCATGATCATGTCCATGGCTTCGGGAACAGGCGGCACTTCACCAGATTGAACAGCCCTGTGTCATTCAATTTTCAGCACCCAATTTTCAGCCAACAGTGACCTTCCTCTCCTCCACAGCACGATACACCGAGAACCTTCTAAGAGGAAAATTCACCCACAAGAGAAAGTAGCTTCAAAGGAACCAGGCCTACCCAGCGTCTATATATAGATATCCTGAGTTACTGGCGGAATTCGCAGAAAACCTTACCAGCAGTCTGAGTCATCATCCTCCAGGTCAGAATCTGAATCATGGTCCAGACTGCTTTTTTCCAGCGATCGTCCATCCGAGCGAAAATCAGGGAGGTCCGAGCTTGCCCTTCGATGTTTCATACCATCGTGGTGAGGGGAGTCTGACGGAGGCTCCTCGTCCATATCGGGATCTCGAGATCTAGCTGAGCCAGGTTCGCTGTACCGACGACCCTCTTTAAAGTTATCGGCACCTGATGGTCAAGAATCGGGTTGTTTATTCATGGCCTCAAAAATCAATGCAGCGTAGGAGAGGGTTGTAATGCATCTGGATATGCGGATCAATTGGTGAAGCAGTGGTACAAAAATAATAATGTAGAATTAATCATAAATTAGAACCCTGATTATTTTCATTTGCGAAGATTTTTTTTTCGACTATTTTCGCGAAACGTAAAAGAGTTTTGAAGTCTGCATGTCGACCTAAAAACATAATTTTTTAGCTAAATTATTAAAAAATATACGTTTAGCACGGCTGAAAGGGGGAAGATGCATTGAGGTTGGCAGCCTTATGTCGCTCAATAGATTGAGTTTTTTGGCAAGGAAGAAAAGCGGAGCCTTAAATGCCATTTGTGAAGATCCCCACCTAACTGTTCCGATGACATACTGAGCCTTGCTTGGTTCCATGCATTGACGATGAGAACGTACGCATCATCCCTCGACAAAAACGATGTAAAAAACTCCCTTTTCCCCTTCCACCCAATCTGAATCGAGTTGGGAAACCCGTAATTCCTTTTTTTGGCCACATCCGTTATTTCCCTCATCGGAATGGTTTTTTTCTTCACCCAGCCGAAGAGGTTCGAATAGAAACAGACGTAATTTTCGAAAATATACATCCGCCCCTGGAAAAGGATTTTTTTGTGCAGGGCGCAGTAAAACTCGTCCATGAACATTTCCTCATCAGGCAATCCGAAATTCTTTCGGAGCTCATCCACCTTCTGTTGAACTCGGGAAACCATCGACAAGGCTTTCCCCCCTTTCAGAACGGAGTCTGAATCCTCCGAACATCTATGTCGGAGTAGAGGCGGCATATTTCCTCTGTGAAACATATCATGCAATTGGTATTTCCTCTGTGAAACACATCATGCAATTGGTGATTCTGATGCCATTGATGTCCGCATGAGTGCTAGGGATAAAATCTCTATTTTAGGGTGCTGCTCTATTTCTGTGATCTTGGAGGATGACTGATTCTTGAAAACCAACCGTGACACGTGAACGAGAGTCAAGCGCTTGACGTGGGCATTTCCTGGCAACACCTCCCCTCGAAACTGGTGACGTTGCACTGAACTAAACCCTAAAAAAAACTTCGCTCGTGACAGCGCGACCGTGTCGACGACATCGCGTGGGACTTTCGACAGGGGTGAAATCCACACTTTGAAATCCAGACTATTCAAGTATACATCAGAAAAAACGACGCAGCTGTTTGAACGTCGCAAGGCCACCCCGCAGACACCCCCAAACAAACACTTCACAACTCACGCAGCTCTCCCCCTAAACCGACGTTGACAATACTGGCACTAAAGCACTGTTCAAACATAAGCCAGACGAAGACGCTCCCGCAGGCAACTCGCTAATTTCCCCGTGAAACTCGGCCATGCCATCAGTTTTCAACAGCTGGAACTCACCACACTTTCCCTCGTGTTCCCACACCCGTGAAAAAACGTTGCCACTAGCAAGACGACAAGCTACGAACTCTAGAAAAATATACACATGTAATATGGGACAGGGGCTTGAGTGCGGCGAGAGGGTGAGAAAACGGGTTTACGTAGCCGCAGTAAGGTTCCCACTTCTTTCCTTCGCATCTAAAACGGTGCGCAGGGAAGCTTTCTTCCGTGCTGGCGTCAGACATGTGACCACAAAAACGTATTTTTGCCATGTTTCTGATCTGACACGACGACACCCAGGGCTTGGATAATCCTGGGGTGAGAATCAAAATTGAAGGTTTGCAATGGTTAGTGTCCTTGACTTGTGCCATCTTCAGTCTTGATTCGTGGAAACAGCAGCAAATTATTCAACCGTTTCCAGCCCGGCGTTTTTGTTGGGGGAGCCAGTTGCCGTCCAGAGGAGAGAAGGCACACCCTCTGTGATAGAAATCTTATCCCAGCAAGCTGTCTTTCAGGTCATTCTTGCAGCACAATATCTCGATTGCTTGGCGTCGGTTTGCAAATGTGGGTTGCATGGTGTTGAGATCAGTGTATTTTTTTTCAATTTCACTGGCCCCAAAGTGGCCCTAAATTTGGCCGTTTCATCCAGTTGTGGCCCTTTTGTGGCCCCAATTTGTCCGAAAAAAATAGAATGTGGCCCCAACTTCAAAAACAAAAATTACAAGGCTTGGTGTTTATAAGCATTTACTTAATGTTGTTGATTTTGATTTTTGTGGAAACTCGATTGATTTCTTGGATGTGGCCCAGGCCTTACAAACTTCGGGGGAATGTGGCCCTTTTGTGGCCCCAAATTCGTCTTCTATTAAAACGTTTTGGCCCTTTTGTGGCCCCAAAATTTGCCATTCTGATTTTTTGGGGGGCCAAAATGGGCCAAAAGGGCCACAATGGGCCACAAAAATATACACTGGTTGAGATGCAAAAGTGCCAAAATAATGCAACATTCGCCATAACAAGCTGCTTAACAATTCCTTTTCTCGCCCTATTTGGTTGCTCTTGTCATGCAGCTGACTGTAGAGATACTTCAGGAAGACTGGAGACTGGATGGCAAGCAAATGAGAGAAGAATAAGGGCCCAAGTATACTGAAAGGCATTTGGTGGTGGTTGCAAACTGCCCCGCCTGTCAGAGTGCTGGAAGCTTGCTGTGGGAATAATTGTGGAGTTGTGTGGTATGGAACATGAAAAGACTTTAGCTGAAAGTTTTTGAGTGTCAAATTTCCCAAGTCTTCAAGCTAATAATATCTTTGTTTTTGTACCTTTCCATTGTATCTCCCTCCAATTATACGGGATATTTCATTCCTCGG
This sequence comes from Bryopsis sp. KO-2023, assembly GCA_030272585.1. Taxonomy (NCBI): domain Eukaryota; kingdom Viridiplantae; phylum Chlorophyta; class Ulvophyceae; order Bryopsidales; family Bryopsidaceae; genus Bryopsis; species Bryopsis sp. KO-2023. The sequence continues at coordinate 511,670 of BSYQ01000007.1, read as the reverse complement.
AATACCATCAGAATGGCAAAGAGCAAATCCAAGGTGCTGTTTTTGGTGATTTCTCAAACTCACCAGAATTGATCAGAAATGTTTAATTCCGACAGTGAAATACTGAAGTGTGGAGTCGGCAAATCCGAATGACATGTCCAAAACTCAGGCTCTGCTTACACATCAACTTTTTTTCTTCACAACTTCCACATAGAAATATCAAGCCCAGAAATCAAAATATTGAATGTCCTCTCATAAAATACAAGAATCAGAAATACTAGCCCAATGCTAGCCCCGTGCAGCAATATTGTTTACTGACCAAGCTGGGAAGTAGAGACGACCAAGTTGATGCCAACACCGAGGACAACAATAAGGAGACCAGCCCTGTAGAAAACAAAAAAATTGTAAATACCTCACTCACAGGAAATGAATCCACAGAATAAATAAGTAAATCACCGAAACAATCCTCAATAATCCTGGAAGCCCTCAAAATGTTTCTTGTTTCGATACAAATTAGACAAATTAGAAACAATCACCAGTAGTAAAACCTCCAATGTTTGAGAAGTGAGGCAAGCATGATGGTCCTATGCACAACTGCAGATGTGTGTTTGCAATCCTCACCATGCGAGGAGACCTTTGGTTCCCAAGGAGTACTCCTCTCCACTCTCAGACCAGATGTCTGGGGTGTAGATTGGGGAGTATCCATCAACATTGGCACCGTACTTCTTGGCGAATTTGTAGACACCCAAACCCTGCACAGGAATAGTAGGATGTTCGATGTGCTGTAATAAGACTCCATAACGGCCAGAATTATTCTAAAGTAAGATCCCAATTTCCAGAAGATCAAATTGAGCCAGACTTGTTTCATCACCCCCATGAGAAGGCAGAATCTCAACGACTGATGTTGCATGTATGTAGTGCATTCCAGCTGGGCTGTACATTACATGTGAAGGGACATCCCAACTGCACAATGCAAGCAAATACACAATGCATGCAAATAAACAATGCAAGCAAATACAAGGTGATTGATTCACATAGAGGAAAGCACTTTGATCACCCACAGGACTGATTAGGATGTATATATGTATATATACATTAAAACAGGATGAAACAAATTCAGAATTGCTCACCTTTCCCTTGCGACCCTGTGGGTCCACCCATCCCTTCTTGTCCATGGAGGACGACACTCCCATCAAGTTTTGCTTGACGGTGGCGTTCTTGATGGAGTTCAAGCCCTGCTTGTTAATCTCGGTTTTCTTGCTGTTGGCGACAACCATGGTGTCGATGCTGGCGCGAGACCTAACACGGCAGATCATACAACTTACACTCGAGTAGTTCGGGGCTATTTCGGAAGCGTTTCAGTGAACGTAAAAAGCATATTCCGCGGTGGGTATTGAGGAGTAGATCTCCCCCCCCCACGTTGCCAAACAACTCGACATATAAGGCCCCGTCACCCATTCGGATAAAAATGCAGAACTGTAGAATGACGCCAGGCTGTGCGTATCCAAAACGCAGGTCTGTGCACGCGTTGCGAAACCCCAACTGCCGTATTTATGGACAACGAGGGCGCAGTTCTGGGTTCAGACGACGAGAGAACAGTTTGGGGTGCAGATAACGGCGGAAGTCACCTGGTGGCCTTAACTCCAACAGGAGCACCAAGGAACAGCTTCTGGGTGGTCATCTGGGCGGCCATTGTGTTTGTGACGAAGGAAGCAACAAACGGTCAAGGCGCGAAGGTGGTCGACAGAGTTTTGGAACAGACGGTTGCAGACAAGATCACCACTGTGGGCGCTCTTTTTCTCCTCCGCAAGCAAATGAGATCTGTTAATTTTTCGATCATCGCTGTCGGAAATACGCTCCCATGGCCGACTGGAAAACGTATCATTCTGACCAAACACACACGCGCTGATATCTGAAATCGGATTTGGCTTTTCCTCGGGTTGAGATGATGGACTCTGCTCAGGACCGCAACGACTTTCGGAGACAATCATGGATCACGTGAAGGATTGTTCGAGTCGCTCCCTGTTGGGTTTGCCTCTGGTGCGATTCGGTGAGAATGGCGGCTGGAGAAATCCTCCAAGTCGGCCTGTTTCGTGGATGACCTCTGTTGATTGTGAAAAGAAAACACATTCATACCCCAGGCGGTGATATGATTAACAATTAAGTCTTTGATGAGCTAATTGATGGGGGGGGGTCTCTACAATGATGTAGGCCACTTCTCGAAGATGTTTGAGTTCCAGATTGCCTCATTATGGAGCGGTTCATCGATATCATGCCTTGCTGGTCAAACCACGGCTGCACCAACAATGGAGATGCCCATCGATGTCGGAGCACTCTGTTTTGAAAGTGCAAGGGGATGTGGTGGCAGAAACCACTGTAGAACATGAAGGAGATGTCATCGTTTATGGCAATGTCGAGAATTCGGCTGCAATCCAGGCATCTGGCGATGTCACAGTATGGGGGAGGTACTCCAGCCAAAGCAAATTCATGCATCACAACAGATTCTGTCTGTCCCCCATGCATTCAACCTCTCAAGGAAGGACCACCATGTCGCACCGAATGGTCGATTTTTTTTTCTTTATGTAGTGCGCTGGGTCTTGTGCCAGGTTAACAGGAAGTGTTCATGCTGGCTATCCGGATCGATCTGTGGCAGTCATACGGGCATTCAGTGCTGGAGCTAACACATGTCGAATCGGACAAGTCACTAGTCCTCATGATGCCATAGTAAGGCGTATAATCAATCCCGTGCTTTGTGATCTATTTGGGTTACTCGTTTTCATCAGATCTATTTCTCTGTCTGCCATCCAGATAATCTGACTTCCTAAAAAATTGACTGTTGAAATTGGGTGGACAAAGTTTAATCCTGAGTTTGAGATCGTGTTGAGCTATGGTGGTCTTCAGCGATGCATGCGTTTTCCATGCGATTCGCAGATAGCTTTTTCAGTGTTATTTTGTTTCACTTCTACGATTATGGGTTAAATTTTAGAGGTCGCCGGGATGGTCTAGATTGCTTATGAATTTTTGGGGGTGTAATAGAGATGCATTTTATTGTTGCGTTTTGACAGAGCGATGTTGGTGAAATTCGTGTCGAAGAGAATGGCAAAAATCTTGTGGTAAATAGACAAGAGGGCTTTGCGTCAAGGCCACAATTGGTAGATTCAAGAGCCAGGTATGGAGACTGACGCCTGGCAGTCCACTCTCTGTGCCTTCTGCCAACCGATTAGTTTTATGTTTGTCTGATGCACTGTTTGGATGATGACCAACCCTTTATCTGTAGGGAGGTTTCATATGTGGTGAAAACTGCGCAATTTACAGGAATCTATGCTGTTTGGCTTGGTTTGGCCTTGATGGTGGCTCCTCAGAGCATATATGGTAAGTTCTTCCATTTTTGGGAAGCAGTGAGCTGTCCTTTCGCTATGTGGCATTACCTTTCACCAGCAATTGTATGTCACCACAAATGATCAATTTTCTGGGCAAGAAAGGAATCTTGTTGTTCACATGGGGCAGAGCAGATTTGCTGTGATGCATTTTTTGAAGCCATGTTTTTTTGTGGGGGTTGCAGGATTACTTTTTGACATCAATCGAGTTAGTCATGGGCTGATTCGCCTGGGGGGTTGCTTCCTTGCTCTTGTTGGGATGCAATACCTGGGCACTGTAACTGCTGACGTCAATGAGGGAGATGGAGGGGCTGGCTTTTATCAGTCTACAATCTTTTCCAGACTTTTTTTGGTGGTCTCCATCGGTTTTTTCGTTGGGCTGGGATTTCTGGAGTGGACGTGGTTGCTGTTTGCTGGCCTGAATGGTATCGGGGCAATCTCGATGGCTGTGGCAATTCAGAAGGATGCTTTGAGGGATGCATCTACACCATCACCCCAATCATGAGTGTTCCGTGTCTCCTTTTTTTGTCCAGGGTAGTGTGGGCCCAGATCAGCGACCACAATTCTTGATCTTTCTGTCCACTGCTTAAATCAACACATTGAGAGTTGCTGTGTGCTGGACATTTTTTAAACCCATTCTCGATCGATTCTTTCACCAAGTGTTGATGATCACCAACGCACGATCACGATTGCATCAACTCCACGGAGTGCTGACGAGTTTCTGGAGCAGTCCATGTCCATAAATTGAGGTCGCAAGTTGGCTTCCTTACCATCCTAAGATTTGAAAGCCAGGAAAAAGACACCAGTTCCGAGCGTTACAGGACAACCGAATAGAGCCAGGAAGAAGACACCACAATGTCCACGTGCACGGAGCTTTCAGCGTCGCTATCCTTGGTTCGCCAGGAACTCGACAAACTCGACACTTCGATACGCGAGGTGCTGGGATCTGCAGTAACTCGATCGAAAAACAGCAGAAATCACGATGCATGCGTTTCCTGTCAACGAAACCGAAATTCGTGTCTGGTTAGGAAATGCTGGCGGCGGCGGCGCTGAAAAAGAAAACGGCGGAGAAACAACAACACCATGACGAGCTCGGAGTGAAAATCCGCGATGGGTGGGGTTCGATCGGGGACCTCGAGTCGCAAGCCGACGATCTAGCGATAGTGCTGAAATGCCTCCAAAGGGAAGATCAAGCCGTACGGGATTTAGAGGAGGAGACTCAGGTGAAAATGATCAAGAACTGGGGCCGCTCTCATTTTGGCGGAGACCCCACGGATTGGATTGGAGAACACACACAAAATAGCACATGTATGCCTACCGATATCTCGTTCGCCAGTACTCTGGACAGTCTTATTCTCTTTTCCCAAACAGGAAAGCATCAAGGTGCTTCGAACGAAGATTGACAAGTATGTCGACAAGTTCGTGGAGCGCTGTTCGGTCTTTTGCACAGCAGCGATGCCAGAATCCATTGGTGCTGTTATTACAAAAATGGGGAAGCGAGAGAAGGACCTGAGAAAGAAGCTGGATGCTTTAAAGGAGGGGGAAAACGATTTCAAGAAGAGGATATCTGAAATGGAGGAGAGCTTAATGTTTGAAGAGGCTCTGATAGAATCAGTAGCAGCCCAGAATGAAGGTGGTGGGGACTGTTCAAATACACTGTGAAATCATTACAGTGACATTCGAAAATGAAAGTCTCCTGCAGTACTATGGAATGGTTGCTGAAGCTTTTGGTTGAGTGTATTGAGAGTGGGGATATTATATGTGCTGGAGATTATTCAATGTCAGTGTCTTCAAATTTTGCTGCAATTAATCAGCCAAGCGATGATTGCTGTAAAAAGACAAAGACAATTCCTGCGACTCAAAATGAGATCCAAGTGGCAATTGACTTTCAGGAACGGTGTTTCCTGTGTCTGTTCATAGGGCTGAAGTCAGACATAGCATCAGCAGCCAAGAGGAGTACTGAGCTGCTGGCGAAATTAGGATCTCTGCAGCAGGAGCCCTTGGAGTGTTCTGAACAACAGTATATACAGCATCGAACTAAGGAGGAAATATTTGACGCACAACGCAAGTGAGTTTCTTTGTTGTTTGCATACAGTAAGCAAGCAAGCACCAGTAGTTTGCATGTGGATGGAGGGGGGGGGTACTTACAACCTGCAAGAGTTAATTGGTTCTGTGTCTTTGCCTTCTTGAACAAGCCTTACAGCTCAGTCTGTTGAGATTCAGCAGCTCGCCCAGAAAAACAAATATCTTCTGGAGAACTCAGAAAAGCAGGTAACTTTTCTACTAAAAAATCTAGTTCATTGCCTTTGCGTAGCACTGGGCTCTTACCAGTGCATTGCAACACCCAAAGGCAGCAAAATGTAGCTGTTCTTTTCAGAAAACTAAGCTTCTGAGGCTGGAAGCTTCGGTGGAAGCTCTCTCCGACATACCACCCCACCATGGGAGTGATTCAACGCCAATGCGAAATCGACCTCCAGGCCAGAGCAACTACTCAAACACAGAGGTACACAACCAAGCCCATACGCCTGAGGTAGGTACACCATTCTCCCAGTAGAAAAAGCATCAAGAGTAGTGTCATGGGTTCGGTGAGAAGACCATACTTTTTTTCAAACGGTGTTTTGGGAGGGACCTCTCCAATCAAGCGAACATACAGTGCCAACTCAGAATATCCTCCCATTTTTTTTCTGACATTGACATGGAGGGAATACAAATCCTGCAGAAAATATCGCCATAAAGGAAAAACATCCAGGGGTTTTTATCGGCAACGTCTTTTGATGGGGAAAGTGAAAAAAAGAGTGCGAAACCACGAGACTCTGCATAGGCCCAATCGATGCAAAGCCGAGCTCCAATGAATGCCAGCAACCATGAATCTCCATACACCGTGGAAGAACCAGACTCGAATGATGAAAACCAGCCAGAACAACAAACACCAGGTACATCCTTCGAATTAAACCAACATAGCAAGTTTTGTTTTGTTGCTAGAATTCACATCTGTTATCAACATGGCTTCTATGTTGTTTAGATGGTGGAAGGAGAAGAAACCAGCTTTCAATACTTCATGAAGGGGGCGGGTGCCCTCAACCCCAATTTCAAACTTTCTGGGCAGTCCAGCAAACGATGATAACCACGACGATTCCTCAACCGGTTCGATCAGCGAAGAGAGGAGGAGACAGCGCCAACAGGGGTCCAAGGACTGCCTGTCGAAACCTTAACAGAACCCAAGAACGAGGTAAGAATGGATTGAATCACACTGACATTTGTTTCAACTTTTTGAGATATTTCGCGGGGCTTGATGAGAGAACGGAAAAAAAGAACTCAATCTGCTGATCTTTTGCTTGAAACTCGCAGCCCATGCGATGCCTCCAACAAATTTAGCAAAGGGAAGCCGTTTTGCCAGGCCACCACCTCCCCATCAGTTCACCCACTCTGAAATCCCTGTAGCGGAGCCCCTGCTACCCAATCACCCCACCCAAATGGATGCTCAGAATACAACATACTTCCAGCCTCATCCCCAAATGTCACCAGGGGCCCATGCTTCCCAGAGCCACCAGCAACAGCAGACTTCCAGAGGTGGCCGAAAGCGACAAGCAAATACTGGGCTCAATCCAGGGAAACGCCAGCCCAGAAGGCCTCGCAAGAATCAAGGTGATGATGTTCTCACTGGTGGCACCGAGGTCGATATGTTTGGTGGAAGGAGGCACGATGTAGCTAGATGAGTAGAATTGAATCAGCCAGACCATCCTCAGAATCGCTGGTGTATGGCTTGCATAGATAGACGTTGCCCAGAGAGGGGACAGGCTTTGAATCCAACTTGGAATGATAAAATGATCTAATTGGCCCAATGTGAATCTCTGAAAGATTATGAAACCTATATTCAGATTGAATGCCTCAACTATCTTACAAGGATCAATTGTCCAACAAAAGGTGAAACAAAACTGCCCCAGCTCTGCCACAGAAAATGTTTTTCTGTTGCATTTCTGGCATAGATCAGTTTCATTTCTTGTGCACTCGGAACTCAGACTCGAGCTCATAAACGCCGACCGGCACCCCGGCGTCTTCGTCGAAATCACACCAGTCTTTTTCAGATATGTCCACATCTTCGAAACGTTTCCCCCCCGTGCTTTCCACAAGAAAACCATCTTCCGGTCGATAAGCGATCGGTTCCACTCCTCGACACTCAAACCCGATCATAGGCACGAACTCCCCATTGTCGGCCTCCAGATAATCTCGCGTGACGCCTTTGATTTCAACGACGTTGATGTACGCCTCCTTTTTGGAGCTTTTGTCCCATTTCATGACAAAATGAGCCGTGCCACGACTCCCTGATAAGGGGATCTCTTCCTGCGTCGTGACGACGACTTCCTTGGTGTCGTCCCCCTCAGAATTCTGGATGGTGAGAGGGAAATGGTTATCACCCGACAGTTTAAACGCTTCTACGTTTTCCAAATTCGCTTTCAGGCATAGCAGAAACGTTGGCATCGCGACCGACGTTAAATCCACTCAGGCCTGCGCGCCACCGAACCCAAGCCTTTGGGTGACGATAAAATTCTTCGTACAGACGGTTTTCATCCATCACGTGATTAATCACGTAATGCTTACAGTTTCTGTCCCATTGGAATGGTTTAAATTGCGCTTTTTTGGCCAAAAAAAGCCCCTCCAATACTCACATTTTTTAGATTCAGGGTAGATTCTGCACGTTTTCTAGAGGGAAAGAGAAGGGGTTGTATTTTAGCATCTGCCCTGAAAGTCATTCACTGGTGAAGTGGCGACAAGCGAAGAGTCCTGCTCATAACCGGTTTCCCCGTGTGGACAGCGTAAAAAGCGAACTCGCTCGCGTACGGTATCAAGGAGTGCCTTTTAAGCTTTGAGAGAAGAGGGAGATGGTGAGTGCCGCGTCGATGGGTGAAAGTTGATTTCGATAGTTGGATTTCTGGGCTCGTCACAGAAACTGAAGTGGCTTCGTTTGGGGTGTGCAGGCGCTTCCTGGTCAGCAGACACCTGATGGAGTCCCTGACTTCAAGTTGGTGTTGGTGGGAGATGGTGGAACAGGTAAGCCAGTGCTCACCCTTTACCCATCGCTTTCTCCCTTTCGACCCGTCGAAACCAGACAAAATCTTCTAGAAGTTTCTTTTACTTTTGGCGGGTTGAAAGTCGTTGTTTTCTCGAAACGTGCGTAGCGTTTCGTTCTCCGTCAATTCGAGCGTCGGCGCGGATGGTTCAGATCGACCCCAGCACAATAGTTTGTGGACAACTTGTCTGCGTGGTGCCTTTTTTCCCTCCTTCGTTTGCAATTAACGCTTGTGTGCCCTTCTGCAGGGAAAACTACTTTTGTCAAGCGCCATTTGACTGGGGAATTCGAGAAGAAGTATGAACGTGAGTAGCCACCCTCCGCTTACTGTCCTCATTTTGTCTTCCTGTTTTTCGCCTTGCCTCCACGCCCTCAAGGTCCAATCCTGTTCCGTCCACACTTGATGCTTTCGACTTTTGGGTGTCATCCAACGCGAACTCGGTATTTTTCTTCCTGCAGCAACAATTGGCGTCGAGGTGCACCCGCTGGACTTCACGACGAATCGCGGAAAAATCAGATTCTACTGCTGGGACACTGCTGGACAGGAAAAGTTTGGAGGTTTGCGAGACGGATACTACATCCACGGCCAATGTGCGATCATCTTATTTGATGTTACCTCCCGGCTAACCTACAAGAGCGTTCCCACCTGGCATAGAGATTTGTGCAGGTAGGGCTTGGTCAAAGCACAAGTTTGTTTGCAGCTGGTTGGGGTGGGGTGGGTCTGTTTCTGGTGGTGTCTTTGAACAGTGCCAGTTCTGTTAAAAGCTGGGGCTACTGAGAACTTTTCCATCGAATTCAATAATTGTGCTGCTGAACCATAAATGGAAATGGACAAGCAAGGTGCACAGCCGAGCTTGCTCAAATACCTTTAAAAGAAAGTTTGAAAGAAAATTTGTTTTCTTTTTGTAAATATGCTCTCATACCTTGAAAAGAAAGTTTGAAAGAAAATTTGTTTTCTTTTTGTAAATATGCTCTCTGTCGGGAGTTGCTCAGTATTCTAACTTCTCATTGGTATTTTTTGTTGTGCTTTGAAGGGTATGTGAAAACATTCCCATTGTCTTGTGCGGAAACAAGGTGGATGTGAAGAACCGTCAAGTAAAACCTAAGCAGATTACATTCCACAGGTATGGAAAAAGCACTCAATGAAAGAATGAAAGAAAACTTTTGGAAAAAAGATTGTCAACAAAAATTGTCAACAAAGATTTATTTGTAAGAACATTTTTTTTTTTTTTTTTTTTTTTTTTGGGGGGGAGGGGTAGACAAACAACTTTCGCTCTGTTTTCTTTTTACTATTCTTTGCTTTTACTTCACTGAGGTTGGGAATGAATGTTGAAAATTGTCAATCTTGCTTTCAGGAAAAAGAACTTGCAATACCATGAGATCTCGGCAAAGAGTAACTACAATTATGAAAAACCCTTCCTTTACTTGGCACGAAAGCTCGTAGGGTAAGCATTGATCCTGATTATCTGCTTTTCTCAGAAACCAGACTTATTGAACTTTTTTTTTTCTACTCAAGCATGGCAAAGCATGTCTCAGAAATGTGTGTGTGCCAGAAAATATAATTCTGTAGAAAAAACTCTCGTAATGTTTGTCATGAAACGTATGGGTGTCGGCCTGCCTGGTCGTCCAAATTGATTGTAAAAAAGTCAGTTACTGCACTTAGTCGCTTGTGAAAATCTCAAGATAGATATGAATTTGGATTCCAATAGTCAGATTGGTGTTAATTTCTTGGGTTGGTTTTTCAGGGACCCCAACTTGCACTTCGTTGAGCAAGTCGCTCTAGCACCCCCAGAGGTCCAGATCGATATCCAGCAGCAGGCAGAAAACGAGAAACAAATCAATGCAGCTGCACAGATGCCCCTCCCAGATGCCGACGATGACGATCTTGTTGATGCTTGAAAAAAAAAAGGAATTAAAATTTCGAGTTTAATTTTTTTTAGACACTTGCGCAACAAAATGTCATGCAGGAATGAGAGATACTGAAGAAGAAAAAATGATCGTCTGGTTTTGGGAGTCTTTAGCGTTTTTTTTGTTTTTCTAGAGGAATGTTCATTTGTCGTGGCGGTGCATGTCGGGTTTTATTGGTGGTTTCTTTGAAGGAAAAAGGAGACATAAAAAAAAGGAGGGGAAGAGTTCAGGGTGGTGGTGTCTTTTTTTTCCATGAATTGATATTAGCTTTTTTTGTTGCCTGCACAGTTTTGTCTGGAAAAAACAAGAATTGGTGGAGGAAAAAAAAGCAAAGCAAAAAAATCTAACAGAGAAAAAGAAGAAAAGAACATATGAGGGTGGGCTTTTGGTTGAAACTTTCGCATCAACTATGGGAAAATGTTGGGGGGGGTTCAGAGTGGGTAGAATGTAATCAGACGTCGCGAAAGTGAGTATTGATCCAGATCGACAAAAGCTGCATTCTGTGTTCCCAGCATTGGGGGAAATTGAAAAAAAATAGTGTCATAAAAGGAATCTTGCACTAAGAAAAAATGCTGTTGGAGATGCACCTGCCCAGCAGATACACTCTGGTTTTCGAGTTGCAGTTACTGAAGTTGAGAAGAAAAATAACAATCTGTTCCTGACAGAGGTGAGACAGGCAGCTTCACATAGTACAAAAAACAAGGCAACTGGGGGAGCAGTGGTATCATTCAGTAATAGGCAGCTCCCCAGGTCAATCAAGGGGAATGGACAGGTCCCTGAGCTTTTCAATGGGGTCCGTCTTTCAAATTGGAGACAAGCAGAGTGTATCTTTCCAAGAGAACGCGATGCGGCGCCAAGCCAGCAGCAGAGCTCATGTTTGTGTGGATCCACGTCGGAATTTCGCACCAGACCCTTCTTTCTGGTGGAGTCCAGACGTCACCATACTTGGGACCCTGCTGTGAGGTTGCTGGCTTAAAAAAAACAGAACTGATCACTTGGTGATCACTTAACAACTCTCCAGGGCTCGCTTCAAGCTCCCAAAGAAACTTTCAGCGATCGAGACAAGGTGCGATCCTGAACATCCGAGACGGCAACGACGTTGGTATTGAACAACGTCTGCCTGCCTGTGAGCGGCTGCTTTCACAGAAAAGATGACCATCGAAGAGGTCGACGTCGCGATTGTCGGTGGTGGACCGGGAGGCCTCGCTACTGCCTGTGCGATAAAGAAAACTTGTCCAGACTTGATAGTGCGGGTATACGAGAGGGCACCTGCGTTCAAGCGAATCGGATTTACTCTCGGGTTGATGGACAATGGAGCCAATGCGATTTCCGCGATCGATGCGGATCTGGGTCGCGCGGTCGTGAAGGTAGTTTCTTTCTTTGCAGCCAATCTATCCATCGAGTCGAGCCACTGCTGGCGATAATGTGAAAAACGGTTGAAACGTGCCGTTTTCAACTTCATGATTGCCCAACTTCATGATTGCCCTGGTGTAATTCAATCATTCTTTCCAAATGCAATCCTTCAGATACAAAAGCTCCATGCAGCTCATCCACTCTGCAACTGAGTTCCATGTGCTTCGATTGAATTTTAAACCAATTTGTCAATTTTCCTCATCTAAATGAGTTTTGGTTTCTGTGAAGGAGCTCCTGAATGATGGAGCCCTGGAGCAGTATCACCCAAATGGGGAGAGATATGTCCACATACCTTCAATAGGCTCTGTTGGAGTGGGGACTCCAGAAATATCAGGACATTTGCCTTGGTACCGACTCCAGAAAATGCTTGCTGACCACCTCCCCGACACCTGCGTCCACTTGGCACATCCTTTTTCTGAGCTGGAGTTTGACTCATCAGGTGGCAAGGTTTTCAATTTTTCCGTTAATTTAAAATTAAAAAAACTGAACAAGAAAGCGCAAGAAAGATGCGTTGAAGTTCCCAAAACAGGGTTTCGTTGATTAGATGAACTACATTGCTGTTTCTTGGGTTACTTGTTTTGGAGCTGGTGGATTTTTTTCTTCTCCAGGGGTGCTACCCATCCATGTAGTGATGATATTTCACTATGGCCTGAAATCGATGTTGTGGAAATTCCTTGCACAGGAGCCACATTAAGATTTGAAGGTCTCGACAAAGAGATCAGGGCTAAGATTGTGATAGGAGCAGACGGCAACCAGTCTCAAGTTCGCCAGCATTTGCTCAACGATGGGCTGCCCAGGTTTCTCGGAGTAGCAGTGTGGAGGGGTCAAATCGAACCCCCTGCCAGCTGGAACCATCACACCAATTTGCTGACAGGCTACAACAAAAAGAATCAGCTCTTTCTCGTCGTAAGACTGGCGGATGGTCGGCTGGCCTGGCAGGCCTATGCTGATTGGCCAGCCGAGAGTCTTGATGTGCTAGTGAGCGCCAGGTAGGCTTCCATCACTCCAAAGTTCTAGCCCAAAATATGCAAAAATAGCAATATCTATACATATACAACGGTCTGATGCACGGCTTTGATCTTGTTCAACATGCTGAGGGGTGGATTCAGCCAAATTGGAGAATTTAGCGAGAGCAAGTGATACCTGTAGTTGCTTTCTCAAGAGTGCTCACTCCATGGCGTAGTTTATGGTTATTCTGAGGGTTTCTGAAATAGATGATTGGCTAAGTAAGATAGGCTCAAATCTTTTTTATGCAGGTATGTGGATACAGAGTCGTTTGGCCAGTCCAACATCGACAAAAGAGAGCGGTGCCTTTCTAAATTCGATGGTTGGCATGAGATTGTGACGGACATTATTTCTGGGACCCCCCCAGACACGATCACAGAACACGGTCAATTCTACAGAGAGGCGGAAGAATGCAAGAAATGGGGTGAAGGCTGTGTCTCTCTGATGGGCGATGCTGCTCACTTAATGACTCCGTTTCTTGGCCAAGGGGTCAATCAAGCTTTGGAGGATGCTGTGGAAATCGGCCGATCGATTGGAGAGTTGGGTCCATGTGTGGAGGCTCTGAGGTGAACAGAAGCGAATTCATGAATAAGCCAAAAAGAGCACTGATGTTTTTCTTTTTCAGCTGGTAGTGGGCCCACATTGTTCTATGTCACACATGTTGCACTTGAAAAAAGAAAAAGAAGGAGAGATGTTAAAGGATGGATAGATTGACTCTGTTGCTTACTTTCCAAGCGTGAAAAAAAAAGTAGAAAAGATCAAAATGGACCACGAGATATATACTAACAAAGTAGATGCTTAAAGATAATCTTTTTCAACCGTATTTTCCAGCAAATGTGGGTCCCCACCCTATTCTTTTTCCTTCAACATGGGTGGTGGCAAAAAAGAGGCTGCCAATTAGGAAAGTGCTTATCAATCAGGAAATTGCTTATTGGCATGCAGGCAATACGAAGAGACTCGGATTCCAGATGCTACCTTTGTTCAAGCAGGGTCGGTAGGGATTGCCAAGAAGGTGTTTGACCCCAACAAAGGACAGATAACTGGAGAGACTGCCTGGAAGAAGCAAAACCTCGGGTATTTCCGCAGGACACCAAAGCCCCTCACTGGAAGGAGATTCACCACACCAGTGGGATTTCAGTCGATTGGAGCCAGATTGATGAGATGAGTGATTTTCTAGGGAGTGGACTTACGGAAAAACACTCCAAATATGCTTTAGGGGGGGGGGGGAACATGTGTTGTTTTTTTATAGGCATTTGTAGTTTACCTGTAGGTTTTGTGTGGACTAGAAGACTGTGAGGGGTAGTCTCTTTTGGAGTATGCTTATGGAATGCACTCCACACATGCTCTCTGGGGAACATAGTTTGTTTTGTATTAGGTATTCAAAGTTTGGAGGAAAAGAGTATGGGGAAGGGTGTATCATTATTAGCACATTTTAAGCCTGGTTGATAGAAACATGAATCATCCGGAAATGGTCAAATCCCCAGCCGGCTCATTTCTATGGTTGTATGCTCTGAAAAGGCAGCAGTGAAAAGTTCCAAAAAGTATGGTCTGCCTGCACAAGCAAATGGTTTTATTGGAACCCAGTTGCATCTTTTCGAGGGTATGGTTCTCAAGCAGTAGTTCAAAGCATCTCTCAAGCATTGTTCAAGGCATCATTCAAGCATCTCACCCTCAAGCAATTACACCAGTTTGCAGCAACACTCCATGGTTTTGATAATTTTTTTGCAAAAAATACAAGTTCCGCCTCCACCCCTGCCCTCTTCTCAACCCCTGCACTCTGTCTCCATGACTGACCCAGTTCCAGACCACACACCTAATTAGGAGGCCTTACGAGAACAGCCTGGCTATACGATATAAAATATTCTATCGTACGATACAAATTCCAGATTTCAGCTGAATTTGTATCGTACGATAACAAGAACCAGCGGCGGTTGTATGGTACGATATGAATCGCGGGAACAGGCGGTTGGTGGAATACAAATATCTTATCGTACGATACAAATTCCTTTGTTTTCGGCTGATTCTGTATCGTACGATAAAAAAATCGCACGCAGAAGGTGTCCAAGCCGCAAAGCCGTTGCCTTCTTTACCTTCTTCTTTCAGTGGGGGATACCGCGCCTCTTGTAATTGTCACTCACAGTGCGGTAAAGACCCCACTGCGGTATCCCCAAGCTATTCGTATCGTCCACACCTCTGTCTTTTGGAACCGGGTGCTGAAAAGGTAGGAAAGCGCGAGGGAGTCGAACCCTCTGAGTATCGTGGACCAACTCCACCGCTTTTCGTGTCGCACGACCCAGTCTCCCCCACACTCACTCGTCTCATGGAGGAAACAAGATTGGTGTGGTGGTGGATGTGATGACAGAGTGAAATGATTGATGTTGTATTTTTTATCGTTACATGTCTGCGCCGAAATTTTATCGCAGCATTTTCCTTGCCGCTGCTATCGAGCTGTTGAGACTGGTTTCGGCGAGCGAAAAAGTGAATTGCGAATGCCGGGCCCGAGGCAGCAGAGGGAAAATGGGAGTCCTTGTCCAAGTTCGCCCACCCTCGCTGCAATACCACCTCTCCAGGTATGGGGGCTCCGTTTTTCTTTCTGTAAGTTTGAGATTGGGAAGTAAAAAAACGTCCCTTGAGCCGAAACGCGACCGCGTGAGTTATGGCTAGGGGACGCGAGGGTCCCGTCCGTACCCTGTCTTTCCCGGATTGAGCCGCTCCTGTACGATTTTCCCGGCACTGATTGGGGTTGCTTTGCTGGGTTTGTTTCATACGACACTGCGGAATCTCAGGTCCCAGGTCAGGGTTGGCGATGGTTGCTGTGCTTTAAAATGTGATTGTTTTGTCTCCAGGGCCCTTTGGTGTAGTCTTGGGGTTGTGACGGTTGACAAGTGTATTGATTTTTTAGGGATAGTTTTCTCTAAAATTCCCCCATTCCCCTTGTGTATTCGTTTATTCTTATGAGCATTGGTGTGCTTTGTGTGCCTTTAACACCCTTTTGATATGTGTGTGCATTCTGCAGAGTGACAAAAAGGTTTTGCTAACTTTAGAACAGATAATCATTTTCGGGGTTTGACATTCGATCTAAGAGTCAGTTGAACACCATCCATTTGCACCGAAAAACGGCATACATGCTGTTGCATTAGCTGTGATGCTTGCTCCAGTGTCAAGATATGCTGGGATGGGGATGGAGAGAACCCCGCTGTTAATAGGGATAATGAAACACCCCCTGGTCTGCTATCAGATTTGAAAGATACCTCAGTGGGTCAACAACAAAAGCCCTGGAGGCCGAGAGGAAATTCCACCCGGAGATCGAAAATGCGAGGCATAGTAGGGTGGGCAGAATATGGATGTGGCTCATTCGGGTGCTACAGAGGGGTTGAAGAGAAAACAGGTAACCGGCGCTACAGAAAGTGTTGCATTTTGTGGAAATGGTGGTGGTCCTCCCAGGAAGGATGATGATGTTGCAGTGCTTGCAGCAGGTGCGCTTCAGCGTTTTTCTTGTATTGTTTTCATTCGTTTGGCACAAATGAAGTCGAGTCCTTTGTTGATCCAGTTATTTCTGACAACTTTAAGTCTGATCTGGCAGTGCTTACTGTGCCCAAGCCCCCTGACACAAGGAATGTGGAGCACTCTTGTTTTTTTTTGTGTGTGTGTATGGGCGAAGGAGTTGGGATAAGAGGGAAGACAAGGGAATCACAGACTCCTGCAAAAAACGAGTGGGGAGAAAAAAGGGGTGTGCTTGATACAATGGAACAAAAACCAGGTGGGTTTTCATATGCCTTTTATGTGCCCGTTCAACTGTATTTTCCTTTCTTTGTTTCCAGTAATTGGCATTCCAGAACATCAGGATCCTTGCCATGGTGGAGACACTGGTTTGCTGGGTGGTGTGGCGAGGCTGCTGCAAGAGTTAATCAGACATTTGTCGGTGTCAGTTTGGAGGGGGGGGGCTCAAACTGGAGATTGTCTGTTCCCCCTATGAGACTGAAAGTGGTGAAGTAGGTGGTGGTGCTGGAATCTTATCGATGTTTCTGTCGATCCAAAGATTTTATTTCCAAATGACCTTGTTTCCTCTATTAGAGCTTCCTTTGTAGTTAGGTGGTGGTTTGGAGGGGAATGCAGCCTGGGGTCTAAGAAGTTCCTGGTGGTGTGTACAACCTGAATCTATTGGATGGTATCGACTATTTGCCAGACCCTGCCCTGTTTCCTTTTAAGGAAGTGGACTGGAGGAGACCAAGAGCCATATGTGCCATGACAACTTCAAAAAATGGGAGTTATAATACTGGCTGCATGTAAAAAGCTAGCAATCAAAATTGAAGAGGAGGCACAAGCACTTCTCAGCTAGATTTAGGCAAATGCATGTGAACTAGGGGCCAGTGCATCTTTCATTGTGCGAGTTGCACAGAGTATTTGAAAGTGCAAACTGTATAGATGGTATGCCAGGTGGCAGTCCAACCAGGTTCGAGTCCTGGATATCATTGAATTATCATCGTTGCTCTTATCGTATCTCCATGTGAACAGTGTACGACACAATCCACTGCCATATCGAACAGTGATATCGCGATATCGACGCGCTTCCCTCGAAACATCGTACGCTAAGTTTGAACCACTCTACGATGTTTCCCTCACAACATTGTACGCTATATTTCGACCACTATACGATGTTTCTCCCAAACATCGTACGCTGCGTTTGAGCTATCATACCATACACAAAACGTATCGTAAAAACGTGCGGTTGACCCAGTTTATACGGTACGTTTTGTATCGTACGATACAATTCACGTCGCGTGCGATACAGAGTGTACCGTATACGATACAAAAAACGTATCGTATAGCCTGGTTGTCCTCGTAGTGAGGATTATAATCCTCCTGGATATCTCCTCCCTTCTCTCTCTCTTTTTCATTCTTCTCACCGTCACATCGTTACATTGATCTACCCACAGTAAATTCACCATAAATTTACTTTCACCAAAACTGACTCCTCACACTCTCACCAAGGCTGACTCATCCTCCACGTCCCTCTCCTTTCTCTTACCATCGCTTCATGAAGTATCACTGACCTGACCACCTTCACTCAACTGACAATGTTTCATCATACCTCGTACTCTGAGATTATACACCTACATACCTTGAGATTTCCCCATCACTTTTTATTCTCACTTCATTGTTTTCTGACTTCAAGCATGGCTAACTGGATCTTGCCACTGTTCCCAGTCTGTCTGTGGAATATTCATTTCTTGTTTTTATTACAATGATTATTATCATTCAAGCATTCTGCAATATAATCCTCCATTTGTCTTCTGAAAATCAGATGTTCTGATTTTTTCAGCAATGCTGATCCCTCCATGGATATGCTCGATCTTGGGATACTGATGTGCAGAATTATCAGGGACAATTTCCCTGAAACTCAAGATTTAATTGATATTTTGATTTCTGAAGATGCCGAAGAGCGTCCCGATAGCTTTGGAGGTATGGTTTCTTTTGTTTCACATGCTTGTGTGTAGTTTTTTGATTTTTCTGAGTGGTGTTAATGCTGTCTTCTGAAAATCATCGCTGTTGTGACTCTTTCTTTTCTCGTCTCTTTTTATCGTTACTGATTGTGCTGCTGTTTCTTGGGTCAGCCTAATTTTTTTTTTCTTCATATTTTCATGTTGTTTCTGATGCCTTGGATCAGCTCAAAGAGGATGAAGAGTTCAGAATGAAGAAAAAGAGGAAATCTGGACAAATTACGGTGACTTCAACTTTGTTAAAAACCCCACTCAGCAGCGAAGAAAAAAGTACAGAAAAATTGCTTAAAGAATGGGATGAAAAATTGAAAATATCTAAAAAAGATAATGAAAGTGGATCTTCTCTCGTAAGAAAAAAAAACTGGCAGATTCTCTGAAACTCTCTATTTGCTATTTTCTGTGGGAGAAATGATTTGCTTCTGAAATTCAGCGGGGACAGATTACATTTGAGGAACTAGTGTTTTTGAAGAAAAAAGAAGATTTGAAAGAATCATAAAATCAGGGGGAGAATTTGAGAAAAATGAAAAATCGAAAAGAAATAAACTAAAAGGTGAGAATAAAACGAGTGGAAGATTTAGAAAAAAATAAAAGCTTGAAGAAGCGAAGAATTCATGAAATAGGTGGGAGGTATATAGCTTAGATGAAATAGGACGGGGGTTTGTTAGGGGCCTGTTGGAGACAAATGAATGTAGTAAGAGGTATATGTTGGGTTTGGTACTGCTCTCAACATTTCTTTCCTTTCTGTCTCATAGAATGCTTTAAAATGCAATAGTCTCGGAATTGCACTTGACTTTCCATTCCATCAACTATGATGTGTCACACTGGTGGTGGCATGCAAGAAACCAACATGAAACTAGAAAGTTTCCTCTATGGAAATTTCCAGAAGGGAGCTCAAGACTTTTTGGTATTCTTGTCCAAAATTCGTCAGGGATACCATGGTTTTCTACTGTGCAAAGATTGAAAGGGGACACAGTGCGTTTTTGGGCTGCTCTACAGCTGCTTGAATCTTGTTGATTACAACTCCTGATTCTTACAGATGCTTCCCAGTGCCTCTCTGATTTGGGAACTGAGAAACAAGATTTATCATGTGCAGCCAAATATCCTGGAATGACATCACCCCAGAAACAACCAACCAAAAACCAAGGTACTGCATACAACTGTGCACAGCAAGCACCATCACAAGGCCACCAGAAAAATACCAGGATCACACTCTGTGATTCTGGGGAACAATATGATACAGACATGGGCAGTGCACCAATGTGTGAGCTCTCAATTCACAACAGAGAAAGTCCATTTCTTATGAAAAACTAGCATCCCATTCCTGTCCTTACTCCCATCCAGACGAGCATAAATCATCACGGAGTGACTTCGATATGAGAATTCGTTCGAAGCAAAGTCGACACCTTCCCTCCAACCCCACATTTCCCGCCTCTGAATGAAACCCATGACAATCCTCTTCTTAATTTCTGCTCCAATATCCTACCCTACTAACAAACCAAATCATAACACAACCTGAACTAAAATCCCGGTCCCCATCCCCACGTCAGGGGAAAAAAAAGAACTTTTCAGGAAACATTCCTCCTCTATATTTAAAAAGAATATGTGCAAATTTTGTTATGTTATGAATAAGTATCCATGCGGTATTCTATAATTGAAGAACAGGCGGCAAATCCCGGCCAGCAAATCACACTAAAGTTTCAAACACAAGACCTATATTTTGTTCTTTTTTTGCGCATTTTTTTGTTCTTTTTTTGTGCATTTTTTTCAACGACTCGAGGGACCTTCGTCGCTACTTATATCCTCATTATCTGGTGCATACACAGTTATCACTTGGATTTCCGGTCGGCGGGTTGCGTTTCGACTGTGGATTGGGTTATGATTTTCCTGACCATGCTCCCCGCTGTTCCCCAGTCTGTCCCTGTTGAACCTCACAGCATAGTGCTCCACTCTACCTCCACACGTCACGACCACATCCAAACATAGCAACCAGCCAACCAACACCCCCAGGGCCCCCGACAAGCACATTATTATTATCACCCTGATCACGAGAAGTCTGACTTTCAACGTATCCACCGAACCGATGTCAGTCCCTCTCTCCACCTGAACAAACCCAATCCACCCCGAAAGCAACCCCAGCAGCGTTAAAATCATCAACGCTATCCACATCATGTGGGGCATTCGGGCGTTCTTCCGGCCTTGCCACCAAAACGCCATGGCCACGAAGAATACAATCGGCAAACCAATCATCAGGGTCAATGCAACCACCCGAAAACCATCGAAATCTTTACAGCTCTCCAGCTGGGGGCAGTTCCCGTACCGACTGGACCCCACATTGAACACCACGATTGCCACTTTTTTGTGGGCGGAAACCTGCCGCCTTGATATTAGGGGGGTTTCCCAAGAATGATAGCACGAATCTGTGAGTGAAGAGTTATCCACATTGTATTCAAAGGCGGTCCTTCGATCATCAGAATTCATGCTGTAAGAGGTATCGGTGACCTGGGCAGATTTTGGCAGGTGGTAATTCACCGTGACGTCCAGTAGGTTCTGTTGTATACAAAAACAAAGTCATTCTTCCAATTTAGCTGTCGAGAGAAAAATAAAATAAAATAAGTAAAATCAGCATGTATGGAGTTGGCCAGTAAGAAATTCTGCAGGTTGTTAGAATACAAGCACCTACAAGACTCCTTTTTATTTTTTTAATGAAAAAAGAGAGAATGAGTTGTGCATCAAGCAGCGTAGTCAAAAATGCAGGATGATATTTTTTTGTGGGGGAGTGTTTTTGTGTATGTGATAATGACAGATGTATTTCTAATATGGAAGAACCGTCAGGCAAGGATATTTGCAGTTGATGAGAAAATGCAAAATCTATATATATGGAGTTGGCAAGGAAGAAAAATTCTGCAGCTCAGAATACAAGCACCCACAAGTGGGAGGAATCATCAGGGAAGGATGTTTGCAGTTGATTCTTTTTCAATCACCAATTTCGCTAATAAGTTGAGGTTTACTAAGCCAGGGGGGGGTGTCGAAGGGTCCATCGATTGCTGGTGGATATACTGTTTTTCCAACGAACGCGTCGCGCCACTGTTTCGGCAAAGGCAACGAAGCCTTCCCAACACACACTCACACCTTGTCGATGAGCCCCGGCGTCCAAAGAGCGACATACTTTCCGGCACCTTCGCCCAGTCGACACTGTTCCGTCCCAAATATCAAAACGCCCCGATAAGAAACTCTATAAGCCACTGCCTCGTCCGTCACCTCCACCATCCACGACAGCGTAGTGCCGGAAAATGTGAAAGGAACGGTCTGCCATTGACCACCCGATACAGAAAACGTCGAGTTGCGCTCGACCCTAATTTTTTCGACATCTTTGTAAACTGCGAGAGTCCTGGACACGATTTCGCGCTGGACGACCCACGGGAAAACGTACGTTTCGAAGACGATGCCTCCGCATCCCACGGAAGCGAACACTTCCACTTGAACGCTGCAAACCAAGTCTTCTCGCTTCCCGAACCCATCGGGCTGAAAGCAATGCGATGGCAACTCGCGAGATAGCGCGGCTATCGGGTAGTGCCACAGAAAGGAAACAAAAATCAACAAGCTGGGAGATAGAGCCCGGGTCCAACGAGGACGGGTGTGAGGCGTTGCTTCCGTGGGCATATCATTTGGGGGGAAACCAGAAACTGGCAAACCCCTCGATTCTCCTGTCAACATTTCACACATCAAAAGAAAAAAAAAATTAAGGGAAGAGAAAATTCGTTGCTTGTAGAGGGGGGGTTGGGGGGAATCTAATAGAGGTAACGTAAGCGCCTGAAGGAGTGATGAGCGAACGGAGCGAAAGTGTCGGGAGTATCTCGGATATTTCTTTCTCGTTGCGTTTGCCGTTGAAAAAATTCTTTCTGGATAACGCCGAGAGCGGAAGAGCAGCGGATAGAAAATAGAGAGAGAGAGAAAAAGGGATTGATAGAGAGCTTGTATTTCGGTGATGCGAAATACCGTGCCAGCCAACGCTCGGTTACCTCAAACTGCCCAGGATGTCCCCGACGACGAAAGCGGAACGCTACTTAGCACGATGGAAGCCCCCAGCACGCCCAAATCCCCGTCGACCCCTACCACCCCTCGGCAAGCCCTTCACTCCATCCTAACGAGCTGGTTTTCTCGAAAATTTATGAGTGGAGTGGCCATCTTGTTCCCCATCTGTGTGACCGCCTACGTCACCTATTGGTTTCTCACCTTTTTCGACGCTTTCTTCTCCCCGGTCTATAAGAGCCTGTTCGGGTTCAACGTTTTTGGCTTGGGCTTCATAACGTCCATGCTGGTGATTCTGCTCACTGGGGTGTTCATGTCTTCCTGGGCTGGTGGATTTCTTCTCCAAATCGGCGAATGGTTCATCAAGAGGCTGCCCTTAGTGAAACACGTTTATTCAGCATCCAAGCAAGTCAGTGCAGCGGTGAATCCGGACAACGAAACAGCCAGGGCTTTCAAGGAATGCGTAATAATCAAGCATCCTCGAAATGGCGAATTCGCGTTTGGGTTCATTACCGGGGAAACTTGGGTGCAAACGCCGTCCGGAGATTTACACCTCAACACGGTGTATGTGCCCACCAACCATGTTTATGTGGGGGATATATTTTTGCTCAGTGCAAAAGATATTTTGAGGCCGAATCTGTCGGTGAGGGAAGGCATCGAAATAGTGGTGTCTTGTGGGATGGCCGTGCCGACCTCGTTAATAGCCACAGCAGAAGGGTGATGGGAAACACAAAAATAATGTTTTCCCCAGTAGGATTAAAAAAAAAGATAAAAATATGTATAGCATATTGGTGGTGGTTTTCTTTTTTTTGGGGGGGGGGGAAGTGACTCTAAAAAAATGGGCGAGCAGAAAAAAAAAAACAAACAAGAAAAAACACAGAAAAGAATGTATGACAGGAGGGGGGTAGGTTTTAAAGAATTTGATTTGTTTCAGGGCACCACTCAGGGGGCCGGCAAAAATATTTAAAGCATAACAGATTTTCATATTTGTAATACTTTTTTTCTTGTTGGAAAATGTAGATCGATGGTTTTTCTTTTTTTTTCTTCCCCCGGTGATAAAGAATTTACGTTTCGTTGCGGGGATGTTGTGTTGGTGGGGTGGGGGTCCTCTTTTTAGTTGGGATTTTCAACAAGAAGTCCCTGGGGTGAAGGGGAAAATTCATGGGCTAATACCATGTTTTATTGCCAATGAGAAATTAGTGGTGTTGGATTTGGAAGAATTCCATGTGAGTTCAACGATCAATCTACGGGCAATAGAGAGATAGGAAGCGTTTTTCGTTTTGCCCTGTGAATTGACAGTGTACATGATCCCGAGGCGATGCAAAGAGAACCCCAACCTTCCTGTCCCGAAGAATATCATAAGTTTTACTCTTTCGATTCGTTGGGAGTTTTCACCTAGACCATTACATCAGTTTCTTCTTTCGTCTTTTCTCTTGTTTATTGAAGGGGTGATTCTGTTTCGAAATCAGCTGTTGTAAGACCCTCGAGACACAAAGTTGCTACCAAACTTTTTACAAGAGTCAGTTTTTCCTCTCACAGACACCACCTTATCCTTCCCGATTCCTCTTTCCCCAAGCTATGACTAAACAGTCGCATTCATGTCTTAATGTACCACATTCCCCAAAACTGACTGTCTCTCCCCAGTCCATCGGAATCTCCAGCCCAACACTGTTTTAGCGTCCTCTTGACACTAGGCCCGACCCCTTCCTCCCCCTCCTTTTCAAGTTTTGGAAGATCCCCCCCCCCCTCTCCCCAGCGTCAATAGGACGCTAAAAAGACTAATTTCATAAGGGGTATCCGAAAAGTTTCCGGCATCACCATTAGAGACACAGGTGGCAGGATCCCACCCCCCAGTTTTTTTGTTCTTTTCTTTTTGTGCAACGCACATGTTTTAACGAGCAAGATGGACTCAATGATGCTTTGAGAAAAATGGCAATGTATAATAGAGAGATGGAACCGGAGCCCCTGACCCAATTGAGGGATCCTTACTTGATGTCCATTGAGAAATAAAATATGTCCAATCCACACAAAAAAAATAACTCATGATCAGTAATCTCAAAGCGTTCCTAAAAAAACAAATAGAAAAAGGGGATGAGTGCTACCCCTAGTGGTGTGCTGTTGCTAAAATTAGACGAGACCCCTGCACTTGGATTCCCTCAACCAGAATGCCTTGTATCTTGATTAGTGCATCATCATCGTCGAAGCTTTTTTCTGTGTTTCCTCAAGTAAGGCTGATTTTCAAACAGAACTTTTCTCTCCGCCATCGCAGTTTCCTGTAAACCAAATCAAACAGCTCAACTCAAGATGTCGATGGCACAAGCCCGCAACACATGACTAAACTGAAGGAACCACCAAACGCCTTCTCTCACCACCATCAATATTGAACAAGAAGTAACGGAGTGGCTTTGTTGAGGGTGGCTTGAAAAATACAACATAAAGTCATAGTCTCCACTTGAAGCATCTTTCATCGCAAACCACTTTATATAACCTAACCATTAACCTACCTTCAGGCTTTGTATTCTTTTTGTTCTCATTGCAGTAACTTCAGGATCGGCCAGCCATTGTTCCGCAATGGTTTTCTTTCTGAGTCTGTTTGGCAGTCGTCCGTAACGACCATCGTAAGGATTGTCGACCACCGTCCCTATTTGGAGCCATTTAGGATCTTTCTTCATGTCCAGTTTCTGGAGAAAGCAGACAGAAATAGAAATGAGTGAGGAAAATTGAACAAGGGAAAAAAGAGAGAGATACAAAAAATATGCTTTTCAACAGACCATTGCAGAAACGAATATTTTGTAAACACAAGCACTTTTCCCAAATTACAGGGCATCTTGGGTTCTTTTCTTGAAACCCCCCAAAGGTTTCAAAAAAACATTGCAGTCCTAAACAGCTACTGTCATTCATTCATTCACTCATCCATTTTTATTTTTTTTCCTAACTTCTTTCAGCTAATAAAAACCATTCACACAGGGATGTGTTAACGTTACCTTGTAAAATCTGGTGGGATCCAGAGTGTCCCTCATTTTCAAAATGGCCAAATCTCTTTTTACTTCTTCAGTCATTTTTGCCGATGGCGTATCTATCCAATGGACCGGCCTCGCCGCCTTTATGGGTTTCGGAGTCGGAGCCCATCTGTTCAACATACTGTCCTTTCTCTGATCAACCAAAGTAAAAACACAAAAAGTTACATTCACGAGATTGCAGACGCTTGCTTTTTTTGGAACTGGGCTTTCCAATCACGGACCATGGTAGATAATATCAAAATGTCCTAGAAACAAACAGAGTTATAAGATCAACCCCATTAGGACGGAGGCTTGTCAATCAAAGGTTATCCATTACTCATAGCACCTACCAAAGGCATGCCCCCAAAGAGAAGCATAAACACTTGGCATTTACCCATCCATCTTATCTTCCATTTCCAAAAATCACCAAACGGTTCCATGGCTCAAGCATTTCATCCATAATTCCTTCGCATCACGTGGAATCTGTCAGAAATTGTATTCCTCACCTTTTCTTCCAGTTTTTTCGTCAATTTGCTGTGGGATGCGTTCCTGATTTCCTCCAGCGATTCTGATATCCCTTTGGCTCTGACTGTCGTTTCTGCAACCCACTTCAAATCCTCATTTTCGCTGTCCTCTTCCAAATCTGATCCAAACTTTATATCCAGTTCTCCGCCATCCTTTTCACCACTACCGTCTTCATCAAGTGGTGCTTTTTTTCTTTTTGACCCCGCAATTGCCCCCGCTTTCCACCAGTCTGACAGAGCATGTTGCACTTTCGTGTTTTTCTCGCCCTTCGCCTGGGCAGCAGATTTTTGGGCAACCCTTAAAAAGCAATTTTTAAAGATTTCGGCAGCGTGTCGCTTCTCATCCTCGTAATCACCTGATTGGAAATGCAAACCCACAATTGCAGTGGTTCACTTTTCCTTAGGTATCAAGCGATGTATAGCTTGTTGAAATTTCCAATTTCAATTTTTATAATAATAATTTTATTTTTTTTCTGGCGAGAATCACTATAATTTTTCGAACAGGATGTTCATTGAAAGAAAATGGCCAAACTACAGGAGCTCATTTCAAAAACATGAAAGAAAGACATGTAGAAAATTAAACATCAATACGTTAACGGAAAATTCTTTGCTTCCATGTCTTACCTGAGGCCTCAGAGGATGTGGATGCTGACTCACTCTCATTATCACTGGAAAGTGCAGCATCCTCTTCCAGCTCCAATATTTCCTCATCTGCAAAATAAAACATCGAGCCCACTGGGAACTTCACCTTCTTTTTTTCTTTTTCTGCAGAATTTTGCAATTCTTGGATGGATGATAAATTCCTCCACAGTGGAAGACTTCCTCAAAATATTGAGGCAAGCATTTCTAAAGTTTCTGTTGCACGTTGAAGCGGCAGGACAATCCACCACAGATTTTCAGACAATTGATCTCAGAGCAAACTGTTTTCTGTGGGCCATGCCGTTCCACAAGTGCAATGGGTGGGTGTGCTTTGTTTTTTCTGCAGTGGGTGGAGCTGAGGTTTGTTACAGAAGAACCCCAGCCATGCAGAAATTCACTTCCAGAAAGATTCATTACACTGTTCGCTCACTTTCGGAAAGAGATACTTCTTCCAGGCTTGATGCACCGTTTTGTTCTTCCACAGACGAGCCGCCAGCGCCAGTCGCCTCTTGCGCGTCCATCCTGGACCAGTTTCATCGGTGATTTTCTCCAGGAGCGCTTTTATAATGTTCGTTGGTGTATATTACGTCATCATATCGAGGTTACTGTGTTCACGTTCAGCCGCCTCGTGACAGGAGCAGCAAAAAACTTCTGAAAACTAGGAGAATCCTGTGCTGTGGTTGAGGGGCAATGTCGTGTTTCATTTTCGACAATCTTTCACGAACAGCAAGCCCTCCCCCAATTTATAAGTCGCGGTGGTTTGTGTTTTTGCTGCAGGTTTTTCCGCTTGTGGTGTTCTTTTCTGCCTTGAGCGTTATTTCCATCGTTTCAAAGTCTAACGCAAGCTTCTGTGCAAACGAGACGGAGCAGCGCTACGGAGACAATTTTGGGGACGAGGTCGTGACGACCCCCCAGGAAGCGGCATCTATCCTAGAAAAACTACCGCGTCGTCGCAGAGGGGGTAGAAATGGGGAAAAGGAAATCGTCTGCGAAGCCCGCCACAAAGCCGAAGAAGAAAGTAGCGTCGATTTTCAACTGCCCGTTTTGTAACAGCGACAAGAGCGTGTCGTGCACGCTGGACAGAGACCGGGAAGTCGGGACGGTGTCATGTAATGTATGTCAGAGCAGCTACGCCACGCCAATTTCCGCTTTGAGCGAAGCGGTGGACGTATATAGCGAATGGATAGATGCCTGCGAGAATGAAAATGGATGAGTGTCAAGAAAAGGAACCAAGGACTGGTAGAAGACTGGTGGTCGAAAATTTTGTTGTGAGGGGGAAGTTTGCTGACCAAACCTTGGGGTTTCGAAATGTAGGTCATACTTGAGGAGATATCATTCTTGGCTAGAAAGCTGTTTTCTTTTCTAAAATTTTCTTCTGGAGGGAATTGGGGGTTAAAAACGAGAGGGTGTGGGGAATTTTAGTGGTGGGGTTTCAATCAAACTTGGGGGTTTGGGTGAAATTTTGTGTAAACAATAAGGATGGGTGCCCTCAAATCCGTTTGTCCGGTTTTGACGTTTTGCGAGCGTTTGGATGTGGTGTCAAGTTTGAGAGGTGTAGCTATGGATGAGTGGATGTAGATAATCGAATTCAAAAGAAAAATGGAAATATTTCTCACCTGGTGTGCTGAATAAATGTGCTGAGGCCTGGAACAAGGTGGCTATTCTGACTGGAGGCTTCTATAAATAAATATCTCTTTCTCAGAGATATGGAGAAGTGGCCAATGAACCGGATCCCTGTTGTTCGAGATGGGGTTGATGGTTAAAATCTCTTCTATGGTTTTCTTCTTATCCCAACAGGTTAAAATAAGTTGAAGAAGTGGAGCTGCTACTATACGGTTCCTTTTTGTGTGCATTTT
Organism: Bryopsis sp. KO-2023; assembly: GCA_030272585.1. Classification (NCBI taxonomy): domain Eukaryota; kingdom Viridiplantae; phylum Chlorophyta; class Ulvophyceae; order Bryopsidales; family Bryopsidaceae; genus Bryopsis; species Bryopsis sp. KO-2023. The sequence continues at coordinate 483,372 of BSYQ01000007.1, read as the reverse complement.
TAGGTGAATTTATACAATGGTGCAATGGAGTGCTCTTCTGGTTCAAAGACCTAGAATGATATATGGAGGTCTGCCCTCCAGGTGGGGATTGCCCTTAGCAAATCATATTATGGAAAACTAGCAGAGATATTCTGATTGTGTGCAAAGTGTTTGCTGTTTTTTGGAGGGATATATTATTTTGTGTGATCTTTTTCCCTGTAAACCCTAAATGCATCAAGCCAACCACATGGAAATGTTTTATGCTGTAAAAATGCATTGGCCAGGGAATAAAGTTGGCAGCAGTGTTTCTTGTTTTTTCTTTGGGGGATTTGTGTCAACATCAAACCTGACTCAATTGATAGATGAATTTGTCATGCTTAGATAGGTTTCTTCTCTGCTTTTCCCTTTTATTAAAACTAAAGGGGAATAGCAGGAAAGAAAAGCATTGTTTCGCTCCAGTAGATAACGATTTCACCAGGGACCACCAGTCTTGGTGGACATCGCAAGCAACGCATCTGTTTGCGATTTTTTGACCAGAGCGATTGCGATGTCGTCGTGATGGACGCCTCTGTCGACGTCTCGGCAAGTCGACATCAAAAAATCGCGTAGGTGGTTGGGTCTAATCCTTCTTGCCTGGCGAGCAACCAGGGTTAGGTCGAAACCATCGTTGCGTGAACGCTGGACGCACGTGAATACCGCGCAAAAGGCCGCCAGGATGGGAAAGAGGAAATCGAGAAAACAGCCAGTAGTCACAAAGGCGAAGCGGAAGTTGCCCACGTTGTTCAACTGCCCGTTTTGCAATAGCGATAAGAGCGTGTCGGTGACGACTGACAAGGAGAGATCCACGGGGACGTGTACGTGCGGAGTGTGCGGAGCGAGATACTGCGGCACGGTCAACTCGTTGAGCGACCCTGTGGACGTGTATTGCGAGTGGATAGACGCCTGTGAAGACGCCAACGCCAAGTGAATTCAATTGGAGATGGGGAATCCAGCAGCAAACGTTTTAAGGGGGTGGGGTGGATGCAGTTTCTGGACAATTTCTGGGCATCTCAGAAAACTTAGGTTATAGGGGATGGATCCAAGTTGCCTTCCTAGTATATCATGAAGCAAAATCCAGCATGAAGTTTTGAACAAGGATTAGGGGAGGGGGAGGGGGGGGGGGGAGCTGGGAAGCAGACATCAAGGGGAAAATTCAATATGCTGCTCGTACAAAAGGTTGGGCAAGGGGGGTTGGGTATTTATTATGCCATTGTAAATTTTGGTTGCTATGGCTTGGTTGGCTTCGGGAGGCATCATGAAAGAATCCTGAAGTGTCCGTCCAGAATAAATAATTGCTGGCAGGATTTTTTTCTCAGGTTGGCAATTTTGAAACTGATCGAATATTTGGAGCCTTAAGACCCCATCCTTCTGAATTTGTTCCAGCAGCTGGCTTTCAGAAATCCCCTCATTCATTCAGGTCCTTTTTCAGTTTCTGCAGATTCAGTCGTCAGATAATCAATGTAAAACACAAAGAAAACCCCATCCTGGATGTCATTCCACCCCACAGTCCCTATTCTCTTTTTCATTTGTGTGTATATGTCATTTCTGTAATTTCCTGATCCCGAATATGCCAGGAAAAATTCTGAGGAGATCAAAGCATTTATCCTCCACAATTTCGTTGTAAATGACAGCTGCTGGAAAGATTTCCCCCCACATCCAACCAACAAGCAACCATGGGATTCGCAGCCCTTCAAAACAAACATGCAGCCTCGCGAACACCCCTGTTGTGTATATTCTTGCACTCAGTCACTCAACAGAAACAACAGTTACAGCTCGTTCGAGAGGACGTTCCCCAGTTATAGTCGAAACCTAGTCACTGTCTATCCATCTAGTGTCTGCCCCTGACATAATCATCCGTGATTTTCCCAACACGCTTCCACTGCTTTATAACCGTTCCACTCTTGCCAGATCCCTCTGCCCAGATCTCAAGCGAAACTAAAATGGCTGTCATCACAATTCAAACACATCAATAAGACACCACTAAGGTAGAACAGAAAAGTCCCCTATAACCTGTCATCGATCCTCTAACAATATCTATCAACATAAGGTCTAAGAAAGTCAGTATGCATGTTCATGCGCCTCCCCTGAGGCAATCTAACTTCCCAAATCGACTTGGATATGCGAGTCTCTAATACACTGGGTCCCAACCAGCGAGGCATCATCTTGTTTCCACTCTTCCCATCTCTAAGAACATCGAAAGCCCATACTCTGTCCTCCCTCGCATATTCTATTTTGTTTCGTTTCCTGTTTTTATTCACCCGAATTCGTTCGCGTCGCATGGACTCGACCGCACGTTTCCAGAACTGAGGTTCCGCGCCAATCAACTCCTTGGGCATAAAACCAGTAATCCGATGAATACTGGAATTAACTGCGCTCTCCGCCTCCTGAACAAAGTCCCACCATGACGACGATCGTGCAGCAGCTGCTAATTTTCGGATTCTGTCCAGTACCGTTCGATTCATGCGCTCCACCAGGCCGTTTGAACGATGAATGTGGGGCGGAACAAACAGAAATTTGGCCCCAATTGTTCGACCCCAATTTTGAAGTGAATTCGCACGAAAATATTGAGCGTTATCGCATACCAGGTTCTTGATGTGTCCAACTTCCTCGCACCAGGTGTTCAGACATCGAAGTGTGTTCCGCGAATCAGCAGACTTGGTGCACCAAACCCGTACCATACGCGTGAGATGATCCACCAATACCAACAAGTACCGAGGCCCATCCGCTCCTGAAATCGGTCCCACGTAATCCATGGACACATATTCGCTAGGGGTTGCTGGATCCGGTAGATGGCCGAATGGATGGCCGGAAGGAGCAGGACGGAACATTTGACAAGCCCGACACCGATCGATTTTGGCTCTGACCCAGGACCGTGTGACCTGGATTCCGAAATGAGCAGCTCGAGCCAGAGTACCCGAAATGCCCAAATGCCCATGATGAATCCTCGCCCAATCCCCCTCAGAAAGGTCCTCTGCAGCAACATTAGAAACCACCAAAGCCGAGGCAGAAGCCCCCACAAAAGCTCCCGAAGACGAAACACCCCCCTGATCTCCCGAAAACGATATAATACTTCCACTGCGTCGATCAAAACCCAACTGACCCAACCGGGACAACAAATCGGGTAACACATTGCTATGACCCGGCAAAAATTGAAGGCGAGGACAAAATTCTAACAGGTGAGATAATCTCCGACGAATAAAAGCGGAAGAGTTCGCAACGTTCTGGAAACTAGCCGTACTGCGATTGTCTGTATAAACATGGACTTCTTGTCCAAACAACCACGGTCGAAAACAACGCAAAACCCGTAAGAGACCCTCAGCCTCTAGTTCGTTGGACAAAAAATGACGCCAGCCCGACGGCCAAGAACCCGAACAACATGCCACTACCTGTCCCGACTGAATAAGAATGCCCCCCCAACCTTGAGAACTGGCATCTACAGCAACAGATAGACCGGTGAACCCCGAAGAATGGGTGAGGCGTACCATGTGAGTGGCGAGACTCTCCAAAAACGCTTCCCAGGAAGACTGGGAGGACTGGGTCTCAGCAGTGCGCAACAAATGTTGCACTCTGGCACCATTGAAAAGGAACCGTTGAACTTGTAACAACCAGCCGCGTAGTTTCCTCCATTGTTGCCGAGTGGTGGGCCGAACCAAATCCTGAAGTTTACCAAGGTTGTCGATCGTCATCTCCCAGCCTCCCGTCGTCAACTTGTGTCCCAAAAACTCAAATTCTTTACGCAGAAACCGACATTTTTCCGATCTCATTCTCCAGCCATGCTTTTCAAAAATCGACAAAATCACGTGCATATCGGCAATATGCGAAGGGTAATCACGAGATAACACCACCAAATCGTCCATGTAATTCAAAACTTGCGACGAAACAGCCGCACGGACTTCCCTCAAAGTGGGTTCAAGAGCCCTAAGAAATTCACTGGGGCTATTGGTATAACCCTGTGGAAGTCGCGTATAGTGAAAAAAACGGCCCCCGATACTAAAACCGAATAAATCGCATATTTTTTTTGTCAGGGGAACCTGATGAAACGCATCACGAAGGTCCAAAGAACTACCTATGCTAAAAGGTCTAACAGCCGAAAACAAGTGATCACGATTAACCCGATTGTAACTCTGTTCCCGAGTACAGGCATTCAAAACTCGGAAGTCTGCCACCATACGCACCGACCCGTTGCGTTTTGCCACGCCAAAAACGGGTGAGCAATATGGCTCGTAATTGAGTTCCCGAACTACCCCATCAGCCTGCAATTTTTCTACTTCGTCAAGTAACAATTTTGTTTCAGAAGGGCCGCTAATCGGCGATTTCCTAATGTTTCGATGTGGAACGTCACAGTGGAGAGGGACCTCTCCCACCTCATATGTTTTGCAGCGGCCAAAAGTCTGACTAAATAACTCAGGGAATTTCTGAACAAAAACTGAGGCCCAATCTTTGATAACCTGCCCTGCCCGAAACTGGAGAGGGCCTGTTCGTTCCAAAATGTCAAACCAACCCCTATCGGGTACAAAAAACCGTTGAATTGAAGAGTGAACTGAAAAAAGAGGCATGCGATAAGTCAAAACTTGTGGTTCTGAACTGATGTTCTGTAAAATTCCCCAAATTGACTGGCCATCTGATTTGGGTATAAACCTCAAATGACTTGATGAAAGTGCATCAGCCGAATCAAAAAAACTCCCACTTGGTAACCTAACCCCTGGTTTGATAACTCTGTGTTCATTAGGTGGAATAACAAACGATCTGTTGCTACAAAAAAACAAACGCCCATTTTTCTTGAAAGGAGGGTATAATGGTATCTCAGAAAAAACCAAACCCCTCTCTTGGTTTTTGTTTACTAGTTTTTTTGAGGACAGTCAAGCCCTTGCGTACCCAGCGCTCGCAAGTGCGTGACAGTGGTCTCCAGTGTCTTCGTCAGATTAGTAAGCAACGTCGACAGAGATGGCGCCACTCGCTTGGTCGGAACTGCATGCATCCTGCAACGTATGAGCTGGTCATTTTTGCGTGACAGGAGTTGTCTGTTTGCGCAGTCGACCACCAATTGATTCCTCGCCAGGAAAGGGAACCCGAGGATTAAACTCGGTCCTTTACTGTCCATTACATACGCCTCCACCGTTTTCTCTTCGCCATTCACCTGTAGTGGCAACTTGATAACTCCGTCCAAGGTGCTTCTATGCCCGTCCCCAAGAACCACAAATCGATCGCAAGGAAGAATCTGTGATTCCATTTTCAAGGCCTGCAGTAGACTCCTTTGAACAAACGTACTGGTGGCGCCAGTATCAATAAGGCCGGCCACCTTACATCCCTGGAGGTCCACAGGAAGGTGGAGGCTGGCCTTTTCGTTCCGAGTAATCGCTGAACCACATCGCTCTGTGATTCCCCCATGCAAATACAAATCTTCCTGGACTTCCTTGAGGGTCCCTTCTTCCGCATCAAAGAATTCGTCATCCGAGGATGTGAAATCTTCTGGATAGCATTCAGGCATTCCCAACCAGCGACGCTCTTCGTGACGAGTTATACCGCTGTTTTCGAATCCCAAGGTCTCATGCCTCATGCATTGATCAGCTGACTCACTTCCTCCTTCATCTGCCGCGTGTTCATCCGACCCTGTAGCCTCACGTTGTCCCGGCCCCATCACGTCATTCCATTCTGATTCAACTTCGTCCACAGCGACGCCATGAAACCGTCGTGCATCGTACTTCCCACCACGACCACCCTCGCCTCGGCCACTTCCTGTAAAACGAACACCCTTGTACCCAGAACCTCCTCCTTTGAGAAAACGTTCTGCCTCACTTCTGTAGCTTTTTTCGTCCATTAATTTTTTCCAACCTATCATTAGGCTGTTTTTCGACTTGATCTCCTGAAAATCGATTTCACCTCCCCTCAAGATCTTTTCACGTACTCCAGCGAGTACATCGATTTCCATCATGTCACCACCCCCTCCTCCTGAGGAACCGCTCGAAATGGTGTTGAGCCCATGCCAATAGATCCATCGCCGAATGCTTCCAAGCATAGTAACCAGACTGCAATCCGAAGGCAACACGGCCACAGCAACCTGTAATTCACGAGGGAGTTTTGCATACAGACAACGTTTCTTGTTTTCTTCGCTCACATCATCATACAGTTCCATGGTCAGGATCATCCTCTCCAAGAAAACATCCAACACCTCCCCCTTGGTTCGTGAAAACCGGCGCAACCTGTCCAAATTGGTTTCAGCGCTTGCTGGAATACGCATTTCCATCATCTTTTTGAATACTTTCCATCGTTTCTCCTCGGGTGGAATGACCCCAGCCAACGCCCCTATTGCAAACCAACTTCCGTACTCTGCAACCAACTCCGCATCCGTCTTTGTCGCCACCAACTCGTAAGCTTTCAGCGCATACAGCGCCGCATTTCCCCCTGGCACTGTACTTTTCATAAACATGCGCAACCGTTTAGAAAACTCTGGCCCGTCCGCCATCACTTCTGCGTGGGCGAAGATCCACTGCGCAGCCTCTCGAGACCACGCTCGGATCTTATTCGAGTTCCCCTTGTCTCCTTCTGGTCCTGGGTTAACTTCTACGCACCCCATCTGAAGTAACAAAAGTAAAAGCGCTCTTGACATCACACTTTTCAGCGTACCCCCCTGACGCAACTCGCGACTCCGTTTCCACGCTCTGTTCTTCTCTCGTTTGGTGAGACGGCAGTCACGAGTCGCCACATCCAGTGGAGTGTGTGGTGTGTGAGATCCCCATAGCAACAGCCAGCTGTACCACAGCGCGCGCGCCAGTCGACGGTATAACTTTACCCGCTCCGAAACCATGTTGTGTATATTCTTGCACTCAGTCACTCAACAGAAACAACAGTTACAGCTCGTTCGAGAGGACGTTCCCCAGTTATAGTCGAAACCTAGTCACTGTCTATCCATCTAGTGTCTGCCCCTGACATAATCATCCGTGATTTTCCCAACAACCCCAAAGGGAATGTCACACAATGCTGTGGACAACATTATCGTTCTGGACAACATCGATCGTCCCCAAAACTCTTCTTCAGACAGATTGCCAAACACAGCCATGAGAACACCCGTCGTCGCGACATCGCAAAAAACAGAGATAGAAGAACATGACGCTGCAGGCACAGGTTTCACGCGCCTCGAGGAGGCCAACTCGGAAAGCGGCTATTCCGACGATCCTCCGTTGTCGCCTGGCCATGCTCTCTACTCCGTGCTCACAAGCTGGTTCTCTCGAAAGTTTATGAGTGGGTTCGCAATCTTGTTTCCGATTGCGGTCACCGCATATGTCACTTATTGGTTTATAACCTTTTTTGACGCCTTTTTCTCCCCGATATACAAGAAGCTGTTCGGGGTGGAGGTCTTCGGGTTCGGTTTCTTGACCTCGATGGTGGTTATTCTGGTTACCGGGGTGATCATGTCGTCGTGGTTCGGTGGCGGTTTTCTGAAAATTGGGGAGTGGTTTATCAAGCGAGTTCCCTTGGTTAAGCACGTGTACTCGGCGTCGAAGCAAGTGAGCGCGGCGATCAGCCCGGACGACGGACAAGCCAAAGCGTTCAAGGAGTGCGTCATAATTAAGCATCCGCGAAATGGGGAATTCGCGTTCGGTTTTATCACTGGGGAAACTTGGGTGCAAACACCGTCCGGCGACATGCACTTGCGGACGGTGTACGTTCCCACAAATCACGTGTACGTTGGAGACGTGCTGCTGCTGGCTGAGAAAGATATATTCCGGCCGAACCTGACGGTGACCGAGGGGATTGAAATCGTGGTGTCTTGTGGGATGGCAGTGCCCAAATCTCTGATAGCTACGATTGACACTGGTGGTGGGTGATATTGTAGCTCATCAGGGATTCGAATCGATTTGCTGATCGTTCTGCAGCCAGATACGATAGTGGAGGTTGTGAATTCAACAGCTTTAACGTGGGCAATACTCCAGAGCTCCAGGTGTTGCCTTGGAGGCAATGGGGGTGAGGAGGGTGGAGAATCGGATTGGACGCGCGTGAGGGATTTGTATCATGGAAAATGAGGGGGTAAATAGCAAACATTCGTTAAGCGCTGTTGTCATTGTAAATTTATGAAACGTTGGCGAGGGAGGTCCGGGAGCGTAGACAGCTCGGATTGAAATCGAGAAGTGATGGGGTTACGTCAGAAAGGCTTGGATGCGATGGCAAGATGGCAAGATGGCAAGAATATGAATTGAATATGTAACTTGAACCTTCCCTTTTGTCGGAGGCTCAATAGCTGGCTTGTGTAAGAAGAGAGAATATTGGTTGCCTGGGCTGAATCCTGTTTTTCTTATCAAACAAGGAACTCATTTCTCAGTGAGAAGTGGTGTGGACGATTTGGGAGGGAGGTTTTTTCTATCAGCACAGGCAGCATCATTTTGTTGTGTTGCACCAGAAAAAGGAGATGTTCACATTACATGGCATTCCATCCGTATTTCATGGGAAACACAGTGTTTAGGGAGAGAATATTTACATGCATAGTTCTCCTGTTTGTACTGCGAGGTGTGGAACCTCTGCAGACTACATGAGAGTTGGGGAAATAGACAACGTCGACTTCGCAGTGTTCAAGGCTACAAGCAGCACACTTAATCTCAATTCCTCACAGTACCTCAGAGGCTGACACTTCCAGGCAAATGAGTGCGTGCAGTGCTGCCAGGAAATGAATGTAATATTCTTTCTTCCTCAACAGAACAAAACAGAACCCCCCCAAAGCTTGTGCCACAAATACTGCACCAGAAACCCTCACCAGAAACCCTCAGCCTTTTTGGTTTCAGTTGGGGATGCTTCTAGATTGAACACAGGGGCTGGTGGTAGATAGATGCACTCCTAAGAGTTGTGGCGTTTTGAATGTGGGAGGAGGTGCTTGAAAGTAGCAAAGGAAATTGTGGGTGGGAAGAAGTTACAGTTGTCATATTGCAATAGTCCCCTTCAACTTTGCTTAAAAGCACTAGAAGTTCGATCCAGTCGAGCATCAGAACAGTTAAGAACATGATGCAGAACACCATTCAGGAGGAAAGACAATGTGTGAATGCACGATGAGTTGGATGATCTTTTTTATCGTGGATGCTTTGGAAAGCAAAGACAATAACTCACGGGCCTACAAATTTCTCAGAAATTGTCTCTGAATGGGGGATGATCACTTGCAAACTTTGTCAGGCTGACCTTGCCAAATTCAAGCACGGATAGAAAACGACCAGCTGAGAAAACCCCCAGCTGAATCATGATGTGTTGTCAACCCGAGATTGAAGTGGGGTGGTTGCAGTACAGCCGGTTGGTTGTTGTACCTCCGGTTTTCGTATATATTCGGGACTCTAGAATTAGTAGGGGCTTCTCTGTAACACTCCGTTCACCCTGTGTTGTCCCTGGTGCATTGTGCTGTCTACAACAGATGTATAAAAGCAGAGGTAGTACAAGGTAGAAAGTGATCGATTTCTGTTTTGCTGATTAATGTCCATAACTCAGAAAGCACCTTGACACTTGTGCAGCGCCTTCTTGAGGAGTTCATCCCAAGAAGGTTGAACAGTATTGAGAATAGCCAAACATGACTCTCCACCACATGTTACAAATCTACACCCAAAAAAATACTTGCTCTACACGCTCTTCCCCCCCTCCCCAAATCTACTTTGCAACGAAAGCCCTACTTGCATCTATGTCTATTTGAAACCAAAAAACAGAAAGAGAGGGAAGAAGAAAGCAACACCCTGCTTTGATTGAAGTAGTCTATACGGTTTTTGTCTTCCCCAGTTTTCAGACCACAAAAAAGCCTGACTTATCTATCCATTGCACTCCATTCATTCTTGTTCCTCCACCCCTCCACCAAAATTTTTGGCATGTTCTGCCTCCAATTTTTCCTACTTTTCCCCCCATGATTCTTTTATATATTTCTGTATGTATTTAACCACCTTGGATTTTCTTCACCAGCAGGGTCATGAACTCTTTTGCCGTTTTCTTTTTCATCCACCACATGTTTGTCTGAAAAGTTACGCAGTCAATGTCCTCTTTCCCACCTTTCATAGAAACCACCACCTCCAACATCATCTGTGCAAGCGGACAAATCTACCAATGCCATGCCCACAAAGGTATCATTCGCTATTTCAAAAAGATGCATCTATACATACACAGTGCTAGTGCCAGAAATTTCACCAGTTTTTTACCCCAAGAAAGAAAAATATATATTACCAGAAGGAACGAGGGGACTTATTCCTGTACCCATCCAGATTTGACTACTACAGATTTGATTTTACTTCTGTTTTTTTGTTTCTATTTCCAAAAAAAGAAAAAAAAGAAAGAAGAAGAAAGGGACCGGTGGTGACTAAGAACAACAAATCCACAATGAGTATTTTTTGAAAAACGTACATTTTAGGATAAAATCCCAGAAACAGCAGTGATCAACTTCATCGGTGGCTTCGAATGTTGATTGAATAACTTCATTCACCTGCTGATTGGATGTTCCCTCCATCTTACAATTTCCCCAACCCACCAACGGTACCCTGTCGTTTTCTGTTTCTAGACCGATGAGCAGAACTGGTATATTAGAGTAGTCCATTGCATGTCTGGCCAGGAGCTCCAGCCAGAAGGGACATTTCTGCAAGCAAACTATTCTGGTTGCCACAAATTCCACATACGTTGGGGATTCAACACACCCACCGCCATTATAAGAACCTGAAATATGTGTTGAAAAAGAGTGATAGCTCACCAGTTCAAGCCACCAACTTCAAATATTGCAAATATAAATTCAAAAACAATGCAACGGGCTGCAAACTAACCACCAACAAAACTAAAGCCCTATTTCTCGATGAATCTATTTCCACCACAGTTTCTGATGCAAGCAGCATTTCTTTCAGGACTCTCACCCAGTTTTGTGTAGCATCCATCACGTCCTTTTTTTTGCTCAAGTTGTAAATTCTTAACGCTTGTTTGCGAGATCGTGAAACCAAATATCCAGCTCTGCACAAACAAAATTAAAAATCAATACAGGAGTACAGGCCATTCTTCAAGAATGCATGGGATGCTAAGCGCTCATTGTTGGATTCCAAAATCTGATCCCAAAAACAGTTTTTTTCTTGAAATGGAGAGGGGGGGGCAATCTTTTTCGAGGCGGCTTCAAAAGTATCCAAAGCAAAACACAGTCCAAGCACTCACGCAATGATGGAAGACATTTGCTTCTGGTATTGCATTGCTGCTTTTTTTACACGGTTGTCGCTGCCTGTCAAAATTTTCATCGCTGACCTGCATTACATCAACACAAAAGCCTTTCAATTATGAGGCAAACGCTCCTCCTAGGATTCGAAACTGGGTCAACACTTTAAAAGAAAGCATTCCATGAAATCAGCAACCATCGACAACATGTGCAGACAATCTTGAGAGGCGTATTCCTCCTCCAGTCAGTTTTTGCCCGACATGCAGCATTTCATTGCGATCGATCAAAAGAGCATTGCTTTTTGGAGAAAGTAGCACTTGCCTTGTTCCTTCTGTAATTGATGGGAGGTCACAGCATCCACTAGCAGCAGCCAAAGCGCTCCGCAAAGCCAACGCGTGGTCCTCGGCAGTGACTTCCCCGGTGGTCGTTTTCCTTTTGAAACCTTGACTCCGTAAATCATGCAAGCCCCGCTGCACCCCACATTCCTCAAGCTTCTTGTCCAGATTCTGCCCGTGTTCCACCATGAACGTGCCTGCAGAGTGGTTGATTTATGACAATAAGAAAAACCCACACATATCCAGTTTTAGGTTCCATTGCTTCAGCAAAAGAAACATAAAAAACATTCTTTCCATAGCAACCAACAATTTATATTTGTTTCATGTGAGCATTATTCTAAATTCGGTGATTCCATCATTCCAACATGGATTGCATAACACAAATGAACACCATCATGCCAACTTGACGAGAGACTGTGGATGAAGCCGGATAGATCCAGCTGGATGAAAATCTCGACACAGAGATTTTTCAACAGCTATCGCTCCATTTCCACACAGTTGCTTGTGCACAACAATAAATAAACAGAAAATAAAAATAAATAAAATTGGATACTTTTGTCCTTGGTTGTGCAACAACAAAACAGAAACTTCCCCCAATTTCGACAGAGAGTTCTGCACCTACCATATGGAATCTTGGATTTTTCGGTGGGGATGCCCAGTTCCACGACGAAATTCTCCAACTCCTCGTTGTGAAGTTTCCAACATTCCCCCAACTTCGCCATGATGGAGCCGGACATTCGTATGGACTCCCACAGCGATGTGTGTTGAAAAAATGGCAGCTTGAAATTCTCTCCAAAACTGAACCTTGAACAGATGTTACCATCAGCTTTGCCACACTTTTTCCAACCCAATATCTGTGATAAAAGAAAAATGGTAACAGTGCTTTTACACTCCTAAACAGACATATGTAGCCATCTACATAACCATACGAACGTATGATCATCCAATCTCATGCAGATCCCTGTCCAACTACTACTGACATGCACCCAAAAAATATCCATTAAAACATACCTTAAAAAGAATGAAAAATGAAACAATAAACGCTACATGCATATTACCACAACGGTGCGATCTAATGTAAAAAAAATTCACATGAATTAGTCATGTCAATAAATCTCAGTACATCTGCTAACTCCGCACCTGATACCCCATGCATCATGAGCCACCTGGAAATTAAAGAAAGAAATCGATCAATACAGTTATAACAACCCCTTTTGAAAAATAATGCACAAATCTGTTTGCAAAGATTTATCTCAGACTGACAAGCAATGGAGCTTGCCCATCGAACATGGATGTCAGCCCCCGCTTAATATTTGCTTCTTGATTCAATAAGAAAGCACAGTCCTTTCCTTAGGATTTGATTTTACCTGCCCCTCCAGCAATCTCTGCCAATTCTGGATTTGTTCCAGCATTACCCCACATTTATGCGCAACGTCGGTTTGGCCCAATATTGCATACCTGAATTCGAGCAGAAAACAACTCTCATGGATATTCTTACATGTATTTGCAATTGAAACTGCTTTCTTACTAAAAAAGGTTTTATTCAGAAGCACCAAACAATACAACCTTCAAATGTCTCCAAAACATTTTTTTGGTCATGCAGCAGCTGAGACGCCGGAACCGAAGCCTACCAGTTGGTTCAATGCTCACCATAGGCATTTGCAGCTTTGGAGTTCAAGCTCCTGTGCAAAATACAGAGCGCAGAGACTGGATGGAGTCCCTACAGGCCGCCTGTGATCCCCTGAACGAAAAATATGAGTTAAATGATCCAACATTGATGTCGATCGACATCATCCATCGCTTTGGTGTCAAATCGACTGCATCTCATGGCCCCTTCATTGAGTTATCGTCAACTGATGTGATGGGTTTCCATTGCTCAATGCATGAGCTTTCATAGTTGAAATCTAATTCAAAAATTGATATTGTCGACACTGAAATCTGAGTAAAACTCAGTCCCCTGAAAGATATGACCCTTCCACAGGTGGAGCATGTTAGCCCAGCCCCCTAACCATCCTCAAATTATTGGAGCGTTGAGAGTGAATGCATTTGCAACACGCCTTGTGAGTGAATATGGTCTAAGAGTGGGATATCCGGACCTTCGAAACCCATCCATCTCACTTCCACTCCCTTTGGCTCGTCGTCGATAGGCACTGGCCTTCGATTATCCAAAAAAATTGCCACCCCTCCAGCCATCAGGTCGAGTTCCCGGAATTCATGCTCCAATCCTCCACAGTTCACAAAGAAAAACACCCTCGGCCCCCCCTAGTTAGCACAGCATCCACTCTCAAAGACCAGGCCAGCTCGACAGTGAAAAGATTCACCCACCATCATCTGATCATGGATATATGCATGCATTCATGCATGACATCATGCATCATGTGCATCTACAAAGAAACGTCAAGAGGGGCTCTAAAAACGTCACCATCGCTAGTTTGTTTCCAGCAAGCTCACTCACGCAAAGTTGTTCTCCAGCGACAGCGTCTTTCAGTTCCGCCAGGTTTGTCACTGTTCGAATTGTCGGTGGCGATGGCGCGGTATGCTCCAAGCTTTCCTGTACAACAGGCGAGCAGAAGTTTTCACTCTCTGTCGGAAGAGGAGGGGACTAAAAAAAACAACGTAGTACTCAACACTCGAACGGCTGGTACTCGATGCAACTTTATGATGAATTGATATTCCTGCGCTTCGGGTAGACGAGTGTGGCCTTTTGACGACCCAAAAAATACTCTATTTTTTCTTGCAGTTTTTCGAGGTTTGCCACCACTGTCCCGGCATAGCGATACTGTACCGAACTTCCCGACCAGAATAAGGCTTCCACTCGAGCCCAGTAACGTTCAACACGAAACTTGCGCAAACGCAGAAACAAAACGACCAGCACCACATGAGATGGTGGACCGTGGCAAACGTCTCAGAAAGATGGCGCAGTCGAAGCAAGGTCTCACTTTCAAAATCTTGACGGCGCAGATGGAGTCCACACACGCAGAAGTGAGCACCACGAAACGGTTGTCGATTGATCTCTCCAGCGCGTTCCTGCACGCTCTAACCGCTTCGAACGCTCCAGCGTCCTCCATCCTTCCCAACGCCTTGCTCGCAAGGCCCTTCTCGCCGATAGAGACCAATCCCTGTCCACCCAGCGCGCGCGCAAAGTGGCTGACCCTCAACAGTGACGCAGGCGTCAGAAATTTGACAAAATTTCCACTTTGGCCTCCGTCTTTTGATTGATGAATGCATCGCAAAAAACTGGGTGGAAACGAGCACGAGTCTGTCAGAAAAGGTTAACCCAAGAAAATTTGTGCTCGCTGGATGCGTTAAACTAAATCGGTGTGACGCTTTCTGCTGACGAGACGGAAGTTTTGGGGTGTGCCCGTGACGCCTGTTTGAAAAGCGTCACAGATTTGGCGCGCTGCGTGTGCTAACTCAGACATCTATCTTGGACTGGAAGGTTATATATCGACCAAGGATAGAATCCTGACACCTTACATATGATTTATGGCCAAGAGTGTAACTTGAGGCGTCAGGAAACCCGATAAACAGGGGCGCGCGCCGCAAGAATATGTATCGACGGGTCTGAAATCCAACCAGATAGTCAAACGAGAAATACACAGCAACTCGCAAGTGAGGCAGCGAGAATACACAAAACATGTGCTTTTGCAATTACCTAACCCACAGATCGATTCTCCCAAACCCTGAGAGCAACCACTTGAGCATACAATTGCCCTTTCAACTTTCATCTCTTACATCAAAACACGTGTTCACATAACAGGGCGGGCCAGGGTGGGGAAGAAAATACAAATGCTCAAGTGCATCTGTTCTCTAAGTACTAGCTGGACAGGTGCCAGCAATGGTCAACCAAAACACCCACCCATACGAACTGTTAACAGATAATAACGGTGACTAAAACGTCACCAAATATTACCTAACCCACAGATCGATTCTCCCAAACCCTGAGAGCAACCACTTGAGCATACAATTGCCCATAATCAAAAACCGGAGTCACTGAAAGACCCCAAAATCATGTTTGTCCCGAAAAAAAAAACAATGTCCCCAGCATACAACACCCGAGAACTGGACCTCACATGAAAAAAGAGAAAATCACACCCCTGGATCCGGAACTGACGAAAATAAATGGCCCAGCCTAGCCATAAAATCCTGTCCCCCCATGAGTAACCAGCCAAACAAACGAAAATCACCCGCAGTGGGAATGCGACTGGGGTTAATGTAGCGAGTAAACGCCGTGCTTCTGAGAGACCAACCTCCCCACGACTTCACCTTATCCTCGTCGATTCCCAATGCCAGCATGCTGCTAGCTCCTCCTGCGCGGAGATCGTGGTGCCGCCAGTCACCCGGGGGCCAAATGGATGGTGTCGAGTCCTTGAGAAAAGTGAACATCTTCGAGATGCCCACAGCTGTAGGTTGCGCTTCCTGTGGCAGTTGCCAGAATGACGCCGAATCAGGCCATGTGCCTCCCCATTCGGAAATCATGTGTTGTCGGTATAAGCCCAGCAGCGTGATCAAACTGGGAACTCCACGCGCATCAAATGTTCTTTGCCGCATCCGTTGTGTCTGTGCCGTCTTTCCTTTGAAATGTCGTTCCTGAAACGAAATGTTGGTCTGATCCCACCGCAGATCACCCACGAGCATCTTGTGATGCGACGAGCTCCTCGAGAAAAATACATAGGCGAGGCATGTCTCGACTGCCGCGCGTACAATCTTCAACTCCGACGAGGTGATGCCCACATCCAGAATGGCCCAAAACACCGGAACCGGAACGTCTCTCTCCTGGGGGGAGAAAGTGTCCACCGGGGTGTTATTCTCCCAAGCACGAAAAAGCCTCTTGGTAAGAGCGTCATGGGCGGAAAAATTGTGAAGGCCATGAATCTGGTGATATGTCGATATGGCCGAGAGGTACGTTCGCCCCGACGAGCTCTTGATCCCCGATTCGCGCAAATGTCGCAGGTACATGTAGATCGCAGCCTTTGATGCAGGGAAGGCCTGGCGATGTGTGTCCGCGCAAAATATACGGAACTTAGCAAATTTCCGACAAATGTCCGTGGGGTTAGCGGAGGAATCCATTACTGACGTCTGCAACCACAGCGCCTCCTCTGCTGAATACGTTTCCTCGCTCAGTTCCGTCCCTTCAGAGGTCGTCCTACTGCCCAAACGATCAGATCCCACTGGGAGGGAGATGGACGAGGGGGCACAAACTTGACCCGTCGAGCTGGGATCATCCAACGATCGGCTGCCATGTTGTTCAGCATACGGAACCATGTCGAGTGGGGCCAAAAAGGTGTGACCAGCAAGCCTCGGATCCGTCGGTCCCGACTGAGGAAGCCTATCAGTCTCGGAAGGGCCCCCCACGGCGGATTCATCCAATTGACCTCTGAGTTCCAATCCCTCTGTAGAAACGCGTCCACCCCCTCTGTGTATGGCTCGATTTCCAGACTGTTGAATCTCGGGAGTTGCGTGTTCAGGTACGAGGCAAATCTGTCGATTGTGGGAGACATCCCCAGTTTCCTCTGTGCTTGCTGGAAGAGGGATGGATGCAACTTCTCTTGCGATGTTAACATCGGGGGACCCATCAAATCGCGAGATAGGCGGTCCGGGAGGACATTCTCGTGGGAGGGGATCCAAACTGGTTGTAGAAGGATCCCGAGAGAATGAGCCATCCAGACTACCGACTGGAGTTCTCGTTTCAGCGCAGGGGCCAATGTGTGACCCCGGCGGAGGAGGTGGTAGACAACTGTGGAGTCCACCGTGGTCAGTAACCGCATGAACTGGTTGTGTTCTGTGGGATGCGTTACCGGAAATAGGTTGAGTTGGGCGAACGCCTGTAGGGCGAGCCGCAACGCCTTGAATTCCTTCACGTTGATATGGAGGAGTTGGTCCTGGCAATCCCAGAAGCCTCGGGCGATGAACATCTGGTTCGAGGTCTGATCCATAGCTGAAGAGTGGATGCGTTGAGGCTGGGGGTTCGTGAGTGTGAGTGTCGCCCCCCATCCAATATTCGACGCGTCGGTCGCGATGTCTCCCATCAGAGGGCACAAATCGGGGTACCACACTCTGCTGCGCCACCGTCGGGGTAATGCGATCCACAGTTTCAGCGCTTCCACTGAGTCCCCATCCAAACGCAGACGATCTGCCCATGACTTCTTCTGCGCAATCAATTGGTGTAACGGAATTAGAAAAACTGGTGTGTGAGGAATCGCCAATGCCAGAGACTGGCATTTTCCACAAAATCGCGCCAGCATACGAACTGGGATCTTGAGTCCCTCGCGATGCATGCTGAACAGCTCGCGACCCAAACAGAGAATCCTGTCCCACTGTTGAGGGGGAACCAAAAAAATCCCACGCTGTGTGTCGATGACGATCCCGAGGTGCGCGCGCTGTTGTTTGGGGGTCCAGTCGCTCTTGGCCTCCTGCACCTTCAGTCCAAGGAGATCCAAAATCCGCTGAGCGAGTGATCCCCAACGTTGGAGGTCCTTGAATAGCGCCTGAGCCACCAGGAAATCGTCTATGTATGGGATCTGCGCCGTGGTAGGGTTCCATCTCCAGAAATCGTGCAGAGCGCTTTCTCGCTGTAGTGCTCCAAGGAAAAAGGCCGGTGTCTTGTGGCCAGTAGCTTCCTGGGGGCTGCGGAGAAACCTCGTGACGGGCTTCATGGTAGTCACGTAATAGTAGGGGCTGACTGATAGCCCAAATGGTAGGGCTACGCATTGAAAAGCCCGAGGTTGCGTCTCGTTGGGTAAAATTGCCGAAAATTGGAGGAATTGGGCCTCTTGAGGTTGGATCCTCAAGATGTGGTACGCATCCTGGAGATCGAATTGAATGGTGTACATCCCTCGTTTGAGCTGATGGGAAAATTGACGGAGGGATTCGTAACGAATCGGTCTCTTCTCGAGGTACGAATTGATGTGACGCAGATCCACGATGAGTCGCCACGCCGTCGAGTTGTGCTTGGGGACGAGAAAACAACGAGAAAGGTGTGTTGCTTCCGAGAAAGGGATCTCCTTGATAGCTCCCTTCTGTAAATAGTCCTGGATCGAGTCCCTCCACGCGGTCGCCTTCGCCTCTGGGACCCGAAAGGCCCCATGAAAAAAGGGAGGTGGTGGGCGGTTGACCCAAGGGAGTCGAATGCCGTTGGAGATCCAGTTCATGACCTTGCGTGGAGCGTTGATGCGCCTCCAAGTCGCCAGCGACGCGCGCACCCTGTGGTAGAGTACGTCTGGGCGAGTCCGAAGCCATTGGGCTGGACTATTCGGTTTTGGGACCTCGCTTGGACGACTGACCCGACTGTTGACCCTGTTGACTGCTTTGACCCTGGTGACCCTGGTAGCCTCTGTTTCCGTGTCCTGAGCCTCTCTGATTGGTAGATCTCTGAGCGTCCTTGGCGAGTTGCTTGAGTTGTTGCGCCAGGAGGTCTTTCTTGAGCTTGTCAAATGTTTCTCTGGAGAGTGAACTGTCGAACTCGCCCAGGTGGTGCTGGAGCCTGAGGTTTGTCTGCAAGACCTTCCAGTAGCCTGCGTGGGCTGTGTTAGCGTACTGTGCTTGAGTTTGACGCACTTTGACAAGGGTTGTCTGCAGCTCAATGATCTGGTAGAGGGCGGCAAGGAATGGGTACAGGGCCTCCTTGAGACTTGGATGCGTGTTCTCATGCGCAACCAATGATGCGAACCTGGCTGTCCAGTCGAACAGCAGAGAGACAGTGGGCGCCCACGAGATGTATTCTTGTAGAAACCCAGGCGCGTCCTTCAATTGGGTAGCGAGCCGAGCTCCAGGGGTGGTGTCAGTGACGTCAAACCACCGGCCAAACTCCACTCCAATAGGACGGGGAACAGGGTTCCGACCAGCGACGTGCGCGATGTGTGCAGGGTTCTCGAGAAAATAGGTTTGCACTGGACGCGTGGGGCGTTCACCAGTGAGACGAAGACAAAGTTCAATAAGGTCGGCAGAAATTCTGTCCATGCAGAAATACGCCCCGAAGGGGATCGCCCGACTTCTGGGCAAGGTGGTCTTACAGAGACGACGAAAGAAGAAAATACAAATGCTCAAGTGCATCTGTTCTCTAAGTACTAGCTGGACAGGTGCCAGCAATGGTCAACCAAAACACCCACCCATACGAACTGTTAACAGATAATAACGGTGACTAAAACGTCACCAAATAAAACTGCATCTCGTCTCTGTTGCGGCCCAGCGAAAAAAACTAAACGTGTCCGTCTCGCGCAACATCCAAACCGTTACATGTTAACCTGCATCATCGATCAGAGAGGTGATCACTCGCCAGAACAGAAAGAACAAAAGAAGGCATGCGTACATGCACATCCCGGATGTCCAAACTGAATGAGGCGTCAATAGGACGTCATTTCAGAGAAACCTCCCTGTTTTGTTCTCCCGGCTTGAATCGGTCGAGCTCGCTTAATAAATCAATGCGAGCATTCTTCCACCCACCCGGCAAACGATCTGTTCTTGCAGAAGGAACCAAGTCGGCCCCATAAACGCAAGCATGGTTTACTTGACACCGTTCGGGGATGAGGGGCCCCTGGGTGATGATCCTCCCGAAGATCGAGCAAAAGAAGTCCAGCTGGCGGCGAAAGATGAAGACGAAATAAAAAGATTCACGGTGTGGGCCTCTGAGCCAGCACAAAGCAGAAAACCCTAGTTTTCCACATATCTCACAACAGTCTTGTGTTCCCCTTTGTTCAAGTTTGCTATTCTGGCTTTAACATATGTGAAGCATCAACGGAGTGCAGTTTAGCATGTGCCGATGCACAATGTTTAGCCAAATAGGACGTTTCTGCTTTTGATTTTTCGGGCGTTACAACGCACGCTCAAGAATTGGCGTTTCTATTGTTGTGGTACAGGTTGACGAGAATCTGGGAGACATTGAAAAGGCTATCCTGTATCTGAAAGGTGGCCACCCCTGGCAGCAAGCATGTGCCATCGAGAGGTAGATAAAATGTGCTCCCAACCTAATGCACACATACAAAGGAAAGAAGCAAACTTAAGCATGTGCATTACTCTTGCAGTATCCCAAGGCTGCTGCGTGCAAGGAAAACTCAAGCTTTGGAAGCCATACAAAAGCATTTGGGGGCAGCTATACAAACATTGGAAGCTGAGGGACAGGTGAATTGTTGTAAGTTCTTTGAGACGCTAATGCTGCCCTTTTTTTGTTGGGAATAATTTATCTGCCGTGGCATGTTTACAAACTTGAAAATTATTGTTGATGTGTTTTCAGTGGATTCGTGGAATAATCCCCATTGTGCTCCAGCACAGCTGTTTCTGATTCTAAACCTTAGGAAAGTTGGAGATCAGTTGACCACAGATAATATTTAAGTCGCATTATGTTATGTGCAGATTTCCTTGGCAACCATGTTCACGGAGGTACTGAAGGACAGGTTGCTTCCCCCAAAGGAGCTTGTAAGCTGGATCAAACCTATTGTCCTGAAGGGGACAGCTGCAAACAAAACAAGCGAGGTAAGGGCTTCCAGACAACATGTTTCAGCTACACAAGGCACACAAGGCTGAAGCATTGATTGATATAAAGATTGTGCACTTTTTTAACGATGGGGACATAATCTTTTGTAGGAACATGAAGCATGGATGACTGCCCTTCAAGAACTTCTCCCCTTGTTGGATGTCTCGGCATTGAGGGAGGTTATGTCTATTGCTTTAACAAGTGGAAGCGTTGAGGAGGACGTTCAGTCCCGAACGCGGTGCTGTAGGCTTCTGGGAGCCCTTGCTCGACATATGGTGAGATGAAAGGTGAAAACTGCCCCTGGTTCTTTCGATTCTGCTCCTTTTCCATTGCGACAGTCAAATGCCTAATACTTCTTACTTTTATACAGACACCAGAAGATGTGGAGAGGTCGTTCCTGAAGAAAGTGTTGGCTCTCTGCCAAGACACAGATTATGAGGTGAGCATAGATGTCGCACAGCTTGTCGAAAACTGAACTGAGTTTGGTGCTCTGGGTCGATATCCATTTGAATACAGGCCGATATTTGTAAATTCTCGCGCTTTGCTTTGGCTGTAGTCAGGTGCGCATATGCATGTGTGAACAAACAGCAACACTGGGAGCTGCAGTGGGCAACGATTTAACCACGAAGAAGCTCTTGCCCGAAGTGCTGGAGTTGCTCAAGGACGAAGAAGTATCTGTACAGACAGTGGCAATGACGACGCTCCTTGATCTTGTTGAAACCCTCCCAACACAAACGATCAAAGAGTCTGTGATGCCTGTCTTGCGGCTATACATGCAACCTCTGGACCTCGAGCCCGAAATGCAACGATGCATCGCGAAAATATTTGGCCCAATGGTCGTCAAAGTGAGACATTGTGAATGGGGTAAACTGTTGTTCTGATAAAAAGAAGTGTAGAAAATAAACCTGATCCACTTTCCTACCCCAGATTGCCCCCTGCTTTGAATCCGAAACGGACAGTGGCCTGTTCTTCGGCTGTTACCGTTTCCTTGCCAGCCGGAGCGAAGCTCAGCTTCGTCAGGATTGCGCAAGGAATTTCCCAGGGATCCTAAAAATGGCTAGTCCGAAGCTATATGCGGCGCATTTCCACGACACATTCGCTCAGCTCGCTGTCGACGCTGATGATGAGGTCAGGAGGATTATTGCTGCACAGTTCCACGAGGTGGGTCTCGGAAGCTTTCGTTTTCGTTTTGAGAATGATCGTGATGGGGTGGCGGCGTTTCTGACTCCAGTGATGAATTTCGTGTGTCACCACAAGATCACGAGAATGTTGGAGCCGGACGTATGCCTTCAGTTCCTGAGGCCTCCTCTGGAAACCTTGCTCAAGGACACGTTTCCTCCTGTAAGAGCCGAAATCATGAAAATGTTGTCTACTGTTCTTTCGAGGATGCATACGAGTGACCAAGAACAACGGCACAGAGCTCTCCAAAGTCTGGTTCACCCCCTGGTGGAGCTGAGCAAATTGGTAGGGAGAGACTGGCGGCAGGATCTCAATTTGGCGGGCGCTCTTCCAAGGTTGGGACTCTTCGACACTCCGGTTTTTGCTGTGCTTTTGATTTTTTTGCACGATCGTGGTATGTGTGTGCGAAAAAGTTTATGTCTCTGCTGCATTCATGGCAGGTTTGTGGAAAGCTTTTCGAGTGAAGCGATTTTCACGTGCTTCGTTCCAATTGCATTCGATCGACTAGCTAACGGAGCTGCTGCAGTCAAAATTGCTGCCGCCGATGGCGTGGCGGCCTTTCTGCGGCACAACAAGTCGGAAAAGCAGCGAACCCAAATATTTGTGAGGATAATACGGGAATTTGCGCGAGGGAAGTCTGTCTGGAGCAGGATGACTTTCGTCGATCTTTCCCGCCACATCCTGCGGCGATTCAGCACCAAGTTCTTCAAGGTAGCAAAGCAATGCATTGCTTTGCTTTGTTTCGCTTTAGAATTGTCCGCACTGTTGTCGGCATTCTCTAAAAAACAGAGTGCACAAACAGGACCACATGCTGGATTATTACATCGACTTAATGCACGACCCCATTCCCAACGTCCGGCTCCATTCTTGCAGCCTCCTCCCCAACATGAAGCAAACAGTAAAGCTTCCAGAAGATGTGGATCAATTGGTGAGCAACCTAGCATCACTAGCAACGATTACAGCGGGTATTTTACACCCACGCCAAGATACCGAAAAAGAAATCCACTGGTTGCTTTCCTCATCCAGGAGCGTTTGAACAGCGCTATGAGCAACTTAATGACCGACAGCGATCGGGATGTGTCCAGCACCGCCCGTGAAATTCACAATGCATTCAAACGAATGCCAGTTCGCATGACTGGTGGAGCTGGGGTGCTGGACATGAACGGGATGGCGGCGGGCCAGTCAGAGTTTGAAGAGGAAGATCGGAGGAAGGAAGAGGAGGAAGTCGACCTGACTCTCGCGCAAGAAGAGATTGAGCAGTAAGACTCAATGTTTGCTTCCTTCCTCAATGTTCGCTTCCTTCCTTCACCACATGTGGTATGGAGCTGAATTAATTCAATATGTGTCCATAGACTGATCGCTGAGAGAGAGCCGGCAGACTTCCGTGTTCGGCGTCGACGTTGTTCTGATTCGTCGCTTTCGACGTCTGTGTTGAATGCTGGATCGAGTAGAAAGTCGCGTTTGCTGCCTCCATCCACGAATCCAAAGGGAAGGAGACCAGTGGAAGACATCAGGGTAAGGCTCTCGCACCCAGCCAAAGCCAGCAGCCTGGCAGGAGCAGACCGTCAATGTTAATCATGTGGGTGTGTGTGCGGATTCGCAGGCAGGGAGTCCTAGTTCACCATTTCGAAGTCGAGGGTCGATTGCGACGAGCTCAACTCCCATCCAAACCTCAACTGATTCAAGGTTCAAGCTCAGGGAAACGAGGCCAGTCGCAGAAAACCGGGCGGCGCCGAGGGGAACGTCGCAAAGCCGAATTCCCCCAGGAGACGATCGTTTTCCAGCTACCCAGAGGTCACGCTTGACAAATCCATCGGCCGCAACAGGACAAGATCATACCTCGGCCGTTAAGCTTCCCTCCCTCCAACAGTCGCCCAAACTCGGCGGCCGTACTACAGGAGGCGGGAGAGGGAAAACCGCAGGTTTGTCAGGGAGAAACAGACGGTTTGGTTCAAAGTAAGCAAGCATTGGCACACAACCGACATCCCTCCTGTGGGGTTCGTCGGTGGGAAACCCAGTTTTGATTGATTGACTGTGAGTTGACGCACTTTCCCAGAGGTGAAGGGGAATATACATTTGTATGATGAATTTCTATCTGCTATGTACACCCCACTTGTCCAGTGCAAACCCATCGGAAATGCATTCTCCCACATTCCCTGCTAAATACTAATGTTATTTTTCATGCAGCCTCTCTTTCTTTCAACCAAAAAACTTCCCCCGCGCTGCACTCCCTCCTGCCACACCCACACCTCGACTCTTGCTTTCTTACATCCCACCTCGCCTCTCTTTGTTGTAACAATTCTACACTGAAACCACCCTTCTAATACAAAACCTGAATTACCCCGCTGTATAACACACACACCAAACCCCAAAGCCCACGGTGCTTGTGCAATAGGAGTGAGGAAAAAAAACACCAGAAAAAGAAAATAGTGGAACATCACCTCTCACCTACGCTCTCAACCAAGATTTTTTTTGTTTTAAACATTTTGTTAACCTACGACTCGCCCCTGAACTTCCCTCCCGCCCCCTTCTCCAAAATATCTACCCCCCAAAAGGACCAAACACTTGCAACTCCCCACATCGAGAGTGTTATCCACAATTCAACACTTCTTTTTTGCGGCGTTTTCCATCCTGCAGCCGATGATCAAGCCCCCTTTTCAACCCGGACGATTGCCTCCCTTGCTGCACTTGAACTTGTTGTTGTTTTGGTTCAATTTCCTCTTCATCGTCATCATAATCTACCAGACCCCCCAGAACACCTCCAGAACCTCCTCCTCCTCCACTGGATTCTCCACCCGTACTGCTTGGTGTGGCTACAGGAGATTGCCCAGCACTGACCGCCGACTCCTCCAATGGAGCCGAAACTGCAGTCGAAGGCTCCTCCTTATGACCATTTTGCAAGAACGCTTCTGTAGAATCGACACAAATAAATATCCCATCAATTGTGTAAACATCAATGTGAACATTCAGTTGCCGCATATCGGTAAGAACAGTACCTCCTTTCGACCGAAAACCACCTCATTTTTCTGGGGGATGATAACACAACGTAACAAAAAGAGACATGTTTAGGCCAGAACCCACCTGGATTCTCTGCATTTCTCGGATGGAAAGAGTAATAATCCCGCTGCGACAGACTCAGCTGCGATAGAGCCGCCTCCGACTGTGCCCTTTCCTCCTCGACCCCGTGATCTGCTTCGCTGAAATAATCCTCCTCCTCCGCTTCCATATCTCTGGCGTCCCTTCGTTTTCGGCTAACCACACCACCACCACCGTACGCGTTTTGATTCTGACTCACCCCATTGCCAGCCCTGGTCTCTTGAGCCTTATCATATTTCTGCTTAAGTTCCTGGAAAGTTTGGACATATCGGATGTCTTTAAATTTGTGGTAGAATTTCTCGACAAGATGACAAATCAACATCTTCAGATTCTCCCTCCGAATGAAATCCACCAGCTCAATCACCGTCGAGTTCAATAGATTGTACCTTTACACAGCAAAGAAAATGTGCGGTACAATTAATTTTCCCGGTTGTTCCTTCACCAAAAAATTTCAAACGGACTGATGGCCGACATCGAAAAATCTAATTCAAGGTCTCAAAATTTTTTCTCAATTTCATTTCTTTCTATTTCTCAAGAAACCAAAACACTCTCTCAATTATCCAAATGGCTTCAAGAGAAAAAAAAAAGACTGAATAACAAAATTTCATTTTTCTTTTTGGATAAAGTCGTGAAAATGAGGAGGGGGGGAAAAAAGGGAAAAATATATATATTGTTTATACCACAGGGTTTAGATTTTATGACTCACCTGTCTCCGTTTTTCAGGAAAATCTCCACCACAGGCTCCAGCAGATTATTCCGTACGATGTATCTCTCGTAGAAGTCATCCTTCATGGAGACACACGTTCGCAAGAATCGTATGCACGCGATCCCCAGCCATTTCTCCCTCGAACCCAGCAACAACACCACCTTGTCCAGCACATTGTTCCTCAAAAAGTAGTATTTGATGTTGTAGGCATGATGCTGCACGCAGAATCCCATCAACTCCAAAATGCACCCTTTCGCTACAGACGCAACCCGAGACGTGGCCGACACATCCCCCAAGGCTTCCACCAGTTTGGACATAAATTCCTCGTACATCACATCGACGATTGGCTTGTCATCCCCATCCATCGACTCTGACTCCAGCAGAGATCGTAATATCTCCAGGAATTGTTCGGACAGCCCGTTCCCTCCACCCTCGATCAAATCTCGAATCATGAAGCCCATGAGTTCGTGGTTTGGTTGCCGGATGAGAAACTTCCGGAACGAAGAAATGTCATGCATCACAGCGGATGCAAAAATCTCGGTTGCTTTCAAGCGAACGTCCACCCTGGTCTGCCTCATGACCTCCGTCAACACATCGTACATCCCCAAATTCACCATTTTTGAGAAAAGCAGCTGTTTCACTCTTGGCTGCAGCAGTTTCATTCCCATGCAGAATTCTTGCAGGAAAGAAACGAGGTCTTGCCACCCCGGATCGTCCCTGGACATGCCTTTCAATTTTTCGAATAAATCCGGGAGGAATTTTTCGTCCCTGTCTAATGCCGAGATGATGTCCATCTGATTCAGCATGACGAAAGAAGTCATTGTGGAGGTCACTTGATCGTCCATCAATCGGGGCAGCACCACATCCTTCAAGTATTGAATTCGATAGGTTTGATGGATTTTGGACACCACCGCTGGGTTCGTTATAGGAATGACCTCCTTGAAAACCACCTTATGCTGGAGGAATTCCCTGTGGTTGATGTGCACCGGGATGTCAGGGTCATATTCCAAGGCCCCCACCACACTCATCACGAATTCCTCCTTGACCAGCTCCTCCAAAACAGAAGAGTCAGTCATGAGCACCAAGCCCCTCACAATCCTGTGCAACAAAGCCAGCCCTTTTTGATCCTCCAAGTCTTCGCACTGTCGGAAGAGTTCCACCACCCGAGGCACGAAACATGGATTGGCCATTATCTGGACTGCCAACCGTTCCCGTTGCATAGGCATTACGTCCGATAATATTCGAGCCAGCTCCTCCAAATTCCCCATGCTGGGCTCGGGTATCTCCACGGGCGCAGCCGAAACCGTTTCCGTGTAATCGCCACCGCTCTCCCTTTCCCCGTTAGTGTCGAAATCGCCCATCATGCACCCCCAGAGCCCACCCCGACCCCCGTCTTCCTTTTGCATGTTATTCAGGTGTGTAAAGATAGAATTGCACCCCAACGACTCCTGGAAGCTCAGCGCCATCTCCGTTTTCAAGTCGGGGTCCAGCCATGTTATTATCGTGTTCTCGCTTTGACGCCCATATCGCACGTCGCGGTGCACCTTGTGTACCAGCAACGGTCGTTCGTCGTCCTCCGAAGTCACGACAAGCCCCGGAGCTTTGTTTTGCAGGGTTTGGATTGTCGCATTTCCGGTACCCTTGTCGTCCCAGTTTCCCTCCTTGGATAAACAGTAAACCTTCACTCTGTGCATCGCGCAGACAACAAAGGCCCCCCGCTTCCGAATCAATTCGTGCTGGAACGCCTCGCAGGAAAGAGCGCCCACTCCCCCGTTCGCACACTTTCCCAGAAACTCACTAGCCAACGGTGCGCGAGAGTCGTACCACGCAAGCCAAAAAGCCACGGTTCACGTGTTTCCTTTTCTTTTCTCCGACGAATTCGGAAGTCGTCCCAACCATAACACAAGTGGAGATTAAACTACTCATCAATTCTGTGTGGTATCATTTCCCCACAGATTCCACACCTGCAAAAAAATATTTTGGTTTCGGTCGGTTGGTGCTTTACTTTCGAAAGAGTGATGAGCGAATCTTGATCAAATGAAGACGAAGCGACGTCAATTGGCAATCTCTACCTTGTAATAACCAGCACAGTTACTAACAAAAAGGGGGGGGGGGGGGGGACTAATTATGGTCAATCGAAGTGGGGTCGCCGGCTGTTAATGCTGTGAATGTGATTGTAATGCTGTGATAATGCTGTGATTGTAATGCCGTGACTAATAATGATTGACCGATGTTGGCGGAAATCAGCCAGCGGCCGACATTCCAGCGGCCGACAACCACCAATCGCCGACACACCATCTGCCGCTGAAGCAAGAAAAACTGACTCGCGGCAACCACGCCTCTTGAAAGCCGCTCAGATAACAACCCGTGAAACCGTGACTGCCCAAACCGCCCCCAAGAAAACCAGGCCCAGACGGTGTAGGCTCCTTTCTTGAATTGTGATGGTGACGGCGGCTGGGGTCAAGCGGCTGAGCAAACATGTTGTAACCCTGCTGACCAGCCGCCTGGCCTGAGCTGATGCATGAAACCCTGACTGCCCAAACCGCCCCCAAGAAAAGGCTCAACGTTTGGAAGCGGAAACTGGTTTAATACAGATTCAAAGTTTGTTGGATCATTTCGATTGTGCGCCTTTTTCTAGTGAAACTACGGCTATTCGCCAGGAAATTTTAGAGAGTTTATTAAGGCAGACAGCTATCGTCGAGGATATTTCGACTTCTTTCGCTTTGGCTTTTTTTTTTGGTCAGATTATGAGTACCTTTGTTCGTTGCTGTCTATCGTTGATCGACTCGTCCACCTGATGCACCTTTGCCTATGACTGTTTTTGGTTCACTGTTTATTTTGCTTTCTGGGGGTTCTATTGGTCGCAAATTGAAAGTACATTATCGGGTCCACCGCGCCATTCCTGTTAGACCACCCCGCTTTTCCAAATCTGCGATTTGGACTCTTCCCCCTCCTGTCCTTCTTCCCCCTCCTGCCTTTCTCCGCGGATGCGTTTTGGTTTCGTTTTGGGATGATATCCTTGGTTATTTCTCCTTGGACTGTTTTTTGTATCTACTTGCAATACACGCTCAAGCTTCTATGTATGTTTTTTGAAACTACGGCTATTCGCCAGGAACTTTTAGAGAGTTTATTAAGGCAGACAGCTATCGTCGAGGATATTTCGACTTCTTTCGCTTTGGCTTTTTTTTTTGGTCAGATTATGAGTACCTTTGTTCGTTGCTGTCTATCGTTGATCGACTCGTCCACCTGATGCACCTTTGCCTATGACTGTTTTTGGTTCACTGTTTATTTTGCTTTCTGGGGGTTCTATTGGTCGCAAATTGAAAGTACATTATCGGGTCCACCGCGATTTGGACTCTTCCCCCTCCTGTCCTTCTTCCCCCTCCTGCCTTTCTCCGCGGATGCGTTTTGGTTTCGTTTTGGGATGATATCCTTGGTTATTTCTCCTTGGACTGTTTTTTGTATCTACTTGCAATACACGCTCAAGCTTCTATGTATGTAATTTTTGGTTTGCTTTGATTCGTTTGTGCTTGAGTTCGTGATTGTGTTAATGTTAGACTTTGTGTTTATGCTTTTTCACGGCCTTTATTCGTATCACCACCAGACACTTATCTTCCCCCTCCTGTCCTTCTGCCCCCTCCTGCCTTTCTCCGCGGATGCGTTTTGGTTTCGTTTTGGGATGATATCCTTGGTTATTTCTCCTTGGACTGTTTTTTGTATCTACTTGCAATACACGCTCAAGCTTCTATGTATGTAATTTTTGGTTTGCTTTGATTCGTTTGTGCTTGAGTTCGTGATTGTGTTAATGTTAGACTTTGTGTTTATGCTTTTTCACGGCCTTTATTCGTATCACCACCAGACACTTAACTTATGTTAAAAAAAAAACAATTAGTACCAACGATAACCAAAACAAACCCACAGCCCATACGAAAAACCCAAACCAACCCATACATACCGCACGCGAAAAACCAAACAAAACCATCAAGCGGCTAACACCACCCGCTATTCTTTCCCTTCATCCAACGCTCTTTTTTTCTGGACCATCGGCCGCTTTTCTTTCCCTTCACTCCTATCACCTTCAGCGGCTTTCCTTTTGGTATTTTTAGGCTCCTTTCCTTTCGCTGCGTCCGACTCAGGTTGGAACCTATATAAACTACGGCTTAGGTCGTCGTAAGACACTTTTACTATCCCTAACACGTCTCTCGCCAGCGACTCCTTTTCAGCCCTTAGCGCTTCCGTGACCTTAGCCTGTTCGATCTTTTCTTTTTTAAAACCTTCGATGCGACTTTCCAGCGCTTGCTTCTCTGCCGCCCAGACCTTTTCATCTTTTTCGTACCCCGTGATTCGAGCCATCATCGGTTCAAGCGCCGCCCTCAAACTCGACAGTTCCTCAGCTTGCGTGGACTTCTTTGGAGCCATTCTGTCTCGAAGTTTGATTCACACCAAGAAAAACACATCGGACAACACCAAATCGCTTTAAAAAGAACGTTTCAAAACGATTTGACGCCGCCAACACAACGTCCCAACACGATTTGACGCCACTAACACAACGTCTACACGAAAGAACACATCAATTACATCAAACAAACAAAGAAACGAATAAACCTAAGGGGAAAGCACAATTGTTCAGTGTATCGAACATGGATCCCCGCGACCAAAGAATTCTCGAGTTGGAAGAAGAAAACCGCGCATTGCGCGAGGAGCTCAGGGGTGCACAGGAGGCGCTGGCGGTGATAAGAACAATCGTCGCGCACACAGGAGTGGCGGCGCAAGCAACGGAGACGCAGGAAATCGCAGAAACAGAAATCGCAGAAACAGAAATCGCCACCGAGAGAGAGGTGGAGGAAATTGCGGAAACAGGCATCGCGAAAACAGGCATCCCAGAAACAGAGATCGCCAGCGGCGGACAGGTGGAGGAAACCGCGGAAACAGAAATCGCAGCACCCACCGTGGACGTAGGGGGGGGATCATCCACCATGGACTTTGCGGCAGATTCCAACGTCGGCGTGGAGTCAGCACCGAGCACGTGGAAGCATCCACCAGCGCCGCTGCCGCCTGCGATCAGCCAGCCAGCGCCGCCACCTGGGATCAGCCAGCCACAGCCACCGCCTGGGATCAGCCAGCCGCCACCACCACTCGCAACACTCGCTATCGGCCCAATGGGGGAAATATCCACCGTGCAGTTCGACGCGACAGATTCCACCATGGACTTTGGCGCAAGAGGCAGCTTCCAGCCGCCACCGCCGCTACCACTGCCTGGGTTCAGCCAGCCGCCACGGCCGAATCCTCTCAACAGACGCCGCGGCACAAGGGTGAAAGGCCCGAGAGTCCCACAGAGTCGTGAGCATGCTTCGTCGGCGAGATCGCAGCCGCTCACGTACCCGGTAGAGAAGTCCCCGTCATCATGTTTTTTGTGCAAGAAAAAGAAAAAATGGCAGGTGCTTACGAACAGATTTTGTACGAAGCATAGTGTCTGCGATAAAAAATCATGTATTGACAAATGGTGGGTTTTGAAATCGCTTAGAATGGCCGAGGGGGGGGGCAGGCCAAGGATCGAAAAGATTTTTATTCCATCAAATATGCAGGGACCACCAGGTGGTGACGACAGACCCTGCCACGTCTGTCAGATAGCAGGGGACGATTTTCGTGGGCGCGAAGTTTGTGAGACGATAGCTAGGGCATACGTGGAAGTGGGCAGGAAAAAAAACATTCCGACAGGGAAACCCACAGATTTTGATGAAATGCCAACAGATTATCATGGTGAATGGTGGTACGCATACGGGCAACAGGCCGAGGGGTGATTCTGTAGACAAACCATTTTTTGTTTAAAAAATAAATGAAACATTTGCTTGATGAATTCACAACCTGTTTTCCCAGCCGCTCCAACTGAGCCGCCACAACTTGGTTGCTCAGCCGCTTCAACTCAGCCGCCGTGAATCATCACGTCACCACATGCCAACATGAAAAAAAAAAACCACCGTTGCAGCGGCTGAGACCAGGCGGCAGCACATCCTCCCCACAACCCGTTTACCCAGCCGCTTCAACTGAGCCGCCACAACCTGGTTGCTCAGCCGCTTCAACTCAGCCGCCGTGAACCACCGTAAACCACCAGATCACCTTACCACAATCCATGATCCATGAAAAAAAAAAAAACCACCGTTGCAGCGGCTGAGACCAGGCGGCAGAAAATCCTCCAAAAAACCCGTTTTCCCAGCCGCTTCATCTGAGCCGCCAGAACCTGGTTGCTCAGCCGCTTCAACTCAGCCGCCGTGAACCACCGTGAACCACCAGATCACCTTACCACAATCCATGAAGAAAAAAAAAACCGAAAGAAAATCTGTTGCAGCGGCTGAGACCAAGCGGCAGAAAATCCTCCAAAAAACATGTTTTCCCAGCCGCTTCAACTGAGCCGCCACAACCTGGTTGCTCAGCCGCTTCAACTCAGCTGCCGTGAACCACCAGATCACCTTACCACAATCCAAAAGGAAAAAAAAAAACTCTGTTGCAGCGGCTGAGACCAGGCGGCA
The DNA here is from genome assembly GCA_030272585.1 of Bryopsis sp. KO-2023. Lineage (NCBI taxonomy): Eukaryota > Viridiplantae > Chlorophyta > Ulvophyceae > Bryopsidales > Bryopsidaceae > Bryopsis > Bryopsis sp. KO-2023. Next base: position 450,902 of record BSYQ01000007.1, on the reverse strand, counting down.
GCACATCCTCTAAGAAACACGTTTACCCAGCCGCTTGAACTTGATCGCGTTGTGTTGTAAACCAAATGTTGAAATTTTATGGTGACGGCGGCTGAATCCAGGCGGCTGGTGATCAGCGGCACAACCAGTTTTTTCAGCCGCTTGAACTCAGCCGCTTGAACGCGTTGTGTTGTAAACCAAATGTTGAAATTTTATGGTGACGGCGGCTGAATCCAGGCGGCTGATGATCAGCGCCACAACCAGTTTTTTCAGCCGCTTGAACTCAGCCGCTTGAACGCGTTGTGTTGTAAACCAAATGTTGAAATTTTATGGTGACGGCGGCTGAATCCAGGCGGCTGGTGATCATCGCCACAACCAGTTTTTTCAGCCGCTTGAACTCAGCCGCTTGAACGCGTTGTGTTGTAAACCAAATGTTGAAATTTTATGGTGACGGCGGCTGAATCCAGGCGGCTGGTGATCATCGCCACAACCAGTTTTTTCAGCCGCTTGAACTCAGCCGCTTGAACGCGTTGTGTTGTAAACCAAATGTTGAATCGAGGCGGCTGATGCTCACCGCCACAACCAGTTTTCTCAGCCGCTTCAAGTCAGCCGCCGTCACCACCAGATCACCTTACCACAATCCAAAAGGAAAAAAAAAAACCCGTTTGCAGCGGCTGAGACCAGGCGGCAGCACATGCTCCCAAAAACCTGTTTACCCAGCCGCTTCAACTCAGCCGCCACAACCTGGTTGCTCAGCCGCTTCAACTCAGCTGCCGTCAACCATCAAATCACGTCACCACATGCCAACATGAAGAAAAAAAAAACCCTGTTCCAGCGGCTGAGACCAGGCGGCAGCACATCCTCTAAGAAACCTGTTTACCCAGCCGCTTGAACTGAGCCGCCACAACCTGGTTGCTCAGCCGCTGCAACTCAGCCGCCGTGAACCACCACATCACCTTACCACAATCCAAAAAGAAAAACAAAAGAAAATCTGTTGCATCGGCTGAGACCAGGCGGCACCAAACGCTCCAAAAAAACTGTTTACCCAGCCGTATCAACTGAGCCGCCACAACCTGGTTGCTCAGCCGCTTCACCTCAGCCGCCGTGAACCACCAGATCACCTTACCACAATCCAAAAAGGAAAAAAAAACAACGTTGCAGCGGCTGAGACCAGGCGGAAGCACATGCTCCCCACAACCCGTTTACCCAGCCGCTTCAACTGAGCCGCCACAACCTGGTTGCTCAGCCGCTTCAACTCAGCCGCCGTGAGCAATCAAATCACGTCACCACATGCCAACATGAAAAAAAAAAAACCGTTGCAGCGGCTGAGACCAAGCGGCAGCACATCCTCCCAAAAACCTGTTTTCCCAGCCGTTTCAACTGAGCCGCCAAAACCTGGTTGCTCAGCTGCTTCAACTCAGCCGCTGAGAACCACATTTCTACAAACAGTCCGGGTCACAAACTGTCCAATCGACTCTATCGTGAGTCAAAACACTCCCATCACAGAGCGCCACGGCACAAAAACAAATACACGTCCAAAAAAAACACCATTCTGACTTTGTTTAAACGAACCTCCAACCTGCAACAAGCAACATGTCCAGCATTACCCTTCACGACGAAAAGTCAATGCGTATCAGGGTGAAGAACTTGGAAACGCATGCTACACGCCTGCAAGAACGTGTCGATCAGCTGGAAGCCAGTTTGCGACAGATAGCCGGTACCGTACGCGACGAAGAGAAAAAGAGGAAGAGGAAACAACCCATGGCGGCCTTCGTCATACAAGCAAAGCGGATGGCGGCCATCAGCGGAGTACAGACGCCTTATCGTCACGACACTTTGGAACGAGCGCAACGCATGGCGTCGGCACTGCAAGACGGTACCGCGACTACTACACAAAAGGTCATAGACATCGAAGAAGAGGGACTGGTGGCACAAATTCATGAGCTCCATGAACGAACTAGTGTTTTCCTGAAAAAAGAAACGGACGACATCTACGAGTTGGATGGCGAAGACCTTGCGTTTTCTTTCCCTGAATCGACTTAGATGTTTTTTTTTGTTTTTTTTGGGGGGGGGGGGGGGGGGGGTGGTTTTGGTTTGGTTTGGTTTGGTTTGGTTTGGTTTGGTTTGGTTTGGTTTGGTTTGGTTTGGTTTGGTTTGGTTTGGTTTGGTTTGGTTTGGTTTGGTTTGGTTTGGTTTGGTTTGGTTTGGTTTGGTTTGGTTTGGTTTGGTTTGGTTTGGTTTGGTTTGGTTTGGTTTGGTTTGGTTTGGTTTGGTTTGGTTTGGTTTGGTTTGGTTTGGTTTGGTTTGGTTTGGTTTGGTTTGGTTTGGTTTGGTTTGGTTTGGTTTGGTTTGGTTTGGTTTGGTTTGGTTTGGTTTGGTTCGGTTTCGTTTCGTTTGGTTTCGTTTGGTTTCGTTTGGTTTCGTTTCATTTGGTTTCGTTTCGTTTCCTTTGGTTTGGTTTGGTTTGGTTTGGTTTGGTTTGGTTTGGTTTGGTTTGGTTTGGTTCGGTTTGGTTTGGTTTGGTTTGATTTGGTTTGGTTTGGTTTGGTTCGGTTTGGTTTCGTTTCATTTGGTTTCATTTGGTTTCGTTTCATTTGGTTTCGTTTGGTTTGGTTTCGTTTGGTTTGGTTTCGGGTTGGGTTGGGTTGCGTTGGGTTGGGTTGGGTTGGGTTTGATCGCAACAAAAAAAACAGCGGCGGATAATTCAGTGTGAAGGAACTCTATACGATTGTAATAAAAACAACTATTTACAAATACCTGAAAACTCTTTCCTTCGCTCGTTCGACACGCAGCGTGGGAGTTGTATTCGAACAGGATTCAACCAAAGCAACCCAAATCAACAACAACACAACACTATACCGTTGGACACATTAAAAACCCATTGGAAATCAGGTTTCGCAAAAGGTACAGCCTGGGAAACCCAAAACAGCAAACTTGACATTCTCACAAGACAAAATATCCTCGCCCACAACTGTCTGTATTAATAAAATCACTAAACCATGCTCGCGCATGGCCCCACTGTCACTAGAACGAATAACACGCACGGACAAGAACAACCAACAGAATACTGGTGAGTATGCTAAACAGTTCACACTACCAGACTTCATCAGCCTCCCAGCGAACAAACACAAAAAATGAAGATGATCTGATCTTTGAAACCAACAGAACCAACAACATGATCTTCAGTAAATCGCAATCAAACAATAATTAAAATAATAATTATTCACAAATACAATCACAATAATAACTTACAATACAATCAATCAAACAATCAAACACTCACAATACAACAACATCCACTAATCCAACAACCTGCAACCTATTTCAACCAACAACAAAAGAACGGATCCTAATAACAACAAAATAATAACAAGCAGGATGTCAGAAAGTGATATCGATATTGACATTGCTGCGCTGGAACAAGTGGAGAAAGTGGAAAAGGTAACACGAAAAAAACCAGCACCTTTTCCAAATGTCACACGTTTTCTTAATTTAAACACTACCTCCAATGTCGTGAGCCAAAATGTGTCCAATGCAGGAACTACGGCAATGTGGCAAGTTTTCTATGGAGAATTTGCAGCGTGCCATGCGCTCACAACCATCCATGAATCCAAAAAAACCATCCCCAGACAGCACCGCAAGCGTTGGCCGGCCTCCAGCCACCGCAGATCTTACTGCCGCGGAACAACCTGCAGCGCCCCCCGCGTCCACCAGAGCTGCCCCACCACCCAAACAACCACTACTGCCCACCCTGACGACACCAGCTCCACGTCACACTTCCAAGGCATTGTCGGCGCAGGTTCATCAGCCGCCACACGCGCCGGCAACAAAACCACCACCACAGCTGCGTCGCAGCACACAGGACCGCTCCGATGCAAAGCCCACGGCGCGCGCCAAGGACACACGCCAACAGCCGCCACCAGTTGAGAAAGTGGCGACGAAGCGACAGTCCAAGCGTCTCCAAGATCGAGAAGCACATGGATAGACCAGATCTAATTCTGTTTGTTCAGTACGAAGCTCCACAGATGTTCAATTGGAGGGGCTCTGTTTGAGACTAGCCATGTAAATCTGATTGCTCCGTTGAATCTTAAAAATGATCATTCAAAATACATCAACATAAATAACCAACATTATTCCACCATACAACAAAAAATAAAATCAACACATCACATCAATCAAACAGATCAGCACGACACAACCCAAACACCTCTTTCTCACCATTCCTGTGCTCCTTATCTTACAAGTAAATAACATATTGGACCTATTGCACACACAAAAAATGGACCGGCGTGAGCAAGAACGTATATTTCTGTACAACGACCTACAAAGTCTGAGCAGGAAAATCAAGCAACTAATATTGGTAAGACGTACAACAACACCTCGCCAACGCACCCTGGAAATAATTCAAAAACACCTCGACGATTACATGCTGGATCTTGAAAGATGATATTGTATGTTCAGGAAATATATTACCTGAGTGGGCTCGACGACGACGAAATCCAACATCTTACGCAGCAAAGCGCCTCACAGACGCCATCCACCACAACACATGACACACCAGCTCCACAACCACCACAGACAATGGCGACAAGCACCAGCAGCGACCACGCATGTCCGAGTCGTCCCCGTCACCGCCGACCACTCCACCTCATACTACCACACCCGCTTCCCCAAGACAATATGGGCATCCAAGACAGCTCGCCACCAAGACCACAGCGCCCAGACACACCTACACACACTGATGATATGGATCACACATTAGAATCACCATAAATCATCACCGCCTCACCTGCAGAAGGGGCGATGTGGGAGAGACAATAAAAAAACGACATGCAAGGAGGCCAACACATGAAATACAATCGGGAGCGGGGACAGGGGAAATAGGGAAAGACGGCAAAGGACACAAAATATGTTAATAGGCCATCCTGGTGTTGTCAATATGTAATGGACGTTTGTTCCTTTGTTTGTTTACTATCAACATTCTTTGCCTTCGTGAAGTTTACATCCTCACATAAAAATCATGATAAAAACATACATAGCGTACAGCGCACCACCCCGATCATACATCCGCTTTCTGCAAATCTTTCAATACAATCTGGGATTCAAGTTCCATGTTGAACACTTAACCTATTTCCTTGATACAGATAACATCCTTGATAAAATGACATACCACAGTACTCCTCCCTAATGATTATTAATTAACTATCCTCAATCAAAAAAACATCATCACCGTGACATCACACAATTCACCAAACACAAAAATATTTAAACCACACCAGCCATTTGTATCTACCATACTTCCACACCTCGACTCACTAGCCGACACTCTTTCCGGACTCCAATTCCGTACGGATCCAAACCCCGTGATCCACAAGCGCCATGCCTATCCGTCACCCAGATACCGCAATGCCCACACCATCCCTTGGAATCGCGCTCTCCCATGCCATCAGGCAGCTCCGTTGGAACATGTACGATGGAGCATACTTCCTCCAAGAGTTACGTGACGCACGGACACCACAAGATATATCAAGAGCTCGCTGGATCTACAACAGTATTGCCCGCAACATGATCAACAACCTATCAATGATCATCTCCCTCATACCACGTGCACGAGGCGTGCATGACCTCACCGAGATACGTGATGCATGGATCCATCGATACAATCTCTCCTCACGTCATGAGCGTCATCCCATAAACGGCGTCACACGCCATTGACCACAAATATTGCCTAAAGGGGATAGCATTGCTCAGGGAAGTCTAAAGAGGAGGTCTACAAAACCGGCATCCACCTTTGTTGAAGTAGAATGGAGTGATTGGGGTTTTGGAGTTTTGGGGTTTTGGAGTTTTGGGATTTTGGGGTGACACCCATTGGAGCGGTGGGCTGTCGTAGTGCTGTAAACATTGTTGAGACAGATATCCTTTGCAAGGAAGATATCCTTGATGGCGGACATATCCTTGGTGACGAAGATAACATTACTTCAATCATCAAAACTTGATGCTGTGAATGTGATTGTAATGCTGTGATTGTAATGCCGTGACTAATAATGAAAATGATCGATGTTGGCGGAAATCAGCCAGCGGGCGACATTCCAGCGGCCGACAACCACCAATCGCCGACACACCATCTGCCGCTGAAGCAAGAAAAACTGACTCGCGGCAACCACGCCTCTTGAAAGCCGCTCAGATAACAACCCGTGAAACCCTGACTGCCCAAACCGCCCCCAAGAAAACCAGGCCCAGACGGTGTAGGCTCCTTTCTTGAATTGTGATGGTGACGGCGGCTGGGGTCAAGCGGCTGAGCAAACATGTTGTAACCCTGCTGACCAGCCCCCTGGCCTGGCGTTGCACGGGGTTGTGGTTCTTCCCCCTTTCTTGAACTGTGAATTGTGATGGTGACGGCGGCTGGGTTGAAGCGGCTGACCAAACACGTTGTAACCCCGCTGACCAGCCGCCTGGCCTGAGCTGATGCATGGGGTTGCGTTTTTTCCCCCTTTTTTGAAATGTGATGATGACGGCGGCTGGGTTCAAGCGGCTGAGCAAACACGTTGTAACCCCGCTGATACCATTCAGCCGCCTAGACTCCAAATGATTGCATAATTCTATTACTTCTACATTCTAGATCTTTATGATTTCATAGACGAAATCTGATGTCCATCTAGAGATGTAGTACAGTTTGTAGATGGACAGGTTTATATAAGGTGAGAAAAATCCTTTTGCTATTCATTGTGAATGGTGTATTCCAATATTCTTCGGACAGATTATATATTATGGGCGATCACGAAACACCACAACTACAAGCAAATGTGGCATCGACATCTACCATGCCTTCGTTACCATGGCTACAAAACGCAGGCACTGTTCTGCCTCTTCTCAGTAATATGGGGACCAACGATGCTGAACAAGTGTTTGATCGACGTTGTGCGTTTTGTAACGCTTTGTTGATGCCATCGGAAACAAAGACAATGTGTTGTACAAAAGGCAAACATGTTCTTGCACGATTACAACCTTTGCCACTGGAGCTACGGAGTATATACAAAACCCGAGACTTTTCAAGGTTATCAAGACAGATGAATAACCAGTTCTGCTTAACAGCAATTGGAACCTCAACCGATGGAGGGTTTGACACATTTGCTGGCCCTGCGTTCGTCCGTTTGCATGGGAAGGTGTATCATCGTGCTCTTCCTACTTCGATGGAGGGACCTCTACGTTGGTTTATACATGCACCCGCAGAAAGGAATTATCGTAACCTTAACCAAGACACGGTCAATTCCATAGCTTCAATCCTTGACAGTGTGAACCCCCATGTGCAAGCCTTCCGAAGAGTATCACAATTTTTAGACACCGTTCCTCCCGTCGATACTATTGAAGTGTACCATCAAATGGACGATGCACACGCGGATGAAATAGCAGTTGTATTTAAAACTGTTGCGGATCGAGAAACACCAAGCCCACGTTATGCCATTCGTTTTCCAATCAACGGTGGACCAATGGATGCGGAATTTGTAAGCATTCATAGTAGCATATATGAGTGTCTACAATATCCGCTTTTTTTTGTGACCGGAGAGATAGGATGGTTTGCACCCCCTGCAGAACGTCCAGATATATGTTATCGATCGACCAAAGGGGAACCCATCTCTCTAATGATGTACACACGGCAGCGCATTCTATGTGAGCCTCGATTTGGGCAATTAGGGCGTCTCATGCAAGAATATGTGGTGGACATGCAATGTCGGATCGAATCTCAACGTTTGAACTACATGCGTTCTCCTGAATTCCAGGCCAACTTGCTGCTCCGTCGAGAGTGTGAAACAATAGGAGCCGATGGATCAAATCCTGGCGGTCGTATTTTTTTGCCCTCATCATTTACATCAGGACCTCGCCGCCAACGACAATTGACGCAAGATGGGTTAGCAATAGTTGCTCGAATGGGTAGACCATCATACTTCATTACAATGACATGCAACCCTCGTTGGCCTGAAATACAGGCATTATTATCTCCAGGTGAAACTGCCTTCGACAGGCCAGACGTGACCGTACGGGTGTTCCATCGCTACCCTGCCCAGTTTACGAAAGATTTAAGGCGAGGGTTGTTCTTCGGAAGGAAAGCCCAATATATCCTTCGAGTGGTGGAGTTTCAAAAACGTGGGTTACCTCATGCCCACATTGCAATTAGAGTCGAAGGGGATCAACCCGTTGCACCCGAGGTAATCGATACTTTTGTATCTGCTGAAATGCCACCAGCAGAGCAGCCCGAGCAACAAGAACTCGTGAAGACGTTTATGACACACAGACACACACCACGATGTTCTACTGGAACAGCAAGATGTAGTTATGATTATCCAAAAAATATACAAATGGCAACAACTTTTGATGAGCGGGGGTTTGTGCAATACCGTCGTCGCACACAAAATGATACACTTGTGGTGCCTTATAATATGCGGATGTTGGAGAAGTACAAATGTCACATAAACGTGGAGGTGGCAGCGACAGTAAATATTGTTGCTTATTTGTATAAGTACATATACAAAGGACCCGATAGAACAAACGTCGCCACACAGGATGAGTCAAACGAGATCACGGCATATGAAAATTGTCGATACCTGTCCGCAACCGAAGCGATATGGCGTATATTTGGATTTCAAACCAACACACGCGACCCATCAGTAGGAACTATTTCGATTCATCTTCCGGGAGCGGATACTATACTAGTGACGCCAGGTGAAGCCCCATCTGTTGCTGCACAAAACCAAAAATCGATGCTTTTGAGATACTTTGAGCGGCCACAAGGGTTCAGAAGTTTAACAATTATTGAGTATTATGAGAAGTACCGCATCCTTTCTAGGTCAGAGGCTCTGGAGTACCGAGGTGGCGAACGATATTTGGATCAATGCAACAGGATGATTGTACCAAGAGTACAAAGTCGATATTTGTGTCGAATGTGGATGGTGATGCCACGGGTCGGAGAATTGTTCTACTTGAAGTTGTTATTGAAATTCCATGCGGCTGATTCTTTTGTTTCATTGCGTACAATTGATAATACAGTATATCGTACGTTCCACGAAGCCGCTATTGCAGCGAATCTAGTGCAGAATGATGAAGAGGCTTCGATGTGTTTGGCGGAAGCATGTGCGGCATTATATTCGCCATCTCATTTGCGATCCTTATATACTATATTAGTATGCGATGGTGCCAATGCACCCTTGCTCTTCAACATGTATGGAAATTATCTTGGTCAAGATTTCAACCAAGGTGCATCCACAGGACTTCATCCTTTTGATGCACCGCCACCGCCGTTAACACCGCACGCAAAGAATGAGTTACTTAAGGACATATGGAGACGTTTGCGAGCTGCTGGGAAGGACCCCATTGATACTTCCTTGCCACAACCATTGCAGAACAACACCGAATTGACACGTGCAATGTTAGCATACGATTTGGATGAATATACGACTATATTGGATGAAATGTTATCCATTGCATCCAACGAGCAACGTGGCATTTATGATACTTTACAACAAGCCGTTCACAATAATCGAGGAGGATTGTTCTTCATTGATGCACCAGCTGGCCGTGGGAAAACTTTTGTCTTAAAAATGATCACAATGGCAACGAGGATGCAACAACATATTGCACTTGTGACAGCGTCAACGGGTGTAGCAGCAATTGATCATGATGGAGGAACAACCGCACACAATATGTTTCGTATCCCGATAACAACACCAGGGGAGAGACATCCTGATGGCACAATAGAATGCAACGTTTCAGCAAATTCACAACGTGCCGCCCTTTTGATTGCAGCAACGATTATTATATGGGATGAAATTGCTATGGCGCATCGTTGCCAAGTTGAAGCGGTTGATACGTTGCTGCGTTTTCTACGAAACAATCAACAACCCTTTGGGGGTGTTATTTTCATTATATCCGGTGATTTCCGACAAACACCACCCGTTGTTCTTCAAGGAACACAAGCGGATATTGTGGACGCGTCTTTGAAGTCCAGTCCTTTATTCCAACACTTCCAACATCTGAAGTTAACCATAAATCAACGGGCAGTGCCAGGGAGTCAATGGGCGAATTTTGTGGATACTATAGCGATGCAACCTTCAACAAACACATTATCTTGCGTTAATTTTCCAAGCGAGATTCAAATATTCACTGATTGCGCCGCAGCAAGCCAATGGCTAAATATTGGTTGTACTCCAGAAAACAAACACAACCGGGCGATCTTATCTTTTCATAATATTTTGGTGGATCAACACAACGAGATATATTTGACAGCAATGTCTGGCGAAGAACATCGATTTGAGTCTTTCGATACTGTTGCAGAAGATGCTAATATTGATGATGAGTACCTGCACAATGCGACAACCCCAGGAGTGCCACAACATGTTTTGAAGACGAAGATTGGAGCTTCGATGATGATTCTACGGAATTTGGACCCAACAAAACGCTTGATGAATGGAACAAAAGTTATATTCCGTTCTATTGTTTCACGACGGCTTTTGGAGGTCCAAATTGCGGGGACAAACAACATAGCATTGATTCCGCGAATCAAATTTGATTTCAAAATTACAAATACTGGAATCACAATGCAAAGATCACAGTTCCCATTAACATGTGCGCATGCTATAACTGTGAATAAGTCGCAAGGGAAGACGTTGGATAGAGCGGTTCTGGACATTCGGACAGCTGCATTCATGCATGGCCAATTGTATGTTGCCTGTGGACGTGTGCGCAATGCCGAAAATTTCGGCATCTTGACAACTGCAGATGGAAAAACTTCAACAGACAATGTCACATACCAAGCATTGGTGGATTAGATACACAAATTATTAGATGGAGCATATAGAAAATGTGGATAAAACGACGAAAGCACATGGAGATTTCGATACGGAAGTGCGACACATATTATATAAAGGATATCGAAATGTGGATAAAGAACGACGATTCTTCCACGATAGAGTTTGAAAAAGAGGATATACCAAGAATTGGAGGGTTCGCAGAGGGAATATTAGCTCCATTCGTTCTTTCGTTTTCGCGCTTGAAGGACCAAACATATTTGAACACGTGAAGCATGTGGGAATTTCGATACATATTACATGGAGCAAATAAAAAAAGTAGAAAAGAGCGACGATTCTTCCACGATAGAGTTACAAAGAGGATATACCAAGAATTGGAGGGTTCGGAGATTGCATGGAAAGCGCATGGCGATTTCGATACAGAAGTGCGACACATTTTATATAAAGCATATCGAAATGTGGATAAAGAACGACGCTTCTCTTCCAAAATAGCGCTTTCGTTTCAACGCTAGAAGGACCGAACATATTTCAACACGCGAGACATATAGGGATTTGATGGCGGCTGGGTAGTAACCATTCTTTGGTTTGGTGTGATATTTTTGTAATTTCATATTTCTTTGTTGTTTTTGGCTTCTACGCATGTAATATTTGGCTTCTACGCATGTAATATTGATTAAGTGATATGCGGATTCCGAAACATGGTGTGTGTGTGTGTGTGTGTGTGTGTGTGTGTGTGTGTGTGTGTGTGAGAGAGAGAGATTTGGTTTGGTTAAAATGAAAGCCTTTGTTTTACAAATACAGAAAAACAACAAAACACCCCCCCTCTGCAACATGCAACATAAACCAAAATGCCTTGCAAACGCCTCCCAATGCTCTCTTAACTGGTTTGCTTAAAACGAAAGCCTTTGTTTTACAAATACAGAAACAAAAAAACGCCCCCCCTTGCAACATGCAACATAAACCATCAAAAAAACACCCCCCCTTGCAACATGCAACATAAACAATCAACCAGATTGCCTTGCGAACGCCTCCCAATTCTCTCTTATCTCGTTTTTATCACCACCAGCACCCCCCTTTTTTTTTTCCGCCACCATCCGCTTCTCTTTGCCTTCGTTCCTCTCACAATCAGGAGCTTTTTTCCTCTCCACTGGAACACGCTTCTCTTTTGTTTCGTTCCTGTCATTGTCCACCACTTTCTTTCTCTCCACCGCAACCCGCTTCTCTTTACCGTCGTTTCTACCACTGTCGACCACTTTCCTTTTCTTGACATCCTTTTCATTCGTCAAACTACACTCAGATTGGAACTTACGAAGACTCGCGCTCATCCCAGCGACAGAAGTTTTCACTATCTCCAGGACTTCTTCCACCACCGAATCCCTTTCCCCTTTGACAGCTTGAGCAACTTTACTCACTTCCATTTTTTCTTTTTGAAGTGCTGCGATGCGACTCTCTAGCGCTTTCTTCTCTGACACCCAGGCCTTTTCAGCTTCCTCATACCCAGTGATTCGAGCCATCAGCGGCTCAAGCGCCGCCCTCAGACTCGCCAACTCCTCAGCTTGCGTGGACTTCCTTGGAGGCATTTTGTTATCTCAACGTTCCATACGCACCAACAAAAAAAATACCAAAGCCAACACCGAATCCCTTTTAAAACAACGTTCCGCAAGGAAATGACGCCACAGACAGAACGTCCCAATCTGATTTTACCCCAGCAACACAACATCACATCACGAAAGAATACATCAATCCCATCAGATAGGACAGTCGCGCGCATTAAACGAATAAACCTAAGCGAAACCACGAATGGACTCAGTAGTGTGGCGCAAATGGATCCCCGCGACGAAAAAATCGCTCAGCTCGAACAAGAGAACCGTGTGCTCAAAGAAGAGCTCAGAAGTGCACAGCAAAAGCTGGCGATAATTCAGTCAATAGTCAATGCCACAGGAGTATCAGAGACAGTGGAGGAGACGGAGGTGGATGAATTCGCAGTACCAGAGACAGTGGAGGAGACGGAGGTGGATGGATTCGCAGCAACAGAGATTGAGAGTGGCGGGGGGGGCGGTGCACCCAGCGGTGAAACAGGAAGCGACAATGGCGGGGGACCGAACGTGGAAACGGAACATACAACACCCAGCGGCTCAGGCCAGGCGGCTGGTCAGCAGCGCTCCACCTTCGAGCAGGAGGCACTGCCGCCATCGTCAACTGGGCTGTTGGACCAGCCACCACTTCCGCCTGAACTCAACCAGTCCCCGCTTCCGATTGGGCTGAACCAGCCGCCACCGACAGCTGGGCTGTTGAGCCAGCCGCCACCCCGTCCAAACCCTCTCAACAGACGCCGGGGTACAAGAATCAAAGGGCCGTTTCCGCAGAGTCGGCAGCACGGTTCGTCGGTGAGGTCACAACCCCTGACGTACCCAGTGGAAAAATCGCCATCGACGTGCTTCTTATGCAAAAAAAAAAAAAAATGGCACGTCCTTACGAATAGGTTTTGCACAAAACATAGCATATGCAATAAAGAATCGTGTATTGATAAATGGTGGGTTTTGAAATCGCTTGCAATGGCAGAAGGGGGGGGAAGGCCAAGGGTTGGAAAGATCTTTATCCCATCGGACATACGAGGACCAGTTTCTGATAACAACAGACCATGCCACGTCTGTCATATAGCAGGGGACGCTTGCGCTGCACGTCACATTTGTGACAAGATAGCAGAGGCATACGTAGACATGGGCAGGAAAAAACATATTCCCACCGAAAGGGCAACAGATTTTGATGAAATGCCAACGGATTATCATGGTGAATGGTGGTACGCGGAAAGAGGGTAGATGGATGATTGTATGGACAAACATAAAATACTTTTTGTAAAAAAAAAAGGAAAAAAAACAGAGTGTTGCAGTGTTACGTCATGGAATTTAACCATCATATTTCGCAAACGTTTTACAACGCAACGCGTTGCAGCGGCTCAGGCCAGGCGGCTGGTGATCAGCGCCACAACCAGTTTTCTGAGCCGCTTCAACTCAGCCGCCGTCACCATCACATTTCAACATTTGGTTTACAACAATAACAACGCGTCCAAGTGGCTGAATCCAGGCGGCTGGTGATCAGCGCCACAACCAGCTTTCTCAGCCGCTTCAGCTCAGCCGCCGTCACCATCACATTTCGCAAAAATCTAACAACACAACGCGTTCAAGCGGCTGAATCCAGGCGGCTGGTGATCAGCGCCACAACCAGCTTTCTCAGCCGCTTCAGCTCAGCCGCCGTCACCATCACATTCCGCATACGTCTAACAACACAACGCGTTCAAGCGGCTGAATCCAGGCGGCTGGTGATCAGCGCCACAACCAGCTTTCTCAGCCGCTTCAACTCAGCCGCCGTCACCATCACATTCCGCAAACGTCTAACAACACAACGTGTTCACCATCCGCTTCAACTCAGCCGCCGTCACCATCACATTTCAACATTTGGTTTACAACACAACCAGCGCCACAACCAGTTTTCTCAGCCGCTTCGACTCAGCCGCCGTCACCATCACATTTCGCAAACGTCCAACAACACAACGCGTTCACCATCCGCTTCAACTCAACCGCCGTCACCATCACATTTCAACATTTGGTTTACAACACAACCAGCGCCACAACCAGTTTTCTCAGCCGCTTCGACTCAGCCGCCGTCACCATCACATTTCGCAAACGTCCAACAACACAACGCGTTCACCATCCGCTTCAACTCAACCGCCGTCACCATCACATTTCAACATTTGGTTTACAACACAACCAGCGCCACAACCAGTTTTCTCAGCCGCTTCGACTCAGCCGCCGTCACCATCACATTTCGCAAACGTCTAACAACACAACGCGGATTCAGCCGTCGTCACCATAAAATTTCAACATTTGGTTTACAACACAACGCGATCAAGCGGCTGAGGTCAAGCGGCTGAAAAAACTGGTTGTGGCGCTGATCATCACCCGCCTGGATTCAGCCGCCGTCACCATAAAATTTCAACATTTGGTTTACAACACAACGCGTTCAAGCGGCTGAGTTCAAGCGGCTGAAAAAACTGGTTGTGGCGCTGATCATCAGCCGCCTGGATTCAGCCGCCGTCACCATAAAATTTCAACATTTGGTTTACAACACAACGCGTTCAAGCGGCTGAGTTCAAGCGGCTGAAAAAACTGGTTGTGGCGATGATCACCAGCCGCCTGGATTCAGCCGCTGCAACAGAGTTTTTTTTTTTTCTTTTGGATTGTGGTAAGGTGATCTGGTGGTTCACGGCGGCTGAGTTGAAGCGGCTGAGCAACCATATTGTGGCGGCTCAGTTGAAGCGGCTCAGAAAACTGGTTGTGGCGCTGATCACCAGCCGCCTGGATTCAACATTCACCATCACATTTCAACATTTGGTTTACAACACAACGCGTTGAAACGGCTCAGTTCAAGCGGCTCAGTTGAAGCCGCTGATCATCACCACACTATGCAATAATATGCAATCATCACATACCACTATTACCACAATTTCTTATCGCCACCTGTGAAAGAACATAGGTCCCTTCAATCCCATCACACCCCAAAACTTTAAAACGACGACGCTCTGACTCTGAAAAACATTTTTCGGAGGTGCAACAAAGATGACCAGTATTACCCTTATTGACGACAAGTCCACGCGCAACAGGATCAAAAACTTAGAAACACATGCTGCGCGCTTGCAAGAACGAGTGGATGAGCTCGAAGCCGCTCTGCACAAGATAGCTGGCACAGTACGCAATGAGGAGAAAAAAAGAAAGAGGAAACCAGCCATGTCAGCGTTTGTGGCAAGTGTGAAGCGGATGGCGGCCATCAGCACGGTCAATACACCTTACCAACATGACAGTATTGAACGAGCGCACAAAATGGCGATTCCGCAGAATGCTACCACGCATACTCCTACAAGCCATGACATCAAGACCGATATCGAGGAAAAGGAACTCGCAGCACAGATCCACGAGTTGCATGAACGAACTGCACGTTTCTTGAACAAAAACGATGATGATATTTACGATACGGATGGTGAAGATCTTGCCTTTTCTTTTCCTGACGCATTCTAAACAGTTTCGGGGGGTGATGTAAAGGGTTCCGTTCAGAGAGAGTTTGGGAGGGGTGGGTGTGGTTTCAGTATTATATTATTATATTTGGATATTTATTTGTTTGTAGGGATGTTTTATTGGATATTCCGTCATCGCGCAAACTAAGCTTTCCTAGCTTTAAATGCGTTTGGCGACCCTGTTTGTTCGTTCCTGTTTGTTTGTTTGTTTGTTTCTTTTTTGTTTCTTTTTTGTTTGTTTTGTTCGTTTGTTTGTTTGTATGTGTTTCGACACGTTGTGTTCTCGACAATTACATGGATTACTGTAATGCAACTTTTTCTGTGAGAATGCTGACTGAAGGTCATTATTTTAATACACGACCGGCAAGTCTCCACCATGATCTGATTTGATGTTTGGTTGTTTGTTTGTCTTTAAAAAATGGAGTTACATTGGAATTTAAATGACATCTAAATGCGACACACACCAACATCCACTAATCCGAACAAGCTTCAACCTATTTGAACCAACAACAGACAAACCAATCCTCATAATATCAAGATGTCAGAGAGTGATATCGACATAGACATCGCTGCACTGGAGCAAGTGGAAAGAGTAGAAAAGGTAACACACATAAACCTGTACAAATTGTGCACATGCAACAGTGATACAATAAAACAAACACGCCAAACACCAAATCAGATCGTTCTCATACATTGTCAAAAACACATTGGGTTTCATGTAGGAACTACGCCGGAAAAACGACTTTTCGATGCAGAATTTGCAGCGCGCCATGCGCTCCGAGCCACCCTTGGAGCTGCCAAAACCATCTCCAAAGCCCGTGAAAGAAGTCAGCCAGCCTCCGCCGACCAGTGATCATACTGCCACGCAGAACCTTGCTGCACCTGCCACATCCACGATATCCGCTTCACCACCATATGGTACACTGGTGCCCACTCTGACCACGACGGCGGCGCATCACACTACCAAGACATCAGCACCACGAGTCGGTCACCCAGTGCCAACAATAAAGTCACCATCACAGCAGCGGCCCGCCACGGAGAAACGCTCCGATGGAAAACCCACAGCCCGTGCAAAAGACACACGCGAGCAGCCACCACCACTTGAGAAGATCGCCACCAAGCGTCAGTCGAAGCGTCTCCAAGTTCGAGAACCAAAATGACACTTCAAATACAAGACTATATTTTCGGTGCAAACATAGTGGGACGTTGGGTTCAACTGACACTGTTGTGAGAGCTTCTGCCCATATGATTTTCGATTTTTGGCACAAAATACCATGTAACTCGAGGTTTCCTCCTTTCATCTTCAAGCGTCCAGGTCATGGGTGTGCAACACTACAAACAAAAAATAAAATAAATGATATATCACTCATGACAACATAATGACATATGAAATCAGTGCAAAAACAAAGTATAAAAACCCAAAGTCGCCATTCTCGCAATCATATTATCCAGGTTAGACATTGAAGTGAAAAATACACACAATGGATCGACGCGAGGAAGAACGTATACTTATCTTTTACGACCTACAAAGACTTATGAGAGAAATAAAGCGCCTCATATCGGTGAGCTCAAAAACATAGCCCACACCCCCAAATCACCCTTTTCATACAAAAAAAAAGAGATAAAAGATATAACGAGGTAGAGATATTGTTCGTTCAGGAGATATATTACCCACACCCAGCGACAACGGATGTCCCATGCGTCCCCGTGCCCGTCGCCGTCGATCACTCCATCTCATACTACCTCACACGTTCCCATCACCAACGACGGATAGTCCGGACACACCAACAGCGGCTGCAGAAAAATGCGTTCTGACCCCCCAATCCAGGTCGTTAATTGTTCCACAATGCAATGCAAATTCTGTTGATGACATTGTATGTTATTCATATGCAATGACGTTACACTTTGACATTTCACGTCCGACCCTGACTCAACCTATCAAAACAGCAAGCACATACAAAACCCCCCTTTCGCACAATCAAGAGACAACCCACAGCAATGGAAGCACAAAACCAAAGAGAAATCAAATCCTTACGCAACGTAGTCGCCCTTGCACGCATAATCCGTTGGCAACTACGTGCTGCTATATCGTGCAATCAAGGCGAAGAGGCAATAACAACGCTCATCCACAGGTGCCGTCACCTAGAGATCCGCATCATCAACGTCCTAACCGCAATCGCCGAGACGATGCCACCCGCCTCCTACGATGCACGCAACCTCATGCTAGCGCTCCGGAGCCAAATTCATCGCCTCCACGTCCTCGTCCGCCACCGTAACCCCGCCAATCACACATCGTGATCACACATGATTCAGGTCAATCACCTCATCCATAATATATTACCACACATTAAAACAATTAAATCTCATGATTATATCCCTTGCACCCTATATAAACCCTTGCTCATGTGTCCTTGCAGGCCTATTTCCACCCTTCCTTCCACTACGCATCAACCACCAGCAGACCGGCCGCTAACTCAGCTGATGTCCGATCCGTCGCCTGGGCTTGCCCTCTCCCACGCCGTCAGGCACCTCCAGTGGACAATGTACGACTCCATGTCGTTCCTACGTCGCCTCCGTGATGCACGTTCGCCGCGGACACTTGCACGAGCTCGTCGCAACTGTGAAACCACTGACCGGCTCATGATTGACGCTCTATCAATGATCATCTCTCTTATGTCACATGGACGAACCGCCCAAGACCTCGCAAGGATACGAGACATGTGGATCCGACGCTACAACACCCTCTACTTCCACATGCAGCACCCCGTCAATGGTACCATCCACTATTAGTTTCGGGCCATCTGAATCTTATCGATCCGTTGTGTTTGTGAAGCGGTGATAAAAAAGGACCGAGGGACCGTTTTTGTTATTCTTGCTTTTGTTCGATGATCACCAGATGTTGGGTTGGATGTTCGCCACTATTATCTTCTTGCGTTTTCTTTGCAAAGGCACGATAGCACTACGATACAATGAATACCAACGGCCTAAACCGACCACGGGGGGGGTGTTTCCATTTGGTTTTTTATTGGGGTTTGGGGTTTGGGTTGGGTGGGGTTTAGGGTGTGAGGCGACATAACTCACAAGACGGTTCAGAAGTGGAATGTCCAGGACCAACTTGGAGCAGGCGTTCCCCTTATGTTGGAGGCTGTGTAGGGTGTAAACATTTTCTATGAACGTTTATTGCAAAGATTTCTGACAACTGGTCGCTTGGATTCCACCTTTGTTCAAGTAGATTGAGCGATTGGACTTTTGGGGTTTTGGGATTTTGGGGGGACACCCATTGGGACGTGCTGTAAACATTGTTCGCCTTGCAAATGTTTCCATCCTTTCATTCCCTTATTACATCCAACATAAAACCAAGACCCCTTCCAACATCAAGCCACCATTCACACCCGTCATGCTCCAAACACCACAAACTTTTGTTACAATCTCACAATCGTACACCCGCCTTTTGCAAATCTGCGATTTGCGTCCTTCTGCTTGTTGCAATTAGTGTGGATCTTAGTGTTTCTTCCCCCCCATTTTTTCCTGGACCAGATCATGTCAATTCACATTTCAAGACAAAGCTCCCGTTTCTTCCATACCATCACAAGGATTCGTATTTTCAAGACAAAGCTTTACAAGTTTCACAACAGCATCAGCAAATGATCACTGGAAGGCACCCCTCACAGAAAAACCATATGTGATCCACACTCCAGCGATAAATCACCACCAGTCGCTCGACGATATATAAAGCTCCCCCATAAATAAAAGAGCAAAGAAAAGAATCCTCATCAACAGTTCATCCTTCAAGCGAATGCACACAGCAATGCCAAATCTGGCATGCAAACCCCTGCTGCATCGCCAGTGGGTATATGAAAGCCCCAATCAAATGGCAATAACGTTTTTTTTGCCTTTATAAGAATCCCCCACCCCGATAGATCATCTGATCCGTGCAGAACCAACGATGTTCGTTGTTCACACAAAAAAAAACCAAACAAAAAGCCAAAAAAAGTGCCTCTTTCATGGACACAATTCCTGGCGAAAGAATACTAGTAATCATCTCAACTGGCCCCAACAATGACTGACCAACAAGCTGCCTAGATAAACATATATAAAAAAGCAATGATACCAATCATGTCTTCAGCCCATGCCCAGCTCACTGGCTTGAAGACCAAGTAAAAATCCCAGTCGTAACTAATAAAAGAACAACCTAGGCTTCCATAATCAACCTCTAAGTTCAAATCTCATGTCGCAATCATATCAAGAACGGCGTTCGTTCTCCAGTATGGCACAGTCTGCCAAAAAAAAATACAAAAATAAACCATATCTTATCCACAATCATTCTTTTGTTTTCTCTGTCTCTTCCTCTTTCAATTTTTCTTTTCTTTTTTGAAATTTTTCGGAACCCCCTCATTTGATTCATTGCTTCAGCAACACCAATCCAAGCGCAGTTCCCGCTCCAGCAGCAAAGCTGACCACCTTTCCCCAGGGATTGCAGGCCTTTGTGCAATCGGGTTGAACCTCATCCTCTCCCTGCGCACCCATGTCAGTCTGAACTTCCTCCGTTTTCACTGCATTGTGCAGTCCTCCTTTCCCAGCCTGTCGTGGCCACGCCCTCACTTCAGTTTCATGCAGAGCGAAAGAAAACACCTCCGGATCTGGTCGATTGTTCAAGGTGTCCACCAGGGCTAGGAATTCGGTCGAAGCCCCTCGAACGAGCCTTTGAAATTCATCTGTGGGGATGGATTCCGACTCGGAGAAGCGGGGGATGGGCACAGCAGCCATCACCCCGTCTGACATTGTGTCAGTACCACACTCCGAAGGACATGCATCCTCCAGCCAGTGTTCGATGAATGCATGCATCTCATCGTCCAAATAACTCGACTCATAATCGCATTCTGGGATGCCCTCAAGCCTACTCAGGAAGGAAGAAACAACAAACTCCCATCAGAATTCCAAAACGTGTCATGCAAACACTACAATCATAGTAAGGAATGTGTTTGGTTGGATTAACTCGAGACATTGACTGATGGTTATCGAAAGAAATGGATATTGATGGATCTATTCCATTTGGGAGCAGCAGGTGGCAAATTGTTGAAAAACACTGGGCATGAGCTCACCCAGTCCTCCAAGCATTTCGCTTTACGATTGAGCTGACTGTGGGTCTCATATAGCTCTTGACGAGGTCAGGGTCCGGGCCACTGAGCTCGCCAATGACGTTCTCCCAATAAGCCTCCACACTCTTGCGGCCTGTTCTTTTTACAATCTGCATCTCGTTCTTGTACTTATCACGGCCCGAGTCTAGACTGCGCCGTTCAGCTGCTCCTTCAGAGCGAACCCTCGCTGATGGCCTGGCGTTAGATACTGAGCCAAGGGGTCGAATAGGCATGGTTATCTGAAACGCGCACACCAAATATCTCAAAACCAACTCCAGTCCAACGACCTGCTTCAGCCGATCCTGAAACTCCAGCGTCGGAAAGCCATTTTTCGTATTCTGGTTGGACTCGCAGGAGGCGTGCTGTTGCAGAATACAGAGAAAATTCCTATAGTGTGTAGTTGAGCTTCCCGCACACGAAACGGCCACGTGCAAGATCCGCAACCAAAACCCCCTGAGATAGTGCGTAACGCGAGGGAACCTGTACAGTACCTGTTAAAGTATCCGACGAAATACAAGCAGCAAAGAATAAAGGTTCCGGCAGCTATCCAGCAAGCTTGCTGAAAGGGCAGTGCGTCGAAGGAAACCAGCTGCTTTTAGTAAATTGGGTGGTGCGTCTCGATAATATCCCCGCTACTGTCACCAGTGACTATTTCTGGGTTGGTGGGGTTGAGGTCCACCCACACCAAAATATCTTTTTTCCATTATTCAGATTTCCATTTGCATTGATTCTGTCGCTTGCAATTGGGGAATATGTCTTTTTGGCACGTGCAAGGAAACAGCCCATTGTGTGAAGGAGCGCTTTTTTGGCTTGCGGAAAAGAGGAAATTGATAGTCTGGCTGTGTGGGAGAACAATGGTTTGGTAGATGAATATAAATGCATATGGAAATGTGAAACATAGTCAAGTGTGACTGGAGTAGGAGGTTGAAGAAGACTCTGTGGGAATCTGTGCACAATTCTTGTCGTAAGATCTGTTTTTTTTTCACAGAGTTTCCTTTGTTGATTTGAGTGTTTCCTTGCTTTACACTGAGAGGTTGAAGCCTTTTTTACGAAGGTTATAGTTTTGACATGTTGAATGTTGTATTCTTGGAGCTGTGGATGCGGGAAAACAGCTCACTCCTTCCATTCAATCGTATTCTGTTCTTACTCTGGATCTCCATTCTGCAAAAAGCGTTATCAGTCCGTCCAAGTTCAGGGCATAGATATTTGATAAAACCCAGTAATAATCTGACAGTAGTTTCTGGGAATCCCTTCTTCCCTTTCTCAAACACCCAAATCAAAGAAACTGTTCAACGTAACTGCGTTGCAAGCATTTTCTCTTCAATGAGAGATGTTGCTGCTTTTTGAAAGACTCCATAGGGAAAGAATTGGATGTCTCATTTTTGGATCAAAAGGTTTTTGGCTGGCAACTTCATCAACCACCACCAAACATTGCACAAAATGACTCATGGATCAATTGATTGATTGTTCTTTTTGTGTTGTTGCTGTGATTAACTCCTTGGAGGTGGACAGAGGTTAAAATAAGTTTGATCCACCGACAAAATGCCCCATCCCTTCTTGGTTTGCGTTCTTGAAATATGATTGTTGAGTTTCTTGTTGATGTACAGAGCCCGCCCAGGTGTCTTCTTTTCTTCCCTTCTAGACTTTGCTTTGCTTTATCAGATATTTTTCTCAGAGCTGTTTTGCCACTTTTTTTGGGGAAGTATCTGAAAGAAAAAGAAAAAAGACGGAAAACCGACTTCTTTGCAGCAGCTTGATTGTGTGACGGTGCCAAAATTTGCATCTCATCTTGATCTATTTTGTTTGCTTGATTTTCTCGACTTCTTTTCGAGCTTGATAGCCCCTGTAGGCTGATTGGACCTTGACAGCGGCATCGTTTTCTATATCGGGTGAATGTTCACCCTCCACAATTGGAATTTTCTCTGGGTCGGAAGCACCAGTTGTTTTCTCCTCCCTTCAAAAGCCACACAGACACACACAATAGAAACATGTCAACTTCCACACAACATCAACGAAATCCTGCAATCGGTCAATTGGTACCACCACCATTCCAGAAATGGTTTTTTAGCTGTCCAGAAATGATTGCCCACAACACAGCAAATTTCAAACCACCAGTAAGATATTTGAAGCAAAACAAAAATAGTCACTCTGTCACAGGATGCCAGTTAAATTCCACCACAAAACAAATCCAACATGGCATGTCAACAGGAATGCGTAAGGAAAAGAGATCACAATGAACGCCCTCCCCCCCAAAAAAACCAGAAAAGTAGCCATCCAGCTTTGTTGCTTACCCAGTGTCGACAGCATCTTGTTTAGCGTTCATCTCATCCCCAGCGGGTTTGTTGTTTTCTTCCCCTCCATGATCCTCCTCCTCGACATTCATTGATTCTGGGACGCTTGTTCCAGGCAAAACCACCCTCGGTTTGTTAGGATTGTTGTTCAGAAGCCAATTTGCTAGAAAAGTGACTGCTTCAAACTTCTCCCCGGAAGGCTTCTGTTTCGCCAACACGGTGAGTGCTTGCGTCAGCAAGGGCTCCAGGTTTTGCTTGATGTAAGTGGAAGCTTCCTGCACATGGGCTTCCAGAGCTTCTTTGTCTTGGGGTTGATCGATGACCATGCCAGGGAAGAAGAAGTGAATTTCTCTGAAAGCGGATTCTGTGGAATCAGAGCCATGGGCTGCGTTATAAGTCCCATCGGTGCCATAGAGAGCTCGAATACTGTGAAAACCCACAAGCAGACATTGATTAAGGAACGATCCATTTTTTTCGGGGGAATTTTAACGAGTCCAAGAAAGAAAAGCTGGCGGTAAGACAGACTCCTTAGCATGATCCACTCCAGTGACCATCAATTTTTGCTCTCAAATTGATAGCTAAAAATGGGCGGTACCAAAGAATAGGTGTCCAGTCTTGTATGCTACTTCCTCATTTAGGTCAGATAGTACACCAAAACAATTCCACAGTACAAGTTTCTTGATGCAAATTTATGTTTGTCCAGAATGGGATCAGCTAAAAGATCTTTTCAATATCCAGCAAACTGTATCAATTCAAATGAGGTCAGGCAAATTTTGTGCCTCATCCACAATTTCCGAATAGTTGTTACTCAGGGATGTTAAGGGATGTCTCTGATACCTCTTCGGTTTTTCTTGTCTTGCCTTATTTGAGTCAGTTGGGCCCATCAGATCACGCCAGCCCTGAATCACCTCTGGTTTTGCCAACACGATTGCCCATATGGGACCGCTTGTCATGAAATCCACTAATTTCCCAAAGAAAGGCTTGCCGAGGTGCTCCTCATAGAATTCTTCTGCTCGAGATTTGGTCAACTATTTCCAAACCATGCCATGGAGTTTTTTGCTATTTCATTGTTTTTTGGGATCTTCATGACTAGCCATTGCCAAATAAGCATTTCACTTGAAAATATGTTGCAGAGCATAGTGGTATTCACTCAGAGTTTTGTTCGTGTCAATTGATCGTCCTTCTCCTCACCTGGAGCTGTGTTTTTTCGATTATTGAAAAGTTCGCTAACTCAATCAGATGCATGATTTCCCTCGCTTTCCCCGCTCGAACAGCTTCGGGCTTTATTATCGCCAACGTCTTTTGCACGATCATCGTGGATACGTTCGCCATCACCACCACCGGTCGAAACGGAAGGTGCTCTTGTAGCGCAAAGAACAACGACAGCCCAGAAACTGGAAGTCCAAATTTGTTACGTGTGACGTAATGCGGAGTCAACCCAGATTATTACTATTGGCAGGAGTGACGTTTTTTTTTCATTCCCTTGTGTTTGTCTTTTTTTCAGTCGTCTTTAGGGCAAGAAGCAACAGAAAAGAAAAGCTGTGGTCGTTCTTTGAGCGATGATCGACGACCAAGACTTGGGACGTTTCACCAACCTTCTCGGAGCCACGATTATGTTTCTGGTCGTTTTCTACCACTACCTCGCTGCGGAAGCCCATAACTGATAGCTTCAGCGTTTGATCGTAAACGAGGTCGAATTGCGATGTCGTTCACTGGTGGGAAGCTCAAACTGAAGGGGGATGTCGGAGTGAAGGCGACGGGGATCAAAAAGAAGAAAAAAAAGAAGAAGAGAGATCTGGCTTTGCAGGGTGGGGAAACGGACGAAGTTCGCGAAGCATCCAACGCTGGGAAATCTGTCAAGGAAACTCCCGATGGTGTGTTCTTGCCGCCGAATCAACCCGACGACGATAGACGGACAGAGGCGGAGAAGGCTTACGACGAAAAAATGGACAAGAGGGAGGACGAGCAAATTAGAAAGATCGCTTTCAAGTCCCACAGGGAAAGGGTGAAGGATTTCAACGAGTACTTGGCCAACTTAACAGAGCACCACGATATTCCAAAGGTCGGACCAGGATAGATCGCCCAAAGCCGAGGGTGTCTGGATATAAAGAAAATAGAGGGGGAAGTCGATGTAGTCTGGGTGGGATTCAGGGAGGGGGAAACTGTAAAAAAGTAAGAGTGATGTTCAGCAGATATCTGAACAGAAGCAGTGTATTTTTCTCTTTAAAGTTGGCTGGCCCCAAATTTGGCGGGTTCACCTTGCTATGGCCCTTTCGGGCCTAATTTGTAAGAAAATATGAGAATGTGGCCCAACTTTGTTAGTACAACTTGGAAGGGTTGGAACACAACATTGATTAATGAAGACTGATTACAATGTTGGCTGAGAAGCCGCTTTACCTCCGCAGCCAATACCTAGCCCAAGTCCAGAAAGTGAAAAGAAATATTATGGAGCAAAGAATGTAATACTTTCACAACATGGAGTTGCCTCTGTTGCCTCTGCGGGATTGTCGAATAGTTTCTTGGATGTGGCCCTCTTGTGGACCCAGATATTGCTGGGTAAATTACTGCAAAAGGACCATAATAAGCCACAAAAAAAGCACACTTGGCAGCAGCGTCTTGATCACAAGAGTCAATGGGAATAAGCAACAACTGCCAGAATAAGAGTGTATTTTTAATTCTTCCTTGCTTCTGTATGGACTGGAAGAGATTGACACATACCTGGGCTGGTGGCAATATTGTGAACTTTCCCCTTGGTGGGTGGCCCAAAGAAAACATTGCCGCAAGCGGAGAACGTTTCGCAGTTACCCAAGATACTTCATATTACATCAGCTCAGAGTTCAGAGCCAGAAAAAAATAATCCCCAAAATTCATCTATCCATCAAAACTATCAGAGGTGAAACCTCTTAACTTTCAGCCTGCTTCCCTTGGCTACCTGCCCATTCTGCCAAGAGGGCAGCTCCATACCCAGTTGCCAAATTTGCGGTGTGGTTCCACACAGGGCCAGCAATGTCGAGATGAGCAAACTCTACCTTCTTGGTGTCAACAAAATCCCTCAGGAACAAGGCAGCTGTGATTGATCCACCCCATCTGCCCCCCACGTTCTTCAGATCAGCAATGGGCGACTTGATTTGCTCCACGTAGTCATCCTCCAAAGGCATCCTCCACAGTTTCTCTCCAGACTCCTTTGCAGCTTGGGTCAGGGCTCCAGCCAACTCGTCGCTGGGGCTGTACACGGCACCAACAGAGGTTCCCAAGGCTACGATTGCAGCACCAGTCAAAGTGGAGGATTCCACAAGCTTGGAAACCCCACATTTCTCCTGTAGTTTTTCCCCAAACACATCTCTGAATCAGGTCTTGAAGGATGCTGGTGAAAGCTGTAAACATCAACTTCTTTTTCTTTCTTTTTTTAAAATTGCTTCTTCATGCTTTCCACTCTATTCTGCTAATTTGATAGACGTCAGGCCTTTAATGTTGTGGAACGGATGGGTGCAGACGATTTTCACTACATCCAAGACCGATTGGTTTCGTGGTCAGACAGAATCAACTATCTTTCTGTCAAAATTCAGGCAAATTCAGAGCTTTTTACCTGTGCATAAATCAAAGCATCGGCCAGGGTCAATCTTCCCTCAGCATCTGTGTTGATAATTTCGACAGTTTTTCCGTTTGAGGCGGTGATGACATCCCCTGGCCGATAGGCTGCCCCGTTAATCATGTTTTCACAAGCAGCCACGATGAAATGAATCTCAACTCCCTCAGGCTCCAGGGCACCGATAATTTTTGCAGCCCCCAGAGTTGCTCCAGATCCACCCATGTCAAACTTCATCAGTTCGATCAATCCACCCACTTTCAGATTGTAGCCACCACTGTCGAAGGTCAGCCCTTTCCCGACCAGGCCAATCTTAGTTTTGACATCACCATTCCTGGGGGTGTATGTTAAATGGATGAATTTTGGAGGGTAATCAGAACCCTTGGCCACAGCCAGATAGCAGCCCATGCCCAGATTCTCGCACTCTTCCTTTTCGAGCACATTCAGCTTCATGACGTCGGGGAATTTGTCCGCGATGGATTGGGCGGTGTCGGCCAAGTGCTGTGGGTTGCATACGTTGGGCGGTGCCTCCACAAGGAAGCGAGTCAACAAAACACCCCGAGCTACGGCCTCCGCTTTGGACACTGCGGTTTTGAGGTCATCTTCGGAGCACGAAAACGCCAGATTGACAGTTTCCAGAGGGGAGATCTTCGGCTCGGCCTTGAAACGGGTCGCCTCATAACCCCCGAGCCAGATGCCGGTTGCAATTTTACCACCAATAGCTGCGACGTCATCGCTTGGTTCCGTCGCGAATGAAACGCCAACGGACTTCTGTTTATGCGTTTTCGCCGCATCAGCGATCTGTCCTCCGAAGCCCTGGTACACACTGCGTCCCCAGTCGGCGACGACAGACGCTTTTTCTTTCTCGCCCAAACCCACAACCCCGACGGCCTTCACGTCCCCCAGCAATCGCAGGAAAGTAGAACTCGCTGGCTTCCCTTTAAAGTCGCCAGCAGCCAGGATTTCCGTTACTGCACCGCCGTATTTGGCATCCAAAGCTTTTAATCCTTCGGAAGCGATCTCGACACCCGAATCTTCCACTTTCAGATCCTCCTCAAAGACACCAATGGCCACCATATCCCCCGTGGCCTCGGCGCTGAGCCCGATGGAAGGAAAACTCGCGGGTTCCATCGAAACTGACATGTCGTCGTCTTCCCCTGCTCTTGTACAAACTCTTCGAAAGTGTCGGGGCGATGACAGATTTCTCGGTAGAGCAACCTTGGCTTTGGGGGCCAAACTCGAAGAGCTTGATAGTTGGCGCGAGTTCGTGAGTCCACCCAGTCTAAGAGCTCGTCGGTTCAAGCCTCGGGCTAAACAGCTGCAGCTGACTTGTGAAGTTACCGAAACAAGGAACCTGGCAGCCATCGTTTCCAACCTGGAAGTTATTGGGACGAGGTCCAGACGATTATTGATACGGTATAAATGCCAGTCCGACACGGTTTATTCAATCAATGAATCAATGATTCCCTTTCAAAATTAATCACCATGTCCCACAGTGCATTTCGGTTGGGGGAAGATGTAATCATTGATTGTTTGGTGGGTTGGTGGGTTGTCCCCTGCTCTCCTCCAAGTTCTGAGAACCTGTCAAGTTTCTACTGTTGTGAATTGGATTTACAACACTACTCACATTCTTGAATGAAATTTCTCACCTCTGATCCAAAGTTAGGATTGCGCTGCATTGTGGAGCGGAGTGTCTCTACTCTAAGCATTCTGTAAAATGGATTTTAGTTGGGAAGACTAGGGTAAATGATGGGTTTTTGTGAGATGAGTCTGGCAGATAGTGTAGGAAATGCAAGACTGCAAGGGAATCCTGTGACAGTTACTGGCATTGATGATGCATGGAGAATTTGGGGGTAAGAAGAAAACTGTTCGTTGTAAGAACAGTCCTTGAAACGTTCTCGAGTGATCTAGGCTCACACATTCGCATAATCTCCACCATCCCTGCCTTCCTCAAAGTTCCCCTTGAAAAGAAAAAAGGAAGGATTACCTGTGGTGGGTCTGCTGAATCTAAAAACTAGTTCATTGGCGATTGCTACTTCGTCCATTATAACTGAGGACCAGCGGCAGAGGCGGCGGAGGTAAAGGAGGGGGACGAGGGGTGGCAGTGGCCACTGGGAAGCAGCTACATGTATTTTGCTGGAGTGCTGGCAAAGAGGACAAACGAACCCCCCAACTCGTTTGAGAGTTGTTAATCGTTCTTGAAGCAGGCAAATGACTGTGTGAGATTCCGAGTCAGCATCTGTTTCGCTTTGTGTCTGTGTGGAGCCCAACCCCATTCAATTCTTAGAGACAGCTCCGAGCGAAAAGTCTCGCGCACACAGTGCTTTTTAAAGCTTCTCCGCTTTCTTTTTTCATTGTGCGTCGTCTTCGCTTTTCACATCCAAACGAGTGTCCTCTGAAACATGATGAACGCCAGGACTGCGTCGGCGCAGACTTTTGCGCACAACCCTTGTTTGTTGAGAACTGCTGGTAGGAGGATATATGTGGTTTCTCGAGTTGCATATTTTTTTCCTGTAAGCCTTGGATGCAACTCTTCAGGATGAGGGGTTCTGTTTCCTTCACTTGGTAGTTCTACTTTAAGCATCGCTTGCTTTCTTTCCAGGACTCGCACGTCTTCCTTCGCGCAGACAGCTTGTCGTGCGGGCTGCTCAGGTGGTGTTTCTGTTCTCTTGATTGTTTTGGCTTGAAGACCACCTTACGGAAGCAAACCACGTTGCAAACGTCACGAAAGCCGAAGGACCTCCTTTCTGACATTTTGCACGTTTTTCCTTTCCTTCCGCAGAATGAACCTCAAGCAGAGCACCGTCGAAATATTTTCAAGACGTGAGTATCTGAAGTGAATGATATGTCAGTGGCTCTGCCTTTTCCAGTTGTTTTTACTTCAAGACTTCCACTGCAAGACTTCCACTTCAAGACTTCCATTCTCCTCTCTTATTCAATTGTCTTAAGTTGATATTCACCAACCTCTGGAACCTCCGATACCAGGGCCCTCGTCGCTGCTGCCAGCGTCCTGCCCGTGGCGGCAGCAAGCGCCGATGACACCACCGTCGCTTCCTCAAGAATGTCTTACTCCCGGTTTTTGGAATACCTCGATATGGACCGTGTGAAGAAGGTAACACACTGATTCTCTGGAGCTCGTCTGGTTCTTGTTCACGTTGGACCGGGTTTGAGTTGCTTTTTTTCCAACCGACTTAGGTTGACCTCTACGAGAACGGAACCATCGCTATTGTCGAAGCGGTGTCGCCTGAGTTGGGCAACCGCATCCAGAGGGTGCGCGTGCAGCTGCCCGGTTTGAGCCAAGAGCTCCTCACGAAGTTCCGTGAAAAGAAGGTCGACTTTGCTGCACACACAAACAACGAGGATGGTGGAGCTGTTTTCTTGAACCTTCTCGGTGCGATGCAAACTGTTGCAATCACTAGATCAGAAAGCTAGGCCTCAAAAAAACCCACACCTAAAATAATGAATTGGACTGATTTTCCTTCAAGTGATCGTGCAAATTTTTGTCTGGCTTCGATGAGGAGACATTCCCGGTAAGCAATCATATTCACATGCATGTTTCAATTTGATCCAGGAAACCTTGCCTTCCCCCTCCTTTTGGTTGGAGGTCTTTTCTTGTTGTCGAGGAGATCCCAGGGTGGCATGGGACCAGGTGGACCTGGCAACCCCATGCAGTTCGGAAAGTCAAAGGCTAAATTCCAGATGGATGCCAACACTGGTGTGAACTTTGATGATGTTGCCGGTGTCGATGAGGCTAAACAGGACTTCATGGAGGTCAGCGGCAACGATCACTCAGCTTTTTGAAACCCCTCTGCTCTAAAAATTCAAGAACTAATGTGGTATTCTTCCTGAAGCAAGGAAATAAATTTTTTGATAAAAATGCGATCTGAAAATGGTTAGAAAATAGTGATCATGTTGCGCGAGGGGTGGAATATTTTGGGGTTTAACAAGAAGATGGCTTTTCACTTGCAGATTGTGGAGTTCTTGAAGAAACCCGATAGATTCACTGCTGTCGGTGCCAAGATCCCCAAGGGAGTTCTCTTGGTCGGTCCACCAGGAACTGGTAAGACTCTCCTGGCTAAGGCCATTGCTGGCGAGGCTGGTGTCCCCTTCTTGTCCATCTCCGGATCCGAATTCGTCGAGATGTTTGTTGGTGTGGGTGCCTCCAGAGTCAGGGATTTGTTCAAGAAGGCAAAGGAGGTAAGGGTTTTGACAAGAAACCTCCTGAACACGCCAGTGATGAATATCAGATCAATCTCCATTCCTGTACAAAGTGTTGAGGTTTATAGTGTGGGAAAAGTTCGTTGCGGTGAAACAATCCTGGAGATACCGCATACTGTGAACATCTTACTATAATCGAACAATTTGTTTTTTAAGAAATTTGCACAATTTCTCACGTGGTGAATTTTTTGAGTGTTTTTTCTGCAGAATGCTCCATGCCTCATTTTCTGTGATGAGATTGATGCGGTTGGTCGATCCCGTGGAACCGGTATCGGGGGAGGAAACGACGAGCGTGAACAAACTTTGAATCAGCTCCTTACTGAAATGGACGGTTTCGAGGGCAACACTGGAATCATCGTCATTGCTGCCACTAACAGAGCTGACATTTTGGACCCAGCTTTGTTGCGACCAGGACGTTTCGACAGAAACGTGTCTGTTGATGTGCCAGATGTCAAGGGTAGGAAGGAGATCCTTGGCGTCCATGCCAGAAACAAGAAATTGGCCGACGATTTGGATGTTGAGGAGATTGCCATGAGGACTCCTGGGTTCTCTGGAGCTGACCTTGCCAACTTGTTGAATGAAGCCGCTATCCTCGCTGGAAGAAGAGGTTTGGATGTTATCAGCAGCAAGGAGGTTGATGACTCTGTCGACAGAATTGTTGCAGGTAACTAAGGCTGTGATTTGTACAGATTTCGAGGTCTGCAAGTCTCACTGTTGCGTTAAGTGAACTGTTTCTTAGGCTTTGTGTAGATTGGTGGTGGTACTCGCCGCTGTTGCCTGATTGAATGATTGTTGGGTGTGTAGGAATGGAGGGTAAGCCCTTGACTGATGGCAAGAGCAAGTCGCTGGTTGCCTATCACGAGGTCGGACATGCCATCTGTGGTACCCTGTCTCCTGGCCACGACCCCGTCCAGAAGGTCACTCTGATTCCAAGAGGCCAGGCCCGTGGATTGACTTGGTTCATTCCTGGTGAGGATCCCACTTTGGTATCCAAGCAGCAGATCTATGCCCGAATCGTCGGAGCTTTGGGTGGCCGTGCCGCCGAGGAGATTATCTTTGGAAGAGATGAAGTCACCACTGGAGCATCCAGCGATTTGATGCAGGTGGGTTGCTTGTGTCGATCGAATCGCCAGTGCAGACATGCATGTGCCAGGTTAGCCGGTTTTGTATTGACTTTGTTTTGGCTTGTGGGCAGGTGACCAACATGGCTAAGCAGATGGTTGTGAACTACGGTATGTCCGACATCGGACCATGGTCTTTGGTGGATCCCCAGGCTGCCTCGGGTGATGTTGTCATGAGGATGATGGCCAGGAACTCCATGTCTGAGGAGCTCCAGAGCTCCATCGATGAGCAAGTGAAGAAAATCGCTGCGGCTGCCTACGAAGATGCGCTCAAGCATGTTCGTGACAACAGGGAGGCTATTGATGCCATTGTGGAGTTGCTCTTGGAAAAGGAAACTTTGACTGGTGACGAGATGAGAGGCATTCTGTCCCAGTATGTCGCTATTCCTGATGAAAACTTGCCAGCTCCTGCCATTGCTCTCTAATTTCTTTGAAAGGGTGGTAAAAACATCATCTGCCTGCCCTTTCGAGGGTCAGTGAGTGTTTTTTTTGTGCGCTACGGGGATTTGTTTGGGTTGAAGAAGAGATGAGAAAAAAGACGGTGCTGTTCGCTTACTGCACCTTGATTGAAATAGGTGCATCGAGGATTGATGTTTTCTGTTAAAAAGAGGGGAAAAAAGAAGTGTGAAAGATGAATCGACCAGGACGGGCGTCCGGTGTCTTTATCTTTGCACCTTTGATTTTCCTTATTTCTCTCTTCTGTTTTTATCTTTTTTGTTGCGATTGTGCACACAGATTATTGGATTCTTTGTATTCTTTTTCACTGCCTCGACATTGTTGGGTTTGGGTGAATGATTGGCAATGTGAATCGCTTTATCACATGCGAGCAATGTACGAATTTGTTCCAAGAGAAAAAAAATGAAATTTTAAAAGAAAAAAAAAAGAAAAAGCAATGTGTGTGAGGAGTTGATATTCCTGTTCGGATGCAGTTGCCATGCATGGGTTATTCTCACATGGCGGTGTGAAAGAAGTGGGGGGTTTATTTGGTGTTTGAATTTATGTAATTGGAAGCATGTTTCAGTCGGCAGCCGTCACAAAATTCAATGCTGATGCAGAACTGCACTTCTCAGTTGTGAAGTTCTGCACAGTGGCCTCAATACTCGTTATCGTTGTATTAATCATTCAACAAAGGATTTTCTAGTTTGCGCCAAGTAACTTCTCTAACCACTTCCATATCAGCTGGAACTCAACAGTGCGTCAAAAGCCCAGTGGTGGAAGGTGTATGCCATATCTCAGGTCACCCCCCCTTCTGTGTGCACTCGAGAAATATGGTGGTGCCATCTGAAACGCTCATTCTCCTTTTTTTTTTCGTCCGCGAAACTCAATTGCTGATTATTCGTTCAAGTTCACCTAAGCATTCTTTTCCCCCAAACGCGCGCACACCAAGGCCGTTGGGAAGGTGTCACCAATGCCCCAGCAATCAACTCAGCTTCTCACATACACATGAAATTTCTTGTTCCCCTGATATGACGGCCCGGCTTGATGTGTGTGGAGCATTTCTTGGAATTTTGCCTTCGTGCGAGTCGCACCAGAGACGTGGGCGTGCACTTGGACCCACGAAAGGGAAACACCGAACCGACCAGGAGAGAAACTTCACCAGGATCGGCGTGATCTGTGGCGGCGCTCGTCTCCGATCGCCGCCTCTTCTGAAGTAATTGTTCGGCGATGCGTGACGCTCTGGTGTGCAATCTTTTCCCCCGTCTCGATGTCCCCTTGAGTAATCGATTGCGTCTGATTGGAAGACGCTTCCACAGTTTGCTTTCTAAAGAATGATCGAACGTCTTTGAGGGAATGATTTGTTCAGTTTGCTTGAAGTATATTTGTGGTGATCCAGAAATGGAGATGTAAAGATTTCTTTTTTGTTCAGACTGTTAGAATGATAGAGGTTTACATCAGTGGATTAGATCAACAACTTGGTTTTCTGTCCTCCATATAGCAGATGCGAGGGCACTCCAAAAATGGAAAAATGGTGTCTCGGCCGATCCTGCTGTTCATTGTCGGGATATCTGTGTTCTTTCTAATATACAGTATTAATGAGAGGCGTGGACAAGCCCCTGCAGATCAATCCAGCCTCATGTACCAACACCATACCACCCCCAGCAAGCAAAACAACACCAACAGTGAAGAAAAAGACAGGTGAAACAGGACCCTTTGTTTTGCTTTAAAAAGTGTGAAATGGGGGGTTCGATTCTCGATCTTTCCTCATTTTCTGTTCTGTCATGTGTTCGTCGCTGTTCTAGACGCAGCTATAGAAATATCCAGTTTTATACAACTCTTTTGCACCAGATGTTTTTTCATTGAATCCGATTTGATGTGGCCAATCTGTGTTCCTTGCAGCTCACCTGATGCACAGGAGAGCAGCAATTTGAATGCCAAGATGCCAGATCAGAGCTCTTTGCTGACAAACGATGGGACTGCCACACCTCCTCCAGAATCAGAAACCACAAACACTCCAGCTCAGAACTCCTCAGCTACTGACAACGAGGACCCCCCGCCTCCCCCCAAACCAGAAGTCAAAGATCGCAGCAAGAACAGGGTGGTTGTGAAAAGAGATCCTTTGCCACCTGCTGTCGGTGTGGTGGCCACCCATCACAAAACTGGGACCATGATGTTTCAGACAATGTTTGAAATGCTGTG
The DNA here is from genome assembly GCA_030272585.1 of Bryopsis sp. KO-2023. Taxonomy (NCBI): domain Eukaryota; kingdom Viridiplantae; phylum Chlorophyta; class Ulvophyceae; order Bryopsidales; family Bryopsidaceae; genus Bryopsis; species Bryopsis sp. KO-2023. The sequence goes on along the minus strand of BSYQ01000007.1, from coordinate 416,065 downwards.
TCCCTTGATGGGCCTGGATTATCAGCAAATGAAAGGGTTCGTTCCGATCGAAACCCTGGATCTGGGAGAAACTGAAAGGTACACCATGATTTCAGAAAACGCTACTGGGAGGATGGTGAGCCTGATGCAAGGCTTCAAGGAGGGTTGCAACGAGACTAGTTCTCAGTGTTACTGGTATGATTTTGCCTGCATGTTGGCGTCATGCAATTTGGAGGATGGAGGGAAGGATGAACCAAACTTGGTGAGAGACCCGCTTTCATTTTATTTTCATGTTTCGTGCACTCAATGGCTGCAAGTGTAATAGTGTGCTTGTGGTGGTTTTGTTCCAGCCCTTTCGAGTGGTTCACGTTGTTCGAAACCCCGTGGATGCTTTAATATCAGGGTACAGCTACCACAGATATCATGGGGATGAACTGGTGGCAAATGGTGCAGAAATGTGGTTGATGAAACCAAAGCACATGGTTTTGCCCGAGCACCTCAGGGAGAAATATGAAGGGATGCCATACTACAAGGTATATCTTTGTTCTTGTACCAGTAAACTTAATTTGTGAGTGAGTAAAATGCTCAGTTCAGTTCTCCTCTTGGGTTGCATTTGTAGATGCTGAAGGAGCTTGACCCGGTGGATGGGGTTCGGGCTGAATTTGCTGTCTTGGGTGGGGGCATGTACCGAGGAGCTCGACACTACAGAGACTTCGAAAACCGTGACTACGCTTTGAACATGCACTTTGAGGATTTCGGGAGAGATTTTACTGGGACCATGAAGCAAGCTTTCAAACATCTGGGACTCGATGAAAGGATGGAAATGAAACGATTGCTCGAGGTAACAACCCCCTGCAAAATGAACCCATGAGCACCTCCCTTGGATTTTCAGTCAGACTGTGCAGAGTGATGTGTATGGAAAAATTAGAATAGCTGCAGGGTCTGGTTTTGTCTAGTTTTCTAGGGCAAGTGGGAGTAGCTTATATTGGGTATGTTGATTAATTTAAATAAACAAGCAAAAACTGGCCTGGTTTTGCCCAGGTTGCGAACCTGTTCAACGTAAAGACGATGCCCAAGGAAATGGAGCAGGATTTGATCAGCGTACATGTCACACAAGGGAAATTTGACAAAACTAAACTGAAAAAAGTTTTGTACAAGGATGAGGAGCTACGATTGGCTTTGGATGCCATTGCAAGAGCTCAGGGTTACAAGTGGGCTTTTGACCCACAAGAAATGGAGCAGACTGAGTAGGGCATGAAAGAGAAGTGGGGTTTTCGGAGCAGAAAAGGAAAGGAATTTTTCACTTTGGTTTCATGAAAATAACGAAGAACATCCATTAGCTGTTGTAGTAGACTGTCATGTAGAAGATCTCTGAAAAGAGGGGGCAATTTAGTGTCCAGCAGACGATGACATCTGTGAGGGCACATCTTCAATAACTTGGATTCGTGGAATCCTGGGAAAACATATCCATCCATCATTAACAAACTGTGAGCAATTCATTTTTCGGTAGATTCTCACACTCTCAGTGTTATCCAATACCAGCGCTGCACGTTTCTGTTTGGGTATCAAGGGACCATTAAGGGACCATTTCTTGCGGAATAAATAATATTGACATGTTGAGTGAACTCCCAATCGAAACAAGCCAAAACTATGCAAACAAACAAACTGGCCAAAAACATGTAAGGCAAGCAAAGGGCAGATCATGAAGGAGGTCTTCGGTCTTCACTTTTTTTTTGGGGGGGGGGGGATTTCTTTTCTTTTTCAATTCAGGATTTAAAAATTCCTCATAGTGTCACCCACAAACTCTCAACTGTTGCTTTCTTTCCCCCCTCCTTTCTAAAATAATTAATACATATCAAGCCAACAGTTCCCCCACCACCTCTCCCTTTCATTAGACTCGACGTCCTTTTGCCAATGATTCTTTTTTTCCTTTTTGTTCTTGCTTGCAACGCTCTTCAGTTGGTTCCATCTTTGGTATCACCCCTATTGGATTTGCTCAACTGATAAAGACAGTCTACAAACAGCATCCAAACTCTCGATTGGAGTGTTTAGGGAATGGAGGCGAGGGTCGAAATTCGTTGCATGGAAGGAGCTGTTTCAATTTTGTTTCCGAAGGCTCCTTCTGGACGAAAGCGTATCCTCCAGGCTCAGCACGCATTCGTTATCTGTTTTGAGCAAAGTCCATCCATGCAGGTTGATTCTTGTGCTCTTCTGGCGTCAGAGTGTGCGAAATCCCTCCTGTCTTGTTTTTCGCTTCATCCCCCTTTTTGGCGACAAAGCTTTTCGACTTGATCCATCTGGCCTTCTCGTCCAGAGTGAAATAGATGCTCTTCCTCAGAGCTTCTGAACCAGTCAACCGAACTTTGTTGGGTCGCAGCTCAGTGTCCCTGAATTCTTGAGCCTCCTTGATCATATCATTGTCCAAAAATACTCTCAGCACACATACTGCCTCACCGCCTAGTTCATTGCCCAGATTCGATATTTTGGCATACTGCCAGATTTTTCGGACATCCTCGGGCCTTTCAAAGGCACAGTATTTCACCAGAGGTCGCAACCGCCATCTGGAGATAGGCAATTGACCTTCATGAAATCTCATCAGATTCTTGATTACGTAACGCTCGCCCTGTACTTTGACGGCGTGATCAAAGACGTCACTCGCGATATCGTAGGTATACGGCACCCTCTTGCCCCCCACGTAACGCACCAAGCGGTTCTTCTCCAGGACGTCAAAAACGTCATCCATTTCGCGTCGAGAGATCGCCTTTTTTATCAGCCGATGAAGCGCTCGGTCGTTCACGGGTCGCTTCCGCGCAATCATAGCTCTAACCGTGTCCCGCGCTCTGTCGAACGAAGCCAGTTTCACGGTTTCCCCATCCTCCTGTGGAGTTTCCAACAGCTCCAGCAATGGCAAATCTAAATACGGCAAAACGTCTCCATCCCTCGCCGAGTTGCCTGAACTTGGTCTTCTCCTCTCGCTGTCGTCGCTCGAATCGCCCACATAGCGGTCGTTTTCTGCAGCTGCGGCTTCGCCATTCCCAAAACGTCGCACTGATCTTTTCGGCCACGTTTCCTCCCCCCGACGAACGTTGCAGAAGCCCTCCCCGAAATACCCGCGGGTTAAACTGACAGGTCTAGAGTAAGCCAAAGTGTGCTCGACTCGCCATGTCGACCAAAGCTCGACCAGGCAACGATGCAGCACGCTCTTTTTCGAAAACTGTCTCCACATGTCTCGTTTTTGTGGCTCAGGGAAAAACTTCGCACTCCATTGCGCCCAGCGATGTGTGTGGAGAGACACAATTAGACTGGTGGCAACTTCGTGAAATCGTAAACCGTACGACATAGCCGCCACCTTATCATTCGCATGCCTTTTTCTCGAGCGAACTCGACTCGATCGTTTCGAAGAAACGGGAAAAGCAAGGCAGCGTGGTTCGAGCCAGACACTGGTCGTGCGAAGTGGAGCAGCGAAGGGAAATCAAGGAAATCAGGTGACACATAGCTTGTCCTTTTGTTACTTTCTGCCTTTAAAAAAGCAGCCAAAATTGTACTTCTGATTGTCCAAAATCGAAAATGACAACCACAGAGGTGAATTTCTGAGGGACAGATTTCTGAAAGGGAAAGGAAAAATAAAAATATATATACCTTTGGAACATATATTTTTTTCTGTGGTGGATGTGGTTGGGGAGGACATGACATGAAATTTCACTGGGGTGTTAATTCTTTTCCCCCTTTTTTTTTCTTGGTGTTGAGATGGGGTGGAGTGACTCCGAACAAGAAGGCCCTTTGCCTCCCAAAAAGCGGATAAAGCGAAACAAGTTCAAAAAGAATCAAACATCGCTGTCCGAAATCAATGTCAATACCTATCGTTCTTTGGAGAAGATTGATGCGGTGCCTTTCGGAGATGCGGACTCTTTTTTCCAAGAAAGATTCGATCATTGGAAGGAGATGGACATCGGGCCAGATTTCAGGGATGTGGTGGAAGTCCTTCATTCCAAGTGTGGATCCCTGGTTCAAGTCTTGCATCATAAAGATGAGATTCTGGAAGTTATCCTTGGAAAATGCGCAATGGATGCGATTCTGTCGGCAGAATCCCTGACCGATTTGCTTGCAGCACTGGCGAGAGACCTACAAGGTGGTGAATAATTCCTTTTCCAGAAAATCCTGTTTTTTTGTGTGGTGTCTTTTTTGCGAATCTCTTTCTTATCGGTAGATGTTTCATTAGTTCAACGTGAACCCTCAAAATCACCGTCAATGCAAGTCTGTGAAGAAGTTATACAGTAAATCCCATTCACATTGCACAATTATGAGCAACAGCTGTGCATCTGGATCAGTTGCCATGGCATTTTCAGCCCCTTTTTCTCAACCACGAACAAGCAAACTTTGAAAGGCAGAAATGTCATTATGGATTTTCTACATGCTGCAGATGGTTTGCTAAAATCTGTCCCCCCTCCCCCCTTTTTTTGCCTTCAGATCTATTTGTACCCATGATTCCGGAGGTCCTGCGAGTTGTATCAGATTTAATCGATCACATTTGCAGCCACCCCGAACCCCTCGAGGCCGCATTCCGAAATCTATCATTGATCTTCCGGCACCTATCCAAACTATTGGTCACCAAGATTGCTTGGCTGCTGCCCATGACCAGCAGATTACGGAACCACAGAGTCAGACATGTGCGCAGACTGGCAGCCCAGTCAGTGTCGTACCTGTTCCGCGTAGCGAACTCCAAGAAGCTGAAAACTGGGATAAAGTGCCTTTTCTCGGAGGTCTGCACCCGGCGAAAAGACGATTTGATATTGGATGGAGTAGGTCAAACAATTGCTGAAGCCTGTGCCGGTATTCAAGGGAGGTTGCACAGCAGAGCTGAGGATGTTTTGCGATTCGCAACAGATTCAGAGTTGCTGTCCCCAGATGAGTTCAAGGGGAAACCGAAAGGCAAAAGGTCCAGACCTGGTGACTCGACCGGTGGAGGAAATGAAGAGAGGGATAGCAACTCTGGGCCATCGTGGCTGACGATTGATTTTATTAGAGATAGGTGTGGGGAGGCTTTAAGAATTGGACTTGAGAAGCTGGCAGACTTTGTCGAAAACAAGGAGGGTCAGGTAGTGTTGGTGGAGGTCGGAGTGGAAAAGGTTCGTGAAAGGATGAAGAGATACGAACAATGCTGCCAAGCTGGAAAGGAGCCGGCAGCTAGTCCATTTGAAATTGGCGTGGCTTCCCGGGATGTTGCAAGAGGGGTGTGCTGTGTGGCTTTGATTCTGGAGGCAAAGGGAGGGACATGCATACGGGACTTTACTTTGCCGATCCGATTTTCTTCACAGCTTTCTAGCCTGCTGTTGAATTATAAAGGGGAAGCTGGTGAAGCAAGGAATTCTGAGGTTAATGAGGATATGGGGGTGGCAGATTTGGATCATTCTGAGTGTCTGACCAGGCAGGTGTTAAGACTCTACCTGGCTCTTGTCGTGGGCCTTACACGGGCAAATTCTCTACCTAAGCTCGAAGGCATGGTTCAATCCTGGGGGGTGGTTTTCCAATTGGCGAAACCGGTGGATTTGTGCTGGTTGACCAGGCAGATTCTATCGCTGGGGGACTCAGCATTGACTATGTTTGCATCTGATCTGCTGGGGGCACTGTGCATGATCGTAGAAGGGAAAAACCCGCATGGGAAAGATGATTCGACAGTTGTGGAAGCTTTGTTCTTGATATGTGAGGTGTCTGGGGAGTACAGAAAAATGACAGGGATGCAAGTCCCAAGGTTGATGTTGGGGGGAGGCTCCTTGGCGGAGCATATCGTCAGAATTTTGGAAAAATGGACCCCTCCTGTGGGCAGGGTTGTGAAAAAGGATGACATCAGCCAAGCTTGGCTGGGGCTGCGATGTCTACCGGAAGTGTCGGCAAAGCCAGATCAGATTCTTCAAGCTTGTCGGCAATTGCTGGCTACCCTCCAAGGGGTCAATGTTTGTCTGACTGGGAAAGATATGGATGCGGTGACCCTGGAGGATATGCTCATGTTGCAGGCCAAAGCAAGGGGTCTCATGGCAAAAGCTTTATTTCAGAATTTGGAAGAGTCCGCTGTGGATAGTGCGAAACAAGCAATAGGCTGGCTGCTGGAGCATCCAAGAAACTACCATGTGTTGGACATGGCCGCCGATGTATTGACAATGTTGAGAGCAGGGGTGGATGCTGGGCAATACGAAGGTGGGGCTGCTGTTTTGAGTCGAGAGGAATTTGAGAAACTGGTGGAGGCATTGGGTCCACTTCTGGGCAGCCGGAGTCAGAACGTTCGAAAAGCCTGTTTACGGCTTCTGTGCTGTTTTGACGCTCCTAATCTGAAAGCCACAGAGGCACAGGAGAAAGATGGGGCTGAGCCAGACAAGTGGGTACCAAGTTTTAAAGCTTTTATTGCATCCCTTTGGCAATCCTCATGGCGATGTGCTGGGATTCACTTTTTCTGTTGGGTTGAATTTTCAGGTGTCTGATTTTCCAATCCATTCTTGAAATCGAGGCGCAGCCCGTTTCTTTGGAGAACGACCACAAAGCGGTGAAACTGACGGACACTCTGAAAGCCTATTTTGAATCTGGCCGCCTGCATGGTTTCCTGGTGACCCCCGTGCTGCGTTCAATGATGGGAATGATATTCATTCGATTCTCAAGGATCTGGAGGCCACTGGCTGATGCAATTAGTGTGGGGGCAAAGTCTTATCCAGAGGTAAGTTTCAAATTTAGCAAGCATTAGCAGAAGAAATATTTTTGAAATGTGGCCATCAAGCCTGGAAACCTCACGTTCTATATGTGTTTATTTTTTTGTTTGCAGGAGGTTTGGTCGCTGCTGTTTCCGCTTTTGTCAGAACTTCAGGAAGCTTTTTTGGATGGAGTGGAGCCTTCAGCAAAATCAGGGCTGCTGGATGACCTCACGTTGATCGGCCGAATGAAGGCTGACCTTCACTCAGGAGGAATCGAGGCTTCCGGTGGCCACACCGACCCCCTCACTTGCTTGTCCCATTTCCTCCTGGCAATTCAAAATGGGGGGGATGCTCTGTTGAAGGGAAGATCTGAAGAGTGGGTGGAGCTGTTTCTCAACTACCTGGATCGACGGCCTGGGAATCCATCGTGGAAATCTGTGGCTGATAGCAGTGAAGATAACAAGAAGGAACAAGGTGGGACCAATCAAGAAAACATATATGCATGAAAACGAGCGTTCTGGGCGGCTGATTTATTTTCAATTTTAATTAATCAACTTGTTTAATTAAGTTGTGACCTGTCGATGAAATTGGTATATTCCTCAAGGGACGTACTGTTTTCCTTCTTCAGGCTGTCGGTTCCCCCATTGGAGAAAAGGCGTATCGTCTTGGCTCTCCACCATCTCAAGCGGGGACCGGCTTCAAAAATGCCACAGATCCACAGAAGTGCTCCAAAGAATATCGGGGCTGCTGTGCGAGGACTACCGGGAACTCCAGACGAATGGACTGCATTGTCTCCAGGCATTCAAAGTCAAACATTTCAGTGCTTACATGGATAATCTTCGTCAAATGCTGGATCCCAAGACCCTTCGTCAGGAGCTGTTGAATTTCCCTATCAGGGACACGTCTGACTCCCCGATTCCAGAAGAGCACAGGCCAGGGTTGGTACCCATCCTTACCTACATACTGCACCCCAAGTACCGTCGGCTTCGTGACGGGAAACTGAAAGGAGCAAATCTGGATATCCTTCAGTTCTTTGGGTCGATGCGGACCCAAGAGCTCAGGTTTTTGCTGGGCCGATTCTTGAGTGAAATCGGCATCGTCTTCGTGAGCAGGGGCGGGGAAGAAAACATGGATTTGGTGGGCATTCAGAAAGTGGCTACGTTGGAGAGGAATTTGTTGCTGCCACAGCCTTGGTGGGTGAATGACCTCGACACGGGCTCGGGGGCCGAGTGGCTGGGTTGGATCCAAGAAGATCGATTGAAGGGTGTGCCTATCAGTGTCAAGCAGAAGACTCTCGACAACTGTGAGCAAATCTCATTAATGAACATTAACAAAGCAACAAATATCATATCATATCATATCATTTGTTGAATCAAGGGATCAATAAACCCCAATATTTTTTTTTTGAAGTTTTTGCTGCAATTGTCCATTCTAATATCTTTGTTTTGGGGGGGGCTCTTCTGTCTATCCAGTGAATACGCTGTTCAAAGCTTTGGGTTACAAGCTTGTGCAATACTTGAACCCTATTCTTGCTTTGTTGACCCATTTGCTGGAGGGGTTCACGGTTTCCCTGGAAAACGATCAATCGAACCCTCAAGAAGAGTCCACCAACCCCCAACCAACAGAGACCAAGAATCCAGGGAACGAAGGCCCAGAGGAGGAAGAAAAAGACCCATTGAAGCTGCCTACGCTTCTTAGACAATGCCTGGATATCATCGGGACGATCTGGGTCAAGTTTTCAGATTCTTGTGACCACAGCCCTTTCATTAACAGGATTCTGGCGGTTTTTGAGCCTTGGATGCATGACCTACCTAAATCTGGTGGAAAATCCATAAGGTACTGCTAAATGCATCGAATGCTGATGAGTAAAAGAACATTGGAGAAACACGTAGTGATTTTTGCCCATCGTTTGCGATTTTGTTTCCATCGGATACTCTAATCTATTGTTATTCAAATTCCAAAGTATCATTTTTTTTGCTTGCATTCTTGAAGAAACTGAGGTATTTGTGTCATGGTGGCGGTTGACGGACAGTGGGCCTCTCCTTCTCAGAATTGCTGGAGCATTGTCGTCCGATCCCAAACTTGTCAAGTTCCTTGCAGCTTCTGAGGAAGGTGCTGAAGCCGGCCCTGATTCTGGCAGACCAGAGCTGGGGTGCCTGCTACTGTCTCAAGTGGTGTCTTCAGTGGCTTGTCTGACATTCAAACAGAGTTTCCATGATTCAGTCCTGGATGTGATCGATAATTTACTCGAGCAAGGGGAAGAAACGGTGGAGGCTGTGCTGAAGGACCACATACCCTGTTTGCTGGAGCAGCTTAAGATCTATATTGTGGCGGTGTTTGCTGGAAATGTGGCTATTGATTCGGGGACCATGGTAAGTCTATTCACCTTTTAGGAGGGTGGGTCTGTCCTCTGCAGGCGGTGATCAAAAACTTGAAAAATAAAAGGCACGTTATTCCACCCCCAACAGAACGTAAATATGGCAATAAGATGTGTCGGGTGTCAATATCAGTTGAAGATAAAGAGGGAGGCTGATCGGGAGCTCTCCATTCTGGAACGAGTCGCTGCCTTTGCCATGGATTCGGGCCCAGCTCGCAGCTTGACACAGGCCTTGCTTCCCCTGCTGGGGTCAGCAATGCCCAGAGGAAAACATCGACCACAACATGAATCTGTGGTCATGCGGACTCTCAATTGCCTGGCTGCTGTGTGGGAACGCCTGGGCTCGTCCATCTCTACACCTGGCTCTGTATTTTCAGAGGAAGAAATCCTCGGGTGAGTCCTGAAAAACACTCAACCAACTCCTGATTTCTTTCCTTAAATCCAGCATATAGCGCCACCAGTGCTTGTTGCCTTGAGTGGTCCATCTATTTTCTTTTTGCATTGTTTTTATGACTCCAGCGTTTGCCTGTCCCGATGTCTATTACAGGTTTTCTGATGAGCTTGCTGTTCGGGCATCCCAGCTAAAGGAGCAGGAAGCTAGGGTTGCTTTGGCTACTTGTTTCAGAGCCTTGGGCACCCTGCTTCCTGACCTGATAGAACCTGCCAGGCTCTTCACCGATCTGAACAGTTTTATGGAGGACCTTTCGGGGACCCCTGACTATGATTGCCGTCTGGCTGCCTACGGGGAATTGTCCTGTGAAGCTTGGCAGGGGATGACCCATCATCGCCGCCTACCCATTCTGCACACATGCTTGTTCGATTTGGAAAACCCAGATGATATTTCTCTACGTCAAGCTGCATCTGAAGCTCTGTCAAGGTCTTGTGATCTTTTCTTAGATGTTTGATTATTGGTGCAGCGGCATGTTGTGTGAATGCTCTTTCTTTTATTTTCCCTTCAGTACATCAATTTTTAGAGAATTTGTACATGTGAAAGTGATGGAGATATAAGAACCAGCTGAAGAAACTGCTGCGGCTGCTGATAAACATTTCTGCTTTCTACTTCACAGGTTCCTTTCTTCATCACCTGATGTGGAGCTCGTTCCTGAAGCCACAATGTACGTCTACAAGAAGCTTTGCAAGGGTTTGGGGGCCCAAAATTTGGCAGTCAGACAGGAGCACGTTGCTCGAGTCCGTCAGGTCATCAGCAAGTTCCCTGCGAGCTTCCAGGGGCTTTTCAGCCTGGTGAATCTCAACGATGAAGAGCAGGATTTCTTCAACAACGTGTCGCATTTGCAGCTCCATCGAAGGGCTAGGGCCTGGGTGCATGTCACAAAACTGATTGAAAAGAGCGAGGACCTTGCTACAAGGGAAACCATGGTTGTGCTGGTGCCATTAATTCTGCAAGCGATCTTTGATGGAAGGGCTGGTGAGACATCCGGGCGAAAGATGTCGAATGAGGTGTGTAAAAGAAACGCAGAAGTCAGGGAATGACAAAATAGGCTCAGTGCTGTGCATGAAACTGTGAGGAATTGTGGTGCATCTCTGTCAGACAGAACCCCTTGACTGTCTTTTCCTTTGTTTGTTTCCTGTCTTTTTTTTCCTCAGCTGGATCAAAGCAGAGAGCATCAAGTGATCGAAGCTACGATTCAAGTTTTATCCAAGCTATCGCATCAGTTGAGCTGGGAATTGTACGGAGAGCTGCTTAGTAAGCTCCTCAGCTCAGTCCATCGGGCCGACACTCCTTCCAAAGGGATGGTCAAGGCAATGTGTGTTGTGATCGATGCTTTACCTTTTGAAATTCCGGACCCTGGAGAAAAAGATGCTTTGAGAGAAGCACTGGGGGATTCCCACATGGATGAGAATGATACAGAGGAAAATCAGACTGACCAGATGAAAAAGGGAAGAGAAGGTCAGTCAGTCTAGAAATTGAATAGATGTAAAGGGCCTTACGGATGCAAACGATCCAATATGTAATTAATCGTGTGTGTTTTTGCTCATCGCAGTTTCAAAAGAGGAAGGGCAAGTGATATCGCATTGCATGTATAACCGTGTTCTCCCCACATTGAAGAAACTTCTATTGGAAAGCGAGGAAAAGGCAAGACCAGCTGTGGCAAAATCCATGGTTCGTCTGCTCAGGAGAATGCCACCCAGGTTCGAGCAGTTCGAAATGAGGGGGGCGCTGCAGAGAGTTGCGAACATATTGAAACATCGAAGGCAGGCTTTCAGGGAGGATGCCAGGGCAGTTTTTATCGGAATGGCGAAGGAACTGGGGTCAAAGTATCTGGAGATGCTGATGATTGTATTGAAGGCTGCTCTACCAGAGAAAGGATTCAGCGTTCATGTGCTTGGATTTACTATGCATGCGGTAGGAGCCGATGATATAAGTCCTACCTGGTGTTTTTGTGCCAAAAAAAACAATGGAGCCTGTTTCGTGCAGATCCTCCCCCCCCTTAAAATGCACCCCCGAAAGTTATGTCTTGAACATCGATGTGCTCGAATCATACCTAAACTTCCAGCACGATTTAGGAAAATTTGTAAAGATGGGTGGTTTGTTTGGACTCCCAACAGGTTCTGGAAGCTGTGGCAGAATCCACTGCTGCAGGGGATGCTGATGCTGTCGTCAATCTTGTTTTGCCAATCATTGATGCTGAGCTCTTCGGAGAAGTGGCGGAAGCCAAGGAGGTCAAACAGTTCACAGCAAATTACAAGGAAGCCAAGGCATGCAGAGCTTATGAGTCAGCCTATTTGCTGATGAAACTGGCGAATTTTGAGCGATGTGCCGATGATATAATGCAGCTTGTGAGGGCCAGACTGAACGATTGCACCAGCCCCAAACTCCGAAATCGCCTCACGGAGCTGCTGGTCTACCTTTCGAAAGGAGTACTGGACAGCACTTCGGCATCCTTGGTGGATTTGATGTCTTTCGTCCATGATCTGATCGGAAGAGGGATGAAGATCGAAATGGATGCGATCGCTCAGGCTGAAGCGAATGCTGGGGTGGCTGGGTTATCTTCCCTGAAGTTTGCAGAATCGAATGAAGCCTCCGTGTCAGACCGATACGAAGCTCTGCTGGTGGAGTTTGCATTGAAAATCCTGCACAATGGGTTGAAAAAAGGGAAGATGGATGTGAAAAATGTCGAGGTGCTGGGGTTGCTGGATCCACTGCTGCCCTTGTTGGTTTCTTGTTTGAAATCCCGGCATGCACCAGTGTCGAAGCTGGCATTACAGTGTGTTTGCTTCCTGGTGAGATTGCCCTTGCCTGGACTCGGGGAAGCTGCAGTCGCTGCTGGGAACACTGTGATGATGATGCTGGATAAGGTGTCGACATCAACCGACCCGGTAGCTCAGGATTGCTTTAACTTCCTGGCCAAAATCTTGCGAGCAGGTGACGCCTTCGAACCCACCAACGATCAAGTGAACTCGCTTCTAGTTTTGATTGCGACAGACCTGGAGGAGCATGCGCAGCGCCATTCTGGGTTCAACCTCATTCGAGCAATGGTCGACAGAAAAGTCATGGTCCCAGCTCTGTACGATGTCATGAAAACGGTGCAAGAAATGATGATCAGGTCTCAGGTTTCGTCCGTAAGGGAAACATGCTCCAGCCTTTTGCTTCAGTTTCTGTTGACTTACCCCCTCGGCGAAGTTCGCTTGATGGATCACCTGAAATTCGTGATGACTAATCTTTCGTACGAGTATGAAACCGGGCGGCTCCAAGCGCTGGGGCTTCTAGGGATGATCATGCAGAAATTCCCCGCAGAGCTTCTGGATGTACAGGCAGACTTTTTCTTTTTGCCCTTGATTGTTCGCTTGGCCAATGATGATTCGAGGCTTTGTCGGGAGCAAATCGCCGAAGGTGTGAAAACAATGTTGAAGAGAATAGGTCGCCCAACGGCAGAAAAATTGATGGATGTTGCATTTCAATGGCTGGAGTCGGACGATCTCCAATTAAGACGCACAGCATCCCAGGCTCTAGGGTTCTTTGTCGAGTTGAGGACGAAAATCGCAATCCCACATGAAGAAGCCCTCCTAGAGAGTTTGGGCCATGTTCTGGCGAAGCATGTGCAGTTAATAGAAGCTTCTGAAGAATCGGACGAGAACGACGGCGGCCATGCAGTTCTAGATTGGCAAGAGGTTTACTCTGCGTTGTGTTTGCTGGAGAAGGTAGCCGAACACTTTGGGAAAAAATCTGCATTTCTTGGGAGTGTTTCTGGCGAGGTTGATGATGAAGGCGTGGAAACAAGGGCCTGGAATGCTGTTGTCAGCCTTTTAAGGTACAGGCATGCATGGGTGAGGAAAGTTTCGGTCAGGCTGATCGTGAAGGGCCTGGCAGTGCTTGGCACCAATTTATCAGAAGCCAGAGCTGGGGTGTTACTGGGAGGAAGGACGGTGTCTGAGCTAGCATTTTTACTCTTTGTGACGATCGAGGCAGGGGTGGTTGACCCTGACTTAGCAGTGCAAGCAACGAAATGCTTGGTGTGGATAGCACCCCAGTTGCATCTGGCAGTCAGGAAGGATAATGATCCAGTGGCGGAGCGATTAGACAATGAAGGGGAGGAGACGGCGGGTGGCCATGTCGAGGCTGAGAATGAGGGCAGATCAGCTGTGGTTGAATCAGATGGGAATTCGGACTTCGAAACAGCAGTGGATGATGTAGTACTATCTGATGAAGGGGAGAGAATTCACACACCAGAAATCGTCAAAAATCAGGGCAATACTGGCACTGGGGCGAGGCGATTGTCTCTTTTTGGTTTGGTGCAAAGAATGGCCAGGATTGCAGACGATCACTCGGCATTGCGGAGAGAAGTTCGGCTGTCAGCCCTCAAGTTTTTTGCTGCTCTGGGCAGCAGATTGGGGCCGGATGATGTTGTGCGGTACCTTCCAGCGATGATGATGCCGATTTATAGAATCCTGGAGGCGGCCCAGAAATCCGAAGATGTGTCCGAGGTGAAAACTGTTGCAGAGGAGGTCCAAGTACATATTCGAGGTATAGTGGGCAGCGATGTCTTGCTCTCAGCCTTTAACGAAGCCAGAAGAACCGTCCAAGCCAGGCGAATGCAACGGAAGAAAACAGAAAAACTCCAGGTGGGTTACACCCCTTCATCCCAAGTCCTGTTGCTTATCCCAGCCAAATGATAATGTGGCTGTAGATGTTGTTGGATGATCCAACTTGGATTCAATCATTTGCTGCATGTTGGTTTTCAAATTGTCTAGTTCACCAGAGGATGTAATATTTGCTTGTTTGTCACATTTCCCTTTTTTTTTCTGCCATTTTGATGTCGTGCTTGTGTTGGACTTGCCACAGAGGATCACTGATCCCGAGGCAGCAGCTCGCCGGCGGATTAAAAGGAACAGAAACAAGCTTGAGTGGAGAAAAATGGACGGGGAATTCAGAAAGGCCACGAAGGCCTTGACCAAGAGAAGGAAGAGGGGTTGATAGCTTGTGTTTGAATTTGGGTGGGTCCTCGATTCAATGCAACATTTTTTCTTTTTGCACTTCGGGTGGGAGTGAGATGATCGTTGGAAAAGGAGTAGAGGGCAGGTCCATTTTTGTCTTAGCCTTTGATTGTGATGTAAACGGATTGCCACAATAACTAGATTTCGATACTTGTGTTTCAACATGAGGATTTTTGAGTTTGCTGCTCCAAACTATTGTGACTGCACTCGGATGAGCAAATTACCATCACCTACCTTGAATGTCTTTCTGGAAATATGTTGAGTGTGGTTGAACAATAAAATTGCTGCATTTGATTGGTTCCAACTACCGGATCAGCCACCGTTGTTGATCTGACGTAACAGTGCGTCATGTATACGTGTTTGAGATAAAATATCAGATTTTGGCTAAATTTGAGTCACGTGACGCCTAACGTGCATCATTTATGATGTGAGCTGTCAGTCGTCCGTCGGACTCCGACTCGCGGACTTTAAAATCGCGTCGCCCCCGACATTCCGCTAACCTAGAGCCATTCGTGGGTGCTTCTTTTTTTTTTTTCCCTTGAGCCACCATTTCCCTGCGGAAACGGTCTTATGAGTTGTCGGAGCCGGCTCTTCTGGGGTGACCAGCAAAGTCTGGTCAGCCTGACTCCCGGACGATTTATGAATTCGCATCGCTTCTGCGACTATTTGAAGGACCGAATTATTGTGACAGGACAATGGTACTGACCTTAGCCACCACGCGCTCAAGAGCCAAAGTCCCCCCCTCCCCCTCTCCCCCAAACCCCCTCCTCTCTGAAAAACTGAAATAACACGGGCTTGATAAATAACCACTCTCGTTGCCTGGTGTACGTACGGTCCAACCATCGATCCAAACTCGTGGGAGCTTTTTCGAGGCTTTTTGATCAAGCAAGAAAAATGGAGGATGCACGCGGACTGGACACCGCGCTCGGTTTCTGCCCCATCAGTTTATTTTTCGAGTTGTTTATCAGGGTTTTTTTGAAGCGCCTCGCGCCTTCTTTTCGCCGTTTTTTTTTCCTGGTCTTTTTGAACACGAAAATAGGTGTCGCACCATATGCTTTAACATCCGGTTAGAATGCGCCCAACGCGCTGGAAAATAATACGCGAGTTTTCCCTTGTGCGGTAGTTCTGGACGATTGTTGATCTGGACGTCAGCGCTCGTCGATTTCTCCCTCGCTAGACACGTCGCGCGTTAAGCGAGTTTTGAAAGACGTGCGTGTGTTTGGGGAGGGCTTGGTGAGAATCTTGCAGTTTCCAGCTGTTTCGTTTTGAAGGGGCGGTTGTGGATATTGACGCCTTGTTTTTCTCCCACCAACCTGCCCTTCGAAACAACTCGTTAACTGAAGCACAGGAGAAACAAAAAAACAAGACAGAAAAAAAAAGCTCCTTCCCAAACCTCGCAAGCTTTGAACGAAAGAAAATGAACAAAATTGTAGGTGTCCTACGTGTCGATTTATGGAATCTCGAAAATTTAGGAGCAAAAAAAGCTCAGGAAAAAAAAAACTGATCCGAAACGACGACTGCCGGGAAATATTTATGAGAATATATGCATGCGTTGCTGGACTGCACTTATTTCTGTGTGTGTTTGAATATGCCGGATTTCGACATCCTGGTAAATACCGCAACTGGACGGCAGTTTTTTTGAAACAAATTTTCGTGACGCATAATGTCGTCTGAGCTCTGCGAAATCCGGAGTGACGTCTCTTGAAAATCGTCGATGCGGGGGCGCTCAGCCGCCACCTGTCGATTTTCGTTGCGCGTCGTACAGTTTTCGTACCCCCGTGATACAGTCATTTTGCATCACCAATTTTGCACTGATAAAACCAAAAAAGAGAGAGAGAGGAACTAATGGCAGCTGTTGATTTGTTTTGAAAGGACCAACAAAAAGGTGGCTCCTCTGGTGGTGCTGCACTTGCTTTCGGATGGTGAGTGATTTCAATTCAATGTCGATCGATTTCAAGAAAGCAATGGTGTCCACACATTTCCCCGACCACCACAAAATGAATTCCACACAACTAGTTGAATTTCAATCAGTGAGAATAGTGTTTGTGCAAGTGTTCCCAAAACGCATAGATTGCTTTCATCCAAGACGCAAAAGATTCTCTGATCAATTTTTTTTTTCGTAGGGTAGGTGCACTTTTTTTTCATAAAGATATCGAAAATATCTATATATTTTTTGATGGGACTTACATGGTATGCTTGATATTTTTTCAGGTTCGGGGCCAATATTTTCTCTCTCGGGAGTGGAGGGGGATGACGCTGGGGCAAGGTATGATTTGGTGTTCCCTCTTCACAGTTTCAATATTCTTTCTCCAATTGCTTCAACAGGTTTTATTGTCTGAATGTTTGTTCGCTTTTTTTAAATTCTTTGTTACCTCACCTCAACCAGCCACACAACGGCATTAAAATCAATTTTTGCTGTGGATTTCTTTTCCTGATTGTTAATGTTTTATGAGCTAGGTGGTCTGAACATTTATTTTCTTCGTATGTGCTTTCTTATCAGTAATATGGATGGCTTGTGCAAGTTGCATCAAGAATTACTGGAAAATCATCGAGTGTTGGTGGTGGCGATGGGAGAAGACACCGAAATCGTTCTGGCACCAGTTAATGGCAAAAAAGGTAATGTGCAAACGCAAAATACCTTCTCCATCGTTGCCCGACCAAATTCTTCATTAGTCACTGAGACTTTGGGTTGGTTTTGCAATAACTTTTGGGGGGGGTTCCTTCTTCCCATCCACTTGGGTTTCCTGCAGGGTGAACACTTTGTGATCCGATGCCTTTACAGCATTACTGGATTGACTTGACAGCTGTGGTGTTGTGTTTTTTCAGGGTCTGGAGAGCATAGTGGTCCACGTTTCTGGGGATATGTATTGATCCGTGGAGCATTAGCAATCGGGGCAGACCTGCTGGATACAGGGCGAGTTCTGGTGGTGTTGGACCTGGATGAAACCTTGGTCTTGGCACACACTCAGCATTCGCTTGCAAACCGAGTTGCCACTCTCAGAGATGAAATGTACGGTTCACACACAGTTGAAACGGTCTTTGGTGTTTGGTTTTCTTAATTTAATCGGCGGAAGACTGTTCATGTGGTTCCAAAAATTGAAGCATGGTTTGGGAAAAGTTCTTCCTTCGTTCATTGTGTTTTCGCTGTTGAAATTTCAAAGTAGATGCACGAGCGAAACTAGTTCTATTGGTTATCATATTTTGGGTCAAAAAACAGGGTTGAGGTTGATTTCTTCTCTTGTGCAATTTTCAGTCCCAAGATGAAGGCGTTGTTGGAAGAGTGTCAAAATCCAGCGGACAGGTAAGAGTCCAACCCATATGGGCAGTCGCTCTTTTTCAAGTCAACGTCCTTTTTTACAGTTTTGTATTTTCTGTTTCTGAATCCTATCCAGTTTAAAATTTCTGTTTTTTTGGCTTATCTTGGAATTTGATTTATTGTATTTTTTGTCATGAACTTAGGCCAACCTTGGAGGGCCGTGCGAAAGCATACGAGAATGAAAAAACTTGTATGGAGAGAGATTTGACCAGGCTGCGAAGTTTCATCGAACATGATTATGTGCCAATAGAGGACAGGATAATTTATGCCACGTAAGAAAACTTCACTCTGCTGTGCAAATATCAGGTCCAATCTTTCATGTTCCTCATCCAAATATCGATTTTATTCTCGTTAGAGTTCTTGTTTCGGAAGGGGGGGTGGATGGCTTCAATACAATTAAAACGTGATTTGCAGTATTTTTTTGTGGAGGGTCTCTGATTTTTCTGTGTGGCTTTTTTGTTTGGATTTAGGGATGAACCTGTGGAGGGAGATGATGGGGTTGTGTTTCAGAGACAGGTGGTAAGGCTTTCAGAGGATTGCGTGTACACTCGGATTGACCCAGATCGGAGTGAAACATCCATGCTCATCCGAATTCGCCCTGGGTGGCAAGAGTTGAGAAAATATCTTGTGGGCGAAGGAGCCACAGACAGAAAACAGAGGTCCGTGCCATACCTATGGATAAACAGATATAAGCATCTCTATTTCTTTTGCTGGCGTTCTTATTGAAATTCTGGACTCAAAAGCCTGCGTGATAATTGCATGTAAATGTGGAAGAGAGATAAAATCGTCAGTGTTACTGACCAAGAAAAGGAGGGACAATATGCCCTTATAGAGAATTTATTTATTTGTTGGTTATTTATTGTTCGAGTAGTTGAGATGACTTGTCTGACGTGGGGGCTTCAGGTTCAAGGTCTCTGTCTGTACCGCGGCGGAACGTGGGTACGCCTTGGAGGCTTGGCGGCTGCTGGACCCCAGTCGAGAACTGATTCCTCCGGATCAAAGAATCAACAGGGTAATCTGCTTGGGGAAGCAAAAAAAATCCCTGTTCAGAGCTCTACGATTGGGGCCCTGGTCGAAAACCGGGATTCCTAGGAATTGCATGTACGAAGGCCAAAACATTGGGCCACTCGCTGAACGGGTCTCCGAAATGCCTGTGGCAATTGTGGTGGACGATCGAGCAGATGTTTGGGAGCCGAGGAATCACGAGCAGCTGATTAAGGTCCGTTTTCCTTCCCCCCACAATCTGATATAGCACAGTTTAAAAGAGGGAGGGAGTGTAGTCAGGATCAGTCATATCTGTCTCTTTTTGTTTACTTTTTCACTCCTTTTGGTCCATTTTTTTTCCTTTCCATAATCTCCTGCACCAGGTTAAGTAGTTTTGAATTTCTTTGGCTTGCTGTCAGGTTCGCCCATTTCTGCACTATCGCGATTCATTCTCACCACACAAGCTGCCAACTGAGAATGACACGGCAGAAATGCAGAGAGTGCTGAATATGTTCCAAAGTGCAAGATCCAACTTGTACTTCGAACTGCAGGAGGTAAGGTTTTTCCCCATGCCCGAAATGGGGTTGCTCAACCAGAAAAACAATAGCAAATGCTGAAGAAGGCAGCAAGCAAAGTAAAGAAACAATGGAATGCGGTTTGTTGTGCAGGTGCTGACCCCACATGTTCATAAAGCATTTGTTGCTGGGGTCTGGAGTGACGAAGCAGAGAACAGCTTGTTGAAAGCTTTGGACAGGGCCACTTCCATCGTTCCCTTCCTTTCACAGGTTTGCTCTCCCTGCTGTGTTTCTATGGTCCTAAGCCTTAAAAATCATTTTGCTGTTTTTTACTGCTGATAGTGCACGAATGGGAACATGATTTTCTGTTGGTGCTTCATGGACAGACATACATTCGACCAGCCCCACCAGCAGACCCTGTCCCACCTGCCAACCAGCCACCTCCCAACCCAGCACCCGATATTTCATTATGTCCACAAGACCCTCGTGAGTTGAAACCCAAACCTGCTGCATTCTCCACCTTTCCAAAGAATCGTCAACCGATGCCTGCACAAGGTCCTGGGCCTGGGCCTGTGCATGTCAATGGGGGTCAGGCGACAGTGGCCAGCCAACCAGATCAAGCCACTGCATCTGAGAGGCCCACCATGATGCCACAAGATCCAAGAAAGAAATGGAGGGCACAGCAGGCGGGAGGTGTAAACCAGAAACGAAAGTACGATCAGGTTCAGGCTGCAGAAGAGCAATGCACAACCAATGGAGGGGATGCATTCATGGAAGCATCCAAGCCACCGACATCTGGCGGTGGTCCAGAGTTATCCTCCCAAATGAAAAACCCTCCTGCGTCTATTGGACTCCTGTCGAACTTAGGCAGCCAAGGGATTGGGTTTGGAAATTTGGGGCAAGGATTTCGTGGGCACACGGGGGGAATAGCAAACGTGAACAAGGCTGGACCGGTTGGAAATAGCACAAACGCATCTCTACCTATGCCTGTGCTCTTGAATCAATTTCCGAACTTCCCCCAGCCGAATACCATTCAGGCTCTCACCGTTCACAACTTGGCACAAGTTGGGACATCCACCGGCTTGGGAACTATACCACGCATGCAAGCGATCCCTGCTGGTCTTCCCGGGATGGGTCAGATCGTCGCTCCTCAAGGACGCCCAGCATTTCAGATGTTCGGGCAAGAAAAACCAACACCACAGCAAAATGTGGCGATGATTCAAGGTGAGGCTTTTGCCCGGAAACTATTTGCTAATTAGGACAGTTCTGACATTAAACGCCACTTTCGTTGCTTCCTTCAAGAGGTGAATAAACTGACGTCCCAGAGCGAGTCAAGCTGATTTTTACAATGTAATGTTGCAGTCGTGCAAGGTGTAAAACCTGAGAACAATGACAAGATGGATGTCACCTCAAATCGTCACGTTGCGAATGGTCCACCACCATCTGACCAAGCTTCACTTCAACAAAATGCACCCCCACCATCCTCAAATTGTGGTGCCAACCAGCAGCAGCAGCCGCAGCAGCGGCAACAGCCCCAAGTTGATCAAAAACAAATGCCTCCCGCCCAGCAGCCACAGGTATTCATGGAGTCGATTAATTGTTCAAAGTCTCAGCCATCAGAATGGGAACTTACTATGTTGACAGTCTTTTCTGGACTGAAAGCATGGTTGTTTCCAAGATTATAGCCTCCAGATGCATGTCCAGAACTACTGTGGTCAGTTCACTGTGCTTTGATGGAAGTTATTCACCCTGTTATTCGAATGCAAACAAGGAAATGTGATTGTTAAATAAATTATTGGGTTGCTCAGGTCATTTTGGCTGGCGGAAGACTTCAGAATGCTCCTCAAGGTTTGCATCCATTGACGGTGCAGCACTTGCAAGGAATCCATGGGCAACCAACACCTCAGCAACAGCCTGTGATTTTTCAGAATTTGATGGGGCAGATGCGTCTACCTCAACAGGTAAATTTTGCTTGCCAGTGTTTTCTTACATGTGCGCCGAGGACCTCGATACTTGTTTTCAATAAAATAAAACAAAGAAAAGTTGTGGAAATGAGGGCTTAGTGTCCATCGATTCAAAAACAAAACTCAATTCCTGGAAAATGCTGATCAGGTAGGGGGGCCACGTCAATTGAGCATTCAAAATGTGGGGGTGGCAACATCTGGTGGACTCGTTCAGCAGCCTCAAGGCCAGCCCTATTTCATTATACGAAACCAGGATCAACAGCAGGTATGTACACTTGAGCAAATTTCCTTATCTGGGAACGAATGATATGAACTTCTATTTTTTATGGCTCCTCTGCACAAATGATTAATGGCATTTTTGACATTGCTTTTCTACTTCCGTAGGTGATTCAGAATCAACCGCTGACACTGACCTCCCTCCCAGGGGGTGGTTGGCGACCTCCAACGGTCCAAACCCGGCCTTCTGGAAACCCAGTGCAACCTGGTCTCTTTTATCCTCTCGCAAGGCCTGGACCAGCACCTCAGCAATATGTGGTCACCCCGCAGCGTCCGAATTCGTTTCAAGGCCAACCTCAGCATCCGAAACAGGAGCCTATAATTATTGCCCAGCCACCCTCGAGGCCAGGAGGCCTGGCTGGTAGAGTCGTTCAACATCGCCCTCAAATCATCCAGGCAATGCCTCGAGCTGGTGGTGAGCAGTCTCAAATTTTCCGAAGGGGGGAAACTGTCTGAGCACCTTGCAGTTTTTTTTGCAAGCTCTTTGTCATTGGGGCAATGTATAGTGTGGATGGAAAAATATGGCAGGATGTCTATGAGTGGAGGTTGTTTGTTCGATTCAGGTGATGCCGGGGTAAGGCCCATTGCTCAGCAAACGTTTCCTGGCTTTGGTCATGGGAATCAGGAAAAAGCCAAGGCACCCATTAGACCTCCTCGGCCCCCCTCCACAGTAAGCCTATCCCCACACCTTGCCTGAAATCACCTGCTTGCTTTGGTTGTTAGAACTGTGCATAACTGTGCATATCAACCCTTTCAAATTCAAAAATAAGCTGTTCTAACTATCTTGCGCAGCTTCGTTTGAAAGAAAGATGAATGGAGAGATGAATGTGGATGTTGTCCTCTCAAAGCATCCCAGTTTCGATCAGCAAAAAATATATATAATATTTTTTTATTCAATTTCTTTCTATTCCGGTTCTCTCATGAGTGTTTTTTCTTCTCGTGCATTACTTAGTCTGTTGGAATTTTGAAACAGGAGCCTCCACCGTTGCTGAACAGTGGCACCGATGAAAACCCCATTTCCCACCTCAACCATTTGGCCCAGAGAGACAAGTGCAATCTGGTCTTCAGCATGAGGCCTGAAGGTCCCGTCTGGAACACGACAGTCACATGGAACGGTGAGGTCAAGGGGACCTCCAAGTGCCGGAGCAAACGAGTGGGGAAGAGGCTGGCGGCCCTGATGGCGCTGGAGATGCTGAAAGTCATTTCGAAGAGGGACTACGAGAGGCGGAGGGTCATGATTTTGAGCGAATTGGACGACATGAAAGATGAGGGAACGTGCGAAGCCATGGAAGGGATGTACTTGTCTGGATCAATGAATCCAGAGGCTGGGGCGGACAGAGATCGTTCGAGGTAAATCGACTGTCTCATCTGTACTACATGTTCAAAGAAATATGAGCTTCATGGCAAGGAGGTATTTAGTGTTTTATGTGGCTGTGCTAGATGTTGATCCGCTGTTAAGGTTGTGCTGGTGGAGAGTGATTACTTGTTATTTTTTGGGGGGCGTTCTTCAGCAGTGTCAAATTTTTTACATCCCTGACTGTTTCAGGAGGTCAAAGCCGGAGGGGCCATCTCGGGATGACAGGGGCAGAGGTTCTGATATGGATGCTTGGGGGTCTGGAAAGAAAAAATCTAGAATGGGAGCTTCCGCTGGGAAAATGATCAGGCTCAAGCACAACCCCTCCAGGCCGTCTGACAGGGAACGAACGGAAAGAAGCCCGAATTCGAAGCCTGTTCTCTCCCCCAGAGGGGACCGGCGATCAAGCAAGCGAATGAGACTGGATCCGAGCAGAGGAAAAGACAAGGCTGGGAGCAGCGGACAGAGTGGCAAGGGGGGCTCAGGAATGAGTGGCTACCTTGCACAGTTGGAAGATGCGCTGGATGATGACGAAACAGAGGAAGGGGAAATCCAGGAATGATTTTTCAAACACAGGAAAAAGGTGCAACATGAGAAGAGAGGAGGAAAGACCATTTATTTCCTTGTTTTCTCATTCAGTTGGAAGGGACAGGAGGAGACTGGTGCGATAGAATTAGGGGGGGGTAGAATTCAGGGGGGGAGGATGAGTGGAGGGTTTTTTTTCAAGAATGAGGCCCATGGCGTTGAATGTTTAGCTAAGGAGGCAGGGCTTGTAATCCCCATATAGTTCAGTTGCACTCACCGTCTGTTTGCCCTACAAACAAGACGAAGTGACTCTGTAAAGCACTCTATTCTTGTTCTGAGCTGGACAGCTTTCATAGCATGAGTCTGTCAAGGGATGCAATGAGATATACGACCTGCTCGAAACACCATTTGACTGTTTGGACAAAAAGCAGTGTGGAAGTACAATCCAATCTGTTCACCTTTCTTGACAATATTAGGGGTTGAATAGAGTGAAACATGGCAGGCTCAAGGAAGAAATTTTTGAAAACATTTGAAGTGGTGAAAGTATTTACACAGCCACAACGTCCACCCTCCTCCAACTACGCGCAAGATTCCCCACAGAATCCCATACTCCATACCATTTTTTAACTTATTATTGTTGCACTCTCTTTCAAGTGTCCCAAGCTGTCTTGCTTTTTTTCAAACCCTCCTCCATAAAAAAATATATGTCCAAACGATACTGAAAACTTGAGATCAACTGTCATCAGAAAAAGAACCCCCCAAAACAATAGAATGTCAAGAATGACCGGAGAACCCGCCCCAGATGCTTGAAATATATATGTGAATAATATATATTTTTTAATTTGAGATATTCGGATTTGCGTTTTCCCCAGGACTAGGTATCAATTAAGGAACTATTGCCACTAACTCTTTCTTCCCCCTCGAAGCCACCCACCATCAACTGTATAATATCGATTGTATAAAAAGACAGCCACAGCTCACCGGGATTTGAACCCAGTTCAGCAATAGACTCCCTCCCCCATCAAAATACAATACCACCTCCACCCGAGAACCAACCTCCCCCTTTCAAATCAATGAACATCAATTAATTTTTTTTTCCCTTAATAATTTTTTTTCCTCTTGTTTTCTACACATAACTTTCAACGTGTGTGGGAGATGCACAGAATGAAATAATTATTTACATCGAAAAATTCAAACAAAAGGCAATAGACCTCGAACTCACATTTCCTGTGTGGCTCTTTTTTGTCAGAAAACCAACCAAAGCCAATCCGCCTCTATTGAGACCTGCACGAATCGAAAAAATTCACGAATTGCACGACAATTGGATGGAACTTCGATATTCACGATTAATAATACCCTAACTCACGATTTAACATAACATTGCCAAAAATAATCTGTTTTTTTCTTTCTTAATTTTTTTTTTCTTTTTTTCTCTTCTTTTTCTTTTTTTTTACACAACCCTCACGCACCATCCCTGCTCCTGCATAAGATGGGGAAGGATTAAAAAATAAGCAAATGGCACCCACTTTTCTCTTTTTCTATTTTTTTGTGTTTTTTTTTCAAGTGTGGATTAGTTGATCAATCAGGTACTTTTTCGAAATAAAATAAAAAAAAACGTACAATTCAACCCATGACCAACGAACGCCATTTATTACTCTTATTTTTTTTTATATACGGATAAGCTTTCACACATCTTGCTCCTGTAATCCTACCATAACACCCCCCAGAGAATAACCCCACCTACCAAAAACTTCCCAAACCAATAAAAAAAAGAGAAAAAAAAAACAGAGCAAATAAAAAACAAACATGATATAGATCAAATACATCCATGCACATATTTCTTGAATAAAATATATTTCGATATATATATTTTTATATTTGTCTCTTCGATGTGTGCCTGTCCAAACCATTTGTTTTTTTCTTGTTTTTTGTCTCGATCGTTTTTCACACTTTTTTTCTCCTTGATATTTTTTTTTCTTGTTTTTTTTTCCGTCCCCCAATAGTTTTTTCTTATCCCTTGTTTTTTTTTTTCTTTTTCTTAAGACGGGGGTATGGCCTGAACCCTAACGAGGGAAACGAAACAGCGCTATTCCACTCCACAAAATCAAATTGAAATTTAACATCAAAAACGACATCTTGTCGAGAAATATGTATTTTTGATGTGTTTCCTTTTCCCTGCCTACCATACCAACCCCTTCAAATCACCTTGAGATGATAAGTCTGTTCGCTAGATTCAGGCCTTTCTATATATATTGTGAAATATATAGATTTTGCACAACTGCAAAAAAAATTCCAACCATTTCCCACTTGTTTTTCCATTATTGACTTTTTCTCTCTCTCTTTTTTTTATCCATCAACTCTAAACACACAAGATCCCCTGCATAATATTTCCCAAAAGAGCACATTCATTCCAAAAAAAACAAAAAGAAAAGAAAAAAGAAAAAAAAGAAAAACACGAAGCAACGTAAGAAAAAAAAAAGACTAGCCTAGATGGGGTACAAACAAAAGAAGAGAGGAAAAAAAAAAGAAGACACCGTTTGAATCCCCCCTTGCAAAACACTTGGGCTTTTCCCCCCCAACTTTTTCTCTTTTTTTTTTCCTCCTTTTTTGGCTTTCGGTTCTTTTTTTTTTCTCATCCTTTTCCCCTTTTTCCAGAACTGCCTGTCTCTCAACTTAAACCACGTTCGATCGAGAAATACCTTGCAACACAAAATTCTGTTTATGAAAAGAAAACTCATCTATTCAAACTGTTCATTCCGACGCCAGGGGGGTGGAATTCGACCCGACCCCAAAAACTCCAACCCCCTTTTAATCATAATCTTCAAACCCCCTTCTTCCCCTCCCGAAAAACAAAACAAAACGAAGGGGATTTTTTGCTTTGATGCCTTTTCCAGGTCACAAAACCAAAAAACATTGAAACAAAGCTTGGCAACCCGCTAAACAATAGATTTCATTCAATGGGTAAAAACTGAGCACCCAGTCGAACTGTTTACACCCCCCCGCCCCCCCCCCAACTCACCCACCCTCCCTTTTTCACCAAGCCCGATCCTTTTTTTTTTCCTTTCAGAAAAATCCAAGAATGAAAGAAAGAAAAAGCGATAGGAACAAATCAACTGCCCCCATCAAAATACACTCGAGAAGGAATTTCCGATTTCACCCATATCACAACTATACGAAACCAGAAAAACGCAACCATTAAAATCGGGCCTTTCCTTTTTTTTTTCCCTTTAATTTTGTCCAGTCACGTTGAATTCAAGCCAGGCCAATTCCTTCCATATCTATAGCTCGACAACGCGGACTTCATGTATCTATATGTATTTACGAGTAGTAAATATAAATATATATGTATATATGTGCCTGTGTGTGATATATATTTCCTTGAATCAAGGATTTCACTCCACAAAAAAACTGCTCTCCAATTCTTGCCATTTGATGGGACTTGATATTCTCAACATTAAGCCTCTTTTTTTGTTTTCCTTTCCCTTTCCTTCTTACCCATCACCCTTTCCATTCGGTTAAAAAAAATGGACTCTTAGTAAACCCACTCAAAAAAAAAGAACCCAGCCTTTTTTTTTCTCCTCTCCTCGCTAAAATGCTATTTCACGCCTTTTTGTTTAATATTTAAAGAAAAAAAAAACAAAAACCACGCCTACACAACCCAAAAAAAGAAAGAAAAGAAGAAAAACCACACAGAAAAACGATCGAGCACACACACACCCCTAAAAAAAAAACATGCTCCATTCCAAGAAAAAGAGTGATGGAAAGAGTGGGCGTGTGTATGACTAATGTGTGAGTTTTCATCTGTGTTGTTTTCTTTGATAAAACAACATGACGTTTCTTTTCTTTTCTCGACACATTGCGAAGCTACCCATATAACGTGAAATTTTTCCTTCAATGAAGGAATTTATGCTTTCAGAAAGACACTCGATGCCATTCACCGACGCACAACATGTCAATCTAATCAAGAAGTCTAAATCAATCCATAACGACGATTGTTTTTGCTTGTTTTTTTTGGGTTTTTTTTTCGGTTTTAACCCCTTTTTCCTTTTTTTTCTTCTCCCCTTCAATATCAGTTCTTCCCACCCCAACTCTCAAAACATGATCAAAATATATATATCTCCGACCGCAATTCTCGTAAATGGACATCCCACCCCTCTTATTACACTTTTTTTTCCTTAATGTGGTGCTGTGGGTTTTTCTTTAACCCCCTCTTTTAAAATTCACCGGGTCTTCACAGTCAGACCCTCGCAAAACTCCATGTGCCTAATCAACCGCCTTTTGGGTTCGTTCAATTCACCGAGGCGATCCTCGATGTCTTTGATATAGAAAGTGATTTCTTCCTGAAAAAACAAAAACACACAATCAGGAAATTCTAGAATGAGGGAGAGAACACACATATTCGTTGGGGTTTGTACAGAATAAAACTAGCTCCTCGTCTCATGATAAAAAATAAATTAAAAAAATAAAGTATATACAGCAAAAAAAAATGCACGAGCATTTGCTGATTCCACTCTCCAGGAAAATAACTCGAAACAGGAGCCACACACTGTAAGGACTCAATTCTCCTCAGGATCTGATGTAATGCTGGCACGTAAAACCAGGGCATGCCCCCCAGAATAAAGGACTCACCACCAACAGGTCCATTTGACAGGCAGGCCCACGGCTGGGTGTCCGTTCCATTTGAGTGGGAGGCCCCTGACAGGGTGTCTGTTCGCTGGTGCTGGTAGCTTCCTCCTCTTCATGCTTCCAGCTCTTAAACACAGTCTTGCATTTTTTCCACTCCTTTTTCATCTTCTTGTAAACTCCAACAAAAGCAGGCATGGTGGTGGATTTCCCAATTAGACGATCTGCCCCACACAAACAAAAGTTGTGACAAGGAAAGAAAAAAGAAAGAATTCATGTGACCTCTGTACCAAGAAAAATGACTTTTTCTTTTGCTGGAGGTTCGTGATTGGTCGAATGATTGATTGATCCATCAACGAGAAAGAAGACGTCGGGAACAGAAACACGAGCGCGCGATTCTTCCCAAATGAGCGAAGTAGTAGGGCTCATCGAACGAGAATTTGAACTGCAGTCGGGAAAACGCTGAAAACTGGGAAGGAAAACTTGTAAAACTTGTATCTTGGCCAGAGGCCATGATCAAATTTCACGATCGAGTTGCCAGCCGCTGAACGAAGTATCTTCTACGACCAGCTTCCTCACGTTGTACCGTTTTTTCGGCTTCCCACACCTGAATTGGCTGTTGTTGGGAACGCAAAAAAGCTCCACCGGGAAAGTGGCGCAAGAATGTGCAGCAGATGTTGCGGAGTGATGACACTGGAAAAACCTTTTTTTCTGGCCACGAAAACAAAAGTTACGATGATCGCTGGGAAGTTGGGGAACAGGCCCACACAACAGGGCGGAATCGGTGAAAGGAATGTGTCGCTGGGACGCGCACCCTGGCAGACGTCAGGAGTGGCTTTCCCTTCACTTGGTTCCAAGGGATTAGTGAGGCAGGGATTATTCTAGGAGAAAACGATGGGGG
This sequence comes from Bryopsis sp. KO-2023, assembly GCA_030272585.1. NCBI lineage: Eukaryota > Viridiplantae > Chlorophyta > Ulvophyceae > Bryopsidales > Bryopsidaceae > Bryopsis > Bryopsis sp. KO-2023. Next base: position 387,120 of record BSYQ01000007.1, on the reverse strand, counting down.
ATTTCGCTGTCGCCACACGAGCCATTGTGACAAAATCCCAAGCCGTTGAGAAACAGTGTTTTTGCTTGTTGCATGGGAGAGAGTGCTTTCACGCCGCATCCCAGTGGTTCCGATACCCAGTGCTTCCACCACTTGCTTGAAAGGATCAGTGGAAGGCGTCCCCAGTGATTTCTTCCTTGATTACAAACATAGAGAAAAGAATGAAAAAAATGGCGGCTGAGTCGCGCTCTTGTGTGCCGTCCTTTTCAATCCGTCATCGCAGCTTGGACCGTAGGAATACAAGCCCAGCACGAGGGCCCGCGAGCTTTACACGCTGAGGGATGCCCCCAGTGTGTGAACGGTGCTTTTGGAGTACCGCAGGTGTAAGGTTCTTCGATGTGACCATGTTGATCAGCGTCTTTTGGTCGGCCAATTCCATATGGCTGATATGGCCCCCTGCGATACGATCGGGTTTTTGCGCCTGGCGAGTGGTGGCGTTTTGTTGATATGTTTGCAGCATCTCTCAGGCCTTCGATTATCCTCCGCAAGATTTCTGATCTGGAGCATGTCTTTTGTGGAAAAAATGATAGCTCTTCAGGTTGTGGTTGTCAGCACTTCGTTTGGCACAGATGCATGTTTTGCTTTCGAGGGTATCAGGGTTCCAAGGACGTTTGTTTTCCGCAACAACGGTGGCTTCTTCCAGAAGCCCGCATTTTTTTAATCAAACATAACCCCTGAGCCGACATCGAATCAATCGAAAGACATCAACACCCGGGCACAGCCCAAAGCGACCAGGCAAACGACACGTTGAGATATGAATAGCAAAGGGAACAGTAGACAATCGGGCGACGCAAGGAAATCGAGCGTTCACGGCGCAAGAGAAAGATACCACGGGCGGGCAGAGGTTACTCCAGGCCAAGAGCCACCAACGACCAAGAATCGATTGGGGTGGGGTGGAGAATGCTTCTGACGTGGATCACGTGTGGGCTGTGGTGAACGCAAGTTTCTGTGATAGACGTTGCATATTTATCAGGACTTTCCTCCAGCACCGTTGAAGGACGCGAGCTCGGACCTGGGTGCAGTCCAACAACGTGCTGCTAGTCTCTTGAACATAGCTCCTCCTCCTTCCGTCCCCTTCCTTCTCCTGCTTGCTTTGATTGTTGAACGGTTCCGTTTGTTCGCAGGAGCGAATCCCTCCAAAATGGCCACGTCACTTGTGGGAGGTAGCGCGCCGACAAGGTTTCCTTTGCTGCCGTACGGAAGATTATCGATCCCTATTTACTTGCTCTCGTCCATAATTTTCCATGCTGTCAACAAGCCCAGGCGCGTGCGTTCTCACTCGAGTCGCTAGCCTTCCGAAGAAATCTCTGCTTCCGTCACCGCAACCGCAAAGCCAACATGAAAACCGCTGCAGTTGTGTTGGGAGCTCTTCTCCTCGTCGTCTTGTTCTTCGTCAGCGCAGAGGCTGCACAAGAAGGTGTGTAGAGCTCTCGAAACACGCACAGCACCTCAGGATTGTTCCCGGAAAAGGCGACTGAGATTTTCTGCCACAACGAGCACAACCTGCACTTCAAGAAAGTTTGGGGTATGAAACCCAGCGGATGCCGACGCGCAGTGAATCTCGCTGTCGGGACGACACCTGCAGTTGCCTCCCCCCCCCCCTCTCTCTCTCTGGCGCGCTTACACGAGACGAGCCGTCCTGCAGGGTCTCAACACTTTAGCGCACTGAACGTCTGTCTAGCGAGATTTGATTGGATGTCGTCGTTTTGTAGACTTGGATAGCAATACGATTCGCGTTTTACTTCAAGACGAACTTGAGGTGTCTGGGGGAGCCCCTGCTGCAGCCCCAGCTGACTCCGAATCTGAAATTGCCAAGGCCCTTGACGACGCTGAAGGTCCGGTGTCGGAGGTGAGCTATCTGCTGTTTGCTCCAACGTTCGTTGTATCGCCGTGCTGCAGTTCCAGAGGGAATAACAGGAGTGTTTCCTCTCGGTGTTGACAGGATGAAGTGAGCGGCTCCGAGTATGGAATTCACGCCTCTCGCTGGTTGACTGTTCTTTCTGCTATTGCCATGCTCTATTTGACACTTTAGGTTAACAACTCATGGGGGAATGCAGGGTTCTTAATTAGGTTGTGGCATGGGCTTGTATACATTAAGGGAGGGCTGGGTTTAATTATACCTGGGTGGTCATGGAATGGCTCGGAAGACCGATTTTTTTCTCCTTGCATATAATGGGTACTGCCAGATGCCTGTCATGAATATGGTTGAGTCTAATATGAAGAAATCGACCAGGGTTTCAGCCAGGGCTTGGTGGGGTGCACTGAATTGAGTAGAACAGGGAGAAAATGCTAGTGGGATGAATCTTATAGTAAAAACGGTGCACCCCCCACGGGCTGGTACTACAGACGCGGGGATCTGTCATGCGAATGTTCTTGTCAAGAATGTACCTCGAAGATATTGAGATTTAAGTTTGCTGCTGTCAAGGACCGTGATCGTGTCGCATATTTTCTTTCTATTGTAAGACCTGGCTGTTCTCTTTTCAATTGTATGAAGTTTGTCTGTGTCCTTGGTGTGAAATAATGGTGTGGGGGCATCAGTGATGATGCTTTCAAACTTCTGACTCTTCTCTATGGATAGTCACAGTCGTCCCTCCAGAACAATAGAAAAATCCTGTCGTTCACCCAACAGCTGGCTCTTGACTAGTGTGAATCGTCCTCGTCCAGAAACTTGCACATAGGCACCAGAGAGATACGCGTGGACTGTCTCAGTGCATGCAAGTGCTCAGAATGTGATGCTGAACACGTCCGCAATTCCCTGTTGTCGTATCTATATTTGGATATCAAGGATTTAGGGCTGAGTAACCCGTAGTGTGAGATGAGTTGGACGTGCACGTGTATGGCTGTGGGGTCGCAAGGCATCCGTGGACCACGGACCGTGGTGTTTAGGAAGACACTCTGGGTTTTATTCACCTCTTCTCTTCCCTCTCGGAAACTGTGTTGTAAACGAGTGCTTAATCGACTCCGTCTCAAGTACACCGCTGGATCTGCCGGTTGTTCGAACTCTCCCTATCAAATCTTAATTCGACACTGTGCTGCATGAACATGGAAAATGCGTATCCATGGATCCCATGGAAATACGAAATTATGTGTAAAGATGGTGAGAATAATATTTGTGTTTTTCTGTGTCTGAAGAAGGGGCAGTGAGTGGCGGTACGAATGCAAGGGAGAGTCTACATTAATATTTGGGGTTTTCAGGCGATGACACAAATGGGCACAGTATGTGTGCTGGGGAATCGTGGTCTAGAATCCATCGTTAACAAGCATCTTGGGATTGTAACAAAGGTTCTCCACCGAACACTCTTCACGCCGAAAGGCTAAGAATCGAACGCTGGACGGCACAAGTACCAATACACACTGTTCCAGCCAAGTAGACGTGGCTGGAACAGCCCAAAGACACACCCACATCTTACACAGGGATTGTAATGCTCGTCGTGGGGTAGTGCTGAGTTGGTGGGCTGGGGTTGCTGTGACCAGTGTGCACTTTTGCACTGTGGGATTCAGTGACTGAGAAAAAAAAGTCCGATAACAGAACCGAGTTCTTTGTTTGGAGCACTCTCCACTTAACCGCCGTTGTGTTTGCATGCACTTGAAGTATTCAAGATCCACTTGAAGTGTCCCTGTTCCTAAAGAATTTCTGTGCGACGCTATCCCGCGTTAGACAACTTGTTTCTGCGGATCGGCAGCATGCCACAAAATTGTTCTTTCAAATGCCGGCCTGTGGATGTTCGTGTTCCATTTACTACCACATGATTGTAAACAAATCAAACAGATCCCCCCCATCAACCCGTTTGTTCTGTATGTTCTTTATGCGGCATATGACAGAATCCGTGTCTTGACGCCGACTGAACGTAAGACTCTCTCATCGAGTTTTGCCGTCTCACAGGAGCAATTGCTTGGTATCTGTTTGTGGACATACAGTTGGAATAATTTTTGCTAAATAGACCCAGTGGGTTGTTCAAAGCGGCCAACGAACTCAGGTTTTGACCTCAAGCCAGTTTTTCGATTGCGTTATTTTCTAACTATGACAAGCTGCAGCAAGGTCTTTCAGAACGTATATACTCTACTGTTATTGATTCAAAGATGTTGTGTAGGCAAACGAAAGGGAAATGCCCTCGCGAAAGCTTGTGGTGACGTCCAGCCCAAGCAGAATCAGACGTTGGCTCTACTGGATTGACAACAATACCGTGAAGTTACTATGGGGCCTGGGATTCACCGCGGCGGTGATCGCAGTGTTCAAATGGAGATGCGACAAATATCTCTATGGTGAGAAGGATTGTACAAGTTGAGGGTGCAGTTTGCAGCGGCTGTGTTGTGAACGCCACAGTGTGATATTTCGGGCGTCCCCCGCTGTTTGTTTTCCAGGCTTGGAAAAGGACATGGCAAAGACTCGACTCATGGGTAGGACTCTGCCATTGGCTAAGGGTTGTGGGCAAGCCATGAAGCTAATTTTCTCAGTTATTTTGCTTCCCGTCTCCAGGAACACCACCACATGGCTCAGGTGAGCTTATTTAGATTTTTCAGCTATCTTTGTGGCAGGGGCTGACTGAGCATTTTTTGTGTTTAACAAAGCCTCTCTGTTCAATAGATCAACGTGGTTGAAAAAGGTTTTTCCCTTCGATGATCTTATTCCATTTCATATGATCATTGGGGAGGTGGGTTTCGTTCTCGCGTGGACACACGCAATTCTGCACGTTTTCGACTTTATGAACGCATCTGATCCCAATCGGAACGCACTGTGGAATGCTGCGTTTCCTGGGACAAAGCAACCGACAAGATGGGAGATATGGCTGTCGGTAGAGGGAGTCACTGGGATCGGGATGTTGACATTGTTCACAATCGCATTCGCTTTTGCTGCTCCGTGGCCTCGAAGGAGCGCATGGATTCGCTCAACTCGGCTTGGCAAGGTGATTTGGTTATTCAACAATTGTCGCTCATGGGGCCAGGTTTCTGAACACACAAATAGCCACACAAAAATGCTGCAAAGAAGTAGGCTTTGGAGCAGTGGCTATCAAATGGGAATCTGGTGGAAGCACAAATCAATGCAACGTTTTCTTGTTACTCTTAAGAGAAGATGTGGAATCCTGTGCAGGTTCTCAACAATTTCAATTATTTCTGGTACACCCATCACCTGTTTGCGTTTTTCTACCTCTTGATGTTCTTCCATCCGATGCCCGCTCTTCCAGATGAAAGGAACGAATGGGGGAAGAGTGACGCTTGGCTCTGGGCTGGTACGAAGCAGATTCCTTCTGGACAGTTCGAAATTCAGGAGATTCGCTGTTTTTCATCGCCTTTGAACTAACAATGCTTCCCAGAAAACATCAATTCTATGCACAAATAATTATTTCTGTCTGCAGGTGTTCCCGTAATTGTTTACCTTTTTGAAAGAGCCCTCCGCTTCTATCGCCAGAGCACCCAGAACACGAGAGTGCTCGATGTACAGCTGTTGGAAGGCAAAGTTGTGGGGCTTAAGCTCGCCAAGCCAAAAAGATTTTACTACACTCCTGGCATGTATGTCTTCATCAACGCCCCCCACCTCTCTTTGTTCGAGTGGCATCCCTTTTCGCTCACATCGGCACCTGGTGACGATTTCATCAGCGTACATATTCGTTCAGCTGGGGACTGGACGACATCATTGCACGACACTATAGAGCAAAGACTGATAGAAAGTAGATGCGCTCTTGAACAGTATTTGGTGAGAAATCCCGGCCTTGCTCCGATTCTCAGAGCTCAATGGATCGACCCAGACAACACTGCAAAGAAAAAAATGGACAGGTGAAATAGTTTGAGCGACTGTGCACCCGACGATAGTTGCTGATATGTGACGACATAATCTCTGAAAAACTGCTGTAAGTGTCAAGTTTTTTTTTACCCAGGGCGCAGTCGTTCTTTTACAAGCCGCCACCCATAGTGTTCTCCCAGGATGGACAAAAGGTTCACGTTGAGGAGGATGAAGATGACTTGGAAACCGACAGGTTGGTAGACACGCCGGCTAGCAACTGGGGTCAGTCAATTTAGAACCTCCACAACATTTCGATTTTGTACGCAGGAAGAGAACGAAGCGTACAAAGGGAACTCATGTCTATTTCGTTTTACCGTTGGACCACACCCCTTCGGATTCACCGTTCAAGGCTCGAGGAACACCCAGATACACAGACGAACAGGATCCCTTTGAAACCTATGCTGTCCCAATCACATACCCCACAGAAGAGAAAGAAAGAAACGACACTGGGTTTGTATCCGGACGGGCTAGCTACAGACGGACTCGGCTTCGACAAAGGGGTTTGACACCGATCTCTGAGGCGCAGCACGAGCTCCCCCCCGCCTCAGCTATGGTCGGAACTCTCCCACGAGCAGAGTCGAAACTTTCTACATTGTTCTCAGGAAGTTTAGGAAGGTTCTTTTCCTCTCGCAAGAGCGAGGATAAGAGTACTAAGGCGACAGACTTCAACAAAAGCACAGCTGAAACTGAATTTAAAGCCTTGGCGAAGCTGAAGATTCACAAGACAGGTGCGATACTGGTGTTTCCCGCATCCCCATACCACAACGATATCGCTTCGATATTAGTGGCAATAATGTTGTGAAAAAAACCTTAGGGGTTGATGCAAGCGACCTAGAGCAGCTGGAGAGAACTCTTCAGGATATAAGTCCTGCCGCTGTGGCGGGGTTGACCCCCGATCTCCCGGACATTCTTGTAGACGGGCCGTATGGAGCTCCAACTCAAGAGTTTGAGAGTTTCAAAGTTCTGATGTTGATCGGTGCTGGGGTTGGAGTGACGCCTTTTATTTCGGTCATGAGGGATGTACTGAACAAGTTCAAGAAACACCGATGCCCCAAGTGCCACACGGTAGGTCTAACAGACCAGTTCATTGCTGAAAGTAAGATGTCCTGCGTGTGTGGACTGTGACGGTGATGTATGTGCGTTTCTTTCGCCAGAACATCGACATGCAAGATTTCGATGTGGAAAGAATTTACTTTCACTGGATGGTGAGGGAGTCTGGACAAGCCGCCTGGTTTGAGCAATTGCTTGACGATGTTGCTGAAGACGATCCTCGGTGTATTCTTGACTTGAACGTCCACATAACAAGGGAGAAGCCTCCAGTGGGTGCACCTATCAGCTTGTCCCTCACGAGGTCTCTGGTCGGTAGCGCTCAAGTTTACACGCCCTCAATGTACCGATTAGCTGTGTGGTGTTGTCTCACTCAGGTCGTTGCTCCAACTCCCTTGGACATAGAGTTTGGAACTGGGCTGCAAGCAAAAGTCCACAAGCACTATGGCCGCCCCTACTGGGATGAAACGTTCGCTCGCGTTCGATCGTCTCATCAAAAATCAACCATCGGGGTTTTCTATTGCGGACCTCCTGCACTGGCTCAAGAGCTCAACCGACAATGCATGAGGAAGTCTGGGTTTGCCACAAAGTTTCGATTTCATGCAGAGATCTTCGGGTGATTTCCGGTGGTATTGTAAGTGGCATTTGCTCTTCGCGTCTCTAAAAATATCCACAACTTTTTCTCAACAGATATATTGTGCAGGTAAGAAATCTAAAGAATTTAAATCCCATTGTCATCCCTTCTCGTAAAGAATAGTATATATGCACCGTCACACTGAAACCCCCTCTGATCAACGTTCCTTACACACCAATCATCAAATTCTCGAAACTCCTGGTCAGCCACCCCCCTGCCTAATGCAGTGTAGTGTCCAAAGTTCAAACTACCAAAATGATTTGAAATCGCCACCAAGTCGTAGGCACCTGGTCCTCCCGAATCAACACCTTCACCAGCTACCCCCCATTTGGAGGATACCATGGACATATCAACACAATCTTTGTCTATTTCCACCGGAGTCGGAACTTTCCCCACTTTTAAAGAAAACCCATCCCACTCCGACGTGAATCTCTTCAACACCACCACTAGTGCTTTCGGAAATCTGTACACCCCGCTCCTCCTCAAAGCTTTGACCGATTTCTTGCATTCGCTGCAAGAGTAGCCATCCAGCACCTCGGCCTTGGTGTATTCTCGGAAGCAGTCGTCCAACCTTGTGGTGGTGTCTGACTGAGGGATATCTACTTGAATTTCGGTCGCGTATTCGAATCTATGGGAAGTCTTCCCACAGCTAGGGCAACTAATGGTGGAGTGGATTTGAAACCCAAATATGTCGTCTATTGGGCTGTTGTTCCATTCTTGAGCATATTGCCACTCTTCTTTTGCTTGAATGGTGTGGTCAGACCGCTCATCCAGTTCCCGGTACTGGGGCGATGAAATATTTCTAGAACCTTCTTCACGAAGTGCCTACACACAGACACACACAACATATAATCATAACGATAATAAAATTTTGTTTTTCTTCCTCTTTCGAACAGGAATTCTTCTCCCCCGACCTCCTGTTTCAGATTTCTTTTTCTCTCCTTTACCCCGGTGCTTATCAAAAAAAAAGAGACAATGAAAAGAAATCTTTTAAAGGAAAACACGAATACTGACCGACCTCTCGCACCCTTCCGGATTGCCACCAAGTGAGTCAGTGAAATTTTTCGTTTTCGACATCGATGGGTTCTTTTTTGGACTTTCTTCATTCTTCAACCCCCCATCGGAAATGTTCCAACCTGGGACGATATATATGTTTATGAATTCAACTTTGCATTGAATTCCCCGACAAACATCCCACAGATTCACCCCCCTCCCATCCCCCCCAATAGAAATAAAGGTTTGTTCAGGAACGGTCACTTCCTTAATTAACGGCAAGATCCAGGAAGTTTGGGATAACCTCTTGCTGCCATAGGATGCACAGTTAGAGTTAAGGGATGTTTTTTTTCAATTGGCACTGATGATGCTGATGACATCATTCTTTTCAGCGTTGCACTGAATATTATACCTACATTTAAGAGGCCGACCAAGAATTCATGCGCATCCTCCTGCGCACCCCGCGTCAATCCATCCACCACGTCCACGACCTCGTTTTGGACCTCCTCCGGCGAAATCACGCTTCCCCTTTCGCTCGACCAAATATCGTCGAAAACTCGCGTCAGCTTCGGCCCCACCCGCGCCTCCTCCCTCCAAGAAGCATTCCCTCTGACGTACTCCACGAACTCGGGCACCGAGTTCAAGCACTGCAGGATGGAATTCTGATAGCAACTATTCCCGCTGTTTCGCATTCCCCGACAGCCTGGCGCTTGATCGTCTGGGGCAGTCCGAGCGTGCGTCGTGCGTGAAGGTCTACCCCTGCAGACATCCCCTCGCCTCACGCCAAAACCTCTATACCAGGACCTCCACCTCCCGGCTCCCAAGCAATATCGACGCGCGTCGTCGAGGGGGGGCAGTCGTCTCTTGGGAGTAATCCTTCGCACTCGCAGCCATGGATAGGTCAGGGCGAAGGCAGTCGCCATGTTTCGAAGCTTGGGGAGTTTGGGGGTAGGATGGGATGGGAAAAGCGATGGGTGTGTGGACAGAAAAAGAATAATGCAGATGATCGTTCCCAGAAAGACTTTCCCACCCGACGATACTGGCAGGATGCGCAATTTCGATCCTGCAATCCCGTGACGACGGGCTAGGATGTCGACTCATCCCAGCCAAACTCGAGAACGGCGTGCGTTTTCTTCAGTCCATCAATCGCGTTTTCTTCAGTCCATCAATCGATCATGGATCTATTAATCGATCATGTATTTAACATAAATTTAACATAAATGCATCAATCGATCATGGATCTATTAATCGATAATGTATTTAACATAAATGCATCAATCAATTCTCAAACTCCCAACCTCCTTCAGCAAAAGAAACCATTCCTAATAAAGTATTGTTAAAGTTGCAAATCAAACTTTTAAACAGGTGCCCTTTTTCTTTCACAGCAACTCCTTTATCCTTTCTGACTTCACCATTCTCCCCATGACTATACATTTCACTGATCCATTTCAATATTCACATGCACTCAAACTGATCCTCATGGCTCCCGTTCAAAAACCCCAGTCCAACAGTATCTATGACTGGGTCTATTCCATTTATATGCATGAAGTGGTGCTTTCTTTTTCATTGTCTATGTAATCTTTGCATGTAATCATGTTTGTTTGTTTATGTAAATGTGAATAGACATCTAGGGATATATTTCTTGATTCAGAATTATATTCTCAGAATCGGTTGATCCACAAAAAGCCATTCAAAAAATGTGCAATGAAAACAATACCATTCGAGCAGCGATTGCATTAAATCCTTCCCAGATGCAAGAAAACTCCACAACGATTCCAACAGGTCCCCTAAAATCAAAAAACAAACAGAAAGAAACCACAGCACAAAACCTACCCTTCTCTAAAAACAAAAATCACCTCTCATCCGTAGCATCAACAATCACTGACCAGGATCTCGTTTTCCTTTCGCTAGTTTGGACTCCAATTCGTTCACAGCTGCCCCTACCAAATCGTAGTCCTTTGTGGGGTATGATGGTTGGGGCTGTGCGATTTCCGGTGTTTTCTCTTTTTGCTGCAAAGGATCACCTTGTTCTTCATCCACTGTCATTGACACGATGTACTGCTGTGCTAGGCCCATTGGAAATCCAATCAACCCAGCAACACCTGCTCCTAGAGCCATACTGCCCAATCTCTGAGTTGGTCCGCCTGACCCCACTGAAACAGAAATGCACGCTTGATTAGTCATTCTGAACATTTGTTTCAGAGAGTGGGAGGGGGCATCAGGGTGCTTTACATAGGGCAAAATAAAATTCTTCCACTTTTCCCACAGTTGCCTGTTGATCTATTCTACACCAAAAAAAAATTCTTCTCCATTATATTCTAAACCAGAGGAGAGGTTTTCTGATGTTGTCGAATAACAACCAGACTGATTGGGCTTCCATCTTTCACACTAGTCATATTCATTCATTCATTTGGTTAAATACAATGTTTTCTTAATATTTTATTGTATCAAAATATATTTTTACTTAAGGGGGAAAGGCCGACTGCTCTCGATTGTCTGGGCAAACCTAGAATTCCGGTGGGGTATCTTAGATAACTCACACAAAATCCCCATCACTCCTCCAGAAGCCCAGGCTCCGAACACTGTATTGTAGGCATCGTCCTCTTGCCGAGCATGTTTGGATAATCCTTGGACAGCATAAAATAAGCCTCCCAAAGCGCCGCACCACAGGCCGCCCCTGACCGTTGCATTCAAGAGCCTCACAAGTCTACGAGTGGCCATGTCGGCTTTGAATTGGGCTATGTGAGCCTTGGTGGCCAGATTCGACGGGGGAGGAATGTCTGCCATTTTTCGCTCGATCCACCATTGCCGCATCCCTCCCAAAACCAACCCTGAGGCCATCACCATCGTGGAATTCACTCCCCATTGCTTGAGTTCTTCTGGGGCTGGGTCGATCTGTGGTCAAATCACAGCTTACATTTGTTCTGCAAGGCTTCATTGGGATATTTTCACCAGGTGACTCAAAACCCCCAAGATTTGAGCTTTAGTCACATGGCTGCCACATGCATGCTATCTTGACCTCAGAAAAATCGATTAAACAAAACAGACCAGAAATTCGAACAAAAGATATTGTATGCCACAATTAACCTGGAAATTAAGATAATTAAACCCTTTCAGTGAGTGTCGCTACAAAAACCCACATTCTTTCCATTGTTCCATCCATGAAGCAAGATTTCCTTTCTCAATGGCTGTTAGAAATTCTAGAGAGAGCCTGGCATTAATTCATCCAATACAATGAGAGAAGATCCAGACTTCCCACAGAACTCACAGGAGGATTTGCTGCAGGTCCCCTGGAGTCCAGAAACGTCAGAGTCGTGCATATTCGACAAGTACCTTCTCTCCAGGAGCGACGGGCGATAGTGCTCTCCCCGCTAAAGCTCGCAGCCGTTCCCAGGGACCCTCGTCACTGGCGTCCCCCATCACAGCGACAGCAAATCCACCACCCTCTTGCTCAAGAAACAAGAAACTACTGACGATCACTGGCAAATGTTTCCTACATCGTGGATGACACAACGCTGACACCATATGTTTCAAGGAAAAAAAAATCCTCACTGGCTGTTTGCATGATTTTCCCTTGTGGAAGAACCTTGGTCCTGGAGAGTGGTGCCCACAGTTTGCTGGCGATTGTTAGTCAGTCGCTCGCTTTGTTTCTGTTTTCACGGTCCCATACGCGACTCCAGTATTGGATCCTCAACCTCAAAATGATATGCGTGACGCTGTAGAGACTCAGACGCTTCTGTTATAGCTAATCGAGCTACGGCCACTACCAGAAAGACCTTGAAAGAGTTTAAGACATACATCTGTGAAGATCGGGGACAGCTCTAATCAAGGCTTGAATGGGGTTGCCGCGTTCGGACTCCCGTCTTTCTGATATGTCTGGAGAGCTGGTCACATACGAAATGGATGCACATCATGGCATCAGCAGTGCCCCAATACGCGAAGATGCCGAAGGCAAAGCCAGGACTCTGCGGGGAATGAGCCGAAGGGCTCGAATCTCCTTCCGTCGCTTTCAAAATCGCGGCGGCGCTGCTAGAGCTTCCCAGAAAATCAGAAGCTTGAGAAGGGCTGCCAGCAATCGTGTGAGATCGTGGTCGAAGAGATTTTCGAGACAAGCTCGGCTGGGGATGTGATAGATATCAAACCATCCTTTTCACGGGATGGATTTGGAATTGCAGCTGGTTTTGGGGGGGGGGTCGGAGATTGTGCAAGAACGTTTGGCGGGTTATTGATGCGGGTGAGCTCTTTTCAGGGAAAACGGAATAGGGTTTAATAACTTTAAACTCCATAATGTAATTCGACACTCATTTGTTTGCTTGTTGTGTGGGTGCTGATGTTGATGTTTTCTTTGATTTGATGTATTAAGCAATGATCAACGACTACAGATAATACTGCACTCTTAACCCTTTTTTTTCTTTCCGAATTCCATTTTGAATGTTCAAGTTGAAATTGGTTTTGCACTGCTGATTAATTCTTTCCTCCTCTTGCTTCCATTACACTCCACTCACAGTCCACCACCACACTCTCTTTTTCTTTCCTTCTCCTCTCTTTAAGGAAAACCACCTTCCATAGAACGAAAAAAAAAAAAAAGCTATTACGTACAAAAGCGACTACATCACAAGTCTTGCCCACACCCCAATCCTGACTGCGTTCATGTGCTATGTTTCAAAATACAAATTCATACAAATTCTTTAAGAATTAGCCAGCATGCCTTCAAAAACTCCTTCTGACAAAAATATCTCCACACAATACTCAGCATACTCACAAAATTATGAAAAAAAAATACCGTTTCCCTTGCAAATTTCATAACCCATACACAAGCACACAGAGGACATATTGAATCTCTGTTTAAATCAACCCAATATTTAATAAAATCGCAGCCCAACAGTTCTGTTTCTTTTCACCATGCATTTGAAAAATCATGCCAGGTGAAAAAGGGGGAATTGGAAATCTTGCAGGTTTTGTTTTTTTAACCAGAAAAAAAATTGTGCTGCCCTCTTTACATCACATCATGCTCATTCAGCACCTACAATAAATACACCAAAAAAATATTATGAACTTTAAGACTACTGCCACTGATCTGAGAAAATCTTCAACAACAAAAAAAAACAAAACAAAAAAAACTTTGTATTTGAAATCAGATCATGATTGAGATTATCACAGGCTTTTTTACTCAGCTTGTGTACAGCTCATCCTTGATGCAATGCAATTGGGAAAAAAAAAATGAAACATGCATCCCACCAGATTTGTAGCATTGTTCTCACCTCCACAGCCTCTTTGATTTTCATGTGAAGTGCTTGTTCGTTCTCCACCAGGTACAGCACTTCGCTGTTGTCCATCTCCAGAAGCATTCCTGTGATCTTGGCAGCTTTGTCTGGGAGGTGCTTTTCCACCTGCGGGTACAGATGCTCCCCCAAGAGAATCTTTTGCTTCTCAGGAGGGGCAGCCACAAGGCGAGAGGGCAGGTGCCCGTCATGAACCTTGCTCTTTCCGAAGCTTCCGCGACCTCCCCCATTCTGAGACACCCAAAACATATGTGATTCTTCTCCCTCAGAATAAAAAATTCAAAAAAAAACCAACAAATAGCCTTTGCTTGTCCAGTGAAAAGGCATGAAAAGGACTGCAAGAAAAAACAGGAAAGGAAGGATAGAAACAGCCAGAAAGACCTACTCCATTTCGTCCACCAGCAAATCTTCCGGGTCCTCCTTTTCTGGGGTTGAAACTCCTGCCTCCACCGCCGCCACCACCACCACCACCACGATGTTGGCCTTGGTTGTGACCCTGACTCTGGTTGCGCTGACCGCCACCGCCACCTCCACCTCTGAAACGTCCACCATGGGGATTGGTGCCACCCATCTGCTGAGCCTCAGCTACCAAGCCAGAGCCACCTCCCCACAATGACCCCACTCCGGCCATATTGGCCATATTACCCGATGTGTAAGGCATGTGCAGACCCAGTCCCATGTTGAGGCTCAATCTTGCCATGCGGTCACGCTCAATTTGTGCCTGGTCAGATCAGAATAACAATTATGTGCTTGATCTTTTACACTGAAACTAGTTAATACTGATATAATTTAAAAAGGAAAAAAAATCACACGAAAAGAACAGCTCCAAATTTTGAAATTCATCCAGTGGAGCGTTTCTTGCCAGTGTGGAATTACTAATGCAGCCATTAGCACTGAGCATTAGTACCGCCCAGCAATTCTCAGATTTCTTTTTCTGCAGCAATTGAACAGCAATCCACATGTTTGCAATCGAATGCAAATTCTGTACAATCCACCAAAACAGAAGAATATATTGTTGTTCTTGGTACCTGTCTGATTGCCTTGGGCTGTGCAAGGGACACATAGAGATACTGCCCATTGTGCAGAGAATTGTTCATTTCTGAAAGTGCCCTTGAGGCGGACTCCATTGAGTTGAAACATACGAATCCAAAACATCGACTTTTCCCTTCTTCATCACTCATCACCTGCACATCCAAACACCACAAAGCAGACAAAAAAATGAAGTTCTAACTGATAAAATAAAATCTTCGTGATTTTTTTGATGATTTTTTTGTTATGTATTTTTTTCTTATGTTTGAAACTGAAAATGAAAGATTTTGTTCAAAAGGTAGCTCAATTTCACGGTCCACAAAAGTGCAACCAAAAAAAAAATACATATATGTGACATTATGTATATTTACAAGAAATCACCTTTGCTGATGTGATTGTACCAAACTTTGAGAATAATTTCTGCAGGTCTGCATCAGTCACAGCAGCATCAAGGTGCTTAATATACAAATTCTTCCCCTGCGTGGCCTCCTGCACCTCACGACGGCGCTTTTCAAACCTTCCCAAAACACAAAAAGAAAAGAAAAAAATCATCAATTTACTGGAAGACAGAAAATGCCGAATGCGGACCTTCAAAAAATACCAACATGCGCGGGATTAACTATTGATGGAATTATGATTTTCAATTCCCTGATCTGTAGGTTTCCAACTTTCACCGAAAACTCCCTTGCAGAAGATTTCAATCTTATTCACCTCTCTTCAAGCAACTTTCTTCTTTCAGCCTTCTTCTGGGCTGCTGCCACGTACACCTTCACTCCATCGATTTCTTTCCCATTCATTTCTTTCACTGCCTTCGCGGCAGCCACTGGATCTTTCAAATTGACGAATCCAAAACCCTTCAGCCCTTTCGACTGCAGGGAAGATGGACAAAAAATGCCAGTCTATCTGAGAATTATTTACTGAATCAATGAAAGCGCTTTCTTAAAGAAACAGCTGTGGAATGAATGAATGAACGAAGATGCACTTCTCCAAAATGATTCAAAGTGCTGCTTAGGATGAACAAAAATGCATCCAGTGGTGTGCTGAACACCACAAAAACTGGAAAATAAAAAAAATTTATGATCACTGGCTGCTAATTTTTGATTTATCAGTAAGGCGGACACCTGCTCTTTCGCCAGCATCGCACTGGTGATCTCGCCATAATCTTTGAAAAGCGCGCACAATTTCGCCTCCGTGTCGATCGTGGAAGGCAAGCTCTTCACGTACATATTCGTGAAGCCAGGCCTTGCTTTGCGAGAATCCTTGCTGGTGTAGTGTGCTACATACAGCTGCTTTCCCTCCAGCAGCATCCCGTTCGCTCTGTCCACAGCCTCCTGCGCGAAATCAGGTTTCTGGTACTGCACGTAGCCATAGCCCAGCGACTTTCCTTCATCGTCCATGGCCACTTTCGCAGACGTGATGGCACCGAAAACCTCAAAGGTGTCGTGGAGGGTTCTCGAGTCGATTCCAGGCGTGAGCCCCTGCAATGGAACCCGAGGTCAAAGCCGTTTCACAGCAAGTCGTGCACCACTTTTTTTCTTGACGACTTTGGATCCTTCAAGCAGTGGACACGCGAAGCCCATACCTTCACGAAAACGTTTCCAACACCTGACTTCCTTTTGGTGGGATCGCGCTCTGCCCACATGATCCTCATCGGGTGACCCTTCACTGGTGTGTACGCCAGCAGCTCGATCGCTTTCTCCGCTGCAACAGAAGAAGTGAACAGATTACCGCTACTTTCACTTGAGTGTGAAAGATATCGTTGCAAAGATAGCCAAAACCTTTCTCTCCAACCTGCATGGGGGTCGAGGGTCGAGATGTAGTTCACGTAGGCATAGCCCAAGCTCTTCCTGGTGACGCTGTCGCGGCACACCCGAATAGACGCCACGGGTCCAACCTGGACCAACGCCAAAAACGCAACTGCAGCACTCCAGAGAAACGAACAGGAGAAGGTTTTTTTTTCTAGGCGATAGGAGAAACGCCTGGCTGCGCGCGTTACCTTCGAAAAGATCTGATACATCAGACCCTCGTCCACTGTTTTCTCCAGATCCCCCACATACAGGGAGTTCCTCGTTGCGGCAGCGATAACCGCTGCGTTCGGTAACAGTGCGGCCATCTTTTGGGTTTCCTGTCTCCTATCGAAAAAGTTCTAAAACCCCGCTCCACTCCCTACTCTAATTTTTGTTCCTTTTTCGATTTTTTTCTCGCCGCCCTGTGGATGCCCGAGGCACTGCCAAACCAACCCTTGTGTGGATGGACAACCGAGCTGCGAGAGCTTATGAAGGTCGTCAGAGAGAGTCCAAAGTGAAGGGACAGCTTTCGTTTCGCGCTCCAATGTAACGTCTATGACTAGTCGACTCCGAATCCCAAAGTCGTTCTCGTTTTCGTTCTTTCTTTGTCATTTAATGGTTTTTCTCACGCTTCTTTCCCATCCATACGCAGCTCTGGAAGCTCTTGTCCGGACGCTCGACCTGCGTCGGTTCCGACTTAGGATTTCATGGCGGCGGCTCTTTTTTCTCTCCCCTTTTTCATACACAAACGCCTAAAGCAACATTCAATCGTGATGGTGCGTTCGGGATTGTGAACCACATGTTTCTGTGTACACATGTTGACAGAAATAGAGCAGCTGCCAGTAGACGATCTTCATTCAGCATACCATGTGCTCCGTTCAACTGGACAGTTGCGGCAGTTCGTATAGAACGGTAACAGTATCCGTGCACTTCTTTTTTGCGGGGTCGCATTCAGTACCTTCCAGACACACAGATGTGTGCTGGACTCTGCAGAGAATCCAGAGACAGAATCCAATGTTCATCTTCAATCAAGACCCAATTAAAATCCTGCCTCCAAGAGAACATGATGGCGAACTTAGTGTCTGGACGATCGCCAATATATCATCAAGCGAAGGACACTTCAGAAGTATGTTTGGCTCATCAAAGCAAGGGTTTGTGTTGGTTGAGAGTTGAGACAGTGGATTGAATAAAGGGTGGTGGACCTTTTGGACTGAGCGACAGTCAGTTGGTAAGGAGAGCATTTGTGCCTCGTTTTCTACATTTTTACATTAAAGCGGGTGATAGGGTGGTTCAATTACTTTTGGAAAAAATTGTTACTCCTCAAGTAATTATTGCAGATTCTTTGTCCCTTACGGATCGTGGTTCGGGTAGTTTTGGGTCTACTGGCAGTTAGTGCCTGATGCTCTGTGTTTTTTGTTTTTTGTTTTTGTTTGTTTTTTGGTTCCAAACATTCGTCTGTTCACATTGGTGTACATTTTTCCGCAATAGAAGCTAATTACACAAGTCCGTATAGAAGCTAATTACACAAGTCCGTATTTATGACCACAATCCATCAACCTCAAACCCAATACTGTGTCTACCCTCGATCAAAAGCAAAAGAATCAAACGACAAAGAAGATCGCTCCAAAAAAGCGTTACCCTGAGGCCGATGTAAAGAAAGAGAGAGCTGCTGCCACGCTCTTTCAACAACAACTGAAACCGGGAGATCTTGACAAGTCGCAACTGCGCGGGATAAAGAACGAATCAAATGACCACTGTCCGAAGAAAACCCGCCAAAAGACTCGGCCGCAAAACAGATAAAATCAAACCCCAAACGATGACATTTCTCAGCCACTTGAGCCTTGCGATCCACACAACGTAAAATGCCCGCCCCCGCTTCGCGAGTAGCCCGAGCCAAAGTGGCTTGCTGTAAAGGATGCGAAACAGTGACATCAATAACACACGCCTTACCATGCCGCCATGACGGAAAAAATACGTCGGCCGGACGCTCAAAAGAAGAATCTACGTGCAACTCCATGCGAGGACGCACACCCGCCGACCGAGAAAAATGGAACAAAAAGTTCCGGATACTATTATGACGAGCCAAAACACTGCCCCCCACTTGGCACATGATAGCATGATCACCAAAAACATCCATGGACGAATGACACATGGGACAAACAGCGCCATCCTCATACATGGGGAGACCCAACCGCCATCGTAATAAAATATTGAACGCCGCCGAAGAAAGCTCCGTCCCCAACGCCTGATTAGGCAAAGCAGAAAGGTAAGCCCCAGAATAAGGAAGAGAGAGACTTCGCAAACGCGCCTCATCCCGCCGGAACCCTTGACGCAAAAGAGCATCAAACCGCCGCTCCCCAACCAGCAACGTCAACGCTTTCTGGGTAACCTGCTCCTTCGCGAACCACTCCTCGGGGGAACTGAGTGCTGCTGGCGGCAAAATATCATCAAGTTGCACAGCGGCAAAGCTCCACGAAGGATGGTTTGAAGAAAAAGAAACCCCCGAAAGAATCGACAAATCATGACGAACAAAATGTAGAGAAGAAAAATAGGCTACTGCATGAAACCAACTTCCAGCCGAAATCCCAAGTCCCCCACTACGAACCGGCAGGCTGGTTTGCAACCAAGCCATCGAA
Source organism: Bryopsis sp. KO-2023 (assembly GCA_030272585.1). NCBI lineage: Eukaryota > Viridiplantae > Chlorophyta > Ulvophyceae > Bryopsidales > Bryopsidaceae > Bryopsis > Bryopsis sp. KO-2023. The sequence goes on along the minus strand of BSYQ01000007.1, from coordinate 367,894 downwards.
GATAAAGATAAACAAAAAAACTGTTCCATAGAATCCCGTAACAAACCATCAAAGCGGTCCAAGAAGTGTTGGACACTGCTATACAAACAAGGAGGAGTAGTGCGAAAAAGATGCACCACTCGACATGCCCCTAAACAGGAGCGCAAAAAAAGAAATTGTAGCTGAGAATCAGCAACCTCAGAAATACACTCAACCAACGACTTAACTTGCTCATATCGACGATCCAAAAACGGTGTAACCCACTCATCAGACCCAAACGGGGCCCCCAACACATCCGCCCCCCAACAAGTACCAAACGAACGTGACAATTCCCTAGGAAGCGAATCCGCGGAAGGAGCTGAAGGCCAAAAGAGTTCACATTTGTGACGATTAATGTGAATCCCATGATGGGGGCCTAAATCACAAAGAAACTGAAAAAAACTGGACACTTGGTCAACTGGACCCCCAATGGTGCCGTCATCTAAATACCATAAATCCAAAGGAACAGAACACACTTCTCGAACTTCTTGAAGCACCTTTTCCAAACCCAAAGAAAATAAAAAGGGTGCCAAAGGATCCCCTTGCTGCACTCCAATGTGACTAAAAAGTGTACGGTCCCCACACACTAGACGACAAGGCTGAGAATATGAAGAAAAAACCCATTCCGCCATATCTGGAAAATGGGTATTAACCTCATGAAAAACAGAAGTTCGATTCACCAAATTGAAAGCATTCTCCATGTCGATCTTTAAGAAAACAAAATCAGACGAAGCATGGTGAGAAGCAGACCTGGGCGCCGACCCGTTGGACCGGACCGGACAGGACCGGCAACCACTTTCTGGACCGGATTTGACCTTTCTTAGACAGGTCAATCCGGTCTGGAAAGGTCAAATCCGGTCCAAGAAAGGTCAAATCCGGTCTAGTAAAGGCCACCTTTTCTAGACCGGATTTGACCTTTCTGGACCGGATTTGACCTTTCCAGACAGGTTGTCGCCTGTCTAGTACGGTCATACTCGTGTGACCTGTTTTAGACCGGTGTGACCCTGTTTTAGACCGATGTGACGCCCAATATGACCTGTTTTAGACCGACCTGGCACCTGTCTAGAACAGGTCACACAATTAAGCACTTTTTAATGTGTTAATCGACTGAGAACTGATTCAATGGATTAAAGAACAAAGTATTATTTATTATATACATTTTTAATGCATGAATGACGTGAGCCAAGCCCACCAGCCACCGACTAGAGGGAGTCGGTCGACTCAAGGAGGATTCGAACCCGGGTTGGCTAAGCCCGAGTCGAAGACACTATCACTAGTGGACCCCACCACAGGGACGCTCAAAAGGGGGCCGTTACTTTTAAGTACCCGTTTAATTTTCCAAAAATTAAACGGGTACTTAAAAGTAACGGCCCCCTTTTGAGCGTCCCTGTGGTGGGGTCCACTAGTGATAGTGTCTTCGACTCGGGCTTAGCCAACCCGGGTTCGAATCCTCCTTGAGTCGACCGACTCCCTCTAGTCGGTGGCTGGTGGGCTTGGCTCACGTCATTCATGCATTAAAAATGCAAATAATAAATAATACTTCGTTCTTTAATCAATTGAATCAGTTCTCAGTCGATTGATACACAATTAGCACGTTAAAAGGGCTTATTTGTGCGACCTGTTCTAGATCGGCTCCAGGTCGGTCTGGACAGGCAGCCCACCTGTCCAGACCGACCTGGAGCCGGTCTAAAACAGGAGAACAACCCTGTCAAGACAGGGTCGTTCCGGTTTTAGACAGGTCACATCGCCGGTCTAATAAAGGCGAAATGTGGGTGTGACCTGTCTAAAAACGGAAAATCTGTCAGAAAACCGGTCCAGATTTCTGCAGATTTCCGAGGTTGACTGGACCGGAGTGGACAGGACCGGACAGGTCACAACCTGTCCGGTCTTGCAAGGACCGGCGTTTTTTCGCTGGACCGGACAGGACCGGACAGGTCAGCCGGTCCATGGACAGGTTGGACCGGACCGGACCGGTTTTTCGCTGCCGGTCCGGTCGGGCCCAGGTCTGGTGAGAAGCTAAAAACAAACGAGAACTATGCACCACCGATTCTGCGCCACAGGCTGCAGCTACCCCCCTTTGGTGCGGACCAAGAAAATCCGCCATTTCCCCACGAAAACATCCACAGAAACATTTGCTGACGAGACGACGAAAAACGTCGCCGACAGCTATCGGCCTTACCCCCACACCCTTTTTTTTAAAAGGTATTAGCGACGCAGTTACCAGACGATCCATAAGATCCACCGGCAGACGCCCCCGTGCCAAAAAATTGACAAATGAACAAAGAGTCGCCGACACCCTCGCCGAAATACGGGGAGCTGATCCTCGTGTAGCATCTTGCAAATGTTCGGGCCGGATACCCGATGGTCCTGGAGAAGATGCGCGCGGAAACTTGAATAGGTGGTTCAGCACAACATCTTCCGTAAAAGAGAACTCCGACTCCACATGATGCCCACGGGACGGCAAGGCTTCGACCGGATGCTTAGCTCGAAGAGCCTCCACCACTTCCTCCGACATGGGATGTATTCCCGAAGACTGTAACGCCTGACACGCCCGGCTGAGTTGCCCTTCCCGTGCTAACGTTTTGGCGCGGTGTAACGCCTGACTCGAAGAAGAACGACTTGGGATAGCGGACTGTTGAGAAAGGAACACGGACCACAACTCGTTCACTTCCCCCCGCTGCCAAGCTTGACACGCAGCAACCACGGATTGTCCAGCCCGAAATCTCTGACGACCACGAGGGATGGGAGAAAGGCAACACCGCGCAACCAAAAACAGCAGCTTCATCGAGGTGTCGTCAGCCTTGGACAGCACCCCTTGCAACACCGAAGAGAGAACTTCCCCCCAAATACGACGCGCCACCCGGGGAATGTGTCGAATAGTGCGCTTGGGCGCTCGAAAAATGTCGTCCCACGAGATGTTGGAGATATCCGGCCGAGCAGAAGTGAGAGGAGGGCGAGGGGCTGCAGAAGAACTAGCAGGGAGAGGAGGAGCCGGGACAAGAGTGGATGGGGGAAGTGGGGGAGGGGCAGGGGTGGTAGAACGAGGCACCAGGGAGTGGGGTGGGGCGGACAATTGGGGAGGAGCGGACGATTGGGGAGGAGCGGACGATTGGGGAGGAGCGGACGATTGGGGAGGGGCGGACGATTGGGGAGGGGCGGACGATTGGGATTGGGGAGGGGCGAGAGACGGAGAAGGGGCGAGGGACCGACAGGACCGCAATCGAGAATGGATCGATTGACAGCGATCACAGGGAAGCCGGTTCCACCGCTGAAAATACGCCGCGGGCACAACATCCAACTCACGAAAATGGGCGGAGCTCACATGAGAATGTAAACTGGACGCGGTGAGCCAACCACGCCGATGACGAGGACAAGTGGGAACAGGACAAAAATGCAACATGGAACTCATTTGGGGGCGGGAAGAAGCGAAGAGGTAAGGGGAACATCGTCAGGTAATTTACGCACTTGCCGTAATGTCAACGCCTCCTGCGACCGGCATTCACCAATCGCATGTCCCTCCCGTGTGCATAAGGAACAGCGAAGCCCACGACGTTGATCCGGACGAATAGGACAAAGAATGTAACCCAACGGAAGCCTCCCAAGCAACAACGCACGAAGGGCCAGTTCAGAAGTGGTGTTCACCACCACCGATCTCGAACGATCCTTGGAAGAATGGCAATCCTTCACCGCAACGCCAGCGCGGGGTATCCTGAAAACTCGCAGCGGATCATTCGTGGAAAACAAAGAAGTTTGTCGAATGCCATCAAGGATTTCATCATCCTCCATGTCCGGATCCACGTTAGAAATCACAAACGAACCACGAAGAGCCTGGGGTGGTGGTCTCCGCCATTCCCCATAGTCACCAAGTTTCACAGAAAAATCCCCAGGCAAAGTGTGTGGAGAAGACAAAAGGGCGCGCACGCCCCCACGAGCCGTGCGAGAAATCCGCTGGAGGCTGATAGAACCTTGAGAATGCTCAGAAAGTGCCGCCGCCAACACCTTCCCAAAATGATGTCCTTCGAAAATACGCCAACGGGGCCAACGCACCGGAATCAAATGCAGCACCCGATCGGCCGGCCAAGCTAACGACGTAGCATGAGGTTGAACTTCATCATAAGCAGTCCGAGCGACCCCCTGGACCGCCGAGATAGGGCGAGAAGCCGGGGGGAGAGACGCCTTGGCCAACGACTTCACGGCATTAGCGTACGAGGCCACCCGCTGGCGACGACCAAGACGAGGGAACTCCTTGTGGTCCAAAAATCCACGCGACACAGCCGGCTTGGGGCCTGGCCGGCGCCCACCACCACCACCACCACCACTTTGGGCTAAGGCCGACGCAACACCCAAATCAAACGCCGCCAACTTTGCCAAAAAACCATCAGCAGAGGCACGAACGTCGGGGCCCAACGATTGAGAAGAAGCTCGCAACAAAGCAGAAATCTGGGAAGCAGCCTCCCGCAAAAATTGAGCTTGATCCGCACAAACAGAAGCCAAAGAAACAGCAACCCCAGAGTCCCGTGGCGGAACGCCAACCCCAGGCGCTGCTCCAGAAGAAACATCAGGGGGAGCCAAACCTTCCCCAGTGAGCCAATTGACAGCGCCCTGCTTGCCAGCGGCAGGAAAAGAAGGGGTGGCCCGACCCGGTGTCCCCGAAAAGGGCGTCGCGTGAAACGAATCCAACGAAATTTGAGACCCAGCGTCATCGTCACCACCTGCCATAGGCGCATCCAGACCCCACTCCCGATCCGAGCGTCCAGGAAGAAAACCAGTTAAATCCGAGCGGTCCAAGCGTCCAGAGAACAACGAAAGGAAAACGCGATCACGGTCCGTGTCGGCGACAACCAAACGATGGGCGAGAGAGGAGACAATGGAGTCGAGCGTGGAATCGGACAAGCCATTCACAAACGCCCGCAACTCTGGCACACCAGCGTCCGGAGGACTAGCACGACCCCCCGGATTGGGAGGGAAGGAGGCAGCCATAAAAACGCAAACGGGAAGACACGAAACAACAAACGGCGACGACAGGAAACACGAGCGTCCACACCGCAAAAAAAAAAAAAAAAAAAAAATAGAAGCTGGGTGGCTTCTTCGCGTGTAATTATGTTATGTTATGCCTCGTTTTCTGTTTACTGCCTGAGCTCTGATTCAGTGAGACTCCATTTCGAACATTTCATTCCAAAGACACGTTTTCAGCTTCCACTCAAGATGTATTCGACATTGAGATTGCAGAGACATCTTGTAGCCAACTACAGCAATTTTTATATCAAAGCCTAGAGAAAAATGAAACAAAAACCACCACAAGAGATATTACAGAATGACCCACAAGAAAGTCCACATTGCCAACAGTATGATCCCATGGCACTTAATTTATCAATATTCACAGTGTCTGTAGAACAGCTCACCTGGCTGCCACAGCATAATATTTTCCTAAAGTCTACAGGTTCATCCATTTTCCCTTTTCCATATTACTCACTTACAATCCTCCCAGCTCACCACACTTTGGGGGACAACTTTGAATTCATCAAAGAAAAAACTTTTTCTACTGTTGCACATACTCACCACAATCACAACCCACAGAAAGACTCCCCTTTTCTTTTACCCATCACCCATTAGATTCTAAAAACATTATTGTTTTTTTGGCTGATTATTTGAAGCACCCATCCCCAAAACTGGATCGAAAGGAAGAAAAAAAAACGCACAAAAAAGAAGGAAAGAAATTGCAGTGACATTCCACTCCCCATGCACAGCTCCCGATATTGTAAATGACGTTCCATGACATTCCTACTCCAACGCGCGCTGTTCCTCGAATGAATCTTTGGAAGTGATATTGCGGTCTTGTTCTTTAGGGGACTCGTCGTAGATCGGCGTCAAATAATACTCCAACGGGTCGACCCAGTGCACGTACGCGCTATCGCCCGAATCCATGACCTCCTCTCTGTCGCTCTCGTCCACGATCGAACTCCTTCTGCTGCGGATTCTAGTGGCCACCTTGGATTTCAGCCTGAAAAACACTTTCTTCAAAACGCTGCTCATTGCGCAATGGGTAGAAGACGCGAATTCCATGCTCACGCTCTCGTCCCTGAGAACCGACGCGCGCTCGATGCTGCGCGATCCGCTGGAACCCGATAGATCTGGACTCTCCTGGACGATCGAACACAACCCAAACAAGTCAAAAGATGAACCGTGATGCCGCCGCCACAGTTCTTCTGCGAAAAAACCCTGCAGGCGTGTGTGCACCGCCACCCGAAAACTACGGCCAGGCAAAATCCCATTTCTTTCGAGCGTTTCTTTTTCAATATTGCAAATCGAACAGCGAACGCCACCCTTGAAGAGGAAAAAAAACTATCTGATGACAGTCTTTACCATTTGTTCTTCCACCAGTCCCCAGGGTGAGATCCCAGTGGCAGGAACAGGGGGGGTGGTTTTGAATTGAGAAGGGTGCACCCACGTGGCGAAGGATACGATGGGTTATCTCAACTCAAATTACCCAAACCAACCACACACAGGACTGAGGGGTAGTTTGTCCGTCTCACCGCCAAGAATCCTTGGTGTGCTTGCGAGGAAATTAGCTAATTTCAACATCTATAGATGTTGTGTGAAGTTATCTTGATCTTCAAGAATGCTAGATTTCCAGCAATTGTGGCCACTACCAAAATGAACCCTCTTGTTCCCCTCTCTTTGGTTTTGAAACCCTCTCTTTGGGTGGGATCCAGCTGGTTATCTCATCCAGCACATGGGAAAGTCCAGAGCTGCTACCTCGGTGGTGTCATATCTACCCAGAAAATCGAAAATACGTAGTTTGCAAGAGATTTTTCTGTGCAATGACAATTTGATCTCCAACAAAAAAAAGAGAAAATAACTGTTTGCAAAAGTAAAAGCAGAATTGCATATTAATTGCATTCATGATCCCTGAAGCGAATTAAAGGCAATAATGGCGCGAATAAAACAATCATCCTATTTTGGGGAGGTCTACTCAGCTTCCCACGTTGCACGACACGCCTGACCTTTGCGGTTCTGCTTCCTGTGCCAGCATCCAGTTCTTGCAAAGGATCTGGCTTCTGAACAGCGCATGCGCGAGCGCCAGCGTCACTATGTCGCCTGCCCAGGGTACGTCATTCGAAGAAATTTGTAATCAGCAGCACACCCCCAAACTGTGTTCTCGTCGCTACACGCGCTCGAACAGCGGAAAAGTGCGAGGCCTCGAGCGAACTTAGGGATTAATCACAGGCTTCCAACAAGCAGAGTTGCTGATTTAGGGCAGAAGAGAGGGGTCAATCTACTGACGCCCAGTTGGATTTTTTTTGTTTCCTGTTGTTTTTGTATTCTTTGGATATGATTATTATTTTTCTTGTGTTGATGCAATACTTGTGTGCACTCTACAAGCTTCTCTATTTTGGATTCTTCATTATTTGGGTCCACAGCTCAAAACAGAAGTGCTCATTTACTGAAATACTTAATGAACACACGAGTGGTAAAATTTCCTCCCCACCAATCAGACAATTACTGGCAAATAACCTTGATTAGTAAGTCCACCTCCACATCTTGGACCAGATAAACCTTCCTTTTTTTTCTTTTTCAAATATTCACCCCATTTTTTAAAAACTCAAACACGTACTCATTCTAGTCCCCCCCCTTGTTTTTTTTATAAATTTTTGAAAAAACTATTCTTTACCATTTTTGTTTCCTTCTGCAATAGATGTGATTGATGAAGAAAAGCTGCTGGGCGACACCGCCAGGGTGGTGGTTTTGGGCGACCCTGGAGTGGGAAAAAGCTCCTTAATAGCAGCCGCAACAGAATCCTTCGACCCAAACCCACCCCCATGCCTTCCCCCAACAAGACTTCCACCACAGATCGAAAACGTTCCCCTGCTGGTGATCGATACCTCAACCAGAAGTGAGAATCGACAAAGCATCGAGAGCTTGGTGGAGGGGGCCGATGTTATTCTGCTGTGTTACGCGGTGGACATGCCGGAGTCCATCAGAAATTTGAGGGTCAAATGGCTTCCGGAACTCAGAAAAATGAATTGCAATGTTCCAGTGGTTTTGTGTGGATGCAGGTGGGGAATATTGAGCCAAGCTCCAAAGAATTTTCAGTCCCCGTTTTCCTTTTCTGCCGATATAATTTCATTGTCTGTCGGGAACCCCAACACTCAGCGAAAAAACTTGTGTTTTCTTCTTCCATAATGTACAGTAGAATCCAAAATCGATGGTTTCCACTTAATTCTTTATTTCTATTCTCGTGCCACCATACTGGAGTTTGAATTTCTCAAGTTTCGTACGAGCTTCATCGTAATTTTGATCTCTAGGATGGACCTCGCTCCCGACCAATATGCTTTCGATCTACAGAGGGCTCAGTTGGAAGAGCTTTTAAAGGAGCACCGGGAAATCGAAACAGCGATAGAATGTTCGGCCCCCACTCTCAGCCTGGTTCAAGAAGTTTTCCATTTCGCTTTGAAAGCGGTGGTCCATCCGCAATACCCTCTGTACGACACCATCAATCAGAGGTTGAAGCCTAGGTGCACTCAAGCGTTTCGACGAGTGTTTCTTCTTTGCGATGTCGATAAGGATAATCGACTTAATGAAGAAGAGATCAACGCTTTCCAGGTGAGAATCAACCCTAGCTTCTCTTCTGTGTGTTTGCTGGAGCTAGATTTTTCAATAAAGGTTTCAGGGCAAGCAACCAGGGGGGCTTCATTCTGATCAATGGAAAAGCCTTACCAAAATAATAAAAGAAATCTAATAATTTTTTGTTATTACTACAGGTAAAGTGTTTTAATTCGCCCTTGCAACCGGATGAGCTTGGAAGTGTACTGGACACGGTCGTCGAGAAGGTTCCAACAGGAGTGGAAGAGAATGGATTGACTCTGGCTGGGTTTCTGTTTTTGAATAGTTTATTTATGGAGCGGGGCGGGTTTGAAACCACGTGGGCGGTCCTTCGAACATTTGGGTACACCAATGAATTGACTTTGACAGATGATCTGCTCAAAGGAGTAAAGTTTGAGCCAGCAGGAGACCAGGTATCGTTTCGTGGAGCATTATAAGACAGGAAGATTTAGTAATTGAAGTAAGACAGTGTTGACGAATATATGCCAGGAGTCGATAGTGTGGAGGAAATTGAATGGCTCTCTCTGTGTTTTTTTTTTCTGTTTGCGTTGGTACCAGGTAGTGTGTCGACAGCTTTCCGATAAGGCGATCCAGTTTTTGACGGCATGGTTTCAGAAATTGGATGAAGATGGGAGTTTAGCCTTGAGGGAGAGCGACATCATTGCTGAAATGGACGAAACTACGCCAGAGCGGATTTGGTCAGGTGAATTTTCAAGGTGTAGAAAACAAACCCTGTGAAATCCCTCAATATGTGTGGAATGAACGTTTCAACATACGATGATATTAAATTTTAAGTTTTTGTCGCTTTGTTGAGATGATATGGAGGATGGGGTGTTTTTTTGGATGAAATCTGGATGGATTTGAATTTGAATTTTATTTACTATTTTTTCACTGCAGGTCAGCATTGGGAGTCAGTGTTAGTTGGGAATTCGCACCCTGGCCGGGTGACGTTAGAGGGTTTCTTATGCAAATGGAAATATTCAATGCTCATTGAGCCAAAGCAAACTCTGAAACAGCTTCTATACTTGGGGTGGAATGGAGGCCCTGTGTCTGACTTGTGCAGTATCTGGAGAAGGCGGCGGCACGATAAAAGAGATGTTGGATCGAGGTCAGTTGTGCTGAAATGCAGTGTCTACTCCCAATCGTTTAGTCAGTGTAATTCGAACGAGGGTAACATCTGTAATGCCGCTGCTGCTTTTTTGGAATGGCAGTGCGTGTATTTTTGAAAAGAGAAAAGAAAAGAAGAGGAAAGGAAAGGAGTTAGCAGAACACTAGCAATTGTTATGGTATGTTTTTCAATGAATTCGGTTGGTCCGCTGTCTGTTTACCATCAATCACCCTCTTCTTCATATAAGGTGGTGCTTAGTCGCCACCAACGGAAAGAAAATCACTTGGCTTTGAAATGGGAGTGCAGGTTGAGACACGTAGAAAAAATTGATGCAAATTTTTGCATGTCCGATTATCTATGTTTTCTTTAAAAAACATTGAAAGCTATTTATGGAGTTCGTTTCTCTTGGTGATTTGGGTTTTGTTTTCTCTAGATCCATCATACAATGCATGGTGGTGGGGTCGACAGGTGGTGGAAAAACATCTTTGCTGAAGGGCCTGGTCGGGCAGGCCAATGCCGAAACCCAAGGCTCCAAGGCTGACCATGTAGCGGTGGCCTCCATCTCTCTGCCTTCGACGGGGGATAAGACACTGGTGCTCCAGGAAGTGGGGGCAGCAGCTGCCAAGAAGCTGCTCCAAGAGCCTGTCGATGAGTCAAGTTTTGATAACGTGGATGTTGCAGCTTTCGTCTTTGATTCGAGCGATCCTAAGTCATTCCATGAGGCACGAAACCTTGTCCTTCAGGTAATTGTGATTAGGGGCAGTGCATGTTCTTATTCTTATTGAAATGTTGGGAGGGTCTTGTAAGGGTAACCCCCATGCCACTGCTGATTGTATGGAGACTAGTAAAAAAAAAAAAATCCAGTATGGATTTGGATGCCAGTCAACACACTAGGAAGTTCAAATGCAAATGAGTGAGTGTTTCTGCTTTTTCTTTTTTCCACTTGTGGCTAGGTTTCATCCGCTTCCTCGGACACCCTTCCTTGTGTGTTCATCGCCGCCAAAAAAGATTTGACGATGCCCAAGGAGCTCAAAGAAGACATCGAAAAAGTGTGCGATGAGCTGCAAATGCGAAAACCGATCGAAATTTCCAATCAAAGCGGAGAACTCAACAAAGTGTACCGAACTCTCACTCAAATCGCCATCAAACCAGGACCCAATGACATCCCCGAGACGCCCGCCAGAAAAGCAGCCATTGCAAGGAGAGTGTGGATGAGGCGGGTGTTGATCGCTGCTGGAATCGTACTGGGAGCTGGGGTGACCTCTCTGTATGTTGTACCATCCATCAAGGGGAAAAAGAACGAGTCCAATCGATCTGGGGAGCGTAGGTGAGGGCTGATCGATGTTCTGTACTGTATGTTTTATGCAAGCATGACAGCAGAGTAGTTGGTGGATTGGATTTTTTAGGTAGATAAAAATGGATGGTGGGCGGTTGTATTTACCCACCATGAGGAAGGGGCAGTCCTGTCACAAAAGGGGGGGGGGGAAGAGCTTGGGGTTGCATGGGTTTTAGACCTGCTTTTCATGAATGTCGAGGGAAATGGATGAAAAGAAGAAAAAAGGGTTCATTAAGGATGTAGTGCGCAGTCGTCATAACCTTGCTGGTTGATTTTGATTTAAGGAAAGGGCACCCATTCCAAGGAGACTTATATTTCTTGCATCGACTTAGTATCCCTCAGAAGGATTCTACAGTGCCTGCTCAAAAACCTCATTCTGTGAAAGGAAACACCGGCAGATTACACGACATCAATTAAAAAGAATAAACAAGGAGTCTATGGGAAAGAAAATTCGCCCCTCATCCAAACCAATAAATACAATCTTGACAAATGACAGGGAATAGTGCAAATGCGCCCCCTATGTGCGTTTCTATGTCAGACTCCCTGTTGAGAGGATGGTTTCGCTCACGACTTGGTCGAGTCAAACAATTTTCTAGAAAGGTTTGCAAGAAAGGGTGTGTAGAAAACATTGCACCAAATCAAAAATGACGGGACCCCAGCCATGTCAGGGTGCATGTAATGCCACGGATGGAACAAATCCAGCAAGGGTGCTTCGATCAACTCAACCCCCATCCCACATAATGCCCCCAAAATCAACCCTTGTGTGGTCCCATCAAACAATTCCCAATTTGCAACCGAAATCAGGCAAAGTGAAATGCTCATTGCCCAATAAGGTACACCAGAGTGATACATGAGGGCAGTGATCTGAAACATGCCAGTGAGTGCTGCAAAAGATAGAATGAGTTTTTCCCATGTGATTTTGTACAAGGCAGCACGATCCCAAACATTCAAGTAGCTGTCCAACAGGGGGAAAAGGCCACCGATGACCACATAGAATGCCCCCATAAATGGAGGCACTAACAGGGAAGAATCCGTCCACATGATTTGAATGGGGAAAGCATCATAGTGAAGCATACCTGCACATCAACCCCACCCCCCACCCCATGAAGGGAAAGAAAAACCCTAAATACTCTTCCTCAAAAACCGCAATATCACCACTGGGCCAGTGGATGATCTACTGGAGGTGTTCAGCTGCAAACTATGTCTTTTTGCAATCTTTATTGTTTCTAAAGAAAAACAATATTGTGGATTTGCTTTATCTGTTTTATGGCTGATCCTTGCATGTGCCAATCTAACACATTGAACAAGAAAAAGAAAAGAAAATCTTGTGAAAGTGAATGCATGCACACTTCTGGGATCTTTCACTGACCTGCCTGAGAAGGGATTGCGTTCAGCAGAGTTCCAACCGTGGCTCCAGTAAAAAATAACCCTCCCAAAAACGTGACATATCGTTCGTCGTCGCGTTTCCCATCAACGTTGCCTGGCCGCTGCGCTGGCGTGCTGTCCCCCACTTTCCAGTTTCTTCAAGCAGCCCCCCGAAAAACACCATAACTCACGTCAAGCAGCAGCTAGACGCCGGTCTCCTCCCATTCTCTTTTCTGTTTTTTCGTTGAAGTCTTTTGGCGTCGTTTTTTGTTTGCTTCCATGTGCATCTCGACGTCACCTTTTGGCGCAAGCCGCACATCTCCGTGGAGGGATTCCTCTGTTATTCAATGTGGGGACCGTTGAAAATCTGCTCCAGCACCCATTTTGGACACCGACCAGCGCCATCTGCGGAAGGCAACGAAACATGCATTCAACCAGCCCTCAGTCACACGCCGAAATAGTCTTGTATTTCAAGCCAACGCACGCGAAACGATTTGTCAATTGATGCTAAAAACGGAATTTCCGATCCGATCTTTTTTGGAAAAGAAGGGGGGTGAGAGTTCGGAGTGACCAACCGGAAACGGTTTTTTCAAGAATCGTAGTTTTTTTTTGTTTTGAATGGTCCCTCGTTTTCCTGATCGATAAAGGGGGAATCGCTGGAGGATTGTTCATCGAGAAATCCCACCGCCGCTTTGAGGTGGTTTTTTTTTTTTTTCTTCTCACAACGACTTGGCCTGTGGCCTGGAGTTCGTGCTGATGAAGGTCAGAGTTAAAACTCAAGACGATCGGACCTTTGCCGTGGATGTGTCTACTAGGTGAACATACCCCTAATGCTTTGCTGTTCAAACAGTGATTTCATTTTTTTTTATATTTTTTCATTTTTTTTGGGGGGGGGGAGCGAGGGGACCTTGTTCAAAAAACTTGCAGTTGATATTTGATTGCTGTTCACCATGTGGGAATCCTCTTTCTTCAAGAAATATCAATGCAATGGCAGTTGGTTTCTTTCTGCTGGCTGGGAATTGCATAAACGTACCAGAGAAAAAATTGGTTGATTTATTTTTTTGATAGGTTGTGTTTGTTTTGGTTCCAGTTCTCCGGTCCGAGCGATCAAGGATGAGGTTGAGCAAAAGGACAGGGAATTTTCGGCAGACAGGTTCAGGGTGCTTTTTCAGGTGTTTCAAAAAATCTGCATTTTTGTTTGAACATCTTTGTGAGTTATGCTTTTGCTGAAAGGGAAACCTCAACTCGGATATATGTGATTGACAATGCGCATTTTTCGAGAAGTATTCGAAAGAAAAATTTTGACATCCAAAATTCTGGCGTACAGGGTCGATTTTTGGAGGATGAATCAAGCGCCTCTGCTTGTGGAATAAGTGATGGCCATACTGTACTATTGGTTCCAAAACCAATCAGTGAGGGTAGAAGACACAGGCGATCAGCATCAACCGGTGAGCAACTGTTGAAGTTGAGGCAATTCACATGCACAAAGTGCACGAGTGTGGTGATGTGTGTCCATTTCTGAAATCCTGGCAAAATCAATGGCCAACATTAGATGAGTTGTTCTTGGGTCAGTCTTGACGTGGCGTTCATTAAAAGAAAAACCTTGCTGAAGGGAATCTTTGGGGTGCTGTGTATCAGGGGGCTCTCAACATGCCCATTTACGCAGGGTACCGTCCCGATGGTACGATTTGATACAATTTCTACAAGCTCAACACCGAGTTTTAGCCGTGGTTCAGCCTGGGTCCAGGGGGGGGCGTGGGAATGCCAGACCCCCAACCCCTGACGAAGAAATGGGTATTGATATGGCGGCCATGGAAACCGTGGATTGGGAAAGCTTGGTGGAGGTTCGAGAGGGGGACACGTCAGATCTGGTGAGAATTGCATGCATAGGCATGGTGATTGCATTTTTTCCCCTAGCATATGATGTGACAGTCTCATCCACTGCAAAAATGAGTTTCATATGGACCCAAGACACACGAAACACTCTTTTTCGCACAAGGCCTTTGGCTGTTTCGATTCCACGACGTGTTGTCCAGCAACAGTTGTGGCCCATTATTGGTAAGTTGAATTGAATATTCCTGAAACTGAGATTTCAATTTTTTTTTCCTCTGTCTTTTGTTGTTGAATATTCAGGTGCTGGGTTTTGCCTTTGGGTTTTTACTGGGTCCAGTGGCTGGCCTGTGTTTAATCGAAAACGCACTTTCTAGGAGAGTGCGGGCTGGGATGTTGGTGGGAATTATCTGCGAGGTCATGGTGGCACTTCTCAAAATGTTGACCCACATTCCGACTGGGGTTTGACGAAAAAGAACCAAATCCTATTGACCATCAAGAAAGAGGAAAACGTGTCGAGGTTTTAACCATTGAAGTTAGATTGTTTTCCTGCTGGGCCTTTCCTAGACTCTTTCATTCTAATATTTCGATGCAAGGAAAAGAGGGAGAAGACTATCCCTGGAGTGAAAAAGAAGTTTTGCCATTTGTTCACGGCTGCACTTCAATTCTCGCAAGAAAAGAAAGGGGGGTGGGGGGAGGATCTAAGGGTCGGTGTCGAAATACGGAAAAGCAGTTGGCCATGTTCGACTTGAAATGTGCATCTGGATATTTGTTACCATGTTGCAACAAATGTATTGCATAAAGGCAGACATGGTGGGGATTTTAGTGTTTTTTTGGATTGTTTTTCTTCCTTTCTTCTTCTTGTGGGGGGTATGGTTGCCCCACAAATGTCTGTCTAGGTGTGCATTTTTCTTCATATTTGTGGGGTTTGAATGTGACGGTTCGTTTGATATAGAGATTAAAAAATTGCTTTTGATGAGGGTTGGGTGGTTGGCTGCCCAGCGTTCAATATGACAGGACTTAAAAAAAATGAAAAAAAGAAAGATACGAGAAAATGTGAGTGGGTGGCAAGTTGAAGAAAAGAAAACTGAAGAAAGAAACAGAATGCTGTAATTTTATCAGGGATATTGTGATCTTTCCATCGGTGAAAAGTGTCTTGCAGAAATATAAGCTGCAATTTTTAAGTTTTGGCAATTTGCAGCTTTGTGTGCAAACAAGCGATGGATTAGATAGGGTCGATAGTGTAGCAAATCGTGGAATAAGCTCTGTTCGATTCATGGAATGTCCTTTTCGGATTTTTTTTTGCATGAGAAATAAGGATGGAAGTGAAAATGCAGTTGCTGCCCCTCCGTTCAAGCACCCTTGGTGCATTAATATTCACTTCCAGAATAGAGTCGTTTGTGAATGTAGGTCCTTTGATGCAATGATGCATATTGCCTGACGAACTACAGACGCCCCTTCATCCTGTGTGGTGGGTGGTTAAGAAAAGGAAAAAAAAATGGCACAGAACTAAGAAACATCATTCTTGCAGAATGGTGAAGAAATAATTGACTTCCAGTTCACCGTCTTCCTCCAAATCTGTGCAGTGGATGGCGTTTTGAACTTTCGCTTGACCGAACAGCGATCTCAGGGATTTGGGCCTCAGAACTCGTGCCAGCTCGGGATCGGAAGGTCCACAGAGCTCTCGGAAATCCTCGACCACGTTTTCTCCATTTGGATCCATAATTTCCATCGCAATGCAAGGTCCGGACATCAGCTCTGACACCATGCCACTGAATTCACCTGTGTTTTTTTGTGAAGAAACATAAAAATTGATATGTGGCTCGGTATCGTTGTGTAACGCATGGTCGCCAGTGAATGGAAATTGTCCTTTTGCTTGTACTTTAAAGAGAAAAAAAGGAAAAAATAATGATTAAAAATACAGAAAAAGAATCAATTTTTGCAATCCGTTCAAATGGTTTGAATTAGTTCCAGTCAAATTATCTTCTTGTAGAAGATTTGGCGAATTTGGCTCCAATCAGCAAAAATTAACTGCAGCTAAAACAAGGTTTGGCAGAAGCATATGTGCAAAGGTATGGCATGTAATTCATAATTATTTTTTATAATTCATGCATTTAATCTTGGGGCCTCTCTAAGCAGTTTGCAGTCGACAGGAAAAACCTCCATTGTAATGGAGGAATGTTTGGTGCCCTTGCCTGGGTTCACGACGCCTCTGTACACCTCATAGAATTCAGCGGCGTTGACTTTATCCAAATTGAACATTTGCATGGCGACGATAGAGAGCCCCTTTTCTTGAATTTTGTCGATGATCATCCCAGCACTGCCTTCTTTGACTACATGGGGCTTGACGATTCCGAGTGTTGAATTTTGGGCTTCGCAGCATTTTCCGAGGGGCCCCGAAGAGAAAAAGAATGATAGCTCTTGCTGGGCTGAAGTTGTGGAATCTGATCCATGGCAAGCATTTGCAGTGCCTGAAAACAAAACACCACCAGAAGAATGACTGAACTCTTTTTAAAAGAAGAATGACTTTACTCTTTTATCAGATAAAGGGCGCCAGTTACAAGTACTAACAACAACACGGGGATTTTTTGCGAAGTCCCCTGACAACTATGGAAGGAGCTGTGGTTTACCTGATTTGACCATGCTGGTACATCCTTGTGAGTCTGACAGAAAAACTAAAAGCTAGGAACTTATCTACACACCATCCCCAACCCAACCCTTACCGTCTGTTCCGAAGCAAGCCCGTAGAGACGATGGTGCATCGTTTCTTGCTGTTTCAGTGTCGGTCGGTCCAAGGAGTTCTCTCCATGTGGCAATCGCACCAGGACCTATTAGCTCCATTGCCACCATTCGATCGCTGGACATGAATGTGGTGAGTTTGTTGAAGAATGGCTTGTGTGCGTGGTCCACATAGAACCTCTGTGCTTCCTCTTTCGTGAGTCGGCACATTCGTAACTGGCTGACACAAAGGCACCCACACCATCAACATGCATGCATTTCAATCTCCACCATGAGAAAAATCAAAAATCAATGTGCCTGACCAATGGAATTTCTGAAAAAACTATACATATGTTTCTGGCCAGTCGGGGTTCTCTTCATCTTATCACATCATTTCCCACGTGGCAAATTTCCTGTGAAATATTGTGCAAGAGTGTCCCCTGCCATGTACTTGCTCGACTTGGAAAAAGCTAGGCCTTACCTGACCACCAATCTGCTCTGAGCGATTGCATCCAGAATCTTTCCCAAGTTTGCAACGCCGTCAGGCTTCACCAAAGCACATGTCCTTTTTCAAAAATCACAAACACTACATCCTGTCACATCAATATTCATTTCTCAATGAATAATAATCCGGCATCAATATCTCACCTGCCAAAACTAAAAATCACTCGATCCCAGAAGAACAAATACATTGACGCTCATTCTATCACAAGTTAGCCCCCTCAATTCAATTTACTTTTTTTTTGGTCAATTTTCTACCCAACATGCAAGTTATAATCACCTTTCGGCCTGTGTTCCCAGCTTGATTCTGGTGTAATCATCGCTGTAGTCCACTATTTTGAGGTGCCTGGAGTAGATGTTGATGGATCCCCCAACATACAAAAGCTCTGGCCTTATCTCATCAAACCTGGTGCGCTTCAAGAAGATTCTTCGATTCTTGATGTCATGCTGGAGGAATGAAGAAGCAACACAAAAAATCACATTAAATATTGACAATGACAAAAAACAGTAGGTGAACCCTGCCTCAATCACGATTTCTGAGTGGTTTCATCAGGATGTTCTAGAGTTTCTGGAGAAAAAATGGACACCTCATTTTATTCCTAATGAAATAATTTTTCCGCATGCATTCCTCAAGAATATATCAGCAATAATAAAATATCGATGAACTGTCATCTTTTTATTCGTTGGTGACGACTTGACGCTTATATATGGAGCCATCGACCCAGCGTTTGAAGCAGATCAATATGTCGCTGGAAGCACCTGCCGCCTTTATTTTTAACACCAGAATCTGGAAGAAAACCCTAACCGAACACCCACGATCACCGGTCTCACCATCTCAACTTCTCGGGTGTCTTTGAAATACAGAAGCTGGTACTTCCAAGTGATCCCCGACTGCGGATCAATCCACTCCACAATAAACGCATAGCGCTCCTGGCCGGAAACCTGTAAGTGAGTTGGGGATGGTCGGGCAGTGCTCTTTTGTG
Organism: Bryopsis sp. KO-2023; assembly: GCA_030272585.1. Lineage (NCBI taxonomy): Eukaryota > Viridiplantae > Chlorophyta > Ulvophyceae > Bryopsidales > Bryopsidaceae > Bryopsis > Bryopsis sp. KO-2023. Next base: position 349,431 of record BSYQ01000007.1, on the reverse strand, counting down.
ACGATCGAAAAGACGTCGACGCCAGCGAAAGGGGTGCCTTATACCATTTCGGTGTCCTCCCGATTCGATTATAGAGATCGTACTCCACCCGCTGGCCACCAAGGTCTTCCACAAACGCGCGAGTGAAGGAGCTGCAGAACTGTTATGTGGTGACGCATGCGTCGGATGACAGAAACTGGCCCAACCACTCGGAAGACTGGACATTTTCATCAGTTAATCACGTGAACAGCAGGGTTTTCTCAGTAAAAAAATGATCAATTTTCTATGGAGTGATGAAAATGCAGCACAGAGTAAAAGTCTGCTGAACATCACTTAATCATCAATAATGATTGCGTGAAAACTTGAAAGCCAAACCACGCCAGGAAAAACTGTAAAACCAGTCAGTTTTGCTAAGAAGATGAAGTGCTTTGCGATATGTACTTATTGTTGTTGTTGTTGTTCGTTGTTGCTTTGCCGGCTTGTGGTAGTGATTCCTGACTAGTTTCTGATGTGACCATTAGGAGTTCGAGGTAGTTTTCATGTGTTGTTGCCTACAAAGGCTGTGCTATTGTTAATACTGTGGAAGAATCTGGGCCCACTTGTCCGGCAACAATTGGTTTCGGAGCCGGTTGATTCTGCAAGTCTCCCTGCTGGTCAATCTTTTTAAATCGGTTCCGAGTGTGTAAGAGATGGGGGACCGACTCAACTCAGACGACTCGTCGGAGGAGGAAGAGATTACCCGGGCGGATCCTCCTTCTGGATTGCGCCAACAAGTGAATATCAAGACCCAAGAAGCGAATGGCTGGACAACGGATCAGAGGCAGAAAAGTAAATTCCCTGTGTATCTTATTGGAGAGGCAGAACTGTGGTACACGACCAATATTGCGACTCTCCGCCAATCCTCGTGGGTCGCTCTCAAGGACGCCTTCCTTCCAGAACTCTTAATGACGATTTTGCAAAAGCCAGGGGAACTTGTTGCGGCCTATGGCGATCGTTATTTGGATTTGGCGTCCAGGGTGACTGCTGGAGCGGATACATGTTTTGCGGAGTATGTTTTTAATGGAGGGTGATGGCTCTCTTTTGCTGTGGGTTGTAATTATTGATTGTTTTAGCTTTATGGCTGTTGGAACGAGGAGCCTATTTCAAAATTTTTGGTCCAATAAGAATGAAGTGAGAACTGAAAACTCTGTGTATCGTTTAAAAAGAATTATAAAACTCACAAAGAACAAAGAAGTCCCAAACCATCCCAAACAAGCAACAACTCTCAAATTGTTCTAAAAACGCCCCCAAGCCAAACTACGTCATACTTCAAATATTATTTGTTCGATGGACCTTCATGAGTTTCCTGAACGGCAGCTTGCGCGGCTGGTCATGCGAAAAGCACTTCTGACAAGCATCCACTAGTTCGATTGGCCTGTGCTTGCAACATACAAGATCACGTCTCAGCTAGTCAATTGAATACAATCGGTGGGCATATGTCAACCCGTTTTGAGAAAACTCTGAAGAATTCCTTACATGACTTCGTGACAGTTTCGCTGTGGCAATGGTCCTCTCTCCCTGTGTACCTTGGTTTGAGATTGGGACAGCCGAACAGCCTATGTATCAAAAAGCGGGAACTGAACCCAATGAAACGAAACTCGGAGTCTTCTCCACCATGCCATGTCTGCTGAGGCATCAGGGGTCGCAAATGTGCACATTGAACGTTCTTTTCGTTTAAGAGAGGAAGCCCACCATTTGTCCTCTCTGAAGCACTTTCGTCAAATTGCCTTCACGCGGGCTCAGTTCTCTCGGAGGACTGTACAAGAAGCGGGAGCTATTACTCTCTCTCTCTTGGTAGCGTCAGTCTTCGTATGTATTTGATACTTTCCAAACGGCATTGCGGAGAAATATCATTGCTGGTGACCAAGAGCAACTTACGCCGTTCTGATACGCCTGGGATCCGTCACGTGCCTCACGCCAACATTCTCTTTTTGTTTCAAGAGAGGATGAGAACCCCTGAAGGACGATTCGCGAAACTTGTTTGAAACTTAAAGCTTATTGTGCCTTTTGCTCTATTTGCTTCTGGGAAAGATGTTCACCCAGTGGAAATGCAACATGATCAGCAATGTAGTCATTGATTGGTCCCACAAAATTCCAAATAGTTGAAACTGTGGTGCCAGCATATTTTCAAACACAAATGAATTGAAGGCAAAGGGGCACTATTCTACAGACTGCACGTGAAAAGTTGAACCAAAGGAAGGCTAGGAAAATTCTTTAAACCTCCTTAAGAAACATAAGGTTTTTTTGGGTCTAGGGTTTATCTCTTCTATAGAACAATGAAAATTGATGTGTTTGAATGGACATCATCTATTTTTTCTGAATCACCTGTAGCATGCACTACATCTCTGAGAGGGAGACAGCCTGAAATCATCGATCAAGGGCCGCTCTGGTGCATTTTTTGCATTGTAGAGGGGGTGGTCAACGTGCAATGGAGCCAGACGCCCCAGCGGGTATGGGAATGTTTGATACAATGCTGGTGCAGTCTGTGCCCGCTGCCCGAATTCTTGGCGACTGCGAGGAGGCGAGTTGGGTCCCCTGCGCAGCCTTGGCCCTGCTGACTTGGGATTATCTACCATCACATAAACTCTGGTGGCCTGTGAGCGGACCAGTGCGCTCAGACTCCAAATCTGAAGGCGCCTTAAGGACCCTGTATCTTGTCGCCGGCATTGAGGCAACGATGGTAGTTATGATTGGCTATTTTGTGTTCGTATTGCTCCTTTGTGGCACCGTCAACAGAAATCTGAAGTCCAAGACGCTAACAAAACAATTGAGCACATATCCAGCCAGATGGGAGAGATCAAATTCTCACCTAGGGAGGTGTTATATGAAGACTTAAGGTGTTTTCCTTTATAATTACCACTTTGGTCACAATTATGGCGATATTGAATTTTGCGTGCTCTTCAACGGATCGCTGGAATGCTACATTATTTCAGTGAGCATTAAATTAGTCTCCTATTCCGTTTAGAGCAGCTTTTTTTCCTTTTTCAACATTTTTTTGAAAAGAAAACAGGAGACTTTTTCAAAAGCTTGATTTCTTTTGTAAGTTTCAGTAGCCAAAACATCGTCCGGCTTTAGAATGTATCACTAGGTAGTGTTATGCTCTACTGTCAATCAATCAATAATTACATAACAGCAAAAGCACAACTATCACCCCCAAACACAACCAATCCTAACCGCTTGCTCAATCCGGCCACCACCATTTTGCATTCCTCATCGACTGGATCCTGGTCCATGGACCTGATCTCCTGGATAGACGGCAAAGAAGAGCTGAGCTACTTGGGAGGATTGATCAGAGCTTGCTGAAGAACTTTATATATTCAGTTTTCTGTCTTGAGAAAGGAGGATTGTGTGAGCTGAAAGAAGCTAGTTTCTGACGTGAATTATAGGGAAATACTGAAAATTGCGCCTCTCTTTGGAAACTTTCAGAAGATGAGGTGCATGTCTTGCTTCAATCACTACTGATTTTCACCACCTGGAACAATCTGGCACAGAACCATTCCGTGCTCTGACTTTGGAGCTGTTGTGACCGTTCATCAATACAGTTCATGATGTCTTAAAATAGAAGATAATTTATTTCACAGCAATCCTTCGCGAGTAAACTTGATAAAACCTGACTCGATGTACACCCCTTCCAAACACTACCAAGATGCGAATGTCTAAACAGGAGAACCCCCAACCCCCTCATTGAGCACTAAAAATCATTGTGAAATCATGCAGCCAGAAGAGAAATAATCACAAAACAAATGACAAAACAAAAAGACCATCAACAAAGGAAAAAAAAACACATAAGAAAAGCTACATCTTCAAATCATCAAGACCACGCCCAGTTGGATAACCCTGACAGGAGTCCCCCTGAAGCACCCGCCGCCTCAACGGCTTCCTTAGCTTGCTTCTGCAACAGACAATCTCAATTCAATAACAATAATAACTCATTAGGGAAGCACCCGGGCCGAAAAAATTACTCCCTGCAGAAAAACAGGCACCAGCAACGGACATATGTTTTGCACAGATGCGATAATCCCATAGTGGATCAGCTGAGACCTCACCTCTCGTACGGCTTTTACAGATGCTCGCACCCCCTTTTCCTCCTCATCAGTCAGCTTAAGCAATCTGCACAAAACAGGCAACAGGGCCTCTGCTTCTCCCGTCTCGAGAAGCTTCACGACCGTATTCTTCAGGTACTCCATATCCACCTGGTCCAACATATTCTCCTGTTGCTCTCTCCTTCGATCAGCATCACGAAGTGCCTCCTTCAGCACCGCATCTTGCTCTTCCCTCAATTTCAACTCACGCTCTAAATCCAACACTTCAGCCTCCAGAGCACGATTTCGTTTTTCCACAGACAAGATTGCTTCGTCCCTCTGTGCTTGGCGTTGAGCCAGGGCAAAGATTTTGGAGTCCCCACCCTCCCCCCAGGTCAAACCTCGATCTACGCTGGTATTGCTGGCAACAGATGCAGCTTCCCCTCGGTCGTTCAGCAGATTCTCGAATTCAAATGCATCCGTGTGTGTCATGACACTGTCGCCAGTGAAATCGTCCTTCGGATGGCGGCCATAGTGGTCCATCCTTGGAGATGCAGACGCAGCATCCAGTCGCCCTTTCAGATCAGAGTTGAGGTGCAAAAGTCGGGTTATTTCTTCGTCCTTGGCTTGGCAAACCTCCTCGGAGGTGGTTCGTAGAGAATCCAGCTCGAGACTCGTTTTTTCCAGTGCCTGCTGAAGCTCCGTGACTTCTGAGGTGTCGGCTGCACTGACAGCCGCTTCATGATGCCTGAAGAATAAGTTGCTCTTTAAATCTTTTAAGGATGGGTAGCAAATTGTCAAAATCTCAGGATACTTTTTTACCTGTTTGCAGTAGTTTTTACTGGCCCTTGTATTCTACTCACAGTCATGTAATGTTTCAATATGGAAAGTGGTCAGCCACAGAAAGTAATGGAGCTTGCAAGATTTCTTGGAATATACAATGCATTCGAATCTGGAACGCACCCTTCGTTAGCTCTGCGTTGGTGGTCCAGTGAACTGGCTTTCCACTGCTCAGCTTCTCGACTGGCAGCCTCGGCCGCCCCTTTATATTGCAGCACCTCTGCACTCATTCCATCTAGTTGGACTCGGAATTCTTCCGTCAAATCGTCCAGGTGTCTAGTGAAGCTGTCTTCTCTTTCAGCCAATTGCGTCTGAACACACACAGATCCTCTGTGTTCTGGTCTAGTGAATAAATATATGACAGTAATTGAATAACACACATGGCTTCATTCAGTGATTCCAAACCTCCTATTTTCTTTATTCTACTTCCTGGGTACTCTTCTGCCCCCCCCCTCCTCCACCCATCAAATCTCATATTTAACCACGAATCCATTTCGTTTCTGTGCAAAATCATACCTGCAATTCATCTCTTTCCACAGTAAGAGCTTCAGCAGTCTCCTCGAGGGCCGTCAATTGCTCTGCGATATCCGAACGAACATCAGCTCCCTCCTTCAGCTCTTGCAGCTCCATATCCTTGCTTTTCAAGAGTGCATGTGCTCGGATCTTATATTCTTTCAACTCCGTGGCAGCCTGCTCGGACTGGCTCCTAGTGCTATCAAGCTCCACTGCCATCGACTGCTTTTCAGCTTCCGCCTTGCCTCGCAGCTCGGCAGCTTCCAGTTCAGATTTCCTTTGCTGGGTATTTGCCCTGTCCAATCTCTTCCGCAGTTCAACTGTGAAGCAACCAACCATTGCACCAATTAGGCAGCATCCCACAGACCTAGCATTGACCAAATCCAAACGAGCAGCCTGGTTGACCAAAAGCTTTTTCACCTGCCGCTTTATCTTGGAATTATTTGACATCAAGGGAACAAAGAGTTACCTTTTCCTTTCCAAAAATAAGCAATCGTTTGTGAGCACGTGGTGCAATCAATAACCTACCTAGAACTTTTTTCATTTTCTCCTTCTCCCCATCGTTTGATTCTTTCCAGTTTTCTAACTCTTTGCTCTGTTCCTCGACACGATGTGCAAGCTGTGTGATTTCCTGGTTCTTCCCTTCCATAGCTAAGGCACCTTCTTCTATTTGATTCTATAAACATCGATTCCACACAAACACCCACTCAAACCTCCAGCCAATTCCATTTGAACACAAGTCGTAGATTTATGATTCGAGAAGCAAGAAAATCGATAGCAGCACAGTTTCTCTCACATAAATTACATGAAAATGACAGATATATGACATTAAAATGAGGGTGGAAGGCTGATCTGGCCAATCCACTGTAGACACCAGCACCGCATTGTTCTAGATTACCTTATATTCCGATAGTTGAGGTTGAATTTGTTGGAGGGTATTTTCCAGCTCATCGACTTGAGCAGATTTACTCTTGGCTTCCTCCTCAAGTCGGGAGGATTGCGATTTCTCAAAGCTGAGCTCTTTGGAGATCTTAGTCCTCTCAGCCAGCCACTCCTCTTTCGAGGTTGCTAGCCGGCGCTCCATTTCCCTCTTAGAATCTGCAAGCTGTTTGAGAAGCTCCGAAACCTTCTTTTCTAATCCAGGGACCTTGGTTGCATCTGCTCGGAAGTGAGTGGCTCTGGAGGAAAGCTCAGCAATTGCTGTGCGCCCCTCTTCCTCGACTGCATCCCGCTCTGCCGTGATTTGAGACACCTGTTCCGACAGTTTAGCCTTCTCCTCCTCGATTTTTTCCATGTCTGACTGCAGTTTGGCAAACTCCCCCGCTAACTTGTCCTTCTCTTCTTTGATTCTCTCCAAACCCAATTTTGATCTGGAGAGTTCCTCGGTCAGACTAGCTTTGGCCCCTTCCGTCTTTTCCAGATCGGAATTCAGTTTGGCTAGCTCTTGCTTGTGCCCTTTTCTGATCTCAGCTTTCTCTCTGGTGAAATTTCCCTCACTCTCTGCCACAGCCTCATTGTGCTGTTTCGTGGTTTTGGCCAGCGATTCCTCAGCTTTCGCAAGCTTTGCTGTGAGCTCCTTGCATTCTGCCTTTGCAGCGGCCAGTTGCTCCTTCAAGGTTGCAATCTGTCAAGCACCAGAGGAAAACATCAGAAACCTCTTGTTTTATCTTCTTGCTACGAAACAGTGTTGTGGAGCAACGACCAAAAACACTTTTAATTCTCTCCCACAATGCGCCGTGTCCTGTGTTCCGGTACGGCGTTTTTGCCATTTAATTCTTTCGGCGCCTTCTTTTCTTTATCGTAATCAAGAATAAAGGGGGACATGGTGAACCTCATCTCTCACTTCTGTTCAACGTAATACATCAAGCCTGAAAGCTACACCCAACACACAAAAGAGTGATGTACGTCCCAATCACCACGCTACTTCTCTCACCTTTTCTTCGTGCCTTTTTTTCGTCCCCTCCACAGGAACTGGCTCCTGGCCATCTTCGCCTTCCTCTTCCTCGGCGGTTTCCTCCGCTTGCAGCTCCTCAATATGGTCTTGCAACTCCTCGACTTGATCTACCCATCCTGATCTCTCAGTTTCAAATGTCTGGCGTTCAGTTGCAAGAGATTCTTCCAAATCAGCAACCTCACCCTCAGCTTGCTGCGCTCTTTGCTCTAGCTCGCAAAAATCGGACCTCAACTGTGCCTCCAACCGGCGAAAATCATCAATCTGTGATAATCGCTGGGATAGCTCTCGGCATGTCAGTCTTTCGGCTTCTGTCAGACGTTCGTTTTCCGACTTGATGCCCTTCATGACAGGAAAACATGAAAAAACGGTTCTACCATTCCATAAACCACATTGTGAAACAGCCCAGCACCTGACAATATCTGCATGTCAGTCATGCGGGAGGGATATCATCCAAATGACAAACACAAGACCCCAACCTGTGCCTGCGCCTCCAATTCTTCTACTTTCTTCAAAGCTTCGTCAGCTACAGTTTTGCTTGCACTGATTTCGGCTTCCAGTTCATCGCATTTTTTCCTGTATTTTTCAGCAGATCTTTCCAACTCCTGAGCATACGCGATCGACACGGTTCCCTCCCCTTCCTGCTGCTCAGCTTTCAATGCAGAATTCTCATTCTCAAGCTCGGAAATCCTGGCTGCCATTCTCGCCAGCTCCCGATCCCCATCAGATTCCTCCCCCAGCTTGGCTTGCGTCTCTTCCAACAGCCCTTCGAGTTCCGAAACTCTTTTTTGCCAATCCGCAGCCGATTTGGAAAAATTCGCCCCTTCCTCCTCACATCGGCTTTTGAGGTTTTCCAGCTCAGTCCTGAGCCTCGCAGCCTGCGATTCAATCCCATCCTTTTCTTGAGCCGACGCTCGAACATCGCCTTCCAGATCCCCCACCCGTTTTCTATAATAAGCCATTTCCTCCTCATTTTTAGATTCTGTTCTCGAATGCCCTTCTTCGACATGTCTAATCCTGGATTGAGCATCGGCGAGGGCGATCTCCAGGATCTCTTTTTGTTCCTTTTCTTCAGCGATTCTAGTGAATGCCTCCTCCTGCTCCTCGGCCATGGATTTCAAAGCCGATCTCAGCGACGCCACCATTTCCTCCATTGCTTGGGAGCTATCCATGTGATCTCGCAAAGCCTTGGAAGCTGCCGAAGATTCTTCCACCAATCCCTGCTTTTCGGAGGTCAGGTCATTGACTTGTGCTGCAAGATCCTGAATCAATCCATACAACCCAACAATACGTTGTTTTCAATTGCACATAGATTTCGTCTGTTCGAACCGGCAGAAGTAGTGCAGTTTGAATCTCAGAAGATTAGTGTGATTTCGGTGATAAGAATCAGGTCCAAAACTTAACAGCTACAAACAAACACCAACTCTCTTTTTCATTTTATATGAGCATTTTTATTCCCTTTTTCCATTTATAACACAGCAATCTTAGACTGCATGACTGACACAGATCCAATAATCAAAGCACGACTCGAACCCACGGACCCACTCAGAACCAGCGATAAGACAGTCCAAGGAAATGTAATAGTCTGAACGAGACGTCTCAACGAAACAGTGAAAAACAATTAGCACCATTTTGTAAGTTGCACCTTACAGTCCTGCTTGGCCACCTCCAATTCTTCGGATGCCTTTGCAAGTTTTTCAGACAAGGTTTCATCTGGTTCGGTCCTGTCTTTTATAGCCTTCAGCTCTTCACTCACGGTTGATAGCTGTTGGACAGCACGAAGGTGATTATATATATATATATTTTCCAGAAAATTCTGAGATCGACCCCATTTACCATAGCCACCAAGAAAAAACATGGGATGCTTTGGAGCTAGGAAATATTAGAAAGAGCGGGGAAAATACCTGCTGGAGTTTTCTATCACGAAGTTTGAGAGCCTTCAATGCCTCAATCAGTTTCCTTTGCAGTTCCTCTTTCGATGCATTTGCAATCGAAGCTGGAAGCCGCCGGCCCTGCAAGGCAAACGAATCTGATTTGGAATTTCCCTCCAAAAAAAAAAGAGTGATGCTTGGGTGTGATTGGCTGGTGTTTGCAATTTTCAAGAATTTGAAAAGTTTCTGACCAAGAACTGAACTGTGCTGAAAACAGAACCTCTTGTTTTTTTCTGTTTTTTTAGATTGCTTGAGTCAGACAAGCTTACCTCAGACATTTCCGAGGTGACGGACCTAGGGGAGTCCATCTTGGCGAGAGGATAGACTTCCTTCACAAAAAGCAAAAAAACTGAAATAAAAGAGCAGCTGGGTGCGAAACCAGCACACTCTAGGAAACGACTCCGTAGCAAATGCTGTTGGAAACCGACTCTAGGGTCGTTCTTCTTGGGAAATCCCGAACACAAGGTTTGGACACCTGCAAGAATCTATCTAGGTGCCCGTGCACAAGAATCCATATACTAATCAAAACAGACAAAACCGGACGCTCACAGTTTTTTTCCAAAAAAATGCTGTATGGGAGTTAAAAAGGTTCCCTCCCGCAGCACACAGCGCTCGGGAGTGCTGGGTGACCGAAACCCACCCTTCTGGCGCCACGCTGACGCTTTTTACGAATTCTCTGAAAAAATGGGGCCTGCGCAGTACGAAACCTTGGACTGTTTGGTGAAATACAGAATTAACATTTCTCGACACTGATTGCACTTGTCAAGCGACAAAAGTTGCAAACTTGGTTTGGGGCGTCTCGACAGAATGGAGGTCTTGTCTGGGAAGTCGATGAGCGTTGCATCTGGAGCCCTGCGTACGGGTGCTCCACCGCGGCAGTTGGGCGGTGTTTCTGATTTCCCGCCAAGACGATCCCGACGTGAATTTTCCTCTGCTGTTGGGCAGAAACGCCAAAGGCCTCTGGTGAGTTTGTGAGAGTTGCATTATTTTCCGCTTGGCTTTTTTTCAAGGAGATGGGCAGGAGAATCGGACAGATGTGTGATCAGTCCTTTCAAATTCAGAGTTTTTTTGAGACCATGAATGCTGGAGTGGGACCATTGAAAACCTATTGCTTTCATGATTTGTATGAAGGTTGTTTCCAGAGTGGCAGCTTCCGCTTCTGTCCCTGCTGAAGAAGTGGATCCGAATGTGAGTCGAGCAAAGATTGCCCCCAACACACCAGTAATTCACTGTATCGACTCACCCCCCTGTTGTTGCATTTTCAGCACCCCACCATTACCTGTCAATTGCTTACAGATGAAGGATATGAGAAGAGTCTTTCTCTTTACTTTGACAATAAGCTTTCCTGCTTGAGTGCTCGTGAAGTTGACTTGAAATTGATTTTGTCTGGGCATTAGGAGTATGAGTGGACTGAGGGGGATTCAGAATCAGCTCCACCAAGTGAGGACACTTTGCAATTTGCTAAATTTCTTGCGAATATGGCAGACCAGACCAAATGCGAAGACGTGAAACTTTACTATGTGGGGAAGTTGATCTATTGGTGAGTTCAATCTGATCGAGGGCAGGAAAGACTCAAAATGATGGCATCTTCAGAACGTGACTACTTGGCACTCCATACCCACGTGCATTGCTTCATTATTTTGAACATCAATCGAGGGGTTTTAAATTTTGAAAACTGTTTGTGAGGGTTTCTGTGACAGAGTCGTAAAATATGGGGGGGTAATAAATAGGATAAGTTTCAAGGAAAGCAAAGCGTGTGTGGGCTCTCCAGGACAGATTACTTTTTGGTGGCTTCCGTATTTTCGAAACCGCAAATGAATGCAGTTTTGGGGAAAATGGAGAAGGCTGCTGAGGAAGAGTGGAACAGATGCCCGGGAGAAGCCAATCCTGGCAGGTAAATTGTCACAAAAATTTTCACGAAATGATCAATACCTGGTCACTCTTATTGTGCTTAATGTTCCACCACCCCCCTTTGGCAGAAAGGGGGGTGATGCCTTTCCTTGCTTTCTTACGCTTTTCTTCCAGTAAGAAATAACTGTTTTGGGGTGTCCCAGTGTAGAACAGTAGAACCATTATTTGGTGATGGGGATGAAAATTCTTGTGGGAAGAGTTGTGTGAGGTGTAGAGTTTAAAAACCTTTGGAAAAGTATGGGCACGTCTGACATGGGGGGTTTCATTGCTCAGGAGCGAATGGGAAATTTTGGATTTCAGCGATTTGGTCATCCATGTAATGTCTCCAGAAACGAGGGACTTCTACGGACTCGAAGAGCTGTACGAAAAAGCTGAAGAGGTAATATTTGCTCAACAATCTGGAGTGCTTTTGCATGTGTTGGTGTTTGCAAAAGAATTAAGGGAAGAGATAGGGGGAAGCATGCAACTCGCAACGTCTTGTTATGATTTTCTGTGTATTGAGCACTTGATGTATTTCTGCAGATTCCCTTAGAGTTTGGACCAGGAGCGACAGCCCCAGAATGGTCGGCATCGATGAAGGATTGAGAGATCCTCAATGAATTCTTTAGCTATGTTGGTGTACACTGTTGGCAGCGGAGTTTTTTATAACGAATGAGGGGAGTTTTGGCAGTGGTCATCATATTGTTCTTTTTTGTTTGTCTTGCTTACTTTGAATGCAAATGAGAGGGGGGGGGGGTTGATTCCCTGACCACCATATTCACCAAACAATCATGAAATCTTCCAAAAAGGCTACGTGTGTTTGTCGAAAGAAGTGAGAAATTTTGTGTGGATGAGGATGCTCCGTCCTTTCGTAATTTCACCCACACGGTTCAGAAGTCGGATGCCCAGAGTGAACTTCTCGAAAAGTTCTTTCCCTCGCAACACAACGAGACCGCGTCTCCGATGCGGCTTCCTCGACTCTGTGTGAGAACGACAGGGCACCCAGTACTTGACGGGGGCAGTACCTGCCCGTACAAAACTGGTCGGGGCTGGCCGATCCCAACGAAGCCTGCGAGTGGCGGCGGTCGGAACAATAGTAGCATTCGATCGTGAAATCAAAGGACGAGTGCGAAACCACTCACACCAACTGGTGAGCTGGAGCCGACCGAAGACAGGGAAAAATAACGCAGAGAAACCCTGAAAACGCTCTCGTCTGCGAGGGGACAGGGAGGTTTCGAGTTTCGAGCCGCCTGGCGAAAGTATGTATCTCGCGCTTGATACAGCACAAGAATCGCATTAGTGAAAAGCATCCTTGCATGTGATCTGAATGACTCATGTAACGCCCCATCATCAACCGAAATCGGTAGGTTCAAGTCGCGTCCGTTCTCCGGGAAATCACACTGGGTAAATACTGGCTTCGTCCAGTTTCGGGCGCTCGACTGAGCTTGCTTCGTAGCCAGAGCGTCTCAAAGACAGGGCAGGGGTTGAGGTCGCTTCACCCTCTGTTCCGCAGGGTCGACACTCGTCGCAAGACCGGGTACGTTTGACTAATTGCCACGAGTGGGTGTAGTGCCCACCCTTGAAGAACAGGAAGCGCTAGGTTTCCACCCCAAGGTATAAACGCGAGCGTACTATTCTTTTTCTTCTTCGGCGAACCGCGTTTTCGACGGCTTGAACGCTGGGTGGGGAAGGACCCGCGTGACGTCGCGTGAGATTGTAAGTGATGTGGTGAAGCTTCTGCCCGTCCGCACGTTCGCTGAAAACGAGGGCAGCGCGGGATATTCAGGGTGCTTTTCCTAGTCGTTACTGGCTGCGAAAGTATACAACTTGTCCGCCCGGGTCTGTATCGAGGTCGTGACGGCCAAGCATTCGAACAGCTTGAATGTGGAAGCGTTCCCGTGATCGTAGGTCAATTTTCCATTCTTTGTGGGCGTCGCTATGGCCACAATTGTCGAGTTGGTCAGTCGTGACAAAATGAACCCGTTGAACAAAAATCAATCACTAAATCCAATTCCTTTCTGTTTTGGACAGGGCTGGTCCTGGGATCATAGGATTCAATGCCTGAAGGTACAATTTCGCCCGAAACCAAACATCTCGCACCCCTGGCTTAAAAAAAACATAAGAGAGAGTTGACAAAGAAAAAAGGAAAAAAAAGGAGGGATTTCTCACGATGACTTCCTTGAGTCCAAGGACATTCTCGACCGATATTGGTGATGGTCGGCGAAAATCGGCACAAATAAGTGCTTCGGAGGCAATGAATCTGGAGGTCCGAGTGGGGACCATCGATTCGACGGCTGGTCGCAAGAAATGGTGGAAGAGGGGCTCCAAACGAAGTGGGAGGGAAAATGGAGAAAAGACTTCGAGGAGCTTGTCCCCTTCACCCCGCCGGCTTGATTTGAGTGCGGTGGTCCGAAACGATCCCAGTCCGGATGGCATTCCAGGGAAATCCTCATTGCTGTCGTCCCTAAAAGATTGGGCGAAGGGTAGGACGACTCCTCGCAGTCCGAGCACTCCCTGGAGTCAGACTGGGGCATCCCCAAATGAACCCAGAGGCCATGGGAGCGTGAACCCGGGTTTCCCAGAATTTGGGTATGAAAGAAAATCTAGTCCGCTGATCATCAGGCAACAGCAGTCCCCGAGACAGAACCATAACATAGCAACCGGCTCAAGCCTCCAACCCGCCAAATCAGCACCGCTGGCATTCGATGATGTGTTCCTCCCCCCCCATTCAGACAACGGTGCAGGATTGATCCTGGCCAGTGCCCGGGGTCCTCGTCGCGATAAAGCTTCACCTCGGGGGCTGGATAGTTTGCCGGGGACGATCCATCATTCTTCAAAAGGGGCTGGGTGTAAGGATGAGAGGCGGAGGCGGAAAGGCCAGCAAAGCGCTGGATCGGGGTCTGCTACAAGCCACTCAACGAAATCAGCTGCGAGCAGTGCAGGGGTAAATTCTAGTAGCTATTTAGCCTCGGTAGCGAGCACCTTCTACACAGATGATCTTGAGGAGCAAGGGGCTCATTTCAAAGACATCCCTCAAGGAATGGAGGGGCTGCGGCCCTTGCCAGGAACCCATTTGAGCGCCCCTGTCAGAACAGTCAGAAGGGTGTCTTTGGGGTGCGATGGAACTGAGGACATAATTGATACGATTCGATCGTCGTGTAACGACGACCTGGAGCCCGGAAAGAAGAGGAAAAAGCGATCTAGGGCCAGACGGATTTTTCGGTTCTTCAAGAAGCAGCCGTCTCTGACCGTCTGGTTTGATTCCAGCATCAGGAGTTCTCATAAATCAAGGCGTGCGACCGATTCGAAAGGTTCACAAAGCTACAAGCAATCCGACGGGTCCGAGAGTTCGAGAAGGATGTCGTCGAGTGTTAGTGTAGATGTAACGAGGCCCAGTAAGTAACCCAACCCCCAAAACATCATTTATCCAAGATTCTGTGATGCCTCACACTCTTTTTTATTTTTTTTAATTTACCCTCAGGCTTGTTATTTGTGTTTGACGAACCATTCACCTTGCATGAATTTGGATGTCTGTGTCCCCTCGGTTCTTTCAGCTTCAACAAACAACTTTCCAATTTTTCCCATTTTTTTTTTGTTTGAAATCGTATGTTGTGCCTTCACACTACTTTTCGAAGAAACAAGAAAAAACGAAAGATCGTTGTCCAGCCGTAACTCACCTTTCGATTTGCTGCTGGAAGGTAATGCTGGGTCAGCATCCACCTCGGGCTTTTCTCGACGTCAGGAAGCCATGGGGAAGATAATGGAAGAACGTCTGCGTGACTTGAGCACGAAAAAATCCGCCTCTTTGAAAAAATCTGCCTCCTTGAAAAAATCCGCCTCCAATTCCCGTCGATTTCGGGATGGAGGTGAGAGGCCAGAGAGGCCAGAATCTGGACTACGACGCCATCGCATGGTGGTGAGGGGAAGTGGGTCAGAGCATAAAAAAAAATCCGTTGAAAAAGGGAAAAAAAAACATCAGAAATGAATCCTATGTTGGGGAGACTGGGTATAAGGGCTGCTTAAGTTGGTTGAGGCTTGGTGCAGGAACGGCGGGGAATATATATAGTTATATATATCTATGTATATATTTTTTGCTGTTTCAGTCGATCGGAAAGAGGGTTTAAGAATATTTATATGAGTGTGTCGCTTTTTACTTGGGCGGTTAGTGAATAAAAGCGATGCATTCCCCGACATGCACGCACGGTTTGGATTTCAAGGGGGGAGTTTTAACGGGTTTTGACAGAGAAAAAAAATTCATGTGTTTTTACAATGGCCCCTAGAAAAAAAAGAAGAAAAGAAACACGACAAAACTTACAAGACTTCGGTAGATTCTCTCGATAGCGTTTGTTGAGGTAGCTTTTTTTCTTTTTTTTTTTTTTTTGCCACCCAAAAAGAAAAAGAAAAGGAAAAGGAAAAAAAAACATCGTTAAGAAAGAAAGAAACGTATAGAACAGGGTCTGGAGTTTTTTCTTCCAAAACATTGGAAAAGACCCTTGATAGGTGTTTGATTGTGACCTTGTTGAATATGGATTTAGGGTTTCATCTTCTTGTGTCAGACATAGGGAGTCATCGGGACGATATTTCAAAACGGATTGTGCTGGATTGGGGGGGGGGGACAAAAATATATCAAGGGATAAGGGCAAGAAAGGAAGTTGTATTCAAAATTATACATATATATTTTCTAAAAATGGGGGGTGGGGTGCATGAAGGGAAATCAAAAAAAAGAATTTTTAAAAGGACAGGGAGGGGGAGAGGAGGAAAGGAGGGGGTGCCTGTTGGATGGATGTATATATGGGAATTCCGGTTAATATCTTTTTTTTGTGTCTCCTTTTTTTGAGGTTGTGTTTTTTTCAACGATATTTCGGAAGGTTTTTTTTATTGCTTTCTGGAGTGTGTGGGGTGAAATTTCGAAACTTTTGACTCCTTGTGGATGAGTTTTCCGGGAAGAAATATTGTGATTTAAGAAGTGTTGTCCAGAAGCTGAAAAATTGGGTTTGGGGAGGGATTTTTAGGCCGGGGGGAAGGGATGATGGGGGGCCTTTTGGGGGAGGTACATACAGGAACAGCTCTTGGCAAGCATTTGTTCTACTGTCACTTCATTATTTTTGCATGGATGTGTTGTGATGGACACTTAATGCCTCCTGTCGATTTGTTGATTTGTCTAGTTGGTAGGGGACGTTTAGCTGTCTATGCTCTTGATAAAATCCCCAAAAAGAAAAAAAAAATGGAAGTGGGGATGGGAGGGGTCCAGAAGGGGGGTTCAACTTTAAGAACAACAAAAGGGAAGCATTGATGTCTGATTGGTGGATAATCTCTTCCTTTTCTTTTTTTTTTTTTTTGAAAAAACAATATATATATACATCTCCGTGGGATGATTGTTCAACTCAGTTTTCTTCATAAATTATCATTTTCTCTTTATTTTTTTTTTTTATGGACGTCATAAATGGTGTTTTTTTGGGGGGTGGGGAGGGGGGGATTGCTGAAATCGATCATCTCTCTGAGTTCTAAAAATAGCGAAGGGAAATTGTAGCATCAAATGCTTTGGGCGACCTGCATGGTGTCCATGGGAGTGTGGAGTCTCCAAATATATAAAAGGATATGTACTCAAATATATATTTATAACTTGATGGGGACAAAGAATAGGGGTGGAGCTGGAAAAATCTGTATGATGTATGGATACCATCGGTGTTTAGAAAGGGGGAGCAATTGAGAAAGAAATGTTTGATAATTTTTCACGAGGTGGGTTTTTTAATTTTCTTTCTCTTAATTTTTTTGGAGGTTCCTTCTTTTATAACTTCCGTTGGGTGTGTTTCTATTGTTCGTATCGATGAGAAACGGAGGATCCCCCCCTTTTTTCTTACTTTAGCTTGACAACTTTTTTTTTCTCTTTTACGTTTCTTTCCTGAACGATACTGTTGGACACAAAATAAACAAGAAATAAATGTGTTATTTAAAAAAAACAAAGAAAAAAAAAAAAACAAAGAAAAAAAAAATCCAATTGATGTGTGTGCGCGCGCGCTTTTTTTTCTCATTTTATTTTTGAGCCTCAGTGATCTTTTCTGGCTTGGCTGTGTATATTGCATGCTCAGCTGGCCATTTTGGTGATCCCCTGTTTGTTGGATCAAAAATGGGAATGGCGATATTTGCAGAAGGGGAAAAAAAACCAGGGGTAGTAATGGGAAGAAATGAATGCTCTTTTTTTTGTTTTACTTTTTTTGGTTTGATCCTTAGGTTGACCTTTTTTTTGTTGGTGGTGTGACATAATGAAATCCTTCATCCCTGTCCCATCGTCTTTTGTATTTTGCCCTTTTTTTTATTTTTCTTACATTGCCCTGCTCAAAACTCGTGATCTTATACAAGAGGATAAAAAAAAGAAAAAAAAACACCCAATGAGGCGGCGATAGATTTTTGTTTGTTTGATTGATTGATTAACTGATTGGTTAGCACGGTCCTTTTTCTTCTATGTTTGTGGTTTTTTTTTTTGGGGGGGGGGGGTATTTTGACCATCCGTGACAATAGAGAGGAACAGGGAAATTTATATTAAAAAAACAACAGGCAACTGAATAAATTGACAAAAATATTGATTTGGGTGGAGCTGGTTTAAAAAAATAAAAAAACAGAATACGTAGATGCACGTTTTTTTGTTTAGGCTGGATGTGATCGATCAATCAAGAAAAAAAACAAAAACAGATCATATGTGGTTGCGAAACGGTGCCTACTTTGAAATAAAGCAGTGTTAATCCAGCTTTCACCATACGATTGGGGTTTTTGAGGGGAAAAAAAAGGGTTTTCTTGGAGTGGGGAAAATATATATTTAGATATTCATAGGGTGAAAAACAAATTTTGCCTCTTCTTTTTGGATGGGGAGGGAGGGATTTTGAATGTGAACACTAACCTAAGAACAAGAAAAAGGAAAACATCACTATGGCTCGATATCATGGCTGAACTTTTTTTCGTGAATGCGGTGGCTGACATGCAAAGTTTGTATTTCGTTGACAACTGATGTGATTTAAGGGGGAAAGAAATATAAACAAAAAAAAAAACAAAAAGAAAATTAATGGATGTGGAAGAGAAACTTGAAAGCAGGGTTGAAATACCCTAATAAAATGAATACTCGAATACAGCTTGCAAATGTACTTGTCTTTCCTGATTGATTTCTCTAGTTTTTTTGTGGTGTTGGTAACCGCGCACACACATTTTGTTAACTTGCCCCCGATTCTCAGACCCAAGCTGGAAATTGTCATGGGCCCACATGAAAACACTACTCGATCAGGGATCAAACTTCACAAAATTTAGAACTTCTCTTCTCCACACGTTACGAATGCACATCGCATTCACATCAACCAAGGCCTTTTCCAACAAAATTTGCAACCCAAACAATATAATGTTCAACCTTAGTTCATTTTCTTCATTTTTGTTGTGCAAATCAAATCAAATCAGCCTGCTTAGGTGTTGTGCCACTCGGCGCAAGCAAAAACGATCGAAATCGCGCAGAAAGGGGACGCGCGCACGTTTTTCCATCAAAAGGCAATAAGGGGTGCAATCTCTTGAATCAAACGACCGAGCATGGTGGTGGCATTGACAGAGGAGCAATATTATGAGTGTTGCAACAGCAAGCGATTCGCGGCAGTCGCTTCCCTGGGAGGTCCGTTCGAGTCATGCGAGGAGATCGTAGCCCACGCGACCAACGTATGGTGGAAAGAAACTCCCGTGAACGAGTGGCTGGCTGCTTTCGCCGGCCATCCGACTATCGGGGACGTTGATGCGTTGACGAAAAAAGATGGTGGCGAGCAATCCACCGCCCTGAACTGCACCGATCCAGGAACCCTGGACGAATTGGCAAAATTGAATTGTCAGTACCAAGCCAAATTCGGCCACGTGTTCTTGATTTTCGCTCCTGGGAAAACCGCCGAGCAAGTCCTGCACGCCATCAAAGATCGCATTCAGAATTCGCCAGGCCAGGAACTGCAGATTTGTGCAGGGGAGCAGATGAAAATCACAACGAAGAGAATGATGGGAATGCTGGGCAAACCAGCCTGGACTGATCCATGTGCAATGTACCTAAATAGAAGCAAGGATCATGGCAAGTCCCCAATAACCACCCATGTGCTGGACACATGCAGGGGTTGCCCAGCAGCTGGAGTCCCAGTAGTGTTGGAGAAGAAATCGGATCCTGATGGGACTGTCTATGATGCAATTTCCAGGGGGGTTACTAATTCTGACGGCCGTGTTGGAAATCTGCTCAATTTCGTGGACTCCATAGCGCCTGGAACTTACAGGATGAAATTTCGAACAGGAGAATACTTGCAGAAATGCAAGAAGGACTTCCCAGACTTCTACGCTGAGGTGGCTTTCCTTGAGTTCTGTATGCAATTTGAAGTGAAATCCTTGGTTGCGATGAAAAAGGAAGCATCTCTTTCAATCCAAAATTTTATTTTGTGGTTACTTGCGTTTGGTTTTTGAGCTCAGTTTTGTTGTGAATGTAGATTCCTTTCTATCCGGAGGTGAATGTAGATTTCAATGTGCCGGAGTCCATGTCCAAACAGCACTTTCACATTCCTTGCTTGCTGTCCCCTTATGGCTATTCGACCTACAGAGGGAGCTAGCAAATGGATGCAATTGTGGAACACAAGGAGTTGTTTAACAGAATAGAGAACTGAAATTTCAACGTTTGGGCAGATTTGGGTTTCCCT
This sequence comes from Bryopsis sp. KO-2023, assembly GCA_030272585.1. NCBI lineage: Eukaryota > Viridiplantae > Chlorophyta > Ulvophyceae > Bryopsidales > Bryopsidaceae > Bryopsis > Bryopsis sp. KO-2023. The sequence continues at coordinate 329,573 of BSYQ01000007.1, read as the reverse complement.
TATTTACAGCTCCAGCAATGGGAAGGCATGTCAGGTGTAAACCTTTCTCAAAGTCTTTTATACGACAACAAACACTTGACGATGTTCAATCAGGATGACAGTAGAATGACCTGTTTCGTGGGGATTTCTTCTGTGGATTGAGAACCGTGGGACTATGGCATTTGCACAAATGCGACTCGATATTTATCAACACTGTTGGGCACAAGAGAGCACACCCTCTCTTCCACAGGTCGTGTGAATCCAAAATTTCATGGCCAGAGAATATGCTGATATTTGCATGGATCCTTGATGATCAAAACTGGAGGCTGAGAAACAATTGGCAGAGGTTGCTTTGCTTTGCACTCAGTTTACTGAATCTGACTGTTTGTTGTATCACTGGTAGGACATCTGTTGGTTGAATCCACACATAAAAAAGAGTACCAACAGGGATATGAAGTGTTAGTCCCTGTGTCTTGTTTGTTTGTTTTTTGTTTGTTTGTTTGTTTGAATTCTCATTCAAACCAACCAGATTATGGGGAAAAGAATGGCTTGTCAAGCAGTTTGCTTCTTGATCCCACCTCAGCATATTGGCTGGAAGTACTTAATCCAATTTTTGGGAAGTACTGATGCTATCTAAGATATCCAGGGCATTGATCATATATTGCTCTTCTAGCTCACCCCTCTCTGATTGATATCTAAACCAGAAGGTGGCTCTCGAGGTAAATCAGCTTGGTACTTCCTCCACCGCAATTCCAAATGCTACCATCGTTCAAATTCAAATTTTTGGCATGGATTCACCTAATCAAACTAAGAAATTCTCACCAGAATCACAACCAACAATACTCTCCTCTGAATTCTGAATCTTGGGACTGGAAACTAAACATCTACTTCTTAGGCCTTGCAAGCTATTTTTCCGAAAGCTGAGAGCCTACGCTTCTTCCTTGTATATCATCAGAAACAACGATTTCTATTTTCAGAAAAAAAAACCCTCCCTGAAAACAGCCTGGAAGACCTTGACCTAGACCTGTTGATCTGAACACAACCAGCCCGCATCAAACCAACTGATGGCTCTCCTAAATATTCTCCTTATCAAGTTATAGATTAGGGCAAAAAGAGCGAAGGGGGACGAAAGACATCACCATCGCTCTTCCCTGAATACACCACATGTTTTTCTTTTTGTTTTTTCGGAAAAAAAAACAGGACAACAAAAAGGGCATTGGTATTATCAAGGATGATTAATTTTCCCACCCCCCCCAAATCTAGCTTTCAAGATTTTTTGAATACTACATCACTAATTGACTGGACAACGTTTTCATGGCAGACCTCCGGGCAAAGCTACCCATCTGTTACAAGCCTTGCATTTTCGAGTCTTCCTTTTTTTTCCAGAATAGGAGCCCAAAAGTCAAGCACACTCCTCCACCACTCAGCGCCCAAGCCAAATTTCCCCCCTCCACAAGATATGCCAACGACTCAAACTCCTCTATTTCCCCATGAAACACCTCCTGAATTATATTCCCCCAAAAGAGTCGAAAAAGTAGAGCTGTTTTTTTCCTCCCACACCACTGCACCCCAGACCTCTATCTGTTGGCCTTGGCGACACGTTCGATTTCATCCTTTTTCTTGATTGCGTAACTGTTGGACGAGCCCTTGGAGGCGTTGATCAATTCGTCAGCCAGGCACTCAGCGATGGTCTTAATATTCCTGAAAGCCGCTTCGCGGGCACCGGTGGTGAGCAAATAAATGGCTTGATTCACTCTCCTCAGGGGAGATACGTCCACAGCCTGCCTTCGAACCACACCAGCGGACCCAATCCTAGTGGCGTCTTCCCTTGGACCAGAGTTTTCGATCGCGGTGACCAGCACTTGAATGGGGTTCTCTCCAGACAACAAGTGAATCAAATCGAACGCGTGCCTCACAATGCGACACGCCAGGAGCTTCTTTCCGTTGTTGCGACCGTGCATCATCAACGAGCAGGTCAGTCTCTCGACGATTGGGCAGGACGCCTTCCTGAACCTCTTCTTCTGGTATCGACCGGCAGTGTGAGGAACGTACACCGCTGACTTGATGTTTTTCACGGAGATGTAGTCGTCCAATGAGATATCCTTGAGCGCGACATCGTCCGTTCCGAAACTCCACTTGCCAAACAGCTTGGGAAGGTCTTGCTCCAACTTATCGCCCTCGTCTTGGAGCATCACCTCTTGCTCCTCCATCACCTCTGGGGCCTCCTCTGGCACACCCTCCGACATCTTGGCGACGCTTTTTCCCTCAAAAACACTGAAATTCGCGACCGCGCGCCAGTACGCTTCTCTCTCCCCCTGCCAACTTCCGCTCCTGAGCTCTGCTAGCGATGAAGACAGATTTGGAGTTCTTCGCGCACAAAACTCGGCGGCTGATTGGAAAGGGGGGGGGGTGCGTGAGCGTAATGGTCACGGTGACACAGCGATTTTGACGTCCAAAAATAGAACGAAATCGTCATTCCGGACCCAAGCACCCAGTATTTCTCTTGATTCTGAGGAGGGGGGTGGTCCATTTTGAAATGCTCGTGAGCAGAAACAACAGGTTGAATTCCTGCTTCTGTTGCCTTAATCGATTCTTCTGGACCTCTCCAAGAAACACACTTGCACACTTGCTTTGGAATCCATACAAATTGGTTGCTACAAAAAAAAATCTCCAAACACACAAGGCCCATCCCTGTTGATACAAAACCAAAACACATCTATGCACCACCGAAAGCTCTACAAGTGATCCAAGACCACATCAATCGCAGGATTCAGCACTTCCTCCTTCCCATCATACTCATTGACGGCTTCTATGAGAACCAGGCCAATGTCGACTGTTCGGCCCCCAGCGACCTCTTCAGTTGCCACCTCCTCCATGACAGTCGATGCTGCCAGCCCTTCGATTTTCGTCAGCTCCGCTACTTCCTTTGCAGCCTCATTCAGCTTCCCATCATCGATTCTTGCAGATATATCTGTTCAAAATCAACACAGATAGGGCTTTCAGCCCGAAGAAAGGAGAAAGAAAGAGACCTGCAGACATTTTGGTTTTCATGTATCCGTAGAAACCATGACCACCCTCTTCATTGTGAAAAATTGATTTTTAGTGCATCCAGTAAAATAAGGAACCCAAGCGAACCTTTCTTGGAAAATTCCTGAAATAAAATGGCCATAGGTCTCGAAAGGAGCTCCTCCAGTCCATCCAGTGAAAACACGAAAGCCCGAGATGCGGAAATCAAATGCTCCACAGAATCAACACTCTGGGCAACATCTGCCAGAATCTTTGGCCCATCCTTGGTCAATGCTGCTACCACAATCAAACTAGCTGCCGATTTGAAGTCGCCATTCTCTATCCGCTCCAAAATGATCTGGGCATCAGGAGTGGGCAACCCCTCAGGAACTATCGGCAAACGGCCTCCACGGTTGGAATACAGTTCCCCTGAATCACAAATGATAAACCCACAGCATCGATTGAATATCATTGTCACAATTTGCAGACAGACGATATCACATATCCCCCCCCCCTTCCTCCTGGGTTGAGTTCTTCGTCTGATGGGAAATGAAAACACCGATCCTACCTTCCTTATCAGTTTTACACTCCGGATTGAAATATACAGTTGAGGATGCAGTGCCAAGGGTAGAAATCCAGTCCAGGATTCCAGAAATACTGGTGTAAGCATGGGGAGCTTCTGGTTTTTCACAATCCCCAACGGAGAGGATTCCAATCAATTCGTCGGGATCCCCTTCACCTGGATTGCCAAGTGACACTATAGGCCCACCAATCTTATCTGGAAAAAAAAAAACAATGTTAAATCCTCCTCCATTAGGCCAAGACATCTGTTGAATAAGAATCAACCCACATCACTTGGATAATCTTGGGAAGAAACTGATCAGATTCCACCACCAGCTTGCAGGGGTCACCATTAGTTGAATAATATGAAATAGCACACCATGTGAAATCATTACCATGACATGACGCTTCAACAACAGGGTGGGTGCAAATCATTTGTCTGCCATCGATCCCTCCTTCCCTGAATTGATCGCACTTTTCACTGCTGACTATCTCCATGCCTATTGCACCGACAGATTGACCCTCAGTCCATTGAAGAGCGGTCAAATCGACAGAGCTCACCGATTTGGGTTTGAAAGGGCGTCCCTCTGAAACGATCGCGCTGGTGGACTCTTTCGCCAATAACAGCAAGGCGACGTCATTTCCGGAAGCAGGATCACCGGTGTAGTCCTCATGAACAATGATCTTGCATGTTTGAAATACCTTACAAAAAAAAAAGGAAAAAATCGACAAATTTGCATCACTGCGAGAAATTAACTCTGGACGCGAAATTGATTAAAAAAGCCAATCAGTTAAATCTACATGATCATGTGGAAATCGTGAGGAACTTGGGTTTGCGATTGTGAAAATTAGAGTTACATTTCCAAAGTGAATAGGCCTTTGTATGGAATGAAGTTCTCCTTTCAAATATCTAGATAGAAACCAGTTATCGCTGCAGTGGTGCACCACACACGTTCAATCACCTGTTCATCGCCATGATGTGACACATGGACATCAGGGAAATGATTCTTCTTGTTAGAATTATCGACACATTGGGCAGCAGTAAGCACTAATCCTGGCCCAATCAAAGCTCCACCACATTCCTTCTCGCCCGAATTCTTGGACAGGAGGTTGGCTACGTAAGGAAACCTGTATGCACTATCGATTTCCCCAACCTGCAAACAAGACAGTGTTTCCAATAGAAAGCTTGACACCCCATATCAACCATATGGATGATACGGACAAGGTCCAAATATAGCTTTCCGCTTAGATGCAATGGTTTTGAAACAGTATGGATAGCGATCACCTTGAGGAAATGAAGCAAATGCTGAGAGAGCAGTGTTTGTTTTCTGAGAAATCCAACACACATGGAAAAATAGGATAGCAGTTTGTTACCGTGATCACAGGCTCAGTGCTGGATTGGAGTAGCTGTCGCAAGCATTGGACACCTGGAATAGATAAGGGCAGTGTATAATATATGATAAGATCGTTGCCATCCCTAATATGCCATTGATGGAAAATACCACCAGACAAACTGCAAGTGGTTTGGGTGTGGTCAGGGCTGGGCTGGGTGAAATAGGATTTGAGGGAATGGGTGAAGTTGACAGAAATTGCCAAGCAACAGATGCCTGATTGTTTTTGCGCGCGTTACCGTTGTTATTCTCGTCACACTTGGCGGCGGAAGGATTCAAACTGAATGCGATTACAAGAAGCAGAAGGGCGTGCAAGATGGCTTTTCTCATGGTGGGGAATATTACCAAGATAGGCAGCAAAAGTGGTGAAAGAATTCTAAGTGTGAATCGAAGGTGATCGATGTGTGACCAAAAATATGAGAGCGTTGAGGCCGACTCGATTTTCAATCACCCACACGCTTGCGGCTGTGGTCTGCTGCTAAACTGGGAAGCTTCCCAGGGAGACATTTTGCCTCAACGGGGGGGAAAGGCGACTTGGCTAGGAACGTTTCAACCACGTGCAGCGGCGATATGGCGTCGCGCGTCGTGCGTCGCAAGCGTTTGAAGCCTCCCTCGCTACGTTATGTTTCTTTATTTATAGGCGTATGCGCTCTCGTTGCGGAGCCCTGTTTCGCTGCAGGTGCGGTGCGTGTAACGGTTTCGAGCGGCTTCTTGTTTCAGCCACATTGATCCTGGAGGTTGTCCATTACGTCATTGATTTCGATCTGTATCTCGAATTACTGGAAAATCTTGTGGATGCGAAAGCATGAATCCAAGTAAGTTGTCTGACATAGGTGCTGTGGATCTTTCCAGGGTCGTCTGACAAATCTTCACCCAAGAGGAAACTTGAAAAGCTAAGTTCAGATCAAATTGGAGAGAGAATAGTGGTGAGACTGAATCCAACAAGCATAGATGTTCTTTTCAAGAACCGATGGATAAAGATGTTTCTTTTTCGCGGGTGGTTTATCGATACAAGATTCGGTTGTCTTGGTCTAAATGGGGACATTGGGCCCCGATACTCTTTCTTACTTTTGCAACGAGCATGGCGGTTTTGGTTGAACATGTAATTTTATGCAGTTTTTGTTTCCAAGATTCTAGGCACTTTCACAAGGGATTTTACTAGGTTTGCTTTATTTTAGATGCAACTAAAATACTCTTGGCCTTTTTTCAAAGGCGGAGAGTATTTCAGGCACAATTGATCAACTTGCGATTTCATTTTTTTTTGTAGAATGGCACACCGCCACCAAAGGGGAGGTATCCATACGTGGTCAGTCTACGGGATCCTCTGAGCTTGAGCCATCTCTGTGGTGGAGTGCTGATTGAAGCAAATGTCGTATTGACTGCAGCACATTGTTTAAGAGATGTGGCCAGCCCGGTCGTCGTCATTGGATCTACCCTCAGAGAGTACCGAAAAGATAAAGACGCTGAGGCAAGTGTTTTACACCATCAAAATCGCTTTTAGATAAGATTCCCGCAAACTTGGGAAAGAAAAGAAAAGGGTGTGTGCGATGAAAATAGGGGAGGTGAAGAACTATTTTTCAACTGTTTTTTATCAACTGTTTCTTTTTTTGGAAACTGCTTTTTCTGTTTTCAGCAGGGTGCAATTGTGTTGTAATGAAAGTGTGGATTTGATCTGTGGGGTTCAGGTGCGGTATGCCTGCAAAACGATTCGACACCATCAATTCGAAAGTGTGGAAAAAGGCTTTGACATCGCATTGATCGTTCTTAATAAAAAATCCACGAAGAAGCCGATCGGGTCCTTGGACGTGGGCAGCAAAGGAGATCGGACTGGCACTCTCATGACGGCCGTCGGATGGGGAAGGATTACTGAGAATGGGCCGTTGGCAACTGAACTGCAACAAATAGACACGCTTGAGTACTTGAACAACAAGAAATGTGGGACGGCATTTGAAGCTGCAATAACACGCACCATGCTGTGTGCTCAAGGCCGAAACGTAGACACATGTCAAGGTGGGGGGAGGCAGTTGTGGATTGGGGGGAAAACGACATGAAAATTGCCAAAAGATGCGATTGCAGAGCCAATCCTCCACCGTTGCTTACGTCACCTGGGCTCACAAAAGGTCGACTTATGAGTTTTTATGTTTATGTTGTTTATTTATTTTTTTCTTTTGATTCGATCAGGGGATTCAGGAGGCCCGTTAATATGGACACGGAGAATCGCTGGGAAGGAGGAGGATGTGTTGATGGGACTGACTTCGTTCGGCTCTAAGAAGTGCGAAGGGAGATATCCTGGGGTGTACGCCAGAGTCAGTGAATTTCTCAAGTGGATCACTGACAAGGGAGACCCTCGTTTAAACACTGTGGACATTGGGCCAGCCACAGAGTGCGAAGGTGCCAAATGCCTTTGGGGATCACCTCTTTTCGCAGTCAAACAGTGCACCAGGTTCCTCAAACTCCGATCTCCTTCTTAGTATCAATTTTGGCAAGTTTTTCTTTTCTTTTTCTTTTTTTTTGGGGTGCATCTGGTGAATGTCAATAGATGACACTACATGTATGACTGACTTTCCACCCACCTTGGGGGTTTGGATCTACTCAGGGGTGGAGGAGGAGGTGGTGGAGGTCCAGCAAGTACCAACAGGGAGAGAAATCACGAAGAGGATTTCGCAGGATGACATAAAGGGCGCCTCAAAGCTGATTTTTCTGGCAACCGAATTCGGGACGATTGGTGAAAAGCAACTCTCCTCAGCCGTAGATGCAGCTGCGAAGGAATGCGACGCCCTTGAACTGTCCAAAGCTTTCAACCTGGCGGTGAAGGGTATCAAAGAGAGGAAAGAAAAGAGGAGGGTGTCCAACATGATAAAACCTTTTTTGGAAAAACTGGCTGATGTTGAGTGCGACATTCCTGTACCGACAGCTAAAGGTGTGTTGAGAAAGATTTCGGAGAAGGAAATCTTGGAGGCACAGGAAGATGTGATCAAGCTGTTGAAACTCGGGAGTAGGGGCCGGAAGGTTCTGAAGGAAATTCAAAAGGTGTCCACGAAAGAATGCAAGGTGGTTTCTTTTGCTGCGATATTGGCAAACGCGATGGACCTGTTGGGTATCCCTGAAGAGGGCTGGGAAGATGTGTTCATCAGTTTGGTCGAAGCCATTGATGAATGCGAAGGTAAGCTCCGACTCATTCACATGGCCCATCTGATGTACAGATTGCTTGACACCTTGCACCTAGCTCAGAATATGCATGAGATGATGTTATGCTGGTTTGTAGGACCTCCTCCTGAAGTGGAAGAGCCACCTCAAGAAGGAACACTAACCTTAGTGGCGCAACCGCCCAGGGCTGCTGACCTCGTTGCAATGCTGGAAGATGGGGATATAGATGGTGCATTGGCCACTGTCGTCGAACTCGTTGAGAATGGGGATGATGTGGAGGCTGAGTTGGAGGGAGCCGTTTCCCTCGCCATGGAGAAGAACTTGGGGCGGGATTTAGGTTTTGTGTTGATCACAGTTGCAGGGGACCATCCTGAGTTAGAGGATGTATTGAACCCCTTTTTGGAGGAGCTGCTGGAGCGAATGTCAGTCGCTGGTGAGCTCAAGAAATGAACTTGAACTCCACAAGGCCGTTTATTTTACCACGAAGTAGAAGAAATTTTCTAGATCTTTTTCATACTGCGAGGCACAGGTAACTTTTTAATTTTTGGCCAAGCAGCACCTTAATTCACACATGTCCCCCACAGTAATTGGTTCAGATGCATGAGTGTCCTGCCTCTTTCCCTACCCCCCTGTGACTGTGTTACGCTCTTGTGTTCATTGTGTTGCAGATCTTGCCAATGAGCTATTGAAGGGGGACGTTGAAGATGCTGCCGTTTTTGTGGCCACACTTTCTAGTGACAAAGAACAGTTTCCTTCAGTGACTGGGCGGAAGCGAGTCATCCTGCAGGCAACAGAAGTGGCTCTGGAGGAGGCCAGGAAAAATCCCAAAACAGTGAATGGAAAAGTTGAACGCATAAGCCAGATATTGCTTGAGGCTGCCGGTATGGAGGAAGCTGATCTTGATGTGATCAATCCAGCGATTGACGTTCTTCTGGTGTTCGTTCCGTAGTTGATCGATGATTGTTTGTTGTTTTGTGATTTGCATGTGCAGTATAGGTCTCGCTGGGTTAGGTGTCATAAGTGAGTTTTCTAGGATGACTTGCATTTATTAACGAAAATGAACTTGATGCTTTGTGAGATAGTTACAGGAATCATTATCAGTTTTGATTTGTTGTATTCTTGTTACTGTGCGGGGCTAATCGCTGTTTTCTATTGACCTTCTCGCCCGATATTTTAGATGCAGCATCAAATATGGGGGGAGACTTTGGTGCAAATTTGTATATTTGGACGGAGGCTGGGGTGTTGCCTTGAGAAAAACTTGCACCAACTGAGCATGGGATGCGTTGGATCATCACCTTGTTAGAAATGTGAGCTTACAACTGAATGGTTGTTTTTTATATTTGACTGAGCTATTTCATCCTTAATGGGGTGTGTGTTCCCTGGGCCGCCGACAAGAAATTGATCATTTTTTTGTGGGAGGATTCCGCAAAGTTCCTGGACTAACTAGTCTTCATACTCGTATATCCACAAAAAACCAGGGGGAATAAATGCAGATCTTTTTTGTTTTAAACGACCATATAAACCATTGCTGCCCATTGTGGCAAATGCAGCAGTGGGCGGCCAGTTGTCATGCAGTTTGGTTGTGTCCAAGTGTACAATAATGGATGTGATGGATGTTGTAAATGAGAGGGGGGTATGGACAAGATGCAACACTCCTCTGCACAATTTCAGGATCTGTGTTGATCAATGCAAGGAGTGCCCTGGGCAAGGATGGTGCCCAGGCGTGCTCTGTTTTGGCCAGTTCATGGCACATCCCTCCACCATTCTACCAACAGTCAGAGATAGGACTTTCCGGTTACGGTACCGTAAACCGTACCGTAACCCCACTCCGGTCACTTACGGTTACGGTAGTTACGGTCCGGACCGGAGTGGTTTTCGTGCTCGGAACCGGACCACCGTACCACTCCGTACTGCTCCGGTACCGGACCGTACCGACCGTAACCACCGTACCAACCGTAAACCGTAAATAGTAACCCTCACAGGGTCCCAAGAACCCAAGGGAACCCAGGGGGATTCGAACCCACGACCTTACAGACTATAGCCTAATGCTTTAGCACTGAACCACACTACTTCACAATGATTTAGGGCCTGACGTAGCTATACCGTACCTGTTCCGTACCGTAAAAACAGCATATTACTCCGGTTACGGTACGGAGTTACGGCCGTAGTACGGTGACCGTAACCCGACCGTAACCGGACCGGACCGTAGCCGGACCAGATTTTTGGCCCAAGTCCTATCTCTGCCAACAGTTTTCTTGCCGCTGAAGATTGAAAAAAGACAATCTACATTTGGGATTCATTTGAGGATTATACCGTGTCGTAGTGGTGCAACCTGTACAAAAGAACTCTTTCTTTGGAATTGCCAGCCGCGAAAAATGCACCCCTTGGACTGAAAGCTACTCGGGATACATATTCCAAGGGTGGCACGGTACAATCTGTTTGCATTGCCCAAGGGCGATGGGCAGAGCGGGAATGTACCCCAAAGCTTGCCTAGTCTCGCCGTTGCAATCCCTGTACCTCCCCCTCGGTGCCTCCATCAGGTGGGTCAACCCTGTCCGTGCCAGGAGTTGGGCCGATATCACACAAGCACTCGCCCCCGTATCAATGATGGCCCCTTGTAAGGATTCTGCAGTTCAGGGGAACTGTCAGATCCTCAGTTCAGGAGAACTGGCAGACCTGCAGTTCAGGGGAACTGACAGGCCTGCAGTTCTAGGGAACCAGCAATGCTGCAGCCGGTTTGCTGCAGCAGGGCGGAACCCTTAGATCTGTGAATGGGGGCTGACAGCTCAGCAGACGCTTTTCTGCAGGGCTGGCAGCTCAGAAGGTTTCAGACAGGGGACCTGACACTGAGGCAGACTGTCAGGTCATGTTGATGGATAGGACCTTGAACGATCAGTTTGGATCAGAGGTGCAGCCTAGGGTATTTGGGCAGCACCTCAGGGTATTCTTGTAACTCGATTTTGGGGTTGAACACTCTCTCTCTCCCGCTCTCTCGTGTCAGAACTTGTTGCAGCCTTCTAGGCTGTTGTTTCAGGCTGGCAGACTGCTTCAGAGTTGCAGTCTACAGTGCAGTCTTTACACCCCTGGTACCTTGGTCTCCATAATCTTGGCCGTGGCGGTAGTGACTGCATACGGGCTTGGCTTGCCCACTCCCTCCATGGTGGTGATGGCAGGTACTTTGGCCATGGGCACCCTCAGTGCCTTTAACCATGCATCGATCAACTCCGGGTGGTGCTGGCACAGACTCGCCACTGGAACCTCCGTCATCAGACCCTCCACAAACTTTTTGGCCTCTGCCGCTGTAAACATTCTCTTCTCTTTTGGCTCTCCCGCCGTCTTTTTCCCCATTTTCTTCTTCTTGGTCATGGTATTCCGTGGAGACGGTGGCCGCATGGGTGGAGGTAACATTGGTGGTAATCAGTCATGGGCTGCACAGGACAGACCCCTGTCCTCTGCGGCGCACAGGACAGGGTTCTGTGCAGGTTCTGTGCAGGTCTGTGCTGTCCTGTCCTGTTTTCGAAAATCCAGGACAGATGTGCACAGGGTCAGATCTGTGCTGCACAGACTGCACAGCACAGCACAGAATCTGCACAGAACTGCACAGACTCTGCACAGACTCTGCACAGAACAGACAGTCTGTTCTGTCCTGTCCTGTGCACAGGTGAAACGGATTTGTTTCCTGAGGCTGAATACTTCCAGCCGCCACTTAACCCGTTCTTCACACACGTTGGGAGACGACCAGAAGTTCTGTAAGAAAGGTCTGAGACACGAGAGTATACAACTGAATCTTATTTCAACAAGCTTGTTCTTTACAACGATCCCCAGCCTTTTATACTCTCAGCCCAGAGCTTCTAGAAACTCCCAGCCCATCTCCTAACCTTACAAATACTAGCTATCATCTAGCTCTCCCAAAACGTCTCTATCATTTCTCAGCTCAGCCCTTCTAGCCAGAGCTCCGACTAACCCTTTATAACCCTTGATAACCTCTAGACTAAGGACCCAGACTGAAGCTCCTTTCAGTCTGACTCCCGACTCTCTACCCAAACTCTCAGCCATCTGAGACCTGACACTGAATATACTGAACCTGGTTCGAACTCTTTTCACTACGTTTCAGCCTCTCATTGAGCATCACGTAACTACCCCATTCCAGTCAGTCCGCGACTACCTGGAACTCTCAGACTGTAACCTCTGTTTTCCGCCTAGATCTTCGCCTACTAAGTCAGCCGTTTCACTCCTCCCCCCTTAGAGAGAGATCGCTGACCCAGCGATGTTCTGTACACTAAGTTCGTATTGCACGACTTCACCAGAACTGCCAAGTGACTTAACTCGCTTATTCTGAGAATACCTCTGATATAGCTGTAAGCAATATTCTCCGACGTTTTCCGTAACAACTTCCCGATTGCGACTTGAGCTGAATGTTGGTTTCTGCTTATGGTTACTTCTGCCGCTGTGACATCCCATCCCAGCCCGTTCACACATAAACCCAACCCTGTTCAATAGACTTCACAGCCCACACTGGAAATCACACAGTCTCAGCTCTAGTCAAACTGTAATTCTCACAAGTGTTTTTACACACTCAGTATGTTAATTGTTTTCCAGAAATTCCCTCTACCCTCACTTGATCCATTCACTGTTCTTTTCCTTTTTCTTCCAAAAACAAAATAAAATTCAAACACCCCATTACCAACAGAAAATCATATTTCACTCTTGATCCTATATTTTTTTTTTTTTTTTAATATTCAACTCAGGCTTTTCTGAGTTTCACATTTCTGGATCCCCCTGAACTTCCAGGAGGTTTCCTTTTCTTTCCTTCTGGTCCACTGTCTCCGCCTGTGTTAGTCTTTTAGCGCTATACGAGGTAGTTTGGGATAGAGCCGAGGGTGGCTGACGCATGTGGGTTCACGAGTAAGACAGATTAGACCCAGAGTTTGGGGCATGCGTCAGCGTACTACACTTAGGGGTACTTAAGAGGCCCACTCGTTGTTTTGACATTCCATTCTAGTTGTAAGAACTCGGGATTCGTGGGATTGGTGTGTTCCCGCTTGTGTGTGTGTTTGTGTGTGTGTGTGTTAAGTGTTTGCCTGACGCAATCACTTCCCAACCCAAGTGCTCTAGTAGCGTTCACAACCGCGCTAGCTAGAGAGTTGTCTAAAGCAACAAACCCCACAAGTATACTTGCGTTAGCCAGCAAGTTATCACGAATCCAACCAACACAGCCGACCACTATTGCGTCACCCACAAGCTTCACTATCAATTGGTTTCGGAGCGAGGCAAGAACTTTAAGTTCTTGAGATCGAAACTTGTGAACGTGGCGCAACAAACGTTTTTGTTTGTTTGTTTGGTAGAGAGAAACTCCAACCGTGGTTGTTGAGTACTCCCAAATAGTGGCTGAGAGACCATGTGAAACGGATTTGTTTCCTGAGGCTGAATACTTCCAGCCGCCACTTAACCCGTTCTTCACACACGTTGGGAGACGACCAGAAGTTCTGTAAGAAAGGTCTGAGACACGAGAGTATACAACTGAATCTTATTTCAACAAGCTTGTTCTTTACAACGATCCCCAGCCTTTTATACTCTCAGCCCAGAGCTTCTAGAAAACTCCCAGCCCATCTCCTAACCTTACAAATACTAGCTATCATCTAGCTCTCCTCAAAACGTCTCTATCATTTCTCAGCTCAGCCCTTCTAGCCAGAGCTCCGACTAACCCTTTATAACCCTTGATAACCTCTAGACTAAGGACCCAGACTGAATGTTAGTCTTTTCGCGCTATACGAGGTAGTTTGGGATAGAGCCGAGGGTGGCTGACGCATGTGGGTTCGCGAGTAAGACAGATTAGACCCAGAGTTTGGGGCATGCGTCAGCGTACTACACTTAGGGGTACTTAAGAGGCCCACTCGTTGTTTTGACGTTCACTTTACTTTGTAAGAACTCGGGATTCGTGGGATTGGTGTGTTCCCGCTTGTGTGTGTGTTTGTGTGTGTGTGTGTGTTAAGTGTTTGCCTGACGCAATCACTTCCCAACCCAAGTGCTCTAGTAGCGTTCACAACCGCGCTAGCTAGAGAGTTGTCTAAACCAACAAACCCCACAAGTATACTTGCGTTAGCCAGCAAGTTATCACGAATCCAACCAACACAGCCGACCACTATTGCGTCACCCACAAGCTTCACTATCAATTGGTTTCGGAGCGAGGCAAGAACTTTAAGTTCTTGAGATCGAAACTTGTGAACGTGGCGCAACAAACGTTTTTGTTTGTTTGTTTGGTAGAGAGAAACTCCAACCGTGGTTGTTGAGTACTCCCAAATAGTGGCTGAGAGACCATGGCTGACCGTGAACACGCATTGGCAGTGCGCGAGCCTCAAGTTGAAGAGCCAGGGATTGAACCTGAGTTCGATGAGGAATTGCCTGACGCACCCAATGTGGTGTACCAACAAATAAACGTCCAGAACATCCACAATGTCCAGCAAGCAGCTGTCGACATAGACATGGGAGCTGATGCGGAAGCCTTAAGAGAGGATGTGGATGCGGTCCATGACCGTGTGGACGATTTAGCCCACGGGCTAAGGGGTCACCTGCAGCAAGTTGACCAGACACTGGGGCAGAGGCTAGCCCATACTGAGGCCTCTGTGACGAACCAACTGGCTGGCGCATCAGAGGTGATCGGGCAGGCGTTGGAAACACAGCACCAGCATGCGCAACAGGTTGAGGCCACACAGCATGCGGTGGTGTCGCAACAGGAGAAGCTGGAGTCAGTAGCGGCTCAACATAGTCGATACGAGCAGAGGCTATTACGCCAAGATATCGACCATAGAAAAGAAAGAGCCGAGATCAAAGCTTCTGTGGACGCAATAACGAGGAGAATGGATGCCGCAGACATTCTAGCGGACTCTCGTTTTGCTGACCTAAAAGAAGCAACTGAAGCATCAGCACTTCAGTTAAAACAACTCTCCGAGTTATCCCTTGTTCAAGGGCGGAGAATTGAAGGCTTATTAGGAACTGTTGCGGATTCCAACGAAAAAGTCGAACGGACTCTAGAATTGTTTCGGGAGTCCTTGCATAAACAAGGTGCTGAGGTGAAGCGTTTGCAGAGCTCAAGAGTAGCAATTCAAAAAGATTTGATTGCCTTGGAGAAAAAGGCATCCAAAACCTGGGATCAGCAGCAAGATGCAGCTGATGTGGTTGCCTTAAGATTATCTGGCCTGGAACAAAGCATGGAGGATGTGAGTGGCGGAAGTCAGAGTGCCCAAAGTGGAAGTGATGCTCGAGCAGTATCGCCAGAGCGAGAAGAATCAACTTCTCCTGAGCCTGAGGACTCAGCCTTTGGGATGCCGCTGCCGAAAAAATCAGTAAAGCAGTTGGCTGCATCATGGCCGCCACTAGACCAGAGCTTCGCGGTAGGAATGGTTGGGGCAGGAACCTCAACAATACCGGCTCCTCCAGCAGTACAGGTCGAGGAGGGTGAAATTGTTGCTGCAGAAGCACCACCATGCACTGCAGTGGACAGCGCACCAGACGCTGATTTCACATTCCCTCAGTTGATACCTCCAAGTACAAGAGCTCAGCCTGGTATACGCATCTCAGAACCCGACTCTGCCGATGGATCACGTAGACCCACACGAACTAACCCAAGAGTTCTCTCCTCAGCAGAAGTGTTATACCAAATTGACCTTGAGCGTGCTAAGGCACAGGTCAGAGAAGAGAAAGGAAAAGAACCCATGCAGATCCCCACACGTACTGGAAGATTGGGACTTGGGTTAGGTGCTTTGGGAGCAAGGGTAGAAAATAATCCCTTTGCTGCACTTGGTTCATATGAGTCTACTGGTGGACCCAGTCGAGTTCCTCGCATGCGAGGTAACTTTGGAGACCCTGGTGATGACGACCCAGATGATGATGGCGGTGATGATTACCGCGACAGACGAAACCGCCCACCTTCCCGCATTCCAGGTGCGCCTGATGGCGGAGGAGGTGGTGGCGGCGGTGGAGATGGTGGAGGCGGTGGACCTCCCGGTGGACCTCCTGGTGGAGGTGGAGGTGGAGGTGGCGCTGGACCAGCAGGCCCAGGACCTCCTAGGCAAGGACAGTGGTTGCCTAGCACCGTCAAGTTGCAAATGCCTCGCGCATTTAACGGAAGTGGAGAACCAAAAGCCCGTAAATGGCAAGTGCTCATGACGCGGTACTTGAGAACCTGCGGAGTGCATGAAGCACAGTGGCAGTCGATTATGGCCACTAACCTTTATGGGGCTGCCTCGGATTGGTTAACGATGCAAGAGTTGAAAATTCACCGAGGTGAAAGACCACCCTTCCGTGACTGGATGGACTTCATGGATGGCTTAGCTACAGCTTTCGAATTCTCTAGTGATCGAGATGAAGCGTGGCGTGACCTCCACAAACTCAAGCAGACTGGAACAGTGAAACAGTTTGTAAAAGAGTTTCAGCGGTTAGTCTTGAGGATTCCAGACCTCGAAGAGGATCACCAGTATTTGCTCTTCGTGGATGGACTTAAGAGTGAAGTTCAGAAGTTAGTCGCTGCAACGGTACCTCGAGATGTCGAGGCTGCCATCATATCCGCCGAACGATTGGAAGCCCTTGGAGTTGGAACACAAGGCCAAGGAGGGCAGACCAATCAGAAAAAGAAAGGAGTCTGGCGTGGTGGAAGAAAGAAGAAAGGCCAGAATCAGGGTCAGCAGCAGCAGAACCCTACACCACCAGCCCAAGCACCACCACAAGCTGCCGCAGGAGTGCAACAGCAGCAGCAACAGCAACAAGGACGAGGAGGAGGACGTGGTGGTGGTGGACGTGGACGCGGTGGTGGTAACCGTGGAAGAGGACAAGCCAATCAGGGAAGACAGAACCCCCAGGGGGGAGGGGGATATAATTGTTATCTTTGTGGAAAGAAGGGTCACCCTGTGAGGCAATGTCCTAGATTGGAGGAGGTGAAAAACCTCCCCGATGTAAAAAAAATGTTAAACTGACCGCCAGGCAGGAAACTGCTTCGTCTGAGCCTGGCCGACGCAAACGTCGTAAGCGAAACAGAGTTCGTAGGCGGCGTAGGAAGCATAGATCAAAAGTAGGTGCCTCGAAAAAGGTTTGTACTCACAGCGGAAAACCTGAGGAGCGGACTAGTACACCGCGTGAAGAGAGAACAGAGACACTCTCCACATCTACCCAATCGGCACATGACAACTGCGATTGGAAAAATGAACAGAAGGAAAGCACACCGGATGAGATGGACGCGCCTCATGCGTCATCTGCATCTCTTCCCTCTGTTAGTGAATCTGTGGGCTCATTGGAGTCGCAGAGTAGTCTACAGGAGTCCCTGCCTGCAGACGTAGACGATAGTGGGTCAGAAACAACCCAGCGGTCTACCACAGAGCGAGTTAATGTGTCAGAAGTTCGATCAACTTCGTCAACCAAGGGTGACACATGCCCTCTGTTAAAAGTTCAAGAAGTGCCTGTGAGAGGGTACGAAGTAAAAGCACGGATCAAGACCACGGACCTTTATGCATTCATTGATTGTGGAAGTACCGCAAACTATATCAATGATAAGGTAGCGCGTGATCTCGGGTTGTCGATTACACCAAGCTCAAAGAGAGCAATGTTGGCAAACGGAGATATTAAAGAACTGGCTGGCAGCTGTAACAACCTCCGAGTAAAGATAGGAGGGCTGAAGTGCAAAATGAAAGCGGATCTGTTCCCAGACCTTGGTTATGACCTAATATTGGGCATGCCTTGGTTGCAGAAAGAAAACCCCCGCATAGACTTTCAGCAGAATGAGATTTCAGTTTGCAAAAACAGCCAAGTGTTTCATCTCCCGTTGCGTCATCCAACCCAAGAGAGTATTGAACCTGAACGAAAAGTACAGTCGATACTGCAGGAAGTGCCGGTGACTGAGTGTTCAGCTAAGAGAATGATGCGTCATCTCAAAACAGAGACAGCATTCATGGTTGTAGTGCAAGAGTCTGAAGAGAAAGCTTTAGGCCAACATGAATTGCCTGACGCAATAGAGCGAACACAGCCATTCAACACTGAGGATGAGATTGGCAAACTTATTCGTTCAGACACCCCTGCCGAAATTAAAAAGGTAGTAGAAACACACCGTGGTGTGTTCCCTCGTGATTTACCCCCAGGGATCCCTCCGAAGAGAAAAGGTCATGAGTTTAAGATAGACCTGGAGGATTCAACACCTATCCATCGTCCAATATACAAGCTTTCACCAGCAGAGCTGGATGAAGTGAAAGCACAAGTGGACTACCTTCTGGAACAGAAGAAAATCAAACCATCCGAGTCCCCTTGGGGCGCGCCAATCCTATTTGTACCGAAAAAGGATGGAGGCTTAAGGATGTGTGTGGATTACAGGTGGATCAATAAGGTGACGGTGAAAAACCGATATCCTTTACCCCTGCCAGAAGAATTGATGGATAGAGTGTTCAAAGCCAAAGTGTTCTCGAAGTTAGATCTGCGATCAGGCTATTGGCAATTTCCAGTAAGGCCATCTGATACAGATAAAACAGCGTTCCGCACGAGATACGGTCACTTTGAGTTTTTGGTAGCGCCTTTTGGGCTAACCAATTGCCCAGCGCAATTCCAAACTCTAGTGCAAGACCTACTCGCAGAGTTTTTAGATGATTTTGTTGTTGTCTTTATCGATGACATACTCATCTTCTCTGAAAACATGGAACAGCACGCCGAACACTTAGAGAAAGTCCTGTCGCGACTAGCAGAATATCAGCTTTTTGCTAAGGCAAGTAAAAGTGAGCTGGCTGTCGCAACAGTAGACTATCTTGGCTACCGCATTAGCGGAAGTGGGTTAGAACCACAGGAACAAAAAGTGAAGGCAGTGAAGGAGTGGAAGGAACTACAGAGTGTTAGCGATGTACGTAGTTTCCTTGGAATGGTTTCATACTACAGGAAATTCATTCCCCAGTTTGCACATGTTGCTGGACCACTCCATGACTTAGTGAAAAAAGACCATCCCTGGAGATGGGGACAGGTTGAGCGTGGCGCATTCAATGAACTGAAAAAGCGTTTAAGTCAAGCTCCCGTCCTTATTTTTCCAGATGCGTCACTGCCTTACACTGTGATCACTGATGCGTCGAATGATGCCATCGGTGCCGTGTTAACACAGGATCACGGAGAGGGGCTACAGCCAATAGCTTACCTCTCACGTAGATTCAAGCCTGCCGAGCTTAACTATGCACCATACGACAAAGAGTTGTGTGCAATATGTTATGCGATGGTGCAGTGGAGACATTATCTAGAAGGTTGTGCGGGTGGAGTAACAGTGTTCACTGACCACCAACCTCTGACGCATATTCTGTCGCAGAGGAACCTTTCTAGAACCCAAGCAAGATGGCTTGAGGCGGGGTACCTGACTTCGATCAACCCCAAGATCTCCTATATCAAAGGCAAGGCTAATGTGTTAGCAGATGCTCTCTCCCGCAGTGTTCCTAAGCCCGTGGAAACTGCGATGAACATTTCCACTTGGCAAGTGCATCAAGCAAGCCAAGACGAGTGGAAACAAGCCCTCCAAGCTGATAACTCCTTGGTGAAGATATTGCGGAAGCTTGAGAGTGGCGAGGAAGTTGAAGGATATTTCCTCAGAGAGGGAATACTCTGGACGGTCCCAAAGAGAGGATTAGTCGAGAAAGTGGTGGTTCCTAAAGGCCAGCGCAATAAGATTATGAAGGAGTGCCATGAGACACCTTCAGCAGGCCATACAGGACCAGCGCGAACAGGAGAAATCCTAGCGCGGCGATATTGGTGGAAGGGGTGGATGAATGAGTTGAAGGCATTTGTGCGCGAATGCCCTGTGTGCCAACAAATAAAGGCTGACACACAGAAGCCTATGGGCTTACTTCAACCCCTGCCAATACCTGAGCGGAAGTGGGAGCAAATTACCACTGACTTGGTGACAGATCTACCAGCATCTAATGGGTTTACTGCTGTAGCTGTCTTTGTCGATAGACTTACCAAGTTTGTGCATTTCGCCCCATGTACTAAAGAGCTTACCGCTGCAGGATACGCCCAACTTTTTATCGAACATGTTTACCGCAACCATGGCCTACCTAAAGTGATTGTGTCTGATAGAGACCCTCGCTTTACCAGCAAGTTCTGGCAGACGCTTTTTAAAGCTCTGGGTACAGAGATTCGTATGAGTACAGCTTACCACCCTCAGACAGATGGGCAGAGTGAGGTTACCATACGTACTCTGGAAAACTTCTTAAGGCCATATGCTGAGAGGTATCCCCATAAGTGGGTTGAGTATTTACCTACAGCAGAGTTTGCAGCAAACAATGCAGTGAATGCGAGTACGGGGTTCGCACCTGCATACTTGATGTATGGGTACCATCCAGAAACACCAAACATTGGTGGGACGGCAACGCAATTTCAAGTGGAAGCAGTTAAGACTATGGTAGCACGGATGGCACAGGACTTAGATACCGCAAAAGCATATTACTCTAGAGCACAACACAGAATGTGTGTGAGTGCAAACAAGAAGAGGAAAGATATTGCTTTTGAGAAAGGGGATAAAGTCCTGATAAAAAGCCGTTTTATTCCGTTGGCTGCTTTGAACAAAGTGAGTCCAAAACTGCGCCGTCGATTTGTGGGTCCCTTTGAACTTGTGGAGAAAATATCAAAGGTGGCTTACAGAGTTCAACTTCCGGAAACATGGCTCATTCACCCAGTGTTTCATGTTTCTAAGTTCAAGCGTTATCACGCCTCGAGTGATAACAGCAGGCAGATACAACCTCCAGAAGGAGAGTTGATTGGTAGCGAAGTAGAGTATGAGGTCGAAAATATCCTAAGGGCTAGAGGTAAACGCAATCGCGAATACCTAGTGCTGTGGAAAGGATACGATCTACTTGACGCTACTTGGGAACCTGAAGCTAATCTGGTTAACGCACCAGATATACTTCGCGCATTTAAAGAGAAAAAACGAAAAGAGTTGCAGAAAGGAAGAGAATAGGGAAACAGAGTGTTTGATGGCTAAGGTGGAACTCCTTATAGCAAGGGGGCGCGAAAAAGGATACCTTAGAAAAACTCTGTCGACTTCCAAACCAACTCTTGAACTTTAATGCGTTAGGTGCCTAAGTTCTTTGGCTGGCGCAGTAAGTGTAGCTTCAGTAGTACTTTAGAAACCGGGCAAACGATGTCACATTCGAGATAGTGTGGTTGTTCCGAGAAAACCCCTATCAAGTGACGTGTTGAGGTGGTCTTGACGAGACTCCAACCGAGCGAAACGTTGGTGTCTCACCCCAATAACCCAACGAGGAAAGTGTACGAGTCACCCAGCCTTATAAGCGCAGCCCTCGAACCATTTTGCCCTAGTGTTTGTGTGAACGGAGCGAGCTCCTGAGTAAAAAAACGAGTCTAAAGACGCACAAACCGTTGTTATTTCTTTCTTTCCGACGAACACAATGGCTGCCGATACACCCGCCGCAATTATTGCGAGGTTGGAAGCGGAGGTAGCTCAAAAAGAAGAGGAGCTGCAGCACTTTACGTCGACCGCAGAGGAAGTGCTGCAGAACAATGAGGCCTTAACCCGGCAGCTCTCAGAGTTGAGTGACCGGACGAAAGCAGCTGAGGCTGCGAAGGAGGCAGCGGAGAAAGCCAAGGAAAAGGCGGAGGCGGAAAAGAAAGAAGCGGAGGACAAGACTAAGGTCTTGGAGGAAAAATTGGAAGCCATGAAGCTGAAGAAGCAGCGGTTCCAATCTCACATGATGGCTAACCATCGTGAGAATGACCTCCGCAAGCAAGCTCTCGGGGGAATGGTGGATCGATTTACCGCGGTAGAGGAAACGCTGCAGCGAGCTGTAGCAACCGCGTGGAGTGCAGCAGCCAACAACCTTAAGAAGGAATTGGCAGAACAAGAGCTGCAGATCGATTTGCTGGGAGAGTCCCTCAGAGACGGCTCTGAAAAACTTCAAGTGCAGAGCGAAACAACGGACAAGATGCTGCGTTTGAACCCGGCGGTACCAGCACCACGGGTACGCGAAGAACTGGATCGCCAAGTCCAAGTTCTGTTGTCAAACGCAACACTTGATCTGGAACCGTCCAAGGACGATGATGCGGGAGGCTCAAGCAAGGGCAAGGGGAAAGGGAAAAACAAACGTCCAAGCTCGCCGTGTAGGGATGAAGATCCACACGGAAAGAGAAGGCGAGAGGACGGTGACGATGAAGGTGGTGAGCCACAGAGGGATCGTATGCCTGGAGATGCAGCAAGAGCCAACTTGTTACTCAAGTTAAAGGCTGCCGCATTAAAGACTCCAGCACCCTCACAACCAGCACCAACAGTTCAGACTCCCGGAGATGAGGCTACCGCAATAGCACCGGGGGAGGACTTATTCGACATGAGAGAGGAGGAGCTTTTGGACTTGGATTTTCACGAAGAAATTGACTTCGGCAGTCCACCTCCTAGGCTCGAAGGTCCTAGTTCTGAACTGGAGGACGGGGAAATAAGGAATGATGAAGGGCCAAGCCAGGTGACAGAGGTTCAGCGTGCGGTCCATCCACCGTTGGAGTTAGCTCCAACAGAAGCAGCACTTCGGGCTTTCCGAGAAAAGGTTAAGCTCAGGAGACTAAGGGCGGCTGCTCAGGACAAAGTGGATGCTGCACCCAGCGAAGTGAACCTGTCACGGGAGGATATCGAGGAGGCTTGCAACCCCATCACTGCGTCAGAGAAATGGCCGAAGGTCCAATATACTAACCCCAGGGACCGAGCCTTGCAAAATTACCGCGGCAACCGGCACTTTCACGAGTTGCCCATGTGCATTTGGTGCGGGCGAAGCCCAATGCAGGCAAGTGCTCAGCGGCTGACGCAGAAGAAGTATTCCGTCCTTCCTTGTGGGTATCACCTTGTGTGTGATGCTCATTGGTTGGCATACTCGATGCTGGGGCGCATCGTCACGGCGGTCCAAAAAGTCGCGGAAGTGGACAACAAGTCCATCGCCACCGTCTCCCCATTCTCTCTACCTGCCCATATGTTGAAGCTGACACGCTCGACGTTCGAAGAACTCCCTCCGTTCCCGGCTGAGCACGAGAAGCTGCCACACTGCAACATGTGTGTGAAGCGGCAGCTCAAGGTGTCCGGCATCACAAGGGATCTGCCATTCCTTAAGTCCAAGAGGGTGGCTGCCGCATTTGATCCCTGTGTCCGGTATCGTGCAGTGCAGCAAGCGCATGCGCAGGAGCAGCGTGCTATCCAGCAAGCGCAAGCGCAGGAACAGCGTTAAGGAGGAGGGAAAAGGAGTTATCGTCGACCAAGTGTGTGCGTGCAGCAGCTGTCAGAGACGTCAGAGCAAGCGACAGGTCCAAGACAGTTGGGTGTGGGTCTGGGAGTGGGTGAGTTTTGTGTTTTTGTGTTTTTGTTTTTCTTTGTGTTTTGGTGTGCGTGGGCGCCCACTTTTTGCGGGGGGGGCGTATGTTAGTCTTTTCGCGCTATACGAGGTAGTTTGGGATAGAGCCGAGGGTGGCTGACGCATGTGGGTTCGCGAGTAAGACAGATTAGACCCAGAGTTTGGGGCATGCGTCAGCGTACTACACTTAGGGGTACTTAAGAGGCCCACTCGTTGTTTTGACGTTCACTTTACTTTGTAAGAACTCGGGATTCGTGGGATTGGTGTGTTCCCGCTTGTGTGTGTGTTTGTGTGTGTGTGTGTGTTAAGTGTTTGCCTGACGCAATCACTTCCCAACCCAAGTGCTCTAGTAGCGTTCACAACCGCGCTAGCTAGAGAGTTGTCTAAACCAACAAACCCCACAAGTATACTTGCGTTAGCCAGCAAGTTATCACGAATCCAACCAACACAGCCGACCACTATTGCGTCACCCACAAGCTTCACTATCACTGAAGCTCCTTCCAGTCTGACTCCCGACTCTCTACCCAAACTCTCAGCCATCTGAGACCTGACACTGAATATACTGAACCTGGTTCGAACTCTTTTCACTACGTTTCAGCCTCTCATTGAGCATCACGTAACTACCCCATTCCAGTCAGTCCGCGACTACCTGGAACTCTCAGACTGTAACCTCTGTTTTCCGCCTAGATCTTCGCCTACTAAGTCAGCCGTTTCACTCCTCCCCCCTTAGAGAGAGATCGCTGACCCAGCGATGTTCTGTACACTAAGTTCGTATTGCACGACTCACCAGAACTGCCAAGTGACTTAACTCGCTTATTCTGAGAATACCTCTGATATAGCTGTAAGCAATATTCTCCGACGTTTTCCGTAACAACTTCCCGATTGCGACTTGAGCTGAATGTTGGTTTCTGCTTATGGTTACTTCTGCCGCTGTGACATCCCATCCCAGCCCGTTCACACATAAACCCAACCCTGTTCAATAGACTTCACAGCCCACACTGGAAATCACACAGTCTCAGCTCTAGTCAAACTGTAATTCTCACAAGTGTTTTTACACACTCAGTATGTTAATTGTTTTCCAGAAATTCCCTCTACCCTCACTTGATCCATTCACTGTTCTTTTCCTTTTTCTTCCAAAAACAAAATAAAATTCAAACACCCAATTACCAACAGAAAATCATATTTCACTCTTGATCCTATATTTTTTTTTATTTTTTTTTTTATATTCAACTCAGGCTTTTCTGAGTTTCACATTTCTGGATCCCCCTGAACTTCCAGGAGGTTTCCTTTTCTTTCCTTCTGGTCCACTGTCTCCGCCTGGCTCATTGACGACCCAATCCCCATCGTAGTCCGTTGGTTCTGCATCGTCTTCGGCTGCCTCGAATTTTCTCAGGGGGCCCACGGTCCGCTTGGCCTTTAAATACACTCCCCGAGTATAATCCGACCCCAACTTGAAACCCAAGGCGCAGAGTTTGCAGGTTTCCGAGTGTAGCACCATTGGTGGCCCTGTTTCAGCTGGTACCCACATTCTCCGCCAGTCTCGTTTTTCCTCATCGACTTCCAGACTGATACTCAGCCACACCCGATCCCGACACCCGATATTCGAGCACACCCAGTGCCGTTGGCAGTCTTCTCCGGTCGGCTGACAGTTGCTGCTTGGGGTGCGACAAAACACGCAAGTGTGTTTTTCCCCCTCTTCGTGCTTCACTTCTCCGCTTGGTTTTCCCGACATGGACTCCACCATACTCTTCAACAAGTCTACCTGGCCCTTGAGCTGTTGGTTCCGCATTTGCTCTTCCCGCAGCTTGTCTTCGACCCCGTCGAGCTTGTGGCGCATTTCCTCATCTGCCCCCTCCATCAGCAGCTTTTCCGCCTCTCTTTTCGCCGCGTCCGCTGAAGTTTCCGCCATCGCCAATTTTACGCTGAGGTCCTCATTTTCCGCCAAATATTTCGCCCGGTCGTCGAGCAACCGAGTGCGTTCAGCCTCCCAGCTATCTCTTTCCGCCTGAAATCCCCCTTCTTCTTCCAGCTCGCCGATCTTTTGCTTGAGTTGTTCTTTTTCCTCCTCCAGCTTTGCCATTTTTTCCAGGGCCTCCTGCTCATCTCTTTCTTGGATTCTTTCCAGTCTGGTTCCTTCCTTCAGGTACTCCTCCAGCATTTTGTTGATCCTTTCCGACACTCCCTCGATCGCTCCAGCATTCTTTTTAATCTCCTCCAACAGTGCTTTGACTCCTCCACCAAACTCAACCATGTTGTCTGCTTTCTTTTTCTTTTTCGAACTCCAAACTGTCTCTCGCACACACTCGCACTCGCACACACTCAACCCGAACTCAGGAAAACAGGAGCTAGTCCATGGAAGATTTTTGACGTAAATACTCCTGCAGCACTTGCTGCGCATTACCCAAGTGATGTGACGGGAGCCACTGGTCCTCTTCCGATCCGTATCCTTCCCAGGAAACCAAGTACTCTGTCACATTCTTCTTTTTCCGCCGTTTGGTTCGATGTGTCTTGATCTTTTCGACGATATATTCCTCGACTCCTTCCAACACCACTGGATCTGGAGGTGGAGAAATAGCCCTGGCTGGAAACTCTTCTGATCCATCTTCAAATGCTTTTAGCTTGGAAACATGAAAAACATCATGTATTTTCCAGTGATTAGGAAGTTCCAACCTGTAAGTTACTGATGTCACAATATCAATAATTCTAAAAGGTCCACAAAACTTAGATACCAACTTCCGGCCCATCATTGGCGGTAAAGGTAAATCAGCTGTCGATAAAAAGACATACTGATTTAATGCAAAACTTGCATCCCTCCGCCCTCGGTTTGCGACAGCCCTCTGTCGCTGTTGGCTTTTCAAAATCGCTTTCCGAGCCAGCTGTAAACTTTTAGCCCAAAATGTCCACCATTCATCTGAAACTGGACCTGAGTCTAACAAATCCTGAGGGGATCTGGGATGTTGCCCATAAACCAAATAAAAAGGTGTAAAACCTGTTGATGAGTGAACGGATGAGTTATAAGCAAACTCAGCCGCCACTAATTTAGTGTCCCAATCACCCCCTATGGTCGAAATATAAATTCGCAACATGTCTCCGACTACTCGATTTGCCCTTTCAGTCATTCCATCAGTTTCAGGGTGATATCCCGATGACATGGCTAAACGAGTTCCCGCTAATTCCCACAGTTTTCGCCAAAACTGGCCTGTAAAACGAGTATCTCGATCAGAAATAATAGCCTCTGGCAACCCATGATGTCTGAAAATTGTATCAAAGAAAATTTCAGCTACCCCACTAGCTGTAACTGCAGTAGTGGTGGCTACCAAGTGGATCATTCGACTAAAACGGTCGACCATAACCACTAAATAATCATGACCCTTTTGTGTCATAGGTAAAGGTCCCACAAAACCTAAACAAACTTCTTTCCAGCGTTCGTCTGGAACTGGAATTGGCTGATATAACCCCAATGGTTTTTGAGTGCTAGACTTGTTTTTCTGACAACCAACACAAGTCCTAACATATCGTTCGACATCCTCAGTGCATCTAGGCCAATAATATCTTTTTCGAACATTTGCGACAGTTTTGTGTCGCCCAAAATGTCCAGCCTGATCGTGACATTCAGCCAACACTGTTTGTCTAATTTCTTTGTCCTTTGGAATATACCAAAACCATTTGTCTTTCAGACTATACCACAATTTTGTGCCATCCCACCTATAACGCGGATCTTTTTCACCAGCTTCCCATTTAGCTATAACTTCTCTGCAATGTTCATCCCCTTGATACGCAAGTCTAACCTGATCCTGAAATACTACGCCTGCTCGGACTTTTGCCACAGCGTTTAATTCCATTTCCGACCTTCGACTCAATGCATCTGCAACTGTATTTTCTTTTCCAGGTTTGTATTTAATCTCAAAATCAAATTCCTGTAAAGTTTCCATCCACCTAGCCTGTCTACTGGATAGTTTAGGCTGCGTCTGAATATATTTCAGCGGAGCGTGGTCCGTGTGAACCACAAATTTCCTCGCCCCCAAATAATGTCGCCAAGTTTTCAAACAATAGACTATCGCATACAGTTCTTTTTCGTGTGTCGGATAATTCCTTTCAGCTGAATTTAATTTCCGACTTTCAAACGCGGCTGGTTGTTGCCCCTGACCTTGATCTTGCGTCAAAACTCCTCCAATAGCAAAATCCGATGCGTCTGTAGTTACTTCAAAACTCAACTCCGGATCTGGAATTATTAACACAGGTGCCTCCTGCATGCTCTTCTTTAGCGTCTGAAACGCTTTCTCCTGACTTTCAGTCCACTGCCATTTAACTTCCTTCCTTGTTAGTTCATGTAACGGCGTTGCAATCCCAGAGTATCCCTTAATAAATTTCCGATAATAATTCGCTAAACCCAAAAACGACCTAATATCCCGAACTGTCTGAGGTTGTGCCCACTCCTTAATGGCTAAAACTTTCTTAGGTACCACGGAGAGTCCCTCTCTTCCGACTATGTGTCCCAAAAATTCGACTTCTGTCATCCCCAAATCACATTTGTCCGGTGAAACGTAAAGTTTGTGTTTTTCGAGTAGCTGAAACACTTGTCTAAGATGTTCCTTGTGCTCTTCCCAGTTCCGACTGTAAACTAAGATATCATCGAGATAAACTATAACAAACTTATCCAGATGTGGTCGAAAAACATCGTTCATCACATTCATAAAAGTTGCTGGTGCATTTGTCAAACCCATTGGCATAACTGTGTATTCGTAAGATCCATATCTAGTTCGAAAAGCAGTTTTCGCCCAATCCTTTTTCGCCATCCTGACTTGATAGTATCCCGAACACAAATCTATTTTCGAGAAGTATTTTGCGCCATGAAGCTGATCTATCAGTTCATCTATCCTCGGAATCGGATAAGCGTTTTTCACCGTCACCTTATTCAATGCCCGATAATCTACACACATGCGTAGTTTCCCGTTCTTCTTCGGTACAAAAATTACCGGTGCTCCCCAAGGTGATCTACTCGGTCGAATAAACCCTTTTTCCGACATGGCTGCAATCTGAGTTTTCAGTTCTGCCATTTCCTTGATGCCTAGTTGATAAGGTGCTTTACTTTGTGGAACCGTGCCTGGTTCCAACTGGATCGTGTGTTCGATACCTCTGGAAGGGGGTATCTCACTGGGTAATTCTTCCACAAAAGTGTTAGGAAATTCCTGTCTGATTTCTGCTGCAAGTTCAGCTTGTCTGGAAACATTTTGTTCAGAGTCAGTTCTGTTCAAACATGTTTCAAACACCATCAGCACATACTGTTCCTCTTCCTCCTCTCCGGGGTTTGCCGGAGGAATCAAATGTTCTTTCAGCCCGTCTGAAACCACTACCTCATTCGTTCGAAAATCAACCCGGGGATTATGCTTAGCCAGCCAAGTTTTTCCCAATATAGCATCATACTTAGCAAGAGACATTTCATGAAAAATCTCCCTACTAGCAAAATCTCCAAATCTGAGAGTAGCCCTGATCTTCCCTTTAGATTCTAAGGTACTTCCCCCAGCCAGGCTAACTTTTTCTTCTTGTTCTTCTAATTCCAGCTTATTTTTCTCGCAAAATTTCCGAGCCAAAAAGCAATCAGTTGCTCCACAGTCTATTAATATCTCAGCTGCAAAACCTGAGATTTCCCCTTTCACAGTAATCAGTTGTCTAGTTCGGTTATCAGTTTCAGCCACTGCTAGAAATCCGAACTTAGTCATGTCTAAATCTGTCCCATCAAATGAATGGACTTCTAGGTTATCTTGGTTATCAGGTCTAGTCGGTTCCTTGGACGTTTCTTCCAACGAAAAATCCCTCGAATTCCTAGAATTCCTCGAACTCGCAGGCTTCCCCTTAACTTCACACCCTGCGAGTTTACCTAACATACTCATTTTCGCGAGGGGCAGTCTCGAGCGTAATGCCCTCGACGCCCACACTTGTAACACTTCACCTCTCCGTCTGCTTTTTCTTTCTTCCAGACTGGCTTATTTCTTTCTCTCTCTTTATCACCTCGCTGTTTCTGCTGTCTCTGTTGTCGCCTTCTTCCGACGTAGTCCAATTCCATGTGATCCGATCTGCGATTTCCGCCGCCGCCGCTGCCGCCGCCGCCGCCGCGATCTCGATTCAAGATCGAACTCCCAGATTGAGCTCCTCCCCACCTTTCCGCCACTCGAATAGCTTCATCCAAGGTCTTGGGGTTTTGGAGGTCGGTCTCGATTCCAACCCTCCCTCGCAAACCATCGACGAACCTGTGTATTTTTTCGCCCTCCGATGCGTCGGAAATATACAACATCAGCTGCCTAAAGCGATGCGTGTATTCCCGCACAGACATTCCGCCTTGGCGTAAATTCGCCCATTCTGTCCGTGTGCGGCGCAAAAAATGTGGTTCTCCGAACTGGTTTTTCAGCTCCTCACAGAAATTGATACGGGATAAAGCGGCACAACCCGCAAAGGGGGCGGGCCGGTCCACCAACGTCCCGTATCGTGTATCATTTGGTTTCGGAGCCGAACTTGCGATCCGAAGGTCACGAGTTCGAGTCCTAGCGAGGCCATGGAAGTTGAGAGTGAGTTGGCGCCTCTGACCCGAGAGTGGTAGTAACGAGAGGTGAAAGAGCATGAGGATCACTGCGAAGGAGGGGAGGGGGCTGAGATCATCACAGTGATCGCCGCCGCAGAGCAAGGCAAAAGACCATAAGCTCAAGAGACTAGACGGATCAAAGGGATAAGACCAAAGGATCAGAGGATCACAAGAAAGATCCTGGAGAACCCCCGAATAGACCCGCGAGAGAACGGTAACCCGGTAATCGCAGAGAGGGTCAAGGAGAATGGAGTAACGGGCACGAGGAGAAGGTGGTCGAGGGCGACCACTGGCCCGGGGGGGGACGAGATGATACGGGATAAAGCGGCACAACCCGCAAAGGGGGCGGGCCGGTCCACCAACGTCCCGTATCGTGTATCAGAAATCCTCATACGTCGGCAAAGGTCGGCCTCCATCAGTCTCCGACTCCTCCACTCTTGTCCTCCACCATGTCGCGGCTGGCCCTCTCAGTAGAGATCCTGCCAGGCGGAGTTTCGAGACTCCATCTTCGACGTGGGTGGCGTCAAAATGCACTCGGAGGCTGAACAACCAGTCCTGGATAGGAGGGTCATTCTGCCTGCCTCCCCACAGATCAGGTCGGGCTGGCTTGCTTCTCAGGTCATTACCTCGACCACCACTTCCAGCCGCCGTTCCAGCCTGTGCTGCAGTTGCCGCCCCGATTGCTGTTCCCACTTTGTCGGTTAGTTGCTCCAAAATGGAGCTTCCCACAACCTCATTGACCGCCGTGCTCAGCATTCCCGGTACTTCTTCGACCACGCCTTGCACTCGGTTCAACCTTCCCATTACCTCCTCATACGCCGCCCTCAACTCAGCCACCTGTTGCTCCATCTCAGCCTCAAAAATCCTCGGTTAGGGTATTCCGCGGATAGGTAAATTCGGATACCCTAACTTTCTTCGACTGCCTTTTCCGATCAAGGAGCTCCACTGACTCTCCTTCCTGATTTACGAGGGTGTCTGGAACCCTCTTCCTCTCTGGATCTCCGGTGCACGTCCTGACAATCTGCCGCTCCTCTTGGGTCAGCTGCAGAAACTTGTCGCCAAACAAACCCAGAGGTCTGATAGTTGGGATTTCCAGACCCTCTGAGTTTACGACCGGCTCTTGCTCGTGCCCCCGTACGTTATGTACTCCTGGCTGCGCGAGCGTCCACTTTACTTGGTAGGTGTCGTTTAGTTCGTGGATCCTCTCCTCTTTCATTGGTGAAAAAGCGATGTCAGGGCCAAGGAGTTCCGTTCCTCCTCGTCGTAGCGGTAAAACCTTGATGTAGTGGGAAAGTCGAG
Source organism: Bryopsis sp. KO-2023 (assembly GCA_030272585.1). Taxonomy (NCBI): domain Eukaryota; kingdom Viridiplantae; phylum Chlorophyta; class Ulvophyceae; order Bryopsidales; family Bryopsidaceae; genus Bryopsis; species Bryopsis sp. KO-2023. Next base: position 298,260 of record BSYQ01000007.1, on the reverse strand, counting down.
AGGTGACTCGGTAGTTGGGGTTGGCTGATTCTCCTTGTCAGCCTGTTCTTCCAGCTCTTTCAGGAAGCAGAGTAGGTCGAGTTCTTCGTAGTTCAACTGGACCTCGTTCCTCCTAGCTTCCCTCCGCACAATCGGTAATCCCAGCTCCTCGTCGGGATACTGCCACTCTACTCTGTAATAAAGATCGAGAAGGTGAGCCAGCCAAGGGTCCATAGACAACGAACTCACTGATGTTGGGGTTCCTCCTGAGTTGGGGTTTCAGGGGTAAGCGGAAGATCAACTGTCGCCTCTGTCTCAGTTCTCGATTCGCTTGATCCTGTGCTTTCAGTATCACTATTGTCTTCGCCTATGTGCAGAACTTCCAACGGGTTCTCTTCCAGCCAGAGGTCTACAAGCAGTAACCTAGGATCTCCTTCTTCGCCAAACCAGTATTCTTCTTCTCTGATTATAGGCATAGAAACTCGCTCCGAAACCAGTGAAACGGATTTGTTTCCTGAGGCTGAATACTTCCAGCCGCCACTTAACCCGTTCTTCACACACGTTGGGAGACGACCAGAAGTTCTGTAAGAAAGGTCTGAGACACGAGAGTATACAACTGAATCTTATTTCAACAAGCTTGTTCTTTACAACGATCCCCAGCCTTTTATACTCTCAGCCCAGAGCTTCTAGAAAACTCCCAGCCCATCTCCTAACCTTACAAATACTAGCTATCATCTAGCTCTCCTCAAAACGTCTCTATCATTTCTCAGCTCAGCCCTTCTAGCCAGAGCTCCGACTAACCCTTTATAACCCTTGATAACCTCTAGACTAAGGACCCAGACTGAAGCTCCTTCCAGTCTGACTCCCGACTCTCTACCCAAACTCTCAGCCATCTGAGACCTGACACTGAATATACTGAACCTGGTTCGAACTCTTTTCACTACGTTTCAGCCTCTCATTGAGCATCACGTAACTACCCCATTCCAGTCAGTCCGCGACTACCTGGAACTCTCAGACTGTAACCTCTGTTTTCCGCCTAGATCTTCGCCTACTAAGTCAGCCGTTTCACCATGGCTGACCGTGAACACGCATTGGCAGTGCGCGAGCCTCAAGTTGAAGAGCCAGGGATTGAACCTGAGTTCGATGAGGAATTGCCTGACGCACCCAATGTTGTGTATCAACAAATAAACGTCCAGAACATCCACAATGTCCAGCAAGCAGCTGTCGACATAGACATGGGAGCTGATGCGGAAGCCTTAAGAGAGGATGTGGATGCGGTTCATGACCGTGTGGACGATTTAGCCCACGGGCTAAGGGGTCACCTGCAGCAAGTTGACCAGACACTGGGGCAGAGGCTAGCCCATACTGAGGCCTCTGTGTCGAACCAACTGGCTGGCGCATCAGAGGTGATCGGGCAGGCGCTGGAAACACAGCACCAGCATGCGCGACAGGTTGAGGCCACACAGCATGCGGTGGTGTCGCAACAGGAGAAGCTGGATTCAGTAGCGGCTCAACATAGTCGATACGAGCAGAGGCTATTACGCCAAGATATCGACCATAGAAAAGAAAGAGCCGAGATCAAAGCTTCTGTGGACGCAATAACGAGGAGAATGGATGCCGCAGACATTCTAGCGGACTCTCGTTTTGCTGACCTAAAAGAAGCAACTGAAGCATCAGCACTTCAGTTAAAACAACTCTCCGAGTTATCCCTTGTTCAAGGGCGGAGAATTGAAGGCTTATTAGGAACTGTTGCGGATTCCAACGAAAAAGTCGAACGGACTCTAGAATTGTTTCGGGAGTCCTTGCACAAACAAGGAGCTGAGGTGAAGCGTTTGCAGAGCTCAAGAGTAGCAATTCAAAAAGATTTGATTGCCTTGGAGAAAAAGGCATCCAAGACCTGGGATCAGCAGCAAGATGCAGCTGATGTGGTTGCCTTAAGATTATCTGGCCTGGAACGAAGCATGGAGGATGTGAGTGGCGGAAGTCAGAGTGCCCAAAGTGGAAGTGATGCTCGAGCAGTATCACCAGAGCGAGAAGAATCAACTTCTCCTGAGCCTGAGGACTCAGCTTTTGGGATGCCACTGCCGAAGAAATCAGTAAAGCAGTTGGCTGCATCATGGCCGCCACTAGACCAGAGCTTTGCGGTAGGAATGGTTGGGGCAGGAACCTCAACAATACCGGCTCCTCCAGCGGTACAGGTCGAGGAGGGTGAAATTGTTGCTGCAGAAGCACCACCATGCACTGCAGTGGACAGCGCACCAGACGCTGATTTCACATTCCCTCAGTTGATACCTCCAAGTACAAGAGCTCAGCCTGGTATACGCATCTCAGAACCCGACTCTGCCGATGGATCACGTAGACCCACACGAACTAACCCAAGAGTTCTCTCCTCAGCAGAAGTGTTATATCAAATTGACCTTGAGCGTGCTAAGGCACAGGTCAGAGAAGAGAAAGGAAAAGAACCCATGCAGATCCCCACACGTACTGGAAGATTGGGACTTGGGTTAAGTGCTTTGGGAGCAAGGGTAGAAAATAATCCCTTTGCTGCACTTGGTTCATATGAGTCTACTGGTGGACCCAGTCGAGTTCCTCGCATGCGTGGTAACTTTGGAGACCCTGGTGATGACGACCCAGATGATGATGGCGGTGATGATTACCGCGACAGACGAAACCGCCCACCTTCCCGCATTCCAGGTGCGCCTGATGGCGGAGGAGGTGGTGGCGGCGGTGGAGATGGTGGAGGCGGTGGACCTCCCGGTGGACCTCCTGGTGGAGGTGGAGGTGGAGGTGGCGCTGGACCAGCAGGCCCAGGACCTCCTAGGCAAGGACAGTGGTTGCCTAGCACCGTCAAGTTGCAAATGCCTCGCGCATTTAACGGAAGTGGAGAACCAAAAGCCCGTAAATGGCAAGTGCTCATGACGCGGTACTTGAGAACCTGCGGAGTGCATGAAGCACAGTGGCAATCGATTATGGCCACTAACCTTTATGGGGCTGCCTCGGATTGGTTAACGATGCAAGAGTTGAAAATTCACCGAGGTGAAAGACCACCCTTCCGTGACTGGATGGACTTCATGGATGGCTTAGCTACAGCTTTCGAATTCTCTAGTGATCGAGATGAAGCGTGGCGTGACCTCCACAAACTCAAGCAGACTGGAACCGTGAAACAGTTTGTAAAAGAGTTTCAGCGTTTGGTCTTGAGAATTCCAGACCTCGAAGAGGATCACCAGTATTTGCTCTTCGTTGATGGACTCAAGAGTGAAGTTCAGAAGCTGGTCGCTGCAACGGTACCTCGAGATGTCGAGGCTGCCATCATATCCGCCGAACGATTGGAAGCCCTTGGAGTTGGAACACAAGGCCAAGGAGGGCAGACCAATCCGAAAAAGAAAGGAGTCTGGCGTGGTGGAAGAAAGAAGAAAGGCCAGAATCAGGGTCAGCAGCAGCAGAACCCTACACCACCAGCCCAAGCACCACCACAAGCTGCCGCAGGAGTGCAACAGCAGCAGCAACAGCAACAAGGACGAGGAGGAGGACGTGGTGGTGGTGGACGTGGACGCGGTGGTGGTAACCGTGGAAGAGGACAAGCCAATCAGGGAAGACAGAACCCCCAGGGGGGAGGGGGATATAATTGTTATCTTTGTGGAAAGAAGGGTCACCCTGTGAGGCAATGTCCTAGATTGGAGGAGGTGAAAAACCTCCCCGATGTAAAAAAAATGTTAAACTGACCGCCAGGCAGGAAACTGCTTCGTCTGAGCCTGGCCGACGCAAACGTCGTAAGCGAAACAGAGTTCGTAGGCGGCGTAGGAAGCATAGATCAAAAGTAGGTGCCTCGAAAAAGGTTTGTACTCACAGCGGAAAACCTGAGGAGCGGACTAGTACACCGCGTGAAGAGAGAACAGAGACACTCTCCACATCTACCCAATCGGCACATGACAACTGCGATTGGAAAAATGAACAGAAGGAAAGCACACCGGATGAGATGGACGCGCCTCATGCGTCATCTGCATCTCTTCCCTCTGTTAGTGAATCTGTGGGCTCATTGGAGTCGCAGAGTAGTCTACAGGAGTCCCTGCCTGCAGACGTAGACGATAGTGGGTCAGAAACAACCCAGCGGTCTACCACAGAGCGAGTTAATGTGTCAGAAGTTCGATCAACTTCGTCAACCAAGGGTGACACATGCCCTCTGTTAAAAATTCAAGAAGTGCCTGTGAGAGGGTACGAAGTAAAAGCACGGATCAAGACCACGGACCTTTATGCATTCATTGATTGTGGAAGTACCGCAAACTATATCAATGATAAGGTAGCGCGTGATCTCGGGTTGTCGATTACACCAAGCTCAAAGAGAGCAATGTTGGCAAACGGAGATATTAAAGAACTGGCTGGCAGCTGTAACAACCTCCGAGTAAAGATAGGAGGGCTGAAGTGCAAAATGAAAGCGGATCTGTTCCCAGACCTTGGTTATGACCTAATCTTGGGCATGCCTTGGTTGCAGAAAGAAAATCCCCGCATAGACTTTCAGCAGAATGAGATTTCAGTTTGCAAAAACAGCCAAGTGTTTCATCTCCCGTTGCGTCATCCAACCCAAGAGAGTATTGAACCTGAACGAAAAGTACAGTCGATACTGCAGGAAGTGCCGGTGACTGAGTGTTCAGCTAAGAGAATGATGCGTCATCTCAAAACAGAGACAGCATTCATGGTTGTAGTGCAAGAGTCTGAAGAGAAAGCTTTAGGCCAACATGAATTGCCTGACGCAATAGAGCGAACACAGCCATTCAACACTGAGGATGAGATTGGCAAACTTATTCGTTCAGACACCCCTGCCGAAATTAAAAAGGTGGTAGAAACACACCGTGGTGTGTTCCCTCGTGATCTACCCCCAGGGATCCCTCCGAAGAGAAAAGGTCATGAGTTTAAGATAGACCTGGAGGATCCAACACCTATCCATCGTCCAATATACAAGCTTTCACCAGCAGAGCTGGATGAAGTGAAAGCACAAGTGGACTACCTTCTGGAACAGAAGAAAATCAAACCATCCGAGTCCCCTTGGGGCGCGCCAATCCTGTTTGTACCGAAAAAGGATGGAGGCTTAAGGATGTGTGTGGATTACAGGTGGATTAATAAGGTGACGGTGAAAAACCGATATCCTTTACCCCTGCCAGAAGAATTGATGGATAGAGTGTTCAAAGCCAAAGTGTTCTCAAAGTTAGATCTGCGATCAGGCTACTGGCAATTTCCAGTAAGGCCATCTGATACAGATAAAACAGCGTTCCGCACGAGATACGGTCACTTTGAGTTTTTGGTAGCGCCTTTTGGGCTAACCAATTGCCCAGCGCAATTCCAAACTCTAGTGCAAGACCTACTCACAGAGTTTTTAGATGATTTTGTTGTTGTCTTTATCGATGACATACTCATCTTCTCTGAAAACATGGAACAGCATGCCGAACACTTAGAGAAAGTCCTGTCGCGACTAGCAGAATATCAGCTTTTTGCTAAGGCAAGTAAAAGTGAGCTGGCTGTCGCCACAGTAGACTATCTTGGCTACCGCATTAGCGGAAGTGGGTTAGAACCACAGGAACAAAAAGTGAAGGCAGTGAAGGAGTGGAAGGAACTACAGAGTGTTAGCGATGTACGTAGTTTCCTTGGAATGGTTTCATATTACAGGAAATTCATTCCCCAGTTTGCACATGTTGCTGGACCACTCCATGACTTAGTGAAAAAAGACCATCCCTGGAGATGGGGACAGGTTGAGCGTGGCGCATTCAATGAACTGAAAAAGCGTCTAAGTCAAGCTCCCGTCCTTATTTTTCCAGATGCGTCACTGCCTTACACTGTGATCACTGATGCGTCGAATGAGGCCATCGGTGCCGTGTTAACACAGGATCATGGAGAGGGGCTACAGCCAATAGCTTACCTCTCACGTAGATTCAAGCCTGCCGAGCTTAACTATGCACCATACGACAAAGAGTTGTGTGCAATATGTTATGCGATGGTGCAGTGGAGACATTATCTAGAAGGTTGTGCAGGTGGAGTAACAGTGTTCACTGACCACCAACCTCTGACGCATATTCTGTCGCAGAGGAACCTTTCTAGAACCCAAGCAAGATGGCTTGAGGCGGGGTACCTGACTTCGATCAACCCCAAGATCTCCTATATCAAAGGCAAGGCTAATGTGTTAGCAGATGCTCTCTCCCGCAGTGTTCCTAAGCCCGTGGAAACTGCGATGAACATTTCCACTTGGCAAGTGCATCAAGCAAGCCAAGACGAGTGGAAACAAGCCCTCCAAGCTGATAACTCCTTGGTGAAGATATTGCGGAAGCTTGAGAGTGGCGAGGAAGTTGAGGGATATTTCCTCAGAGAGGGAATACTCTGGACGGTCCCAAAGAGAGGATTAGTCGAGAAAGTGGTGGTTCCTAAAGGCCAGCGCAATAAGATTATGAAGGAGTGCCATGAGACACCTTCAGCAGGCCATACAGGACCAGCGCGAACAGGAGAAATCCTAGCGCGGCGATATTGGTGGAAGGGGTGGATGAATGAGTTGAAGGCATTTGTGCGCGAATGCCCTGTGTGCCAACAAATAAAGGCTGACACACAGAAGCCTATGGGCTTACTTCAACCCCTGCCAATACCTGAGCGGAAGTGGGAGCAAATTACCACTGACTTGGTGACAGATCTACCAGCATCCAATGGGTTTACTGCTGTAGCTGTCTTTGTCGATAGACTTACCAAGTTTGTGCATTTCGCCCCATGTACTAAAGAGATTACCGCTGCAGGATACGCCCAACTTTTTATCGAACATGTTTACCGCAACCATGGCCTACCTAAAGTGATTGTGTCTGATAGAGACCCTCGCTTTACCAGCAAGTTCTGGCAGACGCTTTTTAAAGCTCTGGGTACAGAGATTCGTATGAGTACAGCTTACCACCCTCAGACAGATGGGCAGAGTGAGGTTACCATACGTACTCTGGAAAATTTCTTAAGGCCATATGCTGAGAGGTATCCCCATAAGTGGGTTGAGTATTTACCTACAGCAGAGTTTGCAGCAAACAATGCAGTGAATGCGAGTACAGGGTTCGCACCTGCATACTTGATGTATGGGTACCATCCAGAAACACCAAACATTGGTGGGACGGCAACGCAATTTCAAGTGGAAGCAGTTAAGACAATGGTAGCACGGATGGCACAGGACTTAGATACCGCAAAAGCATATTACTCTAGAGCACAACACAGAATGTGTGTGAGTGCAAACAAGAAGAGGAAAGATATTGCTTTTGAGAAAGGGGATAAAGTCCTGATAAAAAGCCGTTTTATTCCGTTGGCTGCTTTGAACAAAGTGAGTCCAAAACTGCGCCGTCGATTTGTGGGTCCCTTTGAAATTGTGGAGAAAATATCAAAGGTGGCTTACAGAGTTCAACTTCCGGAAACATGGCTCATTCACCCAGTGTTTCATGTTTCTAAGTTCAAGCGTTATCACGCCTCGAGTGATAACAGCAGGCAAATACAACCTCCAGAAGGAGAGTTGATTGGTAGCGAAGTAGAGTATGAGGTCGAAAATATCCTAAGGGCTAGAGGTAAACGCAATCGCGAATACCTAGTGCTGTGGAAAGGATACGATCTACTTGACGCTACTTGGGAACCTGAAGCTAATCTGGTTAACGCACCAGATATACTTCGCGCATTTAAAGAGAAAGAAAGAAAAGAGTTGCAGAAAGGAAGAGAATAGGGAAACAGAGTGTTTGATGGCTAAGGTGGAACTCCTTATAGCAAGGGGGCGCGAAAAAGGATACCTTAGAAAAACTCTGTCGACTTCCAAACCAACTCTTTAACTTTAATGCGTTAGGTGCCTAAGTTATTTGGCTGGCGCAGTAAGTGTAGCTTCAGTAGTACTTTAAAAACCGGGCAAACGATGTCACATTCGAGATAGTGTGGTTGTTCCGAGAAAACCCCTATCAAGTGACGTGTTGAGGTGGTCTTGACGAGACTCCAACCGAGCGAAACGTTGGTGTCTCACCCCAATAACCCAACGAGGAAAGTGTACGAGTCACCCAGCCTTATAAGCGCAGCCCTCGAACCATTTTGCCCTAGTGTTTGTGTAAACGGAGCGAGCTCCTGAGTAAAAAAAGAGTCTAAAGACGCACAAACCGTTGTTTATATCTTTCTTTCCGACAAACATAATGGCTGCCGATACACCCGCCGCAATTATTGCGAGATTGGAAGCGGAGGTAGCTAAAAAAGAAGAGGAGCTGCAGCACTTTACGTCGACCGCAGAGGAAGTGCTGCAGAACAATGAGGCCTTAACCCGGCAGCTCTCAGAGTTGAGTGACCGGACGAAAGCAGCTGAGGCTGCGAAGGAGGCAGCGGAGAAAGCCAAGGAAAAGGCGGAGGCGGAAAAGAAAGAAGCGGAGGACAAGACCAAGGTCTTGGAAGAAAAATTGGAAGCCATGAAGCTGAAGAAGCAGCGGTTCCAATCTCACATGATGGCTAACCATCGTGAGAATGACCTCCGTAAACAAGCTCTCGGGGGAATAGTGGATCGATTTACCGCGGTAGAGGAAACGCTGCAGCGAGCTGTAGCAACCGCGTGGAGTGCAGCAGCCAATAACCTTAAGAAGGAATTGGCAGAACAAGAGCTGCAGATCGATTTGCTGGGAGAGTCCCTCAGAGACGGCTCTGAAAAACTTCAAGTGCAGAGCGAAACAACGGACAAGATGCTGCGTTTGAACCCGGCGGTACCAGCACCACGGGTACGCGAAGAACTGGATCGCCAAGTCCAAGTTCTGTTGTCAAACGCAACACTTGATCTGGAACCGTCCAAGGACGATGATGCGGGAGGCTCAAGCAAGGGCAAGGGGAAAGGGAAAAACAAACGCCCAAGCTCGCCGTGTAGGGATGAAGATCCACACGGAAAGAGAAGGCGAGAGGACGGTGACGATGAAGGTGGTGAGCCACCGAGGGATCGTATGCCTGGAGATGCAGCAAGAGCCAACTTGTTACTCAAGTTAAAGGCTGCCGCATTAAAGACTCCAGCACCCTCACAACCAGCACCAACAGTTCAGACTCCCGGAGATGAGGCTACCGCAATAGCACCGGGGGAGGACTTATTCGACATGAGAGAGGAGGAGCTTTTGGACTTGGATTTTAACGAAGAAATTGACTTCGGCAGTCCACCTCCTAGGCTCGAAGGTCCTAGTTCTGAACTGGAGGACGGGGAAATAAGGAATGATGAAGGGCCAAGCCAGGTGACAGAGGTTCAGCGTGCGGTCCATCCACCGTTGGAGTTAGCTCCAACAGAAGCAGCACTTCGGGCTTTCCGAGAAAAGGTTAAGCTCAGAAGACTAAGGGCGGCTGCTCAAGACAAAGTGGATGCTGCACCCAGCGAAGTGAACCTGTCACGAGAGGATATCGAGGAGGCTTGCAACCCCATCACTGCGTCAGAGAAATGGCCGAAGGTCCAATATACTAACCCCAGGGACCGAGCCTTGCAAAATTACCGCGGCAACCGGCACTTTCACGAGTTGCCCATGTGCATTTGGTGCGGGAGAAGCCCAATGCAAGCAAGTGCTCAGCGGCTGACGCAGAAGAAGTATTCCGTCCTTCCTTGTGGGTATCACCTCGTGTGTGATGCTCACTGGTTGGCATACTCGATGCTGGGGCGCATCGTCACGGCGGTCCAAAAAGTCGCGGAAGTGGACAACAAGTCCATCGCCACCGTCTCCCCATTCTCTCTACCTGCCCATATGTTGAAGCTGACACGCTCGACGTTCGAAGAAATCCCTCCGTTCCCGGCTGAGCACGAGAAGTTGCCACACTGCAACATGTGTGTGAAGCGGCAGCTCAAGGTGTCCGGCATCACAAGGGATCTGCCATTCCTAAAATCCAAGAGGGTGGCTGCCGCATTTGATCCCTGTGTCCGGTATCGTGCAGTGCAGCAAGCGCAAACGCAGGAACAGCGTTAAGGAGGAGGGAAAAGGAGTTATCGTCGACCAAGTGTGTGCGTGCAGCAGCTGTCAGAGACGTCAGAGCAAGAGACAGGTCCAAGACAGTTGGGTGTGGGTATGGGAGTGGGTGAGTTTTGTGTTTGTGTTTTTGTGTTTTTGTTTTTCTTTGTGTTTTGGTGTGCGTGGGCGCCCACTTTTTGCGGGGGGGGCGTATGTTAGTCTTTTAGCGCTATACGAGGTAGTTTGGGATAGAGCCGAGGGTGGCTGACGCATGTGGGTTCACGAGTAAGACAGATTAGACCCAGAGTTTGGGGCATGCGTCAGCGTACTACACTTAGGGGTACTTAAGAGGCCCACTCGTTGTTTTGACATTCCATTCTAGTTGTAAGAACTCGGGATTCGTGGGATTGGTGTGTTCCCGCTTGTGTGTGTGTTTGTGTGTGTGTGTGTTAAGTGTTTGCCTGACGCAATCACTTCCCAACCCAAGTGCTCTAGTAGCGTTCACAACCGCGCTAGCTAGAGAGTTGTCTAAAGCAACAAACCCCACAAGTATACTTGCGTTAGCCAGCAAGTTATCACGAATCCAACCAACACAGCCGACCACTATTGCGTCACCCACAAGCTTCACTATCAGCCTGGCTCATTGACGACCCAATCCCCATCGTAGTCCGTTGGTTCTGCATCGTCTTCGGCTGCCTCGAATTTTCTCAGGGGGCCCACGGTCCGCTTGGCCTTTAAATACACTCCCCGAGTATAATCCGACCCCAACTTGAAACCCAAGGCGCAGAGTTTGCAGGTTTCCGAGTGTAGCACCATTGGTGGCCCTGTTTCAGCTGGTACCCACATTCTCCGCCAGTCTCGTTTTTCCTCATCGACTTCCAGACTGATACTCAGCCACACTCGATCCCGACACCCGATATTCGAGCACACCCAGTGCCGTTGGCAGTCTTCTCCGGTCGGCTGACAGTTGCTGCTTGGGGTGCGACAAAACACGCAAGTGTGTTTTTCCCCCTCTTCGTGCTTCACTTCTCCGCTTGGTTTTCCCGACATGGACTCCACCATACTCTTCAACAAGTCTACCTGGCCCTTGAGCTGTTGGTTCCGCATTTGCTCTTCCCGCAGCTTGTCTTCGACCCCGTCGAGCTTGTGGCGCATTTCCTCATCTGCCCCCTCCATCAGCAGCTTTTCCGCCTCTCTTTTCGCCGCGTCCGCTGAAGTTTCCGCCATCGCCAATTTTACGCTGAGGTCCTCATTTTCCGCCAAATATTTCGCCCGGTCGTCGAGCAACCGAGTGCGTTCAGCCTCCCAGCTATCTCTTTCCGCCTGAAATCCCCCTTCTTCTTCCAGCTCGCCGATCTTTTGCTTGAGTTGTTCTTTTTCCTCCTCCAGCTTTGCCATTTTTTCCAGGGCCTCCTGCTCATCTCTTTCTTGGATTCTTTCCAGTCTGGTTCCTTCCTTCAGGTACTCCTCCAGCATTTTGTTGATCCTTTCCGACACTCCCTCGATCGCTCCAGCATTCTTTTTAATCTCCTCCAACAGTGCTTTGACTCCTCCACCAAACTCAACCATGTTGTCTGCTTTCTTTTTCTTTTTCGAACTCCAAACTGTCTCTCGCACACACTCGCACTCGCACACACTCAACCCGAACTCAGGAAAACAGGAGCTAGTCCATGGAAGATTTTTGACGTAAATACTCCTGCAGCACTTGCTGCGCATTACCCAAGTGATGTGACGGGAGCCACTGGTCCTCTTCCGATCCGTATCCTTCCCAGGAAACCAAGTACTCTGTCACATTCTTCTTTTTCCGCCGTTTGGTTCGATGTGTCTTGATCTTTTCGACGATATATTCCTCGACTCCTTCCAACACCACTGGATCTGGAGGTGGAGAAATAGCCCTGGCTGGAAACTCTTCTGATCCATCTTCAAATGCTTTTAGCTTGGAAACATGAAAAACATCATGTATTTTCCAGTGATTAGGAAGTTCCAACCTGTAAGTTACTGATGTCACAATATCAATAATTCTAAAAGGTCCACAAAACTTAGATACCAACTTCCGGCCCATCATTGGCGGTAAAGGTAAATCAGCTGTCGATAAAAAGACATACTGATTTAATGCAAAACTTGCATCCCTCCGCCCTCGGTTTGCGACAGCCCTCTGTCGCTGTTGGCTTTTCAAAATCGCTTTCCGAGCCAGCTGTAAACTTTTAGCCCAAACTGTCCACCATTCATCTGAAACTGGACCTGAGTCTAACAAATCCTGAGGGGATCTGGGATGTTGCCCATAAACCAAATAAAAAGGTGTAAAACCTGTTGATGAGTGAACGGATGAGTTATAAGCAAACTCAGCCGCCACTAATTTAGTGTCCCAATCACCCCCTATGGTCGAAATATAAATTCGCAACATGTCTCCGACTACTCGATTTGCCCTTTCAGTCATTCCATCAGTTTCAGGGTGATATCCCGATGACATGGCTAAACGAGTTCCCGCTAATTCCCACAGTTTTCGCCAAAACTGGCCTGTAAAACGAGTATCTCGATCAGAAATAATAGCCTCTGGCAACCCATGATGTCTGAAAATTGTATCAAAGAAAATTTCAGCTACCCCACTAGCTGTAACTGCAGTAGTGGTGGCTACCAAGTGGATCATTCGACTAAAACGGTCGACCATAACCACTAAATAATCATGACCCTTTTGTGTCATAGGTAAAGGTCCCACAAAATCTAAACAAACTTCTTTCCAGCGTTCGTCTGGAACTGGAATTGGCTGATATAACCCCAATGGTTTTTGAGTGCTAGACTTGTTTTTCTGACAACCAACACAAGTCCTAACATATCGTTCGACATCCTCAGTGCATCTAGGCCAATAATATCTTTTTCGAACATTTGCGACAGTCTTGTGTCTCCCAAAATGTCCAGCCTGATCGTGACATTCAGCCAACACTGTTTGTCTAATTTCTTTGTCCTTTGGAATATACCAAAACCATTTGTCTTTCAGACTATACCACAATTTTGTGCCATCCCACCTATAACGCGGATCTTTTTCACCAGCTTCCCAATTAGCTATAACTTCTCTGCAATGTTCATCCCCTTGATACGCAAGTCTAACCTGATCCTGAAATACTACGCCTGCTCGGACTTTTGCCACAGCGTTTAATTCCATTTCCGACCTTCGACTTAATGCATCTGCAACTGTATTTTCTTTTCCAGGTTTGTATTTAATCTCAAAATCAAATTCCTGTAAAGTTTCCATCCACCTAGCCTGTCTACTGGATAGTTTAGGCTGCGTCTGAATATATTTCAGCGGAGCGTGGTCCGTGTGAACCACAAATTTCCTCGCCCCCAAATAATGTCGCCAAGTTTTCAAACAATAGACTATCGCATACAGTTCTTTTTCGTGTGTCGGATAATTCCTTTCAGCTGAATTTAATTTCCGACTTTCAAACGCGGCTGGTTGTTGCCCCTGACCTTGATCTTGCGTCAAAACTCCTCCAATAGCAAAATCCGATGCGTCTGTAGTTACTTCAAAACTCAACTCCGGATCTGGAATTATTAACACAGGTGCCTCCTGCATGCTCTTCTTTAGCGTCTGAAACGCTTTCTCCTGACTTTCAGTCCACTGCCATTTAACTTCCTTCCTTGTTAGTTCATGTAACGGCGTTGCAATCCCAGAGTATCCCTTAATAAATTTCCGATAATAATTCGCTAAACCCAAAAACGACCTAATATCCCGAACTGTCTGAGGTTGTGCCCACTCCTTAATGGCTAAAACTTTCTTAGGTACCACGGAGAGTCCCTCTCTTCCGACTATGTGTCCCAAAAATTCGACTTCTGTCATCCCCAAATCACATTTGTCCGGTGAAACGTAAAGTTTGTGTTTTTCGAGTAGCTGAAACACTTGTCTAAGATGTTCCTTGTGCTCTTCCCAGTTCCGACTGTAAACTAAGATATCATCGAGATAAACTATAACAAACTTATCCAGATGTGGTCGAAAAACATCGTTCATCACATTCATAAAAGTTGCTGGTGCATTTGTCAAACCCATTGGCATAACTGTGTATTCGTAAGATCCATATCTAGTTCGAAAAGCAGTTTTCGCCCAATCCTTTTTCGCCATCCTGACTTGATAGTATCCCGAACACAAATCTATTTTTGAGAAGTATTTTGCGCCATGAAGCTGATCTATCAGTTCATCTATCCTCGGAATCGGATAAGCGTTTTTCACCGTCACCTTATTCAATGCCCGATAATCTACACACATGCGTAGTTTCCCGTTCTTCTTCGGTACAAAAATTACCGGTGCTCCCCAAGGTGATCTACTCGGTCGAATAAACCCTTTTCCCGACATGGCTGCAATCTGAGTTTTCAGTTCTGCCATTTCCTTGATGCCTAGTCGATAAGGTGCTTTACTTTGTGGAACCGTGCCTGGTTCCAACTGGATCGTGTGTTCGATACCTCTGGAAGGGGGTATCTCACTGGGTAATTCTTCCACAAAAGTGTTAGGAAATTCCTGTCTGATTTCTGCTGTAAGTTCAGCTTGTCTGGAAACATTTTGTTCAGAGTCAGTTCTGCTCAAACATGTTTCAAACACCATCAGCACACACTGTTCCTCTTCCTCCTCTCCGGGGTTTGCCGGAGGAATCAAATGTTCTTTCAGCCCGTCTGAAACCACTACCTCATTCGTTCGAAAATCAACCCGGGGATTATGCTTAGCCAGCCAAGTTTTTCCCAATATAGCATCATACTTAGCAAGAGACATTTCATGAAAAATCTCCCTACTAGCCAAATCTCCAAATCTGAGAGTAGCCCTGATCTTCCCTTTTGATTCTAAGGTACTTCCCCCAGCCAGGCTAACTTTTTCTTCTTGTGCTTCTAATTCCAGCTTATTTTTCTCGCAAAATTTCCGAGCCAAAAAGCAATCAGTTGCTCCACAGTCTATTAATATCTCAGCTGCAAAACCTGAGATTTCCCCTTTCACAGTAATCAGTTGTCTAGTTCGGTTATCAGTTTCAGCCACTGCTAGAAATCCGAACTTAGTCATGTCTAAATCTGTCCCATCAAATGAATGGACTTCTAGGTTATCTTGGTTATCAGGTCTAGTCGGTTCCTTGGACGTTTCTTCCAACGAAAAATCCCTCGAATTCCTAGAATTCCTCGAACTCGCAGGCTTCCCCTTAACTTCACATCCCGCGAGTTTACCTAACATACTCATTTTCGCGAGGGGCAATCTCGAGCGTAATGCCCTCGACGCCCACACTTGTAACACTTCACCTCTCCGTCTGCTTTTTCTTTCTTCCAGACTGGCTTATTTCTTTCTCTCTCTTTATCACCTCGCTGTTTCTGCTGTCTCTGTTGTCGCCTTCTTCCGACGTAGTCCAATTCCATGTGATCCGATCTGCGATTTCCGCCGCCGCCGCTGCCGCCGCCGCCGCCGCGATCTCGATTCAAGATCGAACTCCCAGATTGAGCTCCTCCCCACCTTTCCGCCACTCGAATAGCTTCATCCAAGGTCTTGGGGTTTTGGAGGTCGGTCTCGATACCAACCCTCCCTCGCAAACCATCGACGAACCTGTGTATTTTCTCGCCCTCTGATGCGTCGGAAATATACAACATCAGCTGCCTAAAGCGATGCGTGTATTCCCGCACAGACATTCCGCCTTGGCGTAAATTCGCCCATTCTGTCCGTGTGCGGCGCAAAAAATGTGGTTCTCCGAACTGGTTTTTCAGCTCCTCACAGAAGTCCTCATACGTCGGCAAAGGTCGGCCTCCATCAGTCTCCGACTCCTCCACTCTTGTCCTCCACCATGTCGCGGCTGGCCCTCTCAGTCAGAGATAGGACTTTACGGTTACGGTCACCGTAACCGGACCGTAACCACCGTAACCGGACCGTAACCGGAGTACAATTTTCGTCAGAAAATCGTACTTTTACGGCCGTAACCGTAGCACCGTACCACTCCGTACCGCTCCGTACCGGACCGTAACGACCGTAACGGCCGTAACAACCGTAAACCGTAGAAAGTGACCCCCGCAGGGTCCCGCGATTCCAAAGGAACCCAGGGGGATTCGAACCCGCGACCCTACTGACTGCAGCCTAACGCTTTACCACTGAACCACGCTACTTCACGGTGATTTAGGGCCTACCGTAGTTATACCGTACCTGTTCCGTACCGTAAAAACAACATATTACTCCGGTTACGGTACGGAGTTACGGCCGTAGTACGGTGACCGTAACCCGACCGTAACCGGACCGGACCGGAGTCGGACCAAAAATTTGGCCCAAGTCCTATCTCTGCTCTCAGTAGAGATCCTGCCAGGCGGAGTTTCGAGACTCCATCTTCGACGTGGGTGGCGTCAAAATGCACTCGGAGGCTGAACAACCAGTCCTGGATAGGAGGGTCATTCTGCCTGCCTCCCCACAGATCAGGTCGGGCTGGCTTGCTTCTCAGGTCATTACCTCGACCACCACTTCCAGCCGCCGTTCCAGCCTGTGCTGCAGTTGCCGCCCCGATTGCTGTTCCCACTTTGTCGGTTAGTTGCTCCAAAATGGAGCTTCCCACAGCCTCATTGACCGCCGTGCTCAGCATTCCCGGTACTTCTTCGACCACGCCTTGCACTCGGTTCAACCTTCCCATTACCTCCTCATACGCCGCCCTCAACTCAGCCACCTGTTGCTCCATCTCAGCCTCAAAAATCCTCGGTTAGGGTATTCCGCGGATAGGTAAATTCGGATACCCTAACTTTCTTCGACTGCCTTTTCCGATCAAGGAGCTCCACTGACTCTCCTTCCTGATTTACGAGGGTGTCTGGAACCCTCTTCCTCTCTGGATCTCCGGTGCACGTCCTCACGATCTGCCGCTCCTCTTGGGTCAGCTGCAGAAACTTGTCGCCAAACAAACCCAGAGGTCTGATAGTTGGGATTTCCAGACCCTCTGAGTTCACAACCGGCTCTTGCTCGTGCCCCCGTACGTTATGTACTCCTGGCTGCGCGAGCGTCCACTTTACTTGGTAGGTGTCGTTTAGTTCGTGGATCCTCTCCTCTTTCATTGGTGAAAAAGCGATGTCAGGGCCAAGGAGTTCCGTTCCTCCTCGTCGTAGCGGTAAAACCTTGATGTAGTGGGAAAGTCGAGAGGTGACTCGGTAGTTGGGGTTGGCTGATTCTCCTTGTCAGCCTGTTCTTCCAGCTCTTTCAGAAAGCAGAGTAGGTCGAGTTCTTCGTAGTTCAACTGAACCTCGTTCCTCCTAGCTTCCCTCCGCACAATCGGTAATCCCAGCTCCTCGTCGGGATACTGCCACTCTACTCTGTAATAAAGATCGAGAAGGTGAGCCAGCCAAGGGTCCATAGACAACAAAACTCACTGATGTTGGGGTTCCTCCTGAGTTGGGGTTTCAGGGGTAAGCGGAAGATCAACTGTCGCCTCTGTCTCAGTTCTCGATTCGCTTGATCCTGTGCTTTCAGTATCACTATTGTCTTCGCCTATGTGCAGAACTTCCAACGGGTTCTCTTCCAGCCAGAGGTCTACAAGCAGTAACCTAGGATCTCCTTCTTCGCCAAACCAGTATTCTTCTTCTCTGATTATAGGCATAACTCGCTCCGAAACCAGTGAAACGGATTTGTTTCCTGAGGCTGAATACTTCCAGCCGCCACTTAACCCGTTCTTCACACACGTTGGGAGACGACCAGAAGTTCTGTAAGAAAGGTCTGAGACACGAGAGTATACAACTGAATCTTATTTCAACAAGCTTGTTCTTTACAACGATCCCCAGCCTTTTATACTCTCAGCCCAGAGCTTCTAGAAACTCCCAGCCCATCTCCTAACCTTACAAATACTAGCTATCATCTAGCTCTCCCCAAAACGTCTCTATCATTTCTCAGCTCAGCCCTTCTAGCCAGAGCTCCGACTAACCCTTTATAACCCTTGATAACCTCTAGACTAAGGACCCAGACTGAAGCTCCTTTCAGTCTGACTCCCGACTCTCTACCCAAACTCTCAGCCATCTGAGACCTGACACTGAATATACTGAACCTGGTTCGAACTCTTTTCACTACGTTTCAGCCTCTCATTGAGCATCACGTAACTACCCCATTCCAGTCAGTCCGCGACTACCTGGAACTCTCAGACTGTAACCTCTGTTTTCCGCCTAGATCTTCGCCTACTAAGTCAGCCGTTTCATCTACAGTGCAGTCTTTACAGATATTGACCACGGAGGCTTGGACGGGGACCAGGGAGGCAGTGGAGGAACCCCCATGGACACGAGCCCAATACCTTCAGAACCTCAAGCAAATGCCGGGGAGGAAGTTGTGATGGAGGAACCAAAAGAGGAACCAGAACCCCCACGGGAGGCGGAGGAGAAGACAAAGTCCGTGCCTGAACCAGAAGATGTGCCGAGGCCACGAGATGAGCCACAAGGATCGAGACCGGTTGTATTACCACCAGACATGGGCTGAGACCCCTGTTGAAACGGCTGACTTAGTAGGCGAAGATCTAGGCGGAAAACAGAGGTTACAGTCTGAGAGTTCCAGGTAGTCGCGGACTGACTGGAATGGGGTAGTTACGTGATGCTCAATGAGAGGCTGAAACGTAGTGAAAAGAGTTCGAACCAGGTTCAGTATATTCAGTGTCAGGTCTCAGATGGCTGAGAGTTTGGGTAGAGAGTCGGGAGTCAGACTGAAAGGAGCTTCAGTCTGGGTCCTTAGTCTAGAGGTTATCAAGGGTTATAAAGGGTTAGTCGGAGCTCTGGCTAGAAGGGCTGAGCTGAGAAATGATAGAGACGTTTTGGGAGAGCTAGATGATAGCTAGTATTTGTAAGGTTAGGAGATGGGCTGGGAGTTTCTAGAAGCTCTGGGCTGAGAGTATAAAAGGCTGGGGATCGTTGTAAAGAACAAGCTTGTTGAAATAAGATTCAGTTGTATACTCTCGTGTCTCAGACCTTTCTTACAGAACTTCTGGTCGTCTCCCAACGTGTGTGAAGAACGGGTTAAGTGGCGGCTGGAAGTATTCAGCCTCAGGAAACAAATCCGTTTCACTGGTTTCGGAGCGAGTTATGCCTATAATCAGAGAAGAAGAGTACTGGTTTGGCGAAGAAGGAGATCCTAGGTTACTGCTTGTAGACCTCTGGCTGGAAGAGAACCCGTTGGAAGTTCTGCACATAGGCGAAGACAATAGTGATACTGAAAGCACAGGATCAAGCGAATCGAGAACTGAGACAGAGGCGACAGTTGATCTTCCGCTTACCCCTGAAACCCCAACTCAGGAGGAACCCCAACATCAGTGAGTTTTGTTGTCTATGGACCCTTGGCTGGCTCACCTTCTCGATCTTTATTACAGAGTAGAGTGGCAGTATCCCGACGAGGAACTGGGATTACCGATTGTGCGGAGGGAAGCTAGGAGGAACGAGGTTCAGTTGACCTACGAAGAACTCGACCTACTCTGCTTCCTGAAAGAGCTGGAAGAACAGGCTGACAAAGAGAATCAGCCAACCCCAACTACCGAGTCACCTCTCGACTTTCCCACTACATCAAGGTTTTACCGCTACGACGAGGAGGAACGGAACTCCTTGGCCCTGACATCGCTTTTTCACCAATGAAAGAGGAGAGGATCCACGAACTAAACGACACCTACCAAGTAAAGTGGACGCTCGCGCAGCCAGGAGTACATAACGTACGGGGGCACGAGCAAGAGCCGGTCGTAAACTCAGAGGGTCTGGAAATCCCAACTATCAGACCTCTGGGTTTGTTTGGCGACAAGTTTCTGCAGCTGACCCAAGAGGAGCGGCAGATTGTCAGGACGTGCACCGGAGATCCAGAGAGGAAGAGGGTTCCAGACACCCTCGTAAATCAGGAAGGAGAGTCAGTGGAGCTCCTTGATCGGAAAAGGCAGTCGAAGAAAGTTAGGGTATCCGAATTTACCTATCCGCGGAATACCCTAACCGAGGATTTTTGAGGCTGAGATGGAGCAACAGGTGGCTGAGTTGAGGGCGGCGTATGAGGAGGTAATGGGAAGGTTGAACCGAGTGCAAGGCGTGGTCGAAGAAGTACCGGGAATGCTGAGCACGGCGGTCAATGAGGCTGTGGGAAGCTCCATTTTGGAGCAACTAACCGACAAAGTGGGAACAGCAATCGGGGCGGCAACTGCAGCACAGGCTGGAACGGCGGCTGGAAGTGGTGGTCGAGGTAATGACCTGAGAAGCAAGCCAGCCCGACCTGATCTGTGGGGAGGCAGGCAGAATGACCCTCCTATCCAGGACTGGTTGTTCAGCCTCCGAGTGCATTTTGACGCCACCCACGTCGAAGATGGAGTCTCGAAACTCCGCCTGGCAGGATCTCTACTGAGAGGGCCAGCCGCGACATGGTGGAGGACAAGAGTGGAGGAGTCGGAGACTGATGGAGGCCGACCTTTGCCGACGTATGAGGACTTCTGTGAGGAGCTGAAAAACCAGTTCGGAGAACCACATTTTTTGCGCCGCACACGGACAGAATGGGCGAATTTACGCCAAGGCGGAATGTCTGTGCGGGAATACACGCATCGCTTTAGGCAGCTGATGTTGTATATTTCCGACGCATCAGAGGGCGAGAAAATACACAGGTTCGTCGATGGTTTGCGAGGGAGGGTTGGTATCGAGACCGACCTCCAAAACCCCAAGACCTTGGATGAAGCTATTCGAGTGGCGGAAAGGTGGGGAGGAGCTCAATCTGGGAGTTCGATCTTGAATCGAGATCGCGGCGGCGGCGGCGGCAGCAGCGGCGGCGGCGGAAATCGCAGATCGGATCACATGGAATTGGACTACGTCGGAAGAAGGCGACAACAGAGACAGCAGAAACAGCGAGGTGATAAAGAGAGAGAAAGAAATAAGCCAGTCTGGAAGAAAGAAAAAGCAGACGAAGAGGTGAAGTGTTACAAGTGTGGGCGTCGAGGGCATTACGCTCGAGACTGCCCCTCGCGAAAATGAGTATGTTAGGTAAACTCGCAGGGTGTGAAGTTAAGGGGAAGCCTGCGAGTTCGAGGAATTCTAGGAGTTCGAGGGATTTTTCGTTGGAAGAAACGTCCAAGGAACCGACTAGACCTGATAACCAAGATAACCTAGAAGTCCATTCATTTGATGGGACAGATTTAGACATGACTAAGTTCGGATTTCTAGCAGTGGCTGAAACTGATAACCGAACTAGACAACTGATTACTGTGAAAGGGGAAATCTCAGGTTTTGCAGCTGAGATATTAATAGACTGTGGAGCAACTGATTGCTTTTTGGCTCGGAAATTTTGCGAGAAAAATAAGCTGGAATTAGAAGCACAAGAAGAAAAAGTTAGCCTGGCTGGGGGAAGTACCTTAGAATCAAAAGGGAAGATCAGGGCTACTCTCAGATTTGGAGATTTGGCTAGTAGGGAGATTTTTCATGAAATGTCTCTTGCTAAGTATGATGCTATATTGGGAAAAACTTGGCTGGCTAAGCATAATCCCCGGGTTGATTTTCGAACGAATGAGGTAGTGGTTTCAGACGGGCTGAAAGAACATTTGATTCCTCCGGCAAACCCCGGAGAGGAGGAAGAGGAACAGTGTGTGCTGATGGTGTTTGAAACATGTTTGAACAGAACTGACTCTGAACAAAATGTTTCCAGACAAGCTGAACTTACAGCAGAAATCAGACAGGAATTTCCTAACACTTTTGTGGAAGAATTACCCAGTGAGATACCCCCTTCCAGAGGTATCGAACACACGATCCAGTTGGAACCAGGCACGGTTCCACAAAGTAAAGCACCTTATCGACTAGGCATCAAGGAAATGGCAGAACTGAAAACTCAGATTGCAGCCATGTCGGGAAAAGGGTTTATTCGACCGAGTAGATCACCTTGGGGAGCACCGGTAATTTTTGTACCGAAGAAGAACGGGAAACTACGCATGTGTGTAGATTATCGGGCATTGAATAAGGTGACGGTGAAAAACGCTTATCCGATTCCGAGGATAGATGAACTGATAGATCAGCTTCATGGCGCAAAATACTTCTCAAAAATAGATTTGTGTTCGGGATACTATCAAGTCAGGATGGCGAAAAAGGATTGGGCGAAAACTGCTTTTCGAACTAGATATGGATCTTACGAATACACAGTTATGCCAATGGGTTTGACAAATGCACCAGCAACTTTTATGAATGTGATGAACGATGTTTTTCGACCACATCTGGATAAGTTTGTTATAGTTTATCTCGATGATATCTTAGTTTACAGTCGGAACTGGGAAGAGCACAAGGAACATCTTAGACAAGTGTTTCAGCTACTCGAAAAACACAAACTTTACGTTTCACCGGACAAATGTGATTTGGGGATGACAGAAGTCGAATTTTTGGGACACATAGTCGGAAGAGAGGGACTCTCCGTGGTACCTAAGAAAGTTTTAGCCATTAAGGAGTGGGCACAACCTCAGACAGTTCGGGATATTAGGTCGTTTTTGGGTTTAGCGAATTATTATCGGAAATTTATTAAGGGATACTCTGGGATTGCAACGCCGTTACATGAACTAACAAGGAAGGAAGTTAAATGGCAGTGGACTGAAAGTCAGGAGAAAGCGTTTCAGACGCTAAAGAAGAGCATGCAGGAGGCACCTGTGTTAATAATTCCAGATCCGGAGTTGAGTTTTGAAGTAACTACAGACGCATCGGATTTTGCTATTGGAGGAGTTTTGACGCAAGATCAAGGTCAGGGGCAACAACCAGCCGCGTTTGAAAGTCGGAAATTAAATTCAGCTGAAAGGAATTATCCGACACACGAAAAAGAACTGTATGCGATAGTCTATTGTTTGAAAACTTGGCGACATTATTTGGGGGCGAGGAAATTTGTGGTTCACACGGACCACGCTCCGCTGAAATATATTCAGACGCAGCCTAAACTATCCAGTAGACAGGCTAGGTGGATGGAAACTTTACAGGAATTTGATTTTGAGATTAAATACAAACCTGGAAAAGAAAATACAGTTGCAGATGCATTAAGTCGAAGGTCGGAAATGGAATTAAACGCTGTGGCAAAAGTCCGAGCAGGCGTAGTATTTCAGGATCAGGTTAGACTTGCGTATCAAGGGGATGAACATTGCAGAGAAGTTATAGCTAATTGGGAAGCTGGTGAAAAAGATCCGCGTTATAGGTGGGATGGCACAAAATTGTGGTATAGTCTGAAAGACAAATGGTTTTGGTATATTCCAAAGGACAAAGAAATTAGACAAACAGTGTTGGCTGAATGTCACGATCAGGCTGGACATTTTGGGAGACACAAGACTGTCGCAAATGTTCGAAAAAGATATTATTGGCCTAGATGCACTGAGGATGTCGAACGATATGTTAGGACTTGTGTTGGTTGTCAGAAAAACAAGTCTAGCACTCAAAAACCATTGGGGTTATATCAGCCAATTCCAGTTCCAGACGAACGCTGGAAAGAAGTTTGTTTAGATTTTGTGGGACCTTTACCTATGACACAAAAGGGTCATGATTATTTAGTGGTTATGGTCGACCGTTTTAGTCGAATGATCCACTTGGTAGCCACCACTACTGCAGTTACAGCTAGTGGGGTAGCTGAAATTTTCTTTGATACAATTTTCAGACATCATGGGTTGCCAGAGGCTATTATTTCTGATCGAGATACTCGTTTTACAGGCCAGTTTTGGCGAAAACTGTGGGAATTAGCGGGAACTCGTTTAGCCATGTCATCGGGATATCACCCTGAAACTGATGGAATGACTGAAAGGGCAAATCGAGTAGTCGGAGACATGTTGCGAATTTATATTTCGACCATAGGGGGTGATTGGGACACTAAATTAGTGGCGGCTGAGTTTGCTTATAACTCATCCGTTCACTCATCAACAGGTTTTACACCTTTTTATTTGGTTTATGGGCAACATCCCAGATCCCCTCAGGATTTGTTAGACTCAGGTCCAGTTTCAGATGAATGGTGGACAGTTTGGGCTAAAAGTTTACAGCTGGCTCGGAAAGCGATTTTGAAAAGCCAACAGCGACAGAGGGCTGTCGCAAACCGAGGGCGGAGGGATGCAAGTTTTGCATTAAATCAGTATGTCTTTTTATCGACAGCTGATTTACCTTTACCGCCAATGATGGGCCGGAAGTTGGTATCTAAGTTTTGTGGACCTTTTAGAATTATTGATATTGTGACATCAGTAACTTACAGGTTGGAACTTCCTAATCACTGGAAAATACATGATGTTTTTCATGTTTCCAAGCTAAAAGCATTTGAAGATGGATCAGAAGAGTTTCCAGCCAGGGCTATTTCTCCACCTCCAGATCCAGTGGTGTTGGAAGGAGTCGAGGAATATATCGTCGAAAAGATCAAGACACATCGAACCAAACGGCGGAAAAAGAAGAATGTGACAGAGTACTTGGTTTCCTGGGAAGGATACGGATCGGAAGAGGACCAGTGGCTCCCGTCACATCACTTGGGTAATGCGCAGCAAGTGCTGCAGGAGTATTTACGTCAAAAATCTTCCATGGACTAGCTCCTGTTTTCCTGAGTTCGGGTTGAGTGTGTGCGAGTGCGAGTGTGTGCGAGAGACAGTTTGGAGTTCGAAAAAGAAAAAGAAAGCAGACAACATGGTTGAGTTTGGTGGAGGAGTCAAAGCACTGTTGGAGGAGATTAAAAAGAATGCTGGAGCGATCGAGGGAGTGTCGGAAAGGATCAACAAAATGCTGGAGGAGTACCTGAAGGAAGGAACCAGACTGGAAAGAATCCAAGAAAGAGATGAGCAGGAGGCCCTGGAAAAAATGGCAAAGCTGGAGGAGGAAAAAGAACAACTCAAGCAAAAGATCGGCGAGCTGGAAGAAGAAGGGGGATTTCAGGCGGAAAGAGATAGCTGGGAGGCTGAACGCACTCGGTTGCTCGACGACCGGGCGAAATATTTGGCGGAAAATGAGGACCTCAGCGTAAAATTGGCGATGGCGGAAACTTCAGCGGACGCGGCGAAAAGAGAGGCGGAAAAGCTGCTGATGGAGGGGGCAGATGAGGAAATGCGCCACAAGCTCGACGGGGTCGAAGACAAGCTGCGGGAAGAGCAAATGCGGAACCAACAGCTCAAGGGCCAGGTAGACTTGTTGAAGAGTATGGTGGAGTCCATGTCGGGAAAACCAAGCGGAGACAGTGGACCAGAAGGAAAGAAAAGGAAACCTCCTGGAAGTTCAGGGGGATCCAGAAATGTGAAACTCAGAAAAGCCTGAGTTGAATATTAAAATAAAAAATAAAAAAAATATAGGATCAAGAGTGAAATATGATTTTCTGTTGGTAATTGGGTGTTTGAATTTTATTTTGTTTTTGGAAGAAAAAGGAAAAGAACAGTGAATGGATCAAGTGAGGGTAGAGGGAATTTCTGGAAAACAATTAACATACTGAGTGTGTAAAAACACTTGTGAGAATTACAGTTTGACTAGAGCTGAGACTGTGTGATTTCCAGTGTGGGCTGTGAAGTCTATTGAACAGGGTTGGGTTTATGTGTGAACGGGCTGGGATGGGATGTCACAGCGGCAGAAGTAACCATAAGCAGAAACCAACATTCAGCTCAAGTCGCAATCGGGAAGTTGTTACGGAAAACGTCGGAGAATATTGCTTACAGCTATATCAGAGGTATTCTCAGAATAAGCGAGTTAAGTCACTTGGCAGTTCTGGTGAGTCGTGCAATACGAACTTAGTGTACAGAACATCGCTGGGTCAGCGATCTCTCTCTAAGGGGGGAGGAGTGAAACGGCTGACTTAGTAGGCGAAGATCTAGGCGGAAAACAGAGGTTACAGTCTGAGAGTTCCAGGTAGTCGCGGACTGACTGGAATGGGGTAGTTACGTGATGCTCAATGAGAGGCTGAAACGTAGTGAAAAGAGTTCGAACCAGGTTCAGTATATTCAGTGTCAGGTCTCAGATGGCTGAGAGTTTGGGTAGAGAGTCGGGAGTCAGACTGAAAGGAGCTTCAGTCTGGGTCCTTAGTCTAGAGGTTATCAAGGGTTATAAAGGGTTAGTCGGAGCTCTGGCTAGAAGGGCTGAGCTGAGAAATGATAGAGACGTTTTGGGGAGAGCTAGATGATAGCTAGTATTTGTAAGGTTAGGAGATGGGCTGGGAGTTTCTAGAAGCTCTGGGCTGAGAGTATAAAAGGCTGGGGATCGTTGTAAAGAACAAGCTTGTTGAAATAAGATTCAGTTGTATACTCTCGTGTCTCAGACCTTTCTTACAGAACTTCTGGTCGTCTCCCAACGTGTGTGAAGAACGGGTTAAGTGGCGGCTGGAAGTATTCAGCCTCAGGAAACAAATCCGTTTCAGTAGACTGCGACTCTGAAGCAGTCTGCCAGCCTGAAACAACAGCCTAGAAGGCTGTAACAAGTTCTGACACGAGAGAGCGGGAGAGAGAGAGTGTTCAACCCCAAAATCGAGTTACAAGAATACCCTGAGGTGCTGCCCAAATACCCTAGGCTGCACCTCTGATCCAAACTGATCGTTCAAGGTCCTATCCATCAACATGACCTGACAGTCTGCCTCAGTGTCAGGTCCCCTGTCTGAAACCTTCTGAGCTGCCAGCCAGACCTGGGCGCCGACCCGTTGGACCGGACCGGACCGGACCGGCAACCACTTTCTGGACCGGATTTGACCTTTCTTAGACAGGTCAAATCCGGTCTGGAAAGGTCAAATCCGGTCCAAGAAAGGTCAAATCCGGTCTAGTAAAGGCCACCTTTTCTAGACCGGATTTGACCTTTCCAGACCGGATTTGACCTTTCCAGACAGGTTGTCGCCTGTCTAGTACGGTCATACTCGTGTGACCTGTTTTAGACCGGTGTGACCCTGTTTTAGACCGATGTGACGCCCAATGTGACCTGTTTTAGACCGACTCCAAGTCGGTCTGGACAGGTGGGCCGCCTGTCCAGACCGACCTGGCACCTGTCTAAAACAGGTCACACAATTAAGCACTTTTTAATGTGTTAATCGACTGAGAACTGATTCAATTGATTAAAGAACGAAGTATTATTTATTATATACATTTTTAATGCATGAATGACGTGAGCCAAGCCCACCAGCCACCGACTAGAGGGAGTCGGTCGACTCAAGGAGGATTCGAACCCGGG
Source organism: Bryopsis sp. KO-2023 (assembly GCA_030272585.1). Lineage (NCBI taxonomy): Eukaryota > Viridiplantae > Chlorophyta > Ulvophyceae > Bryopsidales > Bryopsidaceae > Bryopsis > Bryopsis sp. KO-2023. The sequence continues at coordinate 271,264 of BSYQ01000007.1, read as the reverse complement.
TCGACTCGCATTGAGTTGTTGCTGCATCTGGGAGAGTGCAGAGGCGTATTCCCCCACAGTTTCGTCATTCTTTTGTTTCCGTTCCAAGATACGGGCCACCAACGTCGCTGGCGCCACTCCAAACCTTGCCAACATGCCCATTTGTAACTCTTGCCATGTCCTCTTTGGGTTCGGCGCCCCTCCCACATGTGTAGGGTGCTGTCAGAATAGATGGCAGAATTGGATTCATAGGATGGGCTTTTCCTTGATCTATGTTTGGATGTTTCTGGTAGGCTTTGTCAGTTTCTATGGGACAATCATATGGCAGCCATGATGGGATGTGTGTACTGCCGAGACCTGTATGTGTGTACGATGGGTTTGAGCCAGTCGGGTATGCAGTTAGAGTCGGTTGGATTGTACTGATCAGCATGGTTAGAGTTGGTTGTTCAGTTGCAGGAGTTTGACACTGTCAAATTGACAGTACGATCCTGTGGAGTATAAAGGGACAATGTTTTCTGTGTAATCATCTCAGTGTGCTATATCCCAAACTCCTTTGTACGATTTACTCCGCCCACAGTTAAGACATCATCCTTCAGGTGCCTGGCCGTCCAATTGTAACAAGTAACAAGCAGAAGGACACAAATCGGAGATTTGCACAAGGCGGAAGTACGACAGGGGTGGCGCGGTGGATGCGATAATGTACTTTGAATTAACGAACGATAGAACCAAAAAAAAAACATGGAACCAAAAACAGTCACAGGTGAATTTTGGCGATTCTGGCATGTGCGGGGTGGCGAGGGAGCTGTGATGTGGGTGGTTTGTTTTGTATGTGTTTTATTTTATTTTGTGGTGTACGGTGTGGTGAAATGTCGTGATTGTGTTGATGACGTCGTTTGGATGGCGAAAAGATAGCGCCTTTTAGTGTGTTTGTGGACGGTGTGTGGTTGGCGACGTAGGGGGAGTTGTGGCGAAGGGGGACATTTGTGGCGAGATGTTGTACGTGTGTCAGTCGTTGGTGATAGGATGGAGACCGGTACAACGATGCGGTGAATGATTTTGTCATGGGGCACAAAGTGGGATTGAGATGTTGGTAAGTGTCTGGTGTTGATCGTGATCAGTCATGGGCTGCACAGGACAGACCCCTGTCCTGTGCGGCGCACAGGACAGGGTTCTGTGCAGGTTCTGTGCACCCTGTCCTGTCCTGTCCTGTTTTCCGAAAATCCACAGGACAGACCCACGTCTGTCCTGTACTGTACAATCCCTGTGTGAAACAGAAGTTCGACCCCCTGTACAACCTGTGCGCCCACGTGCGACTGTGCGCAGCACAGTGCGTTGTCTGTGCAGCACTGTGCAGCACACAGATCACGTGGTCTGTGTGCTGCACAGTGCTGCACAGACGGCGCACTGTGCTGCACAGACAACGCACTGTGTTGCACAATGCGTTCTCTCACTCTTTCACGGCATCGCCACTACAAATAGAAGGGCGCAACCATTCCTGCCCTTTCGACGTTTTCGCTTGCCGAACCCTTGCCGACCTGTGTGCGTACCTACAGCAAAAAAAGGAAAAGAAAAGAGAGAAGGAAAATGGCCCCCAAAAAGATCGCTACTTTTGAGGAGAGGGAGGAGCGCGCGTTGCTGGAATTCGATCAAAGGGAGACGGCTCGCCTTCAAGAGTGTAGTGGGGCAGCTGTCCCGCCAGAAAGAGAGGGCCAGAGCATGGGATTGGAGACGCCAAATCGACAGGCAGGGACAGGAGGAATAGGAGGAACAGGAGGAACAGGAGAAACAGGAGGGTCAAGAGCAGTAGGAGGGTCAGGAGGGTCAGGAGTGTCAGGAGGGACAGGAGGGACAGGAGGGACAGGAGGGAGAGGAGGGAGAGGAGGGAGAGGAGGGAGAGGAGGGAGAGGCTCCAAAGCACAGGGGAGCAGACCAAGGAGGAGAAACACCCTGCATGGGGTGTTGAAGCCCATAGCAAAGGGGAAGGGAAAGGAGCCGCTGCACAGGGCCTTCGAGCAGGGGGAAGGGGAAGGGGAGGAGGTGATGGAGGTGAAGGAGGTGCCCGCCCGCAAGGTAAGAATATGTTTTTGCTGTTGATGTTGAGCTGTGGGGGGGGGGACTGCATGTGCATGTGCATGTGCATGTGAATGTGAATGTTAATTTTGATGTTGAAATGTTTGAATGTCCAGCCTGAACTGGGGGGGGGACTGCATGTGCATGTGATGTGCATGTTAATGCTGTGTTCTGAATTTTGAATTTTGTGTGTTAATGTTTTGTAGGGAAAGTCACCCCTGCGATGGGTGCGGCCCCTGTACATGATCGATGGGGTCATGAACAAGGAAGTCACGGAGCAGGGTGGTCGGAAGGTGGTGAAGGTAAGTGATTTTGTGCTGTTTTTTTGTATAAACTCTTTTCCTGCTTCTGCAGTTGCATGTTTTTTTAATAAGAACCTGTTTGAAAGAAAGGAAAAAAAAAAAGGCAGTGCACAGATAGTGCACAGATATGAACAGACATTGAACAGATAATGAACAGATAGTGAACAGACCCGCACAGACCCGTACAGAATGTGAACAGATAGTGCACAGACACTGCCTGTGCCCATTACTGATGTGTTTGTGTTTTTTTGTTTGTTTGTTTCATAGGTTGTCTGCAACCTGTGTGGGGAGCGGGTCTCCTTCCACAACAGCAGCCTGACCACCCCCGTGGCGCATGCGAGGACCCACCGGATCTTCAATGCGGAGGACCTCGACAACCGCCTGGCCCAGCTAGAGTAAGTATAAGTTCTGTTGCTGTTTCTGTTTTAGTTTCAATCCTGTTTGTATGTTTTAATCCTGTTTGTTCGTTTGAATCCTGTTTGTGTGTTTGTTTGAATCTTGTTTCTGTTGCTAATCCTGTTTCTATGTGTTCCATCCCCAATGCCAAAACCGACACCACCCGGGCCGATGTGATGGAGAGGTATATCACGGCAGCCCCCTACCAGGCCCGGACACATGCGTGGGAGAGGATCGCCCGAGGTGCTGCCCTTTGGGTGGCGATGAAAGGCCTCCCACTCTCAGTCTGTGAGAGTGAGGCCTTCCAACACTACAGTGCCCTCCTCAACCCCAAAGCACCAAAACTCTCAAGGAAAATAGTCACAAGCAGGGTAAGTACATGTGTGTTTTGTTTCCCTGTGTAATCTCTGTGCACTGTCTGTGCACCTGTGCTATGTCTGTGGAACATCTGTGTATGGTCTGTGTGTTACCTGTGTGCATCTGTGCAATGTCTGTGTTGATCCTGTGCAATGTCTGTGTTATCCCTGTGCTGTGTCTGTGCATGGTCTGTGGGTTACTTGTGTTGCATGTGTGCTGCATCTGTGGTCTGTGTGGTGTGTTTTTTCCCTGTGTAATCTCTGTGCACTGTCTATGCACCTGTGCTATGTCTGTGGAACATCTGTGCTGTCTCTGTGTATGGTCTGTGTGTTACCTGTGTGCATCTGTGCAATGTCTGTGTTGATCCTGTGCAATGTCTGTGTTATCCCTGTGCTGTGTCTGTGGGTTACTTGTGTTGCATGTGTGCTGTTTCTGTGCTCTGTGTGGTGTGTTTTTTCACTGTTGGTGCATCTGGTGCAGGTAGAATCCCTTTACGAGGAGGGGGTGGCAAAGATGCGGGAGAGCATGAAGCGGCTGCAGGAAAGGCAACAGAAGCCAGCCCTGACCTGCGACATATGGACCAGTCGCAGGCAGGACAAATTCATGACACTGACAGTGCATGGAATGGACGACACGGTGCAGCCTTGGAGGATGAAGACGTGGGTGCTGGGAGCGATGCCCATCCAAGAAGACTCCGCAACTTCAAATGGTGAGTATGGTTTTGTTTTTGTTATTGTGTTTGTTTTTGTTTTTGCTTCTGTTTTTGTTTTTGTTTTTGCTTCTGTTTTTGTTTTTGTTTTTGTTATTGTTTTTGTTTTTGTTTTTCTTTCTGTTTTTGTTTTTGTTTTTGATTTGTTGATGAATTGGGTTTTCATGTGTGTGGTTTGCAGTGATTCGGCAACACGTGGAGGAGGAAATCGAGCGCTTTGGGCTGACCTGGTACCGGCCCACCATAATAACAGACCAGGGGAGCAACGTGGTACACTGTTTTGACAGGTGAGTTACTGTTTTGTATTTTGTTTTGTGTTTTGTTTTGTTTTGTGTTTTATTTTAATTTTTGATTTCATGGAATGTTGAGTTGTGTTATGTATCGTAGGAACCTAAAATGGGACTGGATGCCCTGTATGTGCCACGTGTTGCACAATGCAGTGTGCGACACGTTCAAGGCACACAAAACCGAAAACTCGGAGTTCCACTTGAGCCTCAGGCGCGGCACCCAATTTGTGGAGCACATGAACAGGTGTGAAAAACAGAAGGAAGATCTGCGAAAAATCCCTTATATTTCCCACTTCTGCTTGCTTGTTAATTTTGTTGATTGACTGTTAAGTGTTTATATTTGTTATTGTTAATGCTCCTTACAGATCCACAAAATCCAAAGCAGAGCTTTATAACCTGCAGCGGGAGAACATCCGTGCAGCTGGGGAGATGGAAGACACGGGGGAAGAAAGTGCCGATGACCTCCTGCCTCAGGGATCCCCGAAGGTCGTGTTGGCGTTAAAAATGCCACAGGCCACAAGGTGGAATTCCACCTACTTCATGATGGAAAGGTGATGATCATGTGTGTGTTATCTTGTTTCGTTGTTGTGATTGTACAAATTGTTTGCTGAAATTGTTTGGTTTTGTGTCCCAACAGATTGCTCAGGATCAAGGGCCCGTGCCAGGCGTGGCTAGACAAGAACTACGCTGCCTTTGTGGACGGGCTGGAGCGAAAGCACTGGGTGCATCTCCACTGGAGATTCTCCAGGGGTGGATGACAGCCCTCGAACCCGTGATGAGGACATCAAAAGTCCTCGAATCTGAGACAAAGCCCACAGCAGGCTCGGTTTTGAAAGTCCTTTTCAGGGTACGTATTTTTAAACGTTCATGTCTTTCCTTGTGTTTCTGTGGTCAACCTTTTCTTGTGATCTTTTGTTTCTAAATGCCGACATGTTTTTCTGCAGTTGATAGAGCACCTTAACGCTGGTTGCCCTATGAATCAAGAAGGGGAAGGGGCTGCAGATGGGGACCTCCTGAAGCTCATGAAGATGCTTGCTGAGCATGTTCGGGCGAGAATGGACTCACCAAATTGGGTGTTTGCGTGTCTGGTCATAGCCACCCTCGACACAACCGTCAGGCAAGTATAAAAACAATAACTTCTGAAAGTGTGAAGCAGAGGTGTTTGTGTATCTTTGTTTGTAATTGTGGGTTACATGCTTGTTATAGGGATTTTGGTTTTCTCGATGCGCACGTGTACAAGCGTAAAGACACCAGCGGGCATACTATGGATCTGATCGATCTTCCAAAACTAAGGTAATATTAGGTCACAGCAGTAATCCGACATCATAACTGCGTCCTAGAACCGATTTTAGCAATGATCGGTTTTTTTTTTTTTTTTTTTCATTTTTGGCTGATCGGTGATCGTGATCGTGATCGGCCGATCAAATGTTGATCGTGCTCTTGATCGTCCGATCACATGTTGATCGTGATCGTGATCGGTTCGCCGATCACCGATCTGATCGGTTGTTCCGATCACGATCAAGCGCCGCGACCTGTCGGCACTTCATCGGCTGACCTTGATCGGTGTGATCGTGATCGGACCTGCATCCGATCATGATCGGTATTGATCATTTGATCGATGAATTGATCGGTCTCGCGAAAATGCCGACAAGTCACCACCCGCAGGTGTTTCTGAGGTGGAAGGATTCGAACCGGGTACCTAACGGATTAGAAGCATACTCACTAACGCTTGGACCACTCGGAGCCACGGTTTGTAGGTCATCCGTGTCATTATATACGTGATCTCTTAGTCCGACAAACTGAGGTATATAATGACACGGATGACCTAGTGACCGTGGCTCCGAGTGGTCCAAGCGTTAATGCGTTTGTCTCTAGTCTGTTAGGTCCCAGGTTCGAATCCTTGCACCTCAGAAACACCTGTGGGTGGTGATTTCTCGGCATTTGTGATGGACCGATCAATTGACCGATCATGATCCGATCTAATCGGCATCTCCGATCACGATCACGATCACGATCAAGCGCCTCGCCCTGTCGGCGCTTGATCGGCCGATGTTGGACGGTGTGATCGTGATCGGCCGATCAAAGTTGGCCGATTAACTCGGTCAGCCGATCAGATTGGTGATCGGCCGATCTCCATCGATGATCGGCCAAACCGATTTGATCGGCGATCGATCTGATCGGAAAAACCCGATCACGATTTAATCGGTCGGACCGATCAATCCACGACCGATTAGATCGTGATCGGATCCATAGTATGCCAGCGGGAGGCAATACTTCCAAAGAACACGACAGGATTTTCCATCCAAGGACAGCCTGCTGCAGGAGGTTCGTTAATTGTCTTTGCTTCTGTGTTTCTGTGCTTCCTTTCGTTGCTTGTGTCACATCATGTGACTCACATGTGCCCATCTGTGTTGACGTTTTCCGGCACAGGTAAGGGAAGAAATCAAGGCACTCATGCTGCAGAAGATGGAGGAGGTCGGCATGAAGCTTGATAACGATCCTGCCGATGTCGACATGGAGGATTGTTTCCTCAACTGGGACACTCCAACCAGCCAATCAGCAGCACCACCAGCAGGCGCCCAAACCCAAGCCGATGAATTTGTCGAGGCAGAGCTGACTCGCTTCATGGAGACAAAGGTATTCTTGAATTTTTGTTTTTTTAATAATTTTAATCACAATTGTTTATTTCCAAATCCACATTTGATCGCATTCAGGGACATCCACTGTAAGGGACATGTCATTTTTGTTTTAGCCTTTAAAAGAGAAACAGAAACAGAAATTACATGTTGTGACCTTTGTTTTTGTTTGTTTATTTTTGCAGGGCGGTAGGGGTATCAAGTGCCCGCTACAGTTTGGTCGACAGAGGGCTCAGCTTTCCCGGTGCTGAAGCTCCTCGCTGCGGACTTCTTGTGTGTCCCTGCATCCTCTTCATCTTCGGAGAGGTCCTTCTCCAAAACAGGAGCTATCGTGAGGGCTCGAAGGGCAAAGCTGTCCACGAAGAACATCCGGTACCTCAGCTTCCTGTCGTGGAACGGGCATAGCATGCTTCCGAAGGCAGGAAGATTGCCCCAGATCAAGAAAGAGGACCCACACCCAGGCAGCCAGTCAGGGAGAACACCAGAGACAGCGGGTAGCCGGCAGGTGGAGGGTGGGGAGGTGGAGGGTGGGGAGGTAGAGGGTGGGGAGGTGGAGGCTGGGGAGGTGGAGGCTGCAATGATATGAAACGAAATAACGAAATGGGAAGAAGGGGAAAACAAAGGGGAAAACAATGGGGGAAAATGGGATATGGAATTTGCAGGAGTGACTGCAGTTTATAGTGGGAAAACAATGGGGAAAACAAAGGGGAAAACAATGGGGGGAAATGGGATATGGAATTTGCAGGAGTGACTGCAGTTTATAGTGGGAAAACAATGGGGAAAACAAAGGGGAAAACAAAGGGGAAAACAATGGGGGAAAATGGGATATGGAATTTGCAGGAGTGACTGCAGTTTATAGTGGGAAAACAATGGGGAAAACAAAGGGGAAAACAATGGGGGAAAATGGGATATGGAATTTGCAGGAGTGACTGCATTTTATAGTGGGAAAACAATGGGGAAAACAAAGGGGAAAACAATGGGGGAAAATGGGATATGGAATTTGCAGGAGTGACTGCAGTTTATAGTGGGAAAACAATGGGGAAAACAAAGGGGAAAACAATGGGGGAAAAGGGGATATGGATTTTGCTGGGGGTGACTGCAGTTTTTAATGAAATATTGAAAAAAACCAAGTCTGTGTGAACCCTGTCCATCTCTGTGTGAACCCTGTCCATCTCTGTGTGAACCCTGTCCAGACAGAACCTGCACAGACTTGGGGTCTGTGCAGTCTGTGTGTTTGTCCCCAGGCACCTATGCACATCTGTTCTGTCCTGTGCTGTGCACAGGGGTCTCAGCCCATGTCTGATCGTGATTAGGATTTATTTTCTCGCTGTTATGTGGACGTGTGAGTTTCGTTGTGTGGAGATGAGGGTATGTGGTAAATGGTTGGCGATGGGGTATGCGGCTATCGACGATGGTGGGTTCGTGACGATTGAGCAAAGCAGTGGCGACGGTCCGGGCATGGTGGCTACGTGGGTTGGAGTCGTGGAATGGTGATGTGAGTGGCGATGGGGCATGGCACTGGCGATAGGTTTGGCGGAGTGGCGATGAGTGTTGGCACTGGGAGAGATGTCGGGGTGGTGGAAAAGAGGGGGCGTTTCTTGGCGATTTTAGGCGAGCCTGGAGTCTTGAGTAGGATGGATGTCAAGCTGTAAACTTTTGTTTGGGAAAAGTGTTGGGTGTCAACCCCGCTGTTATGTGGGCTGAAACAATGCAAGCAATATGATTTCGTTATGCCCTTTATTTAATGTCTTAAGGTTTTGTAATGATGGCCTTGGTTGGATGTTTCAGTGGGATGGATATTGGGCCGAAACACCACAGGCAATTTGTTCAAGTGCTTTGTACCTCTTGTTTTTATATTTTTGGGATGGCGCGTCACGCGGCGAGGTGGATTGTCGTTAGGGAGATGGTGGATACTCTAACGAACACTACTGCCGTTGCTACATCGAACATCAGACACTGTCTCGCATGGCCGCCACCCAGTACCACTACAATCCATACTCGGCGACTGTAATAGATTCGCAGCTGGTGCCGCTTCAGGCGTTTGTGTGTGTTTCTTACAATAGCGAAACCAATATTTTCATGAAGAAAAGGGGCATGGCTCGGCGAGGATGGGGCAAAGCAGTGGCGATGGGGGGTGGGATCTATTTTTCTTGTCTTTCGTGGATATTTCAGTGGGTGTGGACGTGCGTTTGGTGTTTGACTTGGGTGGCGATGGCGATATGTGTGACGGCGTGGGCCTATTAGGCCTCCATTGGCGATGGCTTTGCCTAGGTGGCGATGGGACATAGGGATGACGACGTGTGTGGTGGCTTGGAGATATGCGTTGGCCACCTTTTTTTTTCTTTTGTCTTTTTTGTTTTCGCCACAACTTATTGTTTCCAACACCCCCCGAGATATAAAAAGAGTTTGTATTTTGCTTAATTTCTGTCGTGGCGATCTATTTTCAACTGTAGTCACGTGGAGCGAGATAGCGATCCACGGTGACGTTTGGCGGTTTTTATTGACGTTGGTGGTGATCAGTCATGGGCTGCACAGGACAGGGTTCTGTGCGGGTTCTGTGCACCCTGTGCTGTCCTGTCTTGTTTTTCGAAATTCCACAGGCTAGAACAGAACAGACTGTCTGTTCTGTGCACAGGTCGGACCTGTGCTGCACAGGTGCACAGACTGCACAGCACAGCACAGAACTGCACAGAATCTGCACAGAATCTGCACAGACTGTGCACAGAGTCTACACAGAAACTGCACAGACTGTGCACAGACCTACACAGACTTTGCACAGACCTGCACAGACTTTGCACAGACCCTGTCTGTGCTGTGCTGTACAGGTCTGTGCACCTGTGCAGCACAGGTCCGACCCTGTGCACAGAACAGACAGTCTGTTCTGTCCTGTCCTGTGCACAGGGGTCTCAGCCCATGTCTGGTGGTGATGCAGAGCACTAGAACCAGAACGTCGTTCTCTCCGCCTGCGCCTTCCCTGCTCCGAGCTCTGCCGCGTGTCCGCCTGTGCCTTCTGTTGTCGTCCTTTCCGCCTGCTCCTTCTGTCCTCCTTCTCTACTTCGCCTTCACCACCTCGTCCTCTCCTTCTTCTTCTTTTTTTGGACGCCGGCGTAAAACCGGGGGTTGCCTGACGTTCGATTCTAGGCGGGTCTGGAGTCGGAGTAGGACAGATGTCGAGCTGTATTTTGTTTGGTAAAATTGTTGGGTACCATATGGCCACCACCCAGTACGTCGACAATCCATCTTCGCCAACACACCCTGAGATATAAAAAGATAAATTCGTACCTGTTGTGGCTTCAGGCGCTTTTTGACATCAAAGAGGATACTACTGGCGCGCGATCGCGTTCGCCACATCACGGCAACATCGTTGGCAACGGCCGTACACCCCCCCTCCCCCCCCTCCCAGCCCGACGGAGCCACGTGGCGTTGGCAACGCGATCTCGCACTTTTTCTGGGCGCGAGGGTTTCGACTCTTACCCTCGGTCTTCGCTTCCTCTGTCGCACGTCGTCCTCTGCTTTGTGGAACCTCCCTCGCGGGGGTTGATCCCCCTGGTCCGCCCGTCGAGACCGTCGGGGCCGTTTCCGCCGCCACCCCACCTTCCACTGGAGCTTGCGCCCGTCGGGCTTGCTCCCTGAGACGCTGCCTGACTTCGCACATGGGTACGTGTGGTTGCGGTGTGTGGACCATCTTCGACATTTCCCGGTTTGTTCTGGAACTCTATTCCTTTCGGTTGGTTTTCCCATCTTTGGATCCGTGTTTTATTGTCTTCGCCAGGTCTGGACAGACTGTTTCATATGATATATAACCTGGGTAACCAGGATATATATCCACAACAAGAAATGTGCTTGCTGCTTTGCTTTCCTGGTCCAACAGTTGTTTTCTTGTGTCTTTTGCAGTGATGTGTTTTCATCGAGATTCGTTGGGTCCAGCCATGCTCTTCTTTCTTTGAGAGAGCAAGAGAGGATGCTCAACCTGTGGCGAAATGTATGTGTGTAGAACGAAAAGACACAAAAAACAAAGTGCCTTTCCCTGGCAACTCACAAACATTGGTTGAGACTTGATTGGAAGCCCTTTTCATGAACACGAGAAACATAGGAAATCACTCAGCATCGATTCAAAACATTTCGCAAAAATTGAAATCAAAGGTAGCGCTGTGGGCATAATATTCTCAGCAACCTCTGTGTTCTTTTCTTTTCCTACTCTACTGACCCTTGTTGTATTTTCTGTTGCCATGACAATAGATTTAGAATAGATCCAGAATATAACTGGGTGGCTGTGAGCAACCTCGTTCTCGGTCAAGACCACTGCACCAGCGGTGAGTTATTTTCCTTGGGACTTGGAGGGGTCTTTCGGTGTCAGCAATGGACTCGCAAGAGACCCACAATATAACTGGCAGCCTGGCAATATCAGTGCTTAGTCTGTACATCCTTTGACATGAATCAATCAATGTATGTTTGTCACGTTCTACCCACAATATAGCTGGCGATCTATGCATATTGGCAGGTGTAGAACATAGGCCCGTGTTCTACACCTGCATAATTCTTTCTCCAGGTCGTGTGGTTTTGTCACTCCTCAGTATTTGTGATGGTGTTTCTTTCTTTATTCCCCAGTGCTATCCAACATGGATTGGAGGCGTGAGAATGGAGGTGGAAAAGAAAGCTGTGGAGGTGAAGGGAAACGTGGCTGGTTTTGAAAAAGAGCTCGATCGAAAGAAACAACTATCCGAATCGCATGAACAGCATCGGGCAGCTTGTAAGCCTTTTCTTTTTGGTCCTTCAGTGGTGTTGCAGAAGTGAGCCATCATGACGCATCCATATAACTGGGCTCTTATTGGCTCTTTCCAGTTTTTTGGAGTCCCAGAACTCCCTTCGCCGTATTGACTTCCCGGTTTTGACCAGAATATTCCTTCTGGCCCGGTGGCCAAGGTATGAGTCCAAGCTGCGGGCTTCTTTAAAATTAGTGTTTCACAACAAGTCAAACAAAACAGGAGGGTGGTATTTTCTTCGCCTCCAAGTCCCTCAGCAATTTGGAAAGTGATGATGGTTTAATGCTCGCTCGCCACCCCTCCATTAATTCCAGCATCGCTCGTTCCCCAACCCTGTTTTTGAGCGCTTCCATGTGTGCGTAGAGTTTGTAGCGGCGTGTGAAGAACGAGCGGTGAGTTCCATCGTTCACCCTCCACATGCCAGGTCGACCAAGGCTGAAGAGGGCCTTTAAAGGAGCCGTTTGCACCAACGGGGTCAGGTGAATGCCCTTCTTCCACTCCTCCCAGATGTGATGGGAATCGCTTTCTTCAAAAACAATAAACCGGAGCCGTGATTGTTGTGGAAGTATGTAGCTCCAGAATATAACTGGCTGTTGCTTATATATAAAACGGACTTGTGATTGCGTTTTTCGAAGAACTTCAATGTCAGGGTTGCGGGGGGGGGGGGGCGTCTTTTTCTGTTGCAGGATGATCATTACCATTCAAGCTCCGGAGGTCCCTATTTTGGAGCTTCACAGGGGGAAGAGTAACGCCGCCAAATTTTTGTGGCTGTGGCATAGGTTGGTTCAGTGGGAGAAGCTGGGATGAGACAGGCCTCGGAACCAGCAGAGAAGCAGCGGACTGTTGTGGCAGGTGGGGAGGAGCTTGGGGTACGGTGAGTGAGGGTCTCAGACTTTCTGGATCAACCAAAATAATTGTCACCAGCTTGGTCACATGAATTTCTGGTCATTATCTTTCTGATGAGTCATGGTAGTACTCTGGCTACATTCTGGACACTGCATTCCCTACATTCTCAGTTTGACCATATGCAGATTTTGCTTTAATTTTACATTTCTCATGAACCAAAGGGCCACCAGAAGTCATTCCAAATCACCTGAATGTGCAGATGTAGGTATGTGTGTGTGTTGTGTTCATGCTTTGAAACGCAAGGATGTACCTCAAATCCTACAAATCCCAACCTGTCGTGACGTGCCAGGTTTCGCGCCCCCTTGCAAGTTGCGGCTGGGAACCTGGTGTTCTTGGGCGAAGCACTGGGCTTGATACTGGTTGCAGCACCGGGTGAAGCAAATGGGGACGTGTCATGAGGCCCTGTGCACTTTGCCCCCCTGCACGTTGGAGCATAGGGTGAAGCAAGGGCGCACCTGTCGTGATGTCGTGATGTGCAGGCTGCAGCTGGGGAGATGCTGCTGTTGGGAAAGGCAATGTGGATGGGAATGTTTGCAGGCGGGGGTGTAGCAAAGGTGGATGTCCGCCAGGTAATGCCAAGAGCTGGCCAGCATCTGCTGCTGATGTTGATAATGGGGATGGATTTGGCGTATGAATGGCCGACTTCTGCCCCACTGTTGGTGCCATCGGACGAAGGAGTGTGGAGGGAGCTGGGAGGGGGTTGTGCGGGGCCCGGACTGTTTGCAGCAAGGGGTGAAGTGAGGGCGCACCTGTCGTGATGTCGTGATGTGCAGGCTGCAGCTGGGGAGATGCTGCTGTTGGGAAAGGCAATGTGGACGGGAATGTTTGCGGGCGGGGGTGTAGCAAAGGTGGATGTCCTCCAGGTAATACCGAGAGCTGGCCGGCATCTGCTGCTGATGTTGATAATGGGGATGGATTTGGCGTATGAATAACCGACCTCTGCCCCACTGTTGGTGCAATCGGACGAAGGAGTGTGGAGGGAGCTGGGAGGGGGTTGTGCGGGGCCCGGACTGTTTGCAGCAAGGGGTGAAGTGAGGGCGCACCTGTCGTGGTCTGGTGTGTTGTCTGTTCCCCTGTAGGTAGTGGCTGGGGCGGTGCTGCTGTTGGACAAGGCGTTGTGATCGGGAACGTTTGCAGCAAGGGGTGAAGGACAGGAGGCCAAGGTGGCCGTTCTCCATGTAAATCGAAGGGCTGGCTTGCGCCTGCTGGTGATGTTGACGGATATTGCAAAGCAATCCCTGAAACAAGTGGAAGAGAGGCTGTCCGTGTTTGTGGTGAGATGAAAGAAAAAAAAAGATAATATATAATTTTTTTTTTCTGTAGACAAAGATCTGGTTGATTTCGGGACTGTTAGGGTTCTGCAAATTTGTTTATTGACGAGGCGACGATATGAAGAACAAACGTTGTGGGATGTGCAAGGTTGGGATTGCCTGAAGATGTGGCGCGTTGGACAGCAGCAAGAGCCGAGCTCAGAGCAGCCGCCGCCAGGTCATCATGCGGCTGAACCTCTGTGGAGCAGCCCATGTTTTGGAGATAGGTGCTTTGCAAAACCTTCCATGAAAGGAAGTCTTGTTCATGCATCCTCAGTTCGGGAATCTCGAATATTGGGTGCTGTGGATACCTGCACCGATCCACGAAGAAGATGTGATCACGACAGAGAATTGCGGCGATTCTTGTGTATCATGTGAGAGAATACCTCGCCAGGATGAATTCCACATGAAAAATTGCCTTCAGAATGCAAAGTGCGAAAAGTGGGAGTCGGTGATGCTTGGGATTTTCAGGGGAGGATCCAAACTTTGGAAGGTGGTGAGGAATCAGGCAGGGCAACAGAAAAATTACGTTTCATAAAATTGGTATTTCATGAATGTTATATTCTGGATGTTTCATCTGATTTGTGTACCCAACCAAAATAGGGCGGATATTCTGGGAGCTGACATCTTTTTGTTACATTGCATTTGCCCGAAATGAAGAGAAAAGAATGTATACCTGTCATGTAGTGCAGGCAAGTTTGCCCAGAAGATGCGTCGAAGGAACAATTTCGCCTCAAGATATCTTTCCCCGGACACATCCTTGAAGGCTGCAGTATACGACTGATTGTGCTGGGAGCACAATGTTCAGTCAGCTAACATATCTTTTGTTGCTTGGTTCTTTGGGGAATGGTGGGTTCGAATCCCACCCAAGCCAGATATATATTCAGAGTAACTCCTTGGTCAGGTGGACAGAAAGAAGAACGATGAGCAGGAGGTGGGAAAACAAAACTGAAATTTACTGGTTGCAGGTCTCCCAAAGAGTCCAGCTTACCCTTCGCTTTGATTCAAGTTGTGTTTCCAGGTCAGGGAAAATCGATCCTGTCATGGTGGGGAAATAGTCGCCCGGGTCCACGTCCATTCTGAACATGTCATGTTTTCCCCCTCGAAAACCTGCCATGATGAACAAGCCTTCGGGCGGGGGAGTGTGGAGGTACGAAAGTTCGTCGTCTCTCCGTGAATGCAATAACATTGAACGCACGACCCCGTTGTCCGCCCTGTTTTGATAAATATAAAACATTTAAAAAAAAATGAACTCGAAGGAAACCAACTGAATTATTAGAAAGTAGGACATAATCTCTGGAAAACCTCACCCGGCTTTCCTCAACTCATTTGCCCCGGAGATCCGGGGGCAATGAGTAGGGTGGGTGGTGGAAAACTGGACGGCCTTGAGGGCACGCTTGGCGCCCTCGAGATGGACATTGTAATCCATCTCTGTGGTTGGCGATGAACCCTGGAAGAGGTACCAACCATACCAAGAGCGCCGAGGGCAAAACGCATTCGGAGGGTCCCGCTTCAAATGATGTTCTCTCCAAACAAGGAGTAAACTCAGTGCCACGACTCCGCACACCAATGGATCACGATGCGGAGCCAAAGATAAATGTTCTTTCACTCCGGTATCATTCTTCTTACCCTGAAACGGTTTTGCAATTCATGGTGAGCACAAACAAACAATAGTTTCGAAAAAAAAGAAACTATTTTTTATTTGTTTTGGATCATTTCATTAAAATTTCAGTTGAGATGTTTTTTTCAAAATATAATCAGTCGCCTTCCAATAAATTTGCAGAATCGGTCGCCTTTCGATAAATTTCCAGAATATAAGGAGCAAATTTCCGGGACTTACGATATGCTTCGTTATATTGAGGATGGTCATTGGGCGAGGGGAAAAATCTGGAAGCTTCTCGACCGAAAGGTCAGAGTATTGAACTTTTCTCATATCGTCCCCCCTCCCAAGTGTCGCACAGCTCATCAAAAACAAGGCCCTCAGTTGCATTGCATTAGGGGAGGGGTTGCACATGTACTCCTCCTGTATTTGTTTCTTTGTTTCGGCCGAAAACGAGTCCCCCAAACCGCCTCGCTGGCGATCGGAGAATTTCCTGTTTAAACACCATTGATTGGAGATATTTGAAAGTTAGTCGTCTTTCTTATTTTAAATCCCAGAATGTTGTTTTGGAGTAAAGCCCATAATGTTTTGGATTAGCTCTTTCACTCCTTCACTCCCAGAATATAACTGGGGGGTGCTCTCGATCTTCATTGACCTTGTTGGTTTTCTCCAAAATGTAACACAACTGAGTTTTGAAACAAATACCTGTTTCAAACGGGTTCAAACAAACGAATCATGGGGGCTGCGGAATCCACAGCCCATCCATTCCGCCTCCATTCATAAGGGCTGTAGATTCTACAACCCCATCCACCCATTTTTTTTGGGGGATGCCGATTCTTCCATTCATAAGGGCTGCAGAATCTGCAGCCCATCCACCCATTTCCATTCATAAGGGCTGCAGAATCTGCAACCCATCCACCCATTTCCATTCATAAGGGCTGCAGAATCTGCAACCCATCCACCCATTTCCATTCATAAGGGCTGCAGAATCTGCAGCCCATCCACCATTTCCAGAATATAACTGCAGATTCTGCAGCCCATCCACCCATTTCCATTCATAAGGGCTGCAGAATCTGCAACCCATCCACCCATTTCCATTCATAAGGGCTGCAGAATCTGCAACCCATCCACCCATTTCCATTCATAAGGGCTGCAGAATCTGCAACCCATCCACCCATTTCCATTCATAAGGGCTGCAGAATCTGCAACCCATCCACCCATTTCCATTCATAAGGGCTGCAGAATCTGCAGCCCATCCACCATTTCCAGAATATAACTGCAGATTCTGCAGCCCATCCACCCATTTCCATTCATAAGGGCTGCAGAATCTGCAACCCATCCACCCATTTCCATTCATAAGGGCTGCAGAATCTGCAGCCCATCCACCATTTCCAGAATATAACTGCAGAATCTGCAGCCCATCCACCATTTCCAGAATATAACTGCAGAATCTGCAGCCCATCCACCCATTTCCAGAATATGACTGCACAATCTGCAGCCCCATCCACCCATTTTTTTTAGGGGCTGCAGATTTCAAAATGATTTAAAAGCAAAAGCAAAAACAAAAACAAAAACAAAAACAAAAACAAAAACAAAAACAAAAACAAAAACAAAAACAAAAACAAAAACAAAAACAAAAACAAAAACAAAAACAAAAACAAAAACAAAAACGAAAACGAAAACGAAAGAATATATAAGAAAAAGAGAGGTCACTTACTCCGCTAATCTTTTAGCGACCCCCGAGCGCCACTTGTCACGCCAGCTTTTGAAGACGCCATTTTGCAAGAATAGCTCTCTCCCGGAATCTTTGATGACCATGGACTGAAATTTCTGAAGCATGTTTAAGGCTTGTACATAGCCATCAAAATCCTTCTTTGAAATCTATAAAATTCACAGAAAATTAAATAATTATAGGTTTTGTTTTGTTTTCCTCCCAATTCTTTTCCTTATTCCTCTGTTTTGCAGATTCTTAATACTATTATATTAAATTAGTAAAAAAAAACAGAATTCCAGAAATCAATCACGCTTACCTCATGACCGTCCACGGTTGGGATTTCGTTGATACCGATGCCTTGTGCCGGCTCCAGGCCTGAGACGTCAACCCCTCCAAGCAAAATTTCCAGATCCACATGGACACCATGTGTCAACATGTCATGGCACAACAAGTGATCAAGGTACGGAATATCACTCACTTGCACATCAAAGGCGGGGTTGATTGAGGTGACTTTCTCCCTTTTTGCTATAACGTTTTCAACGGACTGGCCGTGTACCAATCGCATCAAGACCCCTCGAAGGTCAGGCTCAAAATCCACTAAAAAAAAAAAAATGAAAAAAAAAAAAAAAAATCTGAAAATTGCAGCCCCCCAGAAAATTAATTCTTATTTTTTCTTATAAATATTGTTGATTTTTTGTTACTATCATCGTTACCAGAATTTTTCGAACTGATTTTAGTATTTCCTTTCGTTACCCGCAGTTTTGTGTTTTTGTCCCACTAGGCTTCGTTTTTTTTCATCCACCTCCGTAAGAAACTCCATCACCCACCCCGGCCGGACGAGGAAATTGTTGTGACACCCTTGTGGGTGTTTTTCCTGAAGCCAATCCTACATGAAAATTAATTAGGGAAAATCAGGTTGGATTTCAGTGAAAATTCAAGAATTAAAAAAAAGGAGCCTTGAGCAAAATCAGGAAAATCAGTTGAATTCCAGTGAAATTTAAAAAAAATGCGAAATCAGGGAAAATCAGGTTGGATTTCAGTGAAAATTCAAGAATAAAAAAATTGCAGTCTTGAGCAAAATCAGGAAAATCAGTTGAATTCCAGTGAAATTTAAAAAAAATGCAAAATCAGGGAAAATCAGGTTGGATTTCAGTGAAAATTCAAAAAAAAAAAAAAAGGAGCCTTGAGCAAAATCAGGAAAATCAGTTGAATTCCAGTGAATTCAGTCTCTACCACACATATTTACCAAGTACTTCTTGATTCGCCTCGTGTAATTATTCGCCGTCGATTCTCTCCAGTTTAACAACAAGGAACAAAGTTCCTTTCTGGATTGGTCTTGAGTTATCATACCAACCTCCACCGTCTCGTTTGTGATATTGTTTAGTCCAAGCAGTTGTGCGATACGCCGCCAATTTCCTTCTTGTGCCAACTTTTTTAATTCTGAAAATTTTAGACCTTTGAGGAACAAATAAAAAGTAAATAAATTTTGAGTTAATTTTCTGATTTTCTGATTTTCTGCAAACATCTCATGCAAAATCTATCAGTCAGCTGGAAAAGCCAGTTATATTCTGGATTTTTCATTTTCGTGCATTTATCCAGCATCGATATGGAGTTTCACACCAGCACCAGCAGCGTCACCAGCGCTGGAAGCACTGGTGACACTGTCGCCATCCCACGTCCCATCGGTCTCGAACGTCCCAGTTTCGCTCGTCACATCGTCCATTTTTAGAGATACACGCAAGAATCAGTCGTGTCGCAGGCGGCGAGGTGTGACTTGAGTGCGTCACACCTCGCCGCCTGCGCAGTTACATCGGGCAGACTGAGCGCTTTAGTAATTGGCGAACGTCCCATTGCGTAATCGGGTCACGTTGTCAAAATGTTGCCAACGCGTTGCCAGCCTGTTGCCAGCCCCCCAGTTATATTCTGGATATTCAAGTCTGATGGCGATGGCGATATGTGTTCCTTGTTGGCGATTGATGCTGTTGGAGGTGGCGATGGTGGTGGCAACGTGGAGGATTGCTGCGTTAATGGGTTTGATCTGTTCGCGACTTAAGGAGGGGCTGGCGATGGGGTATGGGGGTGACTATATATTTGCCACGCTCGGGCCAAGTGTTTGTTGTGGTTGTTTTGTGGTTGTTCAAGTCCTATGGCGGTAAATGTGTCTTGCAGGGCTCTCTCATCCCCAATTTGGCACTCATTGTACACATCAAAATACTACATGGTGGAAAATACAATAATTCACAATTGATCCCCCCCCCCGTTTCTGCATCACGTTTCTGATCTGCAGGTGTTGTTTCCTCCTTGCCTCCAAGGACTTCAGATTGAGCAATAGACTCTCAGGGGGCATCCGTGGTTGGGCTTCCCACAAACATAGCCACTGGCTGACCAGAGGATGCTCGTCCTTTTTCAGGGGCCCGATCTTCATCCCCATCTGTTGCACCAGGATCAGCGATATATGTCTTCTCCCCACTCCCTGTTCCCGGTCAGGGTTCTCCCATGGACATGTTCGCTCACTCTGATGGCACGTGCATGAGCCACAGTACCCTTGATTGCTTGTGTCCCTCATCCAGTCAGCAAAGCGTTTGTTGAGAACATATTTATGGGTGCAGCATCCAATATTTGGATAAGTGCAGTCGTTGTTGCTTTAGTTGTTGGGGAGCCCAACATTCTGAAACAATATTTTAAGAGATCTTTTGTTCAGAAGCTGCTTCTGGACGAATGTCTGTGAAAGCACAATCTCCCTTCATTATTTGCACGTCAGGTCTCGCATTAATGAAAACTGCAAAAGGTTTTTAATCTTTTTTGCCATTGCTTCAGCATGATGGAGGGTGATGGCTCTCTTTTACTGTGGACACCTGGGCACCCACAACGGCCACAGGCGATTTGACAGTACCCATTTGGCCGATTGTCAAACTTCAGCAGCATCCAATCCACATCGCACTTGGCCCATTTTGCCTTAAGAACAGGAAGGAATACTTGTTAGTTTTTAGAAACTTTTCACATTTGTCCTCCCTTCTCTTTTTTTTAGAGTCGGGCATGGAAGTTGAGTTTCCGGAAAAAGCGATTGTGGGACCTCTTCCCAGTAAACCCAAACACTGAGCTCTGAAACCACGAGAACTCGCTTGCTTCATGTGCATCTAGAATAGAGCTTGCATTAAGAGGGACCACACTCTACAGCAGAGAATATTGTGGCGAGGGGGTTAAGAGAGGGCGATGTAGTAGATGAGAGTGCCACGAGGTGGGCAGTGGCGACGAAGTAAAAATGAAAGGCATTCATCAACAGTAACATCGCGTGGCAGTGGTGGCAATTATTCAACAGAAGTTTCTTACACTGCGATACGATGCGTACACCATTGATGGCTGATGTTTTTGGGCGACTCGCCACCACTTGAATAAAAGCGGCTTTTTTACTCAGCCGCCGTGGACGACATTCCAATAGACGTTATTGTTAACAAAACTCGTTTCAGCGGCTCAAATCAAGCGGCTGAGCATCCTCCCCACAATCTGTTTTTCCAGCCGCTTCGACTCAACCGCCAAAACCTGTTTCTGAGCCGCTTGCACTCAGCCGACGTGGACGACATTCCAACAAACGTTTTTTTAACATAACTCGTTTCAGCGGCTCAAATCAAGCGGCTGAGAAACAGATTGGGCGGCATTCATCAACAGTAACATCGCGTAGCAGTGGTGGCAATTATTCAACAGAAGTTTCTTACACTGCGATACGATGCGTACACCATTGATGGCTGATGTTTTTGGGCGGCTGGTGGTGATGTTGTCGCCACCACTTGAATAAAAGCGGCTTTTAGGCTTTCTCTTGCTCTATAGTACACCATCGGCGGCTGATGCTCTATGTGCGGCTGGTGGTGTCGTTGTCGCTACCACTTGGATGAAAGCGGCTTTTAGGGCGGCAGGTGCTTTTTGGGCGGGTTTTTTTTTTTTTGGAAGCTGGTTAGATTTTGGGCGGCTGGTGGCGGCTGATTGTTTTTGCGCGGCTGGTTGTCTGGGCGGCTGGTGGCAGTGGATGAAATCGACTTTTTGTGCCGCTCGTCGTGATCAACAGCTTGAACCCAGCCGCCGTCACCATCACATTTTTTAAAAGGGGGGAAAAACACAACCCCATGCATCGGCTCAGGCCAGGCGGCTGGTCAGCAGGGTTACAACGTGTTTGCTCAGCCGCTTGAACCCAGCCGCCGTCACCATCACATTTCAAAAAAGGGGGGGGGAACACAACCCCATGCAGCGGCTCAGGCCAGGCGGCTGATGATGGCAGCGTTGATGGTGTTTGGCGGGCTGTTGTGGAGATATCAGGCGCGTCGTGAGGCAGATGATTGCTTTATGGGCCGGAGGTGATGACAGGGCGGCTGTGTTTTGTTTGCAGCGTCGCAGCTGATGGTTTCCAGGCGGCAGATGTTGGTTTGGCGATTGGTGATGTCCGGACTTCTCTCGAGGCTGATGAGTGGTTTTTGGGCCTGGGTTTTTTGGGGCGGTTTGGGCAGTCGATGCTGTTTGACGGGCTGTTATCTGAGCGGCTTTTAAGAGGCGTGGTTGCTGCGAGTCAGTTTTTCTTGCTTCGGCGGCAGATGGTGTTTCGGCGACTGGTGGTTTTCGGGCCGGCGCGAGTCAGTTTTTCTTGCTTCGGCGGCAGATGGTGTTTCGGCGACTGGTGGAAAAGCGGGGTGGTCTGACAGGGGTGGCGCGGTGGATGCGACAATATACTTTAAATTTGCGACCAATAGAACCCAAAAAAGCAAAATAAACAGTGAACCAAAAACAGTCATAGGAAAAGGTGCATCAGGTTGAGGAGTCGATCAACGAAAGACAGCAACGAACAAAGGTACTCATAATCTGACCAAAAAAAAAAAAGCCAAAGCGAAAGAAGTCGAAATATCCTCGACCATAGCTGTCTGCGTTAATAAACTCTCTAAAAGTTCCTGGCGAATAGCCGCAATTTCACTAGAAAAAGGCGCACAATCAAGATGGTCTAACAAAGTTTGAATCTGTATTAAACCAGTTTCCGCTTCCAAACGTTGAGCCTGTGTGGTCTTTTACCCCAGCGTAAGCAATCGTATCATTAAGGTAGGGGGGTTATGGGGCTGGCAATGGCGCGTGAGGGCGGCGATAGATTTGGGTCCGTGAGGATGGGGCAAAGGAGTGGCAATGGGTTTTCCATGGTGGCAATCTGGGATTTACAGGCGTGGATGTGCGTTTGGCGATACACATGGCTTGTTGGCGACTGAAGGTGGCGGTAGGATGTTGGTGTGTGTGTTGTTGATCCAGTGTTGATCGTGATAAGGATATATTTTCCTGTTGTTATGTTTCGTTCTGTGGAGATGAGGGTATGTGGTAAATGGTTGGCGATGGGGCATGTGGCTGCCGACGATGGTGGGTTCGTGACGATTGGGCAAAGCAGTGGCGACGAGTTGTGGGTTGGAGGAAAAGAGGGGGTTGCCTGACGTTCGATTCTAGGTGAGTCTGAAGTCTGGAGTAGGATAGATGTCGAGCTGTATTCTGTTTTGTAAAATTGTTGGGTGTCTCTAGTGGCGATGGTGGTTAGGATTTTTTTTCCCCGCTGTTATGTGGGCTGGAACACCACAGGCAATTTTTTCAAGACCTCTCTTTTCTTTGTGTATTGGCGGCGAGGTCGATTGTGGTTACACAGATGGTGGATAGGGGGATGTACCTAGGGAGGGTGTCCCGGGGAGAAAACTAACCAACTCCACCGCCCTTGCTACATCATCACTTTCCGCCACTACATTAAATCGCTCTTCAGACATTGTGTGGCATGGCATGGCCATATGGCCACTACCCAGTATGTCGATAATCCATCTTCGCCAACACCCCCTGAGATATAAAAAAAAAGATTCGCACCTGTTGCCGCTTTAGGCGCTTTTTTACATCAAAGAGGATAGACCAATTTGTGTGTGTTTTTTACAGTTGTGCAAGCAATCGTATCATCAAGAAAAGGGCATGGGTCGGTGAGGATGGGGCAAAGCAGTGGCGATGGGGGCTGGGATTTTTGTTCTCGTTTTGTGGATGTTTCACTTCTAGATGATGTCCTAAAATGTGCGTGTGGCGTTGAATTGGGTGGCGACGCCGACCTGTGTGGCCCTGTGGGGCTATTCGCTTGCACTGACGATGCGTCTGGTTCCGTGGATGGCGATGGATTCGGGTCCATGAGGATGGGGCAAAGCAGTGCCAATGAACATAGCACAGTGTCCCCTCCCACTACATCATCAAAAGTGAAAAGTTAAAAAACTCCCTGGTTAAGAAAACACCATTCCCAGAATTTCCTCAATCGCTGGCGATGTGGGCAGGGATTTATGGGTGTGGTTGTGCGTTTATTGTTAAGTTTGGTTACGAATATTGGTGGATATTCAAGTTTGATGGCGATGGCGATACGTGTTCCTTGCAGGTGGCAATGGTGGTGGCATCGTAGAGGATTGTTGCGTTGATGGGTTTGATCTCTTCGCGACTTGAGGAGGGGCTGGCGATGGGGTATGGGGGTGACGATATGTTTGGCGCGCTCGGGCCAAGAATTTGTTGTGGTTGTTTTGTGGCTGTTCAAGTCTGGCGGCGATGGCAGAACATGTGTCTTGCAGGGTTGTCTCATTGTACACCTCAAAATATTGTTTCCTCGGCGGCTGGTGACTTTTGGGATACAATAATTCACAATTGATCCCCCAGTTTCTGGATCGCGTTTCCAATATGTTGGTGTTGTTTCCTTTCGCGTGGCAGTGGTGGCAATTATTCATCAGAAGTTTCTTACAGTGCAATACGACACGTACACCATTAGCGGCTGATGTTTTTGGGCGGCGGCCACTTGGATAAAAGCGGTTTTTTGGCTTTCTCTTGTTGTATAGTACACTATCGGCGATATACAATGCTCTATGTGCGGCTGGTGGTGTCGTTGTCGCAACCACTTGTGAGAGCACACAACAGCACTGGATTTGTTATCTTAAGGAGAAGGAATAGGAGCATCTGCGCCGGGACCTTGCACAAGCTGTAGAATGAAATTAAAAAAGGGTCGAGAGTGGTCAAAGATGCCACGGCTGTTTGGGAAAGGCCTGAAACAGGCCACCCCTCCGTTGGCGGCCTTCACGCTGGTGTCGGCGACATTGAAGAGAGATGCCCTCACAATAACGTCATTGGTGGCCTCCTCCTCGCTCGCCAAAAAAACACAACCCCATGCAGCGGCTCAGGCTAGGCGGCTGGTCAGCAGCGCCACAACGTGTTCGCTCAGCCGCTTGAACCCAGCCGCCGTCACCATCACATTTAAAAAAAGGGGGGGGGGAACACAACCCCATGCAGCGGCTCAGGCCAGGCGGCTGGTCAGCAGCGCCACAACGTGTTCGCTCAGCCGCTTGAACCCAGCCGCCGTCACCATCACATTTAAAAAAAGGGGGGGGGAACACAACCCCATGCAGCGGCTCAGGCCAGGCGGCTGATGATGGCAGCGTTGATGGTGTTTGGCGGGCTGTTGTGGATATATCAGGCGCGTCGTGAGGCAGATGATTGCTTTATGGGCCGGAGGTGATGACAGGGCGGCTGTGTTTTGTTTGCAGCGTCCGACGCTGAGCGTCGCAGCTGATGGTTTCCAGGCGGCAGATGTTGGTTTGGCGACTGGTGGTTTTCGGGTCGCTGGCTGATTTCCGCCAACATCGATCAATCATAATTAGTCCCCCCAATCATCACAACATTAACAGCCGGCGACCCCACTTTGATCGATCCCCCCCCCCCCCTTTGGTTAGTAACTGTACCGGTCTTAACTAGTTAGAGACAAGTAACAAGTAACATCATGTCTAGCGGTTCGGTACCTTCAGTCCGAATGCCATTGGTCCGAATGCGTGTCAGTCCGAATGCCGTAAGTCCGAATGTCGTAAGTCCGAACGCCGTCAGTCCGAATGCTGTTACTCCGAAAATTTCAGAAAGTGTTAATTTTCCACGTCGTCGGCATGGCGTGGACTGGGGCATCCTGGTACCCGTGTTGGCTTGATATTTGCAGAAGGTCAGCAACTGCAGAAGTGGCGCAGCTGTTCAGCAGTTCACCGTGTAGGAAGGCAAAACCTGGATCACATCGGTTACGAAGGTGCACCCTGCAACCCCACAAAATCAAGAACCCATCCCTCGACGCGATCCCCAGCAGCGCGGGGACGCACCCCACGTGTTTGCGCGACCGAGTATGCGGAGCCACCTCAAAGGCGAAGTAAAAAAAATTGAGGTCAAAGAGGATATAAAAAGGAAATTACTTTTGGTTTTTTTTATTTTTTCTGTTGAAAGCACCAAAGAGAGACTGTTCTTTTTCATTCGTTCAACCTCGTGTTTTGCAATGGCATTGTGGGGGTGGGTGGGGGTGGTGTTTTTTTTCTTTGGGGGAAGGGGGGGGGGTTTAATAATACTGAGCAAAGATTTTAGTTGATAGTCAGTGAGTACAATTGAGTGATGGAGGATGACTGGGATGGCATGCTTATTTTTCCAATATTCAGGTGTTGTGCTTTACTCTTATTTGATCAGCTTACATAAAATTATTTTGTTGATCAGTACAATAGTTTTGAATTTCCAGTTTCTGTGGATGTGCCGGCAGAATGATGATCAGTTGGATGTCATGCCAGGCTGGGAGGATTTCTTGGGGAGTTTGAAATGAAAAGGATATTTTGGCGAAAACATACCGGGGTCAATGCGACAACGAGAACTGCTGTCTAAGGCCTCCGCAAGTTTCCTATCATGCTCGGGGCATCAATCGAAGATAAACCAACTGGTGTCCACTGCAGTGGCGATTGATAATATTTTGAAGGTAATTTCTACAATTATATCAGGGTTACCTAAGCAAATTAGGTGTTTGTTGCACCCCAAAACAGTACTCATATGAGGAAGAATGCCATTGCCATCAGGTGATCTTTGCTGCTGCTTTCAGAACTCCGATGGCGTTGGTACGCTCTGTCCTAAGGAGGATTTGTTTGCAGAAGATGATGACTCTTGGCTGTATATGGGGCAAAGCGATTTGGACATTGAATTGGACAAGCGACAAAAAGAGCTTCACAAGGAAACGTAAGAAGGAGATCCCCTCTCTGAGCAAGATGCATTCCATCCTGAGCAGTTGGTTGATGGATTCAAGTCATTCGTGGACAAGATGTCTTCCCATGAGGGTGCAGAAGTGCCCGAAGGTAGTCTTGTGAATCCTCCTCGTATCCAGGGAAAAGTTGATAGTCAGCTTCACCTCTTGTTCTTGTGCCGTATGATCATTCTTGCCCTTTCTTGCCTTTCCAGAGAACTTTGGTGATATCAATTTCGACACATCACGATTCGTGAGTGAGCTTCGTGGTGTCGTGGGAATCATTCCTGGCAGCACGGATCAGTGTACAATATTTTTCAAGTCATAGGTGATGTCTCTTCTTCTTCGGCATGGGGGGACATGCAAAGACCAAGAAGGCCAAGGGGAAGGGGTCCATGAATGGGTGGAGATCTCAAAAGAGCCAGGGGCAATGTCCACTCTTTCTTACTCTCAACTTCTCGCTGTGGTGTAGGCAGAGACAGCAATAGACAGCGATGATGACAGTGTTGACAGTGAAGAGTTCAATCAAGCCTACTCAGTTGCCTGCCCAGAGCGAGGAATCTGCAAGGCATGGGCAGCATGTCGTTCCCAGCGAACGTTGCACCTGCATTTGGAGCCCAGCAGTTTGCATCGTTCAATACGAACCCACAGGGCACATTTCAATCTCAAGGTTTCGGAGGAGCTCCTCAGCAGCCCCAGGGAGGGTTTGGAGGAAATCCCAACCCCCAGGCTGGGTTCGCCAATTCAACAAGGAGATGGCGGTTTTGGTGGGGCTATGCATGGCAACCAGACTGGATTCAACGGGAGCCCTCAGCCGCAAAGTGGCTTTGAAGCAGTGCAGACATCTGGGTTTTATCCCCAGGGTGGTCAAGGTTACTCTGGAATTCAGCCGGGCATGGTTAATCAACCTAAGTCTGGTTTGCAGGGGGGTTTGCAGTCGTCAGGCAACCCTTTTGCTTGAAAAAGGCAAAACTAAATTTATGGTCCTCGTTTGAAAAAAGAAATTGGATTTGGGGGGGGGGGGGGAATGGGTGTTTTGAAATGAAGAAAGTGGAGAGGGGAGGGTTTGAGGTCATGTTGCAAAACTGTGAAGAAATTGCAGATCGGGTGGGTTTTTCGGATGGGTGGGTGGCTGTTTCCAAGTGCATTCACTTTTGGGGAAAAGAAAAAAAAAGGGAAAGAAAGGTGTTCGATTGGGCTGGGTTTTTTTTCCCTTTTTTTTTGACACCTCTTTTCATATGAACCCAGAACCTGGGGTGGCCATCCTTCAGGGTGGAGTGTTTTATTTTAGAATGGCGGAGAAAAAACATCAGCAATTCGAAATGTGAATTTGCTGGTGGATGATGTTTCATTTTTCCTTCTTTTAGAGATTTCGGGCTGTTTTTTGTCGAATTTCGACTTTTCAGTATTCAGCGTCTTCAACAAATGGGGGGTCATGTCAGTTTCAACAAAAAGAAAAAGAAAAAGATTGTGAATGTTTTTTTTCCCCTTATTTTAGGGAGGGGGGGCGAATGGTGGAAAACTATTTAAAAAAAAAGAGTCTCCAAGGGTTGGTCATGCCTACAACGTCCCAGGTTGATGGGATCGTGCGATCCTTTTTTTGAACAAGATAGCCTTTGCAGTGGCAATGCCCAAGGAGGAAGGGAGGATGGCGGAGCCTTGTTTATTGGCGAGTTTTTTTTTGACACTGTGCATTTGGGCGGCAGGTAATGTAAGGCCATGAATGAAGAGCTGAGTGGATCCAAATTGGACAGCAGTTTTGCCGTCGATCCCCATGAGAGTCAGCCCACCACCAGCAGTGCTGCTGAGAACACCACCGATGGATTGACCCCTGTGGATGTTGACATCAATCTAGTCAGGGGGTTGCTTGAGTCATATTCCAGCCAGAATGGCATGGCAGGGCCTGCTGGAAATCTCTTAGGGATGATGGATATGAAGTTGCCTGGTCACAGTGAAACTCGAAGTTCTGAGTCGTAGGATGCTTTCCTGAAGGAAAAGCATTTTGAAACAAGTTGTTCTCTGCCTCACAAATCCCAGGAAGAGAGTTAGACAATGATGCAATAGAATGATCTTGAAGAGACGCGTGCAGGGATGGATCCTTGCAGAGAGAAGTGGGTCACAGATAACCCAACTCTTTGCACGCATACGCATCATTGTTTGCAACTTCTGAAATGGGAGAAGAAATTATAGTCGACTTGGACAATAGATATGTGCAACATCTGAAACAATGAGAAGTATTGATTATCCAATCTTGAAGGGCACTGTTTGTGCCAAGCATAGCATCACACTTCACATTCATCGATCCGGATCGATGGGCAAGGGATCCCTTGCCCACTGACCTATATTCCGGAAATTAAGTTGAGAGAATATGACGACAAATCAAACTACATCAATCATCCAGAGCAAGCACACAGCGCAAGAACTTGATCTGTGTATTGAA
Organism: Bryopsis sp. KO-2023; assembly: GCA_030272585.1. Taxonomy (NCBI): domain Eukaryota; kingdom Viridiplantae; phylum Chlorophyta; class Ulvophyceae; order Bryopsidales; family Bryopsidaceae; genus Bryopsis; species Bryopsis sp. KO-2023. The sequence goes on along the minus strand of BSYQ01000007.1, from coordinate 242,746 downwards.
TCAGTCATTAACTAGTCTAGTCTAGTGACTAGACTCTAGTCTATCCGCCTGATAGAATCATGCCATAAAAAAGAACATAACCTGATGTCCCAGTTGTGTGGAATACAGAGTTTTTTTAAATGCATGAAAGCATTTCTGCTTGGACAAAGTGCCATCCCTGCTGGCCTCCCTCACCATAAAAGCAAGGGTCTCATTCTGACAGGGAAATATGCCACCCCTTCAAACCTTCGACACAAAATTGCTCCCACACATTCAAAGCAATGGGTGATAGTTTGGTGATTTGTGGGAATGCTTAGGTGAGCAATGCTCACTGAGCATCGAGGATATTTATTTTGTGATATCAGTAGAATATTATACCTCCATTAGTGGAGGGGGTTGGAACACTGGTATTCATATGAGAAATACCCATCATATATTCATAAGTATTTGATAGATTTACCGCTTCAGCAAGGACAATTATTATGGGCAGATAGATCAAGCAAAGCAGAGTAAAAACTGAATATTATCTGGGAAACAGGAGAAAATTTGCTGACTCTTTTTTGGACTTTTTTTTTAAGATGTTGTAATATAGTTGGATTTCGTGGTAGATTTCCAGCAATGTATGAAGGCCTTTTTGGTGTTGGATGTTGGAGAGGGGGTTTTGTATGGTGTAAATTAGAGGAATGCTGGTTGGTTCGCTGGCTAGTTCATTTCTTTGGACGGGTTGTGAAGGAAACCTTCCTTTTGGATTAGGCACTATCAGCTGCTTGGTCATTGATTCGTTTTTTTCAACACATTTTTGAGTATTTTGAGAGACGCAAAGTTTGGCTGTCAGCGCTTTCGTGTATCGGGACTGACACAAGACTTTGTAAATAAGGGATAACGCTGTTTTGTTTTTTGTTTTATTTTGTTTTTATTTTTTTTTGGGGGGGGTGTGATGGCCTTCTTTTGCTGTTCTTTTTTCTGGCAAGATTTCTCTCGATTCTAGCCGGTCTCCTGCCTTTGGTGACTATAGAAAAGACACTCCTATTTTCCACAGTGACATGAAGCAATATTTTTTTTCACCCCCCGTATCAACAGTGAAAAAAAACCCCAACGTTCAACACAAACAGTTGTACTTACCCAACAGATGCATAGGAAGGATCTTGTTAACTTATTCAACTTAGTTTAATCAGTTGCTCCAATTATTTTTTCCAATTGAGTTTGGGGTGTTATGGAGAAAGTATAAAGTATGCAAAGGAAGAAGGGGGGAGGGGGGAGTTCAAAAAATAACCAATGAAAAGAGAAGACTCCTGAGCAGAGGGCATAGAAAGAAAAGGTGCCAAGGGTGGGGTAACAAAAAAAAATTACTATCGAATTTACAGCATTGAAAAGCAGGATGTGTACCTTTTTTTGTCTATTTAAATGATCCACAACTCGAATTTTAATCACTTCTGTTCCTTGTAACTCTATCACCTGTCATATTTTTTTTTTCAAATCTGTGGAAACTTAATTTAGATGGTAGGGAGTTGGGATCAAATTTAGTTCACATAATTTCTGGATACAACGATCTATGAAGCAATGGATGGATTAGAACAATCCAAGAAAACATAGAAAAATATTCTAAAAAGATGTCAGGATGGTGGTTGTATAAGACACAATGACATATTTCTCGGACAGGCTCCAAGGGCCTAGCAGCCCACTTAATAACTATTTTTCCAAAAATTCAAATAATGACCTACAGCAATTAGAAAAATTAAAATTTCAAAATTTGATTTTTAAAATTTGCTCTTTTTTTTCCACAACACCATTCGAATACACAGACAGCAGCAATCTTGATCCATATGACACAGCAACCTCAAAATTGGCACTAAGGAAACATCGTTCGTTCACAATGAACCTGAATCTCCTCTCCATAATGAGTTTGTCTCTTGGCACTACAAAATCTGCAACAAAACCTTACTTCCAAAAAGTGAACAAGAAAAGAAATTGTTAAATTGTGACATATTCTTCACCCACTCCTCTTACTGGTGTCAGGCAGCTTCTTCGTGTGTTATCATGATTTGATTTGATTGGCTGTTTTTCTTTGGGGGGTGTCGCTCTACATACATTGGTGTTTTCATCGAAAGAATTTGCTTGGAGATCAACAAACGTTGTATTTGCTTTAAAAAGCACTCGCTAAAACACGGTCGTCCACTTCTTGTTACATTCGATCAAATTTATCTGTCTCTTCCTCAGTGAGGAATCCTCACATTCTTTTTCACTAATTTCACTTCAATGCTGACCCGCATTCTCCAAACACACTTTTCGGAAAGTCAGTCGTTTCATGTACTAATCCTATCTATTTTGGTTTTGATCATCCAGCTAGAGTCCGTGAAAATTGTGTATCAATCCCCACTGCTATATTTACAATTGGCAACACGGAACTCGCCAAGGTAAGTTATGCCACAAAAAAAGAGAAAAGAAAAAACTGGCAGGTTAGGTAGGGGGAAAATTCTCGAAATCTAGTTTAGAGTCATAAAAATCATTCAAAATTTCCCTGGCTGTTTCAGAAAGATCTTCATTTTCACGAATCGCCAGCCTGCAAGGAAAGAAAAAAAGTGCTTTCAACAGCTTATTAGAAAAAAGAACACCCCTTTTTCTGAAATAGAGTAGTGCAACGCCCTATGCTTATCAAACCTGATGATCAGATTCACAACAAAAATGCAGTCCAGATAGCTGATGCAAATGGTAATTTTTTTTTGCCACAATGATGCAAGGGTAACCTCACTGCTAAATAGAAAGAATAACTCCCCGATCAGCAAGTGGGTTAGTCATCCTATTTCTATGCCCATCCAAGTTGGAATTTTCCCAAAAAGAAAGCAGGCATCATCCACTCACAACAAAAGGCGCATTTCAGAAGTCGAAAAATACCCCTTGTAAAACAAAACAAAACAAAAGCACTCCTCACCGGTCAAGGCCATCCCGCCCTCCAAGTTCTTCAATCATTTCGGCGAAATGATTGTCTTCCACTCCTGTTTTGTGAGTTCCCCTGATGCTAAAATCGTGTTCAGTCCAGCGACACCAACACTTTGACGAACGATTTTATGATTAATTCGTTTGCGAAGTAATCTCGGATGACCTATGATTTAAAAAATCCAAAAAAGTACGTCAATGATACCCAAGTTCAGGACGATTCTGGATGCCTGTTCGTTATGTGGGTGGGGTATTGCTGGGAACAGATCAATGTCACTGGCTAAAACCCAGAATATCACTGGCTGGTGATGGTGGTGGCTCGTCGATGTCAAATTGCAAATTGCCATCCCAGTGATGTACCTCGTCTGATGCAACTGCTGCTGAGTTGGCAAGAACTAGCACAGCCATTTTCTTGACCGAAAAATCCTCCCGTATCACATACTCCCCCATGATGTCCAGGAAATTGTACTTGACTAAGACCTCCAGTCGAGGCGGGGAATCTATCACCAAATTGTTAGCGATTTCACACAGATCTGCAAAGAAAAAAATTCCATGCTGAAATTTACAATGCAAAAACACCCTTGCCCCACATAGAGCATGATATGCCATAAACACTCTCACTGCACAAGTCTGGCAAATTTGGGAGGGAAAAAAAACTATTTTCTTCTTTCTTTCAAGAAATTATGACTGGCTGATTTGAAGGTACCTTCGTAGATCAGAGCAAATCCCATCTCTTGTCATTTGCACGTTTAGGCTTCTTGCCAGCCCCTTCTCCAGCAATTCATCCAGTATGTCTTTTCTGTGGTGATGTAGCGGATGCTCCTCATCAAGTACAGCAAAGCTTCCTCATCTTGGATGCTACCAGAATAAAACCGCCACTAATTACAGTGTTTAGTGATATGTGGGAGTGCTTCGGGGGTACTGGCCATATTGTGACTTGTGGAACCAATTGCTGACTGACTCAATATATGTTGAGGGGCATGAGGGTTGGTAGGTGGTTCCTTTTACCTTATTTCAGTTTCATTTCTTTTTATTTTTGTATGTTTTGCTTGTTACTTTTTTCATGACATTTTTTCTTTTCATTGTCCAAACTGAACCAAAATCTGGGTGATGGGTGGAAGTTCACCCGTCAGGGACGAACACAATCCTCCTTACATATCTCCACAAAATTTTTCGTGAAAGACAACAACAACATCTTTTTTTTTCACCAGCTTGATTCCTACAGGTTGGTTTTCCAAATACTCCAGCATCCGAAAAAAAAAAAAACATAATTAAAATCCAATCCACAGGAGAAGCTCTGTCGTGAGGGCGATTCGGGCGATCAGGTCAGCGGCTTGATGTCGAATTTTCGCAGCTTAGTTGTTCAGCCGTCACTTGATGGTACCGCAGACCTGGGGGAGGTAGGGCTTCGCTCTTCGATTGTGCAGGGAATTGATCACCATTCCAAACCTGTTCAGCATGACATGGGCATCATCGCTCACCTTCAACCGACAGCAGAAATTTATGTCAATTAGATGCCTAAAACAATTCAAAATACGGTTTCGTATATTGCGCTCCTGACTAGCATTGTCCCCACCAGTGGAGAAAACTCACTTGCTCTTGGAAGGCATACAAGATGCCGTCGATCAGCAGCTCCTCCAACCGAGCATCAATATATGCCGTCCCCAGTTTCGAAATAACCTTGTCAATGGTTTCCACCACCATTCTCCGATACAGCTCACTTTCGTCCTTCAAATCCTCCACAATGCGGCTGATGATATCCCCGCAGCCCACCTTTTCAGCCAACGCCACCACTGAATGAACAACTTGGAACACCAGACTGCATCTTAACCTGTGCCAACATTTCCACGTTTTTGAAAAGGTTTCTTCCCAAAGTGATCTATACACACCTGTACGATTTTTTTCATTTCCTCGTCGGGTGTTTGGAATTCGCGAATTTAAATGAACATCTCTTCCCGAGTGTAGTAGTTAGCATATCTTGCATCCATCAATGGAATCAAATCCTGCACACGAAAACACAAAAAAATTGACCCTCTGTTCAAAATGTGTCGTTAGACCTTGACTTCACATTTCCACCGACCTATGCTATTGCACTCTGTTTTCAATCAGATGTATTGCCCCAAATTTCACTCAAGATATGCATCGAGTCCCAAGGCATTCCCGAAAAGAATATCCATATGTGGATGCATAGTTGGGTGAATGATTCAGAAATCTGGCGCAGAAGTTTTTTTTTGCAGCGAAAAACTAGCAACTTGAACAAGGGTCCGCAGAGGTGTTGTAGCTCCCAAAAACAAGGGGAAGAAGAAAAACAATTTTGGAAATAAACGTGCCAGCAGCCAAGGAACAATAAATTCAGATTCTAAGAACACTTACAAGGGAGAATTGACCACAGAACTGCATACCGATTGCCTTGAGAAAAGCGGCCAGCACTTTTCCCCTCAATGTACGGATGCCTTTCCAGAGAGGCTCCAACACATCATCGACACTTTCGATTCCATAAGGAGCAGCAGCTTCAGCCAACGCCGCCAAAGACAGGGCCGTGAAGGTTTTCACTTTCTGGTTCTCATCCACCAATCCGTGCTTGATGATATCCACCAGTGCTTATAAATGTGGCAACACTGCCACGCCCATCAAAATGGCTATTTGCTGCACGATCTTGATTCCTGGATGCAGATTCATTGGTTTAAAAAACAGAAAAAACAGACAGCAAGTGTTCCTGTATTAACAACAGTTTTTATGGCCAGAGAAGGTGGAGCACCAAAAAGAAACATTGTTGAAATTCGCTAGGACGGACCCCAGCAAAAGACCAGTTGCTCAGCTTGCACAAAATGGAATTTTGACTCACCCGTATGTCTCGCTTGCCATGATTTCTTACTGAGGCACACCGCCTTCAAGAGCAACTTGGGAATGCCCAATGCAGATGCGACCACACAGAACGCTCTCGCTGTGGTGTTTCTGACATATTCATCCATTTTGTTCAAGTCTGGTCGCATGGCTGCAATCATGGAAGGCAGCCCAGCTGCTTTCGACAAATTAGCGATGATTTCTCTGCCCTCCACCCTGGCATAGCAGTCCTCATCAATCAACAGAGGCTCGATAACGACCAAGATCTTGTGAACGAAAGGCCTGACCAACTCATCCAGATTGAAGAGGATCCGTTCAATCACCTGACCAGAAACAACACACACACACTCGGTGAGCACAATTGTTTACCTAACACAAATTGATCCACTTCCAGCACCATTTCAATATAAGTTTCCTCCCAAGATGTGCAAACAAGACAAAATGAATGCACAACTTCTCTTATTTTTGGCTCCCCACTGTCCCAAAGCCGAAACCGTTAGTCATAAACAGCGAAAAAATGGACTCACCTTGACCAGCAAATGCCTTTCTTCATCCTCCAGAGTGGGCTGCATCAGCAATGGCAAGATCTGATTTAACTAGGCTCCTGCACCGAACTACCTGGATTTGTCTGGCAGCTGGCTGAGAGCGGACTTCCTTTGCGGGGGGGATCCATTTTTGACCTGCAGCAACAGCTTCATGATTTTCCTTTCCTTGAAATCCTCCGAGTTCAGGTCTCCTTCGTTGATTTCTTGAAGTAAGACCCCAAAGTGTTGCAAATCTTCAGGCTTCATTTCTGGCAGCCCCTCAGGGGTGGCTGGAACATCAGATCTCCCCAATCTGCACAATACAGTCCGTCCAAAATTAGACGTATGCAAACCTTTTTGGTTGCTCAGCAAACCAACGAGTTCTCAGTGACCGGCCCGGACGAGGATTGTTCGGTGGATCCACGGTCCGAAATATAATTATCTATTCAATTCTTGATGCATATCCCACAAACGAAATCGACAAAACACCAGTGGGTATATGCCATGTCTTTTCTTAGCAAGGTTGGTTATGGAAGAAAAAAACCAGGGCAAAATCCGTGATTGTCAGGTTGTCGATCAGCCAGCTTTAAAACAGGGAAAAATTGTTCCAGATCATTTCATGCAGACAGGAGGGTTGCACTCACACATTGTCTTCGGGAATGCTGTATAGTGGGGTGCCTCCGATGGGGGTGGGCGTTGCTGTCACTTTTCTTGCTGGAGTTCGAATCGGTTGATAGCCTTGAGGTGGGTCCAAGATCTAGGGGCAAGGGGGAAAGAATTGAAGTCAAGCAGAAGGAGAAAAACATCTTAGCCAAAAGACAGGCATGCCACCATGAAAAGCTGGAATATGTCTCACTCAAAGACCAAGGGGTCGAAGATGTGAAGAGCAGCAAGCTAAGGGGCCCCATCAAATAATAACAAAGGACGAGAAAACATCTCCACATGCGTTTTCCAACTCCAGAACGAGGTGGCTTTAAATATCCTACCCAAAAGTTGCCAAAAACAGTGTTTTTCCTTTGCAATCCACATCATCGCATGCAAGGTATCAGAGATTAATATTACTTCTGATAGTATCCGAATGAACCCCACCTTGTATCCTTCTTTCTCTCCGGCCAGCATGGAATCGACCTCATCATCAGCCAAAGGCCTGTTTCTTTCCTCAATTTCCCGATCCCATCACATTTGCTGGAAACATACGAAATTTGGATTTAAAAAACATGTCTTTACACTCACACGGTGTGGACAATTTCAGCATAACTTCATTCTGACAAAACATCTCCACCGTAAAATTGCACAGCTCAATCTTCCAGGAGTTGGGGTTTCATCCCATCTGTTTCTTCTTGGAGTGGGCTCCACTCCCAGTCTGCCTGGTGTGGGGGTGGCATCCCACCTCCCAGGTGTGGCATCAGAGTGACCTGGAGTGGCATCCCATCATGAACCTCAATGACCAGGAGTGCCATCTGCATCCCAATCCAAGGTCTTCACTTTTTTCCTGAAAAAAAAGCAGGGGTGAAAACAACACACTCACGCCTTGTCCTGTAGGTCCTCAACCTATATCTATATATAGTGTGGGATGATACCACACTTCTGCAGGCAATGCCAACAGAGTTTGGCATTTTGGCATTGTAACACAAACCAAAACTTAAGGAATCACACAGGATTGACTGTACCAATTGAGGGTGTGCCATGCAGCAAACTGGTTTATTTCCAAACTGGGTTGCAGTTAAGGAATTACGCTACGAAGCTCTGCGTCCCGCAGAGGGCAGGAGTGTCACGCGGGGCGAGCTCGATGCCCGACGCAGGATTTCGACGTTTCGCCAGGGCCCTTCTTGGTGGTGGAGGACGACGGAAAGCAGTGGTGGGAGCAGTGGTCAAGCAAGACTTGGTACAGATTTCGGCGGCCCTCCGTCGTGCTGCTGATGCCGTGCGGACCTTGGTTCGGAGCAAGAAGTGTGTCGCTGAAGCGTGGAGTCCGCGCGGACTTGACGACGTGGAAAATCAACACTTTTTTAAATTTCGGAGTAAGAGCATCCCCACCGCGGAACTCATCCTCATCTCAACTCGCGCACGTGCGAGCGAATCGAGACTATCGTTACGAATTTACGTGATTTCGAGCTGAGGAAATGAGGCCGGCCTAATTTCGAGTTACCGAAATGAGGTCGGCCTCACTTTCTCAGCTCGAAAATCACGTAACTTCGCTGCGAGTTCGTAACGATAGTCGCGAGTCGCTCGCACGTGGGCGAGTTGAGATGAGGATGAGTTCCGCGGTGGGGATGCTCTAACAGCATTCGGACTGATGGCGTTCGGACTTGCGACATTCGGACTTACGGCATTCGGACTGACACGCATTCGGACTAATGGCATTCGGACTGAAGGGAGTTCACGTGTCTAGCGAGTTGTGCTGCCACAGTGCTCCAGTCATTGGCGCGCTCCAAGCCCTCCGCGGACACTGATTCATTATCATGATGGCGGGCATCCTCTAAAGCCGGACGAGGACAACAGTAATACCTCCCTGCATCCTCGGAAGAATTCTAATGTCCCCGTTGTCTTGTCTGTAATTGATACAGTTGCCACGCGGATCTGCTCCTCTTCCTTTGTGGACCACCTATAAATTCTGGCACTTTCCTTCCCATAGTAAGCTTGCCAACATACCGTGCCACTTTTGTCGACTGCACCAATATGGGGAAAACTCTTGCTTTACTCGCCTTGTGCTTGGTCCTGGGAGTATGTGCCGGCAGGGAGATAGCAAAGTTCGAGGTTGATCCAGCAGGTGAATACAGGGACGATATTTCGGCTTGAAAGTCAGGTTGGGATCGGCAGCACGTTTATCTATATTCGAAGCTTGAGCAGGTGTTTGACTAAGATATGTAACGAGTTGCGTATTTGGCACAGGCGCTTCCCTTGTTGACGAGACGGAAGCCAGCTATGGTTTGGACCAAACAACGGACTTGGCCACCACCGAGGCGTCCAACGACTTTTACCAGACTATCTACGTCCAGAACAAATGCGACAAGCAGATCTCAGTGGCTGCCCACTACCAGATCGTAAGTCATCATGGCGACCTCCGTCTTGCCTTCCCTCTCGCTGTGTTTAGTTGCATTCTTCGTGCTTGTCGGAATGATTTTCTCTCTGGTGATGTCACGTTTGCTCCATCAGTACAAACCTTGAGTGGTGATGAGCCCCCAATAGTATTACTTGTTGCACTGTCACCTGTTTGCCAACGATTTGTTATGGTTCCATTGCAGCCATGGAAGAGTGACTGGAAGACTGAAGGCTGGTGGAACATGAAGCCTGGGGCAAAATTTCTTATCTTCCAAACAAGAAATGGCATAGTCTACCTGCATGCACATATATCATCCAATCCCTCGACCATCTTCGGGACGCCCACGCACCACTGGGACGTGCATGGGAAATCCTATGGATTCTTTGAGGTTCGTAAATTTGCTCCTTTCATATTGATCTTCCATTAATTCCACGCAATTGCTGGTTGTCACTGACTTGTGTACACCCTCAGTGGCATCTGGGTGGAATCTTCATGACCTCCCACACCCGCGCCTTCACATGCGGCAAGAAGCTCGAGTTGGTTCCTGTTGAGACAACGACAAGTGCCGTGGCATAAGCAGAATGATGAGATTTTACACGAGTTTAAGGCGGATGATACATGAAAGTCCAAGGCCTATGAGAAATGTTTTTTTATCTGTTTTTGTTTGATTACTTTTTTTCTAGTCTTTTTTGCTTGTCGGAAGAGCTCTTTGAGCAATTTTTGATTGTATCATTGTAACATTCAGTTGCATTAAAATGATGTGCAATCCCCAAACTACAAATCACAATTTAGCAGCATTGTACCCTTCTGATTCACTCAGTTGACAATATGTTGTATTATTTTCCATACCACACTACTGCACAAACCACCGACTGAAACTCTTGATACAACAAATATGAAATTATCTGTCTCCAGTTGCATAAACAATTGGGCCAGGAAGTAGTCAAACATCTGTAAACCAAGGGAGAAAACATGCAGAATCAATTTCTGGAAAGTGTTCTTTCAGCTTTTTCCTTTGTAATATTTCCTTCTTCAGTTTTTTCTTCGACCAAAGCTGTGAAGAAGTACCCATTATTCTTAATTATGGAACAAATCCTAACGTACAATTTTCATCTTGCCTTGAAATTCAAAATGCAACGTTGAAAGTGTTCCACATACTTTGATATATTTTAATTTACCAAACTAAGCAAACACTCTAATTAAATTTTTCTAATTTTCTCGCAATACTTTGCTGAAATCCACCATCGTAGCATCTTTCCTATCCCCGACGAAACGACTTCAGAAGTTCAACACACACCGCACAGGCAGGCTAATATCGCAAGTACCTCTGCAGAAAGGTTACTAGCTGATTAGACTAACCACCAGTCCGACGGAGATGGGTGGTGTTGTCCCGAACAGGGAGCCAGACTATTGACAGAGTAATTTATCAAAACGACCAGGGAATTTGCTCTCACTACTTTTGCGGCAATGTCTATCGCAACAATACCGACTCAGTAACCGTGTCCGACATGATTTATGAATTAGATGCCGAATGCCTTTGGGGAACACCTCTTTTCGCAGTCAAACAGTGCACCAGGTTCCTCAAACTCCAATCTCCTTCTTAGTATCAATTTTGGCAAGTTTTTAGTTTTTCTTTTCTTTTTTTTTGGGGGTCGGTTACATCTGGTGATCGTCAATATATTACACTGCATATATGACTAACCTTCTACCCACCTTCAGGGTTTGGATCCACTCAGGGGTGGAGGAGGAGGTGGTGGAGGTTCAACAAGTACCAACAGGGAGAGAAATCACGAAGAGGATTTCCCAGGATGACATAAAGGGCGCCTCAAAGCTGGTTTTTCTGGCAACCGAATTTAGGACGATTGGTAAAAACAACTCTCCTCAGCCGTAGATGCAGCTGCGAAGGAATGCGACGCCCTTGAACTGTCCAGAGCTTTTAACCTGGCGGTGAAGAATATCAAAGAGAGGAAAGAAAAGAGGAGGCTGTCCAACATGATAAATTTATCCAAAAAGGTTTTAAAACCTTTTTTGAAAAAACTGGCTGATGTTGAGTGCGACATTCCTGTTCCGACAGCTAAAGGTGTTTTGAGAAAGATTTCGGACGAGGAAACCTTGGAGGCACAGGAAGATGTGATCAAGCTGTTGAAACTCGGGACTCAGGACCGGAAGGTTTTGAAAGAGATTCAAAAGGTGTCCACGAAAGAATGCAAGGTGGTTTCTCTTGCTGCGATATTGGCAAATGCGATGGATCTGTTGGGTATCCCTGAACAGGGCTGGGAAGACGTGTTCATCAGTTTGTTCGAAGCCATTGATGAATGCGAAGGTAAGCTCCGACTCATTCACATCGCCCAGCTGATGTACAGATTGCTTGACACCTTGCACCTAGCTCAGAATATGCATGAGATGATGTTATGCTGGTTTGTAGGACCTCCTCCTGAAGTGGAAGAGCCACCTCAAGAAGGAACACTAACCTTAGTGGCGCAACCGCCCAGGGCTGCTGACCTAGTTGCAATGCTGGAAGATGGGGATATAGATGGTGCATTGGCCACTGTCGTCGAACTCGTTGAGAATGGGGATGATGTGGAGGCTGAATTGGAGGGAGCCGTTTCCCTCGCCATGGAGAAGAACTTGGGGCGGGATTTAGGTTTTGTGTTGATCACAGTTGCAGGGGACCATCCTGAGTTGGAGGATATATTGAACCCCTTTTTGGAGGAGCTGCTGGAGCGAATGTCAGTCGCTGGTGAGCTCAAGAAATGAACTTGAACTCCACATGCCATTTATTTTAACACGAAGTAGAAGGAATATTCTACAATTTTTTTCAAAATGGTTTATAGTCTGCGAAGCATAGGTAACTTTTTAATTTTCGGCCAAGCAGCACCTTTATTCACACATGTTCCCCACGGTAATTGGTTCAGATGCATGAGTGTCCTGCCTCTTTCCCCACCCCCCTGTAATTGTGTTACATCGTTGTATTGATTGTGTTGCAGATGTTGCCAATGAGCTCTGAAGGGAGACGTCGATGATGCAGCAGTTTTGGTGGCGACTCTTTCTACTGACAAAGAACAGTTTCCTTCAGTGACTGGGCGAAAGCGAGTCATCCTGCAGGCAACAGACTCTGGAGGAGGCCAGGAAAAATCCCAAAACAGTGAAGAAGAAAGTCGATCGCATAAGCCAGATATTGCTCGAGGCTGCCGATATGGAGGGGGCCGATCTTGGTGTGATCGAACCAGCGATCGATGTTCTTCTGGTGTTCGAACCGTAGTTGATTGGTGACTGCTGTTTTGTGATTTGCATGTGCATTATAGGTCTCGCTGGGTTAGGTGTCATAAGTGAGTTTTCTAGGATGACTCGCATTTATTAACGAAAATGAACTTGATGGATTGTGAGATAGTTACGGAAATCATTATCAGTTTTAATTTGTTGTATTCTTGTTACTGAGCGGGGCTAATTGCTGTTTTCTATTGACCTTCTCACCCGATATTTTGGATGCAGCATCGAATATGGGGGGAGATTTTGGTGCAAATTTGTATATTTGGACGGAGGCAGGGGTGTTGCCTTGAGAAAAACTTGAACCAACTGTTCATGGGATGGGTTGGATCATCAGCTTGTTACAAATGTTGTGAGCTTACAACTGCATGGTTGTTTTTTATATTTGAATGAGTCATTTCATCCTTAATGTGTGTTTGTGTGTTCCCTGGGTAACCAACAAGAAATTGATCAAGCCTTTGTGGGAGGACACTGCAAAGTTCCTCCCATTAAAAAAGAAGTTACTATTCTTTATATATCCACAAAAAACTAGGGAATTGCAGATCTTTTTTGTTTTCAACGAACATACAAACTATTACTGCCCATTGTGGCAAATGCAGCAGTAAGCAGCCAGTTTTCATGCAGTTTTGTTGTGTTTAGGTGTACAATAATCGATGTGATCGATGTTGTAAATGAGAGGGGGATTGGGACAAGAAGCAACACAATTCTCCTCTGGACAATTTCAGGATCTGTGTCCTTGATCAATTGCCCTGGGCAAGGATGGTGCCTTTTGGGTGCCCTCAAGTCTTTTATGGGTGCTCTGTTTTGGCCAGTTCATGGCAAAAAGTCTCATAATTTGTGTAAACTTTGGCAGTCATTACACAGCCACAGCCTCCCCTCACATAGAACATCCCTCCACCATTCTGCCAACAGTTTTCTTGCTGCTCTCGATTGAAAAAAGACAATCTGTATTTGGGATTCATTTGCGCAACAAAGAGGATTATACCGTGCCGTAGTGATGCAGCCTGTACAAAAGAACCCTTCCTTTGGAATTTCCAGCCGCGAAAAACGCACCCCCTGGACTGAAAGCTACTCGAGATACATATTCCAAGGGTGTTTTCATTGTGGGCCAATTCTTGAACACCGTTCGAGAAGGCATGTGAACCAGCCTCAGAGACCCAGGGATTCGTTGGGATGCGATGGCTAAGATCTGAAAATAGAGTAGCAGAACAAAAACAACTCACTTCTAAAAAAAGACACCTTTCAGAATCCAGTTGTGCAAGAAAACAGTAAGAACGTAGGAGGACAAAAAAAAACTTGCAGGCTAGGCTCCTGAAACCCTAACTGTACCTGTACACCAATCAACTCACCTGAGCATCTGAATTGAATTGCATGTCATCAATCCTGGTGGTCAGGTTCAAAAGAGTTTTGATAGGTGCGGGAGCATTTTGTGCACCGCTCGGACGGCAATCGTCGAAATTGTACAGATTCACAGCACCCATTTCAGATCCAACTGCCATGTAGTGCTCCTGGGGACTCAAAGCCATGGAAGTGCATTTCAGGGCGCCATCATCGTTCCATCGATGCCTGCATCTTCTCATTCTCAAGTCCCAGACGTGCACTGTCCCTCCAGAACCTGGAAATAACAAACGACGCAGGGTTGCTAAACATTGCAAATTGCCACTACTGAGAAAACTGTTGTGGATTTTGAAGGGGTGGCCATCAATGCGCTCAGTGAAGATGCTCCGTTAAGACTATTTGTGCAAACCGTGCGAAATTAGCATAGAAACAACTAAGCATGGACATTCTTTCTTCTTCCCCCACCACTTATATAAGTCCATTTCAATCGAAAAAAGCACGGCAACAAATGCGGGCACACTGCAATCAATCGCACCTGCAGAGTACAGCTCTTTGCCATCCCGTGAAAAGACGGCTGACTCTACCAAATTCCCTGTATTCATTTTAAGCGTTCCGACCCATTGCTTCGACTTCATGCACAACAAGGGAAGGGTCCCTCCCGTTCCATGGAAGGCCGCCAGAGGTACATCCGGAGCCTTGCTCGTTGTGAATGTGACAAGATGTGGGCACCCATCCCTCTGAGATGATTGGACTTTTTGGAGTGTGGATGCCTCTATGTCATACACATAGCAATGCTTGTTCCCACCTCCAGACACAGTGATCTGAATTCCACACACCACCTCACCTCAGCTAGACAATCCAAACAAGTTTGCACGGAGAGAGCCAGTGGTTATCACACTCTTCACCATATGGAAAATCATTCCAAGACATGCATCAAGACGAACATCCATTCTGCGAAGCATCAAGACAAAAAAAACAGAAAACGCACATTCCCTACATGTATACATACATACATCTATTTATAGATATGTATAGATCTGCCATACTTTTCAATTTTTTGCTGATGAAAACAAGGATGGACTGAGAATTTCAAACGGTTAATCACCTGATGTCCTGATGGGCTGAATGCAGCCTTCACGACTCGCATATCGTTGAAATGCACAGTTTGCATTTTCGGGTTCTCCACCCCATCAACGTTGAACAGGTGCACTCTTTTATCTTTCCCTCCACATGTCAGCATGAGTTGGTTTTCCGGATGGAACTCGATACTGTTTATGAATCCAAATGTCCGCTCGTTTCTGTTGGCATCGAGAAGCCTTGAGAGCTCAATTTGTTGTGCAGGGAGCGTCTTGTGCTTTCCCAAATGCACGTTGGCTGATGTCAAGATTTCATCAATGGGATCATCTGCATCGCTTGCTCCAGAGCCCGACCTGACACATGCATTCACATACATGACCTTGAAAACTATACTTTTTTTGGCTCCCAAGCAGTGTCGTCAAGCAAACCAAACCGCTATATCTAGACAGCACTGAATCTTTCAGAGCCACAAATGATCAAATATCCTCAAAGCAAAATTTCTCTTTCTGGTAGGATGGAGAGGGCAGCTATTCCCCTTCTAAACAAAATAATTCCATTTCAAAGAGCTTAATTTCGGGTCAAATTCTGAATACCAAGCATTCAAGAGCGCACCCATTGATCCCGGCCTCATCATCACTGGAATCCACTTTTCGCCTTTTCCTTGTCGACTTTCTGCTCTTTACTTGCGCCCATGAAGTTCTTGGGTGCAATTTCATGTGTCGATCTCTTAACCGCCGTTCATACTGGACACCTTCAATGCAATTACCAATCACCTGTCTTTTACATTTGAGGGGCCAATTTTGACAGACTACAATAAACCCCCAGAGCACCTGTCTAAATAGAAGTCCGTTTCTAATGTTAAAATGAATGGCCCCCACCCCCACCCCCACCCCCACCCCCCCCCCAAAAAAAGCTAAAAATTATATATCCCCCACAAGAGTTCGCTTTCTTTCAGTATTATTCCTTTTTTTCCACAGAGGAGGGAAAAGACGCCCACCTGTCAGAGTCGCCCCATCGGAGGCTTTTTGAATGCCTCTTCCGTGACGGGATGCATTCACATCGATCTTCAAAGCAATGTCATCTTCATCCTCCCACGCCGGCTTCCTTTCCTTACTCTTCTCCGATGCAAGTTCTGCTAGTTGATTTCCACCCTCTTCATCCTGATGCATGCATGCTGTGTTTCAGTTTACTCAGGAAACTCAATGATCATCCATTTTGTGCAGGGATTATTTTATGGACCTGATATATGCATTTCTCAGTGAAGGTCACGAGGAAGAGTGGTGGATGTTCTTTTCCGATGTTTTATGGATCTAAGTACACGTGACGCAACTCAACGAAAAAAAGTTCAAAAAATTGCAGAACTGTGTGTACACAGTTTTGAGATGCAACCACAACACACATGAGTGATCACAAAAGTGTGATCCCAACAATTCAATTCATGAATGCCACAGGTGTTGATCGCTCAGTGCAGTTTCGTTTCAATTCCTTGGAGGCTTAGATTTCACCACACCTCACTGCTGCTGGCCTCCGAATCCGATACTTCTTTCGATTTGACACCCTCCTTTCCGAATCGCTCCTCTGTTTCTTGTTCGCTTTTGAACAGAAAGGACTCCAAGTTCTCTGCCTACTCGACAGAAAGAGCGACAAAACAATCAACAAAACAACGGAAAACCCTGGCGGCTCCAGCAGGAAAGCGGCAAACAGAGGGGGGAAGTGAACCTTGAGGGAATCTTCCAGTACAGCCCGCCAATCCCGCTTTCCACGCTTCGCCATGTCGACCATTCTGGGCACCTGTGCTCCACAAAGGAAAGTCTATTGGCTTGAACCGCGCATCTCTGGCGAATCGCTCGTCACACTTTTCACACCTCTGTCACAACATTCCTGGTTCGACTTGGATTCAATCGCTGCAGAACATATCTCACTGTTCTCCGTGCCCCCCGCCCCTCGAAGTCTGGGATGCCGGTCACAAGGACCGCCCACCGGTCCAACTCCTGGTGCGGCTTTGCCGTCTTCGAAAGCCCAACCCTGAAGCCCGTGTCACACTTTTCCCACCTCTTGGTCGGACAACCAGGGAGAAATGGGGGACATTGATTATTTATGGCTCTGGATTGAGCTAAATGGGTTATTAATTTTTCTGGTTAATGGTATTTGGACTTGTACTCCGCTCTTCGCGGGCAAACGGAAGCCGTCGAAATCGTCGCTATGACGGATCAAGCCGCAAAAAACGTCGAACCGTCGAAGGGCGGTGACGGCAAACCAAACAATATAACCTTCGAAGTTTTCGTCAAAAACCCGATCTTAAAAATCCAAAAGGAAGCTTGGGGAAGGGGAAAAGAAGTCACTGAAATCCGCACGGCTTGTCAAGAGTACTTGGGTGCGTCGGCCGAGTTGTTTCGGCGACTGAGTGAACAGAGCAACAGTTTCCTATGTTCTTTTCCCGGAAAGCAGTGGCTGTTTGTCGAAAAAAACTGACTGGCGAAGGGTTGGACGTACACAGATTCGATTCAAGACGGGGCCTGCAGTGTACCGTTTGACGAGAAAGGCGCAAAGGCGGTGAGTCGCGTTGCTGTGGGTGTGACAGCGTTATGCAATTAGGAGAATATCCAAGGATTTGGTACATATTTTTTTCCATTTAAAAATCCTCCACCCAATGATTGGATCATTGGGCAATTGACTATGGAATTGATGCAGGATGCATTGATTGAAGCAGTCCATCGACAATCAGAATCATATATAAAAAGTTTTCATGTCGAGAGTGATGTCAGCCAAAAATGTGCAGGAGAAAATTCAATGAACAAGAACAATAGTATTTGGACACAATTTTAATATCAATCCCTGACTTCATTCCTTCTTTTTTTTTTGAAATGAAACATGCGGAAAAAGCGGTGCATTGTTAGTCACTTCCGATCCGATTTCTCATTTTGGAGGTTGTTCGGCAAAGAAGAAAAACCAAAATAATGGCCACTCGTTCATGGAATTCACTTGTTTCTTTTTTTTTTTCTGGAATTCCAGGTGCTCCACCCCTTAAAACTTGCATGCAGTTGTAGCATCGCTAGGGTTGTGGAGCCGGCATTGGGATGCGTGCACAAGCTGGTAAAATCGAACGGACTGTGGCTGTCATAAACATCGATAAATGATATTCGTCTTGTTTTGTTCTCATACTTCAGGAAAATAAAAACATAAAATTATAGACTTATTTTTTTAAGTAGTTGCTGCTGTTCCATGATGGTTGTTTTCTGGAGAGGGTGTCCAAAACTTTGAATCAGTGAATTCATGGTTTCTCTGGATTGATGAAGGTATCGTCTGCTTGGATAACAGCGGAGAGCACATCTATTGGGAATTTGGATGATGGCAGCTTGGTTGGGGAGGTAAGCAGTGATATAAGTAACAAAATTAAATTAAATCAAAAAAGAAGTGTAAGCGTTGAAAAGAAATATGTGGAGCTGGAAATCAACGTTTGCTTTGAATTGTACAATTTTTGGTCATTTTTTTTTTTTGGTTTTCTATTTAAATTCTCATGTTGAAGTAAAGTGCATGTTCATGCCCCCCCCCCCCTAAAAAAAGAAAAGAAAAAAAGACGTTTGAATATTATTGCAGTTGTTTTTGATAAGAGTTTCCCTTGTATTGATGTGTGTTGGTTTTGGATTTTCAGATTATTTCGATGGTGGTCAAGTGTGTGGATTTGGGTCATGCTGGGGTTTATCTTGCTGTTGTAAAAGCTCTGCTGACATTTGCAACGGCTGAGCATTTTGTTTCACATGGTCAAGGATTGCTATTCATGGTGCGAGAACTTTTTTTCAAATCACACCAGTCATTATATTTCTTGACTTCTAAATTGAAATAGAATGGTGCACTTTGTCTGTGCGTTGTTGTTTTTTTCCGTCAGAAGTAGAAAAGAAACTGTGTTCTTGAAGCATTGCCACCTTCCACAGGGTGTCGTTTTTCTTTGGTCGAATTTCTTGAGCTTGAGATGACCCCAGTAAAGTTTTCTTTTTTTTCTCATTTTTCAGGAGAGAAGAATTGAAAACGGTTTATGACAGTTGATTGGTTGCTTATTTTTTTCCCAGGTTCGGAGTGTTTTCAATTTGGCTGTGTCTTGTGATGACACGGACCTGAAAAGGGCTGCTTGCAATTCCTTGCTGCAAATGCTCAATACCATCATCAAAAGAGTGACAATCATGCAATTTCAATTGGTAAGCCCCACTCTTTTTTCTGATGGTGCAAATGTTCTTCCTTCTGTTCATTTTTCCCCATAATTGGAAAAACCGACTCTTTTAAGAACTGTATTGTTAACACATTTTGCGATTTATTGTTTGGGGGGGCTTTCAGAGGCTGCAAAAATCGGTGGATTCTGCAATGTCTCCAAAAACTCCGATGGGCGATGACAGACTGGCTAGGATACAGGAAACAGGGAACGACTCTCCAAAATCCAAAGAACCACTGGAAGGTTCAGAAAGCCCTGCACCTGGGTCTGAACATCGGGCACCCGTTCTTTACTCAACTGAAGGTAATACAATTCAGGTTTGGTGATGGCTTTGTGGGTGAATATCTACACTTTTTTTGGGGGGGGGGGGTGGGGTTGAGGGTTCGGTGAAAAGGGCCCACTAAGGTTTCTGTTTGAAAATGACCTAACAAGGATGCTTTCCAATAAGGAAACGAACAGTTTTGGTGGCATACTGAATTTAATTTTTCTTTCAGCCAGTTATCCGTCCATCTCCTCCCAGATTTTCACAGACAGTCAAAACCTTTGAATTCCAAGTCTGAGCATTGCTCAACCTCGTTGCCTCTACTCACAGATCAATTCTTTTTAATACATGAGTCTAGTTTCTTATTGATGCATCCTATCAATCGTTCGCCCGTTTATGGATTTCTTTTTCTTTTTCTGGTCACTCTTTCTGCATCGCTGAATCAGAGGGTGAAGTTCCGACCACTTCAGCCCTGACAGCTGAATTAGCATCACTTGCGGAGAAAGAAGACATCGAAGGTCTGGAAGCTGCTCTAGAAAAAGCTGAGCAATCCAGAAACATGGATGAACAGCCTGTTATCAAAGCAAGCGAAGAAAGCAAGGACTCCGAAGAGATACATGCTGAATCGTCCGATGCACAGGTGGCTTCGACCAGTGGTTCGATGGTTAGATCTAACACGGCCGGGAAAGAAGGCAGGCGGCCGAAAGGCTGGGATAATCTGAGTGTTCTGGAGAAGGATGTGTTGGTTGTCCTGACTGCTTTCTGCAAGGTGGATATGCTGCGATGCAAAATTCAGTGGTGGTGTGTCGTTTCTTCCCCCTGTAATATAATACTGCTTGGTTGCTTCTTCCTTTTTTTTCTCTGAAAAAGTAGTTGCATTTTAAATAGATATTAGGACCGCTGTCTTCTTTGCTAATGGCTCCGTTTCGTGGAAAGACATTTCTCAGCTGGATTTTTTTCAAATTGCTCCCATTCCAGTGATTCAGGATGTGAGGTCATTCGTAATGTCAAATTTTCATGCACCTGCAATTTGGTTTCTATTTTTTCTTGGACCAAAAATAATGATGCAAGTGAATGGATGGGATGATGTTCACAGCCTTTGCATGCCACTCCAAAAAAAACCCGTTGAAAAGCACCTTAGCGAGTGTTTTTGAATTGTCTTGTCAATAAGCAGTGAACTGATCCACTTGTTCTTGGTGTGTTGAAAATCCAGCTTGCTGGGATGACGCCTGCGAGTGGGCCCACAGAGGACTATTATCGACAGGGAAAGCTGCTGGCTTTGGAGCTGCTGGTCAAAGTGTTTGAGAACTCGGGACACAAATGGGATAATGTCCGATTGGAGTTTTGCGAACAGCTCAGACTTCCATTATGTCTGGTCCTCGTTAGAAACTGTTCGCCTTCCGAAGCTAAGGTGATTGCCACAATATATTTCTTCAATCTGTGTTTGACCACCCACTGAACAGTATTTGTGCAGGGAAAATTCTTGCTGATGGTTGATGGGCTGTTTGGTGTGTTGAAATCTGTGGAACAGGCGTTTCAATTTGCGGTGCGATTATTCTGTGCGATAATGCTTCAGCCACAGCTGAGACTGGGCTTGAAAGCAGAATTGGGAGCTCTCTATCCATTACTGCTGATGAGACCTCTGGAGAGTAGGCCCTTGGATCCAGGATTGCTGTTTGTGGCTCTTTCATCTGTCAAAAGGCAATGTCGGGAACCCCAAATGCAGGTATGCTACCTCTACCTTTCCAAGCCAATGGTGCTCTTTGTCCACTCTTTGATGAAACCCGTTCCCTCAAATCAAGTCCAGCAAAAAGTGTGAACACAGAGTCATTATTAGTAATAGTTGAACCTGAATTCACCAGATGAGCACCTCTGCGAAATACATGATTCATGAAGGCGTTAATCGTGTGGGTGGCTTTCTTTTTTTTTTATTGGAAGGGAATGGGGTAATCATGAGTGAACGGCTGCAAGTCCGCTATGAATGGGAAGTGATGTGCTGTCATTGTTTGTGTGTTGAGGTGGATCTTTTTATCAATTTTGACTGTGACTTGCAAGCTGCCAATTTGTATGAAAGAACTGCCAAAGCCTTGAGCTTGTTGGCTGTGTATGGCGACCCCAACGCTCCCCCTGGTCAAAGCTCCAGAGTCAGAGATGCTGCGATTGCATGCACTGTGGCAATGTTGAATAGCCTGGATGCCTGGGCAGGTATTTTAAGTCAAGATAGGGGTTTCAAGGTTACTAAAGGCTTTCCAACACTTCATTAAATACAGGGGGAAACCATGAAAGCAAATATCTGTATGACAAGCTCTAAGTAGAAAACTGAAAACTGGGCCAGGCTTTTCACTTGGATTACTTTTTATCAATTTAGCATTCATCGGAAGAATTTCAATTCAACACTCAAAATCAAAAATGTATATGTGAGGTATTGGTTTGGTGAGGGTCTGGCTAGATTTGGCATCATATGCAGGATTGTTGCTGTCTTGACAGGTCCAATACGGGAAGCAGCTGCCTTTACTGAATTTTCAAGCCGTGGCTTGCAAATGGCGAACGGGCCATTCAGCAATGGACTGCATACCAGTCAACCATCAGAGGTCAAGCACTTCAGTGAATCCAAGGCTCAAAAGAACTCTCTATCTCTGGGTCTGGAAGTTTTCAACAAGAATCCGCTGAAGGGAATTGCTTCGCTGGTAGCATCCAATGTCGTAGAAAACAAGCCGGAAGCGCTGGGAGCGTTTTTGAGGAAACATAGAGACGAATTGGACGAAACGATGATGGGGGAATATTTGGGACATCATGATGATATGCCCATTGCTGTCATGCATGCCTATATCGATATGGAGCAGTACCTGGGTCTTACAATCGATGAAGCGTTAAGGAAGCTGCTCGCTGGGTTCAGAATCCCTGGTATGGTGAGGTCATTCTGAATTGAGATATAAACAGGAGATGTGCAGAGAAAAGAGCAAATTAAGATGGGAAGAAAGAAAAGTGTTGATGTGGCCATCCACAGGGGAAGCACAGAAAATTGATCGAATTATGGAGAAGTTTGCTGGGAGATATTGCCAGGATAATCCTGGAGTGTTTAAGAGTGCCGATGATGCATATGTTCTTGCTTTTGCTATTATCATGCTGAACACCGATGCTCACAATCCAATGGCTGAGCAAAAATTGATGAAGGAGGACTTTGTGGACATGAACTGCCGTGCAGCAGAGCCAGGGGTGAGAGGTCAAAAATCGTTCTGTTGTTTTGGGTTTTTCTTGTTGTATTATCTCTGGGTTTTCTTCCTTTGGTGTCAATGATTCATGCCATTGGACCATAAGTGAAGTGAACTGATTGAACGTATTAAGGTTCCGCAGTCTTGAGTTAACCCCCCCCCCCCTTTTCTTCAGCACACAAAATACTCGTGTAGAATAGTGACCAAAAGTGGGAAAACATGCTCATGGCTGCAGGTTCATGTGCTTACCCCTGAGAAGCTCGAAGCCATTTTCGACAGAATCACAGCCAATGAGATTCGTACAAGGACACTCACGACTGGGAGCCGGAAAGAAGAGGCAGTTGCTGTTCATAAAAGACTGGCGTCTGCGGTTGGCCTCTCCCAGATGACCCTTCCTTTCAGGTGGGAGCCCAATTGTGTGATTGGTTCAGGTATAAATCGGGGGGTGGGGGAATGCCTGGACAAACTGACATGGGCTTGTCCATCGCAATTCTTTGCTGTAATTTCTTGAAATACAACACAGAAAAAAAATGTTCTGTTCTTGTGAGTCGTGTACTGTCAATATTTTTTTAATTCTTTCTTTTTAATGACGTAGACCTGGGGTAACATGGAGCAAAGAGCGAGGTGTGCAGTTGGAGCACCGCAAGTTGATTGAGCTGACGAGGAAAGCAATGAAGCACGGTGCTCTTGGTGGGGACGTTTGGTTTACCGCCTCTCACACGGAGCACTCACGGCCAATGCTGGAGGCAGCAGGGCCAGCATTCTTGCAAACACTGGCAGCAGCCTTGGAATGTGCCGGTGATGCCGAATCCGCAAAGAGAGTGGTGGATTGCTTAAAGCTGGGCATCAAATTGGCTGCCTTGTTAGGATGTGATAATCTGTGTCAGCAAATGGTGGGGACCCTGGCGAATGCAACTGGAGTCAAGAGCAGAGAAGCGCTGCTTCGTGCAAGTGAGTATTTTGTTGTATTGGATTCTTCTTTTCAAGAATTTTCAGGGAAACCCATGAGTTGATCAACCCTCTCGAAAACAGCCATCAGATTTGAATCCTGTGTGGATCAATGGCTGTGTGCATTCGAACTATTATGAAGAGTTCCGAATTGTAGAGATATTTAGGCTAAGAGCATGTGGGTTGGTTTGCAGATCCCCATTGTCAGATTCTCGCTCTTCAAGGTTTGATATCGGTAGCCAGCGATGAGCATGCCGGGCTGTTGGGCAGCAGCTGGACAATCATTCTCAGAACGATATCTTCAGTGGAAGCCCTGGTGTCGGAGCTTCGTCGGGCACCCAATTACAGAACCTCGGACAAGAAAGCACAGTCCTTGACTTCTTTTGGGGGCCGTGTTGATGGAGGCACTCCAACCAATGCTTTCGGACGGTTTCTGAGTCAGATTGGTTTGTCGTCCAGTGGGAGGGTGCCTAGTGATGGTGAGCTGGTTTTGAAGGCCAAGGATCAAATGCAATTGTAGCATTAAAAAAAAAAAAAAAAAAAATCTGCATGCGATTTGTTGACGATATTGAGGGAATCCTTGTTCTCCTTTGGCAGGGTTTGCGGATGGGTTTGCAGGAAGGGGAGATGGCACCATTCGAGCAGCTGCCGGTGGGGCGTTGCGTGCATGGTCCGATGCTGAAGGCACTGCTGAAATGGACAAAGTGTTTGTCGGAAGTAATGAATTGGACGGGGATGCTGTGTTGGTTTTCACAAGGGCACTGTGTGCTGTTAGCTTGGAAGAGCTCAATCCTGAAGAAGGGGTCCCCAGGTACATTGTGAGAATGACTGATTGTTGGCTGTGCATCATGGGGGCCAACAAACTCACTTGAACGAGTTGTTTTTGCTCGTGATTCAAACAGGGTGTTCAGTTTGCGGAAGTTAGTGGAGTGTGCTTACTACAATTTGGACCGGATTCGGCTGGTGTGGAGCCGGTTGTGGTCTGCAATATCAGCCCACCTGGTGAATGCATCATGCCATCCAGATCAAACTGTGGCGATGTATGCAGTCGATTCCCTGCGGCAGTTGGTGGGAAAGCTGTTGGCCAGGGCTGAGCTCGCAACGTTTACTACTCAAGGGGATACCTTGCGGCCGTTCGTCATGGTGCTCAAGCACTGCAGCAGCGTGGTGGTCAGAGAACTAACTGTCCAGTGTATCGATCAAGCAATGACTGCTCACTCCCGAAGGCTTGGCTCTGGTGAGTTTCAGGAATTTACATCAGTGAAGAAAGCGTCCAGAAACACAGTAATGAGCTGATTCGTAGTTGTTTGTTTGGTGCCTTTTCAGCACAAAGATGTTTTCCCCTCGTCACCGCTAGGGTTTAAATCCAGAGCAAGAAAACCATCCACTTTGGCATGAGTCCAGATGTATATACACTGTTATAGCATATCCAATTTTTCTGCTCCCGGGATAATATTGGTGATTTCCATGAATCCTACCAAGCAGATCCTTCTTGTATCTTCAGGTTGGGTGCAAGTGCTGGAAGCTTTGTCGGTGGCAGCCACGGATGCTGCTTCGTCAGTCGTACAGCAGTGCTTGGATACGTTGCAGTTAGTGGTCAACACCCACTGGAAGAGGTGGGGGAAGGGCCGGGATGTGCTGACGGAGTGCATCAAGTCAGCACACAACTGTGCCAGGAATCCACACCACCTCGATAGCAGCTTGAGGGCAGTTCGATTGCTCAAGTCTTGTGCAACTGAGCTGTACTCTGATCCCAGCTCTGCTGAAGATGTGCTTGTTGGTAAGAGGACATTACATTCCCTTGCTAGACCTCCTCGAAATTTGTATTCCAGTTTGCGTACCAAGCATACATGCATTTCCTCGGATGATCTCAGGCCAGACTGAATCTGTATTCAACTCCAAAAAACGTAAAGGCGAAAAGTACAGGCTCAGTGTTTCTGTAGCTGCGGGTATTGCTATCGGAAGGGTTGGTCATAATATTGGAATTGGACGCATCATATCATTAGAATGGGGTTTGGAGGAGCAGTGTGTGGATGTTTTTTCTTTTCTTTTGCAGTCGTTCGGTCTGCCTCCTTGCAGCTCGCAGACTTGAATGAGCATTTCGAGGCGCCGATATCCCGTAGAGAATGCAACCGAACAGCAAGTGCCTCCAATGCTATATCCCCTGTTGACACTGATGAGGATGATGCCAGCTTCCTGGAAGGACCACCGGCAATGCGGCAATTGTGGGCTGCAATTTTCGAAGCCCTTGCTGATATTGTAACAAAGGATGAAAGGAGGCGGTGTGCAGATCTGGCTGCAGATGTATTGTACAGTTTGGTGGATGATGAGTACAGTACAATGTGGGAACTGGAAACCTGGAAAGCATATGTGGAGCATGCAGTGCGAGGAGTGTTTGATGTCTTGCAGGTACTCTTACCGAAATGTTAGGGTGGGATGCTCCTCTTACTCCACACGCACACCAGAGTTGAAACCACACTTTTGCTGTTCAAGGAAAAGAGTAGGTCAGGCGGAGAAGCATTTTCTTTCCTTTCGCTAGTCTGACCCGGGTTTTGATTTGTTCGCAGGATCTGTACATGGTGCCTGGAGGGGTGGATCGAGTGCTGACCTACTCACAGAATTATTTACCCCTCTTGTGGAAAGCCCTTGGCAGACAGTACAAGAGGGTTGGCACCCTGCTGCTGCCCCGTTTCCTGGATCTTTTAGTTGTGTGGATGAAACATCCGCTGCAAGCAGTTGCGATTGCAGGTGTCCAATTATTGAAGGTACGGATGATCATCAGCGTGATTCTGCGTGGTGTGAGGTTGGAGAGTGCCAACCACAGTCTACGACGTTGAGAGTGTCTTTATTTTTTCGTCACAGTTTTTGATCGAGTGCGTTGCGGAAGCATTGGATGGTCCTGGGTGGGGAGTAGTGATTGGGATGCTGAAGGAAGCGTGGAAGGTTTGCACCTGTTCCGGGGATGCCAAGAGCCCTCTTTCAGAGGATGCTCCGTTCAAGGCATGGCTGGATGGTGAGCTCACAAACAGCCATCCCAGATGGTACTTCTAACCTGGTCTCTGAATGGGGATCTGCACAAGATGAAGATGGTAGTTTCGTGTTCAACAAGGAGCAAGGGAAACGTAACTTTGCCAAAGTTCTTAATTCTTCATCAGAAGAATGAATGATATATATGGTAAACCGAGATTTCTTTTTGCTCGCTCGCGGGTGTTTCAGGTCCTCTTCAGCTCGCTGCGCTTCGATCTCGATGCCAGGTCCTAATTGCATTCCAACGCTATCTGGATGAGCTCCACCGTAGCTATGCCCACCTCATTCCACCCCAACTCCAGTTGGAGCTGATCGACATACTCCTGGAAACAGTGCACCAAGCAGGACAGGCGAACCGCGATGCAAAATTTCTGACAGCTTTGGGAACGCATGTCAACACCGCTCCAATTCGGCCCCCTTCAGCCCTTCGCCAGCATTCGCTTGATCTCACTCCTTCGGCCACCGCCACTCCACTCAGCCCTGCTCTCGACACTAGTGATGTGCAAGAAACCACCCCTGGAGGCAGCCCAGTTGAGGTGACTGATGATCAGAATGCTGAAGCTATGGACTACGAGGTGGTGGAAGCTCCAACAGAGGATAGTGCCGTAGGGATGGAGCAAAATGTGGGTGGCTCTGGGGAAGACCTAGCTACTGAAGAAAGCCAAGACAGGAATGAATTAGGGGATGAAAATGTGGATCCCCCTGGTGCTGCTGACAGCCATGATTCTGATAGAGGTCAGAGTGCTGAGGGTGAAAAGGAAATCTCAGCAGAAGAAATGGTTGCTTCTGTGGGAGCTCAAGACGGGGTTGCAGAAGTGTCCAGTGCCAGTGGTGCAAAGGATCAAGCAGATGGGGATGGGATGGCAGACACTGAGGGAGAGGCTTGGTCCCCTAGTTCATCTGGGAAAGCTATTTTGGCGGAGTTCGAGGACCAGCAAGTGCGAATAGACTGTGGGCAGGGTTCTAATATTGAGTGGCCACTGCTTGTGATGGATGTGGAGGAAGGTGTGGGATCGCTGTTTCATGGCTTGCTGCGGGTTGAAGCTGAAGGTGGAGCCCTTGCGATCGGTGCTCTCCTTCGGTCCCTTCCGGAGAAAACTACTGTAAGAATCATTTACTTTATTGCTTCCCTTAACTTTGTCTTGATAGAAATTGAATCTGCCAACTCATGAAAGATCAGGTTTGCTTCCAATGAAACGAATTAGAGTTGGGTGGGGGTGGGGTGTGCTTACCAGGAAAATTGTGAGAATCGCGAAACTTCGCAGACCAGGCTTTTGCAGTTTTGCCGGGAGTTGATCAAGCAGGCGGCAGAGGAAACACAATCGACTTCGGGCAGTCCACCATCCAAGGACCTGTATTCATTGACTGTTCCTCTCCAGCCTCGATGGGATCAAGCTGTGAGGGCCCCTGTCATTACCATGGCGCTCGATGCATACAGGTTAGCATTCTTCTGGAATCATTAATTTTCTGGATATTCTGCAGGATTTCCTTACCAACTATTGTTGAGATAGATGAGGTCTTGTACACTTGCTTGGATCAAATGTCGGTGTGTGTCAAAAAGAGAACTTTCAGTGATTGTATTTTTGTTGTTTTTCTGACAGGAATCTGGATGGAGAGCTGTTGGCTGGTGAACTGAGGGATTTGTTCCCACACCTTTCAAAGTTGATTGCATGTCAGCAGCCATCTGTACGGCAAGCCTTGGCAAGCTTGCTCCGAAATCGATTACCACCGATATTGTTCCCAGAGGACGTGAATTAGGGCCTGGGTTGGGGGGGGAGGGGGGAATGCACCTCGTTTGTTCTGGACAATAATGTGTAACTGTGCCCTTTGTATTTATATCCACACACGGTTTTTGCCTCTTTTTGTGTATTTATATCCACACACGGTTTTTGCCTCTTTTTGCTGATCAAGCTGTGACAAAAGTTGATATGCCACTGTTTTTGTCTTGAATGACAAGAAACGTTTCACGTAAACAAGTGTTTCACAAGCCACCGTCCATCAAACGTGTTTTAATCGATTGTTTTACAATACCTGTCATGCAACTTTCAATCGCCAACTACTTCAGGTTCAACTCTGTTCTGTCGAATCTCAATGTTTCAGTATATTTGCATGCTTGGATGATTCCTGTACATGTTCGGATTGGACAAATGTGAACATACAGATAACCCTTTTCAGACTCAAATCAGCCAGCTTGTCCCACCAGTGTTGTCATCCTTCGACCAAAATGGGGCAAATGTGGGCACAAATTTCTTCACCTCTGTTTGATATACACCCCACTCAAGTGTAAAAAGATTTCTGAAATATGCATCCTCACTTGGAATATCTTAGGCCCTCCCACCAACATCCCAATGAATTTCGTTATTCTGCATAGCAAACCGATGGACCAATCCAGCAACACACATCTGCCACCAACTTTGAGCACATGTCGATCAGAAGAAGCTCAGACGGTTGCCAGCAACCGTCTATACTCGCCAGAAACTGAAACCGTAGGTCGTCAGAGCCAACGCGCGTCACGGGTCCAATTTTTTATTTAGATCCCATATGCAGCTCGCACAATGGGGGGCACTGCGGCAGAACCAGTCGACGCGCATCAAGTGGAGCATGGACCGCACCCTTCATCAGCCGTTCTTTTCGTGGGGGTGGTGTTGCTCGTCGGCATTGTCACCAGGAATTTGATGCAAAGTGTCCCGGTGCCCTACACAGCGCTGTTACTGGTACGCATGGATAATAGCCTTGCGGGACGACGGTCTGGAGCGCTCTCTTGGCTAGGGATTGACGATGTGCGAGGATTGTGTAGGTATGGGGAATTCTGATGGGAGTGGCGGACTCGTCGTTCGCGGACTGGGAGCATATGGCGCACGCTATCGAGCTATGGAAGGTGTGGTAGAAACCCTAAATGCATCGGAAAGCATTTCCTAAAATTCTTTTAACGGGAGAAAGCAAACACCCCTTAAGGGTGGTATTTGGCCTTGGGTCATGTTTTCTATGTGAAAATGTCCCCAAAAAAGTTCTTAAAATATGTTTATCCAGGGAAAATTTGCAAAGCTCAACACTCATGCAATGCAATATGGAGCTTCACTTATTCCAGTCATCCTGGTTGAAAAACATATCAAAACAGATCCTGTTGTTTTTCCTCTGAGCTGTTGAACCTCTGTATGATTTCTCTGCAGTCCATGGATCCAGCATTGCTTCTCCTCGTCTTCCTCCCTGTGCTCATATATGCCAGTGCCAATTCCCTGGACTTTCACACTTTCAAGCAGTGTTTCGGCCAGGTAACCCCGCCACTAAGTACCACAGCCTGCTTCGAATTTCCTCAGATTCTCAATGGGCAAATTTGACGGATTGGATGGAAGATGACTAGGTGTTGGTTTTGGCGGGGCCTGGGGTAGTGATTGGGACTGCCCTTATTGGATGCGCCATGAAATACATGTTTCCGTATGACTGGGATTGGCCCAAGAGCCTGATGTTTGGAGCAATGATGAGTGCAACAGATCCAGTGGCAGTTGTAGCTTTACTCAAAGAGGTGAGACCAGGAAAATCAGCGGCACTCGGTCCAGAGGATATCAAGACAGTCTAGAGCTACAAATCAAAAATCATATGAAAATCAGATGGAAATCATATGAGCTCAAAAATCAGTCAATCATGAGGAAGGATCTTGTCTGCGTTCGAAAAAAGGCGGAAGTGGGAAATACGACTGGGAACTCTTGAAAATGCTCTGTAACAGGTCGGAGCTTCTCAGAAGCTGGGAACGGTCATCGAAGGGGAATCTCTCTTCAACGATGGGACAGCATATGTGGTCTTCCTCCTTTTCAAGGTGGCCTTCACATGTCCAGAAACTCCGTTGCCATGCATTTCTTGCTAACTGTTGAAAAAAAATTGGAAGAAAAGAAAAGAAAGAAAGAAGAAAAACATGTATGTCGTGCAGGAGATGGTAGGAGGAGCATCAAGGACGACGATCAGCTCCGTTGGGTTTTTCTGTCAAATGGCTCTGGGTGGACCTGCCGTGGGCATCCTGTTTGGGATTGCAGCCACTTATTGGTTGGCCCTGGTGTTCAACGATGCCATTGTGGAGATATCCATTACTCTGGTCACCACCTATTTGACATTTTATGTGGCAGAGGATCTTTTCGCGGTCTCTGGAGTCTTGGCTGTAGTGGTTTTGGGGGTGGTCATGAGTGCAATGGCCAGCAACAGAATTTCACCCGAAGTGCATGAACCCATGCATGTCTTTTGGGAGATGCTGGAGTATCTAGCAAACACGTTGATTTTCGTCTACTCTGGTTTGGTCATTGCTGTGGAAATATATGCTTCTGGTGGGGAGGCTGGAGAAAAGGTGGGTGATATTGGTGTGCAAGTTTGCCGAGTGAACCCGACCTGGATGGGAATCCAGCGTTGATTTTGTCATGCTCTGAATGCATCCCAGTGAAATTGATGTCTCCTTCAGGCGCATATCAAAGCTGAAGATTGGGGCTACTCTGTGGTCTTGTTCATTCTTCTCCAGGTGCGATTTGAGAACCAGGGCACGTGAAAATCATCCACCCAATGCAAAACCACCCAATACCTCCCTCCCAAATTGCAATCAAATTGGATATATGGTTTCTGCAGGTGGTCCGTGGGATCACTGTGTTGGTCTTGTATCCTGGACTGAAGCGAATGGGGTATGGTCTCACATGGAGGGAAGGAGTGGTGATGGTTTGGGGTGGTCTGAGGGGAGCCGTCGGTCTGGCGTTGGCTCTGATTGTGAAGTTGGACTCCAACATCACCGACAAGCGATTCCAAGCACTCGTTGTCTTCCATATGGGCCTCATGGCAGCCGCAACTCTCCTTGTGAATGGAACCTCGATTCCGTTGATCTTGAGGGTCCTGGGCGTGACTAATCCAACGCCAGCCAAGCTGGAAGTGTTGCTCCATGTTGTAAAGGTAACACAACACCACAAGCTCTCTGTTCAACATTGCGCTCCTGTTCGAGTATTCCCTCTTTTTTGCCTCTTTTTGCTGTTATGGGGAAAAGTTTTGATTTACGGTCCTGTACAGGAAGTTGAACAATATGGGGAAACTCACTTGGCCCATCTCAAACATGACAACCTTCTTGGAAATCCCGACTGGGATCGAGTAATGAAACTAACAAAAATGGATGTCTCCACAATCATTCCATCACACGCTGTCTGCACACAAGTGGTGGAAGGTAAACAACAAAATCACTCATTGTATGTCTCAGCAATACAATGGGGCACTTTCAAGATGCCCCATTCAGGAAAAAATGTACAGTACCCAATAAACTTTCCTAGTCTCCTATCAAGCGCTGGATCTGGGTGTTGCTGCATGACTCCATCAAGCAGAATCTGACAGACTAATCAAATCAAGCATGTTGAGATAGGATATGGTTAAATCTCCCATACGATCAGAAGAAAGCCTCAGCCAAGGACACAGGAGGTTACCTAAATTGCTCAATGGGACGAACTAGATATTAACTGGTGGTCAAAGCCACCATGATTCCTTTTCCTAAAACTGTGTGCATGGTTGACAGCATCTCACCCATCGCAAGATGCATCCGCCGCTCTAATAAAAGATTGCCTGGAACGTGAAAGCACTCGGCTCAAAATCAAGAGAAGTATCACTGAACTTGTCAAAAGAAAGACATCCATGGACCCGAACAAGGAGTCTGCTGTGGTGGTCACCCGGGAGATGATTCAGACTGACATGAGAGCTCGACTGCTGGAAGCCGTCAAAGCTACCTATGGGGAGGGGTTTGAGAAAGGCTATATTGGCATCAATGCAATTGGAGACCTCAAAGAGAGCGCTGACCGAGTGAGAATCTGGACGAACTTGGAACAAATCCACCAGCTACCTAAGTTTGCAAACAATCAATTCGATGCACACTTAAAGAAACTGCATCTCTCGTTCTGACTGCTTTGTTACAAGCAGGCTCTCGATCGTCTCATGCAACCACTATCTGATTGGGACTTTGTGGAGAAACTGTGCAAGATGCCCAAGTGGATGCGCTACATGCAGCAAAGCTCGCAGAAAAGGTTCCCAAGAATGGAAAAAATGGCCCAAACGCACCTGTTCAACACGATAGAATACTCCGTGGTGTTGTCCACGTCGTTCGTGTTCGCCCACAGGGAAGCGGAGAGGGGATTGAGGCAATACATCGAGGTATGCGTTGCTCCAAACATGCCGTCCGTATCCAGAGCTGTTTTTATTTTTAATTCTTTTTTAAACACATATCAAGTAGACGCCAGCAAAAGTAGCGTTGCGAAGAGAAAGGAAAGGTTTTCCTGAAGCTCGGCGTGCCCGCTGGAGCATCGAGAATCACTGCAGTGTATTGTGTTTTACACAGGTAACTGGAGATGAAGAGGAGGACAGATTTGATGACAACAGGGCCGCCGTTCACAAAATGAAATACAATGTCAGCGAGGAAGTTTGTAACGAAAGCCAAAAGCTTTGCCAAAAGGCGATCCAGTTCACCAGGTGAAACCTTTGCCCACTCGTCGATTTCCGTTGCTTTTTCTTGCCCCAACCCCCCTCTGAGCCGTAGTGGGGTCAGTTTACAGGGGCATGAGTCGCGCCTTCCCTGAGATCGTGCGAGCTATTAAAACGAAACAAGCATCGCGCACAGTTTTGATGCACAAGAGGCGTTTCATGGATCGTCTCGCGAAAGCTGGACTCATCGAACAAAAGGAGTGGCGGCAACTCGTTACGCTTCTCAAAAAGGCACTCAAACAGCTCATTTACACTCCTCCCCGCCTGGAGCTGCCAGATTCGAAGTCGCTCCTGAGGGCGCACTCGCTATTCAGCGACATAGATGACGAGACGTTCAACCTGTCGATTTGGCCTTTGGCAACGCACTGTGTATATGATGAAGGCCAAGCCATATTCTCGGTTGGGCAAGAGTCGACACATGTTTCCATGGTGGTTCGTGGGGCAGTGCACGTCAAAGAAGAGGGACGAGAGGGGCTGCGGGAAGAAGGAATGGGTGGGTTCTCGGTGTCCCTCAGTTTCAAAGTAATGAGAAAACGCCGCTTTTTCTCACTCAACACCTGACCGACTGACATTTTCAGGTGCAATCATCGGAATCACTGAAATTCTCACCAACCAGGTGAGAACACGTGATCTCAACGCCGCCACTTTCGTCGAAGTGTACCAGATTGAGGCGGATGATATGAGAGAGCTCATCCAGCTGCACGAGGGTCTGGAAATGAGAGCTTGGCAAATGGCTGGGGTCTCTCTCGCCCACCAAATTGGGGTGCCCGAAGTCAGATATCTGGATCACTCTGAGCTACACAAGATCTTCAGGTTCAAACCAGAACACCACCAGTCGTGACTCTGCAAAGCCAATATCACTCATTGTTTCTTTTAGGTTTATCCATGCAAGCAATACAGTTTAACTGATTGATTGTGGTTGGGTTGCAGGAACACCTCACTTGAGAACGTCCCAGTTGGAAACAGGATCCAAATCATAGCCGACACGCTGCTACTGCAAGGAGTCCTTGAGCTCACAATGCCCGAAGCGGAAGAGCAAAATGTTCTGTTCGAAGGCCCAGCCATGCTGACGGCAGACCCTGCTTTCTTCACATGCATATCGAACGTCAAGGCAAGCTCCTTCTCTCAGAAATTCTTTCATCTTGGAGGTGGTGGAAGCAAAAATACGAAGGCGATTGAATCTTTTGTTGTTTTTTGTTATGTGTAGCTGTTAACCCTCCCTGATAACTGGTCAACATCAGCCCAGCGGGAAGGAGACGTCAAGGCGATGTTGATGCTCAAGGGAACAAGCTACAGGGATAAGCGTATTCAGAGATCGGTGAGTGCTGTTAGTCAGCCTTATGTTTGACGAGAACACCCTAAAATTTGTAGCTTCTGCGACATACATCAAAAAGGATATTTTTTACTTGTGGTGGTCAGTCTGGAATATTCATTTCGATTCATCAGGGGTCCTCCCAGGGGTCACCATGCCTTTGTCACTTTCCAAAATTGACTTGAAACGTATATTTGATTGAAATCTGTCCATGTGCTATTTATTTTGCCTTGCTTTATGATACATGTTTTCAATTTGCAAAGGACACTCTCTTTTGGGATGAGCACCCATTGCTGTAGTGAATCGTATTCCGGTGTTCAAAGCACTATCAACATACTCAATCCACTAAATCTTTCAAAACAGGGGCCTGATCTCAAAAATTATGTAGCTCGTATTCTCTCAAAATGTAGTCTCTGAAGCAGGTTTTACTGCATTTGTCATCCAGCAATCTATTTTTAGAACCACCGTCGCAGGAGAGTATATGGCAGCAGGCGATCCTTATGCTGCGAAACGTCGTCAATCCTCATATAGGCCTCACATAATGACAGATATGTCAGAAGTGCCTGACACATTTCAAAGGGATGGGTCTGACCTGGCAGCCCAACCAAGCATGCCTTTCAGACGGAGAGTGAGCTCCATTCGGTCGTTAGGCTATGGATTCTCCAAGAGCGTGAAAGAGCAAAGGTTGGATTGCCACTCGAAATGATTGTGATCGCAAGTATCCATCAATGCAACTTGAGACCTTCTTGGATTCTCTAACATGACTCACAAACCTTCCTTGGAAAGCATGGAATCACTTTTATGTGCTGATTTCAATGTGCTGATGATTTTGGACTGGTCGGGGAACTGTAGTTGCTGGGTTGTGAGGACTGCAAAAAGCAGTTTGGTCAATACTCGTGACGCGTGAATTCAAGAAGAGAAATCATTGTTTTTTTGCTGTTCATTCATCAGAGATGCACCAAGATGGGACGCTTCCAGCTTGGATATGGAAAGTCCTCCGTTTATGGAACCCTCCATTCCAGGCCAAATGTTTACGCAGAGCTCCATAGCTTCGACGACGATTGAAGAGAATGAAGCTCTCATTCCACCTTGATTTTCTGCCCTTTCTTTGTATAATATGGAACGTCTTGTTTGGGAGGGGTGGGAAGGGGATCACGGCGAAGCCAGAAGAAGGGTCACTTCTGGGTGCATTGTTGGGTTTGTAAGAGAATGAGCTTAGATATTGGGTAGCACGACTCAGGCTCGCCAACAGGGTGTAGAAATGGACATTGACTTCTGGGGGGGATAGTGGGTATCCTTCTTGCATCATTTTGTCTCATATTCATTTTTGCATTCGCTTGTGCTAGCGTTAGGAACGGACAGAGTTTGTCAGGCATGGTCTAGTTGAGTAAGAAAAGATTGTCACTCTCATCTGAAAAAGGGGAAAGGATTTGACAGGCTCATTAGCTTTGTAACATGATATTTGGGATTGCTGAACATGCAGCATCATTGCCTGCTGAAGAACACAGCATTCATGCCATATTCCAGCTAGGCAATCAAAACAGTTGATCCCCCGTCACTATGATTTTCTTTAGCACTCTGCCGCTTTGTCACCTGCATTGATCTCCACAGGTAGACTTCTGAAAGGATCAGTTCAAGGTTCAATGTGCCCTGCAAATTACCTTGAAATGATTTTTCAGCACCCGAAAAGCCCTGGACACAGATGGGATCTATGCCCGAGCATAAATTCTCAGCACCCTCGTGAATTCACTGAGCGCAGGGATAAAGTGAAAAAAGCCCCATTCAACCCCATGAAAGTGTGATTTATTTGGGGTGAGGAGCACAGAATGATCTAGTTCAGCAGCTTTCAAATCACCAGTTCTTCAAGCACTGAGAACTGAAGTTCTGAGACTGTGTTCTCTCCAACACTGAAAAGGAGTCAGAGGGGGGTGCTCGAAAGATGCTCACTCAATCGACACAGCCCAACGACCACCTTGCCACGATCCAGTCCGTCAACACCCCGATGAAGCACCTCAGATTAGTGACAAAACACTTTGACAAGACCTCGGGTCCAAAGGGCATCGATGGGAACAATCTCGCTTCACCTTTTTCTATCAAAGGTTTAGCGTGTCCTTGCTGGGATCGCAACGAAATATAAAAAATACAGGCCGGCAACGGGCACAGAACGCAAATCAATTCTTTTTGTTTGTTGTCGGGTCTGCTACAGCAGGTTTTGTTTCATTCAATATGCGAGGAACGCGATTATTTCTTTATTTGACTCTGCTGCTTGCCGTCTGCGCGGCGGCTCGTGGTGAGAACTCTGCCCCCAGTAGGGTCTGGATTTTGAAAATGTTTCGGCGGCGATCGTGATCGTGATCATGATCATGATGGGCGTTCAGGAATTCACAGTTTGGTGGCTCTTGTTGCAGGGGACGAGTCCAGCAAGGGATCGGATACGAGCTGTGAATGCAGCGATACGCAACCGCCCGGTGATCTTTCGTGCGATGAGCAGGTATATGGTGGCGATGTTTTCTGGACGGTCGATGCTTGTTAGATCATGTTTTTGTTTGAAGCGTGTGGTCACCTTTCTAACAATCGTTTTCGTTCGTTGTGGTAGAAAGAGCTGGGGAAATGTGATCGTGACTGGATGGTAGATTTCGGGTACTGCGAAAGCACCTGCGGCCGTTGTGCCTGTGGGGAAAATGCGAAATCTGGAAGCAAGAAATCAGGCGAGGGCAAAAAGTCTGGTAGTGCAGGTGGGGATGAGGGAAAAGCTGGTCCCCAGAAATCAGGCGAGGGTGAGAAGTCTGGTGGTGCTGCTGCTGTGGGTGATGAGAAATCAGGCAGCAAACCAGACAAGGGCAAGAAGTCTGGTGATGCTGATGAGGTTGAATCAGGCGATCGGAAATCAAGCGAAGGTGAGGAGTCTGACGGTGAGAAGTCTGATGGTGCGAAATCAGAACAAGAGACCTCTGAAAAGAATGAGGAGCCTGGTGCTGGTGAGGATGAGGACGAGGCTGGCCCCCAGAAATCAAGCAAAGGTGCGAAGTCTGGTGGTGCGAAATCAGAACAAGAGACCTCTGAAAAGAATGAGGAGCCTGGTGCTGGTGAGGATGAGGACGAGGCTGGCCCCCAGAAATCAAGCGAGGGTGGTACGAAATCAGAAGAAGATACCTCAGACAAGAATGAGAAATCTGGTGGTGGGGCTGCAAAACCTCAACAGCAGGTCTCTTGTGATGCTTGCTCTGATGAAGCCCCTTCTGAGGAATTCACTTGCAAAGAGCAGGTTAGTGCTAGATTGTATTGAAAGAAATCACGATTACAATCACATCATCATGACTGGCCTTAGCACTTCTGCAGCAGAATTAAATGTACTATAAGCAAGTTGGCCTAGTGTGGAAGTTTGATCTGCATTCAATGGTGACGTCTGTGCCTGTTTTGATTTGTCCAGGCAAAGCTCGGAAAATGCAGTGAGGACTGGATGTCAGGATTTTGCCTGAAATCTTGCCAGCAGTGTTCTTGTGAAGGTGATGGGAAAGCTAATGTATTTTTCTCCTGGAAATGTGAATTCAATCTATTTTTAGTTTATTCCACTAGATTTCCCAGAGGGAAACTGAATCTGTATTTTCAAAAGCACAGTATTTTGCTGGTACTCTGTTTTTTGTAAGAATAGTGTATGGCAGGAAACCCCCCAGATTTCCTGTTTTTGCCCCTTGTGAAAACCTGTGCTTGCAGAAGTAATCAATGATCCTGTATGGTTGGATTTTCAGTTCAATTGGATTTCATTCCAGCTCTGTTCAAAGACTTGAAATCCATATCTCTTTGGCTAAAGGTGAAACAAAACCCGAACCTCCATCCAAGGAACCAAAACAGGAAAATAAAAAACCAGAGCCCACTTCTGGAGATGGTGACAGCAAGAAGCCTGGTCCCAAGGCCCAACCCAAGAACCAAGAAAGCAAGAAACCCAAGGACATCCCTGAGGAAACTGAGGAAGAAGACAGTGCTTCGGAAGATACTACTTCTGATGTTGAGGAAGACCAGCCGGATTCCAAAATGGATGATGAATCTGGGGAAGAAGAGCCGGCCGAAGCCATTGAAAAGAATGTGGCCAAGGAAAAGGAGACGGAGGACGATATTGCTGTAGTTGATGCAGGTAAAGAAAAGACAATAAGCGCATCCAGAATATGATGTCACCTCAGAAATACTCACAAAAATGACTGATGAGGGTGGGATTCATTAGAGGGAGTACACAGCAATTCCACTTTACTGGAGATCATGTGCTTGAAATGCTGATGAGTGGTAAAAGATGTAGGTTGATGGTTTGATGGTTAGAAACGCGATCACTGGTGACT
Source organism: Bryopsis sp. KO-2023 (assembly GCA_030272585.1). NCBI lineage: Eukaryota > Viridiplantae > Chlorophyta > Ulvophyceae > Bryopsidales > Bryopsidaceae > Bryopsis > Bryopsis sp. KO-2023. Next base: position 203,961 of record BSYQ01000007.1, on the reverse strand, counting down.
ACTAATGTTTTAGGCATCTTCACTGATGTCCCTTCGCCTGTCATTGGGGACTCGGATGAGGAAGAAGACAAGAATGCCGAGGATGAGGAGGATCCCACCAAGAAAGATGTGGCTGAGAAGCTTGAGCTTGTCAGAGGTGCCCTTTCACCATCTGAGGACGAGTCAGAGACTCAGGAAGAATCTTCGGCTGATACCTCTTCAGAACCAGCTTCAGACAAGGAAAAGGTGAGAGGGCCGACAAGTAATCGGAAACGTGAATCGGAAACGTGAATCCCGGTACTATGACATTGCATTTTCCTTGTTTGTGAAGGGTTGACATCATTTTTGGAATCTGAAGAAAAAAAGTGAAGAGGTGGCATTGATATCCTGGTTTCGTGGTCATTCTGCTCTCTAGGTGGAAACTGTCAGTAAGGCTGCGAAGTCCGCCTCAAAATCGAACGAGGCAGGTGATGAGGAAGAATCTACCGAGGTAGAAGAGGAAGATGGAGCTGCTCCCAACGAGAAGGAGACAGATGAAAAAGAGGATGATGGTGCTACTGATGAAGCTGACAGTGAGGAGGATCTTGAGGCCGATGAAGAAACAGTCATCGTGTCTGCGAAGGGCGTCGACTCTCTTGAACCTGAAGATGAAGAGGAAAAGGGCGGGAGACCAGCCAAGATCGTCAGCTTGCAGAGGCCCGTGGAATCTGAATTCAATGATGAGCAGGTCGATGAAGAAACTGACGATGTGGTTTCCATCAGAGCAGAAAATTTTGAAGGTTCCCTTGAGGATGCTGAGGTGGAAGAGGATGAGGTTGAGGTTGAGGAACCGTCTGAATCTGAGGAGGATGCAGGGTCTGAAAAGGATAATGAGGCTGGTGAAACTGGAGATGATGCTGAAGCTGTCGATGATTTCACCACGATTACTGTTTCTGGCAAGAACAAAAAGAATGCAGAAGACAATGAAGATGATGGTGCTGAGGATGCGCCTGTTGAATCTGAAGAAGCTATGGTTGTTGATGAGGATGAGGCTACTGATCCTGAAAAGGCCGGTGATGAGGATGAGGCTGCTGATTCCGAAGAAGCTACAATTGCTGATGAGGATGAGGCTGCTGACTCTGAAAACACCGCTGAGGACGTGCCTATTGATTCCGAAGAAGTCACAATTGCCGATGAGGATGAGGCTACTGATTCTGAAAAACCTGAGGATGTGCCTGCTGATTCCGAAGAAGCTACAATTGTTGATGAGGATGACGATGCTGATTCTGGGAAACTCGGCAGTGATGAAGATGAGGTAGATGAGGACAGCTCTTCTGGCGATGTATCCCAAACGACAGCAAAAGATGCTGATGATTCATCAGAGTGCCGGACCTTGATGGAATTGGTTAAGGCCAGCAAATTGAATCGACTTCTGGAAGCAGTGGAGGTCGCAGAAATAGCATTTGCCTTGGAGGATCCAGGGATGGACCTCACATTTTTTGCTCCAACTGATGCTGCCTTCGAGGTCAGGCTTTGTTTGTGCTATCTTCTGAGTGAAATGCATTCGTGTGTGCTGCTCCTCTTGTGATGATTTTTAATGTGGATTGACTAATTGTCTATAAAAATGTTATAATTGATGATGATTGTGAAATATTGGTCAGGAGTTTGAGGCGTCCCTAGGAAAGGATGCTGAAGTTGTGTTGGGTAGTCTGGATGCAATGAAATTGATTTTGAGTGCTCATGCTGTCAATCCAGCACTCGACTCAGAAAAAATTCTTGAGACTTCTACTATGCCTACGCTTGCTGTAGTAGAGGTAAGCACCCATGCAAATTCGCTCAGCGTTCGAATGAAATATAAATTTTGAAAGAAAAAAAATCCCCCCCTTCCTGATTCCAAGAATACATCGCCCGTATTTGATGGCATTTACTCGTCACTGGATCTGCTGGCACCTGGCCAATGTGGAAATGCTTATTGCAAGTCATTGTTGATATATTCTTGATGTTCACCAGGACAACCCTGTTGAATTGACTGCCTCGGAAGTTGATGATGGAGGTTTGTCGCTTGAGGGACCTGTGAATCAAGGCCTTGTTGAAGAGTCGAATATTGAGGCGTGCGGTGGAATGCTCCACATTGTCGACACGGTTATTCTTCCTTTGGATGTAGCTGACCTCAGAACCATTGCTTGAGGAAATACCCTTTTTCTTGTTTTGTACCTGACCTCAGAAGGATTGGCAGAAACACATGTCCTTTCAGCGAGGGGGGATTCTTATGGAAGACGAAAATGGGAGGTTTCCATTAGGTTCAAGAAAGAACTCAAAATCAAGGAATTACGTTTTCGTCCGCATAATAAGGATGCAGCGTATTTTCATCCCTCACTCCAGAAAATAATAAACAGTGGGGATTTTTGTAAATCAGGATTATGTATTGCAGTGTTTGTAGCCCTTGCTAGGTGTTCGGGGATAGTTTATTCGTGATTTGGTGGATGATCATCCACATGTTGGAATGGGTTAATAAGGGTGTTGCTATATAAGGGCTTTATGAACAGTGGATACTGTGTGTGGAGTTTTTTGTGGCTTTTGTGTCCCTCTTTGAGATATGTTGGTGATATGTTCCACCATTATTATTTGAAACCTGGAAGATTGGCAAGTTGGACATTTGTTTTGTCCTAGAAGCAGTTGGGTGAATCAACATTCACCCATTCAAGTGAGCTCAGGGCAGGTCTGCAAGTGTAACGGTTTCTGATTAATTTTTTGAACCATTTTGCTAAGCTGCTGGTCAAGAATTCCTTCACAAAAGCATTCCTGCCCCCCCCCCCCCCTTAATCCCCATTGATTCTGTTTCCTGCTGTTAAGACCCCCCGGCCGTGTAAGCACCAAGACACATCTCAAAGCTTTCCCTGTGTATCAGAGAAGGCCGACTGATGTGCCATTTTTCTGGTGGACTGTCTCCAAAGCCGCGTTTGACCTAGTGATGGAAGACTCCCTTTCCACAAAACCCTTTCGAGAAGTTTTATCTGAACTGGTTTTGTGGAGGCATCACAAGGACTTGTGCAGTAACATTAAAATACTGACGACCACATTGGGAAACACAGCTTCCACGTGGCATCTTCACCTTCTCAGATCAGACAGTTGCTTTCTTGACAACTGGAACTGGTGATTATATCCAAACCCAGCATTGCACGAGACAAACATAATTTACAAGTCTGCCTAAGCCAAGCCAAGGCCCAATCAAGATTAAATGGTATACAGCACACCGACCCCTCAAACTAAATTACATCTCCCACAAACTCACACAACCCAAGAATTGCCAAAGAATCTACCACTTCAATCTATCCCCCTTCAGTGAAGATCAAGCCGTTGTTAAGTCCACAAGCAAAATCAATCAATCAACCAACTAATAACTGGATACTTGATTACGGAAACTGATTAATAGCATGAGCAAAATGTAGGCCACCGTGACGAGGGTGCACCAATCCAACCCTTTGAACTTGGCAACTGATTGGGAAGCATTAAATATCAACACGTGAGTTATCCGTACGTGATCCGGTCTAGTTGCACGCACATAGCCAATCGGCATCTCCCTTCATTCCACAACACAAAAACAGCATTCATTAATGCTTTTTTGAGCTTTTTCTTTTTCCCTGTTTCCTATGTCATATCATCTACTCAATTATGAATTGTCCCCCAAAAGGAATGGAGGCAAAAATCATGATCATGTACACAGTCAGTCATATATACATGTGTGGAGTTATCTATGAACCACTTACTCATCATTGTCCTGAGCAACATCACAAACGAAAATGCATCTTATCCTGTCCCCCAAATCACTGTTTTTCCATCCAGCCGCCGCTGCTGCAAATTGATTGCTGGTGGCAATATCTGACCCCAAGTAAATCCCTTCACCAAAAGCGGCACCATGTCTTTGCAACCTCGTGTTGCTGAGATTCAACAGCCCATTTTGCATAATTGAATGGACATTTTCGGCAGCAGTTCCATGAAAGCCCACAGTCAGCACATTTTCCGAAAATATCGGGTCCTCCCCTCCAGCATCCCCATTGTCAACCTTCAAAATGGTGGGCAGTGAATCCCCCAGTTGAACTCCACCCCCATTCAACCTGGTTCTCAAATCTGCATGGAATTGATCTGCTGAAACCTTGACTAACTTGTGCCTTTGTCGAGCATTCAATAGCAACCATTCCAGGAAACGTAGTTGATCCCCTGTCAAACTGGACAGTCCGCCTGGCTGAGAAATGCGCTTGATTGAGGGCAGGGATGAAATGGTTGCTCGACATGCATTGTAGTCACGGCCCCCCAATGCATCCAGAAACAAGTCTGGTGGAAATGGAACGCAAACTGCATCCCAAAGCAACCCCCTTGATAAAAACCATTAGATATATATGGCACCTTGATCATGGAGCCATGATATGCTTGTAAAACGTTGAATGAATGTTTCCTGCACTTGTTTAACCATGCTGATCCAAACCATTAAAAAACTGGAATCGTTCACACCAGACAAAAATACGGGGGAAGTGGACGCGCGATAAATCTTTAAACCTGTTGGTCGACGAATATGGTTGGCTGCTGCAACAAACGCTGATATCAATAGATCGCAGCCCTCTGGGTACTCATGCAATGCTTTGAGAGTCGCCGTTTGTCGAGCCAGGGTAGAATTCATTCCAGAGTTCAAAGAAGAAGCAGACAGAGGGGAAAGCAATGGATGAGACTGCAAGGGCGAATTCAAGCGTTACATGTGGTGGGAGTTGAACGTCATGTTATATGACTGACAGCCAAGATCCAGAGAGTGATGTGAAGTGGATGGGAAGAATCCACACAGATCTCAGCATACGTTTGTGCGAGCTGAGTGGGGGGACGAAGACAGGAAAAGCAAAAATAGATTTTGTATCAGGGCGGTTTGGAAGCTCGATGCAGATTTCAAATCAAACTGGTGGTGTACTTTCTGTTTCTGTGAGGTTTTTGAGTTGATGTTTTTCACAGTTTCAGAAATATGAACCAGAATCAATTAGTGGGGAGGAACAAATGAGGACAATTCAAACTGAAAAAGGATTTCTTTTTATGCAGCAGTGTATTGATATTTTGAAATGGATTTGGTGGTTTGTTGGGAGAAGTCAGGGGGATGAATAAGGGAAAAAAATCAATATGTGTACGATTGAAAGCAAAACAGAAATAATAACATTTTCTTTGATGTGAACGATTCCTGATTGGGCCCAGGGGTATCCTGGGTTTTTCTTGCCTCCATCTTTAAAACCAGAAGCAAAGTTACAGTTCCTCATCGGTAAGGAATACAGCAAAGTACAGCTAAAATCGAGTCAACATCCCAAGTCATGATCCAAAAGAGTGACATTCCCATCAATCACACGAATCCCCACATTTCATCCAGGGGATGATCCAACACAAATACAGTTGGGAAAGATAGTGAGGTCCCCAGAACTTAATTCAATGCAAGCGTGTGCCCTCCCCCCCCACCTCCCCAAAAAATTCATTTCTCCCAAGTTCCTTCTCAAAATAGAAATTGATTCCATTCAATCAATAGCCATGCCATCCAGTAACTCTGGGAGCTGGGGTTTGCTTCGGCTTGATTCTAACACCCATGAGCGGCTCCCATCGGTTGCTGGTTGAAATTGGAGGCTCCCTTTCTTTTGCTTCCTTTTCTTTTTTCGCATCGGTCGGCTTTTTCTGCGGACAAGAAAGAGAAAAATCATGACTCATAACAAACAAAGACTCATCATGATTCCCCCCCCCCCCCTTTGAGGACAGCTTCAGACAGCCGAACAAAAGACAAACTGACACATACCACTCAGGAAAAAAGAACCAGGGGGCAAACATGGCACTTTCAAAAATCAGAATTTCCGACCGTCTGAGGAAATTAAAGCACCCCTCACCTTGTTCCTCGTCAAAACCAAGTGACCTGGTTTGTTCCATTCAGAAACAGGATCATCCCAGGCACTCTCAGTACTGGATTCCTCCTCTTCTCCCTGTCCCCTAGCTCCCCATGATCTAACCTGGCCGGGAACAGATATCCAAACCGATTCCGGAATCCAGCCGGGCCAATTGCTGGAACCCGCTCCATCATGTGATTGGTGGCTGGATTTCTGCTGTTTGGATGGAGCTTTTTGGATCCGAAACTGCCCCCTTCGGCCTCCAGCTAAATGGCTGGATGCAGAATCATAGTTCGCTTTGGTCGTGAATGCTACAGTTGCTGTGGTTCCAGATCGTTTGAGAATATACTCGCCAGCCCAATGACTGCACAAAGATGAAACACCAGGAATCAGTTCTCTGTGAGCACCATGTGCTTCAATCAATGAACTTACATTCGATGAGTGCAGAGCAAAAAAAGTGGGAAAAACCCACCTTAAAAAGCCGTGAATGTCAGCCCTAGGATCAACATCCACCAAAGTGAGGGTCAAACTCTCAGCACCATTCACCAACTCCCAGTATTCTTCTTCAGACATCATTGCGGAAAACCTTGTGAGTGATTGGTGGGGTGGAGCCGCACTAGGAGTGCGGAACAACTCGACGCGATCCCTGTAAAAAATTGCATCATTCAGGTCGGAAAAACAGAAAAGACCGGAGCCAACATATACATATATATATTTATTTATTCAAATCAACTCCAGGACATCATTCAATTCAATTCAGTCTCCTCGGCTTAACCATGGTCAGGGAGCAAACGCTTGATTTAAATCCTCACATTCACATAGAGCAGCTTGCTACCATTCACATTTCTACAGCACAAATGATCGTGACGCAATCAGATGGTGACAATGCTTCAGTTGATGTTGGGCCCTACCCAGAGCGCCTGGGAATCACTCCATACAGCTCCGCCAGTTTCTGTACCAATGTCTTGTGGATTTTTGGTGAAAGTGTGATTCTGGTTCGTTGTTCCTTCGAATCCAGCAAAAATTCTTGAAGGTGTCTCTCGACCTGGAATCAAGCAATTGCTGTTACCTCCTGTAGAGCACCTTTTCACTTCATGTAATATTGCAACTCGTCAAAAAATGTACGGGCAAGGCAAACCAGACTTCGACTTGTCTTCATAACAGACACAGCATAACACACGCATATCACCTCAGACACTCCATCTGGATCTTCTCGGGCCCACGTGATGAGCTCAATTGGATACTTGACAATTTTGGAAGAAGGTCGGTCTGCCACAGGAACATAAGAATCTGGATTCCCAACACCAAATGCGTCTGCCAGTTGAGACCTCCGGTTCCGCTTAGCACATTCACCATTGCAATCTAACCGCGGTTCCTTCAGACATCCCCAACAAACATACCTCTTTAACAAATTGGAAATCAAGCAAGGCCCTCACAAATTCATTGAAAAGCTTTAAATTCTCACCGGTTTTCCCTCTTCTACCACGGGATGCTGGATTCTTCTTCCACAGGGGCACCTTACTTGCACCGTCACCAGTTTGGGAACCCCTGGTTGATGCGCCTCACCCCGTTCAGCTATGCTTGCTGACAGCGAGGGAAATTCCTGCAGGCCACAAAATCACCAAATGAGAGACTGCCAATAGACATCTATACTTCAAGATCAGAAAAGAGAGCAAACCTTCTTTGCAACGGAGTTTAACAACTGCCAGCAAAAAAATGATACAGCTTCAATCACAATCTCATTTTTTTCAAACGAGGACATACCTCGACTGCATCATTGAGGCCCCTGGACACTGGGCCCCACCCTCTCTGGGCAGTGCTTTGGGATCGGGCTCGGTCAGCAGGAATTTCATTATCATCTATGACTTGCAAAAATCCCGACGTATCTACTACATCTGCATCGTGAACAGCATCATCCCATCGCTGTTCAATTTGGGGCGCTGATCCCTGTCCATCATTTTGATTTCTGGGCCAAACAAGAGGAAATCAGTATCGGGAATGAACAGTACTAATACCTTTGTTTTCTTAGTTCTAATAATTTGTTTAATTACTTTTTTCTCTCTGAATTAACGCAAAGGAATCGAATTCCCTTGTTAAGGAAGACCAACAACCCCTCAGCTTTTTGCTTTGTATCCAGAAACTGACCTTCTTCGGTTTCTATTGCGCCTTCGGCCACCTCCATTAGGGGGCGGCGGAGGCTCGGGGTCTTCCCCTAATACCACACCAAGGCTTCTGTGCATGTAATCCAAAGCTAGAGGTCGGGCCCTCTGGGAATTCCATCTCGGCATGTGGCCGGTGTGAGCATCCCGGTGATGACCAGCCAACTCCTCCTCGCTGGCGAAGGCCACAAAGCTATCGACACAGTTTGGCTCGGTGCAGACGTAATGGCAAGTCCTGGAACAAAACATCAATCAACTTCAAACAACCCAACCCTCTATTTTTTTTCTATTTATTATTTGTACTTTCATATTTTTCATATTCTTAAATCGTATTCAAAATTTTCCATTTCTTATTTATATTTACATTTACTGATATCTATACTTTTTTTAGTATATTTCTTTAATTACTATTACTTAATTAATTCTATTTGTTATATTGCGTTGAATCAAGCCATTTGGACAGAAGCAGACCCACCTCATATGTGTCAATAGCTCCTGTCCGTGCTTGAAATACTGAAAGTGAATTCCACCTCTTTCGCACACATGACATGTACAGTGTTCCCTCCGCATGTGATTGAATAATTCATCTTTGTCGAAAAATTTGATGTCGCAGAAGTCGCATCTCGGGTGTGTTTCCGCATGTTCCTGCATCGTCGTCTCGCCTACAGGACGAATGATTAAATCATGTAGGAAAAAATATGCAAAAAAAGAAAAAAGTGCACACAAAAAGTGATGATTTTCGCAGCACTCCTTCATAATGTATGTTCTTGAAATGCACGCTCCATTTAGAATGTGGAATGTGGGGGATTTCTATTTTCCCTTGTTCTATTTGTAAGTGCGATTACCTGGTTGGGCATCACAGACTGGGTATGTTTCCATGTCCAGAGGAAAAGTTCTACCGGCCTGAATCACAAAAAAATCACATGAATGCAAATCAAAGGAAACGATGATCTGCAATTGTGTTTTGTAACTTGCACTCCACTTGTCGCGAAACAACTTTATCATGAGCTGACATGTGGGATTTTTTTTCTTTTTTTCCAAGATTGGAGAAAAAAGAATCACTGGCTGCTACCTTTGTGCAGATAGAGCACAAATCCCTTCCATGGATCGTCTTGAGATGATGTCTTAACTGTCGATGCGAAGGGAATTGATTATCCCCTTGCTTATCACAGACAGAACAGCTCCATGCACTCATCCTTTGCAGGAAATCAAACAAAGAAAACCCATTGTGCTTCCGCCTGCACAAAGTCAACACAAAAAAGCATCTTGAAAAAGCTGGAATAAATCTCAGAAAAAACATATGTCCCCCCTCGGATCAACCCGGCTGACTAATATCTTGAAAGAGCGAAGGAAGCATTGGTATTCCACCAAATCGCAAAAAGACTGTTGTTTGATGGTGTTTTCTCAAAGAAAAAGAAGCCATATTTTCTCCCCTTTTACCTTTTGTCGACGTACACCCCTTTTGCCCATGACTCTTTGTTCCAGAGATGCTTGGTTTGAGAAATAAAGCTGTCGAAAGCAGGCTGGTCATTGGGGGATTGCTTCAGAATAACGACTTTGGTCAAATTGGCTTTGCAAAAGGGACACGATTTGTCGTCGTAACACATCCTCATTCGTAAGCAACAAGGGCCGCACATCAAAGCATGATTGCACTGTCCGATTGCAACCACCTGGGTAAGCAAAACAAGACCTCAGCCAACAAGAAAATTGTATTCTCTGCAAAGTATTAGCTTTTTTTTCCCAAAAATGAAGGGAAGAATTTTTCCCACACACAGAATTCCAACCCCACTTCTAGCTCTCTTCAATTTTGCAGCATTTTTGAGAAACAAAAGAATCAATCCTGATCAATATTAGGAATTCAAACCCATTCCAAGTGTCTATTCTGTGTTTCTGCAACACACACCTCGACGCTTTCGCAGCAAATTGCACAGGCAGAAGTCTCGGGGTCGAAGGGAGGGGTAACGATATGACTGGGTTGTTCAGCCTCGTTCGTAGTTTTGCCAGCCTGGTTTACATTTTCGTCGCGCAAAGCAAATCCACCACCTCTTGATGCCCTACCCCTGTTTCCACTACCACGCCCTCGACCCCTTCCACGTCCGCCTGATTGAGCATTCTCACCCCGACCCCCTCGACCCCCCCGACCCCCAGCCCCGTCTTCCCCCCGAGGCTTCTTTCTTCTGTTTCGCTGTCGGTTAGGACCGCCTCGAGATCCTTGTGAATCACGTCTAGAGCTAGAATGAGACTGGGGCTGGGCCTGGGAGTTGGGTGCGGAGGAAGAGCCCTGTCCTTGGCGCCGCGAAGGGCCAGCTCGACTCGAAGAACCACCTCTTCTGCTGCTGGAGTTGGTCGTGTTGGCCCCCTCCATATCTTTTTTAGAGGGCTCTGTTTTTTTTCACGCTGTAAAGAAAGAACGAAAAGTTTGTGTGTGCTTGGGTCTGTGAGGGTATGTGGGTGTGGTATGTAAGCAGAGGAGGAAGCTGAGAGGAATCTGGGATCGATCAGATGACTGATTCTTGTGGAAGCCACAACAAACTCCCACTCCACAGAATATCCATGCTCCAAACATTTATTCCCAATGTGTAAAGTACAGGAAAATAGGCCCATCCTAGAAATATCATTTATGCTTGTGATCAAGTAAAGTTGGATCGTTGGGAACTTGGACCATGGCCTTGTTCTGTAACTTTTATGACCCGAATGGGTCGAAAAAGAGTACCAGTATTTTGGACAATGCTTATGATTGGGCGTTGAGAAGAGATACATGGTGGCGATGAGAAATACAAACTGGGATGAGAGTTTGAGCAAAAAGGGGTAAAAACAAGATACCCCCCCCAAGTGACGAGTAAACTAGGTTCGATCCTCCGCAAACCAAACTGGAGGGGGAGCACGCCGACCACGAACTATGAATGTAAGCTGGACCAAAGGAAATGATGATGAGGTTCTGCCTCTTGAAGATCCACTGTGGCTGTATGCATTGAGAAAGTCTTGCAGGAGTTCGTTTGGCCAGAAAGGATAACAACGCAACGATCACCTTCAGTGGCTGGGGCATGATCCACACCAGCATACATGCTTTACCCTTTGCAACGATTGCTGGAGTTTCTTTTCTTTTGAGACAGATCGACACGAACAGCAAGTAAACGGCACAAGGGACCAAGAAACGAGTGATCCACAAACAACTCCCCACCTCAGAGCGACACCACCAGTGATCGCGACGAAAGATGGGACGAACACAATACATCTCTTGGTCTGGAAGCAATTTTACCCAAGGACAGCGCAACTTCGCTGGAACATTTCTGAGGAAGAATTATTGGAATATATGAGCTTAAGAGTTTGATTCAGTGATGGTGGAGTTGATCTTTTTGGCAAGAACGGAGAGAAAAAAAGGCTTGGGGATCTTGTTCATTAAAAAAGATGCATTACAAAGTTCATATAACCCATACACACAAGAGCCAAGCCATCTGCCTTGATAAACATTCAGCAGGCTTCAAAAATCGTGCTACTCATGGACACCTGCCAACCCACCTTTTTTTCCCCTCACCCCCTGCAACACCACTCACCCCGGCCCGAGTCTTGAAAAATATGTTCAGAGAAACCCTTCCTAAAAACATACTCTTGCCCAGAAAGTATTGGTAAAACCTCCCCAGCACCAATAGATAAAGAAACACCGATATGGTGAATTCAATAAAAAAACATACGTGGAAAGAACTGGACACCCTCTTTCCCTCTTCTCTACAAAAAAAAATGAATAAAATAAAGTAAAGAAAAAGGGAATAATTCTACCATATCCTGCGCAGATATTCTAAGCTCATAAAAACCTCACAAAGAAAGCTTTCCCAACACTGAAACAGACTGATTTTCTCCCTTTTTCAACTTATGTGAAGCTCTGTGGTTTTCTCAAACCCCCCAAAACATTTGAGAAAATCATAAAACTGCACGTTTCCTCAAGAAAACCAGAACACGCACCTAACACAATCAAAACTAGTTTGCTCTCCCTTCTAATAGCAAAACTCAAAACTATGATTTATTTTGAAACACCTGCACTTCCATACAGGACATGAATTCAATTACCAACGCCCCCCCTTTCTTGGTAGCAAAGGCCTCTCCTGGCTAGCTCCCTGAACATATGAATTTAATTCAAAAGAAATACCAACCCCATCAATTTTCTTCTTTCCAAATACCCAATTCCAAACACCCCCATCCAATCCCCCCCAAAAAAGATACATTTCAACCACTACCTAAACCCATATCAATCCAAAAAACAGCCCAGATATATTCTTGCGCAATATATTCCCCCTGCCCCTTCCCCCCTCCTCTTAAAAAAAACACACACAACTCATGTTCTCTCAAACACTAACTAATTTCCAGAACCCTAACAATGACCACAAGGCTCTACTGCATCCCAAACCCACTCCACAGAATCTCCTTCCAAGGAAGGATGCACACTCTCTCAACACACTAACATCATCTAAACACTTTCGGTGTATTCCCTCGTCTTGAACTTTCCATCCGGAGCGATAATCGCCACCTGAATTCCTTTCAGATCATTCACTTTCTCGGAGGAAGCCTTCCCCACGGACTGCTGTTGTGGCTTCTTGAACCTATTTTCCTTCCCAAGGGTTTTGTCAGCAGGGCCATACTGGAACTTGCTGGCTGGGGTGTTATGCTGATGCAACTGGCCTGGACGCTTAGTCATCATTTTTCCCAGATTTCCGTGTCCGTACATAGCGCCCCCCTGGCTCTTGGGATATCTGTACTGACCTTGATTTCCTCTGTTGTGGTACTGCTGAGGTTGGAAATCGTCATAAAAGCCATTCTTTCGCCCGCCGCAAAACTGACGCAGACGTCCCGTGCTATACGCGTTGGCGTTGACGTTGGCGTTTCTGTAACCTCTCGCCTGGTTCTGTCCGTGGTGAGGTCTATACTGCGAACGTTGCTGGCCCCCATAGCCTTTGTTTTTCCCCTTGCTTCTGGCGTCCGAAAACGCGCCGCCCTGACCCCTACCAAAACCTCCCCTTTGGTGCTGCGAAAAGTGACGATCGACTTGCTCAGGTTCGTCGGGAACGGTGCTGAACAGAGGGGGCGGAAGGGGTTCCTTGGTTTTCGCTTCGCACGCATCCCTCAGCTGATTCTGAAAAACGACCCAGGCTTTCCACAAGTGCGGCTGTCCCGCACCAGATCTAACCTGGTGCTCGAACCAAGTGCGTTTCTTGGAGACGCCTTCCGTCAAGCATATGTCGACGAAACTATCGAAACCCTTCTCGAAGGCTTCTTTTTCCCTAGGCACGAGCTCCTCATACTCCTTGTGAACTTTTTTGCGATAATCCTGGATCCTGCGCACGAGATAGTCCTTCACCTGCTTGGCGGTGGAGTCGTCCAGCGACTTGCTCACGGATTCCGTTCGCGCCTCGCCACGGGCCGGCCCCGTTTTCTTCCCAGAGATGAACTCCACGGCGTCCACCTTGTGAAGGTAGTCGAGCGTTACCCTACAAGACCTCAGATCGTTCAACAAAGCCAGGGCCCTCTCTTTTATCAACTTCGTGGCTTCCCCAGTGAAATCCTCCACAGCGACCGACAAACGCTCGCAAGCGAAGCTCAGGGATGAATCCGACCAGTCCATATTTCTCCAACTTCCTTTCAAGCGAACCAAACGCCAACAGTCCCGGGTCTGTGGAGGTTTCTTCTCCTGCCCCAAAGAGTCGTCAAACAGCCACGGGTGAACTCACGTATCCAGTGCACCTTTTTCAACCAAACGACAGACTGTTTTGGAGGCAAGCCATCCGTCGAGGTTTTCTCGGACTTTGTCGCTTTCCGAAAGCTGCTACGTAGGACATATTGCGCAGCACTGGAATTTGACGTCCAGTGAGAATCAACAAGAAAAGACTTCTACTGATCTGGGTGTGCGGCATCAATGAACCGATTCCGTTCGACCTTACTGCTCGACCATCTCGGA